>CM057455.1:184352500-185602500 GCA_016271365.2 Neoceratodus forsteri
CCCAGCTATGTGGCAGCACCCAATATGTGGTGCAGACAGGTCACCTGTGTACCTGCCCCACACCCCCAGAAGGGTGGTCTGCAGGTGTGTGTTCTATGACCGCACTGCCATGGTGTCCACTGGGGTTGAGTCACCATGTACTGCCTGGCATGGCTGGGACTGGTGGCAGATGATGGAATCATAATGATGCCATCATTGGACAGCATGATGGTTAGGGTTGGGCAAAGCCTTGCAAACATTGCACAAAGCCGAGCAAAGGCACAAAGTCACACAAAGCTGGTTTGCCCAGAGTTAAGACAGCCTTTTTCAGTGCACTAATTTGCAATGCACAAAGTATTGCACTAAGTCATGCAAAACCATGTTGTGGAGCACTATTTGCTGAATATAGCATTGTATTGACACACACCCTTAGTTTGCCCCTTCAATACATTACCATTTTGCCTGGTTCTAATGTAGTTTGCACATGCTATTTGGCCTTTTGAATATAGCAGGTCCATGCTAACCCAGCACTAAACCTGTGCAAACAGTTTGCACCCAGTTTAAAGTTTTCAATATAGGGCTCATACAGGCTTTTTGACCAGAGAAAGAAAAATGTATGTCAACGTTGGTAACTGGATATGGTTTAATAACAAATATTACATTCATCTCTATACAGAGCATAACATGTAACATTTAAAATATTATAAAATCAGTTATGCAGCTATATTACATTTAAATTGATTCTAGGAATAACAGGTCACTTATGCTGTGCTTTGCCTTTGTTATGTATTTCCTGAACTCCACTATGTGTAAGTTTTTTTTCCTGTAGCACAAAAACGGGAGATTAACTGACATTTTCACAAGTGACAGTAAAAGCTTCATCCAGTAAACAACTGAAAGATTTCAAATGAGCTTTGGTACACTGTCCAGCAGCAAATTAATACATCAAATACTGGTGAACTGTAACAGATTGACTGGAGTGTCACACAGCATCTTAAGCACTCTGCAAGGAGATAAAAAAAAAAAGTGCAACTTTTGATTCTGCATTCTGAATACACTAGCCCTTCCTGCTCCTGATTTCTGACAGTAAAAAATCACGTTGGTCAACTTTTGATGCTGCATTTAAGTACACGAGACATCCTGCAGCTGTTTTCTAACAGAAACAAATTAAGTTCCCATACTATCTCTCGGGGAGCATGGCTCAAATTTGTTTAAGTCTCGCAATTTCACTTTTTTAAAATCTTGGCGGGGATTTTCAAAAGGGTTGCGCATGGCAATGGGATGATCATTTAGGAGGTTAAATATGACAATTCTGTGAATGAGTCACATTCTAATGACCTGGAACCTTTGTAAAGGAGCCTTTGGCTTGGATAACAAATAAATAGGGTGTCACATTACTGTCATTCATGCAACAACAAACAAAATACTATGTATATGACTGGGCTTGAGAACAGCAGCAATGCAACATAATCTGCCCCTTCCCCCCACACCCCATATCCTCGCACATATGATTTAGTAGATAAATTGAAGGAATTCAGTATGGTCACATTAACAGCTCAGGCAAAATCAGCTACTATAAGTGATGCAACATTTACATTATATTATCAAGCTGAGAATGTATGGCTAAAAGCTCTGAGCCACAAGTCTGGATTTAATTTCAGAAGAGACTTCTGTCTCAGAAAATGATGGGACTGCAGGATATTGACTGAGGGAAATTTCTCAAAGCTTCCTAATCCTTCAGAAATAAAAAGTTTGCACCAGACAACTGTGTGCCTAAATATGTATCTAAGCAGTACTGCACCAAATTCCTTAACTGTTTAAACCCAACTAGCCATAAATTCTCATCTAAACTGTCTAACGTGGTTTTTACCTAACTCCTGAGGATGTTTGCACTTGCTATTCATGGGACTATATTGAAATCCTTAAACTATTGCTTCCACAGCTTCACAGACTGTCATTGGCAGCTTCATTGACACTTCCCTGAGCTATAAATGTCCAGCCCTCTCCGAGATCAATCCCTGAGTCCAAGCATGTGCAGCTGAAGAAAGTAAACACGCAGAATTGCTGGATTTTAGAACTACCTCCTTTGACTCCTGAAAACAGCTAAGAAACACATCAGCCACCCCTAGTAAAGAAAAACAGAACACAAATGTACCCATTCCCCCAAGTAACTCATCGGACGCATTCCCTATGTGAAGTCAAATGTCTGTTTATAAATTAACTCATTTTAAGTGGCAAGTTAAGTAAAGAACTGACAACAGCTCCTGAATATATTATGTGCAGGCTGGCCATTTTCAGTTGGTTCTTCCCATGGTTTCCAGCAGTCTAACTGAGGGAAGGGCATGATCTGCTGTTGTACATGGCAGTCACTGCACATTGCTTATACTGTTTGCTCAACTTTGCATCTCACACTGCTGCTGGGCTTAGTACACAAGATCAGGAGGCTGCAACTCTATTGAGGTGAGATTTCTTTAAATTAAATTAAAAGTGCAAACTGTGCATAAAAAAATGATCTACTTTCACCTCTAGGGTAGTCAATTCACATCATTGTTTCAAAGTTTATGCAGATACTTGCTGTACTTTTGTGTCTGCCTTGTTACCCATGTGGTTATTTAGGTGCCTCTCTTAGTCTGAACTATGTCAGCATTTGGAAACTTAACACTTTTTTGTCTGTTTTGTTTGTTATCTCCCTACCTATGACAGTGTTACTCTGTTGAGAAATGTTATGTGCACCTGTCAAAAGTTCTCTGGAATTTTTGTGTACCATATCAAGTTTGTCTCACTTTTAATAAAATGTTTAATTACTGTAGAACATGGGAAATTCACTTAATTGTTTCAAATATTTTGCAGATGCTTCTCGTAGATGCTTTAAACCTATACCCCATTGATAGTTCTTGCTTTTCATCTACATTGTCCTGTTCAGAGGCCGCTGGCATGTTTGTAGGCTTTCCACCCACCCAACTGTAAAAAGGTTTTTGAAATGATTTACATTCTTTTAGGACTTTTTTTTTTAGTTAAGCTTCATTTGTTCAGTCGTAGACCATTACAAAAGTGAACACAACAAGCAAAACATAATCAATATGATTGCTCATACACACATACACAATTACAAGTCATAAGCAGTATAAAATGTCACTAAAAAACTTTCCTTTGTTCCTGTTAGTAAAAAAGCATTGGTCTCATTTCATACTTTACAATCAATAGCCAAGTCCTTATCATAAAAGATGATATATAAAATATGCTCAAAAATATGAACTGCTTGCTTCATATACTTATAGATTCCATTTCAGTTTGTTATTACTCAAATACATTTCAACATATAGGTCCCTCTTATTGCTACTTACCACATTTATTATACCCCTATTATCCGAGTACTGCTTTACATGAATGCAGAAATTAGAGAAGCTTGAAGCCTAGGCTGAAAGTAAAACTCTCCAGAAGGGATACTTAAATTAAACATCACTTAACCAAAATTGATTTGCATACTCAACTGGCTGCTTTCTGCATAGGCTGAAAGCCAATTAACATACTTATGTGTCATATTTCTGCTAACTATATTTGGCACCTTATTGTTCTCTGTACTTATGCTTGACAAACCTCACTTGGACAGGACTTGGTCTTCGTACTTAAAGTATTAATATTTTTTGTATCAGTAATAAGCCATTAACATACCTATACATCATTTTTCCGTCTTGCCCAATCTGGCACCTGGATACTTTGGTCATCATTTCAACAGAGAACTCTTAGCTGGAATTAGGTCTGTGTACTTAATGTCCATTTTCTGTATCAGCTAGAGACTTATTATCATACTTGCAAGAGTTTTTCTACCTTAACCTGTTTCAGTAGCTAGAAATGTTTAGAGAAAACTCTCCTATGAGGTCTTCACTTCAGGTATCAGCCCCTAAGACAGTTCCATCTCTTGCAAGCAGACACAGAAACCTAGGCAAACACACAACTAGTATCAAGCAGCAACATCATAAGGGATCTCAGATGGTCTAATTAAAAGGTTTTTAAACATACTAGTAAAAATAGTTATTCATCCTAATTATCCTGAAGCATATCTACCTAGTATTGCTCTGTTTAAACTATCAGGTAAATATTGGTTAACAGCAAGGAAGCACATTAAAAAAACACTTTGACCAGGCTATTAAAACAAACACTTACACAGTGCACATTTAAAATAGAGCAATATACGTCATAACACATTATTTTATGCTATATGTTAGAAAGAAAAGTAAAGATTACACCTGTCAGCATACACAGCTCCAAAAGGGAGTCCTTTGACTGAACATGCAATGTTAATTTCAACAGTGGGCTGTGATAATAGAAACACAGAAACATAGAATTTGACAGCAGATAAGGACCGCTTGACCCACCCAGTCTGCCCATTTCCCTGCCTACTGGATAAGCTGCAGATCCTAGTTAACCAGCAGCCTACTTTTTCCTACCCCCATCCCCTAGAATTGCCTTATGACTGTCCCATGCATGCTTGAATTCCACCACTGTTTTGACTCGACCTCCTCCAGAAGGCCGTTCCATGCATCCACAACCCACTCTGTGAAAAATACTTCCTTAAATTACCTCTGAGCCGTCCCCCTCTATCTTCAAATTGTGCCCCCTTGTTCTTGCACACCTCTTTTTTTGAAAGATGCTACCCTCTTGGACTTTGTTGATTCCCTTGAGGTACTTGAAAGTTTCTATTATGTCCCCCTTCTCCCTCCTTTCCTCAAGGCTATACATATTAAGCTTCTTTAGTCTCTCTTCATATGTCTTCTGGAGCAGACCCTGCACCATTTTAGTTGCCCTCCTCTGGACAGCTTAAATCCTGTCTATGTCTTTGCAAAGACTGGGTCTCCAGAACTGCATGCAGTACTCCAGATGGGGTCTCACTAGCTGTCTGTACAGAGGAATAATAACTTCCTGTTTTCTACTGGTGATGCCTCTTCCTATGCATTCCAATATCCCCCCAGCCCTCATTGCTGCCCTCTCACGTTGCTTGCCCACCTTTCGGTCATCTGATATGACTACCCCAGGTCCCTTTCCATTTTTGTTGTTGTTAGTATCTCACCCCCCATTGTGTACTCTTCCCCTGGGTTTTTGTTTCCCAGGTGCATTACCTTGCACTTCTTAGCATTGAATCTAAGCTGCCATACATTTGACCATTCTTCTAACCTTACCAAGTCCCTTTTCATCCTTTCCACCCCACCTTGTGCATCAACTCTGCTGCAGATCTTTGTGTCATCTGCAAAGAGACATACTTTTCCTTCCAGTCCCTCTGCAATGTCGCTTATAAAGACATTGAAGAGGACTGTCTTAATACTGAACCCTGCGGTACCCCACTAGTAACCCCCCTTTCATCAGAGTGGACTCCATTTACTATTACTCTCTGTGTCCTATTTTCCAGCCAATTTTTTACCCAGGCTGTCATCTTGGGACCCACTCCCAGGCTAGCTAACTTGTATATTAATCTTTTGTGTGGGACTGTGTCAAATGCCTTGCTAAAGTCTAGGTAGGCCATGTCCACAGCCCCTCCCTGATCTACTACTTTGGTCACCCAGTCAAAGAAATCTATCAGATTTGTCTGGCATGACCTTCCTACTGTGAATCCATGCTGCCTTGGGTCCTGTGCCCCTCTGGCCTCTAGATACTCAACAATTCTTTCCTTCAGAAGTGATTCCATCATTTTCCCTACCACTCAGGTTAAACTAACAGGTCTGTAGTTTCCTGCTTCTGCCTTGCTCCCACTTTTGTGAAGGGGAATCACATCTGCCCTCCTCCAGTCCTCGGTACCACCCCATCCTCCCATGATTTGTTAAAAGGGTAGTCAGTGGTGTCACTAATTCTACCCTTAGTTCTTTTAAATTCTGGGATGAACCCCATCAGGCCCCATTGCTTTGTCCACCTTCAGTTTTAAGAGTTCTTTCAGAACCCTTTCTTCTGTAAATGGGCTGGTATCAACTTCTGTATCCAGTGTGTTTCTACTGTTTGTTCTAGGTACCCCCTTTGTAAATACTGAGCAAAAATATTTGTTTAGTATCTCTGCCTTTTCACAGTCTCCCTCTGCCCAGCCCCCTATTAAGCCTCACTATCCCTCCCTTGGTCTTCCTTCACTCCCTGATGTACCTATAAAGGTTTTATCCCCTTCTTAACTGAGTTGGCTATCTTTTCCTCGGTTTGGGCCTTTGCTGTTCTGACTGCCTTCCCAGCTTCCTTTTGCTTTAACTGATACAGTTCTCTGTCCTGCTTCTTCTGCGATTCCTTGTACTTCCTGAAAGCTTTCTTTTCTCTTGAACCACTGCCCTTCCTTCGAGAACCATAGTGGTTTCTTACATTGTTTTGTTTTGTTTATTTGCTTCACACAAAGGCTTGTTGCCTCTGTGATGGCAGTTTTATTATTCCCCATTGTTCTTCCACCCCTCCTTCCTGCCCATGTGCTAGTGCATTCCTTAGGCACTTACCCATTTTGCAAAGTCACCCCTCCTAAAGTCCAGTACCTTTGCCTTTGTATGGCTTGACTCTATTGCTGTGTTTATTGTGAACCATACTGTTCGATGGTTGCTAGTTCCCAGATGGCTGCCCACTTCTACATCTGTGATCCTCTCTTCATCTCCATTTGAGACCAGGTCTAAGATTGCTCCTCTTGAGTGGGCTCCAATACTAGTTGTCTAAGGCATGCCCCTGTAGGGCATGTAGAATAACCCCACTCTTCAGTGGCTGTGGCAACTGCACTCCAGTTAACATCTGGCATATTCAGATCACCCATCAGCAATATCTCCTTTTTGCCATACTAAGTATACTTTCTATCATTCCTTGTCCATTTCCTCTCCTGAGAAGAGGTCTGTATACAACCCCTGTGCGGATTGTGGTGCCATTGCCGGTCTCCAAATTTACCCACAGTGCTTCTTCTCCTCCCTGTTTTCTCTTTTGTTCTGTTACTTTGATTCCTTCCCTTATGTAAAGAGCTACTCCTCCTCCTCTTTTACCCTCTCTGTCTCTCCTGTAGATAGTGTATCCTGGTATGTTTACGTCCCAGTCATGGTTTTGTGCGAACCATGTTTCTGTGACTGCCACGATATCCAGATGTTCCTCCTCCATCAAGGCCACTAATTTAGGAAGCTTGTTACTCAGACTACGTGCATTGGTACTCATTGCTTTCCATTTTTTGATGGCTTTACTTTCAGTTGCAGCATCCCCCACTGACCTTTCTACCGTGGTCTTTTTCCCATTTAGTACCCTGTTTTGTAGGGAGAGGCTGGGATTTTCCTCTGCTCATCAGTGCCTCCCCCTTGACTAGTTTAAAAGCTTGCCAATGAAGCATTTAAACCGATTGCTCAAAACACTTGTTCCCTTCCTGGACAGATGCAGGCCATCCTGCCAGTATAGGCTGGTGTCCCTACA
Source organism: Neoceratodus forsteri (assembly GCA_016271365.2). Classification (NCBI taxonomy): domain Eukaryota; kingdom Metazoa; phylum Chordata; order Ceratodontiformes; family Ceratodontidae; genus Neoceratodus; species Neoceratodus forsteri. The sequence goes on from CM057455.1 coordinate 184,359,878, forward strand.
GGTGGAACCCCAGTCCCCAATGAAGCCAGACCCCTGTGCTCCACACCATTTTTTCAACCACTCATTAAACTGCATGGTGCAAAGTACCCTTGCCTCACTCATGCCATTTACAGGCAGCACCTCTGAGAAGGTTACTGTGTGTGCTACTAGTCTTAGGCCCCTCCCAGTTCTAAAAAGTCCTTCTGCACTGCTCTAATCTCATGTTGAGCCAAGTCATTTGTCCCTAGGTGGACAATGACATCCAGCTCAGACTCCCATGCAGCTGTTCTCATGATCCTGAGGATGCACTTCCTGTCCCTACAAGCCATTGCACCAGGCAGGCACTTTACTTCAGTTTTCCCTGCTCCCCCCAGTTCTATCCCCTTAATAATTGAGTCCCCCACCAGGAGCTGCTTCCTTTCCTTGTGGTGTCCTCTGCCTCCTTTCTGTGGGCCTCCCTTGTGGCAGTTGTCCTCAGCCTCCTTAGTCTCCTCTGCGGATGTGTCCATAAAGGAGCTATGCTCCCCCAGAATAGTGTATGGATTGTGGAGTTGAACAACTGACTGGGTGTGCCTCTGTTCCATCCTCCTCACCCTCCCTGAGCCCACTGTGGTCCAACTGCTGTGCTTTCTTTGCAACCTCTGAGGTAGTGGTGGTGGCTCTGGTGCTCCCTGGATGGGGGTTCCTTCCTACCATCAAGTCTGGCCTGGGAAGGTTCTCTTACTGCTGTCCAGTGTGGCCTGAAGATGGGCAACTTCCTCCCTCAGGGCAGAGAGTTGTCTGCAAATAGGGCAGCATCTCAGCCTCCAGAAAGACTCCCAGAAGACTGCTGCCCCACAGCCATTACATTGCACTACTCCCCACATGACTATGTACTTTTTTTTTGTGTGTGTGTGATTGGTTTGTTATATAGAAATATATATATATTATACAATTTGTATGCGTATATTTTCAGGGCTCTGTGCTAGAGAGGATATGACATTGATATGTACCTTGCAATCTTGAGGAAATGATGTCAGAACCCTAGGTATGAAGGAACTATTTCCAGGGGTGGGTGGGGTGAGGGGTGGGAAGGGGTTGGGCCTAAACTGTGCCCTCAAAAACAATCAGCTAAGAGCTCTGACCCACCGCTGCGATAAGTGCCTTCTTGTCTGCAAGATACTATACACAACAATTTGACAGAGAAAATCCCTGCTAATCAAACAGAGAAAATCCAGACATCCAAGTCAGACACAGGTAAACCTCCCAGCCCCAAAACAGCCTGGTGGTTTGTGCTCTGAAAGCAGTCAGTCCCAAAATAAGTCAGCTGTGCTTTGAACTCTTCCTGCACTGAAAATCTTAAGAATTGTAACAAGACTGTCTTTTCCTGATAATTGTAAATTCCTTCTTTCACCTTTCAGTTAGAAGCAGCCTCCACCTGCAGTATATCTGCTGCAAACCACAGATAATTGAAAGGTTCCCCTCCCTCTGTTGTGAGCACAACTTGCTTTCTTGCAAATCCTATGTTCAATATTGCAGCTCCCAACAAGAGATAGTTTGACTAGGAAAAATATTAGCTGTTCTGATGAGTTTGCTATAAACACTTGCTTATAATACTATTCTTCTCAGGTCTGTTACCAAAGCTATTGGCTGAATTAAGTCTCTGTGATGTAATCACCTCCTGAGAAAGTTTGTAATTGCCTTTTAAGGCAAACAAATATAAACACAGAAAACAGTTTACTGTCTGGGTCAAATACACAACCTGTACCTGCACTTATTTCAGGATTTGTGACAAATGTTTCGCCCAGAGTTTAAAATCTTCCTGCACTGAAAATCTTAAGAATTGTAACAAGACTGTCTTTCCTGATAATTGTAAATTCCTTCTTTCACCTTTCAGTTAGAAGCAGCCTCCACCTGCAGTATATCTGCTACACACCACAGACAATTGAAAGGTTCCCTTCCCTCTGTTGTGAGCACAACTCGCTTTCTTGCAAATCCTATGTTCAATATTGCAGCTCCCAACAAGAGATAGTTTGACTAGATAAAATATTAGCTGTAGATATATTCATGCTCCTCAGAGTCCCAATCAATCATAACAATAAAGTTATATCACAAGATATTAGAATCCTCTGGAAGTAGTTGCTGACATTTTAGTAGTAATTAGATAGGTCTACATTACAACAGTCACTACAGATCCACAACTTCCTTGCAGTCTTCAGACAGACTCTTTAATTAGCCAGAAGTTCAGTGTCTGTATATTTTAGTGCTCAAAATACTAAGCGGTTAGGGGTCAATATGTTTCATTCCTCTCAGTGTTTAAATTACAATGACTATTACCAAGTACCAAAAATGAAGTGCTTTCACTAGTATAGTGTCCTTCTAACCAGACAAAATATAAAAAGTTTTGATATGCTACAGGCGTTACTTTATCACCTGCATGGGAGTCCCCAGTAACATACTGACAAAGACAACAAGGACTGACCCCCCAGTTATCATCAGTTTTATCTTCACGAGTTATTCCAGGCAACCTTCACAGAGGAGTCCATTACCGATCCATTACACAGCTCAAGTATTTCCAGTTTGCTTCTCAGAGTTCAACTCCTCCAGCATTCTTCTCACTCTGACTCTGGGAACATACTCCTGCGCGTGCCTGCAAAATAAAATAGAAGAGCAGCTCTCTGCTAAATACAATAACCTCAGGGTTCACAATTCAACCCCTGGAAACTCCCAACCCCTGGGTAACACTAGCATACATTTTAAAAAGGCTTAATGAGCCTATCAGCACCCACAGTGCTGCTTCAATGTCCACGCTTCTTCTAATATAGGTAGTCCTTTCTCCAGCCACTGCATCACCAGTCAAGTTTCACAAACACACTAAATGTTCCTTCCCCAAAGCAAGAATCACAATCTCCAGACCACCAGTTCAGGGCCCATCAGGTGCATAACATTGGACCCAGCATAACCAAATGGTAATGAGCACAGCTGTTTATGATTTTAGACCCATTTTAGCAAATAGCTAAATAAAAATAAACAGGTTTTAATCATCAACTTGAACTGTAGGTATTCAGAAGACTTTCTCAAATTTAAATGTACAAAGCACTTAAGATGACCATACACCAAAGAGCACAGCACAAAACATAGAATAGCCAAAATATCAAATACAAACAATTGCTTAGCTTGATAAAAACACTCCAGCAAAAAAATAATACTAATTTCATTCACAACCTGCTCAGCAAACTTAGGAGAAGAAACTTTAAACAGAGTGTTCCCATTCAGCTCGGCATGCTGTGGAGCAGAGCAGCAGTACAGCCATGTTGCTGCCCTGCCCCCTCTGCTAAGGGCTATATGACTTTAATATAACTCCATTGTTTGTGATGTCTTGTAAATGAGCCATAATTATGGACTGTGCTTTGAGCAGCTCTAAATATGAACTTTGGTGATATGTTTCTTTTAACATTTGGGTAGTATTATCTCTCCATCATTTTTCATACATGGAGGGCTTTTAATTAATTAACTCTATTTTTGTATGTTTCAGAACTGAGCATCCTGTCTTTATTGTGTCTTTTTAATTACTTTATGCATAAAATGTATGCGTATATTAACTGGATGCTATCATTATGCATACTAATACTGTTTCTATAAATGTTTTGTAATGTGTTTCCACATTACTGTCAACTGGCTTTTTTCACCACATTACTATATGTAGTGGCATACTTTTCTGTAGTAGCTCTTCCAGATGATGCTCTGACCCCTTGAAAACAGAGTAAGTTTTTCTATGAGCACTGTAAGTATTTTCATGGGACCATCCTGATTTACTTGCAGCTGTTGAAAAGCACTAGCCTTTTATACAGAGAACTGTAGTTCAAAGCTCATATACTCCACACAACTGATAGTGGATCTGGTCAGGCAGGCTAGAACACCAGAAACCCTGCAACCCTTTTTGACTAGTTGTGTATCAGTAAGGGATTCAATTTATTAAGAAATAATATATTCTTTGCATTATTTTATTTTCTTATTACAGTATTTGCCAGCAAACATTGACTACTTAAATGCAGATCATGTTACCATGACTCACTCAAACAAAACAGTGATGTCAAGGAATTCTTGCAACATGCTCAAAGACAAGCAAGTCTCATGCTATGACTAATTTATTGGTTTAAAATACTATTATACTAGACTCTGTCTGCCTAAAATCACAGGAAGAACCTTCCTACACTTACTTTCCTGCCTAGTCTTCCAGTGCTTCCTACCACCTAATCTATCAAAGAAAACATTGATTTTCCACATGCATAATCCAGGGCTACATGACAGCTTGTTCTTTGTAGTGAGTTTTCCCCTTTTCACAGCCTGGATTATGAAAGTACTTGTATTAACATATATTCACGTCATTGTTTCAAAGGTTATGCATATGCCCCTTGTACTTTTCTATCTGCTTTTTCTACTTATGCAGTTATTTAGGTGCCTCCCTTAGACCGATTTGTGTCAGCCTGTAACAACTTAGCACTTTTTGTTTTGCTTGTTATATCCCTCCCTTTGACAGAGTTTCTCTGTTGAGAAATGTTATGTGTACCAGACCAAATTACTCTGGTAATATTATGTATTCCACCATATCACATCTGTCCCACTTCTATAAAAACTATTTAATTATTGTAACGGAAGCATTTAAATGTCACAGGTACCCCAATTGTCATGCGGTCCATGCGGTTCACGAATAAATCAGTAACTGGTGAATAATGGTACAAAAGGTTTGACAACAGTGAACCAAATGCTGTAGCAGTGGAAAAGATATACAATAGGTGGTGGCCCAACACTGCTCCTCCCCCATGGATTTTGCCGACCCCTTAGTTTCTAATTGTGTTGTATATGGTTATAAAAATCTTCACCACAGAAGACATTTTGAGCTGCTCCTTCTCCCAAGCATCCACAGTGTTAAATGTAATAGGTAGTTTGCTGACAACCCCTTATCCCCACCAAGAGTCTGCCAACCCCTCAGCTTCTACCTTGGCTGTATGTGTTTATAAGACATTTCATTACAAAAGACATGCTGAGCTGCTCACTGCTCCTCCTCCTTCCAAAGCTGCTAAATGTATCAAGTACCCTAATTGCCATGAGGTCCCTGCAGTTCTGAAATCAATCAGCAACTGTTGAACAAAGGTATAAAAGATGTATTTCCAGCAAGCCAAACAGCAGTGAAATAAATGTAGATGGTTGCATCTAATGAAGTTAGGAATATAAATTAATATCACTATTTGCATATGTAAACCTTTTAAAAGCCTGTTTTTAACAATAATTACAGTATCGGAGGACCCTCTATAAAAAATGACTAGGAGGCACCAATGTCTCTTTTGAATGCATTTATATATATGCATATTCTGAAGTACATTTTATGCATTTATGTATTTATTTATTGGTTTATAACATTTCTCCACAGAAGACATTCTTTTTTTTATTTATTGAAAATCAGATTTACAACCTTTGAGTCAAAGACTCATTTACAAAGGCTCCACATCAGCAAACAGAACAGAACACATATTGACAGCATACAACAATACATCTGCTTATTCCATGGTATTAAAATACATATATACAGCAAAAAACATAATGAGGAGGAGTGTATAGTCTATACAATTATATAGCTGATCAGGTCAGGCTAAAGAGTTTTGAAATTACCATGGTTCAAGCAGTCAGGGTACCGACATTGTCATTAACACAGTCAATCATGAATGTAGAAACTAACAGAAGTAGTAGGATACAGAGCAGTACTGCCCATACTTATTCCAAGTGGTGTACGTGTAACTTGAGGCTTATGGCTTAATGCACCTGCTAAAATCTAGGTACCAGCTGCACTACTGTGATCGGACCAAGCAGGCCTAACCAGGGTCCAGGAGGCAGGTTTTGCTAGTAGTAGTCAAGCAGTTCAGTAAACTAGCCAGTGCAAAGGAAGTGGCATGCAGATAGCATGTGGTTTTTGAGGGCTACTTTGAATGGACCTATTCTGGTGATAGAGGTAACAGCCAGTGGTAGATCATTGTACCATAGTGGTGCTCTGTAGAAGAATAACCTTTGGGCAAGTGAGGTTCAGACATTGGGAACATTCCATATCTGTTTGTTTGTCTAGCGGGTGTGCACTGTGGCATGGGCGGTGCGTAGGGAGGCAATAACTCCCAAGGAAGATAGGCCTAGATGAATTTTTTTGGTGAGAAGTATTTGGTAGCGAACTCTTTCGTCAAGGGTGAGGATATTTGTTAGGGCATACAGGAAGCAGCTGTGGGTGTGCCTGTCTACTCTGGTGAGGAGTCTACATTCTTTGTTGATGGCTAAGTGGATTTTATTTAGAGCAGTGTGGTCGGCAGCCGAGTATACAGTTAGTCCATAATCTACTAGGGAGAGAACAGAGGAGGTAACAGCAAGGTTAAGGGCCTCTGGCGGAAGGCAGGTTCTGTGCCGATATAGTAATCCAGTACGAATATTTATGGCTCAGGTGAGATTATTGATATCTGGATGAAATGAGAGGTTGAGATCAAATGCAAGGCCCAGGTATTTATAGGTATGAACCTGCTCAACTGGGAGGAGGGCTTTAGAAAAGATTTTTAATTGAGAATCACAGTCCTGCTCTGCTGGTGGGCAAAGATCATTGACCTAGTTTTTTTTATGTTGACTACTAGTCTGTGGTCCTTAAACCAGTTTTCGATGTGGCTGAAGGTGAGTTGTAGAGATTGCTGTAGGATTGTGGGATCTGAGTGGGAGGCAAACAGTACTGTGTCGTCTGCATACAGTAGAAGATTATTTGGGCAGGATTTAGGAAGGGTGTTCAGAAAGATGCTGAAAAGTAATGGACCGAGAATGGAGCCCTGGGGGACCCCAGAGTGGACTGGCAAAGGAGACAAGGGAGTGCTGTTTATCTTAACACATTGGGACCTATCTGAGAAGTAACTTGTGAACCATGAAATGGGTGCAGGGAACAGCTCAGTGAGGTGGAGAGTATTTATGAGTAGTGTGTGTGAGACAGTGCTGAAAGCATTCAACAGGTCTATAAATACAGCTCCTGCTAGGTGTTTCTTATTCAGGGCATTGTGCAACTAGTTAGCGAACACTGTGAGGGTGGTCGTGCTATGCCCTGTTCTGAAGCCATGTTGTTCAGTACAGAGTATATTGTGTGTTAGTAGGTAGTCAGTGAGTTGGGTGGCAATGATTTTTTCCAAGGCTTTTGAGAGGGATGGTAGAATGTAGATGGGTCGGTAATTGTTTGGTGAGGTGGGGTCCCCACTCTTTAGTATCAATGTGATTGTAGCCATCTTCCAGTCAGTGGGAAACTGCTCTAGGTGGTTAAAGAGATCAGTGAGTGGGGAGAGCACAGTGTCAAGTACCAGGTTAAGGATTTTTTATGTCAAAGGAGTCATTGCATTGGTTAGAGCCCCTGAGGGCCTTCACAAGGTATGGTCTTGCTTCGTTCATTGTAATAACCCTCAGGTGGATGGGAGGGTAGGCATTGCTTGACTCAGGGGTCATAGGGGTAGGGTCAAAGAAATTGTTTGGAAGAATGGCACTCAGATCACAGAAAGCAGAATTTAGGCCATTGGCAATGAGAAGGGGGTTTGAGGTATTGTCGTTGTTGACATTTAGCTGGGAGGGGGTGGCATTCTTGATTTTACATTCAGTTCTTTTAGATTATTCCAGAACAGCCTGACATTCCCTCAGGAGGAGGTGAGGGTAGTTTTGTAGTAGTCTGAGTTGGTTCTTCATATTGTCCAGGTGCAAAAATTGTGAGCTGCCTCATAGGCAAGCCTGTCCGCTGTCTCACCAGAGTCAATCGCTTTGTGTCATAGATCATTACGGTTCTTTAGTTGCTGTAGGAGGGCAGGTGTGACCCAGAGGGCATTACGTTTTTTGGATAGAACCTTAGTGAGGGGGCAAATTTATCACATGCATTGAAAGTGCGAGTGAAGTAGTCGAGGGCTTTATCTATGGTTAGGGCATTTTTAATTGGGGACCAGTCACAGTGGACTAGATGCCTTCTTAGTTTAGTGAGGCCTCCAGGTTAAAAACAGTGCCAGGTATAACTGCTAGGAGTGAGTTTTATTGTAAGGTCATGTGCCCCATGATCCAGTGAGGGAGCCGGATTGTTTGGGCATAGAAGGGAGTCTTGGACGTAGAATGCACACCCCCCACCCCCTTTGCCAGTTCTGTCAGTGCTAACAAGGGTAAGGCCAGGGAGAGCAACAAATGTGTCAGGAGCTGATCATTACTCCTGTTCAGAAGCATTATAAAGGTAACAGAATAAATAAATTCATATTTTGCACATACATAAGTAGTAAGCAAGAAGGTCAAAGCTTCTTCTCAGAAGCGTTGGCTGTATGTGATTATACAGCAATAAATGTCAACACAGAAGACATTATGAGTTGCTCACTTCTCCTTCTTCAAAGCATCTAAGTGTAACCGGTAAATTAATTGCCATGAGATCTGTGCAGTCTGGAATGGGTGAATGCCTCCCTACCTCTAATCCTCCCTTATTAACCCTCTCCCACTGTCCCACTACCTTTGTTCTACTGACTCACTCATTCTGGTGGTCCCTCACCACTTTACCCTCATTGGTCCATCTGGTTTCTCCCACTATTTCCCCCAAATTTTTAACTTTCTTCATTCCCAAATGTGTCACTTCTCCTCCTCCTCCAGCTCCATCAGTACTGTCCTACATAACTAGCTCTCCTCAAGTTGCTCCTGCTTTAACCCTCCTTAATTGTTTTTCTTCCTCACCACAGCCCTTAATTCACTTTAACAAATCTACCACTAAGGAGTCCTCAGCACATAACCTCACTTACCCCTTCAAACCCAGGTCTTCCTTTATGAACACTTAACACAACCTACAGTCTGTTCTCTCCTCTCCCCTCTCGACTCCCCCCCACTCTAACTGTGCCAGGTCCCAGCCCTCATGCAGGGTTCCCAACATCCTGAAGGTGATCCGAGCTTCTGGGTCCCTAATCGTCCTCCGCTTTATCTCCATCGCTCTACTTCCCACATACCCTGTTGATTCTACTTCTTCCTTCTCCTCTACCCTTGCACTTACATGACTACCTTGAATAAATTGTACTTACGATCCAAATGTCACTGTTTCTAAATTGGTTGCACTCTTTTACTGTCAAATTGCCAATTTACTAGTCCGGTTGTATGAAAACTGCTGTTTCAATTGTAATATGTATGTATTTTAATGTATTTCCTCATTGCACCCCCTACCCCCAGGTAACACTGTGAGATGAGCAACTTGTTGTTGATGTGCTTTCCTGGTGAAACATTTCAATAGATAAAAATAAATAAATAAATAAACTAAATCAGCAACTGTTGAAACAAAGGTACAAAATGTTTGTTGCCATCAAACCAAACAGCAGTGAAAAAGATGTGGGTGGTGGCATCTACTGAAGTTATGAATGGCTTTGCCAGTGCTGTAGGGCAACCTCACACAGACAGCCTACAGAAAATTGCTCAAGTTGTTCCTAGTCAAATACATAAATAAAATGCAGGCAGAATATGCATATGTAAGCATTTAAATTTTTTTTTTAACAATAAGTGCAGTATCACTGAACTGTGTAGAAAAATGATTAGCATGTGCCAAGTTCTCTTTAAAATGCCCAGCTATGCACATTCTGAGGTACATTTTATGTATTTATGTATTTAATGGTTTATAAAAATTCACCACAGAAGATATTCATGGCTGCTCATTGTTTCTGGTCAGGAGAGTCTTAAATGATATAGAATAATCAAAGTCATGTATTGCACATGCTTTACTGTTCTGCAGTTAAGAAGGTCAAAGCTCTTTCTCGAAAGCCTTGGCTGTATGTGATTATAATAATTTGCACCACAGAAGACATTCTGAGCTTCTCACTGCTCCTTTTCTGAAGTGTCTCAGTGTAACAGATATTCTAATTACCAAGAGGCCCATGCAGTTCTGAAATAAATCATCAACTGTTGAACAAAGGTTTAAAAGGTTTGTTAGAAGCAAACCAAACAGCAGTGAAAAGACACATTGGCAGCTCCTCCCATTGCTATATGTTTTTTCATGTTAGATGAACTGTACTCCAAAGGAGTATGTTTGAACTGAAACACAAAGGAAGTTTTATCTGAAGTTAGAGATGACTTTATCAGCGTTTAGGGCAACCCAACACAGGCGGCCTTCAGAAAAATGCCCTAGTTGTTACTAGCTACAGTAAATAAATAAAATAGAGGCAGAATTTGCATATGTAAGTGTTTTAAATTTTTTTTGTTTTTTAACAATGATTGCAATATAGGAGGACCCTTTGTAGAAAAAACATTTGGATGCACTCTCATCCCTTTAAAGTGTGTAGATATGCATATTCTGAAGTGTGCTTTCTGTCTTTATGTATTTGTTTATCAGTTTATAAAATTTCACCACAGAGTGACCTTCTTAGCTGCTCATTGCTCCTGCTCAGAAGTGTCCTAAAGGTAACAGAATAAGTAAAGTCATATATTGTAGTTAAGCAGTTAAGAAGGTCAAAGCTGCTTCTCTGAAGCCTTGGCTGTATGCAAGTATGATAAATTGCACCACAGAAGACATTCTGAGCTGCTCACTGCTCCATCTCTGAAGTCTCTAAATGTAACAGGTACCCTAATTGCCATGAGGTCCATAACAATACATTCAGGGTTCTTACCATGAAGGTAGAAGGAACCATTTATCTGTTCAGCTTCTCAGCTTCTCATAGTACTGTTACACTGGGTTTCCTCCACATTTTTGCACATTCTCTACATCCTCTCCAGCAAACCCTGGTGTAGAACCTCCCACAAGGCACTCCATTTCTCCAGTGGGGTTCCAATGGCTCCTCCAGCTTTAGACTCCCTTGGTCAAACAGCCTGGGGAAACAGAAGCACACAGGGCAGCAGAAGGGAAATCAAGAGGGCAAATGAGAAAGAATGGAAAGGCTGCTTACTGAACAGTTTCAGGCAAAAGTAGCATACAGTACCTGTTCCAACTGCTCAGAAAGCATTACACAGCTATTGCTCATGCAGCTTCTCTTCAACTGCATAGCATGCAGCATCCATCTTGGAAATGGGTCTTGCTGGCACTGGCAAAGCTCCTGTGTGAGAAAATACAAACTGGAGTCACAGCTCCCCCACTGTTGACATCGGGTATTGCTCCTTGTGATGTGTATCAGGTGCCTTGGAGAGAGCCATTTTACATCAGGAGATAGAGGAATTATGAGAAATGAAAGAGAAATGATACAAACTTCAAGTGGAAACACCCATATTTTCTCTGCATTCAGGTTCACTGCACATACACAGCAGCTTGACATGATCGTAAATGTAGTATTTACTGAATACATATGGAAAATAAGTTATACCTGACAAGCAGAATACGTGTTATGAAAAAAATTCTTTGGGAGGAACAGAACAACACCATTGAGCATATTTAATTTTACTTATTCGGATTATTAGTCTTCACTGATTTCTGATTGCACTGGACAGGTGACTACAATATGCCTCCTCAAAAAATCCAACAAATATTCCAGTATTAGCAAAGTTCATATTCAACCATTTTTTCCCAGTTACCCTTTTTATCATTTTTGAATGATGTTTCCAACAATGCATAACACGAAAACACATAGTGCAGATGGACATGGCCACCAAAATAACATTTATGTCATCCGCAGCAGACCTTGGTTCTTTCCTGCATGGAAGCAGGCTTTCATTTTGATATAGGCTCTCATCCTTCCAGTTTAGACCATGGCCTCTGATGTAACCATATATCTCCTGTCCTCTCCTCTCTTCACCATTCCTACTATGATTACTTGAAGGCCTTGGTCTGGCAATGCCTCTCCTTCCCAATATAGAACAAGACACACTCACCACTTGCGTTTTACACACATGGGAAACACTGGATCAACCAGATAAATTATGTAACTTTACCAAAAATACAAAATACACATGGAGCTGACAAAGGCAATTCATGTTTGTGTTTAAGCCCATGAAAAACTCTTATCTAATCAATGCATTTGCAGCCCTTGTGGATCTGCCAGCACTTGTTTCACTTGCTATACCAAGTGAGTCTACTGCATTGTTTTAATCCCCTGCACTTCTTTGCAAAGCAACAGCACCACTGTATACAAATACATAAAACTTTTCTTCTTGAAAGATGTTTTTATTTTAGTGCTCCTAAGCTAATATAAAATATATAAATGTTTCTGTTGTTAGCTGTGTTGTCACTGTCAGAAGTGTGAAATGTAACAAACATACCTGCTTTTAATGGCAAGGCTGGAATTAGTAGAGCGGTCTGGAAAGTTCAGTACAGAAGACCATAGTGATTTCTGGTGCAGTCAGGCTGGTGCCAGTATTTGCTATAGGGTGTGATCAGTCTCTCTTCTCTCCCATTTATAATCTGGTAGCCAGACAATGTGTAATATCAAAGGACAGAATTAGAGGAGTTTGACAAACATTTTGTGGCAAAAACAATGCCTAAAAATCTTTTAAGGGAGAACTGCATGTCATAAACTTTTCCCTCTATGTATGTGGTTAGTATAATGTCTGTGTTAAGATACAACCACTATAAACAATGCAACTATTTCATATTTTGGTATAAGGAGTGTGGATAACACCATGGATGACAGCATCAATCTCAATCAGGATGTATAAAAGCAGTGAAGTTGCCTGATTGTGAGCATGTGCACAAAGCCACTGACTGAGTAGGAACTCTGCTCTAGGTTCCTATTGCACTTATAAGGGTACTCTGTTGCCTGCAAATGCAGTCTTTGTACATTTTGTACATGTATATTATTTATTTTATTTTTGTGTCAAATAAAGTGGTTCATTGGGATTGCGATCTTTTGCGTAGTTTGTTTCCCTCTCTACGTCACTTTGACCCCATAAATCCCTCACAACCATCCTAACAAAGTCCCCATGGTCTGCAACACCATGAACAAAGTCTTCAAAGCCTGCAAAACCATACAGCAGTGGAATATATATATATATATTTTTTTTTTTTTAACACAGAGACACACTAAGCTGAAACTTGTTTACAGGTGTGACCTGTGAGCACAAGGAAGTTAAGTGACTTGCTCAGGGTCACACAGTATGCAAGTGGGAGCTGTATCTCAGAGCCTTAAATCACTGTGCTATACTGGCCCCTCTCTGTGCTATACTGCTAAACAACAAATATTTAGTTTTTTGGCATTTGACAAACTTATGTTTTGTAAAACCCACTCACATTATGATCCTTTCCCACTTACATGACTTATGTTTCCCACTTTTAAATGATTGTTGTGATATATTAGTATCCTACCTCTTTTTTAATGTTTCTATTGTTTCTGACAAATGTGTATGCTGATAAATATATTGCAGTATTTGAAATATGTTGTCCCAATCAAGTTTTACTCAATCCAAATAAATCAGGGTATATGAATTAACCCAAGCTGTTTACATGGGAAAGTGTATTATTAAGCATCTTATACTCATATTTTGTTAGGGAATACCCAGTTGAGACCTTCTGAACAGGTGCAAAATCTGGACGTAATCTTTGACAGTGCACTGATGCTGAAGACACAGGTATCAGCCACTGTAAAGTTATCATTTTACCATCTGAGGAATATCACCCGGATAAAGCACCTTGTTCCACATGATGACCTTCCTGTGTTGGTTCACGCTTTTGTTTCCTCTCACCTTGAATACTATAATGCTCTATATCTAGGGCTGCTGGGGGTGGATCTCCATTGCCTGCAGCTGGTGCATAATGTAGCAGTCAGGTTGTTGACTGGATTATCAAGAACTAGTCATATCACACCTGTACTGCGGAACTGCACTGGCTGCCAGTGCAGTGAAGAATCACCTTCAAGATCATGTTGCTGACCTATAAGACCCTACATGGTCAGGGACCGGGCTACCTGCAAGATCTCTTTTGTCCCTACCACCCTCTCTGCCCACTCCACTCCATTGGCGAGGGATTGCTAGAGATTCCCAGGGTTCGTCTTCAATCATCTGGGGCAAGGGCCTTTTCTTTTATGGCCCTGACCCTGTGGAATTCTGTACCTCTTCAGATTAGAGAGTGCCTGTCCGTGGAGTCATTTAAGAGGTCTCTGAAAAGCCACTTATTTACACTAGCATTTGGATAGATTATTTTATGGTTTTTTATTATTTTATATTATTATTTATTTTTGTTGATGTTTTATTCTCGTTACGTATCAGCGCTTTGATTTATTGAAATGTGCTTTACAAATACATTTTGATTTGATGTGATATGCATACTGTAAGTCATAATCCACGTTAATTGTAAAATAGTGAAACAAGCCCTGTATTCAATTCAATATTACTTGAGAGTCACAAACTCATTATAGTAGAAAACAGTTTTAGTAAGAGCCTAATCAGAGTTCTGCAGTCAGACCTTTTCAGTTTAATTGATTTGTGAACCAGTAGTAGAATATAATGATGGCTAATTTCCAAATCTGAGACATTTTGCAAGAACTAATAATCTCTTAATGGAATGCTTGAAAACTTCCAGCCTGTTTGATTAAAAAACTACTGGTACATTCTCAGGGTAGAGAGTCACAAACATAAAATCACAACCAAAACTAAGAAAAAAAGACCCCATAAGTAAAAACAAACTATTCATTATTTAAATAAAACTAAATATAAATATAAACACCCTCATTTGTATATGTTAGAAACATGATGATATAATTTACTCATTTTTCTTAAATTTGAGTTTGCTTTTTGCTTTAGGATATATAGCATACCTTTTCCCTGTATCCAATTGCTTGCTAAATAGTGTATATAGAAATAAATGCAGTAAACTTCTAATAAAATAAAAAAAGTGCATGTGTAATATTTGGTTTTATAAAAATAACATTTAAGTGGGTAAAAACTATATGAGTAATAAAAACAAAGATTACACTAGGCCAGTTATATCATGCTCAATCTTTATTTGAATTAAAGATGCAATTAGCGGGTGAGTACATTGTTTTCCACTGTATTACAGCTGGTAACAAGGAAAGTAAAGTAAATGGTGAACCTTAAAGTCACTGGCCAAGATATCAAACTAGTAACAACCTTACATTATTGAAAAAGAGATTTACTTTGAATGCTGAATTATCTGTTGCAATCCATTAGAACAGAAAGATAGAGAAACAGATCAACACATAATCCTTCATTGCTACATGGCGTGGAGTCTAACAGGTGCAGAGCAGCTGACAGTGATATAACATTAACAGTACAGTACATCCTCTTCTCACATTAGCACGTGAAGACTGGGTACTGAAGTGCAGACACATCACTTGTGGCAGTTTTACTGGCATACCTGCACCTGTGTAAATGAACCAGGATGTTTGCAGTTCATTATCAAACATTCTGACACATTTGCAATACTTTATTTATGTTACATTAAAATAAGATGCATGTATCAGAATCTTACGGTATGCTTCAATTTTTATGCACATCTGGCGGTAACTGGACCAAGAAGCTTGACCCAGAATTATGCCACAAAACAGAAAATTCAGCCCTGGATTCCTGAAACTGATTTAATAGGTGCAATAAATCTGCATTGACAAAGATTACATGGGCACAGTGTAAATCTTACAACAGTCCAAACAGACATTGCTGCAATGCTATAATGTCCACAATGTATGATGTTATGACATTCTCCTTCTCAAGCAGCTCCATGAACTGAGAGGCAAATATCTTTAATTATTGTGTTATTCAAAAGTATGCCATTCAAATGCTACTAGCATTAGAAACAATATGAACATGTAATAATTGTGATCAAAGATGATAGTGAAACAAAACCAAGATGGAAAATATTATCAAAGAAAGTGTCAGAAAAGTCCTGTGTTAAACTTTACTGTATTAAACTTCTCCAAAGAGAAATATGCTTGAGTCTTCAGTTTAATATTATACCACCATGTAGACTTAACTATACTGTCCATTTAAATTAGTTTCTATAATATGTGGTCCTGTTGCTATGCCTTTCAGTTTATTTGCCATTTCCTCACTTTTCTTCATCAGCATGTGTCTGCAGATTGTGTATGAAATGTAACTGGTTTAATTTTTGTATTCATTATTTTTATAATTATTGTTATTAATAATACCGCCTAGTCTACTTTTTTTTTGTTGTGTTTTGAGATCCACTCAGTATGAACTTGTCTTTCTTTGGATGTCATTTGTGGTTTGCAAGTTCATTGTTGCACTTTCTTCAGTGGCATGTTCCATCTTGGTTTGGTTTTAACATTTATATATTACACGGATACAGTCCTCATATTTTCTGGGAGAAGAAGAGGTACAGATATATCATCAACAGCATGCTGCATGGACTGGACTTCAAATTATGTGCAGCTTTTCCATCATGGAGACTGATCACATCAGATCTGAAAACATCAGTACAGTTGGACCTGATACCAGTAGAAAGGGAGACCTCTAATGAACCTCAGATGCTGCAAAGAATCGTGTTGGTGCAATAGCTCTGCATGGGACACTCTTCTCATGGTTAAAAGTAACTAAACCAATGTCCCAGTGTGGTGCATGTGGGATACTGTGCTGTCTGGAAGTATACAACATTTTTTCAAATGAGGTGTTTAACTAAGGTCCTGTGTGCCTGTCTAGTGGTTGCTCATTTGGAAGTTAAAATTCCCATGACACTTTTTGAAAAGCATAGGGAATTTTCAGCTTCTCTTGGTCAAATATCCCCATTCACCAAAAATCACTAACAGCTTCACCTGGTTCAATATCAGTGAGTCTGCTCCTGCTTTCCCCTTCCCCAGGATAAGGCTGGAAACAGGAACTATGTCCTAGTCCTCCTTTAGTGTTCAACAGAAACAAAGTACTATGACTACTAAGTGAATTTGGGTTTTTGGAATCAAAACATTGTTTGGATTCTATGGCATTAATGATGACTATGATCTTGTAGTCATACCACATCCTATTCTCACTGTATGTTACAGATAGACATGGATCAAGGGAGATGATGGAGTATAAAACAGCTCTGTGTTGACCATACAGACATGCTGGCAAAGAAGTCTAGATTCCTGACAAACATTATTAATGGCTCAAGTGATTTCAGACAATTAGAAATCAGAACTGTATTCCCTAACACACTGTAAGCAGTCATCTCTTGAGCGAGAAACATGTGCATAGAGTTCTCCCCTTCATAGGAAGGGAGGCGTGCTAATGCTCCTGTACATTAAGTTATTTTAAGTTAAAGAAAGACCAGAATGGAAAAGGCACTATAACTCATTCAGGCTAACTCAATTGTTTATAAACAATTAATAAGTGCTGCAGGATACAGTATGTATTCGATGGTATAACAGGTGCTATCCCACATTGGGGCTGTTACAAGTGTTCAGCTTCACTTTGTGATCCTCTTGGCCAGCATGAGATGACATCTCATATATCACAAGAAACATTGCTCACAGCATTAATTAAGTAACATTATGACTTCCCATTTATCCCAGTAGTTGAATTAATAAGCTTGCGAAAAAACATTCCAGGTACAGTAGGATTTCTAGGTATTTCAGTTCAGAACAGCCATAAAGAATCATAACATGGAAACATACACAGTTAGACTGCAAGGATTACATCCATAGCAACCACCACTGTTTTGTTGCCATTAGAGAATAGGGGACAAGGACACACTTGCAATCATTTAAGATCTCTCTTCCTGGCTTTTATGAATATTATATGTCTTTTACCAAACCATGACAATACAGTTTGATTCACATTTGTAGAGCTAATTTTGCCAATAGGAAATGCCTTTTGTTTGGTAGGGCTGTGCGAATACCTTTTCCTGAATATTCGGCTGAATATTTGGTATTCGGGTCCCAAGTATTCAGTATTCGTTATTCGGTATTCAGCCAGAAAAGGTGTTTTTTTAAGAAAACTTTAAAAAAGCACTTCAGCAACACCTTTAATCACCCATTATACCTGGTATTCAAATTGTCTTTTGCAAGGTATATCTTCTGTTACTGCTTTATTTTTCTCTGGAGCAAAGTGTTTCTTACAGGGTATATCTTCTCTGAAATTATTACAGGTGGTGCTTTACAGGTTTTACAGTTTTATCTAACATTAGGATAAGCTTTCAGGGTTACTGCATTTGTTGTTGACTGATTGTTTCTACTCTTACTTCCTTGTTCTTTTGTCCATGGTTCTTCTTTTTAGGCAGGGGAAGGGCCCAGCCACCAACCCCCCTCCCCAACCACCCCACACTACACTCCTTTTATAGGGTACCCCAGTTGTGACATTTCCTGTGGCAGAGCAGGAAGGGGCGGATCAGTGGGGCCTCCACAAAGTGATCTCATTTACAGGGCACTAGTAATTTAACTTGTTATAACAAGTTAAACAAACACAATTAAACCATTACTTGCATTTTTCCTTCTAATTACTCTGACTAGGTTACAAACCCAGCAACTTATTTGGAATGGATTTCATTAACCTGCAGGTACTGTGGAACAGTTTTCAGAAGGACAGTCTTACAGGATTTAGGACACTGTCCTACATGCTGGGCCTTTGGAGATCTTAGGTCTCAGCTCCGGGCAGCATGGGAGATTGCGCCTCAAATTTCATATTGAGAGGAAATACATTATAAGAACCACCCGCCATTTCCCCAGCATCCAACAGAAAAACCTGAGCCGCAGAGGGTAGTTGGTCCAGGAGGTTGGCAGGTGGTTAGGAGGAAGCAAATCAGGTGCCCCATCACTCTCTGCTCTCCAACACATTACCTCAAAAACCATATAAACACTACAAACAGGTATCTGCCTCTATCTCTGAAATCAAATAAAGAGGCAGAAGACACTGCAGAGCAGGACACTGCGCACAGGAGCTAACACAACAATACTCACCCAAATCAGAACCAAAACTAAACAAGCACAAAGGAAATCCAAAAACTTCTGATCATAGGAGACTCCATGATTCAGGGAGTTGATAACCATCTCCAGCCAGGGGTGATGGTCAGATGTCTCCCAGGTACATCAGCATGGAGAGACACTGACTGCATTGCTAAAATTGTTCACAAAGCAGGAGAAAACATTGATGTCCTAGTACACATAGAGACTAATGATCTCACCAGCTGGTCAGTTGTGGAGACCAAGGAACACCTGACTAGGCTGGGTGACAAACTATCATCTATTTCGTCCAGGCATCTCCTTCTCTGAGATCCTGCCAGTCTGGGAGAAGGGAGTAGATGGACGGAAGGTCAGAGAAGGGGAGATAGGGGGAGCTAAACACGTGGCTCAAGGACTGGTGCCAGGAAAAAGGACACAGATTTTTAGGGAACTGGCAACAGTTCTGGGAGCGAAAGTTCTTTAAATTTGATGGACTGCATCTGACTAAAGAGGGAGTCAGTGCATTGGGGCAGAAGTTTGACGTCTTTGCAGAATATTTAAACTAGCAAATGGGGAGGGGGTGCAGCACCCCATACATCGAATGGGAAGAACACCCCTCCCCCCTCAGCTAGTGGTCAAACAGGAATTCAGCGTGTTTACTGTTCATTTGCATCACCAGGTAAGAAAAAAGGTTTGTCTCCCCATACAATGCACAGGGGTAATGCCAAACTTCACCCAACAATTAACACACCAAAATCTGGCCAATGGAAAATCATGTACACAAATGCTCACAGCCTGGGAAATAAGATCCCAGACCTGTAGGCAATAATGTCAGAGGCTAAACTGGACATAGTAGCAATTAGTGAGACGTGGTTTACTAGTAACCACACTTGGGAGACTTCAGTACCTGGCTATGTATTGTTCAGAAGAGACCGAGTGCAAAAGGGGAGGAGTGACCCTGTGTGTTAATGAAAATATCAAAGCTACAGAAATTCAGAATACACATAGGAGCCAGAAGAACTGTGGGTCACCCTGGAAACAGGAAATGGGACAGCCATAAGAACTGGGGTTGTCTACAGGACCCCAGACCAGAGGGAGGACATAGACACATTACTGTTAGAAGATATACAAAACATGACAGCTAAAGGGAGGTTCTGATAATGGGAGACTTCAACATGCCAGATACAGATTGGTCAATACCAGCAGGAACATCTGCCAGAACTAGACTCATAGTGGATCCCTGCAGGGGAGGGCCTCAAACAACTGGTACAGCAACCCACAAGAGACAGGGCTATCCTAGATCTAGTACTGACTAACAAGAAGGATCACAGATCTCCAGGTAGAAAGGTCACCTGGGGCCAGTGACCATCACATGGTATGGTTCAATTTGGCTACTACATCTAAATCATCCCATTCCAAGGCAAAAATATGGGACTTCAGAGGAGCTGACTTTGATAAGATGGCCAACAGAGTTAAGCTAGCCTGGCAAAAAACACAGGTGAGGGGTACAGGCAAAGTGGGCAAGCATTAAGGATGCAACACTTGAAGCAACATCCCATTGTGTTAGACAGAAAAGGAAGTGCAAAGAAGAAGAAACCACTTTGGTTCTCAAATACAGTAGCAGAAAAGGTCAGAGCCAAAAGGCTGGCCTTCAGGAAATATAAGGGAACACAGTGGGATGAAGATAGGAGGCATACCAAACTGCCCTAAGGGAAGCAGGTAAGGCAGTAAGGCAGGCAAAGTCCCAAACTGAGGAAACACTAGCACGAACAGTAAAGAAGGTGACAAGACTTTCTATAGATACATTAGTGAAAGGAGAAAGTCCAGAGGGGTATTACTAAGCAATGGAGAAAGGGAGCATATGAGGAGGAGGACCCTGTAAAGGCATCTATCCTAAATAGATACTTTTGCTCAGTATTTACTGAAGAGAAGGTAGGGCAGGGCCCACAGCTTAGCATCAGGGACACAGTGGGGAGGGAGGTGAGCACTACTCCCTTCACAAAAGAAAGGGTCCTTCAAGAGCTTGCTAAGCTCAGGGTGGATAAGGCAATGGGACCTGATGGCATACATCCCAGGGTACTCTAAGAGCTAAAGGAGGAACTAGCAGAGCCATTAGCAGAATTGTTTAGTGAGTCTCTGAGCACAGGAGGTCCCAGAAGACTGGAGAGGCTCATGTGATCCCACCCACAAGAGTGGTAGCAGGAGGAGGGGGAACTACAGACCGGTCAGTCTTACCTCAGTAGTGGGCAAGATTATGGAGGCACTCCTTAAGAAAAGGATAGTGCAACACCTGGAATCCATAGGGGCACAGGATCCAAGACAGCATGGGTTTACAAAAGGAAGGTCCTGTCAAACTAATCTCATAGATTTCTTTGACTGGGTAACCAGAGTGGTGGACCAAGGGGAGCAGTTGATGTCGCCTACCTTGACTCAGCAAAGCTTTTGACACTGTTCCACATAGAAGATTGATAAATAAGCTGGGTAGGCCGGGGCTGGGTGGGTCAGGTTGGTCAACTGGGTGGCAAACTGGTTGACTGGCAGAAAACAGAGAGTGGTGGTAAATGGTATACAGTCAGAAGAGATGCAAGTCACAAGTGCGGTACCTCAGGGATCAGTCCTGGGGCCAGTCCTATTCAACATCTTCATTAGTGACCCCATGAGATGGACTAGAGGGTAAGGCTTGTCTGTTTGCAGATGACACCAAGATCTGCAACAAGTATATGATCCAGATGGGGTGGGCAGAATGAGAAGAGATCTGGATAAACTAGCAGAATGGTCAGAAGAGTGGCAACTGGGATTTAATGCAAAGAAGTGCAAAATCATGCACATAGGGAAGAGAAACCATGAAGCCACTTATAGGCTGGGAGGGAGTTGCTAGCAGTCACAAAGGAAGAAAGAGACTTGGGCATCATCATCACTGATGACCTAAAATCATCAAGCACACCTCTAAAGCAGTAGGTAAGGCTAGGGGTGTTAGGGTGTGATAGTAGGGGTATCACAAGTCGTAAGGGGAGGTAATAATCCCTCTGTACAAGACATTGGTTAGGACCCCATCTGGAGTACTGCGTGCAGTATTGGAGGCCACACCTTCACAAGGACATTAACCAAATTGAGGCAGTCCAGAGAAGGGCAACCAAAATGGTGCAGGGACTGCATCAGAAGACATATGAGGACAGATTAACGGAGCTCAATATGTATACCCTTGAGCAAAGGAGGGAGAGAGGTGATATGATCGAGGCATTCAAACACCTTAAGGGCATAAACAAGGTGAAAGAGTCTAACATGTTTAAATATAAGAAAAATAGCAGGACAAGAGGACACAGCATGAGATTAGAGGAGGCCGATTAAGGGAATGTGAGAAATTTTTTCACAGAAAGGGTGGTAGATGCATGGAATGGCTTACCACAAGAAGTAGTGGCTATGAATACAGTGCAGGGCTTCAAACAGGCATGGGATAGGCATAAGGGAGCAATACAAATGACTATGAATAGATATGTCACTGACAGAGCAAAGGCCAATGGCACATTTATAAGGTAGAAAAAGAAATGGGCAGACTGGATGGGCCTTGCGGTCCTTATCTGCCGTCAACTTCTATGTTTCTATGTATACCATATACACATCAATGACACTTCAGTCACCAACACTGAGCTCTCACTAATGCAACACAAGCTTCATGTGACACACTTGATCCACCACAACACACATATAGCACTCTGAAAACAATATCAAGCATTGCAATGGGTCAACACTAGAGAGTGTTCATGGTCACATACATGGGCTAGAAGGTGCTTCAGCCATGGGCATAGGAATACTGGTAGCAGTGGCTGCAGTAGTGGTGACAGCTGAAAGGGTGGCTGCTGCAAGAATAGCACTATTGGTGGTGGGAAGCACACTGGCTGTGGATGTAGCAGCCATAATGGTAGCAATGGGGACACTGGTGGTGGTGTCTGCTGCTTGCTGCACAAAGCATGTATGTTCTAATTCCCCACTACTACTGCACAACAGGATGTGACAGTGAACGTACAGATGGACAGGTGGAGACACTAGCAGTAGTAGTATTGCTAAGGGTATTAGTTTTAGTAGTACTATTACCAATGCTACAAGAACTAAAAGGCTTGCTTGGGGAGAACAATATTTGAGCCATTCGAATAAAGAGAGATGCCTGTATGTCATTGTCTATCTCACCACCTTCTCTGGAATTGTATTATGTATCAATAATTTACAGTGGAGCAAGACAAGATGCAATTCAATACATTGCAGTAAATGACATGCCACAAAATATTGGATGACTGGAGGGCTTAATTACCATTAAATTGCACTGCTCCATGCAGCATACTGCAGCATTTTACAGCAATTTTGCAAGATACTGCATTGCGTACTGTCTGGCACCACAGTATGAACTATGTTCTATAATCTTGATGCAGTGTTTCATCTTTGGGTATGTTAGTTGTGGATTGTTTTGTTACAAGGGCTTCTCAGTCTCATTCATCTTAACTTCTCTTATTTATAGTGTGTATTTCTTTAAGGATTTACATTCATAGCGTGTTTGTAGGTTCCCAACATGCACCCAAAGACCAGGTTCTGGTCAAAGCACCAGGGCTCTATTGGCATCCTCCAGCCTTAGCACAAACAAATGTATTGGCAACTTTACGCTGCACTGCTCTTAACTGTATTTTGTTACTGCAACCCCCCACCCTCCATCGAGTGTTTCCTTTGTTCTACATAGATTGTTTGGGGGGTTGGCAGCCCAGGGGCAACACTTGCAGTAATTGTGTGGATGTGCTATATGTTTGTGGTCTATCATCCTGTCCCTCGCCATTTGGGGCCTGTGGTGCAGATGCTTTGCTGGGGCTGGACCAAACATGTTTTCAAGATTGCTAAAGACATGATGGATTAGGTCACTACTGGTTACTAGGTAAAACACAAACTATTACTATATAGTACCTGTGTGTGTGTAATGCTTTATTTAGTGCTTGTGGAACTACAGTAATACACCAACCTTTCCAGTTATACTGCACCACAAAAAAGTAGCAGTAAAGAAAAACACTGCTGCTAAGAAGGGGAAGAAAAGGGCTACCTATTTAGTCAAACTTGGAACCGCGCAAGGAACAGACAGATGACATACAGATAACTCAGTGAGACAGGCCTGCCCCACCAAGTGCAATAGTTTAATTAATAAAACAACAATAAACAAAAAAAAATGCATGTGCACAACTGTGCACACACACACACACAGCACAGACTTGCAGGGGGGTATATTTCACAAGCGCAGCTTAATTGTGTGCAATGGGCTGTAGAAGTCGAGGGGGGGGGTCAGCCACCGTGTCAGCGTGGCTCAGTTGGTAGCACATCCACCTCTAGACCAGAAGGTCTTGGGTTCTCATCCCACACTGGGATTGGACTTGCACCTAAAACTCGCAAGCATCTGAATGCAGTATCGGGGGGTGCTGTACTGCTGGGGTGTGCCATCCTTCAGATGAGACGTTAAACCGAGGTCCCTTCTGCCCATCCTGGTGTTGTCCTGGTGGGTGTCCACATGGAAGTAAAAGAACCCAGGGCGCTCTTCGCAAAGGGTAGGGAACATTCCCAGTGTTCTAAGCTCAAGAAACAGGTTTTGATTGGCCAACAAAACTCTGCGAGACTTGAAAATCTCACTGAATAGTAGTTCCCGAATAGTGGCTGAATAGTGAACTATTCGGAAAATGCATCTGAATATTCGGGAAGCCTACTATTCGTGGTATTTGGAAAATACTATTTGGCCCATGCACAGCCATATTGTTTGACTACAGATGTGGCTTTGTATCACAGCAATATTATACAGTGCTTACTATATTTGGGAACATAGCTCTCAACTGTACCACATTATGAGGAACGTTCCTCATTTTACTTCACAAAAGCTCCCTGTTCCACATTGTGAGGACTTGTTCTAAGTTCAGCATTAACATTTTAAAGCAAATATAGATTGTGCAATTATTGACAGACTTTCTGAACATAAATGCAAACCTTTTCACAGTGTTCTGAGCCTCCTAGGTAAAGATTTGATTAAGTGTTCCACATTTTGTTCATTTGTTCCACATTTTGAGAGGCAATGTTCCACATTTGGGGGACAAAAGGTTGAGAGCTATGTTTGGGAATGCCCATTTCAACTTAAAAGCTTGCTACAAAATATCCATAGATCCTGTTTTGCATTCACAATCTTTTTTTTTTCAAAAAAGTTAATAAAAGCAAATGTAAAAAAGTTAATGTTTCAGTGTCAGGACCTGAAGCTTTGGGAAATTAACTGATTTATTTACTGTGCTATGCGTTGATGTCAATGGTCTCTTGGTTTACAGTTCTGTGCTGTTATACAATGCATACTGCCTCAAACAACAGTTTTGATGAGGTCCAAAATCTAACATAAGGTGTAAACAGCCTGACATGCAGTGCCTGGTCCACCAAAAATATTATTCACAAATTTACAGTATGAGCAGGAAATGGACACTGTTTTGTAGGTTCTTTAGACCCCCAGATTAGACTTAAAGACAATTTTCAAAGTATTGTGTATTTGGGGCCCTTTTAAGAATCAAAGACTTCTCAATGCTTAAATGTTTTTCAACCTTTTATTGATTTCCTCTATGTTTCACTCTGTGCCAGAACTTATTCACGGGGTTCATTCTCTTCTTTTAATCTAGTTAAAAGTATACATAAATTTTATCTTTCCATTCTCATTTTTTCTTTTCTACAAAGTTTAATTTATACATTTATTCTGTGCCAACACAAACCAGTCCTAATTTGTCATCATCATGTTTTCTGTCCTGCTTTTTATTCTTAGTTTATATGACAGTCTGTATTAATCCTGCTTGAGGTATTTGCTTCTGTAATATAAAAAAGAAGAATGCACTACATTTATGGTTGCTGTTATTGAAATGTTTGCCAGCAAATTATTCTAATTCTATGCTGCCTATCAGGCTTGCCAATTGTTAACTGTGCATTGCCACACCTTTGTTTTGGTTTTTCAAGCTACTTAAGGTGGAGCCTTTCTGGCATTTTCCCTTTACTGCTAAGACATAAAGTGATTCATGCATTTCTTATTTTGCCAATCCATGGAGCTTGCTTAGTATGCAACTCAGTTTACTTTTTACATTCTTAAATGCTTTGTTATGTTTTAAAGACTTACCTCCACTTTGCTTTTTATCTTCAAATCCTTTAAATTTGTTATTGTGCAGTGAAAGACATGTGTTGCTTCTTTTGTGGGCCTGTGCACTATTGCCCACAGTGCACAGACCCAAAGGTAAAGCAGCAAATGTCTTTCACTGCTCAGGAGATACAAAGCAAGGTGGAGGTAAATCCTTAAACTTAAAAAAGCATGTAAGAATGTAAAAAGTAAACTGAGTTGCATACTAAGCAAGCTCCATCAATTGGCAAAGAAAAAAAATGCATGAATCACTTAATGTCTCAATAGTAAAGGGCAAATGCCAGAAAGTCTCCACCTTAAGCAGCTTAAGAGATCAAAACAAAGGTACGACAGTGCACAGTTAACAAGTGGCAAGCCTGTTAGGCAGCATAGAATTAGAATAATTT
This sequence comes from Neoceratodus forsteri, assembly GCA_016271365.2. NCBI lineage: Eukaryota > Metazoa > Chordata > Ceratodontiformes > Ceratodontidae > Neoceratodus > Neoceratodus forsteri. The sequence goes on from CM057455.1 coordinate 184,386,196, forward strand.
ACCATCAAACATTTCAGTCACATCAATCATAAATGTCTTGCATTCTTCATTTTGTAAATTACAGAAGCAAATACCTCAAACGGGATTAATAGAGACTGTTGAACACACTAAGAATAAAAAAACAGGACAGAAAACATGATGATGACAGCCTTAGGATTGGTATGTGTTGGTTCAGAGTTAATGTAGAAATTAAACTTCTTAAAAAGGAAAAACTGAAAATTGAAAGACAAAATTTATGTATACTTTTAACTAGATTAAAAGAAGAAAATGAACCCCGTGAACAAGCATTTTCACAGAGTGAAATGTAAGAGAAATCAATAAAAGGTTGAAACAACTTTAAGTATTTTGAAGTCTATGATTCTTAAAAGGGCCCTCAGAACACATTACTTTGAAAATTACCAAAAATATTCCCAAATGATATCATGAAGCACTGGTCACAGACTCGTTTTATGTTCCCTTTCTAACTTTGTCTCTCTCTCTCTCTATTTCTTTCTCACACATATTGTACACTCTCCCTCATTCTAAAGTATATCATCAACAACCCCATCTTTCTAGTACAGAAGGTCTATTATATATATTAAAACACTTGATTATTTGTATTTTATATATTTTTTGTCCTACTTTTAAAAGAAACATCTAGCAAATTGCAAAGCTGAATGATGGATCATGTGATGTCATTCCAAGTTTCAGGCATACTGTCTCATCTTTTTTTTAATCCAGTCAATGTAATAAGAAATTCGAGTCTCAACATGAGGTGGAACTCCATCTCGATTGCCATATGATACGATTCCCTGTGCAACACCATTGCAGACCAATGGGCCTCCAGAATCACCCTGTAATAAAGAAAAGTCAAATGGTTATGACGTTATAGGATACTGTACACCTCAAACCTTACCAAAATTTAATTTGACTCAGAACTGTGTGCAGGATACTTTAAGAAAAATGTTGCTTTAAAAGTAAATTGCATTTATCTTAGTTCATATATCACACTGAGATTAGCAAATAAATATCACATTTGCCATATGTTGCACACTGACATTTTATGCCAAGTCACAGACTGTAACTTATTGTGGGCTACTGAGTTTCAAATTCACCTCCTGAGTTGCATGTTACTTTTGTTTCAGGTTAATCTAACATAGGAAGTGACAGTCAGAAGGAAATCTGCACCCATTACTCTTCCATTTTGTGTCATAGAGATGGATGAGAAAAGTGTGTAGTGCAAACAGTTGCTTATATGAATTTCCTACTCATGCCGCTACCAAGGATATCTGTGGATTCCCCTTGTTAAGGAGAAATATGAAATATGAACATGGGAAGGGTAGGATATAGGAAGGCTTCATGTCTATTGGAATATCTCGGAGAATGCCCTCTTATCCCCCCTGAACGTTTCCCCTTGTATTTATTTATTTATTATGACCCAGGTTGTATTCACATTTTGTCTAGTGCTCAGTTACAGGTCCTTTCAGAATTCTCGATATTTTAAGAATCCATAAAAATCCCCACAACATAAATAAAGTCCTTCATATCCTACTTTGGTATACACTAAGCATGTTTTAACCATTAAATCTATCCTTGCATTCCACTGGAAGGGAAAGTATGCCTATTTGCAGACAATACAAAGATCATCAAAAGGGTTGATACACAAAGGGGGAGGGATGAGAAGGGACTTGGCAAGGTTGGAGGAATGAAAAAAAGTCTCTACAAAAAAAGAGTCAGCTGAGGGTGCAATGAAATAACGGATAGCACTGTAATTCTTCTCCAAATAAACTTTATTCATATTTCTTTAAGGCCCATTTCTCGACATTTTGCCTACACCATGTAGGCTTCATCAGGAGGTGCATCTTAATATCCTAGTAAATATACAAATATACAAATCAGTAGTAGTAGTGTCCATGATGCATTTTATACAATCCGTTATACTTAAAAAAAAATTCTCATGTATGGTACCTCTCACTTCATAAAGAGCTTCCCTAGTATTTAATCTCTCACAGCTTTTTTTACTTAATAGAATTCCTAAAAAGTATATACACAGTGTTTATAAAAAGAAAACATTTGTTTAATAACTATTGAAAACATCTATTTTCCTTTTTCTAATGAAACATACCAATAATGCTTAATACAATTTATCAAAAGATGCTACCTATTCTTTATATATTCATTACAGTTATAATGCATTTTAAATAACTACAAAATATAAAAGACAGTTTCTAAATAGATTGACATCAACATATTTTCATTCAAAGAATTGTAACTAACGTCACATGCTTAATGATCTTGGATAACCTCGAGACTTGTGTGCAAAGCTTAGGCAACCTAATCTGAGAGAAGCACTTCTGACTCTTACTCAAGGAAACACCCCACTAACAGAAAAAAGCTTTATAGTGTCCTAACATTATGGTTGTTTAAATTTCTGATGGCACTATATACAACTTCTATTGAACAAAACGTGGGACCTTAGAATACCTACTTTTTCAATGGCTTGGCTTCCCTTTGTACCATAAAAATTCTCTCTGAATGGGGATAGGTCAATCCTGGATGTTATTTTGATAAAGATTTCCCTGTAAACACCTGTGGTAATTCTTTTATTTTATCATTCATTTTCTCATTTTAATTTATGATTTACCTCGTCTTTTTTATTTATACTATTCTATTAATGCATAACTTTAACTAGCTCAAATATTATAAGAATCACACTCATGTTATGGATCCTTTAGATTAACTTTATTCTTATATGAAATGTGTTAAATTTAAACACCACTTTTCTTTAACCTGATATACACTGTAATATGTACCACTGCCCTGGTACTAAATGCTTTTAAAATATAGCCTGCCCACTAAATTCGAAGTGAGATCCTTATAGTACCTTTATGTTTGCTGTTTTATTTTCCTCTTTTAACCTTTGTACCCTTCAAGGGCTGCTTTCAGATCAAACCTGTACTGAAACAAGATTTTCAATAAATATCTATGAGCTAATACTAGCCAGCTCTTAAAGGCTAGAAAAAAAATCAAACAACTATCTAAAAAGGAAGAACTTTCAAGTGCTTACCCATACTGTTTGCTTCAGAACGCCACTCTAATTCTTTTGCATGTTCTAGTGTAGCTTCTCAGGGCGTACTATGTTGGCTGCCAGCATGGAATGAACTGCTTTTACATGATGATCACGTATTCATGTTTATCTTAACAGGATCCATGTGAAAATGAACTCCCAATTTACTAATTTGGCCCATAACATGATTTTTAACTATATCCCTGCTGGGGCCTAGGCTGTTTAATGTTATAATTTCTGGTACGCAGAGGTCGGCCTTTTGGAGATTGCTAAAGTGCGACTGTTTCAAAAATGTGGCCTGTTGTTTACATTTGTTCCTCATTCACCTGTAAGCATCCCAAAGGGCAGGAGAGGGAATTGGTTTGAAAGTGGACCAGGCACGGTCTCTGTCCTTCATAAGAGTTAGGAGGTCTTTAGAGACCCAGCGCGAGCACCCGCCTCTGACTCATCTGATGTTGACAGGGAAAAAGTGGTCCTGGAGTGTTAGTAGAGTCCAGGTAAATGTGGAAACTGCCATGGCTGGATTAGAAAGGGAAAAAAGCATGGACCAGTCCAAGGACTGGGCCTCCTCGAGGAGATTTGTGGATACTGGGCAGCTGAAATTTCTGAGAGATAGGTATTTGGGTAGGGGGCCGTTTAGTTTGGAAGACCAGAGGAGATAGTTTGGTGAGTGATCGCTTATAGAGTCAGCCATGGTGTCAGTGTACAATGCTCGGTCCTCCCTATTTACGAGGATCCAGTCTAGTAGAATCTGGGGGGCCAAGCATGGATTAAGTCTGGTGGGGAGAGTGATCACCTGCACCAGGTGGTGTTGCTTTAACAGGGATACATAGTCAGGCTGGTGGCAGCTCAACTAGTTTAGATTAAAGTCGCCAAGAAGGATAGATTCCCTATGGGGCGTTAGAGAGCTCAGGCCATGCAGGAGGCAGGTGAGTCCAATGGTTCCGGTCACGGGGGGGGTTGTAGCAGCAGCCAATATAGAGTTTCTTGCAGGATCCCAGGGTCAATTCAGAGAGAAGCCATTCACTAGGTGAGGAATGGTCAGAGTGTAGGATAATGCTAGCTGAGAGGGGTTCTCTTAGGAGCAGGGCCACACCACCACCTTTTTTCCTGTCTGACCTGTCAAGGCGAAGATAGGAGAAGCCAGGTATTTTGAAGGTGCTTTTGGTGTGGCGTGGCTTTAACCATGTTTCAGTGAGTCCCAGAATATGGGCCTTGTGTAGCTCAATCCAAGCCTCAGCGTCAGTGAATTTAGATGGAAGGCTGCAGACATTGATATGTGCAATTGTAAGACCAGGGGCATTTGTCCAGATGCTTGAGGAGGGGGTGATGTGGGAATTTGTTGGGCCAGAGTTGCACTCAATATCCCCAGCAAGGAAGAGTAGTGATAGTAGGAGAATGTATGGGCAGGAGGGAATGGTAGCAGACCAGGAGAGGTTAGCCAGGTAGTGGCCAAGGAGGCAGCATTCTCCTTTAGTGAGTTGGTGAGAGAGATGTACCCCAGGGTGGACTTATCCCTAGTAGTGAGTGAAGAGGGTTGAGACAGGGGAGAGGGGGGAATGAGAGGAAGGAGAGGTGCTGTTGATTGCAGGCCAGCACCGTAGCGCAGAAGTCAGTCAATACCAGTGCAGTAGTTAGGGAGATGGCCCATAATATAGACAGCGCCAGCTTCATCTTTCTGAGGGAGAGTGGGGGACAAGGGGAAGTAGTAGGAGAGAGTTAGCATGGTCAGCCTTATGAAGGGGAAGAGAAGGTAGTGCTGAGGCAATGGGCTGTTAGAAATGTAGTTCTGTGGGGCAGGACCGCACTGCAGGAGATGTTCTGCAGCTTTAAATTTGTGTAGAGCAAGATGGCCAATGGAAGGAGGTGCACAGAAGGGGGAGTGGTTTAGGTGTATTTAAGAACTTGCAGAGGAGGGGTGAAAAAAATCACACAAAGAGACACTAAAAGGGGAGAATAGGAAGATTAAGGGGTCTAGCTAGGCTAAAATACGGAAACTAGCAAAGCAAACAAACAGTATTTTACTCTTTTCTTTTTCCTACCAGAATGAGCAAATACAGGCTAGTAACAGTCCTTAAACAAACAAAATATCAGCAGTAGGAATCCTGGTTCTCATATTAGCTGCAATTGGTATTATGTACACACACTAGTAGTGAGGGCCAGGCAGCACAGACTTCAAAATTACCTGTGCTTGGAAAGCAGAGGCCGGGTGGCAGCAGGCGGGCTCCCAGTCTCGCCGCTTTAGTCAGCTGGCAGTTCAAGCTTAAAAGCAGCTACGAAGATGAGGTGTTTGCCAGAAGTGGGCAGCAAGCCTGCAGAGAAAGGGACAGAGGTCAGATATAGGTAGTCTGGGGGCTCAGTGGGAGGGTTAGGAAATTAGCAATAAAACAAAGGGGTGATGCACAGAAACAAGCTTAAGCTAAATCAGGGGGTGGGTCACAAACCTCAGGCAGGTGCCAGCCGAGGACTGCTGGGGAAGGGAGAAACACAAAAATCACACAAAGAGACACACAGAGGAGAGAATGGGAAGATTAAGGGGTCTGGCTAGGCTAAAACATGGAAACTAGCAAAGCAAGCAAACAGTATTTTATTCTTTTTTTTTCTACCAGAATGAGCAAATACAGGCTAGTAACAGTCCTTAAACAAACAAAAAATCAGCAGTAGGAGTCCCAATTTCAGTTTAGCTGTAATTGGTATTATGTACACACACTAGTAGCCAGGGCCAAGCAGCACAGACTACAAAATTTGTGCACAGGCATGCAATTAGTCCTGGGAAAGCAGCCATGCTGGATTCCAGAACTAGCCACTCAGGGAGTTCACCAAGATGGTGTGCAGCCAATGGGGGGCACTGCAGTCAGATGATGCCAGAAATTTGGAAAAAAAATCCAGGATCTTCACTGCAACAGCAGCTGAGGGCTGAAGATCTGGCTTTGGCAATTACCTGTGCTTGGAGAGCAGTGGGTGTGTGGCAGCAGGCAGGCTCCCGGTCTCGCCGCTGTAGTCGGCAGGCAGCTCAAGCTTAAAAGCAGCTGTGAGGATGAGGTGCTTGCCTGAAGTGGGCAGCAAGCCTGTGCTTGGAGAGCTGTGGGAAAGTGTCTGCAGGCAGGCTCCTTGTCCTGCCGCTGTAGTCGGCAGGCAGCTCAAGCTTAAAAGCAGCTACGAGGTTGAGGTGCTTGCCTGAAGTGGGCAGCAAGCCAGTACTTGGAGAGTGGTGGGCGTGTGACAGCAGGCAGGCTCCCAGTCTCGCCGATGTAGTCGACGGGCAGCTCAAACTTAAAAGCAGCTGCAAGGATGAGGTGCTTGCCCGAAGTGGTTATAAGTAGATGTTTGAAAAGACCATGTCTAGATGTCAAACTTAATAATTTGCCTAAGTTAAGAATTTACAACATATGTAAAAGTATGCATTGGAGAAATCTTGGTCATGTGTTCTCAAACAAAAGGCATTTACGGCCACTTCGGGTGACGTAGTAAGTGGGGAATGGCTGCTTAACTTTTTGCTCTGGCTTTCCAACAGATTAAAATATAAAGAATCCAGTGATTTATGGTGGCATCCTTCATGTTTGCATTGTGTTAATGGTGCTGGAAGTGGCTCGAAATGGTCCACACGAAGAAGAGAGGATCATTAATCGCCAAAATTGCATCTGCAAACTCACAAGGCAGACAGATGACGGGCCTTAGCCCAGCTCCTTCTCACTCATCAGTGCTCTTTGCATCGGGGGCTGACGATTTGTGTTCCAATTCCGGCTCCACCAGCACCAGAGCTGAATCTAGGAAAATCATCAAGCTACTACATAAAATAGATGCTAAGGTTTCAGATATTCAGAGGGATTTCAAAAAATTGGAATCCAGAACCACTGCAGTGGAACAGCACCTGGAAGGGCTACAGGCCAAACATATGGCCAATGGACGATCGTTGGCATATTTATATGGCAGAGAGAAGGCCCTGTCAGTGAGAGCTGAAGATGCTGAGGAGCGTTCTAGGTGCAATAATATAAGGGTGGTTGGAATACCTGAGGGGGCTGAACAAGCTGACATGGTGGCTTTTATGGACTATTGGCTGAAAACAGAGCTGCAAATAGAGGAGGACACCCCACTGGAGATTGAAAGGGCACATAGGGCTTTCGCCCCAAAGCCCAAGTAGGGCGCCCCCCCAGAGCTATTATAATTAAATTTATGAGGTATCCGACTAAAGACAAGATCCTTCATTTGGCATGGGCGGAGAGGGATCTAAATTTCGGTGGCATGAAGGCGTTTGTGGATCAAGACTTTCCCCCTGCCCTGGCCCAGCACCACAGAAAGGTGCTCCATTGGTGGTGAAGCAACTGAGAGAGAAAGGCTTGAGGGCCCAACTGCACTACCCCGCCAGACTATGGATAGAATTGCCTGATGGCCCCAAAATCTATGATTCCTTACTAATGGCGCAGAACTTTTTGGCCTCGAAAAACATCCAGATTCCAGAAATAAATGAAGAGATTGCAGAGAAGGAGATTGAGCAGCTTCTTTGGGCAGTGGCTCCAGGCTCAAAGAGTGCTAATCGGCCTCATTTCAGAGTGGCCTCTGCTCTGCCCTTACAAGCGGACCTAACCAAGTGGATTGCTAAAGGGAAACATCATGAGAAGATCACTTGAATCGCAATGGATAGCTTACTGCTCATTTTTTGCTACCCATGGACAAACTAAATAACTGGCAGTTATTTTTCTTGCTGCATTTCAAATCCCTGAACTCTCTTATTTGTAGTTTGAACATAACGCCATTAGAGCCTATCATATGGATGCACAAGGGGCTTACCTTGCAGTCTTTTGTTCCCCTTCTTTTTTTTGTGTTTGGTGGTTGCTTTGGTCCCGGGTGAGGTGGAATTTGGGGGAGGGGCCCTCTCCTCCTCTTGAGGGAAGTTGATCTCTGCTGGTGCAGTGTAGGGATGGGGGGGCAGTCGCTTTACTCTGGGTTTCGCATTTGGTGGGGCCTTTTTTGAAGGTGGCACCTTCCTGAGGTCCGATCTTGGGTCGGATCCCCCTGCCCCCTCAAGGCCTCTTCAGCTCCCCCTCCCCTTCCCCTTTTTGCGAGGTCTTAATGGGCATAACTCATATCAATACCAAGGGCAGCTTGTAATTCTTGATAATAAGTTAAGTATATCCAGTCCAACGGATCTGGGTTTTTGTGTTCACCCATCACATCGAGGTGTGTGGTCATGGTTGGACTCCATTCAGTAGCACGTAAAGTGGATGGGGGAAAAGGGCAAGAGGAAGGGGAAAACAGGTTAGATTTTGTTTTGGGCTTCTCTTTTGCTGTCGTCCCCCCTCCTGGTGGTGAATGGGGTAGGGGTAATTTTCCTGCGACTTATTTAGCTGACCCAGATCTCCAGCTATGATGGAATGTACGAGGTATATGGGACTAGGCCCCTGCTAATAAAACAATGCCATCATAGGGATAGGATCACATAATTTGTTTATTTTCATGTAGCCCTTTATTTTTCTTTTTAAGGGTGAGGACCCACAAGTGATTTACCCCTTCCCCCTGGGTTTTTTTTTTTTTTGCAGTTTGAGATGCACTGGATTCTCTTTTAAGGAAGTATGTTAGTAATGGGGTTATAGTTGGAGGCCAGAAGAGGGTTTGTATTTTTCAACCCTTCCCGGAAGTTTTTTTTTCTGTGAGGAATCTATCAGAGGGCGCAGGCTGGTGACTCTCTAGGTTTCTGGGGAGCCTCCATCCTTCTCACTCCTAGTGGAGTGTAGTTCCCTCTTGGGGGCATAGCATATCGTTCCCCCACCTCGCATCGAAGCGCTCGCTGAGTTGAGTATCACCGGCTCGGTTGTGCGCTTCGGGCATTGTACTGGACACTGGCGACAACTTCTGGTCATTGCACTCCCTTGGTGGAGGCAGGTCCAGTGCATTTTGTGCAGGACTTGCAACTTCTTTTTCTTTTCTATTATTCACTATGTTCTATAATGGTTGCTTCTTTTTATTCTCTCTTCTCTCTTGGTTTTTACTTGCTCTTTTGGAGAGTGCCTTTCTACACGATCATGCATTAAGATTTCGCAACTTGATGCAAGGAGGGTAATTACTGTTGAAGTTTTGTATAGACAGATAACATGGCTGATTTGACAATCTGTTCACTTAATGTCAAGGGAATTAATAATGTTGTTAAACGTGCAAAGATATTAGCTGAATTTAAAAGGGAAAAATGTGATATTGCCTGTCTTTAGGAGACCAGATTGACCCTGGGAGAGCATATGAAATTGGGTAGGGATTGGGTGAGTACAGTATGCTCTGATGAGCACCCTCAATCCAAAAAGGGGGGGGAGTGGCCATCCTTTTTCACAGGGATCTTCCATTTCAGATTCAATCTATAATTAAGTCAGGTTCGAGACACCAACTGACGGTCTCCGGCATTTACAATGGTCGGTCAATTCACTTGATTGGAATTTATGCCCCCACCTCACCCTCAGGTGAGTTTTTTCATTCCCTGTTCAACTCGTTGGTTAGCCTACCCCCTGGACAAATTATCTTAATGGGTGATTGAAACTGTGTTGAGGATGCTAGTCTGGACAGAAGTTCAACCAAAATCCCAGGTTCTAGGTCCTGCTCTCGGTTACTCCTTAATCTGCTTGCAGAAGCAGGATTAATTGACCCATGGAGGCAGTTCAATCCCTCGGTGAAAGACTTCACCTTTTTTTTCCCCTGCTTCCAACATGTACTCCAGACTGGACAGATTTTACACTCAGAGAAATGTTTTGCATTCATCCAAGAACATATCTATCCTTCTGATTACGATCTTTGACCATGCCATGGTCAGAGCACGGCTTTGTTGGGACACAGCAGAGGGGGGTGGTCTTTGGAGATTTGACCCGGGATTACTTAATGATAAGCGATATATAGAATCCACTAAAAGGGTTACTCAGTGTTATTTGAGTGAAAATACAGAGGAGCTTTCCAGACCCAAGTTTCTGTGGGACGCCCTAAAGGCGGTGGTAAGAGGGCATACAATAGCATTTTCCACTCACAAGCACAAGTTACATCGGGCTCACATGCACGAAACCCTTGCCTCTATTGCTGACCTAGAGGCCACACATAAATGCACAGGATCCACCCGAACACTTAAAAAGCTACAGGAGGCAAGAGACCCATATAACTCTTTACTGCACAGAAGGGTGGTGAATTCCCTTAGATACACTGGGCAGCGTTACTATGAGAGGGGGGGAGAGGGCAGGCAAATGCTTGCCCTTAGGCTTCACAAGCAGGCGGCTGACAGGTACATGTCTAAGGTCAGCTTTGATCAGCCTGATCATCCGTATAAGATTCTCCCAGGTGATATTGCACAGGAATTTGCAGAATTTTATAGACATCTTTATACTAAGGAAGAAACACCAGAACACCTGGAGAAAATGTTAAATTTTCTACAGAGTTTGGAGCTCCTGGTTCTGTCAGATACTCAGAGGGACTCTTTGGAGTCTCCTTTTACAGAGAGTGAGGTGGCAGCGGCCATCCAGTCTCTCAGCTCTGGCAAGGCCCCTGGCCCAGATGGATTCACCTCAGAATTTTATAAAGGGTTCCGGGACCTGTTAACCCCGCTGCTTACCAGAGTCTGCAACATGGCACAGGAGCTGGGGGCTTTGCCAGACACATGGGGGTAGGCCCTTATTTCAGTGCTGCCTAAGCCAGGGAAAGATCATGCGTCTTGTGCTGGATACCGACCCATTTCACTGCTCAACCAAGAGGCTAAGATATTCGCTAAGATTATCACCGTATGTTTACCGAAAGTGGTTCCCATCTTAGTTCACCCAGATCAAACGGGATTCATTCCTTGGAGACATATTCAAGTCAGCATCAGATTGTTGCTAAATGTTATTTCTTCAGCCCAGCTCCCTATTGATTCCCCACTTTCAGCAGTACTATCTTTAGATGCTGAAAAAGCATTTGATTGCTTACATTGGCAATATCTAGATTTGGTTCTGGGGGGCTTTGAGCTTGGTGACAAATTCCGGACCTGGATAACCAACCTTTACTCTAATCCCAGAGCGAGGGTCTGGGTGAATGGGATGATCTCCACTCAATTTGGGATTGAGTGAGGCACTAGGCAGGGCTTTCCTCTCTCCCCTCTTTTATTTGCCCTTAGTTTGGAACCTCTGGCAGCATTTGTTCATCAGACAGATGTCTTTCAGGGTCTCTGGGTTAGGGGGGTGGAGGTTAAGATTTCATTATATGCGGACCATACATTGTTATACATATCAGATCCTGTGAATGCAGTTCCCAAGATTTTCAGTTTCCTCTCTGATTTCTGAGCTTTCTCTGGTTATAAGGTCAATCCAGATAAATCTGAGTTATTCCCCCTAGGTGTCCCCCTGAATCGGCCCTTACCACTGGTGCAGCAAATTAAGTGGTGCAAGTCAGGGTTTAGATACCTAGGAGTGTGGGTCCCAAGAGATTTCAAGGCTTTATACTCTACAAATCACTTAAGGGTACTTCAGGAGATTAGGGAAGATTGTAATAGATGGAGGGAAACAAAATGGTTATATTAAATGCACGCTGAAAAGAGAAAACAGAGTTAAAAATCTACGTTTTGACCTTATGTCTTCTTCAGGAAATATCTACAAGAGAAAAAAAACAAGTTAATGTAGAGGATAGGTAAAATGAGAGAGAGATATATATGTGGAGAAAGAAGAAGGGGGAGGCTAAGGGAGAAGAAGTGGTAAATGGTAAGATTAAGAGAAAATCTGTGAAACAAAAAGGTGATGATGGGAAAGATAAAGCATAATGGGAGAGAAAGAGCTGGGGAAGTATCCAGGTGGAGACTAATTAACAGGGCCTTGTAAGGAGGCTGAAAGGTGACAAATGTGTGGGAAGGAGACAGAAATGGAGACATATGGTGAAAATAAAAAATAAATGAGTACAAAAACAAATTGACTTTCGGGGAAAAAAAGGGATGGCTGAAAGATGTTAGTGGAAAATAAGTCTACATTTAAACCAGAGGGCTGCTGGTAGCCAAGGCAGATGATCAGCTTGGCTTCCATATTTTTTCTATGGTCAGGATCCCGGAAGCCCTGCTGAAGGACACAAACAGAAAGGTAATTGACACTGTGGTCCCTGGAGATAAAGTGGGATACAATGGGTTTAGCAGTTTCACCATTCCTGACTGCTCTGTAATGTTCCCTGAAACGATCAGCAAGACGCCTACCAGTTTCTCCAATGTAAATAGCTGAACACTTCCTGCAAAGACTACAATAGATGGAGGGAGCTCCCCTTGTCCCTTTCTGTCAGGGGAGAATCCATTCGCATGAATATTCTCCCTCACCTGTTGATCATAATGGGAGCCATCCCCCTCAGACCCCCGAGGAACTTTTGGCGTGATTTGAACTCTACCCTCTCTAAATTCCTGTGGTTGGGTAGGAAACCACGGGTGAGATGGAAGATCATGGTGACCCCTAAGGAGAGAGGGGGTTTTGGGGTACCTGATGTCCAAAAATATTTCTGGTCATCTCAGCTGCAGCCATTGGTGACAATAGTCCAGGAATCCCCACCAAAGTGGGTTTAGATTGAGGTGGCTGACTCCCCTCTGGGAAATGTCTCAGAACTTATTTTTATGGACACTCCGAGGCTATGCCTGCTTGATTTTAGGAATCCTTTCACTAGGGTGATTTCTCAGGCTTGGAGGGACATGAACTTAAAATTAGGTAATATTTTAAAGCTCAACAACCACACAACTATACTAAGCTGCTTAGACTTTGGCCCACTTAAATGGGATATGGGCTTTCTGCAATGGGCGAGGCTAGGGCTGACTAATCTGGGTCAGCTTTTTGATCAGAATCTAGTAAAATCATTTCAGCAGTTAAAGACCAAATTCAACCTTCAACATAAGGACTTCTTTTGATACCTCCAGTTAAGACATTATGTCCACTTAAATGAAAAGGAGCTCAATTTAGGTGCAGAATTTCTAAACAATCCAGTGCATGCTACCCTGTCATCTATGATTAATTCCCCAAATCAAAAAAAAATGATCTCCAGATTAGTACAGGGGATGAATTGGGCAGAGGGTGACTGCCTGGCCCGGGTCAAGGACAAGTGGCACAGTTGTTTGGGAGTGGCCCTGTCAGAACCTGACTGGATTTCCATCTGGAAAGTTATTCACAACACTACCTCATCTCTCTTCTGGCGAGAATTTCGGTGGAAGTTAATGGTTAGATTCTTTAGGGTTCCTACGGTGACGAAACACTATGGGGTACACCACTCAGATCTGTGCTGGAGAAATTATCAGTTGGTGGGTACATATTTCCATATATTTTGGGAATGCAAAATCATATGGGAATTTTGGAGAGAAGTAAAGGATATTATGGAAATAATTTTTGAAACTGCACTGCCAGCACTTCCTCAGTACTGGATACTGGGACTGCCTCCCCCTGCTCTGACTTCCAGGTCTTCCAGTTATCTGTTTGGAATTTTGGCGGCAGCAGCCTTCAAGACTATTAATTTGCCCTGGCTTACCCCAAATAAGCCTACTACCTCAACATTGTATGGAATCTGCACCAAGATCTTGGATATGGAATATCTGACAGCCAAGCTGAGATTATCCATAGATAGATTTAGAGGGAGATGGCTACCATTTATGCATTTCATGGCCACCAAGGAGGGGAAACCTGCATTAGAATTACTTGCCAGATATGCCTGAGAGGACTCTCCTGGTTCAGCCTGAAGGCTTTGTATGGAAACAGAGGCAGGGGGGTCTTCTCTTGTCTAGGTAATTGATTTGCCTCTCTATTAATTTTTGTGAAGTTTTCCTTTTTTATTAAATATGTAGTATGTAAATGCCCTATCAGACTGATGTTGTATGTTGGGACATATAGTGATAGTTAAGAGGATTTCAATATATGCTACAGGCAATAAATTGTGGAACGCTCGCTCAGTATTTAATGTTTCCCTCCCTTCTTTCCTTCTCTCTTTTTATATTTTTGAAGGCACTCTCCCCCCTTCCCACGGTAATCTTATTCCTTCTATTTCTCTCTTTCTTGCTGTTCTTTTCCTTTTTTGTTGTTCTTCTCTTTCTTTTGTTTTGGCTTTCAGAGTGTGTAAATGAGTAGAAATAGATTTTCTTACAGTCTGTAATGTTCTTGTTTCTATGATATAAAAAATTCTCCAATAAATTTCAATTAAAAAAAAAAGGCATTTATAAACAATTTACCCAGTTTGCATTATTTTACTTGATCAGACGTTAGCAAGAACATGCTTGCAAGCTGGAAGGGCTTCAGTAATTTGTTTTAAGCATTAGTATTATTTGTATATGGCTACAGAACTGTAGCAAGATAAATAATTTGAGGATTTGTTTAATGTATCTAATATAGCTATTGCTAACCTATATGGCATCCCAAGGAGCACCAGTTTTTTATGATCATGCACTGGATAAATGTTTATTTCTAGCACAGGAATCAATCCAGCAGTAAAAGTGCCTGAGTAAATGGCAGCCTAAGAGTCAAAGGTTAACAGGTAATGACACATCACATGTGTGGTTGAAATAAGATATTTAAGCCTGAGATTAATATATACTCATAGTCCAGTATCTTACAAAATGTATTAATTGGACATACTGCATTTAAACATCAAAATATGAGAAAATCCAACAAGAAGTCAACAACAATAAAAAACAATTACATTTAAATGAAGGACCATCAGCTCCAAAGCTGCTATCACAGGCTTTCTAGGTATGCATGTATAACTTTCAGCATACACAAGGTGCAAAAAATCAAACTGGAGCTTTGGCAATGGACATAGGCATCATTAATAATAGTAGCAGGATTAGGCAGTATGGTCTTGCACACCAAAAAGAAGGCTGACCAACAAGCAGCCATTAAGCACAATTATTTATTAGAAGACTTTTTTTTTTAATTTATATTTTATCCCATATTATTCCTCCATTTTCACCCTTCCCATCCCCTGGTCCTTTATGCACATGTGTGGAGGAATGAGCACACCATGGCTCTGAGGCACCCCCCCCACTACTTGCCACCCCCACTCTCCTGCGCTGCTTATCATACCTCCACCCAACAGTAGTGGAACTATAGGGGGGTGACACAAATCCCCTCCAGGAGAGGAGAGCTGCTGTTATGGCTGCACAATCCTGCCCCAGCAGGCTCCTTGATGATCCTGGCTCATTCCCAGACACAGGTCACCAGCATGGTGCTAGGTAAGGCGCCCAGCATCTCAGCCCCCTGTGCCTAATTAGAAGATATTTAAGGCAACTTGGAGATCAAGAGATTAAGTGTTTTGAGATGCAGTCTGTTACATTATCATGGTACCAATTAATTTGATGAATAATTTGGAGATAGCTAATAAATGAGGAAAAATCGGTAATGTTTAGCTGTAATACAACTGAATCACCACTGTTTGTTGGGACAGTATTTGAGTTGGGTGCATTTCTGTAACAATATTTTTACTTATTGGGTGGTAACAAGATAAGCTTTTACTTACATGATATCTAATGGAAATTGGATTTAGTTTTATAGCTTTTGTGTCACTCAGTGGTGGTGGGTGTATATTCATGCAGGAATTAAAGGATGCAGGCTGTTGACAGCTGTCATAATAAAAGAGCCTCCAACTCTCATTATTGGTTGCTGTGAAGAAGGCATCATTATGCCAAAATGTCAACATTTATGTGAGGCAAGCACTTGGGGCTCACTCATGTTTCGCCCTCCTGGATTGTGTGCACCATGAACAGCCGTTAGCAAAGGATGTGCGGTACAATGAAACTTTTTAATGCACAGCTTTGAACTTCACTGTAAGTGTATACAGTAAAAGTCTACAACAGCAATACTAAGACAAAAAAAAGCTTTTATAAAATTTGCTAAAAGGAAATTAACCATTTCTGGATTTAGGCAATTGAGACAAGAAGTAAGGAAAAGGAAAAACAAACTGACTGGATTTCGAAAAGCAGTAAGGATTATTTGAGTTATAGTCTGCAATGTCCTGTGGGATGGCATGTTTATTTCATTAATACAAAGGCTATGACTGTGACATTTGTCTCCTGCCTATTTCATAAGATGTGCTGCTAGAACATTGACCTCTGCAGAGGTCACGATCCTGTTTGACTTTTAGCACAAAACCAAGCCACTAGCACTTTTAGCAACCCTAAGGGATGGCCAATAGCCTTATTAAGGACAAGCATATTTTTTTCTGCAAATTGCATGATACTCCTGGATTTATTTGACATCCCAAGTAAGATGAGAGCTTGTGCTGAAGGAGCTGAAAAAAGTTGTGTAGAGTGTTGACATGGCTTTTACATCTGCCTTGGACTCCCTAGTACCGTATTGTACCTGTCCTTTGATGTCTTGCTGCAACTCACCATGATATTGTGATGGCTGGGGCAGTTGAACACCAAAAGGAGGAAAGTTGGAGCATTCTTGGTAGAATTTCCATTTACTGAGGATAATTCAGAGCTAAGCACCTACCACGTTGAGCATCCTCACCATTGACCTGTCAAGGGGGATTGCTGCAGGAAAAAGATCTCTGGATCAGCTTTTCTCAGACAGTTTCACCTGCTCCCAGTCTTAAACTGTATGTTCTGCTGAAAAGTGTGAAGAGTTTAAACCATATTTCCTTGACAAGGTGTTTTCGGTTCTGGCAGGGAACCTCTTCAAGCAACATGTTTTGGGTCAGTAGTAAACACACACACAAGAAAACTGCACTCACCACAACATTGATATACCTTCAAAATGAATTTATTTAAAATGCCATTCTCCAGCAAGTTGTCTCCCAGGTGCTTCAAGGATGAACTGCCTCTTCAGCAGGTGGCCAAAGAGCCAGGGAGACAAATTAATGGAGAATGGCATTTTAAATAAATTCACTCTGGAAGCATATCCATGCCATGCTGGGCATTGTTTTCTTGTGGGTGTGTTTGTATATTAAGTTGTTTACAGCTGCACACTTATGGCTTTACAGCACCCACGTAGTCTGTGGTGTGTGTGTTGTTCTTGTGCCAGTAGTACCCAGTTATGGATGGGCTCAGGTGATTTGCCAGCCTAGGGAACATTTTGCCCAGTAATCATGAATGAAGTTCTCCAAGTGATCATAAGGGGTTTTACCCTGCCTGCTCTGTGCTGGTTCAGAACTTACCTGGCTGCTTGTCAGCAACTGGGACATCCTGATTCCAACTATCACAGAGATTGTCAGGTATTTTCTGAAGGGGGGAGGGTTTCTGCACTGACTTATATCAGGCAATGAGGAGACCACTTCTTAAGAATCCATCTTTGGACCTAGACAGTCTTGTGAATTAAATAGCTTTATAAAATGATGTCTGGTCTAGTCTGACTCCTCATTAGTCAGGACACCATCAAATGGTACTGCACTAACCTAGCATATAGTCCTGCTCAATAGGCAAAATAGGGGTGCATTAATTGAGAGAACTACCAGATGGTGTCAAAAAGGCCAGTATACTAATTTCATATCCTTGGTGTTAAAATGGTCACAGTGCAATCAAACAACACAGCAACAGCAAAAAGAAATGCAAATAAAAAAAAAGTCTCCCCCCATAGCAACATTGCTCAAGAATCACAAACTGTAAATGAAATCCATCCAACAACTTTGAAAAAACACACAGTACTTCCTACTCACAAATCTAAACACAAAAAGTCTCAGTTCTGCTCCCACAAGAAAAATGTTTTGAACACCAAATTCAAAGCCATAGGTCTGCATAATAGAAACATGTATACTTACATCCCTAAACCATCAGCAAGACTTCAGCAAACATTGCTCTAAAAAGTAATAAAATATATGCTTACCTAGAAAACAAGACAGAAACATAGAAAGACAATTTGTCTGCAGATAAGCACTGTTAAACCCAGCCAATCTGCCCATTTTCCCTGTGTATACTTTCACTGCTGACCCTTCCTGACCTACGACTACCTCCACCTCCTGTTTCCAAACTAAGATTCCCTTATAGCTAACCTATGCATGCTTTACCCACAACTGTTTTCACCCTTACTACCTCCAGTGGAAGACTGTTTCAGGCATCCACAACACTTGTAGTGAAAAACATCCTGGCATCACTGTTAAATTTCCATCTTCCAGCTTCACTGAATGTCCAGCCTGTTTCAGGCATCCTACACTCTTTCATGAGCAAGTACTTCCTCACATTACCCCTAAAAGTACCCCTTCCAGCTCCATTGAATATTCCTCATTTTCTGGCACCTTTTCTTCTGAAAAATGCTTTCTTCCTTCATCTTGTTCAACAGCATGATGTAGTTATAGATCTCTGTCATATCCTTGCTTTTCCTATTTTTTTCCAAGGTATACATATGGAAATCCCTTAGTTTCTCCTCATAGAGCTTCTGATGCAGTCCCAGCACATTTTAGTTGCCCTCTTCTCAACAGCTTCCAACCCAAATCATTCTTGAGATGTTATCTCCAGAACTAGACACAGTACGCTAGGAAGTGACTCAGCAATGATCTATACAGGTGCAATAACATCATCTCCCTCCTTCTGCTGATGATACCCCTCACTGTGCACTCAGGCATCCCAGTGGACTTCTTTACTACTTTGTGTCAGTGTGTCGCCACCCTGACATCATCAGATATGATTGCTCCCAGATCTATTTTCTGTTTGGTGACCGTCAGTACCTCTCCTCTCATATTATATACTGCCTCTGTGTTTTTTTGCCCAAGGTGCATGCTTTTGCACATTTTTGCATTGAAATCCAACTGCCATGTCTTTGAGCACTCCTTGAGTTTTCTCAGGCCCCTGCACATTCTCTCCACCCACTCTGGGGTGTCCACACTCTTGCAGATTTTGCTGTCATTTGCAAAGAGGCAGTCATTCTTCTCCAGCTTTTCTGCAATGTCATTTATAAATATATTAAAAAGAGGACTGAATCCAGTAATGAGCCCTGAGGTACTCTGCTGGTCACTCTCTGTTCCCTTGACTGAGTTCTCTTTACCACCACTCCCTGTTACCTGCCTATCAACTAATTTTGTACCCAATTTACAATCTTAGAACCCACTCCAAAACTGACCAGTTTCCTAATGAGCCTCGAATGTAGTACAGTGTCGAAGGTCTTGTTAAAGTATAGGTAGGCCACATCCATTGCCCCACCCTGATCTATTTCCTTCCACTGGATCCTTTCATGTGTGGAGCCCCTATCATCCGTAATGCTGAGCCTCCTCATGGGTTCTGCCTCAGTCTGTATCAGAATCCTCTCAATCTATAACCACACTGCCAGTATTACACTTGAACTGGTGATTTGCACATCATAAGTTGCTCACTGTATCTTTGTTTAGCAACTTTTAGTTTGTTTAATTTGCACTTTCACTATGTTAAATTGTACACTGTTTGTAGTTTACTTTGTACTGTTCACTGATACTGTGTTAGCATTTTATTGTATCCTTCTTCCCTCTCCCCTAGATCACACCTGGAAACAAGCCTTGGCTCTTTGTGCCTCTCCTGGTTACCAATTTACGAGTAAATAAATGAATACATTTCTCAGTTCACAAAGTTGAAGAAATCCATCAGATTTGTCTGACATGACCCAGTCCCCCCCCCCATGAATCCATGGTGTTTCAGGTCATATAACCCACTGGATTCAAGATTTGCCACAATTATTTCCTTACAAAGTGTCTCCATTAACTTCCCTACCACTGATGACAGCTTAGACATTCTGCTTGAATCTCAACTGCTGAGCAGTGCACCTGAATGAGGTCACATAACACCTAATTAATAGCCTAGGCTTCCAGGTCTCACTGAGATCACAGGGCAAGAACATGAAGCACAGCAGATGCTTCCAGCTTAACCTCACCTATCACATGGGAAATACGGTAGTTGAAAGTCAGGAACACCTAATTAAGGCTACAAAATAATGCACCTGCTTACATAGAAACCTAGAATTTGATTGCAGAGAAGGACTGCTATTAGGTGTATTAGATGGAGGTGGTAGCAGTCTTGAAGTGGTAGCTGCCAGTGGTTGCATGCTCTGAAGAAAAGTGGTCCCCATGCTTGTATGCACATTTTTGGTTTTTGCTATATAAAACTGCCCACTTTAACACAAAAACAAGGAGTCAGTTATGGCCTCCACCCCCCACCTCTTTTCAATTTAAGTGAGGAATATGATTATAGGTTTGCATCAGATGTACAGTGGCAGCCATAGATACATAATATTGTCTCCAGTGTTCTAAACACACAATGGATCTGAATGGGAAAGGAACTGATTACTTATGTGAAGGTGTTTGAAATGTCTCTATTTTCATAAATTTTATTTGTACCTCTAAAGGATCCCTATTTAATTGTGCCTGAATAAAAGCTGAATCTGCCAGTAGTGTTTTGTTTTGGTTTTAGATTTATAGAATTGTTATTTAATACAACAGCAGATTATGTACATATGGACACGTGTTGATACATGGACATATTTGGATGACAGTATCTCAGTTACAGGGTGGGATCTGTGTTAGGTTTGGGTTTTGAAGATACACATACACTAGTCAGTTGTTACAGAATTGTAGATATATCATGTTTCAGACAGCATACATTTGACTATTCATGAGTAATATGGACTTATTGCATGCATAGTTTAAGAAAAATGTATCTGAACAGTACACTGTGTAAAATTTTAATGACACCACTGTGTGAAACAGCTGGTGAATGCTTAATTTAAACTAGAACAGGTTGTCTTCTAATCTTTTTTTTTTACTTAACACATAGATATTTTAATATGTATTTGACTTTTAACACTATTTGCAATGTATTGCTGAAAGAGCTGCTGATGCCTGAAAGAAAACTTTGAAAAATATAAGTAGGTAAACTTCTGCTTGTATTCCGTATATATTTATATATTCTAGATTTCTCCTCTCCATTATTTATTGCTGAAGAAAGGCGCATGAATACAAGATTTTTTTTTTACAATTAAATATACTTTATTAGCTTTTTCAAAAAGGAAAGAAGGATACACTTGTAACAGCAACAACTTTCTTCTCCCATTACATCACTGGGAACATAAAAGCTCTGACAACTAATCTATTGGCCTAAAACAGTCCTCTAATAATCTTTGATATGATCAATAATTTGTGAGGCAGATAATTCTATCTAACTCCCCCAATCCTCCCTCCCTCCCTCCCTCTCCCCCAGAGCACCTTACCCATTATCGAAAAAAATCACAAGCCTTAACAGGAGGGATCCTTCCTGCAGCTATGTCAGCAAATAGGGTTTAACATCACAACACTGAGCATGGGGCCTCAAGACCTTAATTCCAACAACTTATTGTGAGTCCTATATTCCTCCCCGTTAAACTCTAAGAAACCCTATGTAATGTGTATTAAGGGTAAGAGAGTGGGCAACGGGGCCCAATTTCATTAAACGCTTTTGTTCAATCCATCTATTTAGCAATATGCCACTCCATCTCAAGTACCTGGAAAATTTCAAAGTGCCACTCTGTAAAAGAGCGGCATGTTTGATCCAACCAATGTCTCACAATGATAAGTTTGGAGACAACTGAAATTAGTGACGTATATACTTTATGGCAACCTAGCATTTCCCTCAGGAAGTAGTCCACCAAACAAATTTGTTGTCTAAAATAAGAGTCTAAGCCCAACATAGGGTCTAAAGCATTTTTGATTGATTGTCAGAATGGAATTACTCAGATGCAATACCATCGAATGTGCTTTAGGGAGCTGACAAAGCAGTCCGCATCTTGTACACATAGGCAACCAAGCTCTGCCCAACCTATGTAATCTAGATATGGAAAAGTAAAGATTGTGCAAAATTTAAAATTGCAAAAAGTGAAGATGGTCTTGTTTAACATATTTATACAGGCCTCTCCAGACCTGCTGTCATTCTTTGTAACTCAGATTCAAATCTAATCCATGTTTCCAGTGATAGCAAGTTCATCAGGGTCTGGCAGGATTGTGAAGTTGCAACAAATCACAGAATTTAGAAATCGGGTTGGGGGGACACAGCCGTATCTGTAAAAGTGTGTAATGCTGAGCTGGAGGAGTCCAGCCAGAGGTAAGGACCCAAAAATGAAGAGATCCCCTTTCCCAGTTAAAGATGCTTAACAGGATGGTAAACTGGAATAGAAAATTGAGTCCTGAACTTTCTAAACTCAGCTACATCTACCCTGGGAAATCAGGGATGAAATCGATGCCCTGGCTAGGACTGGGCAGAAGCTTGGAGGAATCGGACAGTGTGCTATCTTAAGACTGGGGTTCCTAAAGAGAGGTTGGGAGAGAACTTTGTGTAAGACTATACCCAGATGGGAACAGACCTGATGGAGAGCCTTATGGGACCACCATAGTGGAGAGTTGCAGAGAGGTTTGGGAGGTCAGAAGGTCTACCATATATAAGACTGGAAATATCAATACCCTGGGATTGGCAAAGGTATCACTCTTTTGACAACCAGAGAGGAGTACAATAATCTGCAAGGGGTTCATTGTTATTAGAGTGCAACTTAAATATTTTACAACAGTGCATAGCACAATAGTACAAAAAGAAATTAGGTAGTCTTAGGCCACCTAACTCTTTCCGGTGAGTCAAATTCAAAAATGTTCTGCGTTCAGCTTTACTGAACCAAAGAAAATCAGAGTGAGAAGATGGTAGGTGGGAAAACCATGATTTGGGAAGAAATGGGCCTACCATGCTCATTGGGTAAAGTATTTGGGGTATGAAGTATATTTTAATCACATTTACTAGTCCCCACAGTGAAAATGTAAGGGATTTCCATCTCCACAGGTCTGCCAACATGGCTTGAACAATAGAAGAGACATTTAGCTTGACTAAAGATGAAATATGTCTAGATACTTTGATTCATAGATAGATAAGTACTTTAGGCTGCCAGGCAAGAACCATGTCTACAATCTTTTGTTTTTGAACAAGTACATTTAATAGCACAATTACAGATTTTTCTATGTTCAATTTGTAACATGTTACTTGGGAAAATGTATCTATAATGTTTATTGCAGCTGGAAGTGAGGAGTTGGGATGTTCTAGATGAAGTAGCAAATCATCTGCCTATGCCAAAAAAGTATATTTGACATTTCCTACCAAGCTACCATGCAGACCTGGGTTCTCTTGAAGGGATTTAAGCAGTGGTTCCAAATAAAGATTGAAAAGAAAAGGGGAGAGATGCTAGCCCTGCCTAGTACCTCATTGCAATAAAAAGGGAGCAGAGAAGATCCAATTGCACTGAATTATTGCCAAAGGTTGGTGGTATATGACCTTAAGCTAGTCACTAAACTTATTGTAACCATCTGATGCCTTTTCTTTAGGTAGTTGTCTGATAACTTGTCACACTTCTTCCAAAGAAATAGGGGCTTTCAGGATCTCTTGTTGTGTTTCGGAAAGGGTAGGCAAGGTAATACATCCTAGATACTTGTCAGTGAGGTCTATATTGAGATTATGCTCCAGTTCTGGACAGTAAAGAGTCTTATAAAACTGCTGAAGTGCATTGACTATATCTTGGGGTCTGATAAGAGTTTCTCCTCCCGAGACAGGTTTAAGACTAGGTATCACATGCTGTGTTTCCATCTATTTAAGTTGCAAAGCTAACAGCCTTCCCAACTTTCACCAGATTCCGAGTATCAGAATTTGACTATTTGAAGAGCAATATGGTGATAATATGATGGTGTGGTACCCGAGGATTGGAGAAAGGCAGATGTGATTCCCCTTCACAAAAGTGGGTCCAAGACAGAGGCAGGAAACTACAGACCGGTCAGTCTGACCTCTGTGGTAGGGAAAGTGATGGAGTCACTTCTGAAGGAAAGAATAGTTGAGTACCTAGAGGCCAGTGGAGCACAGGACCCAAGGCAGCATGAGTTCACAGCAGGAAGGTCATGTCAGATGAATCTAATAGATTTCTTTGACTGGGTGACCAAAGTAGTAGACCAGGGAGGGGCTGTGGACATGGCCTACCTAGACTTTAGCAAGGCATTTGACACAGTCCCACACAAAAGATTAATAGTCAAATTAACCAGCCTGGGAATGGGACCCAGGTTGGTAGCCTGGGTAAAACATTGGCTGGACAACAGGACACAGAAGGTAATTGTAAATGGAGTCCACTCTGAAGAAAGGGGTTACTTAGTGTACGAGTACCGTGGTCAGACAGTCCAGTCCTTTAATGTCTTCATCAGTGACATTGCAGAGGGACTGGAAGGAAAAGTATGCCTTTTGCAGATGAGACACAAAGATCTGCGACAGGGTTGATGCACAAGGAGGCATGGAAAGGATGAAAGGACTTGGCAAGGTTGGAGGAATGGTCAGAAGTATGGCAGCTAGGATTCAATGCAAAGAAGTGCAAATAATGCACCTGGGAAACAAGAACCAGGGAAGAATACACAATGGGTGGGAGGTAGTAACAATAAAAAGGAAAGAGACCTGGGGTAATCATATCAGATGACCTTAAGGTTAGCAAGCAATGTGAGAAGGCAGTAGGGAGGGCTGGGGTATACTAGAGATGTATATGGAGGCATCATCAACAGAAAACAGGAGAGTTGTTATCCTCTGTACAGACAGTTGGTGAGACCCCATCTGAGTACTGTGTCCAGTTCTGGAGACCCCATCTCCGCAAGGACATAGACAGGATAGAGGTAGTCCAAAGGAGGGCAACTAAAATGGTGC
Source organism: Neoceratodus forsteri (assembly GCA_016271365.2). Lineage (NCBI taxonomy): Eukaryota > Metazoa > Chordata > Ceratodontiformes > Ceratodontidae > Neoceratodus > Neoceratodus forsteri. The sequence goes on from CM057455.1 coordinate 184,410,816, forward strand.
AGGGTCTGCAAGAGAAGCCGTATGAGGAGAGACTAAAGGAGTTTAATATGTATACCCTTGAGGAAAGAAAGGAGGGGGACATGATAGAAACTTTTAAGTACCTCAGTGGAATCAACAAAGTCCAAGAGGGTAGCATCTTTCAGAAAATAGACTTGCAAGAACAAGGGGACACAATTTAAAGATAGAAGGAGGGCGGTTCAGGGGCAATGTGAGGAAGTATTATTTCACAGAGAGGGTAGTGGATGCATGGAACAGCCTTCCTGAGGAGGTTGTGGGGTCTAAAACTGTGGAAGAATTCAAGAATGCATGGGACAGACATAAGGCAATTCTTGTGGGGGGGTAGGAAGAAATAGACTGTTGGTTAACTAGGATCTGTGGCCTATCCTGTAGGTAGGGTAATGGGCAGACTAGATGGGCCTAGCGGTCCTTATCTGCCATCAAAGTCTATGTTTCTATGTTTCTATGTTAATATCAGCCTGATCTGCTAAAATATCAAAATATTGCACCCTGTAAGCATGAAGCTTAATCAATTTTTCCTGGTCATCTACCGCAGAGAGGTGATGTTCTAGGGTATGGATCTGAAGCAACAGCTGGTTCATTTGTTTAGTTCTTAATTTTTTAGCCTTTGACACCAGGCAAATATATTCCCCGTAATGGCACATTTTGCAGTGCCCCATATCATATCCTCACCATCTACTGACCCCTCATTTTCATGAAAGAAAGTATGTATGAAGGCTGACAGAGACTTAACAAAAAGCGAGTCATTCAGAAGAGGTATTCAAGCACCAGCTCTGTCCTGATCTTCAAGTCCCTTCAGTGAGTGTTCCATGTATACTGGGTTGTGATCAAATATTACAGTGGGGTAAATTACACAGGCCAAAAGGCCTGAAATGATAGAGTTATAAGAAGGTAATCTATTCTAGAGTAGGTTCGTTGGGGGGGGGGGAGAAGAAAGTATATTGTCATTCATTATGATGTAGGATACACCATGGGTCCCCTAATCTGACTGAGTCTATGAGATCTCAAATTCCCATTGAGCAGGAGAGAAAACTCTGTAGTAAGTGCCAGATCTGTACAGATCTGGGTGAACTGTAAGATTACATTCACCCCCGAGAAAAATGGGGAGATGCAAGAATGGCAGCAAAAGTGACAACAAACCCAAGAAAAAGCCAGGGGAGTTTATATTCGGTCCATAAATACATCCTAACAAAACCAGAGAACCCTGGAGAAACAGAATGCATCCCTCAGGATCTCTGCATTCTTTCATCAGGTGTAAAGGTGTTCCCTTCTGTAGAAAAATCCCCACCACACCTCTCTTGTTACTGAGTCCCACCCTATAGACTTGTCCCACCCATTCCCTGTGGAAATACTATATGTCTGCCTGCCTTAGGTGTGTTTCCTGTAGGAAAATAATGTCTGGTTGATTTTTTTAAGGTGTCACAAAATCATGTATCATTTACGTTTATCATTTGCCCCTTTACATTCCATGAGATAAATGTATATGTTGTGCTCATCATTGCTAGAAACAGTATCTACTAACCTAGTCCCCATCTGCATAGTTGGATAAAAGTAAAGTGTCCCAGTCCTCCCTCCCCAGCACTGAACAAAACAAACCCTAGCCTTCCCCCACTCCCACCCAAACCAGCCAAACTATAGAATACTCCAGGAACCTTAAAATCCCATTGATATAATTCCATACTCTCCCTGGCTGTAAGGACGGTAACACCAACAATTGTCTGCCCGTGATACGAAAACTTATCTCAGCGGGTCCCCCACTCCCTGCCTCCTCTCTTTCCCCACCGTCCAACCAACAAGACTGTTTACTGAATATAATAAGTGTAAGCAAACAAAATGACTGCTATCCACCCTACCAATACTAAATAACTAACAAGCCCAATGCAGCAATTATGAGTTTACCATGACTACTGCCCCTAGAAACCCAAAAGTTGATAAAGCAACACATTATAACATACAGATTAGACAGTATAGACAATAAGTCTGCAAGTGTTGAGATCCCAAACCCAGTATGGCAAATGCTAACATCCGAGCTGGAGAATGGAACAGGTCACCTCCCAACCAGCAGAAATCATGCTCCCTGCCACTTCAACCTCCTGCACCTTATTTCTATCTAGGAAAGGTCCAGGACCAATGTCACCTCTTAACCAGAGAAGGTCCTCAGCACACTGAACCACTCTTCACCTCTCAATGCAGGGACTCCAGGAGCTACTCCCATCCATATACACCTCACGATACTAAGGGAGATCAGTTGATAAAGGGTTAACAAAATGCATGCCTGCTTGCCTCCATTGCAGAGAACCTTCAGCTTAAGGCCTGGGGCTGACAAATCAGATACAGTCCCTATTTATGACTCTTTGTGACAAAACACCCCCTGACCTGCTGCCTTTATGTCTACTTGATTGCACTGCCCTTTTAATTTTGAAGGAGGTCAGAAGAATTAACTCGCCACCTAACCCTTTTCATCCAGGCAAACCACATTGTATTACTCTCTGCCAAGGGGGGTGGAACCAGGGGCTCCACCATCACACAGTAGTCTCATCAAGGGTTGCCTCCCATAGCCCATTCAGAAAGACCCAGGGGGAAATCACCCCTGATATGGCACTCAGTAAAAGGCAACCTGTTCTCAACTGAGGCAACTGGAGCAGTTCCAGGACTCACCACCATAGGAAGATAAGCAGCCCAGAGCAAATATATAACCTCCCCAGCCCCAATGGATACCAGGCCTCAGACCTTCCTTATTGCAGTGTGGTGAGCAGAAGAAGGACAGGGAATGCTGATCATGAAGTGACCCATCCAGGCCCCAACTTGAGCCTCACAAGCCTGCCTCCATGGGATCCAAATCTTTATTCTGGTGTCCTCTCTGTACATATAAGAGTCCCCAATTGGTAGCACATTACCTGGTGTGTAACAGTTCATAGTCCTGCAATGTTCCCCTCTGCAATAGTCCATTAAACTCTTAAAACACAAAATCCTCTATCCTTCTTAAATAGTCAGAGAGACAGAGTGGTGGACAATGTAAGTTGTGCTATGGTATAACTGCCAGATCACAGAACATTGCCCCAGACCTTAGAGTAGATAGTCACCCCAAGACTGTGAACTTCCACCAGAAATGCTCCAGAGAAAGATCACTTGGGGGTTTGAAAGAGATCCTGTAACAGGTAAGAAAGTTCTTGCTTGGCCTGGTTGGTGGATTCAAAAGACTTCATGATGCCTTGGTAAGTCACCTGCAGCCAGGCTGGATATAGCATCTTAAATCATATCCCTGTGGCCAGAAATCTGGAGATGTAGGGGTTAAATTCTGCCCTTTTAAGACACACTGAGCGAGGAAGATCTTGCATTAATCTTAATTTATTTCTTTCCCATAAGAGATCTTTGGTGTCCCTCAATTTAGCAAGAATATGGGCTTTGTCAAGGTAGTTCAAGAGTTTAAAAATCAAGGGATGATGTGGGCTACCCAGTGGTGGAGTAGATCTCAATGCTCTGTGAGCCCTCTCAATTATGTAGCCATGCCTATTTGGAGAAGGAAAAAACAAAAGGCAAGCAGCAAACTGGTGGCAGCAATAACAAGTTAGGCATAAATTTGTTGCTTAAATGCAGAGGAGCCCATGACTACTTTCCCCGGTGCTTCGGGTCTTAATCGTGATCTTTTCACTACCCCTTGAATGGGGTTCTGGCCTTCATAGCCCTCTGGGAGCCCTATTAACACTAGATTATTGCATCTGCTGCATCCCTCCAGATCCTCGATCTTGTCCTCCAGTTTTGAAACTTGGCATCTTAAAGCCACATAGTCGGATTCCTGCAGAGATCTCCAGTCTTCAGTGGAGCTGGTTCTCACTTCTACATTGCCCATTCTGCAAGTGAACGCCTCCTAAGAAGCTTGCTTGGTTGCTAGCTGGCTGGTTATGTTCAATAGGACATCCATGAGAGGGCAGAGTTCTTGCATAAATTTATCCTCAGTTAGAGGAATCACAGCTGGGGTCAGTTTAGCAGGCATTGCCATTTGGGTTTTGGGCTTCTTGGAGGTCTTATTTTTTCTGGAGTGGGCGGTGAGGTGTGTTGGGCCCACAGGTTCATTTCTGTTTCCATGTATTGTGCAATTTTCCAGTTGATTTAGGGTGAAAAATCCAACGACAGGTAGCGGAGCACTAAAACAACATAGTATGCTGCAAGCACCAATGAAAGTAGCCCAACATCTGTTTTTTTTTTGCACTGTAGAGATAAGTCGGTGAGCGGATCTATGAGTATTGCGACTCACCCACTTAGACGTATCACATGACCCTCAGAATACTGTACAAGAGTTTTATCCCTTACAGTTACTTAATCTGCCTGTATAGCTTACTCCCTACTTCAAGTCATACTGTTCTGTCGTGACATCACAATCTGTTGCCATGTGACTAACTGTGATGTCACAAGCAGTGCATTATGACCTCAGGTGGGGAGACAGCAACAGAAACAGATGAACTCTTCAGGAGCAAAACTCCTGTTTTTATGCAGTTGACCTCAGCAATAAATAATGGGGAGGAGGAACAAAGAACTAATGTGAAATACAAGCTTAATTTTATCTAAATATTATGTTTTGTTAAAGTTCTCCTGAAGTTGTCGGCTATTTTTAAGCTTATTTTTCCTTGTGATTTTTAATCATTCTCATTTACTAATGCTAGCACAGACACACACAGATGGATTTAAAATGAAGTTTCAGTTGGTATCTAGCTTTTTTCAGGGAGTGAACTTTGTAGTCAGTGCCATTTGACCTTGGGATAGCTTCTTTTTGATGGAACGTTTGCTCTCTTTATATGGGTATTTTTTTATGCAGTTTTAACCTTAACAACTTTTTATCTACTTTTTGTATGATCTGGGTTTTGAGAAAGTACAGTATGTTGTTCTAAAACAACTACCTGTTTTTTCTGATGAAGGATTCTGTGTAACCCAAAAGCTAAAAGCAAGTTTATTCTTTAGTAACAACTCTGTTGGTCCCATTAAAGGTATCATATCATCTGTTTCTGTGGATCAAGGACCAGTACAACAACAAATTTTCCTTTGGCTTCTCGGTTTCAGATATGTTAGCAGAAACTTATCAATACAGTGCCCATGGTTCTGAAACCATGAAGTGACATAGTCAAAACTCCAAATTCTTGGTTCTATGAAAGGAAATGCACAGAATGTTGTCCATACAAAGAAAACAATTCAAAACACAACTGACAGCTTCAGCTTTTATTCAGGCACAGCTAAATAGGGATCCTTTAGAGGTATAAATATAATTTATGAAAATAGAGACATTTCAGACAATTTCACATTAGTAATCAATTTCTGTCCACTTTACATTAGACATGACAAGAAATGACCAATGTGGTCTGGTTTAGAATTTCACTTAAATGGCATAGTAATTAGCAAAACTGAGGCTGTTTAAAAGTACAATAGGAGTTATGCTAAACAAATGTAAATACCTCTGAAAGTTTACAAGTTACCGATAACAAAAATGTATGCAAATTGCTCAGGACAAAAAGACCTTTCAGATGAGCCTATTCATTAGGCTGCACTAATTATATTTTCCAAACTATGGCCATCTGATTACCTAAGTTTTCATTTTTCATAGGAGTTATGCCAAACAAATGTAAATATGTCTAAAATTATATTCAATACACATAAACCATCAGTATGGAAGTTATTCAGGACAAAAATACCTTTCCAATGAGTCAATTCATTAAGCTACACTAACAGTATTTTTTAAACTATCACCATCTGATTATCTAAATGTTCATTTTTCTTTACAATTTTCACCTTTCGGATGGCTATATTTCAACAAATCCAATGAATTCAGATTATTGATTACCCTCAATTGAAACACCATTTGTCCTGAACAATTTTCATGTTGGTTGTATACTGACAACTTGTATATGTTCTGAGATTTTTACATTTGTTTGGGATGACTCCTACTGTGTTCACTCAGAGACAAAAAAATTAGGTTGTTTGGAAGACCATATTTTACAAGGTATAAAGAATTAATATTAGTGACTACTCTCACATGAAAGGTCCTTTTGCACTGAACAACTTTCACCCTAGTTGTTTTTTTTTGCACCTTGAATAGTTTTAAATGTATTTAGAGTTATTTGGATGGTGTGCACATTTGCTATCAGAGAAATGCAGCTTGGAGTTCTGTGTCCATCATTCTAAAAAGAAAGAAGTGAAAATGTTTTAACTGCCATAGGGATGTGCAGTGTTATGGAAGGATACACTGAAAACTACTAAAACATTTGTTGCACATAAACCCCATTTCAAGCTAAAGGGATATGGATGTAGGCTCTGCCCTCAGCCATAAAAACAAGATTAGATCCACTAAATGCCCAGCAAATGGTGGTAAAAAATCTGCTGGGAAACCAGGTTTCCAACATCAGTGCATGTATTCTGTATGTGAGAGGTAGACTAAAGTAGATGTTTAGGATAGGATCAGACTGGGGAAGAATATGTCCTGATGTGATGTTGAAAGAAGGTAAGGAGTAGGAATGGTTAATGGTGTCAGCAATGGTATTCAAGATAAGGTCAAGTGCACTTAAAAGGCAGATTAGATAACATTTATGATAGTGTATGGTTGTCCATACACAACAACGTTATTTTTATACTGAATGGTTACTATGATATCAAGGACCTTGAAATCAAAGCTTGAGAGGTCCCTCTGATGGCATAGTAATCATGAGGTTTAAGAATAGTGATTTATACTTCTGCTACCATACACTATTCAATATAGTGTATGTTCCCCAAAAACACAATTGCTTACTTTTTTCTCCATAAACAGTCTCTGTTGTGTGAGACTGCATCTTTGGTCTAGCCACCCACTGGACAGCTCACTCACCCAACTCATCAACCTCCCCCTATCCTATGAATGATGCTGATTGATGCAGTTGCATTGTGATGTTGAGACTGAACCAGAATGAAAAGTCATTCTGTGTTATTAGCTACAGTATTTCACTACTAAAGATGAACTACTTTTTGTGGTGTATGGCTTTTCATACACAACTATATTCCACCATACACTATAGAGGTGTTATAGCAAGGAATACAGAATGAGGGCAGGTCTCAGTAGTGAAGTAGGTAGGCGGAGGCAATATACTGCAGAAAGAGAGTATCACAGTGAGGTAACAATGGAGGGGATGCTGGTGATGCCCAGCTGTATTTGTCTTGGGCACTTGATGGTGTAATGCAAGTTCTGTGCTGAGTCACTGTCATCATGAAATCAATCACTGGATGGCCTGCAACTGACTGAGCACTATCCAAGGCAAGACAGATGTGATGCCTGTTAAAGCAGGTTCTCTTGAGCATGCTATGATGGGTACTAACACCACTTTAGTATCTTTCAATCAAGAGAGAGAAGTTTATGTGACCTATCTAGAATTCAGTAAGACTTTTGACCCTGTGCTGTATAGGAGGCTAATTAAGAAACAAAGCAGCCTGGTTTAGGGGTAGAAAGTGGCAGTCTGAATATTCAGCTGGTTAAAGGACTTGAGCAAAGGGTGGTAGTAAATGGCAGACACTCAGGGGATGGGACAGTAAGAAGTGGGATGCCACAGGGATCTGTGCTGGGACAAGGCCTCTTCAATGTTTTCACAAGTGACATTGCTTAGGAGCTGGCGGGAACATTGTGTCTCTTCGTGGATGATAAAAGGATCTACAAAACCTGGTGAATACTCAGGAGAGGTGGAGAGAATGCAAATTGATCTAGAGAAACTACAGGAGTTGTCTAGGGTGTGGTAGCTATGTGTCAGAGCCAAACAATGAAAGGTTATACACCTGGGGTGTAGTAATTCAGGAACAATGTATAAGATGGGGGAGAGGTACTTACATTCATCAAGCAAGAAAGGGACATTGGGATTATTATAATAGTAAACTTTATTTGTTGGAAGCACAATTCAGCAGGTATCAAAGTGCTTTTACACTAAAACTTTAAAAACTGTAAATAATTAAAACCACTATAATACCAGACATCAATTAAGTTAACACTTGGGATAGGCAAGTGAAAACAGAAATGTTTTCAGTGCTTTTTTGAAGCTCTCCACAGTCAGGCACCTCCTTATCCGATGAGGTAGAGAATTACACAGGGAAGGAGCCACAAATTCAAACTCTTGGGCTCCAGAGGTCTTTAATTGCACCCTGGGAATCTCTAGTAATCCCTCATTGGCAGAGTGGAGTGGTTGGAGGGGGCAGTAGGGATGTAGGAGCTCTTTCTGGTAACTCAGTCCCTGTCCATGTAGGGCTTTATAGATTAGCAAGCTGACCTTGAAGGTGATCCGCCAGCGCAACGTGTGGCACAAATGAACTTCCCAACTAAACTGTAACATGTGCCAAGGGACCTGATTACAACAGTGAATGCCTTTGAAGATCTAGACTGAACAATTGCAATGCTCTTTACCTATGGTTATCTGGGAGTCCAATGCACCACCTGCAACTGATCCAGAATGCTGCAGCACAGTTAAATGCTGTAACTCCTTGTAATTAGCATATAATGCCAGAGCAGTGCATTTGTGCACTGGCTGTCTGTTCAGTGGTGCACCATCTTCAAGGCTGGCTTTCTAAAATGCAAGGCCCTGCATAGTGTTAGTCCTGGTTGCCTGAAGGATCTTCAGTCTTCACATACCCCAGTTCATCTGCTGCACACCACAAAGACTAGCCTTTTTGTGGTCCCCCACTAGAGGATAAAATTGTCCCAAGACCAAGTCTTTTGGGTGTCTGAACTTCTTTTTTTTTAATTAAATTGATTTTATTGACTTTTTCCTTGATTTATAAAGCAGTTAGGTATACTGAACTAGAAGATACAGCAATTCAATGAGACTGCATAAGGATAAGAAGAGGAATTACAGACAAACTAACAATTAAGGCATATAGCAATTACACATACAAACCACACACCCCTCCCTCCCTCACTCCCCATACCCACCCCATCAAGCATTTCCATAAGCATTTGATAACATCAGTACATACTATACATAATGCTGGTATACAGTTACAATTACACTGTAAGAGCTCACAGTCCATTGGATGGAATACCAGAGGAATTATGGCTTCCTTATAGAAAGCAACTCTTCAAGAGGGCCCCAAACATTCAAATAGGCTTGGATTCTGTCTCTTACATAGGCAACATGTTTTTCCAATTGTAATGCCAAGAACATTTCTCTACACCACTCAGTAATTGAGGACAGAAAATTCCTCCTTCCAATGCTTCATGATTAACAGTTTAGCAGTGGCAGCTATTAAGGCAAGGTGTGCCTTCCTAATTTTTGGTGTTCATGGTGGAAATGAATATTTTAAACAGGTTTCAGGGGTAAACAATGTACAGTATCTAGGCTCAGTAATGGATCTAAAACACATCTAATAGATTGTCAAGAGGCCCATACCTTAGAGCAGCTCCACAACATATGGTACAAAGTACAATTTTCCATTTTACACAGTGTACATATTGGAGATGGGCTGCGGCCCATTTTGTTTAACTTCACCAGGGTGAAATATATATTGTGCATGATGTTAAATTGAACTTGACAGAGTCTGTCTTGCTTTACAAACTTATATATATTCTGCCATAGCCTTTTCCACAGTACAGAGTCTGTAGGCAGATCTAATTTCTGCGTCCAGTAGTAACAGGTACCTGCTGGCAAAGCTGGGTCTATGTCCTGCAGCTGTTTGTATACTAAAGAAACTGCATGAGGTTGTCTTGCTATTTGCAAGAGCGTGATTAATTCCATGGAAGGAGGAGTTAAAGGTGCCTTCCCTACAAAGGAGTGAATGGCTTTTTTAACGTGAATAAACTTAAATCTGAAGACATCTGACACTCCATACCATAACTGATATTCTCTAAAGGGGATCAGCTTTCCATCTTTGATGTAATCAGAATGTTTAGAATACTCAAGCACTGTCCAAAAAAGAGGGTCGTATTTGCTTACCATCTATTTTAAAGTGGGGGTTATATATAAGGGGCTGCTTCGGTGACTTATGCCAGTTCAGTGAGAGATGGCTCTGAGTTTGATGCAAGGCTCTAATGGACCATCCTATCGGGGTATTCTTGAGTGGCTTCAGCAGATTGAAGAGAGTAGCATATAAGAGAGCAGACAATGAACAGGAGTATTATGATGCTAGGTATCTCTCCAAATCCAGCCATAACAGAGAACAATTTAGCGTACTGGAGGAGTCCATATACTGGGACCAATAAGCTAGTTTACTAATGTGAAATGCACTATAATATATAAAAAAGGAGGGAGGTGCCAAGCTACTTTGATTTTTAGGTGCTGTTAGTTTGAAGTAGGCCCTGTGAACTCCCTTCCCCTTCCATATAAAAGCATTTAGTGACTTCTGGAAGTTAGCAAACCAGCTTTTAGGCAGGAAACAGCCCAACATACCCAGTGGATGGAGGATACGAGGGAGTATATTCATCTTAACAGTACTGAGTCTACCCCAGAAAGAGAGCAGGAGGGCTCCTCACCTATCCATATTGAATATAAAACCTTTAATAGTTTGGATAGATTCTCCTTGATCATTGTAGGCATATCCTGTGTTACCACAATGCCCAAGTACGTAAAGGATTTAGCTTCCCAGGAGTGGTGATGGGCTGCTAATTCAGCCTAGGTCACTCTGCTATTGAGAGGGTAAACTTTAGTCTTAGATCAATTTAATTTATAATAGGACACTTTAGAGAATGTTTCAATTTCCAATAATAAGGCCGAATGGAGGGTTGAGGGTTATCCACATGTAGCAGTAAATCACCTGCATAAGCAGAAAGTGCACATCTTGTGCACCCAACTGTGATACCTATTATTTCTGGAGAGGATAATAGTTTGCAAATAAATGGTTCTAAATAAAGATTAAAAAGTAGGGGAGATAGCGGGCATCCTTGTCTGGTGCCACGAAGTAATAATATTGGGTTTGATAGCATTCCATTACACCAGACACAGGCTGATGGCGATGTATACAACGATCACACCCATTGTACAGTATAAACTCATCAGGTATCCCAAACCAGGCTAGCATGGCAAAAAGGAAATCCCAGAAAACACAGTCAAATGTCTTCTCGGCATCTAGGAACACAAGAACAGTTGGGGTGTCGGAGTCCCTAGACGCCGAGATTAGGTGCAAAAGTTTCTGCATATGGTCTACAGAGGACCTACCCACTATAAATCCCACTTGTTCCTTACCTGTAAGGTCACCTATAGGGGTAATCCCATTGGCCAAAATCTTAGCAAGGACTTTAATGTCTGAGTTTAATAAGGAAATGGGATGATAATTTTCTAAAAGTAATGGGTCTTTCCCTGGTTTTGGTATCAGGGTTATGAGGGCATCCTGAAAATGAGGATCAGAGAACCCATTCGTATACCAGAAATTAAAGACCTCCTTAAGCATTGGGGCAAGGATAGGCAAGCAATTTTTATATAAGTTGTTAGATAGGCCATCAGAACCCAGAGATTTGTCCAAGGGTAGATGTTTAATGGCTTGCTGTATTTCATCTATGGTGATACAGGCTCTTAAGAGACTGCTTTGGCTAGGGAAATTTTAGGAAGGGTAACTGAGTCAAGGTAATGAGCTATATCTTCGCCGGTTGGCTACAAGAAGGGGTCAACATCATAAAGGTTTTGATAATACTCCTTAAAAGTTTCAGTTATTTCTTTAGGGTTAGTACATACTGGGCCTTCTTTTGAAATACTTATACCAGTAATATGTCTAATGACATCAGCTTGCTTGAGATCTAAGTGCAAGCAATTTGCCTGCTCTTTCCCCTGAATCTAGATATTTAAGTTTAGTGTGGTGTAAAGACAACTGAGTTTTTTTGGGCAAGCAAGTCAGCATACTGCGCCTGAAGTTGATGTAATTTAACCCATTCAGTGTCCAAGGAACGCCGTGTAAGTCTCTGTTCCAGGAAGCATATTGAACTAAGCAATGCCATCATCTGTGCCTTGGCTTGACGTGATTTATTCATAGCCAGTTGAATACATTCACCCCTAAGAGCACACTTTAGGGCTGCCCAGACTAAATCCGGTTTGCTTACTGACCCCTTATTAATGTCTAGGAAATGAGATATAAACTCTCTGATATGTGTTAAAGATTCTGGTTTTTGAAGCAGATGGTTATTTATAAGCCATAATGAGTCTCTTTTTATCCCTGGGCCTAGTAAATAACTAAAGCTAATTGGAGAATGATCAGATAGAACTCTGGCATGAATACACACATCCAATACACCAGGAAGGGCCAAAGTACTAATTAAAAAATAGTCTATGTGGGAGCAGAAGCAGTGAGGATGGGAGTAAAAGGTAAATTGCTTTTGTGTAGGGTTTAAAATTCTCCAAATATCCTGAAGACCCACTCCACTGACAAGATCCTTCAGGGCTCTTTGGGCTGGGGATAGGCCACACCTTCAACAATCAGATCTATCTAGCTCCAATTGGGGGTTAATATTCCAGTCTCCACCTAGTATTGTTAATTTGGGGTTGTTAGTAATAAGTAGGGTTAACAAGTGTATGAAGAACTGAGGGGAGTCTGTATTTGGGCCATAGATGGCACTGAGTAGGACAGGGTAAGACTCTAGCATCCCATGAAGCAGGATATAGCACCCATTGGGATCCCAGAGTTCTTGGGTTAGCTTAAATGGGACTGTTTTCACTAACAAAATTGTGACACCACCATGTCTTGTAGATACCCCTGCACCAAAAGCATGTCCCACCCATGTTTTTTTGTACTGGAGAGGTATCTTCTCTCCAAAGGTGTGTTTCTTGTATGCCAGCTATCCCAGCCCAAAGATGCGAAAGATATCTCAGTATCATTTGCCTTTTACATCTGTCTTGCATCCCTTCACATTCTAACTAACAAACATATACAGTACCCCCATATAAAAAAGAAATCTGGCTCTGCCGAAATATGTGCCAACCCCTGGACACTCTTACATTTCACTAAAGATATATGAAGGTCATTCTTAGCAACTCCCCCCCCCGATACCATTGCTCCAACATTCTTGCCATATTGTATGAAACAAAACTTAAATCCCCCGAACCTTTCAAAACAATATAACCCTTTAAACATAGATTCCCCCATCCCAAACAATTACCCTTGGTTCTAAGCAACTGAACTACTATTCAAATACTGCCAGGTGATGTTGTAGTTCAGATCTAATAACAGCAAAGCAATCCCCTCTCTGCTTCCCCCCGCCCCTCCCACAAACTAAATGCAACAAAACCATTAAATCTTAAACCAGTATTTTCTTTAAGTAACTGAAGCATCGACATTGAGGCAGAGTTGATGTGCTCCCAGCTACCATAATGTTACACTGAGATACAGTTTCCTGTCTCCAAAAAGTAAATAAAAAGGGGGGCAGTCCAGAGCATACACAGAAACGTATATGGAGTCAAGCATTTAACTTTGCTAAACAAGAGTCAGATTAAACGTCCCTTGTGGGTTGCAATTATTCTTGCAAAGTTTGGAAAAGAAATTCAGCAATTCCGAAATTACCTGCAGGCTACACAGTCTCCAAAAGAAAGTCCCCAAGGGTAGCAGTTCAGCCTCCGACTCAATACAGGCATATATTGGATTGATTGTCAAGCACTGAAAAATATCAGGAGTGCTCCAGTTTCTCTATCAGTCCAGACCACAACTTGCAGAACACACAACAGGGCTTCTTCTCTTTGCTGCTCCCCATCATTCAGCCAAAAAGTCAATCAATCAAACACCAAACTCTGTCTTTCCATGTACATATGCGATCTAAACCCCAAAAGTCTGTACTTTTTTGTGAGAAACAAACCACACCAAATGCCAACATTTAGGAAAGCAAAACTCGAACATATTCAGGCCTATCTCTACTCCTCACAGCCTCATATACCAATCAAAGTAACTCAAACCTGAATCTCTTCAGTCACTTGAATAAATCAGGAAATAGGTTTTTCAGTTCTTGGATGGCCTGCTCAAGAGTCTCAAAAAACAACTAATGATCATCATGTTTCACTTGCAAGATAGAAGGGTACTTTGCTTGAAAAATGTTGCCAGCAGCAATAAGTTTGGAAACAGTCAGGTGAAGCTCTTGTCTCCTAGTTCGCACAGATTTTGGCAGGTTTTGAGCAATACGAATCCTCCGACCTTCCCACTGAACCTCCTGAAGCTCTCTGATTTTAGTTAAGCTATACTGCTTGTCCTGAAAGTTCAGTAATTTAAAAATAAGAGGACGTGGGGGTGACCCTGCTGATGTCAGAGGGCGGAGGGTGTAGTGTGCCCTTTCAATGATGTAGGCCTCTCTGATTGGCAAGGGCCCTGCGATTTTTTCACATAACTTTTGCAAAAACTGAATCGGGGATGTACCTTCTTCTTTCTCTGGTATCCCGATTATAGTTTGATTATTTTGCCTACTGCACCCTTCTAAATCTTCTAATTTCTCCTCCAGCTTTTTAAATCATCTATTTATATGCATTGTCTCTTGTTCAGTTTTCTCTTGCCTTTTTTCCAACGATGTGGTTCTCACCTCTAGATCCCCCATTCTGATAGTCATACTTGCCACCGAGGATTTAATTTGCTGCATATCTTCGAATATGGTAGAGATCACGGCATGTAATGGGTGCATTATCTCCAAAAATCTCTCCTCAGAAAGAGCCGTCTGGAATGCTGAGGGCCTGGAAGAGCTAGTGGTCTGCTGCTTAGGGCGCTTTGCGACTTTGTCCTTATCTGTCGAGGGAGGTGGAGTATGCCACGGAGGGGCTTTTTTCATATATACCTCCATTCTTTTCCTGCCAAATTGCTTCCTGTGGCTTCTTCAAAATTAGTCATGCTCCTTGATTAAGAAAGATAGGTCTGATTTTGGTGCATTTGTTTGCGGTTGGGAAGCGGAGCTGTGGAAGGTTGCTGCTGCCTGTTAGACCGTCATCATATGACCAATCAGGTCTCTGAACTTCTGTTATGGAATTCTGCCATCCCATCATTGTGCTGCTCACTCAGTGGAAGCCTTTAAGAGGAGCTCTGAAACAGTGTGTGTGTGGGGCCAGCCTGCAGCATTGTATAGTGAATTTAAGTTAGATATATTATAATATTTAATATGTATTTTACATAAGCAGTAAGAAATGACATAGTGCACATTATTATACTTTAATATATGGATCATCAATTTAATAGTGTAGTAAAGCATACAAAAAATGTTCGTAATACTATCACTCCTGAAGTGATAATACCACACTTCGAGAGTGGTGATAATACTATCGTTCAGGTCCCGTAATAGTATCGTTCCGGACCTGAATGATAGTATTATCAGTGTAGCTCCATAGTGCAAGCACACAACACCCAAAATCATTCATCCTAATAAACATCAATCCAACGTTCACAGTCACAATGTGGCTAATCATTGGATGTTTTCTGTCAGTGGTCGGCCAAAACAGATTCAAAAACATGGCATCAGTCTGTCGTTTAGCAAGAGCATTAAGTCTTCATGGTACTTCCCATGGTTTTTTCATTTTAAAAAAATATTACAAAAGGATTTACATCACAGATATTGTGCTCCTCCAACAAGTAGGAGTAAAACAAAACTGTGTGGGTGGCAGGGGCGAGAGGGAGAAAGAGGCACAGACCAAAAGAAAGTGCAGCGGTCGGCTAAGGCTCCAACAGTCTTTCACTGTCAGCCGACCGCCTGTAAGAAAAGTACTTGGTGGGGGGAAAAAAACTTATCTCGCATTCATATATTAAAAAAAAAATAAAGGATAGCTCACTGGATATTACCGGTGAGTACTACCATCTTGAGGTTCTGGACACTGTAACCTCTCAAGCTTCACTCTCGCGGTTCCTTCGTGTGCAGAACCTCTCGATGGTATTACTCACCAGTAATACCCAGTGAGCTATCTATTATTCTATTTTTAATCACACACTTCAGGTGCATTGTTAGGCACAAGGTACAGCCGAGTGCCATCAAGTAAACCTAAGAATTATGATTATATCACCATAACAGCCCATCCTGGAGTTCCTTGTTGCACTTATAAAATGGCATTTAAATAGTTGACTTAAAATGAATGAAAATAAGAAGACAATTTTTTAAATGATAAAAATAGGACCTTTTATTGAAATATGCTTTCATTTTACTAGGATGGATAGCACTGACGCAATAATGATATAAAGGGTTTAGACACCTGTAATGTAAGCTACTGTGCCAGTGTGAAGCCTGGGGGCATGACAAATATCTGATCTGTATGTTTCTGTCTATCTATTGTGTGGTATGTTTTCATGCTGTTTATCTAAAACCCAACAAAGTTTGAATAAAAACAAAACAAAAAGGAATATGCTTTCATTTTATTTGTTTATTTATTTACTTAACCATTTGATAAGCAGGTAAGGCACAATAAGCCAAGGCTGGTTTCCAGGCACAACCTGGGGGAGTGGGGGGTGGGAGTAGGCATGTAGGAAATTACAATAATCTGAAGTGTAATAAGGGCATGTAGAGGTACAGAAACACAACTGGCAACAATATAGAAGAGAGGATATATAAGGATTGTAAATGAGTTTGATGATCAAACAATACATAGATAGACTGTACAAAAGCCTGTAGAAGTGTTTGGGTGAGTTTAACCCTCAAGAGGACAGAATGAGGGCTGGGAGTTTGGGAAACACCATAAAAGAGTAGTCTTTGGGTTGGGTCTAGCAGTATAGCCTAGAGGTTAGAGTAATGAGCTATAAATAAGCTTGATACATCCAGCAGACTAACATGTGTTTGATTCCCACAACCTCCACCTGCAGTATGTGTGACTATGAGCAAGTCAATTAACCTCTCCGTGCTCCCAGATTGCCGCTGAACACAGGCACGTGTGCCTAATGAGCCTTAGCCAGTTATCAAAGAATAAAAAAACTTTGATGAAAAAGAGAACAGAGGAATCAGGAAGACTGAAAAAACTTTTAAGACAAAAAATGGTTGGTATTCTGGTAGGGAGGAATTAGTTAAAGACAATGAAAACCATGTGTGGCACATATTTTATAAGAAACAGAAAGATGTTACTTTATTTGCATTTCAATTAAATACAGGTAACATATTGCCAAGCAAATGTGTTTAGAACTTTTAAACCTGTCAGGTTGCTTTTTTGGCATGGGGGTGAGTAGACTGAACTTGCAAATATGTATATAAGGCCCCCCACTGGAGTACAGTGTACAGTTTTGGAGACCATACCTACGTAAGGACATAGACAGGGTAGAGAAGGTTCAGAGGAGGGCAACAAAGATGATGCATTGATTGCATCACAAGTCCTATGAAGACAGGTTGAAGGAACAGAACATGTACTCCCTGGAGGAGAGGAGAGGAGGGAGAGAGGGGATATGATAGAGACATACAAGTATCTTACAGGGAGGAACAGGGTGCAGGAAAACACCATTTTTAAGCGAAAAAGATGTTCCAGGACTAGAGGGCATGGGATGAAGTTGGAGGAGGGCGATTCAGAGGAAACATGAGAAGAATTTCTTCACAGAGCGGGTGGTGGACAAGTGGAACACCCTGCCAGAAGAAGTGGTGGGGGCTGAAACAATCATGGGATTTAAGAATGCATGGGATAGACATAAAGGAATTCTGGAGGTCTGGGGTAAGGGCTAACAGACTTCTAGGAAAACAAACTGAACTTACAAGCTCAAATGGGCAGACTAGGTGGGCCATAGGCCCTTATCTGCTGACACTGTCTATATATCTATGTATCTATATATGATTCAAATGTATGTGATATTATGAATTTCAGGAATGAATTTAAGTAGTTTGGGTCTGCCTCTGCCTATGTATCTGTGTTTGTCCACATGATCTCTCTTGTATTATTGCCTTCTTTCTTAATCTTGTTTCTTTTTGCTCTGTCTTTCCCCACATTCAACTTATGGAAAGTTTACAATGGACTGTTTACCATGGAATACATAGAAACACAGAAACATAGAATTTGGCGGCAGAAAAGGACCACTTGGTCTACCTAGTATGCCCATTTCCCTACCTAATGGATAAGCTGCATATCCTAGTTAACCAACAGCCTACTTCCTCCTACCCCCACTAGAATTGCCTTATGTCTGTCCCATGCATTTTTGAATTCCCCTACTGTTTTTGACTCCACTACCTCCTCAGGAAGGCTGTTCCATGCGTCCACCACCCTCTCTGTGAAAAAATACTTCCTCACATTACCTTTGAACCATCCCTCCTCTATCTTCAAATTGTGCCCCCTCGTTCTTGCACATCTCTTTTTCTGAAAAATGCTGCCCTCTTGGATTTTGTTGATTCCCTTGAGGTACTTGAAAGTTTATATCATGTCTCCCCTCTCCCTCCTCTCCTAGATGGTATACATATTAAACCTCTTTAATCTCTTTTTGTATGTCTTCTGATGCAGGCCCTACGCCATTTTAGTTGACCTCCTCTGAACAGCCTCCATCCTGTCTATGTCCTTGCAGAGATGGGGTCTCCAGAACTGCACGCAGTACTCCAGATGGGGTATCACCAACTGTCTGTACAAAGGGATAACAACTTTCTGTTTTCTAGTGGTGATTCCTCTCCCTATGCATCCCAATATCCTGCCAGCCCCCCTTACTGCCTTCTCACATTGCTTGCTGATCTTTAAGTCATCTGATATGACTACACCCAGGTCCCTCTCTATTTCTGTTGTTACTAGTATCTTAGCCCCCATTGCATACTCTTCCCCTGGGTTTTTATTTCCCTGGTGCATTACTTTGCACTTCTTTGAGTTGAATCTAAACTGCCATGCATTTGACCATTCCTCCAACCTTGCCAAGTCCCTTCACATCCTTTTTACCCAACCTTCTGTATCGACTCTGCTGCAGATCTTTGTGTCATCTGCAAAGAGACATACTTTTCCTTCCAGTCCCTCTACAATGTCACTTATAAAGACATTAAAGAGGACCAGTCCCAGTACTGAACCCTATGGTACCCTGCTAGTAACCCCCTTTCTTTAGAGTGGACGCCGTTTACTATTACTTTCTGCATCCTGTTGTCCTGCCAATTCTTAACTCAAGCTACCACCGTGAGACCCACTCCAAGGCTGGCTAACTTGTATATTAATCTTTTGTGTGTAACTGTAAAATGACTTGCTAAAGTCTAGGCAGGCCAAGTCCACAGACCCTCTCTGGTCTACTAGTTTGGTCATCAAGTCAAAGAAATCTATTAGAGTCATCTGACATGACCTTCCTGTTGTGAATCCATGCTGCCTTGGGTCCTGTACCCCACTGGCCTCTAGGAACTCAACAATTATTTCCTTCAGAAGTGATGCCATCATATTTCCTACAGTGATATAATAAAGAGATTTAAAATTCAGCACAATTCCAATGGCAGAATGTTCCTCCCCCAATATACTGTACACACACCCAGTCCCATAAAACAATGACCTGGGGCCTGATATTCAAAACTTTGTGCTGGGCGCAAACCATTTGTGCAGGGTTTGTGCTGGGCTTGTGTGAGTCCGCTATATTCAAAAGGTCAAATAACGCGGGCAAACTGCATTAGTGCCAGGTAAAAGTATAATGTATTCAAGAGGCAAAAAGAGGGGTGTGTACATGAATACAGGTGCAATACTATATTCAGTGCATTAGCGCTGCACAAAGTGTTGTTGCGTGACTTAGCGCAACACTTTGCACGGTGAAAATTACGGCTCAGGAAAAGTTAGTCTTAAATCTGGGCAAACTAGCTTTGTGTGACTTTGTGGCTTTGTGCAGATTTGCATGACTTTTATGCAGCATTGCGCAACCCTAACCAGTAAACAGTAAACATAGAAAGAAACCAGACATGGAAGAAACATGCTACACACTGATGACACCTCCTATGATGCCATCATCTGCCACCAGTCCCAGCCATGCTAGGCAGTAAGTGGTGACCTGGCACCCAGTGGACATCATGGTAGTATGTCAATACAGCACACTCCTACTGACCACCCTTTGGTAGACACCAACAGAATCCAGCACACACATGCAACACTGAGGGTGTGGAAAGTGTTGAGGGGGATGTACAGGTAGCCAGTCTGCACCACATACTGGGTGCTGCCACAATGCTGAGACATTCTATGCAGTGCAACTGGACCAGTGTTGGTCTGTGCTCCCCCCCGGCCACATATCACACATCTGTACAGGCACCACAGCACACACAGCCATCCCTGTATATGTCACCTTGAGTATCCCATGCCAGTTTTGCAGCATCTGTGGGTTGCTCAACAGCATAACAGTAATGTCCACTGTCATTAAAAACCACCAAGATTGGCCTGCCACTGTGTAAGGTGCAGCAGCCATTGATGCCCTACACACCATAGGCATTGATGGGTCCCTCACAATACAGGCCACTGTGTTACTGTAATGTCTGCTGTGCACTATAGCAGGAACTACAGTTTGACAATTTGTATGCAGCACCACCACCTGTGCCTGTTCTATGTAGTCCACTAGGCCACAATATTCTATGTAATTCTGCACAAATGTAGCCTGCAGCTACCACCATGCACTTCCTGACTGACCTACAGGTGGAGCTGTGTGTAGACCCAGCCAGCACCTGTACTTCCAGACTGACCTGCAGGTAGAGCTGTGGGACCTTGCAATAGCACTGGGCAAACTCCATGCAAATCAGGACATAATGAGATGCTGCTCTGGATGTTTTCCCAGAGACTGCCTAAGTAGGTTTATCTGCATGTCACTTTTGAATATAGCAAAGTTTTACCCCGGGCAAATGTTTGCACCATGCAAACGTCTTTTGGGTCATGCAGACATTTTGGAAACATGGTACATTTCTGCATAATTTCACATGCGGTGATGCTTGCAGCTTTAATGAATCAACTCCTTGCTAGGACACACACTGCCAACATGGTTCACCTTTACCCTCCTTCATGTTGCTGTGCACTGGGCTGCTGTTGTAGTTTGCACTTCCCGATTGCTATATTCAGAGCTGTCTTATTTCCCAGGCTATTTTTGCACTGCACTCCCACCCCAGTTTGCCTAGCTTCCTTAGCAAGCTGTATTCAGCAGGTTTATCACCGGGGCTATCCCTTTTGAATATAGCGGGCTATTGGCTCTGGGCTAATTTAACATGTTGGGCAGTGCTAGTTTAGCCCAGTGCAAAGTTTTGAATATCTTGTCCCTGATGTGAAGCCAGAACCTCAGTTTTGTCTCTATCAGGATATGCAACAGAGATTTCCCTGCTAAGCAGATAAAGCTAGGAGGAGGATTTTTCATTGCCTGCAAAAAAATACTAGTAATGAAAACTATGAACAATAGTTATTGTTTCTAATCTGTTTATGTGTGTAAAGAGAGTGTGATAATCACTCAGGGAAACAGCATTTAATTCATTTGTTTTACTTTTTATTTAAAGTCATTTTATTTTTAGAACCTAATTGAAGGTTTATTAAGTAAAGGTAGCAACTATGTTTGTAATAGAAGGTAAGTTCTGGTTGTAGGGAGACTGATTTGCTCATTGTGTGATGTGGCTTCTAACAAATCCGATATACTTTGGACCAGCATAACCATTCATTACGCTGAAACGATGCACAGTCACCTGACTGTTTTTACCTAATTAAATTTATTTGATTTAGAAGACCCATTTTATAATATGTATTTAATTGTTTACTGATTCCTTGTAAGGTTCTTTAAGCCTTTGGGATACTTTGCCATATTACTAAAAGAGTCCATCTGTGGTTAGAAGGGACAGTGGGCACCTCATGTGATGCTTCCTCCCAAGTAGTATACATTATGACTGTCCAACCTTCTCCTGTACCTTTTGCTGCCAAGTGACTTCCCTCCTGGTGTCCAGCTGTGTTTACAACTCATGCTCCCCTGGGCTGTGTGTGGTCTTTTGTCAGCTCCAGTCCACTTCAATATTGGTGCCTTGGTGTTACTAATGTGGTTCTATGTTGCTCTGTCATCTTAGATGGTTGCTCTGCTGATTGTCCCCTTTTGCTGGCTGACAGTATACCCATCTCACCTCATTAAACTCAAGTTCTCAGACTGCCTCCTAACAGTATTGGGAATGTTTTTTTCTAGCACATTTGACTCTGTCTGCCTATGTCCACTGAGTGCTGTGCTCCTGGATTCTAGTGTCTTCCTGTTACGGGTTAGTTCTCTCCCAGATCTCAGTCTGCACCATGCTATCAGTTTTCACAACCCTGAAACTCTCAAAATGCTTGAATGGTCACCTTGATATGCTCCCAACGCTCAGATTAACTATTTCTCAGGGTATCATTTGTTGAGAATCCCACTACACTCACTGCTTATTCAGCAGAGTGCCTTTTCCTAAGAAGCAAACAACCCACCCCTTTAGTTACAGTTGAGAACAAGTTGTGTTAGATACAGTATGCCAGCTTTGTAGCCTGTTCCTTCAGAAACAGATCACAGCATTTCCAATGTATCTTAGTTATCTGTACCTTAAAAGACTCCATCATAGAAAGCATGGATTATGTAATATTATACAATGTGGTGTGAAAATCCTCAAACCTCATTGGCTAAAACACATCACATGACCAGGATGTAGTATATCCTGCAATAACCCATAGCTAAAGAATGCAAATTATTAAAAACATAATGACACACATTATAAATTTATTTTACACATGGGTACATTATACAATCACAATAAGGCACTCCAGGGTGTGGATTATTGTTTTTATACCCACTTTGTGTTTGGTTAAGTCACTCAGCTGCACCTCGTGACACACCACACAAGGTATGGGTAAATCCCCCGGTAACTAACACCCTGCTGTGCCTTATTGCTTAAATAACATTTACTGTAATACTGCACACTATTTACATATGTTATGGAATTAAACACAATAAAGACTAAGGCGAATCAGTATTCTATGGAGATAAATAATAAACATCTGAATGAAAGAGATCACACAGACAAAGCTACCTTGATATTAACTAGATTGCTAAGTATAATAGAAGAAGCTTAACCCACAACTGGGAGTTGGTGAATTATGGCATACTCAAACCCACGATGTTACCAGTCCAATTTTCCCATACAACTGATTTCTCATAGCAAACATACAACAGAAATACCTCTGACCGACCACCCCACTATACCTGCATCATCGAACATGCCCCTCTAACATCTCACTCTGGACCTTCTTTTGATCTCCAAGGACCACTTTCTTCCTGGAACAGGCCCAAACTGGGTTTGTTTGTTACCTTTGGCTAACATTGGCCTCCCACTCTCAGAAAAGCAGGGTGTCATCAGTCTTGACCAGCTATTTGTTTATGGTAAAAACATAGCCTCTGTAGATGAAAAGGGACTCAGCCATGATGTTAATTAAAGAGAAAGCCTTTACAGGGCAGGAACTGTTACTGTAACCACCCACCCTGTTTGTACTCTGAGTACAAAAGGAGGGCTTAAACAAATGCCATTTTTACCCAAGTGTGCAGAGGCTAGGGTTACTGAAAACTGCAGTTTTCATTTTCCACATAAATCTCACATCCACTCTGATATTTTGCAAAAAAAAGAGATAATAAAAATTAACAAAAAAAGATATCCTGGATGTTATATCTATTACATCTCCACCCCTCTGAAAAATGAAAGAACATCTTTGGCAACACTAAATTATGTTTTGTTTTTTTCCAAATCACAAGAAATCCATTCTAAGATGCTCCACCAGGTTGTGTACATGTCCCAAGAAGGGATCCACTTATATTGCTACAAAAAACAAGTACACTACACTACTGGTCACTGGTAGGGCTCAGCACCAATATGCTTTTTACCATATATAATAATAATAATAATAATAATAAACTCTGGCGAAGGCTTGGCTTCACAATGAAACATTTGTCTGCATCCATGTTTACACTCATAGGCAATTGGGCAATAAAATGTTTTTGTATTCTGGTATTTGTATTGAATTCTGTAGCTGGAATTTTCAATGGTGACACGTATTATATGGAGAAAGCTGGTGACAGATGCTGGAACACATAGCATTCATTTAGTTTAAATGACAGAGAACAGAGCTGGAAAAACAACATGTATTGCACAACACAGAGCATTTTTGAGATGCCTGTTAAACTGTTTGTTTCATAAAGAGTGGTTAAGCAATTTAGGGAAACACTTTGATAACTTCTCCACTTTAGGTAAGCTGCTAGTAATACTGCTACAAAATTTGAGTAGATGTTGCTATGAACATTGTAGAAAGCTGGTATAAAAAAATTCTGAACACCTTTGGAAAAAAACTTTTGAGTTGTCAAAGGAATTCAGTCTATAGACAATGTTTAATAAGAAATGCAGTTTTGATACTAAGGATAAAACTATAATAATGGCAAACTTACAAGGAAAAAAACAGCAGAATAGAATAAAATAAGTTTTTTAAGGCAGTTTGAAATCCATAACTGAAGGACTTATTTGCCAATATTATTTCATTCTGAGAAATAATTTAAGTTCATGTGTAATAAAAAGAAGAAGAAACAAACAAACCAAAAAAGCACTGTGAGAATATAATATACCACAATTTATTACTGTTCTCTATTGTAAAAGGCACATTGGTGCTGACTTCCACCAGTGGTATAGGTTACTGAGTTTTTATGGTTGTGTTTTTTCAAGTTAGCTGGTTTGCTGTGCCTGCTACAAACCCTGTTATCTCTTTTATTTAAAAATGCATTAATTATTTAAGGAACTACCCTTTCTTTACTGAGTCAGTCATTGTTGCCTAGACAAACTATCTCCTTGCCATGCTTTGACACAATGCAGTGCCTAATGTCCATGTTACAGAAATGCAGCACCAGGCTCAATCTTTGTACTTTGGGTTGTTCCACATTGATACTGTGTAGCCATGTGAGGGAGTAGTGGTTGATGAATGCCCCAGCAGCTTAGTATTGCTGGCTATATATTAACAAAAGAAAAAAATTGATATTTACCTGATATTTAGAACTCAACAGCCTGATTGATTGCTAGGACTTGTCAGTCTAAACATATCACACCAGTCCTGCAGGAACTGCATTGATTGCAAGAAATGTGGCACATCACCTTCAAGATAAATTTGTTAGTTTACAAAGCCCTACATGATCTTGGTCCTGAATACCTGAAAGACATCCTCACCGTATACATGCCTGTCTGTCCTCTTTGTTCCACTGAGGTGGGGTGCCTGATGGTTCCTTGGGCCCTTTGAAATATTTGGGTAATGGAGCATTCTGCATTGCTGATC
The DNA here is from genome assembly GCA_016271365.2 of Neoceratodus forsteri. Lineage (NCBI taxonomy): Eukaryota > Metazoa > Chordata > Ceratodontiformes > Ceratodontidae > Neoceratodus > Neoceratodus forsteri. The sequence goes on from CM057455.1 coordinate 184,435,940, forward strand.
CTGTCATATCAAAGTCACTTTCAGCTTTTATTAGAGGAGCCCCATCACTGCAATAGTTTAAAGGTTTCTTAAATACTTGCTGCAGTCTCTATAGCCCATGGGAAATAGATAATATACTTAATTTTTTTTTAATCCACTGAAGGTCACTCTGGGTAGAACATTTTATTATATGGGTAATTGTTAGGCTTTAAAATGAAGTCACCAACAGTTTCTTGTTTTCTTCAAATAATGTATTCTCAAAACTCCCCATATTTTACCCTTGCTATAGTGCTTTTCTCAGGGAATAGCTGCAATATTAAAAATAACAATTTACATTAAATGTAATATTATAATATTAATATATTGAAAACATTTTTACAGCACTTTGCTATTAACATTAGTGTTATTTTACTGTAATATATCAGTACCTTAGTGCTATAGTTGCCCCATTTTCAACATGTGTGTTGTACAATACTTATATTTTTCAAACTGGTTTCAATGCTGCAATAAATGCAGATAATATACCTTTAAACAGGTATCCATATGTTTACAAGTAGCATTTTCTTTTCTACAACTGAAGATTTCATCTCACCAGTGCCTAATCTAAAATAACAAAAATCAATAAAGACCTGCTCAGTTGAGACTGGCTGCAGAAGCAAGAATGTATTGTTTAAATATACACAGATACACGGGTACAATAGGCCAAAGTTCCCAACACTTACTAGGGCACTGCCACTTTGTCAGGGTTGTGTGGCTAAACTCTACCTTGCAGGAAACCTGGATTTATCAGCTAAAACATGAATAATTTATAATGTCAACATTAATATTAAAAGAATCTGCCAGGGGGCGATTGCATGACTGACTTCTAGTACCTAATTGTTTCCTACATGACTCCATTTATATTATCCCACCACATATAATAATACACAATACATACACAAAAGAAAAGAAATCCCAAATGTGTTAAACATCATCCTTAGTAAAACAGTGACTAATCTAGAATAACACCAAGGTGCCTTACTTCCTCTTGACTCCACTGCAAAGGCTATTCCTTTCTGCTTTCTTCTTTACAAAAACATTAATTACTAATTCTTAGCCAATAAAACTAATTCAGAGTATACTGAATTATTTGTTATTTGTGAAATCTCCTGCATGATGTACACTTCAGATTCATGAGTTATCAGATACATTATATTTTAACAAGAGGAAAAAAATAGATCTTAAACAGAAAAAATTGCTATCTGCACAAACTTCAGTTTCATTTAAACAACTGCCATTCAATATGTGAACAATAAATAACCTGTTCTATTCACCTTAATATATGGATGATGTTATACCCCCTTTACTTCTCTTCAGTGCATTTTATACTTATCAGGATGCTAAAGCGCCATCATGTCTCTGCCTTTTGCAGCTGTGAAACAGAGCTGTGAAATCAGTTACAATTTTGCAGATATTAGCACAATTTCAAGCAATTTCTTTGAGTATTTTTACCAACTGGTAAATATGATTACCTAACCGTCATGCAGGAATGGAGTCTGCAGAGAGAACGTCAACTGCTTTCTACTTCCCCTTAAGCCCACACCCTCCACCACCATCGGCACATCCCTCCACCATCATGACATCATCACATCATGCCAACACACACTTGGCATTTAGCTGCTATGCAATTGAAACACCCAGTCCATGATGTAAATGAACTTGCAGAGGATACATTGTGAGTTTAGTGGCATTAGCATATCGTGGTTTATAAAGCCTTAAGAGGTCTACCAATACACATGATAGTTTGAATTATGTTGCACAGTGTGCCTGTAAACATTACTTGCAGTGGTTTAGGTGTTGCCGAGATGATTTGCCAATATTGAACTCAACATGTTCACTATGCTCTTGTAGTCTTAGATGGATTCAGTATTCAATAACATTTTAAAGAAAACTTTTTGGGGGGGAAAAACTTTTTTTTTCAAAATTAAAGAAAAAGAGCTATCAGATTTGCACATTCTCTCAACCACCTTGATGAGTGAAGCTACATACAGTTTAATGTATGAAACATTAAATTTTGCTATTTATCATATTTTGTGGGGACAGGAGCTAAGATAGGCCCTATGATAGAAGAAAGGTTGATAAAGGTCAATGAGTAATTTGGTAAGTGTGTATGTAGAAACATAGAAATTGTTGGCAGATAAGGACCGCTAGGCCCATCCAGTCTGCCCATAAGCCCTACACTTGTATGCAGCCTCGATATTATCTGGTCAGTGGTCTTTCATCACTCCCTCCCACCTCAAGGTTCCCTTGTTCAATTCAGTTTGTTTACTGTGAAGGGATAAATTCCATTGAGCATGCTCATTTATAAGAAAGTCCATTTTACAACATGCTTTTTTTTTTTAGGGCATATGCACTACTTGAGTGGATGAGGATAGATGAGATATAAGGGGGCAGCTTGTGTAGCAGTGCTTTGCAAATCCAGGAGTAGGTGTGGATGTGTCTTCTGGTAGATAAAGAGGACCAACCTATGGCCTCATACAAGGTATAGTGGTGAGTTCTTGCTGGGGCGTTGGTTATAAAGTGAATGGCCCGATGGAAGAGCATGTCCAATTTGGAGAGCTAGATGGTTCCACTGTTATTATAGAGAATGTTGGCATAATCAAAAAGGGGCATGAAGGTAGCCTGTACAAGCCTGGTTCTAGAATCCCTGGAGAATAAGGATTTTGTTTCTGAAGAAGAAACCAAGTCTTTGTTTTTAATTTTCTGGTTAGGGCATTGATGTGCGAGCAGAATGATAGGTGGAAGTTGAGTATAAATCCAAGGTACTTGAAGTTTTTTAGCACCTCAAGAGTATCCCCTAGGAAAGTGGTTATAGGCATATTGTGGATTGAAAAGGGACAGACTGAAGGGGTGTTGGTTGGCTAGAAAAACATAATGTTTGCTTTTTTGGCATTAAGAAGCAGCTTTGATAGAACTTGGATATGCTGGAGTTTGTTAAAATTGGCATGGAGTGAGGTACAGATTTGGCCAACAGTTGACTTTGATGTATAGAGGACTGTATCATCCACAAATAAATGAATATTTGTATCAGTAATACCTGAACCAATGTTACTAATTTAAACCAGGAACAGCAGCGGACCCAGAATGGATCCTTGAAGAACCCCTCTTAAAAGGGGGAGAAGTGAAGAAAAGGTTCCTTTAATCTTAATTTGTTGCTGTCTGTTGCCCAGCTAAGTGACAAACCATGTTACCACTGAGTCAGACATACCATAGAATTTGAGGCAGTCAAGCAACAAAGGATGATCAACAGTATTGAAGGCTTTACTAAGGTCAAATACCACCCTGTGACTGATTTTTCTATCCATGACATCAAACCAGTCACTGGTGACTTTTGACAGGGCCGAGACTGTGCTATGGTGTAATCTTAAACCTGATTGGAGAGGGCTTATTAGCTGATTAGATTCAAGGAATGACTTAACTTGGGTGCTGACCAGTTTCTCAAGGATTTTTGAGACAGATGGCAATATTGAAATTGGTCTATAGTTGATAACATCACTGGGGTCACCAGACTTGAGAAGGGGTATAAGATATGCCACTCTCCATTCTTGAGGTACAATGCATTCAGATAGTGAAAGACTTGAATAAACGAATAAATGGTGCAGTGAGGAAATAGTGACAGTTTCAAAAAGAAAGGGTCTAAATTGTCAACGACCCCGCTCTTTTTGTCATCCAGCTTAAGTAATTGCTGTTCAACCTGTTTGAAGATAATGACTGAGAAAGAAAAAGACACGTGCGATAAAGGCTTAGATTGAGTGGCTGTGTAGGGAATAGAGTGTCTGAGGGTGGCTAATTGGGAGGAATCAAAGGTGAGGCCCGCTGTGGCTAAGTGCTCTTTGTGTGTGTCAAAAATGGTGTGTTTGTCTGAAATTAAGGTACCCCAATGGGAGATAGTGGCAGGAAGGAATGGGGGGGCTTTACTCCCCTCTATTCATTTAAAGGTGTGCCAGATCTTAGACGGATTCCCGTTGGCTGATTCAAGGGTATTTAGACAGAAGTTTTCTTTTGTGGTTCTCACTAGTCTTGTACAGGCATTATGACAGATCCTAAAAGCTGTCCATTCTGCACAAGATTTTGTGGTTCTGTCAGTGGCCCATAATTTATCTCTTTTGAATAACATTGATTTGATTTCTGCATTGAAGCAAGGGCTTGATGCTTTTTTCACTCGGCAATTTATGACAGGTACATGAATATTGATGATGCTGGTGTGGGTAGAATTAAAAATAGGCATTAACACGTTGCTTAATTGAGCTAAATAAAATTGTTGCCAATTAATGTTTTTCAGATCAGCTAGAAAATTAGTACAGTTGAACTTCCCATAGAATCCCTTGGTAATGGTTTTGTTGGGTCTGAGTGACAGGCATGTTTCTGATACATACTACTATATTGTGATCACTAAAGGAGTTATGCCAGATGACTCTGTGGGATATTGGACAATTTCCCATCGGCAGAGCTATGCTGATAGTTTTTTTGCTCCATAATTTGTTTAAACTCTGTGTACTGCTTACTCTATGCAGGGAGCTTTAATTCAGTTGTAGTTTCCCTGAGATTTAACTGTTCTGCAGAAAGCTTTAATTCCTGATGTGCTTTAAAACTGCCTGCATGCCTTAGATTCTGGTAGCCATGTCTCACTGTGTTAATCACTACTGCAGGTTACTTTAACATGCCTGCACAGGACATACTAGACCTTTTATGAGCTTTCTAGCACGTACAATTAGAACAAATTAGAAAAGCCAGTCCAGTGGTCCTAAAGAGCAGCGTGACTTCCCAGTAAATTCTGACTCTACCCGTGTAGCAGCAGGCTTTCTCTGGGAGTGTGGAACTAATTTGATCTAACTGCCTGCTCCACAATTCACCCTGTCTGTGTGTAAAAACAGGAAAGACTTAATTAGGAAATCCTAACATTAATGGACAGAGTACAGCAGGGAAATCATAACACTGACAGCCACAGAAATTAATTAATTAATTTAACCATCTGTGCTATTGCGATTCTTTACCCTAGTGCCTACTGTTACAAAGTGCAGTCTCAGCATTAATTTGATTTAAACCTAACCACGCTGAAACTGAAAATTCCAACTGCATCTAAGTGAGCAACTGGGATTGCAACTGGAGCAGGGAACAACTAAGTAATAGTGAGCTCCTCCTCCTACCTACCTACTACGTGCACTCAGGTATGCCAGGCCACGCTGCTGCAGCTCAGAATGCCAGATATTTCATTCAGCTTACAGAGGCCCTGGCGGCGCTAAGTGCCGGCTGCCCCACCACCCTAGGTGGACACAGTCTTATATAGGCTGATAGCATCATGTGATAAAATTCTGTCAGCCCACTTTCTCTTTAGCAGGTTATCTGCTATCACCACTGGTGGGCGCTCTAAACACAGTAACAACTCAAGATGGTACCACTGTATTTCCCTATACTGTGCATGTTCACACCCCTAACATCCCTCCCACATTCCTCCTATACTGTACCTCTGCCAAACACCAGTATATTAGGCAGCATGGCAGCTCCTCCTCCCTACCATGCCACCGCTACCATGGGGCTGCCGCCTCGAAATCTCCTGGTTAACTGGGTTCTTGGTATTTCCATCCTGCTACCCTCCTTCCATGCTGGGCTGACTACACTAAGATTCTTTTATACTCTTAGATCTCCATAACCTTTCCAGTGACTTTGTGCCCTCCGCAAGTCACACGGGTTGTGCTCAAAACTAAACAGCTGCTCACACTGCTGCTATTTCTAGCAGGTGATATTGAGCTGAACCCTGGTCCAACCCTCCCCAATCACATCATTCATCTAAAACTACCAAGGGGTCTAAAAATAATGCACCTAAACATATGCAGCATCTTTAACAAGCCAGCAACCTACAGTACAACCTAGTGTCCTTATGCTGCATCCAGATATTTCAATTATAACCAAAACATGGCTGAAGCCCCACAATCTGGATGCTGAATTGTCGATCCCTGGCTACTCCCTCATTCAGCATGACTGGCAGGGTCACAAAAGAGGTGGAGGTGTTGCCATGTTCATCTCTGCCCACCTTCAATTCACCCCTGTCCAGCTCTCCTTGCCCACACTGTCCATCGACTCCTTTCTAATTAAGCTGTCACTCCCACACTCAATCCCATTATATGTAGCTGGGTTCTACTGCATCCCCGACACCCCCTATGCCACTCATAATGGATCACTTGAGCACCATTAAACTGCTCGGATCAGGGGCGAGCTGCTTATCTTTGGTGTCCTCAACTCTGTCTCTCTAGCACTAGCTCTAAGTTAGAGTCACATAGTTGCACTAAACTTGTCCCAACAAATTTCTGAACCCACACAATTGAATCACAACTCCCAGAACCACTCCCTACTAGACTAGACCCTTTACCTCACACCCACATCATATTCTTGAGTCAGGACTCCTTCCATACTTGCTAAGTGACCACCACATGATCTACATCATAAGGAGACTATTCAGGCCCAAAGCTCCTCCCTCGCAGATACTGCGCACCAGGTCCTACAAATCCCTCAACCTCTGACTTGTACAACATGGATTGGTCCTTCATGCCTCGGGCATCCTCAATCGACACTACTCTTGACCTTTTTCAAGTCTACATTCCTTGTCGTATGGAACTACCATGCACCGCTGAGAAGGACCTGTGTAAGCGGTGCTCACCTGCCCTGGGTCACCGCCAATATTATTGATCAACTCCATGCCAGGGACGAGGCATGGAAAGCCTATAAGGCAACCAATGCCCAGGAGGCACTCCAACTCTACTGCATACTCCGGAACTCCTGCACTAGACTCCTACAGCAGGCCAAAGCAAACTATTTCAAGGCCTCTTTCCACTCTAACATAAATCACTCAGTGAAATTCTGGAAATCAATCAAATCGCTACTCGCCTCCCTGCTCAGCCCCCTATTCCAGGGCTTAATGTTGATGGCTCCATCGTCACTGATCCAGGTGCTGTGGCCTCGGTTTTTAACACCTTTTTCACAAGCTGCATGGCCTCTCTACTATCCTCACTCCCCCAATCCCACTCAAGCTCGAACACTCCCAATCCACCCACCTCCCCATCTTTCGCCTTTGGTACGGTCACCCAACCAAAGTGCTAAAAGCCCTGTGGGTGCTAAACCCCACCAAAGGTAAATGTCCCTCGGATCTGGACTCCAAAATGCTTTACCTATCTGCCCCTGCCATTGTCACCCTTCCGGTTGCTCTCTTCAATCTCTTGTTCTCACTTGCTTCACTCCCATCCAACTGGAAATGCATCACAGTCACTCCCCTCCCGAAAGGGGGTGACCCCTCCTCACTGGGTAACTACCACCCTATTTCCCTACTCCCCATCCTAGCAAAAATTCAGGAGCACCTTGTGCTCTCCCAACCCTCCTCCTTTCTCAACTCCTCTTCCTTCTTCACACCTTACCAATCTGGATTTAGGAAGCTGCACTCCACCATCACCTCCCTTCTACTGCTCACCAACACCGTCCTCACGGGCATGAATCATGGGCACATCACCTCAGCTATCTTTGTCGACCTTGCCAAGGCATTCAACACTGTCTCCCATGCCCTTCTACTATCCAAACTCACCAATGCAGGACTCTTGGGAACTAGCACCAACTGGTTCCAATCCTACCTAGCTGGTAGGTCTCAATCTGTAAGAATTGATCATCATACTTCTGTCCCCCTCCCTGTGAATACTGGGGTCCCCCAAGGCTCAGTCCTCAGCCCAGTCCTGTTTTCCATTTTCCTGAATGACCTGCCCTTGGTATGTCTACACACATCCATTCACATGTATGCCGATGACACGGCACTATATGCTTCAGGTCCCTACCCCACTGAAGTGGCCTCTAGGCTTCAGGAGGTCTTCACTGCTGTCCAGCACTGGTTTCACTCAAGCTAGCTCTTTCTAAATCTCAAGAAAACTATCTCCCTAACCTTTGGAACTAGACAGAGACTCTCTCATCTCCCTGCCACCCGCACTTTCCATACCATCAATGGGACTCTGTTGGAAGCCTGTGCCTCCTTACGGTACCTGGGGGTCTGATTCGACCAGCACCTCAGCTTCTCAGCTCACATTAAGTAAATCCACAAGAAACTACACCCCAAGCTGGGTGCTTTATATCGAAATAGGGGCTGCATTCCTCTGGAAACCCACAAGGCTATCCTACAGAAAATGATCCTCCCAGTAGTTGACTTTGGTGAAGTAGTATACAGCGCTGCCCCCCAAATCTACCCTAGCAAGACTCGACCCCCTCTTCTATTCCTTCTGCTGTTTCACCCTGGACTGCCCTCCCTCAATGCACCACTGTGATCTCTACAAGTCTCTAGACCTTCCTTCATTCCAGGATCGGAGACAGGTCCACTGTGCGAGGACAACTGTGAAATTCTAGGCACAGTCCCTCCCCCCCACCTAGAGTCTACCCTCGCAGCTCAACCCCCCTGTGTGTACTCTCTCTCAGGAATGCTGACTCCCATCTTCTACATGTCCCACATATAGTATGTCCACAGCCAAAGGCCAGGCTGCCTTCAGTTGCCACATGCCTAAACTATGGAACTCCTTGCTGGCTGACATTAGGCATACAGACAATACGCAGCAGCTCAACCTGCTCCTTAAGTCATCCTCCCCACCTGCCCATGCAGTCAACCCCACCCCCACCATGATGCCAAATATCCCACCTCTCACCCTTAATTTCCAGTACACTAGGGCACATCTCTATGAGCCTGTCCCAGGCCCTCAGTCTACTTCCTGGAGCAAACTGGCCTGCTGCGCATTCTATTACCATAAGTGTACTTCTCGTGCTGACAGTATGAGACCTTTATGTTTTACATAGGCACTTTACTGAATAGTTGGACTGTTGCTCCACTGGACTTGTTGGCTGTTTATCTACTGCACTCTGTGTTCCTACTGCCTCTCTCTGTATATAAGTTACATGTATTGTTTATTGAACTCTATAAGCCTTGTGTATAATGCTGTCTATTGTACTTTAGTCTTGTGTACCAATGCTGCATATATCCTTTCCCCTTCCCCCCAGGAAGCATCTGGAATCAAGTGGTACTCTGCTCAGTATGCCTTCCTGGTGAAACTCTTAAATAAATAGATAAATAAATAAATAAATTAATAAATACCTTGTGTGGTCTGTTGGGGAGTATGATGTTGAGGAGTGAGACGAGAGTATGAGTTGTTCGGCTAGGCCTGGTTACTTCTGATATAATTGCGAGTGACCTAAATCATTGCAGACAGTCTTGAGAGGGGATGATTTTGAGCTGAGTCAATCCAGGTTTAAGTCACCTAATATTAGTGTCTTATTTGTATTGGCATCTAGGAATTGGTGGAAATGGGACAGGATATCCAAGCCTTCAGACAGCAGTTGATAACAGCCAGTTATATTTACCAATTCAGATGATGAGATGGCTAGCTTGAGGGCTAGGCATTCAAATTGTTTGGGTTTAGAGATTGATTCAAGATGGAGACTGTGTATTTCACACTGATATAGATAACCACTCCTCCACCTCTTGCGGGTCTATCTTTACAAAATAGTGAGTAGGAGGGTAGGGAAAGAGCTTGATCTGGGGTTGAGCATTTTAGCCAGGTTTCTGTCACAACTAATACAATAATAATACTGACAAGCTTCAAGATGGTGGCCATGTTGGGCTAGCTATCAACTGCTCTGCAGCATTAAGTGTTTATTTTGTTTTATTTAGTCTTTATTTATTCTTTATTTACTCATTTTCATTTTATTCTGTTTATTTCTGTTTATCTTGTTCATTCATGTTTCAGAGACAGTAAGTTAGGGTTGAAGCACTGAAATTCGTAGTGGTTGGGGTGGTTTTTCGGGCTTCGAGGTGTGTTTTATGTTTTTGATATATTTCAGCCACATCAGCCACATTGTTTTTGTGCCCTGAACAGCTAGCATTCGCTGTTGGGTGCAAAGAAAAATCTGTTTCTCATTTTGGGAAGATTTTCCACCATCATAGACACTCTGATTCTTGGCCAGGTTCAGAGGCTGAAGTAATTCTGAAGCTGACTAGTTGGAGTAAGGTTTCCTGTTTGGGAGCCTGGGAGATCTAGTGCAGCTTGGGTTCCTGTTGCAGGAGTGGAGCGAGTGGATTACTGAACTGTTGCAGGAGTGGAGCAATCAGACTACTGAACTGTCTGTGTTAGTTCACGGCTTCTTCAACGGATCAGTGTTTGGATCAAGATCTTGACTGCTGCTATGGAGTATATGGTGACTGTATTTTTTAAGGACTTGGATATCAGGGGATTTGGTGTTTGGCCCGTATGTGCTGAGTGGGCCCTGTCTGAACCCAGGCAGGATCCTCCGGGGTTGTTGTCTGCATGGGAGGCTGGGTCCGGTGTGTTGGAAGATGCACATTGTGGTGCCTGGCTCTCCTAGGTTTTTCGGGGGTCAGATTGTAGAGTCTGTCCCTCATTGTAGCCTTGTTGCGACTTTCTTTCACTGTGGTGCTTCCTTGGGAGAATGGCTGGGCAGCGCAAAATAGTGGATGATCTTCCTGCCTAAAGCCAGAGGAGTCCCTGAGAAGCCTAGTCAAGTCTGTTTGGAGCTGGAGGATTCCCTGCAAAGTCAGATATTTGAATTATAGTCTGAGGACTTCTGAAAACTTGACAAGGACTGCACCAGCCAGATAGGTTGACTTTTTCTTGCTTATTCACTGAATCTGTTGGGCAGTGAGAGTGCCCTATTTTGATTTGGACAATTTGATTTGGACATCTTATGATAATTCTGCTTACTGTATTTTGTTTATTTTTTAACCTGTTGAGCAGTGAGAGTGCCCTTTTTTGTTCTGGACATTTTTTGATATTTTGTGATAATTCTGCTTACTGTACCCCAACTTAGGTGGGAGATATATTGAGGAGTCAGTTCTCCTTAGTATTTTGTTTTCTGGTGCGGTGAAAGCTGTCAAGAAAGTATAGTTAATTCTTTTGGAGAGAGTTGTGGCTACTCTTTAGTCTGTAATTTAATCTTTACACTATATCATTAGTTGTTTGTTTTGGTTTTAATTTATATTTATAATTTTTTGATGTTTTTTGTCATTATTTAATAAGTTTGAGTGATGGTGTGAGTCCGAGAGGTTGATTTACTAGTAGATCATTTGGGTGGTGGGTGTTTGAGTGTGGATTATATTTGTAATTTTGTGGCTGATTATTTTGAGTGTCTGCAGAGTATGATAGAGATGTGTTGGGAAGGTGTAGTGAAGGTCAGACATTATTCCCCCTCCAGACTTAGGGATCTCTGTCCTTTTTCTTGTCCTTTGTTGTCCCCAGAGGTTTATAAACATTGCCGAGCTCTGGGAATTTCTAGGAGGAGGAGGGCAGGGGTTAGGCCTGTAGAGGGAATGGAAAGGAGTGGGCAGATTGGGATAGTGGGGACAAGGAGATGTCCTGGGGTGAAATGGGTCAAGGAAATGGGTTCTCCTTCTCTGATTCCCATACTCAAGGGCTCTGCTTTTAGCAGGTAGGTAACACGGTCTTCCTCAGTAACTCATCCTACTCAGGCGGTGTTATGTAATGCCAGGTCTATTAAGAACAAGACCGCTATAATAGCAGATCTTGTTGGGTCATCTGACCTGGCTTTCATCACTGAGACCTGGCTGGATGAGAATGCTGGTCCAATTTTGGCATCAGCAGTAACAGCCAGGTAGTCAGTGATACACCACACAAGGATGGATCGTTGGGGCGGGGGAGTTGCCATCTGTTTTAGATCAGAACTGAACCTGGTGGAGGTACCAGTGGGGACCACCAACTCCTTTGAATGTATCAAGGGGGAGGGTGTGGGGTGCAGGATTCTTCTTATTTACTGTCCACCAGGAGATGGGAATGTTTTCCTGTGGGAAGTCATGGATTTCATTATTGACCTGACATTGGGATCCCCCAGATGGCTGATCCTGGGGGATTTCAATGCCTGGGACAAAGATGAACTCTCGCAATTTGGTCAAGACTTCCTCCAGTTAATGAATTCACTGGGTTTCACACAGGGTTTTTCCTCCTTGACCCTTATTGGTGGTCATTCATTGGACTTGGTGTTTCTCCTGGGGATGGAGATATCTGACTTGGTGGTGGAACCCAGTTGGGTGGTCTGACCATAATACCATTGGGTTCAGCTTTGTAGCTCCCCCTAGAAGGCTGGACCCTACGGAGATGGTCTGGTATCTCCCTTTGAGGAGTGTGTCCCCTGATGGCGGTGCTGGACCTTTCGAGTTTACCGAGTGAATGCTTGGATCCTGGGGACTTGATACTTGCCTATAATAAGGTGGTGCCAAGGGCCCTGGATTCCCTTTCTCCTGTTCGTGTTTGTCCCCTCACTCTTCACCCCAGGTCTCCTTGGTTTGATGAGACTTTGAGGTTGTTGAGGAGAGTGGGACGAAGGTTAGAGAGGAGTTGGTGGAGGTCAGGCCTGCAGTGTGACAGACTTAGATTGATGGATCATTATGGGATCTATCAATCAGCAATTACCCATAAGAAGACAGAATTCCTGTCCAGGAAAACTGCTGCCATGCAGAATCAACTGGCCCAGCTCTTCCGGACTGTGGACAGATTGTGCAATCCAATTTGTTTCCAGCATGGAAATGCTTTTTCACAAGAGCAGTGTGAGGAGTTTGCTCAATTCTTCGCTGATAAGGTTGCCACAGTCAGATCCGGTGTGCGCTCGACCCTCTCTAATTGGAATTGTGGTGGTCTGCAGGAGATGTCGGGCACCCAGTTTGTGTGGTCTGACTTCGGCCTACCCACGATCACCAACATTGTGATGGTCATCCAGTCTATGCAACCAACCAACTGTAGTTTGGATCCGGGCCCCACACACCTCTTAGAAGATTGTGTGGATAAAATTGGCCTGGTCCTTGCTTAGAGAGTCTGGATGTCTTTGGAGAGGGGGATCTTTCCAGATCCCCTGAAGGAGGCTGTGGTTCAGCCCTTCTTTAAAAGCCCTCCTTGGACCCAGACTGTCTGGCAAACTACAGGCCTGTCTGTAACTTGCCCTTTGTGGGTAAGGTTATTGAAAAGGTGGTTGTGTTGTAGTTGGATGATCACTTGACCAGCCACAATGTCTATGATTCTCTCCAGTCCGGACTTAGGAAGAGACATAGTACTGAGACAGCCCTTGTCCAGGTACTAAAAGACCTCCTAATAGCGAGAAATCGAAAAACCTTTTCCATCTTGGTCCTTTTAGATCCCTCTGCAGCATTCGACACTGTGGACCATGGTGTGCTGTTGGAACTCCTATGGTTCATCTGTGGATTGTCTGGTACAGTCCTCGGATGGTTTCAATCATTTCTCGAGAGTAGGACTCAAGGAGTGGTTTCTGGGATTTTTTCCTTGGCAGCACTCCCCCTATCATGCGGGGTGCTGCAGAGTTCCATTTTGGCACTCATGTTGTTTGTGGTGTATATGCTGCCATTAGGAGTGATTATTAGGCAGTAAGGCTTGAGTTTTCACTGCTATGCAGATGATACTCAGCTGTACATGTCCTTTGTGCCTTGTCAGGATGATGCTATTTCTGTCTTTAACAACTGTCTCACCAAGATCCAGTACTGGATAAGTGTGAGCTGGCTGCAGTTAAACCCGGAAAAAACTGAGGTGTTGGTTGTGAACCCAGGTCATCAGGAGGGCAGGTTTGTCGGTGGGATTACCTTCAGGATTATGGATTGGAGGTGTGCAGCTGACTACTTGAGACCGGGTGCAGAACCTGGGCATTATTTTTGATGACTGTCTGACCCTTAAATCTCAGGTGTTGGCAGTCACCAAAACCTCTTTTTACTATCTAAGGAATATCACCCACCAGAAGCACCTGGTTCCTTCCGATGATCTTCCAGCTTTGGTCCATGCCTTCGTTACCTCCCACCTTGACTACTGCAATGCCCTTTGCCTATGGCTACTGGGGGTTGATATCCACTGCTTGCAGTTAGTGCAGAATGCGGTGGCCAGGCTATTAACAGGTGCTTCTAGGACCAGTCATATAACACATGTGCTCTGCAGACTGCACTGGCTGCCAGTACAGTGGCAGATCACCTTCAAGGTCAGTTTGCTGACCTATAAGACCCTACCTGACCAGGGACCTAGTTACCTGCAATATCTCCTTCATCCCTACTGTCCCTCCCACTCTCTGTGATCCACCGGCAAGGAATTGCTAGAGATTCCCAGGGTCTGTTTAAAAACATCTGGAGCCAGGTCATTTAGTTTTATGGCTCCGGCCCTAAGGAATTCTCTACCTCATTGGGTGCAAGATTGCCTGGCCGTCTAAAGTTTTAAAGCTGCTTTTAAAACCTTCCAATTTAACTTAGCCTATTCTGATTTTTAAAGCTGCTGTGGTATTTATTGTTTTAATCTGTTGAGTGTATGTATTTTGATGTATTTTTATTGTGTTGTACAAGCGCCTTGATTTTAAGAAAGGCATTTTTTACAAATAAAATTGATTGATTGATCTGGCATAGAGTAGGACACTCACACTTGCAATTCTGTAATCTTCTTTCGTAGGCTGCTTATGTTTATAGGCATTATTTTGAGGCCCTTAGCTGTAACATAATCCAAAGTAGTCAGGGTCAAGAGTGGCCCAGGGTTAAGTTCTACATTGCCAGGACATAGGAGAAGCAATAATAGTACTTGTGAAAGCGAGATTTTGGAGGTAATAGTGAGTAGTTTGCCATGGGGAGCAGGTTTGTGGCATGTGCTATTGGCCCAGAGTCTGTTGGGTGGAAGGTAGCAGGGCAAAATTTTAACCAAGAGTGAAATCACTCTGAAATTGTATGGTGCTCTGGACACTAGGGAGAGTGACAAATTTATGGTGAACATATCCCAACCTGGGTGGGAGTACAGGGAAGAGAATGGATTAGGGATGGGGATATATACCAAGGATCAAGGAGATTGTGCCTGTCCCAGTCATGTTTAAAAATTCCCACTGTGCTCACTCCCACCACTTCCTGTGGTAGACCATTCCATGAGTTCACCACCATATCTGGAAAGAAAAACATTCTCACATTTCCTTTTAATCTACCCCTTCCAATTTCATATCATGCCCCCTCGTTCTCATACGTCTTCTACATTGGAAGAGGCCCTCCCACACTTTGTTTAAGCCCTTGAGGTACTTGAAAGTTACTGTCATGTCCCCCCGCTTCCTCCTTTCCTCCAGTGAGTATGTATTGAGGTCTCTCCTCATGTTTTGTGGTGCAAGCCCTGTACCATGTTGGTCTCCCTTCTCTGGATTGCCTTCACTCTGTCAATATTCTCGTGCAGGTGTGGCCTCCAGAATTGCATGCAGTACTCCAGGTGAGGCCTTACCAATGTTTTATACAATGGCATCACCACCTCCCACCTCCTGCTAGTGATACCCCTGCCTGTGCACCCCAGCATGCCAGTGGCCCTCCCTGCTGCTTATATGTTACATTCAGGCCAAGCAGATAACAAGATTAAAATCTCCTCTTCTAGCTGGTTTATGCACAATCTCAAAGGTCCAAAACCTGAGAGATGATCACTGATGTCTAGCCTAATTGAAGTGTACAGCCACTGGGAGCTACTGTCTCATCTTCCAGTATCTGCTTTGTGCTCTTGAATATGAACTTTCAAAACTGTACTAGTGTTGCCCACATGGAGCCAATTGAATGGGCACGATAATACATATATGACCCCCCGGCATTATAATCAGTATGTTCTCAGATTTGGTATTCTTACCAAAGTGTAGATTTTTAAGGATTTTTTAGCTTGTGTGCCCTCCGGTGGAACATCTCCCACAATGGGGTCATTCCTGGTTGAAGTGGACTAAGTAGTAACTGTTATCCTGATTGTGTTTGCTTCTAAAATTGTGAATGGACAAACTGGTCCTTCAGATTTTGAACTCTCTTTGCAGCCACTTTTGCTGTAGAATGAAACACTCCTGTTTCAGAATGTGCTACACTGAGTATGTGCCACTCTCTGTTAATAATCTATTTAATGTGATTGAACTTGTAGTCATATTTAGTGGCTATGACAAGCCTAACAATCTGCCCAGCATGTACCCTTTGTGCCAGCAGTTGTTTCACTGTTTTCATTTTTACTTTTTCATCTGCTTTTCTCAATGTCCGGAGTGAATACCCCCTGTTCCTGAACCTGTTTTACATGTCCATCTTCATAGTTTCATAATCCTGAGTGTCACTGCAGTTTCTTTTTGTTATGGTGTATTGTGCTTACTTCTTTATTTTGGATAACAATTTTATAAGGTATACTCTTGTCTAATTGTTGTTCATGCAAACTTGTGCCATGAAGTATTGCATTTCTTTATGTAGGTTTACAGTACAATGTGGCGTAGATTTTCAGATTTCTTAGCTTTATTTTCAGATCAAAATATGACACCGCCTGCTGCCTAAACCTTAGAGTGAGTTTTAAGTTTGGATTTCTAGTGTTCATGTATTGTCCAAAATCTTCCAGTAGTTCTTTGGTGCCTATCAATATATCACAGACAAGCTCTATTAATTATACTTTTTTCTCTCACTATTTAAAACATGGTTCGGTTCATACTGGCAAACATTTGAGTTTGCATATGCAGGTGCCATGGTACTGCCCATGGCAGTACCACACACCACTTCATTAAAAGTTCTGTCAAATTCAAAGTATTTTTTGTCAGAATCAAGTATGCCAGTTCTTACAGCACTCGGTATTGGGTCTTGTAGTGCCCTCTCTCCTGTTAAGTATATACTCCATACACTCTACACCCTCACGGTGCCGAGCAGCAGTATATACTGTAAGTCTGATACACCACTTGTTATTAGCCAACAATTTGCTGGTAACCATGCCTCAAGAAATGTGTGTTAGTTTATCATATTGCTCAAGCCTGTCACCTAATGCTCATAAGCTCCACATGTGGTTATAAATAATAATTTAACTAAAAGGCAATAGGCCCAAAACCTAAGCTCATTTCAAGACTGTGGTCCTCCCTGGGTGCTCTTTAAGATTTTTATGGACTTTTGGTAGACTATAGAAGGTGGTCACCTTGAAGAATTTTTTTCCGGAATGCTCACTTCCCACTCCCTCATCCATTATAAATAGGCATATTTTTCTAGCTGGTCTTTAATAAGCTATGATAATTCTGCCATGAGGTTCTGTTACAAAATCCTGTACTCAGTTCTGTCCTGTAACAGCTTCCAAGACATGTTTTTGAACTGTTGTTGAGTCTGTGTAACTATTACACCACCTTTATCTGCTGGCCTCACAGCTATTTCTGGATGTCTGTTAAACAATTTTAGAGCTGCTCTTTGCTCATTTATTAACTTTTTGTGTGCAGGATAAAAGTCTTTAGGTCTCTTAAATTAATCCATTACTTGTTTTTCCACCACTTCATCAAATGTTTCTGCTGCGTTGCTCTTGCCTCATACTGGATTGAAACTGGCTCTAATGTTTGTTTGTTTTTAGCTCTTTTTCCTTTGTTCAGTGTCTTAGTCAGAAAAATATGTTTTTAACCTTAAATGCCTAAAAAATTTTTGTAAATCAACCTCGAACTCCAATGGGTTAACTGGTGTAGTGAATGCAAACTGATGTTACTGACAACGTTATTGGTTACATAGATTGAAAACAGGTATTAATTATGTTTGTGAGATATTTCTCTCTCCTCCCTGATACTGGTTGGGTCCTCTGTGGACTAGTCCTGTTGCTCCCCAACAGCTGTCCCCTCCCATTTGTACTGTCACCATCTCCTGCTCTCAACTGATACTGTCATGCTTGCCCTGTAGGTCATTCCTGGACTCAGTTTCCCCTTCTCTCAAATCCTAATGTCCCTTGGTTGGTCTGACTGAAAAAAAAAAAAGAAAAAAAAAACTCTGCCATTTCTAGTCTGAGGTATTTGGGGATTCCTAGAATAACCCGAGTTGCTACCAGTACTGCTATTCTGGCTATTGCCATCCACTGATATTTAAGGGAAATGTCAAATATTCTAGGAATATCTAAACCTAGTTATATTTAGTCGAGGCATGATTTATGTCATATATCTAAAAACTTAATTACTTATTGCCTTGGCTATTTTCAAATAATTGTTAGAGTGATGAATGTAATTTAGAAGCAATAGCTTCATGGATGTTCCCATAATTTATTACCTCTTTAGAGGACTAGATATTTGGCTATTTGTGTTAAAACATTATCTGTTTGTAAAATGTTTCTGATGTTTAGTTTTATTTGAAACTTAATAACATGTTATTGATAAAAGAAACATGCTGCTGTTCCGTGCTTGACAATTTCTTTTTAGAGTAAATTTCTTGTAACTGTAGATTTTATTGTCTCGACAATGTATAGTACCTCTTTGGAATGTCTTGATCATAGTTTGTTTAATTTTTGTCTTCATACTCAGTTAGCCATTTCTTCATATCCTCCTAGTTTCCCAAAATTCTGCCTCCTATTATTTTAGATTAAGTGCTTCCTGCTCTTTTTTTAATTTCCCCTTCTATTTTTGCTCACTCATCTATGACCTCCTTAGGTAGGGTGTACATAAAGTCACAGCAGTTTATTGAGAATCCCATCCCATTTAGTGGTTAATTTGCATGTATTTATGCCAATATTTGACTTGATGTTAACTACAAGGCCCATCAGTATTCTTTAATACTCTAGGTATTCTGTTAGAATGTGCCATCCCAGTCTACAATCTTTATATTTGCCAGCCCGGTGATGCTGAGGGTCAAGGTGCTGGACGCCACACCTCGTGCCACACCGGTGACCCGGGTTCAGGAACGAGCCTGGGTCGTCGGGGGTTGGCAGGGGAGAGGGAGGATCGAGCATCCGGAGGACTGTTCTCCTCTCTCTGGGGAGGGATCCAGGGCTGCTTGGTGTCCTGGTGACCCCTGGTGGAGACTGGGGGTAATGCAGGTATGCCGGCTGGAAAGAAGGGGCTGGGAGTGCGGCAGACATCATCAGGGATGCCGTGTGCAGACGTCATTGCACACTGCACTCCCAAGGGGACCAGAACACAAGCAGAAAAAACCCTTCTGGCTAGTGGAGATGAAGGGGATACCAGGGATGCAGCCCACATCCCGACTGCTGGCCCAATGTATGGAGGACTCCGGGCCTGACCCGACACACCAGGTAAGATCTCTTTAATTACAGACAGGCCATCGTGGGAGGATGGGCCTACTCCTGGAGGGTGATCCAGGAGGTTAGATCTGCCTGGGTGATCAAGGGAGTCTTTTCAATAATGAGGGTTCAGGTATGGGAGTAGAGGCTGGGGTCAAGTGCATACCCCGGAAGGATGCCCTGGCAAGAATGTGAATAAATAAACATGTAAAAAAATGTTTATATTTAAGGTTCTCAGTTTTCTGAGCAAGATATTATGAAACATATAAAAGTGATGGCAGAAGGAGACTATGGGGTCCATCTTGTCTGCCCAAGAGATCTCAAGACTTCTTACAAGTCCTAGGGCCTAACCCCCACTTCTGTGTCTTGCCTTTCCCTGGTCCTGCCATATGTCCTTGAGCCCTAGCTCTATCCCACCCATGTTTGAAATCTGTCATGGTCCTTGCATTCACCACTTCCACTGGCAGGCTGTTTCAGGGCTTCACCACTTTTCCATGAAGAAATGTTTCTTTAGATCCATTTTGACGATATCCCCTTGTAGCTTCCATTTGTGCCCCTTGGTGGTAGAGCTGGTGGCCCTTTGGAAAATTTCTGTGTATGGTACCTTATTTATGCCTGTCAAGAACTTGAAAGTCTCAATCATATACCCCATCTCCCTTCTAGTTTCCAGACAGAAAAACTTTAGTTCCTTCAGGTGTTCCTCATACAAGAGCCCATGGAGGCCCTGTATCTTCTTGGTCCCTTTTCTTTACACAGTCTCCAGCCTATCCCTATCCATTTTTAGGTGTGGATTCCAAAACTGGATGCAGTACTCCAGGTGGGGCCTGATCAGGGACATATACTGATGGAGGATCACCTCCCCAAATCCTCTCCAAATGCACACCAGCATTCTGTTCATCTTGCCATAAGCTTTGATGCATAAGCTAGACTGTTTGAGGGTGTCACAGGTAGAGACCACTAGGTCCCTTTCTTCTTGAGATGCACTAAGTTTGTCCTCACTGAGCCAGTACTCTATTCCAGGATTCCCTTTAACTAAATGCATCACTTTACACTTCTTTTGTGTTGCACATCAGCTACCAGATTTTAGTCCATTGTTCTAGCTGTTACAAATCAGTCTGAAGTTCCTTTATTGCCTCCACTCTGTCAAAACTACCTTCTAGTTTGATATCATCTGTAAATAGTTCTAGTCTGCCCTGAATGTCCATGGCAGTGTCTCAGATAAACACATTAAACAGGACAGGTCCTAAAACTGAACCTTGTGGCACACCACTAGTGGTTCTACCTTCCCCAGACCTCACCCCATTGGCAAGTACCATCTGCCTTCTACCCTGTAACCAGTTCCCCAACCACCTGACTAAGCTATCAGCAATGCCAAGATCTAACTTTTTTTAACAGTTGATTGTGTAGCACTGACTCAAAGGCCTTGCTGAAATCAAAGTATAGTAGGTCCACTGAGTGTTCCCTATCTAATTTCTTTGTTGTCCAGTGAAAAATGCAATTAGGTTTGTCTGGCATGATCTGCCTACCACAAATCCATGCTGTCTGGAGTCCAGGAGATTGTGCTTATTCAGGTAATCCACTCTATCCTGTTTTATCAGGGTATCCCATGGGTTTTGGAACGTGACTGGGCACCTACTGAAATGGTGGCTCAATTGCTGTGCCTCGCATTACAGCAACCAGGGAGGGAGGGCGAATGAATAAGGGGGTGGGTGAATATAGCAACATCCTATCATTGCATGTATTCACACCCGTGGGGGGAGCATGCACACACAGCGAGAGGTGGGAGGGGAGAGAGGGATCATGAGGGGTGGTGCCACTGAGAGCTGCTGAGCTGCTCCCACAGTGTAGTGGGTGGGTACAGGGCTGTGCTGCACAGGGTGCCAGGTTTGGGACTGGGTGTAGGTGCCTTTTGTTGTGCCCGGCTCAAAATGTTTGTTTTCTTTTCTCCACCCCCACATACACCCACCTGGAGTTGAGAATCCTTCTGTGGGGGGGGGGGCTAAGGCCCCCCCCATGGGTGTGTGTGCGGGGGGCACAGCTCTCTGCATTAACATTAGAACTGTAAGTCCAAAGCACCCATTTGCTGTGTGCCAGGGAGTACATCGCCAAAATATTTGTTCAGCAATGTGCATTCGCCCTAATGATGATTGCTGTTCTGCGATCGCCATTTTCACTTACAACCTTTAATCAGACTTTCCATTAATTTTCCCACAACAGGTGTAAGGCTGACTGGTCTGTAGTTACCGGCCTCCTCCATACTACCTCCATTGTGGAGAGGAACCACTTCTACCTGTAGCCAGTCCCCAGGTACAACTCCTGTAATGAACTGAGCATTTGAACAAATCTGTCAATGGGTCCGTTAGTTCTTCCGTGAGTTCCTTCAGTACCCTTGGATGCAGCAAATCTATCCCTGGCACTTTATCAGTTCTGAGGGTCATTAGTTCCTGTTAACTCTTTCCTTCATATCCCTCTCCTCCCTCATACCGTACATGAAAATAGATGTGTCCTTTCTTCATCTGTATGTGAGGTGAAGGGTAACTGGCTTTGTGCACTTTGCACAATATCCACAAATGCATTTAACCCCTGACTGTTTATCCTCAGATTAAATTTTGAAACTACAACAAAACAAGTGCTAATTTAGTACACATATTACTAATCAGAGAATCAAAAACCTCCTCACAATTTAGTGCAGACAGCTCTTTGATTCTTTTCTAGAGGACTTCTTACTACAAAATTCTGTGTCTGGAACTATTTATGCTGTGGCAGAACACATAAATCTGTTGTACTGCAACCATAAGCAGCAGAGGAACACAAAAGAGTTCCCATTTTTGTGACTTATTATTCCACTGTATTTTTTCTATTTGTCTCTACAGTTGGCCCATGTTATAAGTGCAGTAACCCACTCCAGGGTGTGAGCTTACTGGAGGTCAGTCAACACCTCAAGTGCTGTGAGGATACTCAGCCCGTGGCTTCATGCCCCACAATGCACCTGGGGTGTTGATTAATCCCCAATAACTGCACACCCTGCCATGGGTTATTGCTTATATAATGTACATTAAAAATAATATTTTCTATCAATATATTGAATACATTTTTACAGCATTTTGCTGTTAACATAAGAGTTATTTTAATGTAGTACAGCAGCACTACTACAGCTGTAGAGCCCCTGTTTTCAGCTGGATTCTGGTGTTGTACTTGTATTTTTCAAACCAATTTCAATGATGCAATCAATGCAGATAATATACCTTTAAGCAGGTATCCATATATTTACAAGTAAGTAACATTAGTTTTTACAACTGAGACAGACATCTCACCAGTTCCTAATCTGGAATAAAAACAACATGCCTTATTTCCTCATGACCCAGTTTGCAAAGGCCATTCCGTTATGCTTTCATCATCATAAAAAAATATTAATAACCCATTCTCAGTCAGAAAAACTTTTTTAGAGTACACTGTGAATAATTTTTGAGTACAATAGCACTGCATTTCAAATTCATAAGTTATCATATACACTATATTTAGCAAGAAGAAAAGGTAAATATATCTTGGAAAAAAATTGCTGTCTGCATAAGCTGCAGTTTTATTTTAGTCTCCTTCTACTATTTCAATATGAGAACAACAAAAAAAACTGTTCTATTCATCTAAATACGTTTATCTCTCTGCAGTGTATTTTATACTTACTAGCATGCTAACTCTCCATTGTTTCTCTGCCATTTGCAGTTATGAAGCTGTGCTGTGAAATCAACGTTACAACTGTGTAGATATTATCCCAATTTCTTGCCATTTCTTTTAGCAGTTTAAAGGATTTTACCATCTGGCAAGTACATTTACTCAAGTCTCATGTAAAAAAGGCATCTGCAGAGAGAACACCAACTTCCTCCCATTTCCTTTTACATGCCCCCACCATCGGCATACATATATAATTTCATTTTTTTGAACATCAGGCTATGTGTAGCATCACTCAGTATGATGGTTGGGAGCACGTGTGAATGCAATAAATCATTTTCCCCATCATTTAAAAAAAAAAAAATATATATCTATATATATATATTTATATTATGGTAGCACGGTAGTGCTACCATAGTTAGGGTTCAGTACCCCATTTAATGTTCAATGGTGGAAATTTGCACCTTAATAATTTTGCCACCATTGAACAGATTTGCCTGAAATTTGGCAGGCATAGACTGGTAGCATAGTTCTTGGGATCTGCCAAATTTTGTATTGGTTGGATATATGATTGTGGAGTTATTAAGTGACATTCCATGGCGCATTTACACTTTTTTGCACATTCTTTGCTCATGCCTACAGGTCACATGGTTTGTGTGACCAGTCTGAAAACTTCAGGGAACATGCGGCTGGGGTCCCCAGTGTGCCTTTTGAGGATTTCATGAAAAAACATTGAACGGTTCAAATGTTATTCAAAAAACAAGTTTCCCATTATAGTCAACGGGAAAAGTTAAAAAGTTCAACAGTGTGGCAAATGCTGTTTTTAGTGTCGCAAATGACCCCTGTAGTGTCATGAGTCAGCCATTTTTTTAGTTGGTGATCAGAAAAATGCTTGGCATTTAAAATTGGGACCCTTTAGGAACACAATTCTTTTTGTGTTCACCTCGTCGGACCCTGAGGATGCTAGCCATGTCTTTATTTTTAGGTTAAACACCCCAGAAATATGTCTTCCAAATTTTTGGGAAAAGTAGTGTCTAAGTAGTGTCACATTTGAGACACTTCGCAATTTTGTGAAAGTTTACATGAAATCCGACACTAATTTCAGACTATAGCCAGAATATCACGAATTCTTTGCCACCCTGCTGCAAAAGAACGGTTTGGTCTTTTGGGCTGAAATTTGGAGGAAAGGCAGCCAACATCTCACAGATGTGCCTTTTTGTGCTTTGGTGAAAAAATATCACATGGATGCACAGTTAAGGTACTCCAAATTTGAAAATTTTTCCCATAGACTAATATGGTGGCATCCGCCGTGCCTTTCAGGGCTGATATCTCGGAAAAGGTGCGAGATATGGAATTTTTGTCACAACAATGAAAACCTAGTCAGGAAACTCATGAATAATGTGAAATGTAATTATTTTTTCTACATCATACAGTTACTGTGATATTAGCAATTTAGTATTACAACTGTTCATTTTCTGCTATGAGGCCCATTATTATGCATACATTCTTTGTTTTCACTGTGTTTCTCAATGGAGCTTTTGGGGAAAAATAGGGTGTGTGCTCCAGTTACTGTTACACATAGGCTTTACACTTCTCTTTCCGTTCTCATTTGCGTTAGTGTTCCTGTGTACGCCACTGTATGAGTTACCCTTTGCATTTCTGTTTGTGCTTGCGTTTGCGTTACTGTTACCATTTCTGTCTCCACTACTGTTTGTGTTTTGCTTTGTGTCACCATGCACATTACCATTTCTGTTTGCAGCCTTACTTCCCTTTCCATTTGTGTTTCTCTTTCGTTTTGCGTCATTGTTGTTACCATTGACATTTGCATTTCCAATTGCAGTACTGTGACTGTGCGTGTTACGGTTTGCATTTCCAGATGTGCTTGCATTTGCATTTTTGTTTCTGTTTCCTTTGGCATTATTGTTGCTGTTACCATTACCATTTGCATTTACAATTGCACTACCGTGACTGTGCACGTTATGGTTTGCACTTCCGTATGCACTTGCATTTCCATTTCTGTTTCCTTTGGTGTTCTTTTCCTGTTACCGTTACCATTTGCATTTTCAATTGCAGTACCATGACTGTGCGTGTTATGCTTTGCGGTTCTATACGCACTTGTGTTTGCGTTTCTCTTTCCTTTGGTGTTATTGTTGCTGTTACAGTTACCATTTCCATTTACAATGGTGGTACCATGACCATGCATGTTACCAATTGCATTTACATAGGTGCTTGTGCCTCTGTTTGCATCACTGTTTGCTTTGGTGTCACTTTGTGCTTGTGTTTCTATTGACATTTGCTTTACCATTTACATTTGCATCACCATGTGTGTAACTGTTAGCCATTGCATTTCCATTGCAGTTACTATTACTATGTCACAAAAAAATCATGTGGTGGGAGCACAGGGCCTGAAGGGCCCGTGCTCCCACCACCACATTCCATTCACTATTTACAGTCCTCAGTCTCAAAAAAAAGGGAAACTCATGGCAAAAAACTCTGTTTAATGCATCAGTTAGGGTTGTTCCACAGTGACAAAAGCAAGCAAATATGATGCTAGGGTTGAAAGCCCCCCTTGCACTGCTCCAGCCTGCCCCCCTAACTGGCATCGGGCTGCGTATTGGGGTCATTGCTCCTAACTCTCATCCCATTCTCCTATACCTCAGATTGTCTACACATGTGATGGGGTGAGGGTTATGGCTGATGACCCCAATACACACCCCAATGCCAGTTGGGGGAGCACTGATGGTAAGGGGCTTTCAACCCTAACACTGAATTTCATTGCTTTTGATGCTGTGGAACAACCCTAACTGATACATTAATGGATTTTTGCCATGGATATATATATATATATATATATATAGATGAATACATACATATATATATCTCTTCATGGCAAAAAAAAATATGTTTAATGCATCAGTTAGGGTAGTTCCATGGTGACAAAAGTGAGGAAATTCAGTGTTAGGGTTGCCACCCTTTGCATCCCATGCTCACCCGGCCCCCACCAACAGGCATTGTGATGTGCATTGGGGTCATCTGCCCTAACTCTCACTCCATTACATGTGTAAACAAGTTGAGGCTATGCAATATAGGAGAATGGGGTGAGTGTTATGACTGATGACCCCAATGCACATCACAGTGCCTGTTGGTGGGGACAGGGTAGGCATGGGGTGTATGGGGTGGCAACCCTAACACTGAATTTTGTTGCTTTTGTCACTGTGGAACAACCCTAACTGATGCATTAAACAGAGTTTTTTGCCATGAATTTCCCTTCCTTTTGAGAATGTGTGCTATAAATTGTGAATGGAATGTGGTGGTGGGACCACGGGGCCTGGCTGCTCAAAAACTGTATGACCGACTGAAATGAAAATTGGTAAATGAAGACATGTACCATACTACAACATGTATAATGAATGTTATCTGAATATGTTCAACAGTTGCAGAGCGTCACGCTGGGAAAACTGTGCAGGAGTGCCGCAAATAACATTTTTGCCACTTCATTACACAAGAACCATATATCTGAAGGAACCAACAATTGTTAAAAGAAGACATGTACCATAGCACACCGTGTGACCAGAATTGTGTGTACATCCATTCAGCATTTACACAGCACCACGAGCAAACAATGTAACACGCACAATTCTGCAACCATAAGTGCCACTGACCCGAGAATTTTCACAGTCAAAGATATATTATACATATTTGAACATTCTAAATGCCAGGTAAATTGTACACATGGTTCTTAAGTTATTGAAGTGTAATGAACCAAATTTGCATTCGTTGGAGTGGCATAATTCTGCACCTGTTAATGTTTTACATACCAAATCACTGCACGGCACCTCCGTACCATTAGGGTTACCTACTCTATAAATGTCAAGCCAGTAGCTTCATGCAGAATGCTATGCACAAAACATTAACTGCATCATGCAGTATCACTGCAGTGAATACTTTTTCCAACACATATACAGCATTATTCACATCCCCAGGACATCCACGCAACACCCTCCAAATTTCATGTGAAAAGACCAAACTATTCTAGAGATATTCAATTTTTACATTTCTGTACCTTTAACAAGTCTTCCACCACAAAATGACAGAAATCACTGCCAAAAATGTGCTAAATGGTGGACCTGGAGGCCAAAAAAAATCAGTAACTGAGAAGCAAGGCAACTTCAAATGGCAATAACTCTGGAATAGAACAATGTGTTCTCATCAAACAAACACTGGCATGTTCCTGGAACAAAGAGCGTTCTACATGCCAAGTTCCAGATCAATCAACCACACATTGGCTGCGCTATGCATCATGGAAGACAGTGCAGAAAAATAGCAAAAGCATAATGTTTTGCACTGCACTACGCAAACAAAAAAACACAAATGGTAATGTTAACACAAATGATAATGGAAACAGTGAGTTAAAAGAAAATAGTAACACTAAGGGTAAAGAAAACGCAGGCTCAAATGATAATTTGTATGGTGATGCAAACGGAAACTATAATGCAAATGGTAAGAGAAATGCAAGTGCAAACATAAATTAAAACAGAAATGGTAACGCAAATGCTAAAGGCAATGAAAACCAAATGGTAACAAAAATGGTAACGCAAATGCTAATGACAATGGAAATGCAAATGCAAACAGTAACAAAAATGGTAACAAAAATGCAAATGCTAATGCAAACACAAACAGAAATGCAAATGGTAATGGCAACGGTGAATCAGAAGGAGATATTAACACACTTGACAACGGAAATGCTACTGAAAATGCAAATGCTAAGGCCAACAGAAATGCAAACAGTAACAAACAAGCAAATGGTAATGATGACACAATTGGAAACACAAACGGTTATGGTAACACCAACAATGATGCCAAAGGAAACACTAACGCAAACAGAAACACAAATACAAGCATGTATGCAAATGCAAATGGTAATGCACATAGTCATAGTAACACAATTAGAAATGCAAAAGTTTACGGTAACACCAACAATGATGCCAAAGGAAGCACAAACACAAATGGAAACACAAATGTAAACACGTATGCAAATGCAAATTGTAACGCACTCAGTGATGCAAAAGTAAATACAAACAAAACCAATAATGGAAACACAAAGGGTAACAGTAACGCAAACACAAGTGCAAATGCAAATACAAAGGGTAACGCACATGGTGACTTAAATGGAAACACAAGCAGAAACACTAACGGAAACAGTAACACAAACGCCCGCCCTTTTATTTACCAAAAAGGTGCATTCAGAAACACAGTGAACACAAAGAATGTATGCATAATAATGGCTCTTGGAGCAGAAAATTAACACTTGGAATACTAAATTCCTTATATCTCAGTAACCATACGACGTAGAAAAAGATTTAAAATCTCATATAATTTATGACTTTCCAGGTTAGTTTTGTACTTAGTCCACTAACAGGGGACTTAGCATTCTTCTGATGAAGAGTCCGTATCTTGAAGCATTTTCGAGATATGGGCCCCGAAAGGAGCGGCAGATTCTATAATGTTAACCTATGGGAAAAAACATCAACTTCAGAGTGCCATAACTTTGCAGCCCTCTAATATTGTCTCACCAAACCACAAAAAGGCACATCCGTGGAATGTTGGCTTTCTTATCTCCAAATTTCAGCCCGAAAGACCAAACCGTTGTTTTGCAGCAGGGTGGCAAAGATTCCCTTCTGTTTTGGCCATAGTGTCTCAAAGTACTTTCGCAAATCATGACACTTTTGCAAATAAAATCACAAAAGTGTCAGATATTTGAAAGTACTTTGTGACACTACTGTTTGCAAAAATTTTAAAAACATGTTTCTGGGGTGTTTTACTCCCCCAAAAAAGACATGACTTGCATCCTCAAGACTCGACTACAGTAGGTGAACACAACAAGAATTTTGTCCCTAGATGGTCCCAGATTTAAATGCCAAGCATTTCTCTGACCACCAACTGAAAACAAGATGGCTGATCTGTTACACTACATGGGTCATTTGTGAAAGTAAAAAGCGCATTTGCGACACTTTCGAATACTTTGTTAACTTTTCCCTTTGACTATAATGGGGAACAGTTTTTTTAATAACTTTTGAATCGTTCAATATTTTTTCATGAAATCTTCAAAAGGCACATCGGGGACCCTGGCTGCATGTTCCTTGAAATTTTGGGATCAGTCACGCAAACCATACAATCTGTAGGAGTAAGCAAAGAAACACACAAAAAAACATAATCTGTGTGTTTTTGGTGCTCTGTAGCTCCACAACCATATACACAATCGTAACAAAACTTGACAGGTGTGTATTCCAAATTTCAGGCACATTTGTTATATGGTGGCAAAGTTATTAAGCTGCCAAATTTCTGATTTAACCTTGAATGGGGCACTCAACCCTAACTATAGTCCACTATAAAATATATATTCATTGCAAAAAACTGTTAATGCATCATTTAGGGTTAAAACACAAAAAGTCAGGAAATGAGACCTTTATGGTTGCCCCTACCCCATCTCGTGTACCCCCATCCTCCTGAGACTGACAGACACTGGGGTGTGTCATTGGGGCTGTGAGGCCTAAATGTCACCCCATTCTTCTTTAGTGTGGTATGTGAACATGATTACACATGAAATGGGGTGATTGTTAGGCCTCACAACCCCAATGACACACCCTGGCATCTTTCAATCTTGGGAGGATGAGGGGTACACGAAGGGGGCTAGGGAGCCACCCTAAAGGTCTCCTTTCCTGACTTTTTGTGTTTTAACCTTAAATGATGCATTAACGCAGTGTTTTGCATAGAATTTCCTTACTTTTTGAGAAAGCATAGAAAAGTACAAACTCACACAAGGTGGTGGGAGCGCAGGGCCCTTTGGGACCCACGCTCTCACCAACTTGCAAATTTTTGCCTAACGTAGCAGTACAAGTACTGAATATCATATGTATTGGTGGAAGCGCATATTGGTGGAACCGTGGGGCCCTGAAACAAAACAAAGGTTCATTCATCACAGTGGCATAATTCCACACCTGTTTACATTTCACAGACCTAGCCACTGAAAATTACCTCCATGATAATAAGGCTAGCTACCCTATAAATGTCAAGCCACTACCACAGTGCAAATGCTACACACAAAACATAAACTGCTTCATGCAATATCTCCACAGCAAATTTTTCCAACAACCTAAACACCATAATTCACATATACAGGACATCCCCTCAACACCCTCCAAATTTCAAGTTAAAACACCAAATCGTTTCAGAGATATTCAACTTCAAAATGTGTGCACCTTTAAGAAATCTTTGATCATGAGAATCATCCAAGACACACAAAATTGTGGACCTCACAGTTGAAAATGCCCTAAAATGATGGATTCATGATCAAAGATAAAAATCTTTGATCATGGGGGGAGGGAGCAACTTCAAACCCTTATAACTCTGGAAAGGAACAACATATTTTCACCAAACAACAACTGCCATGTTCCATAAACAAAGGGCTTTCTAAGTGACAATTTCCAGACAAATCAAAAACACAGTGACTGTGCTATATCTCATGGAAGGCAGCGAACAAAAATAGCAGAAACTGTATTTTTGGTGCTTCTCTGCACAAATAACGTATACACTAGTGAAATAGAAATTGGTAAAATCTTCAAAGCACACCACCAAAGCCCCGCACCCATGCATACAACCCAATCTGAAGTCACTCAAATGCATTCTTTAAAAACTACTGGGAGCGCAGGGTCCTTCGAAACCCACGATCCCACCAACACATCCATTTCTCCCTAACATCATAGTACAAGTACTGAATATCATATGTATTGTTGGGAGTACAGATTGCTGGGAGCTCGGGGCCCTTCGACCCCTATACTCCCACCAACTTGTCCACGTCTGCCGAATATCACACTGCAACTACTGATTATCATACATATTTCTGGGAGCACGTATTGGTGAGAGAGTGGGTCTTTTCAGGCCCCATGCTCCAACCAACTTGTCCATTTCTACCTAACATCACAGTACAAGTACTAAATCTCATATGTATTGCAGGGAGCACAAATTGCTGCCAGTGCTCCAACAGCTTGTCCATTTCTACCTAACATCACAGTACAAGTACTAAATCTCATATGTATTGGTGGGAGCACATATTGCTATGCATGTGTGGCCATTCAAGCGCCAGGCTCCCACCAACTTGACCACATCTGCCTAAAGTCAAACTGCAACTACTGATTATCATACATATTGGTGGAAGCACATATTGGTGTGAGCACGGGGCCCTCCAAGCCCCACGCTCCCACCAACTTGTCCATTTTTGCCTAACATCATAGAACAAGTACTAAATCTCATATGTATTGGTGGGAGTACATATTGCTGGGACTGCGGGGCCCTTCAGGCCCCACACTCCCACCAACTAATCCACTTCTCCCTAACATCACACTGCAACTACTGAATAGCATATGAATTGGTGGGAGCACATAGTGGTGGGAGCGTAGGGCCCTTTGGGCCCCACACTCCCACCAACTTGTCCACTTCTGCCTTCGGACCCTGCACTCCCTCTCACATTGTCCAGCACTCCATAACCATAAACATCTGCCATACATTCTTAGCTGTCCTATACCTTATCATGAAATCTTCCTACACAACCAAATGTATGCTCACCATGTCTTTCACAATGCACAGCAATGTTTTCCCACTAATTATAATGAACATGCACCACAACTCAACAACTGTGACTGCCACCGACACAAAAATTAATACAATCCAAGATCTATTATGACTCTTTTTACATACCAAATTTCACCCAAATCATCCACATGGTTCAAAAGTTACTGAAGCAAAACAAACCAAATTTTCATTCGTCAGAGTTGCATAATTCCACACCTGTTTACATTTCACATACCTAACAACCAAAAGTTACTTCCGTGGCAGTAAGGCAAGCTACCCTATAAATGTCAAGCCTCTAGCACAATGCAGAAAGCTATCAACAAAACGTAAACTGTTCCACACCATATCTCCACAGCAAATTAATTTTCCAATAACCTAACCACCATAATTCACATCTACAGGACATCCCTCAACAACCTCCAAATTTCAAGTTAAAAGACCAAACCGTTTCTGAGATATTTAATTTTAAAAGTTCTGAAAACTGGGCTATCTGGTCCCTCCAAATCTGGCCATCTAGTCCCACCCTTATGAACAAGGATCACGATCAAAGAATCTCATGACCAAAGAATTTGCAGGCTCTCAATCAAAGAATAAAAAATGTTAAAACTCAATTTTTTGGAAGAAGTACATTAAACCACAGGCATAACTCAATAGAACGAAGCCCCTGAGCAAAACCCATCCTATTTTGACTTCATAAGTCACCCCTGGACTTGAATATTTCATTTTTAAATCAGACCATCTCATCCCTCCCTTGCAATCAAAGATTGTGGTCAAAGAATCTTGCGATCAAAGAATTTGCAGGCTCACAATCAAAGATTGTTAGCGAGCCATGATCAATTAATTTTTTAAACTTTAAAACTCTATTTTTTGACATAATTACAAGAAACCACAGCCATGGCTTGATAGAGGGAAGCCCCTGAGCAAAACCCATCATAGTTTTACTTCAGAAGTCACCCCTGAGCTGAGATGTGTTTTTTCTGACCACAAAATGAAAACAAGATGGCGGCCATTGTGATTAAAGAATTTCTTGCAATCAAAGATTCTTTGATTGTGAGCCTGCAAATTCTTTGATTGTGAGGAGTGACCAGATGGCCAAAACCCCATTCTTCTTTCTCAGAATAACCATATAAATTTTCCCATAGACATATAATGGGAGCAAAAAAGTTTAATAACTTTTGAATGGATTAATATGTTTTCACCAAACAAAAAGTGGCATGTTGCTTGACCCAAGATCTTTCTATGTGCCAAGTTACAGACTGGCGTGCCACACAATGGCCATGCAGCGCCACACACAAAATCCAAAAAACTGCCCACAAAACTGTTGAAAAGTGCATTTTTCAGCATTTTGGTGCACAAAAAGACATATGTCCGACCCAAAAAAAAAGTTGGCAAATCAAGAGATCTACCATACCCCACAGTGCATACCATGCAAATCCGTTGAATGGATCCAAAGTTATTAACGAGCAAACTTTCGAGTTTAACATAGAAGTACCTTCATAACCCTAAATATAGGGGTGCGGTATAATATGTGTACTGTATATATTGTTTCACACAAAAATATTTTATTTAAAATTTTATCAAATACTGAATTTTATTTTTATTCATTTATTTCTATTTTACCCAGAAAGGGGACTGGATCGAAAGGATCTGTTTTCAGCCACACCTGGAGGAAAGTGAACAACAAGAGGGAAATTAAAACATACAGAAATAGACAACATGCACGATAATAAAATCATAAAAAGTAATCATTATTTACATATATGCAAAATATCCACTGCTATTAGTAAACATTTTAACAATCCCAAAAGACCATAACAATATAGGTGCCAGGGGCTGGTCTGCTGCTGCAGAGGACCAAGATGCCTTGGCAACTTACCTCTGCCACGCTGGCAACCAGAGTTAGGGAACAAACTTGGGTTGAAGGGGTTTGGTCAGTGAGTACAGCTGGAGAAGATCAAGTCACTTCCTGGTGGCTATCCTCTCCTGGACTGGGGACATAGGCTTCCCCAGCTCTTGGCCTCCACTAAGTGGAGGTCAGGTGGTAGCACCAATGCTCGAGAACTGACTGTATGCCAGGTAGGTGGAGCAGGGCCAGCAGTCCTGTTGTGAATGTGCACCTCCATGCACATGTGCTTCTGTGTTTACCATGGCTTCCAGCATAAAAATTTGGAGGAAAATAGAAAGGAGAACTGGTCTCATGAAGCCCAGCCCGAGGCACCGTGGTCTGTCCCGCCACTCCAGAAGAGACAGAGAGAGAGATAGGCATAGCAATGGAACAGCTGATTGAGCCAGCTGGTGATGCCTCAGGACAGGACTTAACAAACTCCTCTGGTTCTGCCCTGGAACATATAGGTGCCTATGCAGAAAGCGGAACAGGGTATGCATAAAAGCAGCATACATTGGCCTCATATCTTCCCACTTGCAGGCAGGCACATGTTGACTGGCATGTATAAATGTACACCAACACACGGTATCTGCCATGGCTGTACCCCCCCGATGTGCTGCTGTGTGGTGGTGGTGGATCAGAAGACACAGTTGGGCATCCACTTAGATGCCCATCCTGGGTGCTGAAGTAGGTCCCATACACTACACAAGCAGGGGATTCTGAGAGGCATGGGATGTTGCATGTGCAAATGGATGGAAGACTGCACAAGGGGCTGTTCCCAGACTGCCCTTTCAAACCAGAGTGGTGAGGCAGAACTGTAGGGAGGAGTTTCATTCTCCCACAGCTTGTGTGGTCACTATGGTGGCACACAACAGATACAGCAGGGTTCCTGATGATGTATCCTGTATTCCTCTTGCCTGCCATGCTCTTGAAATCCACTTAATGCAGGCATGCTCCCAGACATGCGCTTGGACAGGCTGAGCATGACTCTTTATGACCTGCCTGGGGATTCAGTGTGGAAGGGATGCATTTCCATTTCATGCATGCTGTGGGGATCTGTGGGACCCCCGATACCTGACAATCTCACTTAGGCATGCCTACATGCCACAGTTGCATGTCACATAGGCATAAGATCCTACTGAGTATAGCAGCCATAGTGAACAGTTTGGGTTCAGTACTGGTATCTTATGTTGGCAACACCTAAACCACTATAGGTAATGCTTACTTGCAGAACTGTGCAATGTAAGTAAAAACTATTATGTGTATTAGGAGACCTTCTAAGGCATTATAAACTATGAGACACTAGTGCAACTGAGCCGGCACTTTATCCTCCATAAGCCAGTTTGCATGGGGGACTGGGTGTTTACAGTTACACAGTACAACCAAGTGTGCAGATGCAATCTGTGTGCATTGGCATGACATTGTCACATCATGCTGACAGTTGGGGGATGTCCAGGTTTAAGAGGAAGTAGGAAATTGTGTTCCCTCTGCAGAGGTTATTTCTACATGAGACTTAGGTAGGTGTACTTGCCAGCTGGTAAGACTATTTAAACTACTCAAAGAAATTGTAAGAAATAAGTCTAATATGCACAATAGTGATTTTAATTTCACAGCACTACTACGCAACTGCAAATGACAGAGAAGTGATGGAGCTGTACCACACTGACAAGTATAAAATACACTGCAGAGAGGCAAACGGGATATAAAATCATTCATATATAAAGGTGACTAGAAAAAGTTTTTTGTTCTCATATTAAAATGGTAGAAGGAGACTAAATTAAACTGAAACTTGTGCAGGCAGCAGTTTTTTTCTGTTTGAGATATACTTATTTTTTCTTACTATTAAAATATAATGTATATGAATACCTTGGTATGGTTTACAAACTATGTTTTTCAGGCCATGGATTCTGAGAACCTTGTGACTTTGGTGTTCGTGGACCTCACCAAGGAATTCAACTTTGTTGACCATGGTTTGCTGTTACTGTCATTGATGCACTGCTATTTTCTCAATGATGAAATCAACCAGTTTAGGTACTATCGCTCAGGCCTTGAACATAGAGACATTAATCAGAATCATTATTCCAGTTTTCTTAAAGTTAGTTGTGGGGCCCCACAGGGCTCCATTTTAAGAAACTATGAACATACAAAATTGCCAGCAGATACAGGCCTTTCGATCTATCTAGTCTGCTCAAGTGTGCAGCATGCTGTTTAATAAATTGCAGCTGCCCCCTCCCCATAAACTCCCTTCTAAATTACTGCTCCCCACTTCCAACTTCTCTCCCCACCTTCCCCACAGTTTGACCCTCTCTTTGACCCTTTCCCACCTCCTCTTGAAGCTGCCAGCTGTCCACAGTGATACCACTTATCTGGCAGTGCATGCCAATCTGCACCCACCATTTCTGTGAAATAGTGCCTCTTCATCTCACTCTTGAACCTTCCTCCTCCAATTTTAGACTGTGTCCTCTGGTGGCCCCCCCCCCTTTTTAATGTAAACAAACCCTTTATATTAACTCTGTTTTTGCCCTTTAGGTACTTGAATGTCTCAATTATAGCCCCTCTCTCCCTTCTATCCTCAAGGGTGTATATGTTGAGCTCCCTCAATATCTCCTCATATGTTTAGTCCCCCATCCACAGGATCATCTTCATTTCCGTATGCTAGACCCCCCCCCAGTAGTTTGATGTCTCTTTTCAAATAAGGGCCCCAAAAGTGCACAAAGTATTTCAAGTGTGGCCTCATAAGGGACCTGTAAAGGGGCATAATGATTTCTTCCCTCCTAGAGGTGATTCCCCTGGTGATGCATCCCAGCATTCTGCTCCCCTTTGCTGCTGCCTTCCTACACTGTGCCAAATGTTTCACATCCCCTGTCACCAGTACCCCCAGATCTTTCTCCTCAGCTGAAGTGGTAAACTGCACTCCACCCAACCAGGAGGTGTTCTCTCTGTTTTTCGCTCCCACGTGCAAAGCCTTGCATTTTTTAGCGTTGGACCCCTGCTGCCATATGGCTGACCAGCTCCAGTGTTTCCAAATCCACTTGCAGTACCCTTTAGCCTGTGGCACATGCACAGCTGGTTTTGATTACAATATGATATTTTCTGCAATATAAAATATGTACAGTAAGGGAGTGTCTGTCAGGAGAAACTGCTGTCTTGCTGAAACTGACACATCAACCCCCCCCCAGGGATAAGTTCAAAGGACAGGATGTAGGTTAAACTACAGATATCTGAGACGCAATTACCTTGCCAATTTGTTTTGATGCCAAGAACCAATACATCCAGTTTATAATGCCCTCAGGGAAATCCTTTGATTTGCACTAGGTGTCATGAGGAAAGGGGCATATGCACATGTTGGGGTATCCAGTGAATTACATCAAAGAGACTTTGATGTCTGTGTGAAGCAGGTCTCAGACTGAATTGGGAAGTCTAATACGCATTTGCTTAGGGTATCCAGTGAATTACATCAAAGAGACTTTGCTGTCTGTGAGAAGCAGATCACAGACTGGGTTGCGGGAAGTCACATGAAGAGAGGAGATTCTTGGTGTCACACCTATTTTTGTAAAATATCTTATTAGGACATCCTGTGTTATAAAATATAAATTTTAATCCACCAAGGCAGAGTTAGGTGACCTCAGAGAGAAGGCCGGCTCAAGACTGCTTTTAAGTATATTGAGCAGACTTTACAGAGACACATTCATTTTCTGACTAAGAAGGAGGAACATCGAAGCACTGAAAGATTAAGAAGTAAGGATACATTAGCTAAGACCAGTTTGAGTGTATGGCTTATAGGAATTTGGACTTTTAAACCTGATTTGTTTTTAAGACTGTATGTGTTGGGATATCGTGTTCTGTATTTTGCTGTTTTCCTGTTTTTTACCTATTTTAAAGTAAAGATATATTTTAAAAACAGAAACCTCCTGGTGTGCCTTGAAACTTCTTTTTTATATAAGTGAAGCTTAGATGGTTATAGTTGACACTGTGCATGAGCTTATTGTGGTACCAAACTGGGAAACAGGTCAGAGTTCTCTAGGTCTTGCATAAAGTTCTAAGGATTCATTTTGTAATACCTGGTTAGGTGCCCATAGGCAAAGATATCTGGCCCCTCAAAGACAGAATTATCTGGGCCTGACAATTGGGTTTGCTAACAAGAGGTTATCAGTTTGAATCCCTCCAGAACTTGGGACAAAGGTGTCTCGAACCCACAAAACAGACAAGTGGGTTACCTTGTTCTGTTAACTGTTCACTATTCTACGCTCTGAGGTTGGCACTTTGGGAGTAGAGAGCTGATCTGCTGAGTGGGGTTGTGACAGATTGGTTGGCAGTGGTGGCATATAAAGTTTGGTGGTATAGGCTTTATTGTTCAGTGTGCCAGCTTGAGACTGAAAGGCAGTGTTTTATTTTAAAAAGGAAACAGAACTATATCCCTTGGCTTACAGTCAAGTTTCTACCCATTTTATTTTTTTTTCTGAAGTGCCAGTCAGAGTAGCAGTAGTCAGGAAACATGGCTTCCAACTACAGCAGGCACACTGTAGAATACTTAAAGTAGTTGTGCATGACAGAGGAGTCACGTTCGAGGTGACAGCCAAAAAGCAGGACCTCATAGATGCCCTTATGGTAGCAGATACCTAGAACAGCGAGTCACCAACTGTGACTGAAAAAGGCCAAATCTCGAGTGTGGCAGGGCTAGTAGCCAGTGCTGTGTCCAGGTCCAGTGAGGAGGACAGCAGGGCCACTGTCAGTGAAGGGCCACAGCAGCAGGGAAAGGTCACCAGTACTCAGACTGCAAATTGAGTTGTGCAGGATGGAGCTGGAGTTCCAGAAGAAGAGGGAGTGAGAGAAGCAAGAGGCAGAGAGGGCACAGTGGGAGGCAGACTATGCAAAGCATCACAGCCAGCGAGCTGCAGAGGAGAAGGCAGAGTGAGAACACCAAAAGACAGAGCGACAACAGAGGGAGGCAGACCATGAGGAGTGTGAGTGCCAGTGATCTGCAGAGGAGAAGAGAGAGGAGTGCCAGAGTCAACACAAACTGGAGAAACTACGACTCCAACCAGTGGCACCAGAGCAGGTAAGTAGCTTGGGTTTAACTGGGACTGCAGGACTGGGATACAAATTGAACTCCAAATTAATAGCCAAGTTTAAAGAGGGAGATGACATGGATGCCTTTTTAAATTCTTTTGAAAAAGTTTGTATTCAGGCTAAAATTCCTAGAGAGTCCTGGAGCTTCCAGCTATCCCCGCTACTTACCAAGAAAACTCGGGATGCATTGGGTCAAATGGACAATGAGAACAGTGATGATTACAGCAAACTTAAAGCTGCATTGTTAAAAAAGTTTGAATTAACTGCTGAATCATACAGAGCTAAATTCCGTAAGCTCAGGAGAAGCCCTGATATGAGCTATGAGGAACTAGCCATGAAACAACGTCAGTTTTTAAAACGTTGGTGGGAAGGAATTGAGGCAAACTCTGTTGATAAAACTGAAAATGTGATTTTATTAGAACAGTTTTATTGG
This sequence comes from Neoceratodus forsteri, assembly GCA_016271365.2. Lineage (NCBI taxonomy): Eukaryota > Metazoa > Chordata > Ceratodontiformes > Ceratodontidae > Neoceratodus > Neoceratodus forsteri. The sequence goes on from CM057455.1 coordinate 184,474,662, forward strand.
GCATGCCCAGCCAAACTGAAAACCTGGCTAGAGGACCGAGATCCCAAAACAGTGAAAGAGGCTGCTGAATTCTTGGACCACTATGCCAAGAGCAGACCTGCTCTGAGAGCAAATGGGGTGGGCGTGGCAGCGCAGAAAGGAAAAAGCGCACCTTCAAGGCAACTAAAACCCTCACTGCCTCCACTGAAACCAGTTAGCCCCAGGTTTCAGAGAAAAGATTTTTCTGAAAAGAGAAGTGAATGTTGGTTGTGTAAAGAAACTGGGCATATTGCCAGACAGTGTCCCAAAAAGGTGAGCAATAATACACAACCAGGTGCTAGGAAAGAAGTGGGTTGTTTGTGTGTCCCTAGAAGCATGCCAGTGAACATGAGGGAACACATGCACCCAGTCATGGTGAATGGTGTACAGATGCAGGGATTAAGGGACACAGGGGCATCCCTGACATTGGTGAAAGGGGATCTGGTACAGCCTGGCCAACTTTTACCCAATAAATACATCACTGTACAGGACTTTGCTGGTGAAGAGAAAACATTGCCACTGGCCAGTGTTCACTTGGGCTGGGGTGAAACAGGGGGAACTGTGCAACAGGTGGTTGTAGCCAAAACATTAGCAGTGGATGTGATCCTGGGTAACAATCTCCAGCAGAGGACTGTATGTGCAGTTACCCATAGCCAAGTGGCAAAGGAATATTGTAGTTCCCTGAACCCCACAGAAACCATTGTGGAAACCATTGAGAGGCTGGTTCCCCAGCCTGTGTCTCCAGAGGGGGAGACTGATAAAAAGGGGGTAGAAATTTCCCCAGTAGCAAGTAGCCACACAGCTACAGAGGGTTACTCTGAAGAGGAAGGGGTAACCCCTTGTCAGAGGGCTGGAATTTACAGTGATCCTGAAGGCCCTGATGCTAGTGCTAGGGACCCTAGTTTAGCGATTGAAGGGAACCTGTCACATGCCTTGGGACTGTGTGAGGGGTTTGCAGCTGCTCAGAGGAGTGATCCTAGTTTAGAGAAGCTGAGGGCTTAGGCAGACTCTGGCGGAGCACAGGTAGGTGATGGCAGACATAAGGTTTATTGGGAAAATGGACTTATGTATACTCAGGCAGTACAGACAGAGGGAGGTATGCTAGGCAGGCAGAAACATAGAAATATAGAATTTGACAGCAGATAAGGACCACTTGGCCCACCTAGTCTGCCCATTTCCCTACCTAATGGATAAGCTGCAGATCCTAGTTAAACAACAGCCTACTTCCTTCTACCCCCCACTAGAATTGCCTTATGTTTGTCCCATGCATTCTTGAATTCCCCCACTGTTTTTGAATCTATGACCTCCTCAGGAAGGCTGTTCCATGTATCCACAACCCTCTCTGTGAAGAAATACTTCCTCACATTACAGGCAGGCAGCTTGTCATTCCCCAGGGGTATCGTGAGCAGTTGCTCAAAATTGCACATGATATTCCCTTGTCTGGTCATCTGGGAATTGCACGCACTATACAGTGGTTAGCCCAGAATTTCTACTGCCCTAACTTCACCAAGCAGGTGAAGGAGTATTGCAGGTCTTGTCACCGATGCCATGAAATAGGGAAGGTGGGCAAGAAGACCCAAGCAACCCTGATTCCATTGCCCATAGTAGAGGAGCCATTCCAGAGGTTGGGAATGGATATTGTGGGGCCATTAAATACCCCCAGCTCCTCATGGAAAAAATTCATCCTGACTGTGGTGGATTATGCCACCCGGTACCTAGAGGCAGTCGCCCTATCCTCACTGAGGACAGACAAAGTGGCAGATGCCTTACTTGGGATTTTCTCCCATGATGGGTTTCCGCAGGAGGTAATTGCAGATCAAGGGGGTTCCTTCATGGCAGACCTGATGAAATGTTCATGGGAGAAGTGTGGGGTGGTGCAGAGATGCACAACACCATATCACCCACAAGCCAATGGACTTGTAGAATGATTCAATGGTACCCTAAAGTCAATGCTCCGGGTGTTTGCTGAACAGCATGGGAGGGACTGGGAGAAATACCTTCCTCACCTGTTGTTTGAATACAGGGCGGTGCCCCAAGAGTCAACAGGATTTTCCCCCCTTCGAACTCTTATATGGACGCCGGGTACATGGGCCCCCAGACTTGATCTTGGAGAACTGGGAAGGCAAGCACACCACCCAGGGAACTCCCATTGTGGATTACGTCCTTAGGTTTAGGTAAAGGCTGAAAGAGCTTATGGGAGGACAGCCCAGAGCAACCTGGCAGCTGCCCAACAGAAACAAAAAGTATGGTATGATCGCAGAGCCAGAGCTCGCTCGTACATGGTGGGTCAGGAAGTCATGATCCTTATTCCGGTCCGGAAAGACAAGCTGCAAGCTGAGTGGGCAGGATCATACAAAGTGGTTAGGAAGGTAAATGATGTGAACTACATTGTGGAGTTACCTGACAGAAGACAGATGGAAAGGATGTACCATGTCAACATGGTGAAGCCATATGCAAATAGGGCTGACATGGTGTTTGCCGTGTGTAGTCATGGGTAGGGGACAGACAAAGGAGACCCCCTTCTGGAATTGCTGGAAAAGAGTAAATGGGAGTCCTCCGTGGAGGCAGTAAAATTGTCTCCCCAGCTGACTCCAGGCCAGATCCAGAAAGTGAGGGAGGTTTTAGCAGACTTTGCCTCCTTATTTAGCACCAAGTCTGGACTAACCCCCTTAGCAACACATGGTGTGGAGACAGGAACACAGACGCCCATACAGCGGACAGCATATCGGGTGTCAGAGGCTGTCCAAAAGGACATTAGGAGAGAAGTGGAGGAGATGCTGGATTTAGGGGTAATCCAGAGATCCCACAGTCCCTGGGCCTCACCTGTAGTCCTTGTACCCAAACCAGATGGCTCAACTTCTTTCTGTGTGGACTATCGTGGACTGAATGCAGTCACAAAATTAGACACCCACCCAATGCCCCTGACGGACGAACTCCTGGATTAATTGGGAGGGGCGACCTACCTTAAGATCATTGACCTGACAAAGGGGTATTGGCAGGTAGAGTTGATGGACAGAGCTAGGGAGAGGTCGGCTTTCATCACTCCAATAGGCTTATTTGAGTTTAAAGTAATGCCTTTTAGAATGAAGAAAGCCCGGGCTACTTTCCAAAGGTTGGTGAACCAGGTATTAAATGGTGCTGAGGAGTATGCCGTGGCATACCTGGATGACATTGCCATCTTTAGTACCATCAGGGAGGAACACCTATCCCACCTTAGGGAAGTGCTGGGCAGGATACAGAGGGCATGGCTAACTGTCAAAGCCGAGAAGTGCCATGTGGCCATGGGAGGGGTGGCATACCTTGGCAATGTGGTAGGCCAGGGACAGCTCCATCTTAACCCAAAAAAATAGAGGTAATCCAGGAATGGCCCAGACCAGAAACTCAGAAGCAGGTCAGGAGTTTTCTCAGGACAGCAGAGTAGCAGAGTACTATAGAAAATTTGTACCCAGTTACAGTGCCCTGGCTGCTCCCCTATCTGACTTGACAAAGGAAAAGATGCCCAAGAAAATTACCTGGGGCTCAACCTATGAAAAAGTCTTTTCCAAACTAAAGGAGACACTGTGCAGTGCTCCTGTTTTGACAAGTCCTGACTATAGCAAACCTTTTATAGTTCAGACTGATGTCTCAGATGTGGGCATTGGGGGAGTACTGAGTCAGACATCCAGCCAAGGGAGGGATCACCCAATAGCCTACCTGAGTAAAAAGTTACTTCCCAGGGAGCAGGCTTACTCCATGGTGGAAAAGGAGTATCTTGCCATAGTGTGAGTCCTTAAGAGGTTATCAGTTTGAATCCCTCCAGAACTTGGCACAAAGGTGACTTGAACCCACAAAAACAGACAAGAGGGTTACCTTGTTATGTTAACTGTTCACAATTCTATGCTCAGAGGTTGGCACTTTGGGAGTAGAGGGCTGACCTGCTGAGTGGGGTTGTGACAGATTGGTGGCATTGTGGCACGTGGACAGCTGGTTCTGATTACAATATGATATTTTCTGCAACATAAAATATGTAAGGGAGTGTCTGTCAGGAGAAACTGCTGTCTTGCTGAAACTGACACATCAAAACCCGCCAGGGATAAGTTCAAAGGACAGCACATAGGTTAAACTACAGATATCTGAGATGCAATTACCTTGTCAATTTGTTTTGAAGCCAGGAACCAATATATCCCTTTTATAATGCCCTCAGGGAAATCCTTTGATTTGCACTAGGTGTCATGAGGAAAGGGGCATATGCATTTGTTGGGGTATCCAGTGAATTACATTAAAGAGACTTTGATGTCTGTGTGAAGCAGGTCCCAGACTTAAGTGGGAAGTCCAATATGCATTTGCTTGTGGTATCCAGTGAATTACATCAAAGAGACTTTCATATCTGTGTGAAGCAGATCACAGACTGGGTTGGGGGAAGTCACATGAAGAGATGAGATTCTTGATGTCACACCTATTTTTGTAAAATATCTTATTAGGACATCCTGTGTTACAAAATATAAATTTTAATCCACCAAGGTGGAGTTAGGTGACCTCAGAGAGAAGGCCGGCTCAAGACTGCTTTTAAGTATACTGAGCAGACCTTACAGAGACACATTCATTTTTTGACTGAGAAGGAGGAACATCGAAGCACTGAAAGATTAAGAAGTAAGGATACATTAGCTAAGATCAGTCTGAGTGTATGGGTTGTAGGAATTTGCACTTTTAAACCTGTTTTGTTTTTAAGACTGTATGTGTTGGGATATCGTGCTCTGTATTATGCTGTTTTCTTTTTTTTTTTTTGTGAAATTTAGCATCTTTATTGAATTTAACATAGTAAAATGTGACTAATAATAGGAACATGGACCAGTACTGGTCACAGTAATAACAAAATAATTACAAAAAGGCTTCAGGATACTTCAGGGATCATTAAAACCTATTAAAACAAGAACAACCCACAACTAAAAGAAAAAACCTACCCCTCCCAATCCTCTATTCCTACAATCCCTCCCCACCCGCCCCAGGATGTGATTTATTGAAAGAGAAAGAGACTATTTAACAAAACATATACTGAGATATAGTCCATATGAACTGAATAAATCAGTGTAAGATCAAACAGACCAAAGCAGCCAGAGGTATTCACATATGAACATTAGTTCAAGTATAGAGCATACAATTTGCCCCATTAATGATCAAATGAAGTCAAGCAATTCCAGGAGCTTGCAATTAATCTTTCAGTCTTGAAACAAAGAGATATTTCTTTAATCCATTCTGCATATGATATAACCAGTTGGTCCATCCAATGTCTGAGAACCAGCCTTTTAACGGCTATAGAAATTAGAGCCATGTGGAATCTATGCTCCAAGACCTGTATACTAGAAAACATCCCTAAAATACAAACTTCTATAGTAAACAAATCTCCCAATCCCAAAAGGGGATCTAAATTAGACTGGATTTACTGCCACAATGGAGCCAGTTTGTCACATTGTCAAAAAATATGTACCAGGTTCCCTTCAACTATGCTACACCTTGTACAAATATTCGAAGGTAGTTTATCTAACTTGGCCAGCTTGACCGGAGTATAATACAAGTTGTTCAAAATATGATACTGGATAAGCCTATGCCTATCTTGAGTGAGGTATCTGTGCATGTCCACCCATAACTGTCCCCAAACTAAGAAAGAGTCTGGCAGAAGAGAGGACCAAATTTTGGAGCCAGTAAGGGGATTAGGGAACTTAGTGTCCAGTAGGAAGGAGTATATCATGGAAATACCGTGGGCCTTATTTGCATACTCTTGTATCTTATCTAAAAAGGGCTTTACTTGAGACAGTGTGCATGTAGAACCAAAACTGGAGACCAATAGGTGTCTTAACTGGAAGACTTTAAAAATATGTTTCTGAGGGATGTTGAATTTTGCCATAATATCCACCGAGGATAGAAGGGAGCTGGTATTATGCTGTTTTCCTATTTTTACTTATTTTAAAGTAAAGATATATTTTAAAAACAGAAACTGCCTGGTGTGCCATGAAACATCTTTTTTTTTTTTTATAAGTGAAGCTTAGATGGTTATAGTCGACACTGTGCATGAGCTTATTGTGGTACCAAACTGGGGAACAGGTCAGAGTTCTCTAGGTCTTACATAGAGTTCTAATGGTTCATTTTGTAATACCTGGTTAGGTGCCCATAGGCAAAGATATCTGGCCCCCCGAAGACAGAATTATCTCAGCCTGACAATTGGGCATGCTAACAAGAGGTTATCAGTTTGAATCCCTCCAGAACTTGGGACAAAGGTGACTCGAACCCACAAAACAGACAAGAGGGTTACCTTGTTCTGTTAACTGTTCACAATTCTATGCTCAGAGGTTGGCAATTTGAGAGTAGAGGGCTGACCTGCTGAGTGAGGTTGTGACACGGCCTTCCTTACTATTCACCTCAGCACAGATCTTAGTGTCATCTGCAAAGAGGTTGATATTGCTTCTTATCCCATTTGATGTGTTAGCTACAAATACATTAAATAGTACCAGTCCTAGTAAATACCCCTGTGGGACCCCGCTTGTTACAGTCCTGGGTGCCGAGAGCTCTTCATCAACTACCACCCTCTGCTGCCTGCCCTGCAACTACCTCTTAATCCACCCAACCAGTTTTCTCCCTGCTTCCAGGCTATTCAGCCTTCTGTGGGGGCACAGATTCAAATACCTTTCTGAAGTCCAGGTAAAGGACATTGCATGACCCCTACCCAGTGATCTCATCAACCTGTCAGAAAGTTAACAAGGTTGGTCTGACATGACCTCTGAGATTCAAATCCATTTTGCCTGTCATACTGTAGGCCATTCTCCCCAGAAAACTCAACAGCCTTTCCTTAAGGATAGTCTCCGTTAGTTTTCCCACAATGGCTGTAAGGCTCACTGGTCTGTAGTTCCCAGGTTCATCCCTTGGCCCACTGTCATGGATTGGCACAACATGTGCCATCTTCCAATCCCTGGGCATACACCCAGTATTCAGGGAAGTGTTGAACAAATCTGACATTAGTCCCAACAAGACCCCTGCCAGCTCCCTGAGTACCCTAGGATGCACTCTGTCTGGACCAGGCACCTTATCCACCCTTAGGGACCTTAGACCCTCCAGTACCCTTTTGACTGGGATCTCCATGCCTGTCACCTCCTCTCCCTCTGACCCCCATCCACCTTTCCTCTGGATTATAGGCCCAACCCTTTCCTTGGTAAACACTGAGCAGAAGTACTCTTTTAGTACTTCTGCCTGCTCTGCCCCCTGCTCTTCCCACCCTCCCTCCTTTCAAATCCTTACAATCTGGTCCTTGCAAGTCCTTCTCTCTAATTTATACCTGAAGAAATCCTTTTACCCTTCCCTGAACCCGTATACCAGCCTTAGGTTTTTTGAAGCCTTGGCTGTCCTCACTAGTCTGCTCACCTCCCTGGACTTCTTCATGTATTCTTCCCTGTCTTCATTCTGGTAGGATCTTGTATACTTTCTAAATGCCACTTTTTTTTCACCCTCATCTTTTCCACTGCCTCTCCATTCAACCAACTTGGTTTCTTGTTCCTGGCCTTTTCACTTTGGTACTTGATGCAAGAGTTACTGGCCTCTACCAAACCCTTCTTTATGATGTTCCATTTCTGCTCTGCATCCATGTCTGGGTTGATGTTGTCTAGGTGCCCTTTCAAAATGATTCCCATCCTAACAAAATTTGCCCTCTTAAAATCCACCACTCTTGTATTGGCTACCTCCTTCCCCAGACTGAGGGAGAATCACACTGTGCAGTGATCACTTCCAGCTAGGTGGTCCTCCACCTGAATGTCTTCAACTAACTCTCTGTCTGTTAGTACCAGGTGAAGAATGTTCCCCTCCCTGGTTGTCTCTGTCACTTTCTGTATGAGGAAACCATCCTGGAAGGCCTCCAGGAGGACCTGCTCTCTGACACTTGAGGTTGCTGGGGTGTTCCAGTCCACCCCAGGCAGAACAAAGTTCCCAATGACCACTGTGTTACCCTTACTGCTAAGCTTCTTAATTTGTTCGCCCAGTTCCCTGTCCATTTCCACACTTTGGGAGAGAGGCCTATACAACACCCCTAATCTCACCTTCCTACCCTTTCAGTTCTGTAGGTGGATTTATAAAGCTTCAGCCTTGTCCACCTCACATTCCTCCCTGTTGCACAAAATCCACTCCTTAACAGCTATAGCGACCCTTCCCCCTTTCCCTGTGTCCCTGTTGCTCTGGTACAGTTTGTACCGGGGGATCACTAGATTTCAGTCCTGGTACTGGGTGGCCCATGTTTCAGTTATGGCAGCTATATCCACTTCCCCTTCCACCATCGAAGCCTTCAGTTCTACTGTCATATTGCCAAGGCATCTTGTATGCATTGAGACCACCCTCCACTGTGAATTCTTCCCCTGCTTGCCTATACTCTCTTTCCTAACCCTTCTCCTTTTGTTTCCCCTCTCCTTGCCTATCTTTGAGGGGGGGCCTGGTGGTCTCCCATGCCTGGTGGCATTATTTGCTGCCCACCCCTCACCTCCCACACCACATTTTTGCAATGAGCTACCCCAGCTTTATTTTTGACCCTTGATCCTTTCCGACTCAAGTGCAGCCTATCTGGTGCTTTGTTATCTTTATCTTTGTTATCCCATGTGCTTCCCCATCCCCCCAACAGTCCATATCTCATGGCCTCCCCAGTCATTTGTTGAACTCAGAGATTCTACTTTCCTGGCTGTGATAGCTCTTGGTACTGGGAGAATCTCAAATAATACTACTGTCCTCCCCTCTCTACTGCACAACCTTTCTAGCTTGTTGAATCTCTGCTGCACCTCTTCCAGCCTGTTTCCTTACAGATCATTAGTACCCAGGTGCACCACAATATGAGGTTACCCCCTAACTTCCCCATATGCTCCTTAATGTACTGTACCACTTTCCCCACTGTCATGCCTCTTCCTCCCTCTCTGCTTCCCACATCCTATTAACCTTGTCCCTCCTCCATCATCTCACCTTTTTCATACTTGCCTAGGACAAAGCCCATGTGGTGGATATTATTCACTGTGTTATTCCATCATTTTCTCCATGTTCCACCTCTAACTGATTGTATCTAACAGCACTGTTCATCACCATAAGCAACTATGTCTGTGTTCTTTTATGTATTTGCTTATCCCTCTGTTTTAATACTGCTTACTGCAATTACCAAAGATTTGTATGTTACGCTTGTAAACAATTGTATGTCATCTAAATCTTTGATCTTCTAGCTCAAGTGTATTGTAATCCAATAAATTATAACAAATAAATAAAAATTAATAAATAATAAAAAGTCAGGCATACTATACACTCCATCTATATGTGGCTCTTCCTGGCCCCTCTGCCTTCCCATCTTACACACTTTACTTATTGAATCTCCAGGATGATGACCCTCCTCTCTTTATCTTGCTTGCCTCCCTGGTGCAACCCATTCCTATGCATACATTCTTGTTCCCCTACCCCTTATTCCATCCCCATGTGGGAAGAAAAACCTAGTTATTGAACTATTTGATTGCATTGTTTATTATCTTTATTAGTTACATTATTGTAATTGTTATTTTATAGTCTTTATGAATGCTTAATTAATTGGATCAAGGTTAAAAAGGCAAACTATAAAACTTCTGGTTAAAATTAATGTTTACATAAGATTTCCAAGAGCAAGAGGAAAAACACTACTTGAACCTTAAGCACTAGAAAGGGGAAATGCTGCCTTCAAAATTTGGAAAAAAAGGAGTCTGCTTTTAATTTTCAAGTGAACTTTGACTAAAAAGGGATAGAGCATCAATCCCATATAAGGAAATGTGAGTTTCATTTAACAAAGTAATATTAAGGAACATTTTTCAGTGCCCATTCTACAGAAGAGGCCCCTTGAATTTTTGAGATGTCAAAGGTGTGATGTATCCCTGGCAACCAGAGACAAGAGGCCTTGGTGGTATAAGAGGCTGGTAAAAGCTACCTTTCATGAAAAAAAATTGAAACCCTTTTTGAAAAGTGCATTAAGTTTCATGAAAAATAAAAGACTTTTGCCTCTTGTAAGAGCAATTTTTATCATGCCAAAATGAACCTTTCACAGTCTGTAGAAGAGATGACACCTACTTATCTAAGTTTTGTAAATGCAGCGTATTGGAAACAAATATAAAAATATTTTAGAACAGTATTCTGTAAAATAAACATCTTACATTTAGTCTTGAATGAAAGTTGAGAACATGACAAATCCAAAGATATATTTCTGGGTTATGCAATTTGTTGTCATAAGGAGACACGCCATCTTAAAGATCTTTAGTAAACACATTTGATTTATGGTCTAAAACAAAGGAAACGTGCTTGCAAAGAAATCTAGTGTTTTGAAACCTCCTTAAATAATTTTATGGACAAATCTTATATTCTTATAAACCCTATGGAATGTGCAACAAAAGTTTCACTTTGTTTTAAGGAACTTTGCTAAAAAATAAAGTTATACCTCTTATTATCTTAATTCAGGAAATACTGGTCCTATAAGCAAGAAAGACACTTCAGAAGACTGGTTTCAGTGAGAGAAGTTCAAATCTGTTTGTTTGGAAATTGTATTATTTTGCATGCAAATGTTATGAAGGAAAACCCATTTCATGTTTAAAAGTGGACTCTGAGAAAAGGAACGGACATTACAAGGGGAGAGAACCATTGCACCATCATCTATAGGACCCGTCAAAACTGGCGATGATGTCAGTCTGAGCTTAAAACATATATACAAATTATGCCAAGTCTATCCCAGAATTGCAGAATTTTTGAAGGTGTGAAGATCTACATCTATTGGACTGAGAAATCCTGTGGTTTTAGGACTTTTACTAGGACAGAAGCCTGCAAGTTGACACAGATTGCACCGAGGTCCAGCTGCAAGGACTGCTTGTTACAAAAAGGACTTTTTCCAATATTAGATGAAGCAAAGGGTGGTTTACATACTGGGCATCCTGACTGAATTGATGTTTTTTAATTTCTGCTAAAGCATGAACATAGAGACTAACTGTTAATTTCATCAGCAAGCAAATCTACAGTGCTGTTTGATAACAGATTAATCCAGTGTCCTGAGGTTCAAGATTAAATTAATTGAAACATAAACAGTCATAGAATCCAGTTATGAAGAACTTTGCTGTCCACAAGAAATACCTTTTCTGCAACAGCTGCTGTGGTGATGGGATCTACCACTGTGCCTTGGAACTGTTAGTATCCTATTGTCTAATGTTCCTGTCAAAATCCTGAGTGACTCTTGATGATTCATGACATCCCAAGCAAAGAGAAGTCAGCCTGCACTGCTGAATTTAAGCCAGAGGAGTCCAAAGCTCCCATATTCAAGGGTGAAGGGAAAAAGGCAGGGGCCCAGATATTCAAAAGAGTTGAGCCATGCACAATAGGGTTGCACCTGCGCAAGTCTGAAATTGCGCCATTCTGCAATATTCAGCAGGAGGCAGTTGTGCCCCCGAAATCATGCTGAGCAACAGTGCAATGATAATGAAGGCATGCACAACCGAAGGGTGAGGAACCATGCATAAATGGCGCAGTGTGATATTCAACGACTTGTGCCATGTGCAATAGGGGAGCAAGCGGAAGTTGCGAGATAGCAGAAATGAGCCAAACTAAAAAGGAGCAAGGGAGAGGTGTAAGAACACTACAGGGAAGCCACATGAGGCAGAAGCACAGGTAGACAGACAGGGCTGGAGGCACAAATAGGGCAGGCCTGGGAAAGGGCACTCTGAACAGCCAGGCACAGGGAAGGTGTGGGGAGCCACACAGCACAGAAGCCAGCACAGGCAGGAGTACCTGGTGCAGGGGAAGTAGCAGCCAGGACAGTGGGGGGAATACAGCAACAGCTGCCGGGGGTGAACACAAGCCAGGGACATGGCCAGTGCCACCTTCCAAATGGAGGCCATTATGAGGGGGGTGAGAAGGTGGGCGGCAGGGGGGGCGTGGCCATGGAAAGGCCCATCAGCGGTATGCCCCCAACAAGCAGTACCGAGTCCACACCAGCTTTGAGCTGTACACTGATACTGAGATTGTGGGCCGGTATCACCTGAATAGGGCAATTCTGAGGCGGCTCTGTGAGTTGTGCAGTTATGCGATGCAGGCACCCACACAACGGAGCCATGCCCTGTCAGTGGAGACTAAGATAACAGCCTGCATGTGCTTGCTCATGACGGGGTACCTTCCAGAGACCAACTGGGTACACCACAGGCATAACCCAGTTGGCCACGTCACGCCACCTCATCCAATTCCTCAGCGCACTGCTGCCACATGCTGCGGATTACATCCATTTCCCTAGCGCGGCGGAGTGCAGAGCAAACATATGGGAGTTCCACAGGGTAGCACATATGCCTGGCGTGCTAGGGGCAATAGACTGCACCCATGTGATCATCCACACACCACCTGGCCCGGAGGGGGCCGCATACATAAATAGCAAGGACTATGCCAGCATCAACTGCCAGGTGGTGTGCGATGCCAGGGGGTGCATAATCAATGTCTGTGCCACGCACCCTGGAGAAGCACATGATTCTTTCATCTGGCACCAGTCAGCACTGTGCCAGATTCAAGATTGGGGACATCCCCACTGGACACCTAGTGGGTGAGTATGCAAACCACATGGACAATCATAGGGCCGGGGGGGCATGGCCAGAGGTGTCATGGGTAGTGGTCTACATGGCCTGGGGCATGGCGATGCTGATCACAAAACTAACCTTCACCCTCTACACACAGGTGATAATGGATACCCACTCTGTCCCTGGCTGCTCACACCCTACCTGCGGCCCGCTACCCCATCACAGCAACGCTACAATAAGGCACATGCCACCACACGTAATGTCATTGAGCGGGTGTTCAGGATGCTGAAGGCACTGACTGTTGCCTGGACACCTCTGGCGGTGCCCTGCAGTATAGCCCCTCAAAGGTCTGTGGGCTATTCCTGGCCTGTTGCATCCTGCACAACATGGCCAACAAATGTGGGATAGCCGTACAGGTTGAAGAGGGGGACAGCAATGGGGACGATGGGGACGCAGGTGATGATGGTGATGAGCAGCCCCCACTTGGCCGATGGGACCTCCAACTGCTCCAGCTGGCACAGCTGCACCGGGACACCATCACGGAGAAGCACTTCAGCCAACCCAGGTAAGTCATGGGGCCATGTGCAACCACCAGTGGCTAAGGCACAACCCACAAACACGCATGGACACACACTAGGGGTGCATGCCATCAAGGGAAGTGGCAGGGCACAGAAGCACACACACAACCAGGGATGGGTGAGTATTAACATGCCATGCAGATGGACACACACACACAATGCAACAAATATGCACAGAGGGCAGGAGGCACACCAATCCAGAACGCAAACCATAGCAACACACACATGTCCACAGGCCACCACACCCACTGACTGTCCATGTGCGTGTGTCACATGCTGAGCACCATTGCACATTGGTGTACAGCACAATGCAGGCATCATCATGCACATGCAACTCCGGACAGCAGCCGGGAGGGTGTGCAGGTGGACTGTGTGTCTGCGTGCAGGCCAGTTACCCACCCATGCACTGCCACTGAAACACAGCATGCACACGGGCCACTGAACCCAGTAGCCGCTGAGCGACAGGTCAGTCATGACACGGTGCCCGGCCACCACGGATGTGTGGTGGCCCCGCAGAGACCCACCAGCACTAACAGGCTGACCACTGGCCTCATGGGGTGGCACCGATGGTCCCCCAGCATTTCCACTGCGTGAACGCGACCGTGCTCGTGCAGGAGTCTGCAGCACACCAAACATGCCTGTGCCAGGAGTGCTCTGGATGCCCACAGCTGAACCCGGCGTTGACAAGGTGGGAGTCGCACAACGCCGGGAATGGGGGGTGGATAGTGCACTGAGTGGTGTCTGCAATGCATGGGCACCTGACTGTGTGCCCATTGTGGCCATGACAGCAATGAATGCCTGTGCATGCCTGTCAATGGCAGCAATCACATCCTCCCTCAAATGGTCCATCCCTGCCAGGATCAGTGCGGTGTCCCTGCTGCGACACTCCTCTGCCCACTCCAGAGCCACACGCAGTGCATCCACGGACATTGCAAGCCACATCTGCTGCTGGACCGATGCTTGCAGTAGGTGGGTGTGCTTATCCAAGAGGTCATCAGCCTCCTCAGCATCCTGTCCCTCAGGGTGTGCATGGCCCTGATGATCAGCACCCCTCGAGGGTGGGTGCTGCAAACCAGGACCAGGTCTGGGCATGTCCACAGGTGGTGCACAGACGCCGCCACTGAACCCTGTACCCCCAAGTCCATTGGGCGACTGCTGATGCTGCCCCTCTGGCTGCCGCTCCCCAGGGCTCAGTGGTGCCGCCGCGGTGACCGCAACAGTCCCACTGTGCTGAACAGACACCAGTGCTGCCCCACTGGTGCTGACAGGCGCAGCCTGGGACTGTACTGACATGCAGGCCTCCACGGCGGCACCACCCACAGCCATGGGCGTGAATTGCCCTGCTGTGTGGCCATCCCATGGCACACACGTGTCACTGTCCATGACGGTAGTGTCATCATCACCGGTAATGGACTCTGCACCGGCCACAGTCACAGCATGCTGTCATCCGTGGATGCCAGCACAATGGGATACAGGCAGGGCTTCCTCCACACCTGTTACAATGACATCAGTGTGGACAGCCAGGTGGCCCCACTATCACAATGCTCCATGTATACCTGTGGAGGTGGATGGTCCCTCCTCCAACTCCAGCTTACTGTCCTCAGTGGACAGGCCCACCACCACTGACCCATGCAGATGCTCAGGATCTGTGAGGGAAAGCAAAGTCGCGTTACTGCATGTGACCTACCCTGCCCCCCCCATAGACAGACCATGACTTACCATGCAATGATGGGCCACCACCCGTCTGGAAGCCACCACCCGGAACACCCTCAATGACACTGCACTGCATGCTTCCAGCAAGCCTCTCCTCCTGTGGGGTCAGCTGTACCCCCTCCGGCTGTCCCCCACCTGTTGCAGCACGTGCTGCCCTGATGGCAGCCACCTTCTTCTTTATCCTCCTCCTGTCTGTGCCCATCTTTTTCTTACACTCCTGCACAGAGCACTGATGGCTGCCATGCAGGTTCACAGCACGTGCCACCTCCTCCCATGCAGCAGCATGGGCATGAGGTGTTCTCCGTTGTCCACTGAGAAGTGGCTCCTGATCCAGGTAGACCTCGAACAGGGCCTTGGTTTCAGCCTTTGTTAAGTTAGGCCTCCGCCTCCTCCCACCACTGTGTTCCTCCTCTCCAACAACCTGCTCGGTCATTATGTAGGCTGTTAGAATGGCAGTTGTTACCTGTGACTGTGCAGTCCCACGCATGTCCCTGAATCCACAGTCCAAACTCCCAAACAGCATGCAACTCACTAATAGACTGCAGTAACCGACTATGGCCATTGCAGCACAATGTCGCACTTTTATAGCGCAACCCATGCAAATGAGGTGAGGAGCAACTTTAAGTAGATGCAAATTGCAGTGCTGCACCATTGAATAGCTGATTAGATGATTTGCATATGATGGCTGAATATCGCACTGTTGTGCTTTGCGCAATTGTGTTGAATGTGCTGAGCCAATGGTGCATTTCTGTGACATGCGTAGTACACACCTCACTGCGCATGCCCGGGTTTCTGATGCAGACGTCTGCTGTGCTGATGATGTGCTGTGCACGGTGGGCAATGCAGGGCATGGCCACCATTGTGTCAGTGGCGCTATAGCGATGGTCACTACATGGCGCTGTGACACTGGGCCATCATAGGTGCAATGGGCCAACTGCGAGGTAGGCCGCTATGGCACTGGCACACAGACAGCCAATCACGCTACATGTATTGTGTTCCAATGGCACTGTGCGTGGCCATGCACCAGAGACCCTTGACCCTGTGCCCGACCTTTGCCCCGAGGTGCCATGCATCAGGCATGGGTGCACCTCTATCGCGCTGTTCAGTAACAGCATGATAGGGAATGGCAGCGCTGTACCTCGCAGCATCTGCACATGGGGAGCCACGCTGCAGAGCACCATATTGCCAACTATTACTGAGAGAATGGCATGCAGATGGACAGCGCAGTGGTCTGCGATAGAATTAGCCAATCTGGTGGCAATTGCGAAGCCACACCATGGGCCTCTCTTCGGGGAGGCGCCCCTGGACAGGGCCAGGACCCAGGTGTGGCAGGAGGTGGCTACTGCCCTGGTAGAGGCTACTGGATGGGGGAGGAGCATGGAGCAGTGCAGGCACTGCTATGGGGACCTGCAGAGGAGGGAGCCAGAGCTACTGGCATGACTGCGAGCACATGCCAGGAGGGGCACGGTGCCATGGCCAGGTAGGGGTTCTGTCAACACACTTTTATCGTCCATTTGGGTAACAGTGTTGTATGTGTCCAGCACATAGTGGAGGGACTGTCTGGGGTTGGCTGTGGTGGTGTTCACAGGGTGTGGAGTGGGTGGGTCTGGTTGGGTGGGAGGCACACACCTGGGGGCAGGGGACTTTGCTTCAGGATTGTACTGATGTTCTTCTCTCCTGTTTGCCCAGGCCGGAAGAATGCCGCCATGCGAGGAGGTGGCGGAGGAGGAGGCGGCGTGCAGCCAGGTGAGGCGAGGGCCATCACTGCCCACCTGACCGGCCCGATGAGGGTGAGTGCCAAACATCCATGATTACTATTGCATGCTGTGTGACAGGGTGGGCAGTGGGGCATGGCCACCATCCATCGACACCACTGCCATGCACGCAACTTGTTACAGTCAACACTGTCCAGTGACAATGCAAGTCTGGGAGTGCATCAATGGTGGTCCATGCGTGCACCAGGTACATGGTTGTGCCACTGCCTTTGCACCACATAGCCATGTCACTAAATGGCCACGGAGGTGCTGTGCGTGATTTGGCTGGTGGGTGTGTGCAGCATTCCACATGGCTGTATGCACCTGGGTGGGCAGGTCCTGTGGACGTGATCACTGCGGGTGGTCACGCACCAATACACTGGGGTATGTCCCACGGCCGTATGCCATGCACAGTGGGTGGGCTGTATGGGATTGTGCATTCACACCTATTGACTGTGCTCCCTTGTCCTAGGTACCCGCCATCTTTGAGAGATATGGGAGGCACTGCGGGAGATCCTGGTGGTCGCATGGGCATTGCTGGAAATCCTGCATAGATTGGATGAGACCGGAGTTCTGAGGAGGCACAGGGCCCGGAGGAGCCAAAGCAGGGAGAGGCACTCCCACTAGTGTGGATGGCTGGCAATATTCACCTACCCCCCTGAACCCACCCTCATGCCCCTCCTTCCCTGTCCCATTTGTCCACCCCTGCTCTCTACCCACCCCCACCTTGTTTGTAGCCCCCCAACCTTGTATATAGTTCCACTGTTTTATTGTATATAGTTTGTGTTATTGTATATAGTTGATGGTTATATATTTTTTCATTAGATTTAATTTTGATATGAATACTGTTGTGGTCTCTGATTTGCAGTGGGCAATAGGTGCTCAGCTGCAGTTCTGTGCATGGCGTCAGGGGTGGTGTGGTCATGGGTGTGTGTGTGTGTCAGTGTGGAGGTGACTATGGTGTGGGGGTAGCTATCAGTCAGTGTCTGTGGTGTGTGTGTGTTGTTCTCTGTGCACTGGATGACTGTGTGCAGTGGGCCATGGTGCATGCTCTGTGTCCATGGTGCACCCATCGGCCCATCCATGGCCTGTGCAGCTGACACACATGCATGTCTGTGGCCTGCACGGTCTGCTGGCATGTCAGTGGTTGCAGTCCCTGCAGGGAGGCCACTGTACCCATCACTTTGCTGGGTTGCCTCCTGTCACTGGTGTGGTGCATGCCTGGCTTGGGTGGCACTGTGGGCACCACAGTCATTGTCCCACCTCCATGCTGTGCCTTGTGTGTGTTGCAGGGGATGTGCCCCACTGTCTGTGACTTGTGCTCCAGGCGACTGCTGGTGGTGTACGGGTCCACAGTGCCTGCGCAGGGTGGCTGGCACTCCAGTGCCATGGAGGACTGTGGATTGTGTGTACACAGTTTACATGGGCCTACAATGGGGGCTTGGTTGCCCCACCACTGTGTTCCTGTGTTGTTGTGCCCTTGGGTATGGGTGGGTGTTTGTCCATACACTGTGTGGCATCCGGTGTGGTGCATGCTTCCACGCACCACTGTGGATGGCTGTGCTGGTTGTTGTGGCCAGTGGTGGGTTGGGGTGTGTCACTGGACTACTGTGCAGGGTGCTGTACCACTGGTGGTGGTGTCAAGGGCACGCCCTGTCCCGTGTGGGGTACCTCTTGTGCTGACCCATGGTTGGTTTCTCAGCAGTACCTCGAGGGGACAGTGCATGGTGGCACTGTGCCTGCCATTGTTGCATTGCTGTGTGCTGCCACCCGCTGATGGGTGCTCGTGGTGGGGCTGGCTTGCATGGTTCTGTGGTGCACAGGGTTGCAGTGTCACAGTGGGGGTGGTGGCATGCATGGGGTTTCCTGCAATGGTGGTCACTGCTCATGGAGGGGTGTCTGGGGGTCACGGTGCAGGGTGTGACTGAGGGGGATGGTGTGGCACGGGGTGCTCAGCCCTCCTTATGTGCCAGTCACAGCTTGCCAGTAGGTGTGATGGGGTACTGTGGCCTGGCTGTGGGTTGTTTGCTTGTCTCCATGGGCCAGTGGGTATTTCGGCCCTCCCCCAGTTGTGCAGTGCATGGGGTGTGGGGGGACGATGTCTGTTCTGCTGTGTGTTCCTGTGCCCATCTGTGGCATGGGTAGTGGGCCATTACCTCCCTGGTTATGCAGTTACAGTGCTCTGCTGCTGGGAAGCGTCCCTGGTTGCACTATGGCACCTCTGGACTGCTCAGCTGCACATCCCTTGTTGCGCTATGGCGCATCAGATCTGCTCAGCTTCCCCTCCCTAGTTGCACTATGGCGCAGGTGGTGCGAAATTCAGTCGTCGGCTGTAGGCGCAGTTTGGCCTCCTCTGTTTTTGAATATCGCGTCTCTTGTACATGGGTGCAATAGACTTGCGCTTGCTCCTGCTATTGCACACTTTTTGGGCGCAGTTTGAATATCTGGGCCGGAGACTACAGCCAAGCCAGCAGCCAAAGGACTATCATCATTCAGAAAGCAATTCTCACCGAGATTTTTAAAGTTAAAAAGGAAAAGAAGACTAACCTCTATAATTGACCAGAAATGTAAATATTATTTTAATTATATTAATTATTCTATAATACGTTAATGTTTTAATTTTGGCTTATCTGGGGAGGTAACAGTGAACTTAATCTTTAGTTACAAAATCTTGGTGCATATAAGTTAAGCTTATGTTTAAATAAAAATAAATACATTTTGCATGCTATAAGGAATTAAAGTAAGTTTTACATAGAGACATAATTCAAGGCATTAGTATAATGAGTTTGTAAGTTCTTATACAAGAAGTTCATGCTAAATACTAGCGTGCTAAAAGTATAGTATATAGCCAAAATCATTCCTTATGCTGAATATTGATTTGTTGTGTTGTAAATTTGCTAAAATATTTGTATTTGTTTTATTTCTATGCATTATTTGATTTTTTGAAACCTCTGTTGTTTAGAGTTTTTATTGTGTTTACAAGGTATACTTACGCTAATTAGGAATATTTAGAATTTCTGTACTGATAAATACAATTTATTTTTCATTCTTCTAAGTATGGCAGAAACATTTTTACCACTACCCAGAACATTTACAATGGGCAGAGAATAAGATTTGAATTTTATAATTATTTATGTGAATTTCTGAAATGTTTGTGGTGTAAGGCCCAAGGCAGATCCATGTGCCTATTGAAGAATTTAGTATTCTGACATATTGTTACAACACTCAAGGGTCCCTTTTCCCCACTTGATCGCTGTTATACCTATGCCATATACTCCCTCTCTACCCCATGCTGCTGCCCTTCTCTGTACCCTTGCCCCTACCATTCCCTACCTAGACTCTCCCTCTTCCCAATTTGGTCCCCCTTTGCTTTGCATTAGCATCTTCCCTACCACTGTCCACTAGTGCCTCCCTGATCTTGCTCCTTCCCCTATAATCAAAGTCCCTCCTCTGCCTCTTAGTTCTCCTACCTGACTGGCTGCCCTCCTGCTTTCCATACCATTTCTGTGTCTCCTCACCCTTTCCTGAGTCTCCTGCCCCCCCTTATGCCACACCTACTCCACAACCCCTGTTCCTGAGTTAACCCTACTTCTAGCCTCTAGCAGCTCCCCCAGCAACACTACTGTCCCATTCCCCTGTTTTCATTGCTACTGGCTCTCCTACATATTCTTGCTACAGACTTGCTTGCACTGAGAACCTGTTCTTATCCTCCCTCTTTATCCTGAGCTTCCCCTGTCCTTCCTCCATGCAATCTCCCATCATGCTCTGCTCCTGTTCCCTTCCTTCCTCTTTTCTTGACCTCACTCTAGCCTTTGTCTTCAGGTCCCAACTGCTCCTTAGTGGTAGTATGGTTTGCCTTCTGAGTCCTCTCCCCTTGAATTCCCACTGTTCACGTTTTGCATCTTCAGTGTTTGTCCTCCTGTTCCTTAGCCTCTGTTGTTCCCCCCTGCTCCACCCTCCCCATCTACTCAGGTCCCTTCTCAGTCTGTCAACCTCCTACCTAAGTTGCCCTGTCTCTTTACACAACATACAACCCCTACTCTCCAAGCAATCCCAAGGAAGATGGCTGCCCCACACCCACTGCAGCATACTGTCCTGGCTCCCCTTCTGGCCTGCCTCTGTGACCCATTACCCACTTCTTACCCTTCTCCATGCCTGCTGCTTATTCAATCCCCTATGTCTTTCAATTTTTCTTATTCCCCAACTGATTTATTTGCACCTTTGTGACCCCATCTATCAGCTTAACAGTCGCTTTCCTTCGGTATCCTATGCCACCACCTGACTCCTGGGACCTTTGTTATCCTACCCAATGAGGCCTGCAGCCTGTGTTCCTCCCTGCAGATGCCCTACAGATGCCACCTAGTCAGACACCACACTCCTAATTCATGGCACTCATGATTCAGGATTGCTAGGTCTCCCAGGTGCTTTAAGGAGAAGGCTGGTGTCCTATTGGCTCACATCAGCCGCGTGTTCCTGCTCCCTTTCCAGTAGCACTGGGTGCTCTGCTTCAGGCCCACCCTCAGCCATCCCTCTGGTGTTCCCCTCTCCTCCTCCCAGCCAGAGTTTTTGCACACACAAAATTGACTTAAAGCATCAGTAAACCTGTTCACAAAGATCCCTCACAGTAGCACAGCACTCCTGTGTACTTAGCTCTGCTCCATCCATTCACTGCCTCCCACTGGCATCCTGTTGCAAACTGAGGCCTACTCTACTCTTCTCCCTTTTCTAAAATGACTTGCCTTCAGTATCACATCAAGTTTATGTTGACCAAAGGAGTGTGATCAATAGCATGTGGTGAAAATGTTGAAATACGGAAGATCATGGTACCTGCACCTAAAGTGGCTTAAAAACTATCAGAGAGGCGGGTGCCCAATTGGCTCATGTCAGCCATGTGGCCCTGCTCCCTCTCCAGTGGCACCAGGTGCTCTGCTTCAGTCCCACCCTTAGCCCTCCATCTGGTATTCCCTTCCCCTCTTCCCAGGCCAATCCTCACACACAAAATAGACTTTTAAAACATCAATAAATCCCTTCACAAAGACCCCCCACAACAGCTCAGCATGCCTGGGTACATAGCTTTGCTCCATCCATTCACTGCCTCCCACCAGCACTCTGCTGCAAACTGAGGCCTACACTACTCTTCTCCCTCTTCTAAAATGACTTGCCTTCAGTATCACATCAAGTTTATGTTGACCAAAGGAGCATGATCAACAGCATATGGTGAAAATGTTGAAATACGGAAGATCACGGTGTACAAAAAAGCACTTGTGCGACATTGTGTAGTGAGGAGTTGCACTGTGTGAACCTTTGGGATAAAACAGAAACAACAAACCAGAGGTCAGGTGCATAAAAATGCCAGTGTGCATTTTTATTTTATTCAAATCAGAAAGTAAAAAATAAAAATAATAAACAAACAGAAAGCAAAAGGTTAATCAACGTCCAGTGTCCAGCAAACTCTAATTTTGAACATTCCTGAGGATTAGCATCAGCCTTTGCATGTAGAACAGTGTGGAAACAAGCACACACTTCTGAGATCCTCCTTACTTGGTAGTCAGTATTCAAGTGATTCCCCTATCTATCTTTGTTACTCCAAGTGGTGGGGTTTTATACTTTTCATGGATGACATCACCATCAGGTGATCCACCTCCTTTTGCTAAAACCAGTATAAACCTCTTTTTCTCAGGAGTTCCCCATCAAACAGTAAAGACATACATGTTTATACATGGTGTCTTTTCTACCCTAGACTCAACTCCTCTTTTCTTGGTTAAGGGGGTGTCATGTTAATGGGGTTTTATGTTACGGAGGTATTATCACAGTCTGAATATAACATTAGTCTTAATGAGGCTAAGTCCCTCCCTCAGTCTGTGACATTACCACTTGAAAATACCATAAATAGACTCATTCCATAGGCTGCCAGCCCTATAACAGGTCATGGAATACTATTCAGCAGGTATAGTTTAATATTTCTTTGTTTTATATTTCCATTTTGCTTCATCTCAAAAGATAGTTTTAATATGATGGTTAAGTCCATAAACATTCCACTGGGTTTGCAAGGGGAACGGGAGAACGAAGATGTGCTCCTCTTCCCCCATCTCCTGCCAACCCTTGGAACTCATCTAATCTTTTTCCTTTTATTTCCATTGAATCGTTAAATGTGACACCCTAAAATAGACAAGCATACAGCAAATGTATTTCATTTTCATTCTCAGCACAAGCGGCTGTCTCACTATCATTGTAGAAAGAGGGTGAAAGTTAATACTTTGACATTAACATTTTGGACAGCAACTCCCTGTCTAACAGAAATAAAGAGTGAAAGGAATGGGAGGGGTCTCGGATACCTCACACATGGGTATCTTCCTTAGATAGGGCTCACCCTGTCACACACTGCAGTGGTGATCCACGGTGGTGTGGTGTTGTGATAGTAAAGCTACACTTAAGGGAAAACTTGCATTTGAGAAGTGATCCACGGAGGTGTGGTGTGGTGACAGTAAATCTACACTTAATTTCACTTTACACTGCCTTTTGCTTTAGCCTGATTTAGAGGCCCAGTTTTGCATTGCAGCATTTTGCTGACTCAGTTTTTTTTTTTTACTGCCCAGCAACATTTTTAGCTCAGTTGACGTGGAAGCCTTGTCTGCAGCTTGTGCATTTCAAATACTACTTTATGCAGATGATGCTGTCATTTTTATGACTGTGAGCATAGCCTAGCAAACATTTTGCATCCAGAAAAGGGCTGATGTCATTTTTGCTACCAAACAACATAATAGAGTGTTAGTAATAGATCCCTCCACTGAAGTCTCATTTCTACACTGCCTGTGTGTGTATAGGGAGTTGTGGAACACTATTTTCTTCTGACTTGAGGAGTTAATTGAGCCCACAGAAAGTTAACTCTTTATCTTCTAGCAGTCATTCTGTGTCAGATTACCAATGGATAGTACAGACATCATCGAAAGCTATTGGAAGCAGAATGGGTTAAATACTTCCTGGAGATTTCTGCATAACAAATAAACTCTGCTGTGCCCTCTGCCCCTATGAACACCTCATTAAGCCACTTGACACCACCATCCTAAGAACAGTCATTCTGCTACTTTGCAGGACATTCCATTAATGAAACTGGCTGACTCGGTGGCACTGAGGGTTGAGGCACTGGATGCCACACCTCTCACCACACTAGTGACCCAGGTTTGGTGATGGACTCAGGTCACCAGGGGTTGGCCAAGTGGCTGAGGGGAGAAGGATTGAGCACTCAATGGCTGCTCTCCTTCTCCAGGGAGGGGTGGGATGCTGGCCCCACTGCTATACCACCACTGCCTGGGTGACCACAGGTGTTGCTGGTGCGGTTGGGAAATCAGACAGACAGGGAGGGGCCCACGTCAGCTGAGGACCAGAGCGGGGACACATCTCAGTATGCCTCCATCTCATTGATCCTCCTCGAGTGCTGATGTTGGCAGGGGGTGGACCAGAACAAGGAAAAACACCCCGTGGCTGATCTAGGTGAAGGGATCCTGCACTGCTGTGACCATGGAGGAACCAGGAAGGAGCTTTTGTTGCACATTCCACTGAGGATCGGACGAGGTAGGATGGACTCTTCCTCCCCACCAGGGGGTCAAACCGGGTCTCCAGAGTTGTATAGGAGCAGGGCACCTATGGGAGCACCCTCCCAGTCCTCATGGCGCAGACTGGGTGCATTGGGATGCCTGGAGAGAGGAACCAGTTGCGGTGCAAGGGGGAGTATATAGAGATAGTAAAAAAAAAAAAAAATGAAACTAATACTATCAGTATGGAAAAATAGCAATAACCTGAGTTTTGATAATTTAGAGAAAATAATTATTAATAGGCCTTGTGAAAATAATTTTTTGTATGCAAAATGTCATGATTTGCACTTCTGCAAAGCCACCTACGCCAAAACACACAAGTGTGCACTCGCAGTTTGGGTGTTATCATACTCTCCTGCCAGGCAGTATGAACCAGCATGTGGGAGTTTTGTTGGGTTGGGTAGGGACCGATCTCTAAAACAGGCTAGGTCCTGGGTGGTGTAAGAGTTAAGTCTGTGGTTTACTAGAGAGGGTTATGAACTTCAGAGATTATACTACAAAGCGAGTGATTATTGGAAGAATTTTAAATCATTCCCAGTATCAAACATTTCTGTTACTGATAAGTAAGCCAGGATCCATAAATGGCAAGATTTCCTGATGGGAATCTTAAAATACATTAATTTGTTCACCCTGAAAACAGAGCTGTATCAAGGTCAGAACTTCAGTATGAGCGAGTTGAGAGAATTAAAAAAAAAAAAGAGTATGATTTTTAATTGTATCACTGGAACGTATTGTAGATTTCTTAATTTTAGGAGTGAGATTAAATATTGATTTTTTATTTATTGAGATATTGGAATTACAAACCTTTGAGTCAGACACCTTTAAAATGGCTCCACATCATGGAATTACAAAACAAGAGAAATGGACAATACAATGAAAGGTATTACAAATGAAAGTGAAAGGTAAAACAACCCAGTGTCAAGTATGGTACAAAGGTAATGAGCAATGCATTGAAAGATATTTCATCTGAATGTGGAGGGTAAAACAACCCAGAGTCAAACATGGTACAAAGGTTTCAATCAAATTAAGCTATTGCTTACATTCAAATTTCAGGGATGGTACAAGGTTTCCTAAGCCAATAAAACAGACACATAAAATAAAATATAAAGCATACACACTGAATTGAACTGAAGAGTAAGATTCTAAGCTGGGATTCTAAATGGGTGTGGGAGACAAAGCAAGGGAAATTGGCTTGTTCACACCTTAAAGGTCATCCTGGCTGGAGCCCCTGAAGCTGTCAGCTGCACTTAACACCTAATCAGGAGGTGAGAGTCATGTCACAGTTCAACCCCTGACTTACTCAGTGGCTGAGTCCTTTACAAAAAAACATGCAGTTCAGGCAGAAAGAAAAGGATATTTAGTAAATATATGTTGGGGATTGCTGGGGGCCCTGTGGCAGGCAGGGGCCCTAGGCCAGTGCCTATGTTGCCTATGCCTTAATCCGGCCCAGTACCTGAGGCATTTGAAAGCTGAACCTCAGCTGACCACTGCTCATCCCCTCCCCCCGACAGTAGCACTAACCTCTAGGCTAACACCCCTCTCTTTCTTCTAGTGCATCTCTAGCTACTTTGTTTTGTACAATGAATCCTATATTCCTTCCTTTACTGGCAGTATTGCTGCTAGGCACTCTTTGGATGGTGGAATCATGTACCTTGGTGCTGGCTCACGATCAAGCAAACCTATCATTTTTTTTATGTCACTCCTCAACTGTTGGTCCCCCTGAACATTTCAGGTAGGAGTGTACCCCAACTCGTCCCCCTACCATCATATTTCTCTCTAATTCAGAGCGAGACCTACTCGGCTTCTTCTTGCACTCCCACTCTCTTTCTTCCTCCTGGCTGGCTTGGCATTACAGCCTCTTATTCTCCCTGCTTTTACTTGCCAGGGTTACAGAGAGTAACCCTGGCCCCATAAACACCCCCATTACCTCTTCCAACAGCATCTAGATAACCCCCCAGGATTGAAAATCACTCATATGAACATCTGCAGCCTCCCTTCTAAATACTCTGAGCTGGAAGCATGGGTATCGCTCCACAACCCCCACGTCTTAGGTCTCTCTGAAACCTGGTTAACGCTACACCTCCCTGATGCCATGTATCAGCTGACCAGCTACTCAATGATATGCCATGATAGACCCAGAAAGAAAAAGGTTGACAGTGTCGCTATATAAATAAGAGAACCCCTCTCTGCCGCTATCACACTGTGCTCCAATTCTGCTTCCCCCTGTGAGTGTCTGATCTCTGAGGTGACTCTGTGTTCCACTAAGAAGCTCTTCATGGAATGTTATTACAGCCCTCCAGTGGGGGGGGGGGGCGAGCACTGATGGTCTACAAAACTGAACACCTTTCAGTTCAGTCAGTTAAATTCAGTCCAGTGAATTCAGCTCCATGGCAATTCAGCCCAAGTTAATTCAGCTTCTATGTCAGTTCAGCCCCAGTCAATTCAGCTCCTATGTCAGTTCAGCCCCTATGTCAATTCAGCTCTTATGTAAGTGCAGTACCGATCATAATCACGTACCAGATGCTGCTAACAATGCTGTCAGATGCGTTATTGACAAAATTAAGTCCACTGTGGCCACAACACATGAGACAACACATACCATCATTTCTGGAGCCACTCAGAGACTTTCAAATGCAGTTCTAACATGGCTGCCTGAGGAGCAGAGGATGAAAAGGATGGTACAGAGACACAGAGCAGCCATCCTGTGCACCATGTAATCCAGCAAGTCTTCAGGAGCTGGAAATCTCTATTATATACCATGCAACAAGTGCAAGTGATGTCTTCCTCTTGTTTGACAGTGGACCAGGAAATGACGAATCCTGTTATTTAGCACCAGTGCCAATCTATGCTTCCTCAGCATGTCACTCCACTGGTGTGCTAACAGCACCTTCAAGGCTTCCCCACCACTCTTCGAACAGCTACATATCATTCATGGGGTTTATCACAACAAACTGCTTCCTGCTGTATATACGCTGCTGCCAAATAAGATCAAGCAAACTTACTTGCCAGTGTTGCAAGAGCTGAAGAAGCTGCAACTGGACATTAGCCCACAATCAATAATGACAGACTGCAAGATCGGTGCTGTGTTAGCATTCCAAGACACTTTTCCAGGGACAACAATCAATTGCTGATTTTTTCATTTCAGCCAAAGTATCTGGTAGCAGGTACAGAACTGTGGACTTCATGGAGCTGATCCAGAGTTATCACTGAATGTGACAATGTTGGCTGCACTGGAATTCATGCCTGCACACAATGTTGTGAAAGACTTTGAGGCTTTAATGGACAGTGCATATTATGGTGAGCATGAGGATTTGCTACATCCTATGATTGACTATTTTGAAGAAGTTTGGTCAGAGAGGATCCACTGAAAACAAAGGCGATGATAGCCCAGATTTCTTCACGGCCAGCGGAAATGCTATTATGCAACTAACCAAGGCATCCCAAGAACAAACAATGCCATTGAAGGATGACACAATAGTTTATGAGCCTTCTAAGTGCTGATAACCCCACAATATGGAAACTAATTAATGCTATGAAAAAAGAACAGAGCCTGACAGAGACAATAATGGAGCAGTACATTGCTGGCTGCCCACCATAAGAACCTAGGAAAGAATTCAGCGCATTGTCACAGAATACCATGCAAGGGAAATAGTGTAGTACCTGAGAGGACATGCACATAATTTCATGTTTTAACTTAATAGATGCTAACAGTTCTCTCAATATGTTTTAATGTTCCACTCTTCAGCCTTTCCTCCTTTTTTTACAGAGGACTTTTGTCTGTTGGGGAAGTACTCTGCCCTTTTGCCACCATTAAGCAAAAAACCCAAATGGCTGTTATAGCCTCAGTCACTGTCTATTCTAGTATTCACACCTGGAGCTGTTGGAATGTGCACGTCAGGGTCGGGGTGGGTTAGTCTGGGTGGTTTGGGTGTTGTGGGGGTTAGAAGGTTATGTTTATGCTTATTTGTGTTCTATTCTTTTGTTTTTCTGTCTGGTGTATGTGATTGGTGTTTGCTGCATGTATTGTATGTGCAAATTAGCATTTTCAATAATGTGTACTTAATTGCACAAAATATGTTTTAAAGCTTTCAGTAAAGCTTAAATATGTTTACATATGTTGTTAGTTATGTTTATTTTAGTGCAGAACCAAAAGGAGCTGAACTGACATAGGGGCTGAACTGAGATAGGAGCTGAACTGATGTGAGGCTGATGTGGGGCTCAATTGACATATGAGCTGAATTGACTGGGGCTGAATTGATTGGGGCTGACTTGACATAGCAGCTGAACTGACTCAGGCTGAATTTGCCAGACTAAATTGGCTTGACACTAACAAAACCTCTTGGATGGTTTCGGTTCACTGTCCCTTCTTAGGGATACCATCCTCCCTGATGATTTTAACCTCAACTGGATAAGCACCCTGGAACCAGACTATGCCAGTCTACTGAAACTGCACAATCTGATTCAGACTATCACTGTTCCCACCAGACACAACCCAAGTACCTCTGGTCTTACCCTGTTGGATTGGGTTGTCACTAACAGGGAATACAAAGTAATTCAGGCAGGGACTCTAGTGGACTCTATAAGTGATCACTCTTTCATGTACATTATCTGGTCCTTCAAGACTAGCCACCCCTCAAGCTCCTTTCTTTCCAAAATTTTAGTTATCCCAACACCTCTCACCTCCTAGACTATGTTTGTTTCCTAAACTGATTGGGCATCTACTCCCAAACTCACGTGACACTGGCAGTGTCTTTTTTCATGAATGCCCTGCTGGTGATTCAGGACCACCACTTCTCACTCACGACTCATACAGTGAGAGGTGGGTGAACCCGATGGATTACTAAAGACCTCCTGACACTTATGAAAGCTAGGAACCATACATGGGCAGACCGCAAAACGTCCCATTTCCCTTCCCTGTGGAATGAGTACAGGCACTAGTGAAATCTGAGTAAGCACCTGGCCAAATCCTTAAAACGGAACTATTACCTCACCCTCCAGAGAGTGATCTTTGGTAATCCCAGGAAATTGTGGTGCTCCATTAGTGCCCTTCTAAATGAGCGTGCCTGAAAATAGGCAAGAAACTGTCTAGTGCACTTACCCGGTCAACAAAAACTAAATAAATAAAATAAATCCCCACACAAACAGTCCTGTACTGAAACCTAATTCCCCTACTGGCCCTCTGACTGAACCATCTGAGGCAGCACAGGCTTTCAATATGAAATTTACTGATCTCTCATCTCACCTAAGCAAGCTTCCTAGCAACCAACTTTCTTATCTGGAAACCAGCACTAATCCCCTGTCCTCCTCCTCTTACCAAGTCATACCTTCCCCACCCCTTCTACTTCAAGGCCATCTGCCTTAAGGACACTGCTAAACTCCTAAAGGGTCTCCCAAACTGGGGTAGCTCTAGGTCTGATGGCCTCTCTCTCCGGTCCTGCTCAAGCTTATCACCCCAGCTACCCCTCACTTCTGATTGTAATCTGGCCCTGAGCACCTCCTCCATGCCAGACACCTGAAAATCTATTAAGATAGTACCCATTTTTAAAGCTGGGGATCCCAACTCTTCTGACAATTACAGAAAAATTTCTATCCTCCCCCACCTACCCACCTAAGCAAGCTCCTAGAGAAAATTGTCTACCATCAGCTGTAGGAACACATGAAGAAGTACAACCTCATGTGTAGCCTACAACATGGCTTTCACAAAAATCACAGCACCTAAGCCCTGGCACTCTTCACTGATCTCATCCTCACAAACATGCTCCGGGGGGTGTGCCACCAGCTCTGTCTTTGTGGACCTGACCAAGGCATGCAGTATGGTCAACCACACACTCCGCTTCTCCAAACTGCACCAGCTTGGTTGATCTACTGGGACATCAAATTGTTTTAAAAGCTTCCTCTATGGCTACTTCCAATCTATGTGCATTGGCTCGGCTATCCCCCCCAACCCTGCCAGCGCCAACTGCTATCCCTCAGGGATAACTTCTGGGCCCTCTACGTTTCTCTGACAGCCTAAATGTAATTCACTCCTGTATGCAGATGGTCTTGTCATCTTTCATAAAGACAAATCCCTCTCTTGTATTTCCTCTCTCCTCACCCAGAACAGCTGCTGCACCCACAGCTGGTTCACATCTAACGTTCTCTTGGTGACCAAGAAAAAAACAAAACAAGACCTTGCTATTCAGGTTTAAACCCTACCTTGCTAAAATTCAGTAATCATTCTCCTCCCCCAAAATATGATTCGATTCTAGAAAATGTTGCCACATTTAAATATCTGGAGGTAACACTTGCCCCTGCCCTCTCATTCTCTGACCACATCAACCTCGTAGTTTGCAGGGTAAATCAGAAATTAGGAGCAGCCTATTGTATATGCCACTTCCTAACCCTAGAGGCATGACTTGCTATCATCCAAGGTAAGCTACTCTCTATCCTTGATTACTGTTCCCCCATCTACTCACCTATGCCCTCTGCCCTCTAAGTCAGGTTCACATCGGTACACATCACTGCTTATCACTTTGTTCTCTTGGTTCCTTTCTCTATCCACCACTGTGATCTCTTATCGGTGACTAGGCTGGCTTCCTCTCCAAGGGCACTTTGACTTTGCCCTTGGCTGCATTGTTGATAGCATCATTAGATGTGGGGAATGTGTCCCCTTTTTCATCACTCCTCAAGGTCAGAACCTTATGCAGGTGTTTACGCTCATTGGCTGCCCCCCCAAGGTACCAAGAGTCTCTTCCAACATGGGTGGGAAAGCCTTATCAGTTGTAGCCCATACTCTGTGAAAAGGTATTCCTCTGCAACCTCCACACTTCCAACTCTCATCCCATCCTCAAATCCTACTATAAAACCTGGCTTCTGGCAGAGACCCATTGCAAATGCTCACCAGTGTAGCTCCTGCAACCTCTGTGACCTTCCTTCCCAAACTACTAGCCACTTATAAGGGAGTTATTCCCATTCCCTTTGCATTTGCTACCATTGCCTTATTACCTGTTATTCTCTGTGTACCATGCAGATCTGTTGGGTAGGGTGGGGTGGGGGGTACTGTCAGGTCATTATTGTGAATGGCATATGACTGCACTATGTTATACTATAACTCCCATATCTAATATTGTTTGATTACCTTGTTCTGTTTCCTTGTCCTGCTGTTGATTATTACTGTATTTGTTGTCTATCATTGCCATTTTTTATGGCCCAGGTCATGCCTGGAAATAGTCCTTTGGATAAATGCACTTACCCGGTCATCAAAGACATAATAAATAAATAAAGTAAATGGCCTTATAGAGGATAAATTGTGGGCTCAGTGGCACTAGTGTATCATGGTTTATAATGTCTTAAGAGGTCTCTCGATACACATGATAGTTTGTATTATGTTGCACAGTGCTACATGTAACCATCATTTGTAGTGGTTTAGGTGTTGTTGAGATGATGCACCAATATTGAACCTAACATGTTCACAATATTCTTATGGTCTCATATGGATTCAGCATTCAAACTTTTTTGGGGGAAAAAGTTATTTTTTTTTAATTAAGGAAGAAAAGGAGCTATCACATTCACACATACTCTCAGCCACAACAATGAGAACAGCTTAATGTATGAAAAATATAATATTGCTATTTATCATATTTTGTGGGGACAGGAGCTAAGATAGGCCGTATGACAGAAGAACAGGGTGATAAAGAACAATGAGTAATTTTTTTTCCATTCAACTTTTATTAAAATTTACAATACTGAGAACGAATCCACAAGACATTTGACATAAGGAAGCTGTAATTGCTATACAAAATTATACTGATTCGTCCTCTCCCTACCCACCCTCCCTCCCCTATCCCCCAGCACAAGCGCAGCATCCTAGCAACCAAACCACATCATGCATTACAATGAGCGTACATTTCAAGCTTGTAAAGAGTACAGGGTTTGAAAAGCACCCCATATCCTATTAAACTTGATAAGTTTATTAGAAAGGCTAGTGATGGTTCTCTCCATTCTGAGATTGGCCGAAAGCTGTTGGAGCCATTCAGTGTAGGACACATTGTCAGAATCTTTCCAATGTCTAAGGATCACCTTTTTAACAGACATGGAAATTAATGACATATAATATGTCCTACACCATATAGAAATACCAGAAAAGTCCCCCAAAAGACATACTTTGGGTGTGAACAGATCTGCAAGCCCCAACAGTGGGTCAACTCTTAGTTTAATGGTGGTCCAAAGTAGAGCAACTTTTGGACAGTTCCAAAAAATATGAAGAAGGTCCTCTGGGTGTAACTCACATCTAGTACATATCGGAGAGGGCACCACACCCAATTTGGCCAACTTCTGCGGTGTATAGTAAATATCATGCAACATTTTGAATTGCATTAATCTAAGTCTGTCCTGGAGTAAAAATTTATGACAATTATGCCAAAGTTGAGGCCAATCTAATTCCTTCTCTGGAAACAGGGATGACCAGTATGTAACTGGGGCTAAGTTATCAGGATATGCGCATGCAAATAAAATGCTGTATATCCTGGACACCACATGGGGCAATCCAGCCAACTCTGCCAGAGTGGCCTGAAAAGTGATGTGGGCAACAGGGGGCGGAGTAACTCCAAAAACTTTTAACACAAGGTGCCGAAACTGAAAAATCTTGAAGATGTTTGTCCCAGGTATCATAAAGTTATGCATAATTTCTGCTGAGAAGCACCATTGTCTATCAACTGTAATAAAATCTTTCAGCTGACAATTTGATAACAGAGGAAGCCATTTTAATGGTAGGGGCTTGTTATCTAATTGTAGATTAGGATTGCCAATAATTGGCTGAACTAAGTCCTTAACATTATCATATTTGAGAAACGCACATAGTTGAGCGTGTGCAATAATCAATACTGCAATGGGCGAATTACGGAGTGCATCCGGAAGAGATCCTACTTTAGTATATAACAATGCACCTGGACGGAGTCCATACTTTTTAATAGAGGCTAACTCCACTCTTAGCCAGGCTGGGACGTAGGAAGAGTGAGCTAATAGCTGCTCCGGTGACAGCCACCTGAGATATTTGTTAACCTGGCTAGCACAATAATACAATCCTATGTGAGGAATTCTTAAGCCCCCTTTTCCTTTGGGAGCAGCCAGTTTGTGAAAGGTCATTCTAGATTTTTTATACCCCCATATGAAATTGGAAAACATACTATGGATCTTTTTAAATCAGGGCAATGGAAGGCCAATATTTAACATATTAAGGGAATAGAACAGATGGGGAAAGACATTAATTTTAATTAAATTAATCCTACCCCACAGGGAGAGAGGAAGAAGCATCCACCTGCGGATATCTTGGTCTATTTTTTGAGCCAACAGATCCAAATTTAATTGTTTAAGTCGGGTTACATTGCATGTCAGAATGATTCCAAGATATTTAATGGAATCAGACTGCCAGGCAAACCCAAGAGTCGTGATTTCTTGCTTATAAACCCTATGATTGAGAGGAAAAACCAAGGTTTTCCCAATGTTAAGTTTATAATTCTAAACCTTGCTAAACCCCTCTATTATATTAAGAATAGGGGGAATAGATGTAGCTGGATTAGTAATCTGCAAAAGAAGATCATCTGCGTATGCAGCTACCTTAACCACCTTCCCATTTAGAGATATACTGTACCTAGAATATCCTGAGCTTTGGTTAACCCCTGAATAAGGGGCTCTAAATATATATTGAAAAGCAGGGGGGACAAGGGACACCCTTGCCTAGTTCCCACATGTAATTTAATTGGGATGGAAATCATTCCATTACAAGAGATTCTAGCAGAGGGTAATAGATATAGTGAATGAATCCAGCTCAGAAATTGCTGGGGAATACCGAATGTCTCCATTGCAGCAAATAAATAATTCCAATGGACCCTGTCAAAAGCCTTCTCAGCATCCAGGGATACCAAGGCCATTGGAATAGCAGCATCCCTCGATGCCGAGAAGACATGTGCCAGGGTTCGCAAATGGTCCACTGGTGATCTGCCCCTCATAAAACTGACCTGTTCCTCCCCTATTATGCTAGGTAGAACCATGCTCAGACGATCAGCCAATAGTTTGGCTAAAATTTTAATGTCGTGATTAATTAAAGAAATGATCCTTTAACTAGAGACCAAATCCTGTGGCTTATCAGGCTTGGGCAATAAAACAATCAGAGCTTCGAAAAGGAAAGGATCTGCCCCTTGACTGGAAAGAATATATTGAAAAAGTGACAGTAAAATAGGGGTTAACTGCTTGGAAAATACCTTGTAAAAGTTGGAGAATCCATCAGGGCCAGGAGTTTTATCGGATGGCAATGATTCAATTACCAAATCTATTTCATCCTCAGAGATAGGGGATATTAATGCAGCTTGTTGAGAGTTAGTGAGGGAGGGTAACTGTAAGTCCCCCAAATATTTTTGCAAGTCCTCCTCAGAAGGGGGATTTACCATGGGACCATATAAATCCCAAAAACAACAAGTGAATACATCAAATATCTCTGAGGATGAAGTTTTAGGGGGATCTCCCTCTACAGAACGAATGGCTGCAATAAATCTAACTGATTCTAATTGCTTAACACGCATTTCCAACAGCCGCCCCGCCTTCTCCCCTTGGTCTGTATAAACTGCATTTGTTTTTAAAATGGCAAACTCCGCTTGCTCCCTTAACAAATTAAGATAAGCATCCTTAACTTTCACTAAGTCCTGCTTGAAAGTTTCAGAAGAGGTAGGAGAGAGACGGGATTCCATATCCCTAATTTGGGACAGAAGGTGGGAAGATTTATTTTCCTGTTCCTTTTTCCTTTTCAAAGGTAAGCCAATTAAAATCCCCCTCAGAAACGCCTTAAAAGTGCTCCATTCCACATCAGGCCACCGTGTGGAGTTGATATTAATAGCCATAAACTGTTGTATTTGGGATGTTATGTACTCGATCTTATCAGATTCCTTAAGAATTTGATTATTCAACTTCCATCTACCCCCCTTTTTAGGTAAAGAGGACAAGGAAATTTGACATACTACCGCAGCATGGTCCAAAAGTGGGCCTGAGACAATATTAGAATCTAAAACCCCAGCCAAAAGAGTTTGAGAGATGAAAATGCAATCGATCCGCGAAGAGGTGCTGTGAACCTGCAACACAAAAGTGTATTCCCGCACTTTGGGGTGAAGTACATGCCATACATCACAGAGCCCTGCAGAGTCTGCCAAGTCCCTGAACGCTCTTTGGGCGGGGGAGAGGCCCTGACGACAATGGCCCGACCTGTCTAAGGATGGATTGAATATCAAGTTAAAATCACCACCTATAATCATGGGGACATCCAAAAAGGGGGTGAGAACCTCCAATATTTTCATAAAGAAACCCAGAGTATCAATATTGGGGCCATAGGTGCTACCCAATACAATATCCAAAGTGCATAACCTCCCCTTCACAAACAAAAACCTTCCAGAAGGATCAGAAATGCATTGGATAGATCTAAAAGGAAGTGATCTATGTAGAAGAATCATGACCCCCCTGCTTTGGTATTCCCCTGCGCAGCAAATATCTGTCCCACCTGTTGCCTTCTCAGCTTATCTGCTTCGTCATTGAGTAAATGGGTTTCTTGTAAAAAAATAACTTCTGCTTTTAAATGACTAAGATATTTCAAGATCTTATGTTGTTTAGTCTTATGCCTAGCCCCTTTAACATTCCAAGTGGTAATCCTAAGATTGCTAGCCGTTACCCTTTGAATCACTGGATAACTCCATAGAGCTTCTCTTGTACTCATATTTGGCTTTCATGTGACATTTTATATAACTTCTGCTGCACCTGACCACCCCCCGCCCATCTCCACCCCAACACACCCAAACTCCAGTAACAGACTCCCAAACAATCAACCCCAATATCCCACAATAAAACTCAACTCCTTCCCACTCCCACCCCTTATTCTCATGGTACATGATGAACAGCTCACCAAAACATCTCCTCACCACCCCATCCCCCCGCCTTTCATAACTAAACTAACTAAATTATTATACCATCTACATTTATCATTAAGCAAACAATGCAGCAAAACAGTTAAACAATAGTTGTCTGTATACTGAACATCTCGAGGCATCAGCCACTAAAAATGAGAAGCCCTCCAAACCATACCAAGAGAATGGAAATTAAATAATAAAGGAGGGTGGCCCCCCCAGCCCTAGGAATAAGTTGCATCTCTCCCTTCAAGCCCACAGGGAAATGGAAGGGGTCATGAAAGAAATTAACCAGTAGCTTTTACCAAAATAGGAAAGAAAGAAAAAAAAACATTTTTACTAAAACAAAACAAATAGAGCTTGAGTAGACAGTCTAGCCAAGCTATAATCTGATTATGCCCCTGCATATGCAAAGAGTGAAGTTTTTAGACACATATCCTCCTATAAGTAACAAAGCAATAGGAAAAAAAAAAGGAATTTATTGCTATCGGAAACCTTCCCCCGCATATGAACATGCACTGTATAGTATACAACAAATTACAGTGTCCAATGCCATCTAGTGGCGAGAGATCGGAAATACATAATCAGGTAAGGTCTTAAATGCCAGAGCTTTCTTGAGACAGAAAACTGTTTAGTCCATCATTCCATCTTCTTGTTACCAACTCAAAATAACTTGAAGCAGTAGGTGGCGGCGAGATCAAAAGACCACTCAGCTTCCTGGCTACACCTCCTATTTATGCAGAACTGAAGACCTCGAGAGCTGAGAAGCAGTAGTGGTTGTGCATTCTCAGTTAATTTAAATTTAGGGACTGTCAGACATACTTTAAAGTACTGCGATGGGTCTCCAAAGCAAACTTTACAACTAGCCTCTTAATACTTGTGCGGCGAAGGAGATGAAAAGAAACACGTACGCCTTCAGAGGCGGACAAGCCAGACTCCCACCATTCGCAAGCCTGCGAAGGAAAATTCAAAATCAGCTGTTCCACATTATAACTCCAGCTCCCATCCACACCTTACCAGCCCCTAGCTCAAGGAGCCCGAAACAAGTCTGGGACCATAGACTTAAGACCAGCAGCCGCCGACTCAGCGTATTCGTATGTTATCCAAGAGTCAGCAACAAACACTTTAAATCTGGCTGGATAGGTCATTTTAAACTTGATTGCAGCAGCTATTAACTTTCTTGCAATGGGATGATAGGTGGCTCATTTCTGGTGCACAGAGAGAGGTAGATCTTGTACTACCGTCAGTTTAATTCCTTCCCACATGAATTCCTTCATTTCTCGCGCTATAGACATAAAATGCTGTTTCTCTTGAAAATTCAAAAAACGGAAAATAAAAGTTCTGGGGGCAGCTCCTTGTGATGGCATAGGTCGCAACGCTCTGTGGGCTCGTTCAGTAATGTATTTGGAGCCAAAAGGGGTAGGGCCAGCAATTATCTCTACAAATTTTTTAATAAACTTAACCAGGTCTGTGCCTTCTTCTAGCTCAGGGAGACCTATTATCACCACATTATTGTGGTGGCTATGACCCTCAAGGTCTTCTATTTTGTTTTCCATCCTGGCTAGTCGTTGCCTCACTGCCACTAGCTCAGGGTCAAGTTGCTCTTGCTTACGCTCTAGTGAGGATATGCGGGCTTCATTGTCTGATGTCCTCTGTGAGAGGGATTCCAAGACACTGGAAATACTTTTAATTTCTCCTGTGATGTTCTGGATTTCGGTTTTGAAAGGTTGAAACTCCTCCAAAAATTTGGTGAGAGTGAGAGGCTCCGAGAAGGCATTCCCGACACCAGAGGTCTGCATCTGAAGCTCAGTAGAGGCCTTAGGCTTCTTTGGGGCCTTTTCGGGAGTTGCAGGAGGGGTATGCTTTGGGGGGGTTTTCTTTATCTCCGTTTCCATCCAAAACCCGTCGGATAAACACCGATTGAAAGGAAGACTTCCACCACTTACTAAGTTGTTAGGAGCTTTCCTGAACAGGTATAATTAATATAAAAACTGACGGGAGGCAGGAGCTCACAAAGGAGAGTGTTACTCCGTGAACTGCATCACATGACTCCCCTCAATGAGTAATTTTGCAGATGTGTACCATACTAAACAGCCTCTGTACATAAACAGAGCAGCACCTTTACATGCTTGGCCTTCAACTCATTCAAATGCTTCATCAATATTTATATGAGTACATAGGAATTGGATAATGTGGTTCACTATTGCCCTATACTAACCAGCTAAATTCAGGCAGTCCAGCTATTTATGTATTTATTAATTTGAATGTTTAACTGGAAAAAACATACTGAGCTTATAACAGCTCATTTCCAGATGTGTCCTATGGGATAGGAAGAAGAACATAGCTAAACAATATAATTACTAAAAATACAAGTCAAATACAATGATATAGAATTACAAGCAGAAAAATAAATGTTAGAGGCAATTTAGTATTGAAATGCAATTAGAAAAAATGTAACAAGCTGCACATATAAGAAGGGGAAGCAGAGAAATGGCATGAACAGGACAAAACTAGAGAAGGGGAAATAAGAATAAACTTTGACAATCAGTAGCAAGTAACAAGGGAATAAAGAAGGAATGGTTCATACACAGTTGCAGGAAGGATAGCATAAGTCGTAAAGCTGAGACTTTAGGGAGGAAGGAGAAGAGGCAGAGTGAACAGAAAGGGGAAGCAAGGGTCAGCTTTTAGGAAAGCAGTAAGAACAAGCATTTGTCAATGCCGAATGTTGTCTCGCTGGCATTGGCACTGGTAATGCAGGAGTTAGGGATGCATAATAGGAATGGCAGTGAAGTAATGAACTGAAGCCAATACCACCCTCACCCTGCAGAGACTGACAGGCGTTGGGGTGTGCCTTTGGGTCATCAGCTATAATGCTTATGCCATTCTACCTCACCCTACCCTGCAGACACTGACAAGTGTTGTGGTGTGCTTTGGGGTAATTGGGCCTTATACTTACACCATTCCATAAGGAATACGCTGAGGTGGCAGCAGTATAGGAGAATGTGGTGAACTTTAGGGCTGAACACTCCAAGGCAGACCTTGATGCCTGTCACTGGCTGCAGGGTGGGGGTGGGTGGTGGAATGGTGTGAGCATTACAGCCAATGATCCCAAGTCACATCCCTGATGCCTGTCAGTCACTACAGGGTGGGAAGTTACAGTTGGAAACCCTAACGCCGTAAGCGTTTGTTGGTATTTTCACTCCAAATTTTCAACATGGGCTTTTTGTGATGCCACCTCATGAAGAGAGGCACTATCAGTTTGTTAGCTGAAAGGTAGTTTTGCACAGCAGTTATGCTATTTGGTGACACAGGGACAAAAACCATTTTAGGCAGGATGTGAAAAATGACAACTGTATTGTTCATGAGGAAGTGTAAAAAATTGCAATGTTAAAAATCTGTAGTGAAAATATGAAAAATTGGTGAAGTCATGAGCATGCTTAGAAACAGCGCAACACACGTCCATAACCCGGTTATTTTCAGATGTTTTTTAACCACATTTGTTAATTTGTCCCAAAAGTTGATTTCCCATAGTGACCACTCCATTGTGCGCCATAGGTGTGAAAACATTTGGGCAGAATGTGAAAATTGACAGCAGTACTGTTCATAAGGAGGTGTGAAAAAATGCCAATATAGAAAATCTGGCATGAAAATGTTGCACATTTACAAGGGTGCGTGGAAACTGCGCAACACACTCGTGTAACACCGTCATTTTATGAACATTCGTCGTCAAATTTTCAACATAGGCATTTTAGGACCTCTGCTCATGAACAGTGCCACCGTCATTTCCTCAAACTGTCCCAAAACTTGATTTCGCACAGCGACTGAGCTATTGTGTGCCGGACATGCAAAAACACATTTCGGCCAGGATATGTAAAATGACAGCTGTATTGTTTATAAGGAGGTGTGGGAAAAGGGGAATTTTGAAATTCTGGAGTGAAAACATTACAAATTCATGAAGTTATGAACGTGTGTGGAAACTGCGTAAAGCACGCTCATAAAACAGCCATTTTGTTTGATTTTTTCCACCAAATTTGCAGCATAGGCTTTTTGAGAGCCCCCCTCATAAACAGTGGCACTATTGTTTCATTAATCGGTCCGGAAAGGTGATTCTGTACAGTGACCGCAAAAATCACCTTTCGGAACCAAATAATGCCATGACAGTGAAAGAATTCATGAGGATGGGTTCCAATAACTCCATGTTGATAATTTGGTGCCAAGATTCCCAAAAATGGCTGAGATATGCACCAAAGTTGAAAAAAAACCTATTTATGTCATTATACAGCTTACTGGCATTTCTTCAGTTCGCGGTTGGCTTTGAAGAGTGTAGACGTGTTCCCGGGCCACCAAAGATCTTTGCACCTGGCTCTGGAGGTAAGTATGGAGTGAGGGTGTATGTGTAGGGAGGCAGGGCATGCACAGAGTGGGTATGGGTTGGGGAAGGGGCAGGAGACTTTGAGGACCATTTCTTCTTCACAGATTTAAAGAAGAAAAAACAATGTGGGGTGGTTTTCTTTTCCAAGTTTGGCATGCTGGGGTGGGCACCCAGCATGCCATCTAAAATATTTTTGGGAGGGATGCTGTAGCCAATGGGATTGGCACCCCATGGCACACATACCGAAGGGTGGGGTAAAGCAAGGGGATTGGGCACCCCTCGGAACACAACAAAAGAAGGAGGGGACTTTATGCCGATGGGGAGTGGGCTCCCCATCAGCAAAATAAGCAGGGAAGGGGGACCATGATAGGGATTGTGCCCCCATTGGCAAAGAAAGACTACAGGCGATGCTGAGGGGATTGGGTACCCCTCAGCATACATTGTAAATGGGATGGGAGTCATTATACCGATGGGGAGTGGGCTCCCTATCAGCAAAAGAAGTGCATTGGGGCACTCTGACAGCACTGTCATCAGGCACATCAGGAGGGCGTGTTATTGTGCCACTGCATGATTGCAGCAGACCTTTTCTTAGATCTGGTGGCCACCTGACACATGCCTGTAGTCAGCGCCTGCAGCTGCCTTATTGGGGAATGAGGGATGCACCTTCTGATGCGTGCCCTGCATTCGCCACAGTGACCGCACCCTCAAATCTGCTACTAGTGCAATATGTTGGCTGGCGCGCACACGTGAGCCAACATAAAAAGCAGATTGACCAATAGTAGATTTTCTAAAAAGAAGAATAAGGTAGCTTTATCTCTTGAAAACTAGTCTCAGAATTAATTTTTTTAGTCCAATAAAAGGTATCACTCTCAACATACTTTTTTGTCTCTACATTGTGGACTGGAGTAACATGGATACCAAATTTCTTTTTTTCTAAAAGGAAAAGAGAAAGGAATGGAATTACTGTTGCAAAGAGGGTGGGAAAGTTAGGCAGTAGGACAGTTACTGTCCGTATTCATGTCAATTCATGGATTTACCAGTTGTAAGTTAAAACTCCTTTTCATTTCCATTTTGTCAAATATTTTAGTAAAATTATTTCTTTATTTACTGAAATGTTTCACCAGGAAAGGCATACCGAGCAGTACTGCTTGTTTCCAGATGCATCCAGGGGGGGATGAAGGGGAAGGGAAAACAATAATAATGCAGATTATGGGCCTGATTCTGAGATGCATTACACATGGTGCAAGGCGATTTACACTACACCCCATGGCATAAATCACAACTTGCACCATGTGTTATGCTGGTTGCTGTTCCAAAAGGTGCCTTTCACCATGCCGTATGTGGGTTGCACCAAATGTAGGTTATGCCACCTGCCACACCCACAGCCTGGTGCAGTCATGTCAGTATAGTTAGGGTTGACTAAGCACTTTAATGTTAAACCTCAAACTTTGCACCATAATAGTTTTGCAACTATTCAATGGATTTGCATGAAATTTGAAGTGCACAGTCTTGTATAGTAGATCTCTTGATTTTCTAAGTTGTGTTCCAGTCGGATTTGCATTTTAGGTGCAGCAAAGTGCTGCAAAACACATTTTTCACTTTTTTGCTGATTTTTGCTCATTGTGCTGCAGTCACACAGTTTGATACTTCGGTCTGAACATTTCAGGGTAGAAAGAGGTTTGCTCAAAAATACAATCCAGAATTAGTTTGGTTAAAAAATCATCTGTTCATCAAAATTAATCTGTTCCAAAGTTATTTAATTTTGAAGTTTCACATTCTGAGCATGCTCAGTTCACTCCAAAATTGATATGTATTTTTTTCAAAAGGGGATTGTGCTCACAATCAAGGATTTTGTCAGCTCACGAATGGGGATTTATAAAATCCTCATTCGTGAGAAAATTCTTCGTTATCGAGCAGCCATTTAGTTTGAGGCAGTATAGCGCAGTGGTTTAAGGCTATGAGCTGCACACCTGGAGACCTGGGTTTGAATCCAACAGCCCCCACTTGCATACTGTTTGACTCTGAGTAAGTCACTTAACTTCCTTGTGCTCCCATGTCACACCTTTAAACAAGCTTTCAGCTTAGTGTGTCTCTTCTGGTAATAAACTAAACAAACCAAAAAATGTTTTCCCACAAAACAAAAATGCCATAGCTTGCTCTATAGGTGACTTGTTGATGAAATCAGGCATGAATTTTGTTTAGGGTGATGTCCTCTACAAACCTATACCTTTGGTTTTCTTTGTTTTGGCCAAAAAAATAGCAATTTGAAATTTTTTAATTCTTTGTTCACCACTTGCTTCTGATCCTTATTTGCGAAGTGTCAAAATCCTTCTTCGTGAGCCGATCTCCTTCAGTGAGGTAGCAAAATCCTTGATCGTCAATTCACAAACAGATGGCAATCTTACAAATGAGGATCAGATCATAATCAAGGATTTTGTCAGCTCGCAAAAGGGGATTGGGTTTTTGAATCCCCTTCTGCAAGCAGACAAAATCCCTATTCGCGAGGTGTCAAAATCCCCATTGGTGAGCAATCCTCTTTTTCAAGCTGATAACATCCATGATCATCATTTCATGACCAGATGGCCATTCTTGCAAATGAGGACTGTATTGCAAGTGGGAATTTTGTCACCTCGTAAAAGGGGATCAGCTCGTGAATGGGGATTTTGTCACCTCATGAAAGGGGATTGGTTTTTCAATTCCTCATTTATGAGCTGATAAAATCCCCACTCACAAGCTGTCAAAATCCTTGTTCATGTGCCAATCCCCTTTTGTGAGCTGACAAAATCCCCATTCATTACTTGGGGACCAGATGGCCAAAATCTGACTATCAAGGATTACGCGAATGGTGATTTTGACAGCTCGCGAACGGGGATTGACCTTGCTGTTATACTCAGTCCCCACACTCTAATTAGCCTCCTACTGTGCACCTTAGACAAATATTATGTTAAACATATTATGACAAATCACTACTAACTTGTAGGGCATTGGCACTTACTGTACAAGTGTAAGTAGCCAGGGAAACATGTTTCCATTTTACTCTGCTTAGTAACAACCTGTAGTAGGCCAAGACACTTGTGTCTTTGTCACCTTCTAAGATATTATTATACAGTCTGTACTGCCATCTTTTGGATTTGTGTAGTACATCACTTATTACAGCACAGGGAGCACAGGGGTTTGGCTTCATTGGGGACTGGGGTTCCACCTGGAGGGACACCAGCCTATACTGGCAGGATGGTCTGCATCTGTCCAGGAAGGGAACAAGTCTTTTGAGCAATCGGTTTAAATGCTTCATTTGCAAGCTTTTAAACTAGTCAAAGGGGGAGGCACTGACAAGCAGCAGAAAAATCCCAGCCTCTCCCTACAAAACAGGGTACTAAATGAGAAAAGACCGAGGTAGAACGGTCAGTGGGGGATGCTGCAACAGAAGGTAAAGCCATCAAAAATGGAGAGCAATGAGTACCAATGCCAAGTCTGGGTAACAAGCTTCCTGAATTAGTGGCCTTGAT
The DNA here is from genome assembly GCA_016271365.2 of Neoceratodus forsteri. NCBI lineage: Eukaryota > Metazoa > Chordata > Ceratodontiformes > Ceratodontidae > Neoceratodus > Neoceratodus forsteri. The sequence continues at coordinate 184,518,664 of CM057455.1, forward strand.
GGAGGAGGAACATCTGGATATCGTGGCAGTCACAGAAACATGGTCACACAAAACCATGACTGGGACATAAACATACCAAGATACACTGTCTACAGGAGGGACAGGGAGGGTAAAGGAGGAGGAGTAGTTCTTTACATAAGGAAGGAATAAAAGCAATAGAACAAAAGGGTAAACAGGGAGGAGAAGAAGCACTGTGGGTAAATTTGGAGACAGGCAATGGCACCACAATACGCACAGGGTTGTATCTGAACCCCTTCTCAGGGGGAGGAAATGGACAGGGAAATGATAGAAAGTATACTTAGAATGGCAGAAAAGGGAGATATTGCTGATGGGTGATCTGAATATGCCAGATGTTAACTGGAGTGCAGTTGCAGCTGCCACTTGAAGAGTGCAGTTATTCTAGATGCCCTATAGGGGCATGCCTTAGACAACTAGTACTGGAGCCCACTGAGAGGGAGCAATATTAGACTTGATTCTCTCAAATGGAGATGGAGAGAGGATCACAGATGTGAAATGGGTAGCCATCTGGGAACTAGCGCCCATCCGAACAGTATGGTTCACAATAAACACAGCAATAGAGTCAAGCCATACAAAGACAAAAGTACTGGACTTTAGAGGGCTGACTTTGCCAAAATGGGTGAGTGCCTAAGGAATGCACTAGCAAATGGGCAGGAAGGAGGGGTGGAAGAACAATGGGGAATAATAAAAACTGCCATCACAGAGGTAACGAGCCTTTGTGTGAAGCAAATAAACAAAACAAGATGATGTAAGAAACCACTATGGTTCTCAAAGGAAGTGGCAGTGAAGGTTCAAGAGAAAAAGAAAGCATTCAGGAAGTACAAGGAATCGCAGAAGGAGCAGGACAGAGAACTGTATCAGTTAAAGCAAAAGGAGGCTGGGAAGGCAGTCAGAACAGCAAAGGCCCAAACCGAGGAAAGATAGCCAACCCAGTTAAGAAGGGGATAAACCTTTTATAGGTACATCAGGGAGCAAAGGAAGACCAAGGGAGGGATAGTGAGGCTTAATAAAGGGAGGGAGGTGGGCAGAGGAGACTGTGAAAAGGCAGAGATACTAAAATATTTTTGCTCAGTATTTACAAATGAAGAGGGAGGTACATAAAACAAACAGCAGTAACACTCTGGATACAGAAGTTGATACCAGCCCATTTACAGAAGAAAGGGTTCTGAAAGAACTCTTAAAACTGAAGGTGGACAGAGCAATGGGGCCTGGTGGGATTCATCCCAGAATTCTAAAAGAGCTAAGGGTAGAACTAGTGACACCACTGACTACCCTTTTTAACAAATCATGGGAGGATGGGGTGGTACCCAAGGACTGGAGGAGGGCAGATGTGATTCCCCTTCACAAAAGTGGGAGCAAGGCAGAAGCAGGAAACTACAGACCTGTTAGTTTAACCTCAGTGATAGGGAAAATGATGGAATCACTTCTGAAGGAAAGAATTGTCGAGTATCTAGAGGCCAGAGGGGCATAGGACCCTAGGCAGCATGGATTCACAGTGGGAAGGTCATGCCAGACAAATCTGATAGATTTCTTTGACTGGGTGACCAAAGTAGTAGATCAGGAAGGGGCTGTGGACATGGCCTACCTAGACTTTAGCAAGGCATTTGACACAGTCCCACACAAAAATGATTAATATACAAGTTAGCCAGCCTGGGAGTGGGTCCCAAGATGACAGCCTGGGTAAAGAATTGGCTGGAGAATAGGACACAGAGAGTAATAGTAAATGGAGTCCACTCGGAAGAAAGGAGGGTTACTAGTGGGGTACCGCAGGGTTCAGTATTAGGACCGGTCCTCTTCAATGTCTTTATAAGCGACATTGCAGAAGGACTGGAAGGAAAAGTATGTCTCTTTGCAGATGACACAAAGATCTGCAACAGAGTTGATGCACAGGGTGGGGTGGAAAGGATGAGAAGGGACTTGGCAAGGTTATAGGAATGGTCAAATGTATGGCAGCTTAGATTCAATGCTAAGAAGTGCAAGGTAATGCACCTGGGAAACAAAAACCCAGGGGAAGAGTACACAATGGGGGGTGAGATACTAACAACAACAAAAATGGAAAGGGACCTGGGGGTAGTCATATCAGATGACCTAAAGGTGGGCAAGCAATGTGAGAGGGCAGGAAGGAGGGCTGGGGGGATACTGGTATGCATAGGGAGAGGCATCACCAGTAGAAAACAAGAAGTTATTATCCTCTGTACGGACAGCTGGTGAGACCCCATCTGAGTACTGTGTGCAGTTCTGGAGACCCAATCTCACAAAGACATAGACAGGATGGAAGCTGTCCAGAGGAGGGCAACTAAAATGGTGCAGGGTCTGCACCAGAAGACATATGAAGAGAGACTTAAGGAGCTTAATATGTATAGCCTTGAGGAAAGAGGACATGATAGAAACTTTCAAGTACCTCAAGGAATCAATAAAGTCCAAGAGGGTAGCATCTTTCAAAAAAGAGTGTGCAAGAACAAGAGGGCACAATTTGAAGATAGAGGGGGGCTCAGAGATAACTGAGGTAGTATTTTTCACAGAGATGGTTGTGGATGGATGGAAAGGCCTTCCGGAGGAGGTTGTGGAGTCAAAATCAGTGGTGGAATTCAAGCATGCATGGGACAGTCATAAGGCAATTCTGGGGAGTGGGGGTAAGAAGAAGTAGGCTGCCGGTTAACTAGGATCTGCAGCTTATCCAGTAGGTAGGGAAATGGGCAGACTGGGTGGGCCAAGCAGTCCTTATCTGCCGTCAAATTCTATGTTTCTATGTTTCTATGTTATGTAATATTGCACGTATTCTTTTCATACTCTGTATAAGTTCTTTGTTCACTTCAGCTGACATTGCACTTTCTGTATAATGTTATCTACATTGTGGAGCCACCTAGCTATTTTGGCCAATAGGGCTTGTCTGTGACTTTAACAGTAATTATGGTAGCACGGTAGTGCTACCATAGTTAGGGTTGAGGAGCCATTTCCATGTTAAACCCAAAATGTTGCACCTTAATAACTTTGCAACCGTTTTATGGATTTGCCTGAGATTTGGAATGTATGATCAAGACCCACAGGCCTTGGGATCTGCCAAGTTTCGTACTGATCGGATATATGGTTGCGGAGTTATTAAGCGTGATCTGTGCGCGACGTTACGCTTTTCTGGAATTCTATGGTCGCGCGTACAGGTCGTACGGTTTGCGTGACCGGCCTGAAATCTTCAGGGAATGTGCAGGCAGAGTCCCCGATGTGCCTTTCAAAGATTTGGTGAAAAAATATTAAACGGTTCAAAAGTTATTCAAAAAACAGTTTCCCATTATAAGTCAATGGGAAAAAGTTAACAAAAAGTTTGACAGTGTCGCAAATGCATTTTTACTTTCGCAAATGGGCCTGTTACTTTTGCAAATCTGCCATTTTGTTTTCAGTTGGTGATCAGAAAAATGGTTGGCATTTAAATTTGAGACCCTCTAGCAACGTAATTCTTTTTGTATTTAGCTATTCGGCCCTGAGGATGCTTGCCATGTCTTTTATTTTGTGGTAAACACCCCAGAAATATGTTTTTAAATTTCTGGAAAAAGTTTCAAAATTACTTTCGTGTCTCACGAAAGTGTCGAACTTTTTAAGCTTTATGAAATTGACAGTAATTTCTAGTCTGTGGGGAAATGACAGCAATTCTTGGCACTGTACTGCAAAATAACCGTTGGGAGTTTGGGCTGAAATTTGAGGGAACACAGCTGACATCTCACAGATGTGCCTTTCAGTGTTGTATTGAAAAATATTACACGGCGGCAAAGTTATGGCACTCCAAAGTTGACAGTTTTCCCATAGGATAACATTACGGCGCTCGAAGCATTACAGGAATCCTTTGGCACCCTGCTGCAAAATAACAGTTTGGTCTTTTTCCTGAAATTTGGAGGAAGACAGCCAACAGTACACGATGTGCCTTTCAGTAGTTTGGTGAAAAATATCACATGGCGGCAAAGTTACGGCACTCCAAAATTGACGGTTTTCCATAGGATAACATTACGGCCGACACTTAACAGAAATCATTTGGAGCCCTGCTGCAAAATAACAGTTGTCTTTTTTCCTGAAGTTTGAGGGAAGACAGCCAACAGCCCACAGATGTGCCTTTCAGTAGTTTGGTGAAAAACATTACAGGGAGGCAAAGTTATGGTGCTCAACTTTTCTTTTTTCCCCATAGGATAACATTACGGCGTGTAGGCATTTCACGGGCCTGTATCTTGGAAACGTGCTAGATACAGACTTCGTTGAAACTTCTTAGCCCATGATGGGGCTAAGATGCAAATTAGCCAGGACAGTTGTAAATAATTTGACTTTTAAATTTTTTTCTACCATCGTAGGGTTCCTGAGATATAATGTATTTAGTATTCCAAGATCTCATTTTCGCGCCCGATACTCATTATTTTGCATACATTATTTGTACTCACTGTCTTTCTCAATGCAGGTTTTGGGGAAAACCAGCCTGTGCACCTACATTACTGTTACTGTTGCCCTTTCTGCTTGCGGATCCATTCCGCTTCACTTACCATTGACGCTCATGCCACCATGTGCGTTATCCTCATGCTTTCATTTGCGCTATGCTTGCTATTTTTGCCATTTATGTCTACAGTACTGTTTATCTTACTGTTTCACTTTACATTACCATGCCCATTGACGTTTCTGTTTGCAGGCACCATGTTACTATGTGACAACACATCACGTGGCAGACCATTCCCGTCTACGCCACCATGTGCGTTACCCTTTCTGTTCTCATTCGTGCTTGTGTTACCATGTGCGCCACTGTTAGCATTTCTGTTTGCATTGCTGTCCCTGTTAGTATGCCACAACACATCATGTGGTGGCCCCGCGCTCCACCGCTGCATTACATTCACTATTTTTCGTTATCATTCTCAAAAAGAAGGGAAATTAGAGGCAAAAAACTCCATTTAATGCATTAGTTAGGGTTGTTCCACAGCGACAAAAGTGAGAAATTTGCTGTTAGGGTTGAGAACCCCTTGGACCCCCCTTGGACCCCCAACCCGGCATTGGGGTGCTGATTGGGATCGTGGTCCCTACTCCCACCCCATTCTCCTATACTTCTGCCTTTACACATGTCATGGGGTGAGGTTGGGGCTGACAATCCCAATGCGCACCCTGCCAGGCGGGTGGGTGGGGTCCAAGGGGTTTTCAACTAACAGCGAATTTCACTTTGTCGCTGTGGAACAACCCTAACTAATGCATTAAATGGAGTTTTTGGCCTCTAATTATAATATATACATGGACAAGCTGTTGCCATGGTCACTATCTTACTATAAGAACTTTTGCATTACACATTCTCACTGTGACCGTCTTGTGGCGATGATAAACTGTGGCTCCCAGTTCTCTGCTTAAGTGAGACACTGTTTAGGGTGTAAGTCTGATTCCTGTAAGTAATAAACAAGTTATTACTGCTTTTGACATTTCTCTGTCATTTCTTCTGCTTGTTTATTACCATCTAGAACCTGAGGAGGGCTTGGTGTTCCCTAACAATTGGTGCTGTGACTCAGATGGTCTAAACTAGTGAAGATCCACTTGCTTGCTGGCTTACCCTTCCCTCATGGTTAGGTGTACACACCTGTACAATTTCTCTGTGTTGTTAACTCCTTAGTTTCCTGTAAGATCTGGCTGCTTAAGGGCAAGATTGATGCTGATGACCAGATACTCTATGTTACTTTCACTCCCTTTTGTCATAATTTCAATATGACCAAAAGAGTTTTTAACATAAAACATCAGCCCCCACTTCTTCTATCATGCCTAAAGTGCTGGTAGCCAGGAATACTCAATTCATGATCACTTACTTTAACCAAGGATACAGGGATTTGGGGCACTTATTAATGCAGCTAGGTAGTCAGTTTTAGTGGCAATGCTATGGGCATGCTCATGTAAAACTTTTATATTGGGCTTAGCACTTGGACCAGGATTTAACTCCATATCCCTCTCCCCTCCAAAATTAAAACAAAACAGAGTATCCCATAATACCCCTTCACTGGTTTGATAAAATAATGTGGATTTGATACTATTTTTCCACCTGCTAAGACATATTTGCTCCAGGTTGACAGGAAATAGTTTCTTCTATTTGCTAACTCATTTGTTCCATTATCTTTTAGGATTTCAAGGGGTGGAAACAACCAGATGGTCCCTCGTATGTTATTGTCAGATTCACTAAATGAAGAAATATTCAATAACCCAGATAGCACTAAGAACCCCAACACTTGTAAGGTTAGCATTTTTTTTAGGAGTGATAATTAGCCAAGATAACTCACTCAGCAATGAATTAAAAACAGATTCTCTCACACTAAAATAAAGATTTAAAATAAGCTTACCAAAAGGCCAAGGAGTGATCTTGAGCAATATCAATAAAAGAAAAAAAGCTCTTGAAACAGTTCAATCTCTTCAATCAAATTCACTCGCTTGCATGCACACTCAAGTGCAACAAGTGGTGTGGGCTTTTGAAGGTCTATAGCACCACCCTTGCAGTTCTCTAATTGACTGTCGGCTCCCCTGAGCCCTCGCACACCAATACACACTGCTGCAGAAATGTCCAAAACAGTAAAATAGAATAGGATCTTCCAAACTGGATCTGGTAACAGGAAGTTTGTTTATGTAGCTGCAGGTAAGCAGTAGATGAGGATTCAGCACCCCAGAACAGTTTTCACTGGGAAGCTCTGGTAATGAAGAGTAGATGGCATTTTCCCCATCTGGTCCATTCAGCTGTTAAGCAGTGTGGGCTTTTGAAGGTCTATGGCCCTGCCCTTGCAGTACTGTAATTGGCTGCTGGCTCCCCTAAACCCCCGCACACCAATACACACTGCTGCAGAAATGTCGAAAACAGTAAAACAGAATAGGATCTGCCAAACTGGATCTGGTAACAGAAAGTCCATTTCTGCAGTTGCAGGCAGGCAGTAGATGGAGGATTCAGCAGTCCAAAACAGCTTTTATTGGGGAGCTCTGGTAATGAGGAGTAGACAGCATTTTCCCCATCTGGTACATTCAGCTGTTAAGCGGCGGGGCTTTTGAAGATCTATGGCCCTGCCCTTGCAGTGCTGTAATTGGCTGCCTGCCCCCCTGAGTCCCCCGCACACCAATATCCACTGCTGCAGAAATGTCCAAAACAGTAAAACAGAATACAATCTGCCAAATTGGATCTGGTAACAGAAAGTCCATTTATGTAGCTGCAGGTAGGCAGTAGATGGAGGATTCAGCAGTCCAGAACAGTTTTTACTGGGGAGCTTTGGTAACGAGGAGTAGATGGCATTTTCCCTATCTAGTCAAGCTTCAGTGAGCTGCCAACTGTATTCATTGGTTCTTTGCTAGTTCTGCACAATCATGTATACCTGCTTTACTGTGGTAACGTGACAGCAATGGCTGTCTGGAACTTCAGTTAAGTGTTAAATACTTAAACAGAAAGTGAAAATGGTGACTGAGGGAGTGACTGGCCAGCAGGCAGTGGTGGGGAAATGATCACAGCAGAGAGGATAGGAAATACAGACAATAAGACTGCTTAATTATATGAAGCACCACAAGTGAGCACTGAGAGTGGGTGGGTCAGACTGAAAGCAAGTGGTAGGTTGGTCACAGATTCATGCAGCAGGTGGTGGGCAGGGTACAGGAGCGAGTAGAAGGTGGTGGCAGGGGCAATGTGTTCTGTATTGAAAAATAAAGATACAGCATATGAGAGTTCTGCTATGCTCTTTCTCTCATGTCAAAAAACATGTCAGGTTTCATTTTGTGAATTGGAGAGCAGTGTTTGAACAGATAGGGAATTCTGCAACTAGTGTGGGTTACGGTGTTATGCCAGGATACTGTCCAGTTTGGCTAAGTGGGAGAAAAAAACGGTGGCTACTAATTTTTTTAAAAAGTTTATGATTCAAGGATTTCTCAGTTGACCTGCATCCAATTTGGTAGTACTTATTTTTAGCTGAGAATTAGACACTCCTAACGCATGGCTAAAGACCAATCAGCACACAGGATTTTCCCCTCCCATTTTATAATGTGCAGTATAACATGGTGCAAGTGCACATTATAGCAGGAAGGTGCAATAAACATCAATAATGTGGGTCCATGACAATTCACTCCCGTAATTTCACTCCCACACATTTTGCTCCTGACAATTCATTCCCACATCAACTGGCTCCTGGGCAGATCTACTCTGGTCAATTTGATCCTTTCCCAAACCAAATGGGGGACTGCTTCATGCTATTTATGTCTATGTAAACCCTCCCCCCAGGGTGCACTGTGAGACGAGCAACTTGTTGTTCAGTGTGCCCTCCTGGTGAAACATTTCATAAATTTATGATTTGCGATTGTGGGACTTGATCACCCTCACATCTACTCTCCTCTTATCAGCCTTCCACCTTCCTACTTGCCTTCTAATCTTGGTTCTCTCTCATTCTTACTTTCTGTTCTAACCCCATTGCTCTCATTTCCCCCCTTTCTCCACTCCAACCCTGCTGTCCTGCATCCCAGTGACACTCATATTCCCTTATCTCCTCTCCTTTCCTCTCCTTCCCCTGTGTACCTCCTCCCTGTTTCCTTCCCTTTGTTTCCCCCTTCCTCCCACCCCTTCCCCCTCTCTGCCCCTGGCTTTCCCTATTCTGTCTCATCCTCCCACCTAAACCTCCTCTCTGCCCATGTTCATCCCTTTGCCCCCTCCCTCTGCCCTCTCCTCCATCTCCTCTCCCCCATTTTCTTGTTTCCCAGACCCTCCCCATCTCCCTCATTTTCTTTTGTTCACAATCATTCTCATTTTACTTTTGTTTACCTCCCCCTCCCACCCTGGTAAGTCACTCCCCTCCCATAGGCTTCAGAGTCTCTGCCTTGTCACGTCTCACTCTGCAGACAATAGAACTGATACTTTAACATGTTCTGGCAACCAAGATAAGTGCTTTCATAGGTTACCTAATTTTACCCCAAAGCAACTGTCTATATCTGCAAGAGTACATAACTTTGCCAGTTGAACCTGTTCTAGCATTTCCTGCTCAGTATTTTGTACTCCTCGTTTGATACTTTTACTGGTTGTAACATTGCCCTACTGTAAACTGAACATTTGATGATTGTGTATATTTACCTCTGTATTTTGAATTTGTACATACGTGATTGCTATGATGTGGAACCTCTGCAAAAGAGCCTATTGCTCACAGCTACTTTTCTAGATAATAAATAAATAAATAAATACATTGATTTAACCTTTGCCAGCTAAATATATAATTAAATCAATGTATTCCAGTCCCCCCAACCCTCCATTGTCGCTGCAGGGCAGCAGACACCATCACCCTTAAACTGGATACCCTAGTGGTCTAGTTGTCTCTCTTTCTCTCAAGTAGCACCACACCAGAGACTGGAGTAGCAGCAGTGAGTGAGTAAGTGAGTAAGCACCAGCAGCAGCACTATCAGCCAACCAATCGATGACTGTAAGAATGGAGGAAAACAGGTACAATGACACCCATTGTAGCGCTTACCTTGCTGTGTGTGCCCCTGCAGCCCGCTTGCTCTCTGTCTCCACCTCCACTCTCATTCTGGATGGGGCCTTTGATAGAGGCTATCAGTGCTGCTCATTCCCGCTGCTCTGCCAGCAGCTTAATTTAGTTCTGATACTCCTGCAGCTGACTCCTTCGGCAGCAGGACAACCTGGTGTTTGTATTGTATTCCAAGTAAAAAACTCTTCCTCTGAGCTATGCTACATAAGGTATTTAGCAATGGCAATGAGTTGTAGCTTAGTCTGAAAAATGAGACACTAACACTCAAATGTAAGGGGCCATGGCAGTAGAGGAACAAACTCTAATACTGAGTTACTTGTAAGTCCATGGAACAAATTGTTGGGGGTGGGTTATCAGAAGTGTGAAATGTTATCTGGGCATATTGTCGTGGAAAGGGATTACACGGAATTAAATTTTGGGAGCAAATTGTCATGCTCCACAATAATGTTCCTCTACAGAGACAAGCACTGGGAATCATTGTAGTGCAGAAGTAGAAAGGCAAGGAGTGAGGTACAGATTGAAGTAGAAACCAGGAGGAGGCCAAACATCATGGAGTGTAGGGGTTCCAACAGGGGAGTGTCAGAAAGAGGGGTGACAGGAGCAGATGGGGGTAGGGTGGATTTTTTGCTGGTGCCTGAGGAAGCCAGGGAAGGGGAGTGAAATGGAGGGAGAAGGGTAGCAGATTCCAGATACAGAAAAGGCAATAGGAGAAGAATAACTGCACAGCAGAGGAGTGAAGGTATGGAATAGATCATTTCTGAGGATCCCTGGAGCAGAGAGAGTATGAGGCAGAGGGAATGGGAGAGAGAAGTGAAGATAGGTAAGAGGGAAGGGACCCAAATCAGTATTTGGTGATAAAGGAGACAAAGTGGGACTGGCAATATGATGGTAAGGGAAGGATGGCTAGGAAGGAGTAGAGGGAGCTGTGGTGAGTTTGAGGGGGTGAGTTGGTAGCAAATTGACAACGGTATTACAGACGGTGTCCAATCTAGTAAGGGAAGGGGAGAGAGCGGTATCATGCATCATATCTGTGTAGTCGAAGACTGGGAGGACCATTCCGGTAACAAGCTCCTGATGGACAAGCAATTTTTGTTATGATACAAGGCACTAACTATGAGGTGGAGCCTGGCAAGGATGGCATAAATGTGGGCAGAGAAATCAAGCTTACTATTTAGCCACACACAAAGGATGGAACTGCTTTGAGGGGAGTGTTATTCAGGGTGGAGAAGAAAGGGAGGGGAAAAAAACATCTTTGACCTCTATATTCTCCTTTTAGTCATACAAACAACCCTTTGTGTCTGTGTCCACCCTCTATACTTTAAAAGGGAAACTCGTTCATACCAGAATGGCCACGCCTTTTCTATGAGGACACAGGTCATACTGGGATGAATATAGATAGAAAGATATTTTATTTATAAAAGCACCACTTTCCAGGGACTCTGGGCACTGTACAATAAAAACAAACAACAATATAATATTATATATAATTTACAACTATGTACTTAGCAATTCAACTGGGAGAGGATTTAAAATTCATATGACTATCATTAAAACAGATTACTAGTCAGTCAATAAAAGCTTGCTGGAACAGGTACGTTTTTAAACCCTTTTTAAAGGCTTCTACCAAGGAAGCCTCCCTCAGATAAATAGGAAGTGAGTTCCACAGGGTAGGCATGGCCACTGAGAATGCCCTGTCCCCGAATGCCACAGCCTAACCCTGGGAACTCTAAGGAGGCCTCCGCTGGCAGAACGGGGTGCCTGGCATGGATGGTAGGAGACAAGGAGATCTTGCAGATAGACAGGTCCCTAATCATGCAGGGTTTTTTAGGCCAAAGCCCTACCTTGAAGATAATCCTCCACCTGACCAGCAGCCAGTGCAGTCTGTGGAGAACCAGGGTGATGTGTTTACTCCTTCTCATTCCAGTCAATAACTTTGCCACCACATTCTGCACCAGCTGTAGCCTGCAGAAGTTGCCTCCAAATAACTCCTAGGTACAGAGCATTGCAACAGTTCAGTCTGGAAGTGATGAAAGCTTGCACCAGTGTGGTCAGGTCCTCAGATGGGATCAGGGCTCAGATTCAGGTGATATTCCTCAGATGGTAGAATCCACTCTTGACCACGGCTGACACCAAAGTATCAAGCATCAGACCATCATCCAGGATCATGCCCAAATCCTTCACCTGTCTAGATGGGGCAAGGGGAACACCCCCCAACACAAGCCTGGGGGAGACCACTCCCCCTCCACCCCAATGACCTGGATCCATGATCAGTACCTCTGTCTTGTCTGATTAAGCTTAAGCCAGTTCTGAGTCATCCAAGTCTGCATCTCCTCGAGGCAGGTGTTAAATATAGAGGCTGACACCTGGGTATTGAGTGCACAGGACAAGTACAGCTGGGTATCATCTGCATAGCAGAGAAAACCCAGCCTGTACCAAATGATAAAGTTCCCCAATGGCAGCATGTACACCATGAGTGACAAGACTGATCCCTGCAGAACCACACAGCACAGCGGCTTCGGATTAGATGCAGCTAACCCCATCATCACCACCCTTTTCACTCTGCCTGCCAGGTATGACCTGAACCAGTTGATGACATTACCAGACAGGCCACACCAGAACCACAGGTGGTCAGGCAGCATCTTGTGGTCCATGGTGTCAAATGCCTCAGAGAGGTCCAGGAGGACCAAGATGGTACGGTCTCTCCTGTCCCTCACCATCAGGAGATCATTAAGCACCCTTACCAGGGCAGTCTCCGTACTATGCCCCACATGGAACCCAGACTGGAAAGGGTCATATGTGGAGGAAGAGGAAAGATGTCTCTCAAGCTGAATGACCACCACCTTCTCAATAACCTTCCCTAATAAAGGGAGGTTTGAGACTGGCTTGTAGTTGCTGAGGCAGTCCAGTCCATGAAGGGTTTCTTCAAAATGGGTCTAACCAAGGCCTCTTTCAAGACCAATGGGAAGATCCTACTCCTTAAGGAACTCCAGATGACCTCAGCAACCACAGGTCCAATTAGGTCTAGACATCCAACCAAAAGTTGGGTTGGACCTGCTTCTAGATCACATTGTGTTGGCCGCAGCTTTGAGACTATCTCAATCACCTCCTCCACTCCAACCAGCTCAAACTCATCCCAGAGAGGAGGAGTTTTACGGCTCAACTCAGGCTGGGCTCTGCATCCCTTTCAAGAGGCACTTGAAGAGACCTCATCCCTGATAGAGGACACTTTGTTGGCGAAGAACACAGCCAGCTCCTCGCATCTAGTGCTAGAACCCACTCCCCTTACACGTAGACCAACAGTATGTAAAAGCCTGTCTTCCATGCAGAAGAGCTGAGCCAGCCTGTTCCTTGCTGCAGCAATCTTCCTAGACAAATAATTAGTCTTCTTATTGGAAATTGCCTCCTGATTGTTGACATAATGCGACTTCAGGGCCAATTTGTCCTCCAGCAGATCAGATCTCCTCTAGCGCCTCTCTAACTTCCACACTTTAGTCTTTAAACCCTGGAGATCCTCATCAAACCAAGGAGGTCTCTGGCGAGCAGATAAGGGGTGGACACAAATGGGTGCAATGGAATTGAAGGCTGCAGTAACAGACCCATTATAGGCTACCACTGTTTCCTCCATTCCAACTGCACAAAATAGCCAACACTCGATAGGTCCAGCACTGCTGACAGTCTCCTAGTAGAAACTTCTCATAACAGGCAGTACTGGATTATCTCCACAGGGGCAGAACCATCTGGGGGGCCTCTGAACGCGAACCTTATGGTGCTATGATCTGACCAAATCACCGGATCATCTCTGAGGTCATTTACATCCAATCCTAAAGAAAAGACCAAATCCAGACTGTGGCCACCCAAGCGTGTTGCTGTTATTGCATTCTGTAGTAGGCCCAGGGCCCCATGCTCCCAAGGAAATCATTCCCAAAACTCGAGAGCCAGCCATCAACACAGGCATTGAAGTCCCCCAAGATCAACCACCTGGGAGACTCCAATACCAGGCCGGCGACAAGCTCTTTGATCTCCCATAAAAAGTCGCCACATACACCAGGGGAAAAATACAGCACAAGAACCCTGAAACCTACACCCATGCCCCCTCGAGTGGCCACACTCTCAAAAGATTGTGTATGACCTACAGGTATCACTATGAGGTTCAGGGCAGATTTAAAACAAATGGCCAACCCTCTGCCCTTGCGATCCTCCCTTAGGTTGTGTTTCATGGAGTACCTAGCCGGTACTGCCATCCCCAAAATGATGAGACATTTTCATCCAACCAGGGGCTCTGCAATGCAAGCCAGGTCAGCTGAGGATATCAAGTCCACCATTATAGCAGTCTTGCTCCTCATTGACCTGGCATTGCATAACACAGCCCAAGTAGGATGAGGTGGGGGTAGCTGGACTGGCCATCTACCCACTGTCTATCATGGAGCCCTTGGGTATGGCAACTAAGCATGGTGATCCCCTCTCAAGTTACCATTTCACCCCAGGGCATCTCCTTGGCCTCACCACCCAAATCCCAAGCACCCTGGTAGCCACTCGGGTCGCATCTCCCCCGAACCCCTCCAAACTATTCCCAAGGCTCTACACCTCCGGTAGGCCTCAGCCAGGAGTGTTGGAAGCTGGAAAGGATGAAGGTCATGGAGGTAATCCCCTGAATAGATACACCTTAAGGGCCTCTGCCCCAGACACATTCTTACAACTTAAATCCACTGCTCAAACAAAATACCCCAAGAATACCAGATCCAGCAACCAATACAAATTCTAATCCCCAGATTAAACGCAATTCCCAAGCCTTCAATGCCCACTCACCAAAACAATTTTAACCTTCAACTCCCACACACCAGAAAAACAATTCTATCTCACTCAATCACACACCTTCCACATACTCAGAAGAGTTACATGAGAAAGGGTCCTGAAGGAACTGGAAGTTTACACGAGAAAGGGTCCTGAAGGAACTGGAAGTAATAAGAGTTGATAAAGCAATGGGGCCAGATGGGGTGCACACCAGGGTCCTTAAAGAACTAAGAGAGGTGGTGGCTGAACCTCTGGCTATCCTGTTTAGCCAATCACTGGAAACAGGGAGGTACCCAAAGACTGGAGGACAGCAGTAGTCCCCTTATACAAAAGCAGGAACAAAGAGGAAGCAGGGAACTACAGACCAGTCAGCTTCACCTCGGTAGTGGGGAAGATCATGGAAGCACTACTGAAGGAGATTGGTGGAACATCTGGTTGTCAATGGACTACAGGACCCAAGGCAGCATGGTTTCACCAGGGGAGGTCATGTCAGACCAACCTCGTTGAATTTTGACTGGGTGACTAGGGAGGTGGATCGGGAGGGCAGTGGACATGGCCTATCTGGACTTCAGCAAGGCCTTTGACACTGTGCCACATAGAAGACTATTACACAAACTGGGGAATATGGGTGTGGGCAGGACAGTAGTGTGGTGGGTAGGTAACTGGCTGGGTGGCAGGACACAGAGAGTGGTGGTACATGGCTGTCACTCCACAGAGGGAAGAGTGACCAGTGGGGTACCACAGGGATCAGTGCTGGGACCGGTCCTATTCAACATCTTCATCAGTGACATTGCACAGAACCTAGAAGGCAGAATTTCACTGTTCGCTGATGACACAAAGCTCTGTAACAGAGTAGACACACCAGAGGGTGTAGACAGAATGAGAAGGGACCTGCAGAAACTTGAAGAATGGTCAGGGGTTTGGCAGTTGAAATTCAATGCAAAGAAGTGCAAGATAATGCATATGGGGCACAAAAACCCTGGCACAATATATCAGTTGGGGGTGAGGATATAGCATGCACCAAGCAGGAAAGGGATCTTGGGGTTATCATCTATGATGACCTCAAGGTAGGGAAACAGTGTGACAAGGCAGCAGGTAAAGCAAATAGGATGTTGGGATGTATAGGCAGGGGCATCACCAACAGGAAAAGGGAGGTCATAATTCAGCTATACAAGACACTAGTGAGGCCCCACCTGGAGTACAGTGTACAGTTCTGGAGACCATAGCTACATAAGGACATAGACAGGGTAGAGAAGGTTCAGAGGAGGGCAACAAAGATGGTGCATGGATTGCATCACAAGTGTTATGAAGACAGGTTGAAGGAACTAAACATGTACTCCCTGGAGGAGAGGAGGGAGAGAGGGGATATGATAGAGACATACAAGTATCTCACAGGGAGGAACAGGGTGCAGGAATACACTATTTTTAAGTGAAAAAGATGTTCCAGGACTAGAGGGCATGGGATGAAGTTGGAGGAGGACGATTCAGAGGAAACATGAGGAAGAATTTCTTAACAGAACGGGTGGTGGACAGGTGGAACACCCTGCCAGAGGAAGTGGTGGGGGCTGAAACAATCACAGGATTTAAGAATGCATGGGATAGACATAAAGGAATTCTGGAGGTCAGGGGTAAGGGGCAACAGACTTCTAGGAAAACATAAACTGAACTTACAGGCTCAAATGGGCATACTGGGTGGGCCATAGGCCCTTATCTGCCGACACTGTCTATGTATCTATGTACCTTCCACACACTCCTAAACACACACACCTCACTCATCCACTAACTAAATTATACAGATTATTACTGTATAACTGAAAAATAAATAAGTCCTCGGAGCAAGACAGAGAACAATTTGGAGGACTAAGTTTTATCCTGCACTGTCTAGAGCCAGTCAAAATAATGCATCAAAACTTGTCCACTGTTTGTCCAAGTTCTATCTGGTAAAACCAGCATTTTTCTGACTAAGAAATACTGGGGAGCTTTCACTTTCACAGACCAAACCACAGGTATTAAGAGGCTCTCGTCCTCTCATGCCCCTGCTGTTTATACGTTTCACTGTATTTAAAAGAATAAATCCAACATTCAGAAAGTCTCCAATCCCTTAAGTCCAGACACTAGAACTTTAAGCAGAAAATTCAGCACCAGCAGCTAAACAAGAACACAAAATGAACTCACTGTAGGTTCACATAATAGTCCAGGAAAAAGGCCACTGCATCCACTGAATTTCTCTCTCCAACCTCCACTTTTCTCCTGGTTCTGACCAACCCAGATCCCTCCATGGACTTCCTTATGGAAAACCGTTACCTTCCAGCAGCCATCCCACTGGTTCCCTGTGTTTGAGGTAGAACACTCTCTGGTGTCCACCTTCACAGATACCCCCCAGACTCTCACAGGATTCAGGCACCGGCTCCACTGAACAGTCCTTCAGCTCTTCTTCAGAATAGAGAGATGGAACATAAAACTACAAACCTCCAAATGTTTTCCTTCTCGGGTCACTCCCAGTCTGTCCACACAGTACTTCCTCTGAAATCCTGGACCACCTACTATGTTCATTCCTCATTCTTCCTTCCATCATGACACTACTCCACCAGAATCACCAACAGACTCAGGCCGGTTTTGCTATCTCCTGCCGACAGGAGTTACTCTAAATGCAAGCTGTATATTGTGGCAGCTACTGCTCACTCAAGTCCCAGTCACTGACCAGTCAAGAACAGTCAATTTGCTTTATATACTGTATATATACATCTATATGTTCAGCCTGGAGCCTAATCGTAGTGTCTTGCAACACAGAACATGGAAATATTCAGCCTGGAGCCTAATCGTAGTGTCTTGCAACACAGAACATGGAATTGGCCCTGCTTTTCTCCACTATATTCTCTGTCTCTCCAATGATCTTAAAACATTACACACAGTAACAAATTAAACTAAAAAGAGTGATTTATACACTCATGAACAAAACAAAATTTAAAACCTAATCTGCTCCCGAGCTCACAGCTGGCCCAGCATGGCCACCATATTTCAATAGCTCTCCTACACAAGTACATTAACGTAATGTGTTTCTACTGCAGTGTGGTTGTTCTCCTGCAGTAATGCAATTCCAGTTCCTTCCTGTTACAGTTCCTGCTGGATTCTTGTTCTCTTCATAGGGTTATTAATGCCTTTTATGTTATAGAATACAAACCTTAGTTCTTTCATATTTAAACTGTTTCTATAAATGTTTTTAGCTGTTTGGAGCTATTGTCTAGCTGCCCATGAATCTGCAAGTCAAACTGAAACATGTTACTCACACACAAACTGTGAACACAAAACAAACAAACTCTGGCCAGAGCTGATTGGGCTGCATGGGCGGACATTTGGGTAAACATATTGAAAATTACCAAAGTTAAGAGCCTGCAGTAGCAAAATGTAATGTAGGCTCATAAATTTATTGTTTTGTAATATTTGTACACCACATTTTCAGCATAGCCTTGTTATGACCCTGCCTCATGAAGAAGGGCAATGAAAATCTTCAACTCCTGGCCTAATATAATCAAATAGCCATGCTTTATTTCAGCACAACAGTACAGGTAAGACACACTTACCCTTCTAAAACTCATTCCTCAGTTTTCAAATGAAAAATTAGAGTTGCCATTTTATAATTGCAATAAGGCACTCAAGGTGTGGAGCAAATCTCAGGTTCATAAGGCACATGGTGTTGCTTTGTGCCTCATATTTCAAGGCATGCAATTATCCCACAATAATACACACCCTCTTATATTGTATTGCTTAAATAACCCTTGGCTATAGATGAACTGTAAGGAATAGAGTTTTCATACACAACCCTTAAATAATAAGGAGGAGGAGGGAGAGAGGGGATATGATAGAGACATACAAGTATCTTACAGGGAGGAACAGGGTGCAGGAATACACTATTTTTAAGTGAAAAAGATGTTCCAGGACTAGAGGGCATGGGATGAAGTTGGAGGGAGGATGATTCAGAGGAAACGTGAGGAAGAATTTCTTCACAGAATGGGTGGTGGACAAGTGGAACACCCTGCCAGAGGAAGTGGTGGGGGCTGAAACAATCACAGGATTTAAGAATGCATGGGATAGACATAAAGGAATTCTGGAGGTCAGGGGTAAGGGGCAACAGACTTCTAGGAAAACATAAACTGAACTTACAAGCTCAAATGGGGAGACTTGGTGGGCCATAGGCCCTTATCTGCCAACACTGTCTATGTATCTATGTAATAAAGAGCAGAATGTCTTGAAATGCAAATTTTTTTGGACTGGTGTGTAAATTACCTGAGTTCTATGGATACTGACTGCAGTTCATTATCTGATGAACAGAGCTCTTCAAAAAATCCCAAAGGCATCATAAAGAATAAACCAGCAATTTGTTAAAACTAGGAAATGTATATTTATAGAGAAAATGTCTGGCTTTTCCCAGGGTATTGTTGTTGCCTCAATGTAGACAGTGTATGAACAGCAGAAAATTGCATCATGGATGAATGGTATGGTTTCATCAGTTGAGTGGAAATTGATTTTGTGCAGAGATGTGATACCTTGCAAATCTTCAGCAGCATGCTGCAGTTGTGCTTGGAAATAGCATCCACTGATAAGCAGTTCTGCAATTATTGTAAAATGGCCCTGCGTAATTGTTGAGAAGCTCACATGCAAGACATGCTGTCCTGCATGGATGATACTAATGCTGCTTGTGGGGCTTTCTAAATTGACAGTCTTAGCCTATTCCTAATATTGCACTTGTTGGGGATCAGAATAAAGGGTATTAATGTAAGCCCATTTGAGGAGGAAACATTTGCTTATTTAAAATCCAAACTAATAGCTTAGTGTTTGAGGCTGGGACAGGCATAGTAGGAAGAAAGGGGAAACAATTTGCAAGCAAGAGACACTAATGTTAACTGGTGCAACACCAGAGAATCTATTTCTTATCCCAAGTAGTCTGGTAGCTGTTTTCTAAAAGGTTAAATATGGCTTTTAAAACATTTTAGAAGCGCAATATCACACTTGTCATACATGGTTACAACGTCATGGCTGCACTTCACAGGTGGTTAAAATCATTTATCATTCTCTTGCTATATTATTGCTGAGCACTGGCTAAAGTTTAAGGAAAGCCTTTCTTTCCTGACACTCCTCTTTTCTTTATCCCCATTCCTCTGCCCTTTTTGGTCCTGTTTCTCTGAGACCAAATCCGCTGTCTCCTCACTTCCCAGGCTTACTGATACTGTACTGAAGGAGGTGGACAAGGGCTGTACACCTCCCGTATTTTTGTTGATCTTGCTAAGGCATTCAGTATGTACACCACCCTATGCAGCATGCAAACCAGGCAGGGGCTGGCTTTTATTACATCTCAGTCAGGTGATTCTGCTCCTAATTGCCTCTGGTGCCAATCAATCCTTTTAGATGATTCCATCCCCACCCCCCATGCCTCATTTGGCCAGGAGTTCCCAACGGTTCAGTCCTGGCTCCCATCATTGTTGTTAATCTTGAAAAAAAAACTCCCTAAGGCCTATTCATCCATGCAAATACATACTGTATGTATGTGGACAGCACTGGTTTTTATTACCAGACTCTTGGCCATGGAGTGGGAAGCACAGCTCCAGTAGGATTTTGAGAGTGTCCAACTCCAGGTCTAAGCTAACCAACCAACTTTGAATACTAAATAAACAGTCTCCATGACTTTTGTAGCAAGTAGAAACTTGTCAGTTTCCAAAGTACTCCAGTCATCAAGATTTTGAATGGTTTACCCATGGATGAATTCCCCTTCTTTAAATAACTAGGTGTTTGGCTAGCGTGCCACCGTTACATCTCTAGCCTCATTGATGCCATCCACAGAAACCTCTTCTTCACTCTGGTGTGCTGTCCTGCAGCAAACCCTGTCTCCACCAACCGTCTCCAACCTGAGATCACCCTCAAAGTCTTCCTCATGGTGTCTGGCTTTCTGGATGTGGCCTGCAGTGTTGCCTCCAAGTCCCCTGCTTCCTGGACAGACTGGACCCTTGTTTTCACACCTTTTGTTATTCTGCATCACCTTCCCCACACTCACCATTTCCTTTACATTAAACTGTCTTTCCCAGAATTGGAAGGTAAGTGTTTCTAATGGTGTCACCTTCCTCTCTAAATTCTGTTTCTACTGTCTCTCCTCCTGTCCCTACTACCTCCTTGTTCCCTAACATCTATTGGCACCTGCTCTTTTCTCTCATGCATTGCAGGAACTCAGCTTAGCAGGAGGCATTCTTCTTCCGAATCTCCCATGCCTGGAATAAGAACTCTCTCCAATCTTTTTCCTCCTTCAGGCCCTGCTCTCTGTGCCCACACCCCACTCCTGTTCCTGTAATAGTCCTTCCACCCCCTCCATGTGCTGCATCTCTTCTCCCTTTTACTTTCCCAATGATCTGTCAGGCTCAGGCTCTCCTGTTAATAGTTGTTTTGTATACCCAAGTGTTCTGCAAGACTAATACAAGCTAAAGAGCAGCTGATGCCTTTAGCAGAACTTTAACAAAATAATATTTAGACACAGTTCAGCTTGAATCTCATATTAGGTCTACATTCCTCCTACCCACTATTTATTATTGATATGATCTGCATAAAAACAGGATCTTTGCTCCTGAAGATTTCATCTATTCCTTTTGGTTTCTCCTTACATGAAGTCATAATGCACTGCTTGTGACATCACAGTTAGAAATGCAGCAAAGTAAAATTCCGCCCATGAAGTGAAAGCGAAGTGGCCACTTCACATTAGTATTCCACTATGTGAAGTGTCCATTTTAAACCCTCACTTCTCCAATTTGCATTATAATTATGACTCCACATTGTGCACTCCACCTTATTCTGCTTTAAGGCAGAGTGAGAATTCACAGGCAGCCCACACACATCACATGGCTTACACAGTGTAGGTCACATGCTTCAGGCAGGCAGGCGGTTACGAGAAAAAACACTCCCCAACGTGGGATGACTTACATGTTTTGCATGGGGTGTGACAAATGGCTCTGCTCTGTGAATGGCCTGGGGTGGGGGGCGGACATGCGATGAAGAGGGGTGCACATGTGACAAGTCCACAAATTATTTTCTTTATTTTATGTACAGGGGTAGAGGTACCACTTGCATTAGACATACTGCATTGACTACTACCACCTCTGCTACTCTGACCACCACTTGACAAGATTTCTAAATCGTTATCCTCCCTCTCATCATGCCTGTAGTAATCCTCTGGTGTTATGTCATCACTACTGCTGACATTCCTACTTGGTCTTACACTCATGGAAGGGGATAACATGCTCAGTAAGGTTAATGATGAGGGTGAACTTCCCACTATGGCGTTAGCTGCCATCTGATGCCAGATCCACAGTGCCATGTGACTGTTCTTAAGATGTGTAAGCTGCCCCCCATGCCCAGATGACTCCCCTTTTTACCTTGACTCACACATGCATGGCAAAGCTGGCAGACTGCAACTGACTCATCATTTGCATCTTGGACAAAAAAATCCCAAACAAGGGATTGTGATACCCTACTTTTAACATGTCCCTGATGCTGCTTATTGGACTCTGTGTTTTTAACCCCTGAAATGGGAGGTGTGCTACATGATTTTTCAGACTGGACACACTTGGACTCCAACTGCCTACCACGACTACCTATGATTATTACTGGGTCATTATCATTATCATCAACAGGAAATGCTAAATCAGAACCTTTTTGAGGAAGGGGGATTTAATGCCAACAGACCCAGACACAGCCACCTTGACTTTCTGTTTCTCCAGTTCCCAACAGGGGTCACTGACATCATTAGCATATTCATCAACATCATCCGCATCCACATTTTCAGCTTGGATGCTGTCATGTGGAGAGCATGTTCCAACCACTGCATCATCATCATCACCCGATATTTTTGCGCCGTGCTTTGAATCATTGGATGGCAAATGCATGACATCAACAGCGGTGGAAGAAATGTGACATTGTGAGTTATCTTTGCCAGGATCAGAATCATGTTCTTCTACCATAGGGATGTTAATGGGGAGTATGACATCATCTACACTGTCAGCCATAGCTTTAGACTCAACTATATTTTTTGGAATGGTTAACTGGTCAATCAATCAATCAAATCTTTATTTATCCAGGAGGACACCATTGAGCAAGCTCATTTACAAGGTGGATCTGCATCACACAAGGTCAGGTACAATACATATATGTGCAGTCAGTAAGGCAAAACATGGGAATATATAGTAAAGCAAGCTAAATAACAGTAAGACAAACTGTCCAATTGGGCTCGCATTATAATATATCTAACTACATACATGTCATGTTTCAGGAAATGAAAAAAAGGGGTTAAAGATAAGGGGGTTATATAAGAACAGGGGAACGCAGTGTCAGAATTAATTGGAACCTCACACAGGTGTAGGTAGCAAGGGGAAAGGGGGTACGGGGGCAAGGGTTGTAGTGATGCAGGGAATACACACTTATGGCTTAGGGCTTATAGCTTCAGATTATAGGCTTCGGGAGTGCTGACCACCCAGTGGCCGTGGTTTCCTGCAGCATCTGAGCTGGGAGTCCTGAAGGGTTTTCAGCTCTCAGGAAGCATAGTTCGAGCAAGTGGACACGGGTGGTGGCTTCGGGAGTGCCGACCGCCCAGTGGCCATGGTTACCTGCAGCATCTGAGCTGGGGGCCCTGCAGGGTTCTCGGCTCTCAGGGAGCATAGTCTGATCAAGTGGTCTCGGGCAGCGGCTTCAGGAGCACTGACCTCCTGGTGGCCGCGGTTTCCTGTGGCATCTGAGCTGAGAGCCCTGGAGGGTCATCGGCTCTCAGGGAGCATAGTCTGAGCAAGTGATTAAGAGGCTTGGGCGATGGAAGGAATGGCAGGGCAAGGGTAAGGAGGGTATAGGGTTTCTGACAGGTAATGTTTTATTGTGTACAAGAGGAGGGCAGAGGATGATAGTATGCAGAAAAGGAGCAGTTTATAGGTGGTGGAAACAGTGGCATACTTCTGTGATTGTTTTTGCATATAAAGTCTTGAACACTGCAAGACTGACTGGGGATCTTAATTTCAAGGAGTTCTGTAGCTTATTCCACAGAGCTGGCAGTGAGAAGCCTATGGCAGCAATACTCATGCCAGCAGAAACTGCACTAACACCACTAGCTGGGAAAACATCATCTCCTCCAACTATGAGAGAAGCTACAGATTGCACTGTGAAAAACATTGATGAAGAAATCCCTTTACTGTTATCAGCTATGCACTTCTGTGCATTACCACACCCATGGACAATCTTGCCACTGCCAGCAGTGACATGACCAGAAACAGCTTTGCTTGCATATCTGTTTGCAGGTATTTTGGGGGATCACCAAGAAAATTCTAAACAAATTTAGATTTCTGAACTTTCAGTTTGGGCCGGTGGATGTGAAGCCAAAAAAAAACAACTGTGGTTTGCAAATGGAGATTGGGCACTAAACATGCAAAAGCACAGACATATTAAGATTGCACTGCACTATCAAGAAGCGATACAGACACAAAGTCACAACAACACCTTAACCAGTGCCCACAAGTCACAATCCAATCTGGAAAAGAATACCTTTTGTCAGTTGGGGGGGTGCAGTGCACTGCAGTAATAGTTGAAAACCAAGATACTACAAAGCAGTACAAAATCACACAGATGCGGTGGATAGCAGGTTCACAAATGTGTCTGATTTGATGGCATGCATCGTACACACACTCACACACACACACTACAAATAATGCATAGCAAATTGAAAACTTCAGTAATATAATCAAATATTTTAAACAAAAATTGTGCACTGCTGCACCACAACAGTCAGCAAAAAACAATTTCAAGAATTACTGAAAATATTACTGTGTGTACAGTAACACAGTTATACAAGAAAAAATATGGCCAAAACAGAAAGACTGCCTTTTTCTCCCAGTTTTAACTTACCTCCACCACAGATATGCCCCCCAAGCACACTTAAAGTGTCTTCAGTACACAGACTAAATGTTCTAAATTAACATTCGAAATCCAAACACAAACAATAAACACTCAATGATATGAGCACAGAAGGGTTTCCTACAATCGATGCACTAAATTTTGAGCAAAACAAAATGGCTCAAAAAGGCTTTTATAACAGCTTTTAGAGGATTTGAATCTCAGAGCTCTGAGAGGAAACTGTCTCCATCTAACACTATACATTCATTACACAGAACTGAGGCTATGCAGAACAATCTAGAGCCCATGTGACCTGCAATTCCATGAATCACTGCAAAACTTGACTTGGGGCTCAATAACAATGCAAAGTGATGCAAAGTACATTGATTTCTATGTACTTCACATTAAAATTGGCTTAGAAGTGGTTGGCGGAAGGCGGAGTAACATGAAGTCATTGGTTTCAATGGACTTTGCATTTCTCATTATGATGCAAAGTACTCCGCTAAGCATTGTTGACTACATCTCGGATTCCACATTACTCCGTGAATCACTTTGCGGAGTAAATTTTGGCCACTTCACCCACCTCTAATCATAGTTATTCTCATGGCAATAGATTGTTATGTCACAACACAGGATTATGATGTGAAGTCAGGAGTACCTTATAGAGGCAGATGAACTCTGAGATATAAGGATCATGTATTCATGCAAATTTCCTCAGGGAGGCAATATAGAGCAGTGGTTTAAAGCTCTGAGCTGCAAATCTGGAGACCTGGGTTTGAATCTTACAGCCCCCACTTGCATACTGTGTAACCCTAAGCAAGTCACTTAACTTCCCTGTGCTTCCAGGTCGCACCTGTAAACAAGCTTTCAGCTTAGTGTGCCACTCCTGGTTAAATAATTGGAAAAAAAATAAATAATGTGCAGGAGAACTCTGTAAAATATATATGGAATGCAAGCTGAATTGTACCTAAATATTAGATTTTTCAAAGTTTTCTTTGAGGGGTCAGGAGCTCTTTAAAGATTGTCTATATTATCATATAATGAATTCCATTACTTTTTTCTGTTTACTGTACCTTGCTTTTTTAACATTTGGCCCTATTGCCATATTATTGTGCAAGCCCCACGCCCCCTCAGTTGCACCTGGAAAAAGGATTTGGCTCAGCATGCTAACCTGGACAAAACTTGTGTATAAATTAAGATATAAAAATACATTTAATTTATAATTATGTTTATTACAAGCTTTGACCGGGAAGGCAAACTGAGCTAAGGCTTGTTTCTAGGTACAACCTTGGGTGAGGCAGGGATACAGAGGAACATGGTGAGAGGTGTTGGTAACAGTAAATACCAGCAAATCAGAGTAGCTGAGAGCCTTATTACACAGAGACACCTTTGTGCCAAACACTTGTTAATCCTCCTCTCCCCTTCTAGTATGACTCCAGGTCCCCTGTAGAGTACTGGAGTCCCTAGCGCTGGAGGACACCTGCAGGTGGAGGCAGCAAAGTGCCCAGGCAGGCATCCATTTTATCCGTGGGTGCTGCAGTGATCAAGTTGGGTGCACTGAGTACTAAAGAAAATAGCCATGCAGGCTGTAATGAGAAAGCTGCTGTGTTGTTGTTGTTAATTTTAAAACTGCTATCATAAGAGCAGGCTTAGTGCAGAATCCATCCATTCAGAAATCATCTGTTCAACCATCCTCTCAATGCATAATACAAAATATAAGGTGCAAACTGCAAAGGCATGCAGCTAATAAAAGCAGTAAATGATTGGCAGTTATTTGTTAGTAGGAGGATCAGTGATGGCCATAGACCATGTGGTGGTGAGAAACACTGTTGAGGGAGGGCAGCAAGGAACACATTACAGACTAGTTACTAAAGCAAAGATAAGCTGTTCATTTATGAAGATGAGCTTTATGGAGAACTGCATATGAGAACAGATGAATCAATGGTGGGGAAGCAATATGAGGAGCAGAGAAATCCTAGCCCCCCCAAAAAATCAAAGGTAGTTAGTGAGGTAAACACCAAGATAGAGGTGTTGATAGGGAGAAGGGCAAGGGAAAATGACAAAGGCAATAAGGACAGGGATGGGGCAAAAAGGGGTAAGGCCATCAAGAAATGGAGGGTAATGAGTACTAATGCCCATAGTCTGGGCAACAAGCTCCCTGAACTGGTGGCCTTTATGGAAGAGGGATACCAGGATATCGTGGCAGTCACAGAAACATGGTACACAGAGAACTATGGCTGAGATGTTAACATACTATGGTACACAACCTACAGGAGGGACAAGGATGGTAGAAGAGAGGGAGGAGTAGCTCTCTATGTAAGGGAAAGGATAACAGCAATGGAACAAAAGAGTAAATAGGGAGGAGAGGAGGCACTGTGGGTCACCTTAGAGACTGGAAATGGCACCACAATCTGCACAGGGGTTGGATACAGACCCCCATCTCAGGGGGAGGGCATGGACAAGAATATGATAGAAGGCATCCTTAGGATGGCAGAGAAAGGGGAGATACCTCGGGGGACCTGAATATGCCAGATGTTAACCAGAGCACCTTTGTTGCAGCCACATCAAGGAGCAGGGCCATTCTTGATGCCCTAAAGAAGGCATGCCTTAGACAGCTAGTGTTGTAACCCACTCAGGAGGGAGCAAACATAGACCTCATACTCTCAAATGGGGACAGTGAGAGGATCTCAGTTCTAGAAGTGGGTAGCCATCTAGGAAAAAGTGGCCACCAGTTTGGTTCATGATAAACTTTGCTGCAGAGTCAAACCACACAAACATGAGTGTAATGGACTTCAGGAGGGCTGACTTTGGCAAGACGGGAGAGTGCCTTAGAAAAGCACTAGCAAACAGGCAAGAAGGAGGGGTGGAGCAACAATGGGGAAACATCAGAACTGCCATCACAGAGGCAACAAGCCTTTGTGTGAAGCATATAAACAAATCAAAGCAAAAAAAAAGCCACTATGGTTCTCAAAAGAGATGACAGGGAAGGTTAGGGAGAAAAAGATAGCATTTAGGAAGTATAAGGAAACACAGAAGGAGCAGGACAAAGAACTGTACAAGTTAAGGCAGAAGGAAGCAGGAAAGACAGTCAAAACAGCAAAAGTCCAAACTGAGGAAAAGATAGCCAACTCGGTTAAGAAGGGGAATAAAACCTTTTAAAGGTACATTAGGGAACGTAGAAAGACAAAGGGAAGGATAGTGAGGCTGAATAGAATTGATGGTGGGTGGGCAGAGAGGGACAGTGAAAAAGTAGGGATACTGTAGGGATACTGAATGAATACTTCTGCTCATTATTCACAAAAGAGGAGGAGGGGAGGTACCTATTCCAATTAACAGAAGCACTCTGGATGAGGGGGGTCGATCCCAGTCCTTTCACAGAAGAAAGAGTTCTGAAGAACTCCTAAAACGAAGGTGGACAAAGCAATGGGACCTAATGGATTCACCCCAGAATTCTAAAAGAAGTAAGGGGAGAACTAGTGACACCACTGACTACCCTTTTTAACAAATCATGGGAGGATGGTGTGGTACCTGAGGACTGGAGGAGGGCAGATGTGATTCTACTTCACAAAAGTGGGAGTAAGACAGAAGCAGGAAACTACAGACCTGTCAGTTTGACCTCTGTGGTAGGGAAAATGAAGAAAGAATTAGTGAATATCTAGAGGCCAGTGGGGCACAGGACCCAAGGCAGCATGGATTCACAGTGGGAAGATCTTGTCAGATGAATCTAATCAATTTCTTTGGCTGGGTGACCAAAGTGGTAGACCAGGGAGGGGCTGTGGACATGGTCTACCTAGACTTTAGCAAGGCATTTGACACAGTGCCACACAAAAGATTAATAAACAAATTAGACAGCCAGGGAATGGGTCCCAGGGTGGTAGCCTGGGTAAAACATTGGCTGGACAACAGGACACAGAAGGTAATAGTAAATGGAATCTACTCTGAAAAAAAGGGTCATTACTAGTGGGGTACAGCAGGGTTCAGTACTGGGTCCAGTCCTTTTTAATGTCTTTATAAGTGACATTGCAGATGGACTGGAAGGAAAAGAATGCCTCTTTGCAGATGACACAAAGATCTGCAACAGGGCTGATACACAAGGGGGTGTGGGAAGGATGATAAGTGACTTGGCTAGGTTGGAGGAATGGTCAGAAGTATGGCAGCTTGGATTCAATGCAAAGAAGTGAAAAATAATGTACCTGGGAAACAAAAACCCAGGGGAAGAGTACACAATGGGGGTAGTAACAACAACAAAAATGGGGGTAATCATATCAGATGACCTTAAGGTTGGCAAGCAATGTGAGAAGGCAGTAGGGAAGGCTGGGAGATACTGGGGTGTATAGGGAGAGGCAACACCAGCAGAAAACAGGAAGTTGTTATCCCTCCGTACAGACAGTTGGTGAGACCCCATCTGGAGTACTGCATCCAATTCTGGAGACCCCATCTCCTCAAGGACATAGACAGGATGGAGGCAGTCCAGAGGAGGGCAACTAACATGGTGCAAGGTCTGCAAGAGAAGCCATATGAGGAGAGACTAAAAGAGCTTAATATGTATACCCTTGAGGAAAGGAGGGAGAGAGTCCAAGAGGGTAGTATCTTTCAGAAAAATAGATATGCAAGAACAAGGAGACACAATTTGAAGATAGAGGGGGGATGGCTCAGGGGCAATGTGAGGAAGTATTTTTTCACAGAGAGGATGGTGGATGCATGGATCTGCCTTCCTCAGGAGGTTGTGGGGTCTAAAACTGTGGGAGAATTCAAGGATACATGGGACAGACATAAGGCAATTCTTGTGGGGGGGGGGTAGGAAAAAATAGGCTGCTGGTTAACTAGGATCTGCAACTTAACCAGTAAGTAGGGAAATTGGCAGACTATGTGGACCAAGCAGTCCTTATCTACCATCAAAGTCTGTGTTTCTATGCTTCTATGTTATCAGAACTAACTTTAATAGCATGCTCTGGATTCCTGCAAGCCGATGCCCTTATATTAGCAATATCAAAGTGCTAAAATAACAGAACCAAAGCATTCAAAAGATTAAAGTCCACAAGTTAATTTAAATTATGTCACCATTTATTAAGTGTTCAGGAGATGCCGACTGACTGCTCTGGCACTTTTACATTTTTGTCTTCTTCATGGGGCATGGCTGGACCTCACCTGACGACACCCCATGTCAAAGACTGAATGACTGGAGCACTGGGGAAGTCAGTCAGCAGCTACTATACCCATAATAATGCTGATGTCATTTAATTTAACTTGTGGACCTCAGTCTTTTGAGTACCTTTGTTTTGTTGTTGGGAACACAATATGAGAAAGCTGCCTGACCAGATAAGCATGTACAGCAGGAAAGGCTGACCAATACATATCAGATGAGTGACAGTAACAGAATAGGAAGAGGGAGGAAGGAGGAGCAGGAGTAAGAAGTGCAAGAGAATAACTGTACTATGTTAGTAACATCTAGTACACTTACAGAAGATTGCATGATTTTATTGTATGGCAAGAAACACGTACTGCTACTACAGTGCAGTCCTCTGCCTCACTACTTTGGCTTGGAGCATTGGTTTCACAGGTCATAAAGATCCTCGGACTAAAACGGGAAACATGACTTGATAAAGTGAACATATATTATATATTATTTAAAGAAAACGCAGTTGCACATACCCCAACAAAATTAATTAATTTTTTCTGAACTCCTCAAGTTGTGGGAAACTGGTCAGGGTTATGTACTGCAGCATGGTTACTTTACTACCAAAAATATATTTCCTGCTTTTGTTGCATTTTTTGTGAAGTTTGCTGTTTTTTTGCTATTTTGATGAATTAAAGTGATATTTTTTAGAGCAAGTGCTGTAAACAGATGCCAGATGTTTTTGAAGATTGTTCTCTCTAGTTTGCTATTTCCAATGCACAAGTTATTGGAATGGAGTGGTACTTTGGTCTCTGTTCTAATTGTATTGGTACCCCACTTTCACATCTCAAAATGTGCCTTTCTTCACACTCCCCTATGCTGAGGTCATTGTATAAGTTGAAGCAGAACACCACTGAAAATGAGACAGTGCATTTCATCTGCTATGAGGCAGGTTAAATATATGCAAAAATTTGTATAAGCAAGACCCAGTACAACAGCAATACCAGCAATCATTCAGCATTGATAAATGCTTTATTATTTTTTTCATCTAATTATTATGCCACTACTGGCCAATTTCTCCCCAGCTGCAATTTTCAGACAACCTCACCCACACTCTGCCTGTTGATCTCAAAGTCCCCAGTGACCACAGACTTAGTCACTGCACCTCAGGCAAAAGCCCTACCCTATAGTCCAGGATTCCTCAAAACAAAGTAAAATGTTGTTGTGCAAGCCTCTTTGTTTTTTGTTCTGGCATTTTGTATTGGAGTATTTAAACCAAGAAGTAAATCCTACTAGCAGAAGTTAATTTCCAATCAAACCAAAAACATCTTTTTAGACTGACAAATAATTCCATAAAAGACTTTACCAAAGGAAAGGGGATTGGATCGAGCTTCAAGACTTCAACTCACTGCACTGCAGAAGACTAGTTAGTTTAAAGATCAATGGAAACATGTATTTCTTTCCACTAGAATATTTGGACTCATCGTGTCAATGTGGCCATTGTGTCCTGACATATGTGAAGCACATTTCCCATCACAGTGCAGCACTAGCAGTCATTACTATATTCTGAATCAAAAGTCTATTATTCTTATGTTGACATAATATATTGTTTTCCAATAGGGTTTTCATGTAACTTTGAGCCACTCACTACTTCGGAATAAGCTGAATCCATATCTAATTCAGAAAAGCAAGATGTCAGTGATGATGTTTTTTTGTGTTTAAATTGCTAGGTAAAGTGCAACTGATGAGTGGGAAAGATTTTTGTTAGTGATATGAGTAATATTATTTATGACTTATAATTTATAATTGAGGAGGTTGTGGGATCTAAAATAGTGGGAGAATTCAAGAATGCATGGGACAGACATAAGACAATTCTTATGGGGGGGTAGGAAGAAATAGGCTATTGGTTAACTAGTATCTGCAGCTTATCCTGTAGGTATGGAAATGGGCAGATGAGGTGGGCCAAGCAGTCTTTATCTGCCATCAAAGTATATGTTTCTATGTTTCTATGACATGATGTGTAGACAATCAGTTGCTTGCATCTCCGTAATCTATCTGATTTGGGACGGCGTCTTAATACTCAGCTTTATTCGGTTTGATTTATGTATTTTTATTATTATTAATCTTACTGAATTTCAAATATAATTAATAAATGCTGGCATGCTGTCTAAATCATGCTGTCATGAATATAATTAGTATGTACAGTAATGCCAAAATGTCAGTATCAGGGAGTCATTACAACTCTGTGCATCCTGTAGTTTAAAAATCAAAGGGTCAAAGCACAAGAATTTCGAATCCAGGTTATGGTCCAGCATCGACAAGTGATCTGTGTTACTTTTTATCTTTATAATCACAAAGTAGTGAAATTTTAACTATTGAATAATGAAAACAGAGATGTTATGCCCTTGTTTTCGTTCTGGTGTGTGTGTGTGTGGCGGGGGAGCTGTGCAATGTTATTGGTTATACACTATAAAATTTCAGAACCAGAGAGCTCACAGAGGGTTCAGGTCAACATGTAGATGTAGAACACCAATAAACACACAGAAAAAGTAAGTTATTTAACCACACCGATACTGGGACAATCAAAATGTTACAATAGTGCATAATAAACATGTGACAATCAAGATATCAGTGTGGTTAACACAATCAACTATGTGATGAGTTTGGTTATATATATACATGTGTGTATGAAAACTCAGTGATTAATCCAGTACTGAAACCATTTTTTCTCTATCTCTTAACACCAGAGCAAATGGGGATACTTGTCTGTATTGAGATGCAGCAGAGTTTGAAGCAGTAAAAGAGTCTGCATAAAGATTTGTTAAATTAGAGTAGAAAGTAATACAATAAATGTTGCACAGCATTTTTTTTAAACTGTCACTAAATACAAATAATTCAATGGGGATTTTCTGTAGTGATACACCCCCCACACTCCCCCACAGTACTGCAAATGAAAACTAGTAAATCAAAACTGAGCATTCATTACATTGAAAATACGATTGTATTGTACAAAGGAACAATATGTTAATTAGAGCTCATGTCAAACTGAGATTAAAACTTTATTCTAAAATTCTTGATTCTGTTCCCTTTACATCTCCAACACCAGGTTTCACCAAGTGGTAGTGCCAGCTTGCTATGGACATTATTTCATTGTTTATCAATAAGATGTGACATGTTATACCACTGTGAAATTTTATAATAAAAAAAATGTATAAAATAAGGACACAGAATATTAAAATAATTTGGAAAAACAAAATGTTATTTGATTTACAGTAGAGAAGGGCTTGAAAAAAGGGCTGCACTGCTGAAATAACATCAGTTTGTCTTCCAGAAAGTAATCAACTTCCTTTTCAGAAACAATTTCTGAAAGCTGGTGCTACACTATGAGGGCTAAAGTACTCCACATGGGGCAGGAAACAATGACTTAATATACATGATGTGATGGAGTATTCGCAGTCCATGTGTAATACAGCTGAGCAGAGACAACCCAGGGATATGAAAGTAATGGTCTTGAGGCCAAGGTGTGCAACAAAAGGACTCTAGGGCCAGGTGTGAAACGGCAAACAAGTGGCAGTCTAAATGTGCAACATCAGAGTTTCACAGCCAAAGATTCCACTTTCACTGAGTGCTTGCACTGGCATCAGCAGTCTGTTTTGGTTTCAGCCTAACATAGTTTGTTTCATGCTAACAAAGGCTGGTGCTTTACAGCAATTAGAAACATCCAGATAAACAAGCAACTTTACTAAATGTAATTACACTGCAGTAATTAGCAATATATAATGCAATATAACTGATGACAGGGCACATACTTAATTAAAGGCAGATGCAGATAGTGATTAAATAGTGGAGTCAGGCCCTGAAGCTTACCAGGCTGGAGAACTGGTGTTGCTATTTTCCATTCATCCTATAGGGTTCTAGATTAGGAACCTATAGCTGTCTGATCCTGCAAGCACTCTCTAAGATTCTGCTGTCCTATGATGCATTAATATTGCTCAGCAGGGTAACATTATTTTTGCAGCATTCATGAACAAATCACAGAAGTATATATGGCACTGCAGTCCTGTGGTTTTTCTGTTTCGTTGGTGCTAGACTGATGGTCAAAAGTGTTTCACATGGGACAGGCAACAATGACCTAATGTGCCTGACATGATGGAGTACTTGCTAAAAAAAGGCAAAGCCATCAAGTCTTCATCATGGAAAAAAAATATAAGACAAGACTTTTGTGTACAGAAGTATTTTACTGCTGGACTGATATGTCAGTCCGTGGCACATCAACAGTTATTCAGTATACAATGGTGGCAATGGAGTGAGATGTGTAATCATAGCAGAAGTTGTACCAGAGCTGAAAATTAGACAGAATAATGTGCTATGGGGTGGGAGCCAAACTCAAGGATTAGTTATTTTGTTTTTTAAAAATTGAAGATAGCTGAGGATTGTAAGGGCAATTCACAGTACTGAGACATTACAAAGCAATGGGAGTGTGCATTCAATGGGGAGGGGGGAGATTCCAAATCAAAGGAAAACAGCACAGACAATTTAAAAAATTCAAAGTAGACCTTGCTTTCTTTATTTTCAGAAATACACAGGGGTACACACTGAGAGTGAAGCTGCAGCCCAATTATGGAGATTTACTCCTCTGATACAAACACATTTTGGCAAGCTCTCCATAACTGCAGTTGCTAGGAGCTGGCATACGAATTTTACCAGTAACATTGATCAAAATAAAATTGCCTAAGATCTAACAATCGAAACAGTTCCAGCTCATGTGAAACCAAAACTGGGCAATACTCAATTAGGTTATCTAAAGGAACAAAAAGTAAAATAAATATATTTTTTTCAGGGTGAGTGACAACTGGATGTGAGTGGATGAGATTCAATATATCAGCAACACCCTCCCAAAAAAATTATAAATTTGTGCCAAAATAATTCAATGACATGTCAGTAAGTGATTATACTTTCTCAGAAAACTGAAGAAAAAAAAAATAGTAACAAATAAGACAGTCGGCAGACAATCAGATGACGGTGTCCACATCAAAAGAAAGCTATTTAGCAGCAAATGTTTAATGCTAAGATGTTTATGAAAAAAAAAAACACTTGTGGACACGAATGTAGGACATCAATAGAAAAACATCAAGTACTGGGGGGGTAGTTGACGGACACACACAGACAGCAGCCTTTCCACACACAGGCTGTTTAACATCACTCCTACAGTGATGTCAAAAACTGAGTCCAGCTGCTGGGGGGTCTCAAAAAAATCTCGATGTGGGCAGTCAGAATAGATAGGGGCAGGTAACAGAGGTTAGAACAGTAAGAACTCAGAAGAAAAAACACACGAAACATATTATTTAGAGTCAACAAATTCAATTTATTGCTCTGTCATCAGAAACACCTGTAGAAAAAAACAAAAAAACAGTTTGCCATTGATCCTTAAGATTATGATTATATAAGTTAGGCAGTGTCTCCCTGATGTGTCAAACATCTCCATAAACATAATTTGTATTCTCCATATACTTTAAATGCAGAAGTCATTATTACTGTTACTTAACTGCTTCTTTATAAACATGACTGCATGGGCAAACCCATTTTGCAAAGTCAATAGTTAAAAGTAAAGGTCAGTTCTCTACATTTTGATTGCAGGATTCTTCTCCATGCTGATATAAAAATGCCTAGCTAAGTGTAACACAGATCATTAGAGTTGGATTTCTTATAACTGTAACCCGATTTTGACCCTGAATTTGTGAAAGTGTTTGTGGAAAATGCAGTTAGCTACCCACCTTCTGAAAGGCTAGAATTTACTGTTTTTTTGTCCTAGCAAACCCTATCCCTTTTTGGAAATGCAGTTGTATACTGAGCCTGTTTGGTTCCTGAGTTTTGCTGCTCTATTTTTAGAAAATTTGAAGCTGGTCTTTTTACTTGATAAAGAATGGTAAAGATGTAAATGAATTTGCTAGTGCAACTTTGAGTTTCTTAACTGATTTTTGTAGATTTGACTCCTGACTTCTTTTCATGACAGGCAGTAAACTTTCCTGGAACAGGCTTTGCCTTTGAAGGTCCTATAAACTGATGTTTTTTGTTACTGTGTGGTTGCTCACTTTATACACACTTCAAACTTTATACATGCTTCAAAGGCAAAGCCAGATCATGCATGAAGTTTACTACCTGTCATAAAAAGAAGTCAGCAGTAAAATCTGCAAAAAAACAGTCAAGCAACTCAACTTCAGAGCCAAAGCCTGCTTGTGTGTGGAAAGAAGTCATGGAAATGATGTTATACAGTTATTTCAAGTCTACAAGTTAAGCAACTTTTTTAAAACAAGCCTTGGTTCAACTTACCTCCTTCTTCTGTTCACTAATTTTCAGAAATAAATTTTGAGAGATAGAAAGTTCCTTCTGGTGTGTATATGGTATTATTCTAGGTGTTGGGGACACTTGTTATGGTTGGGTTCATTCTGGGAGCTGAACCAGCTCTTCAGATCCATGAATGCCATTATTGAACAGTTAAAAATGTAACTACTGTTTCCCTTAATCCCCTGATTCTTTTTGATATAAATTACACTGTAGCAGGACAAGCATACAGAAAGCTATTTCTTCAGATACAGGCTGTCTTCAAATACAAATGCAAGTGCCCATCCCCCACCACCACCACTAATCAGTCCCTCCAGTGCAGTGCCTGATATAACCTGAAAAATAAATTACACTCTTATGGGGTACCTAGTGATGATTTTCATTAATGAAATCTGCTTTCCCTGACTTGCCTGTTCTAATCTTTGATTTCCACTGAACTTCAATTTCCCCAAAGGGGGAAGGATACATCTACTATTCCATTTCCCATGCTGATGTACTATCCCCACTGTATTTGTTACTGTATACATGTCTTGTACTTTGCCTAATGTTGATACAAATTTAAAATGTTTCTATGACCCATACTTGGTTCAGTAAGGGAAGGTCATTACAGCTGCTAAACAGGTAGTGCAATGCCATTTCCTATTTCAGTGGCAATCATATTTTACAACCATTTATACTTGAGTTTGAGTACCTGCAAATGGAGGGGTTGTGTAAGAGGAGAATCGTGAAAATATGAGTTGTATTTTTTATCTTCTTGTTGTGTGGGTTTCTGGGGGGTTAGTGTGTGTGCAGTGGGAGGTCAAGTGGGGCTGCGTAAGTGCAATCAGTGGAGGACTGTTTTCTTTTTACAAGTTGCAAAAACATTTGAAGGCAACCAATGACCACATCTTAATTATGGCTACAATGGACATTGGGAGTATGGGGGTGGAGGGTTGGGAAGTGGAGAGTACCACTGCTCTTCAATAAAAAAAAGCATTCACATATGTGAAAGGTGTATGGGGTGAGGGGGAAAATACACATGTGAGCTTATTAAGGTAAAGCAAATGTGGTCTGGGTGTCAAACAGAGGATGGGTGTTACTGTTGGAAACCAGAGAAAACTATGGACAGAAATAAAAAAAATTGCATATATATATATATATATATATATATATATATAAAAAGAGAGTGTTGTTGGGGGGAAGGGTGAAGAATTGCAACTAGACAACAATGCCTATTATGCTGTGGAGTGCAGGAGTGAGCGCTGATAGACTGTTTTCTTTTTTGTACATTGGGAAAAAAATCTGATGTCGAGGAACTGTTTTCTTAATCCCACATTCAAATGGACACTGGGAGAGTTGGTGTAGGGGAGTAGGTACAACTGGTCATCATTGAAAAGAAACACACAATGTGAAAAAAAATATGGCATGGGGGGAGGGTTCCACTTGACAACAGGGGATGTCATGTTAGACTAATCCTATGGATATCTCCTATTTGTCAGATCATCCACTGTTCTAGTACTCTAGTTAAGTGAACCAACCTAGGAATCAAAAATAAAATAAAATTTACTTTTCATTTATAATTTTAAATACCTCAGTCACAGATAATGTTAGCATACCTGTATGTAAGAGAAAAAAAGAGCTTTTATGCACTTCTAGTGCTGCTCAAGTTCCCCTTGAGAAAAGGACTGCTCATTCTTTCACTTATCTCCACAAGATTGATAACAGTTTTGATCCATAAATCAGATGGCTCCAATAGTCTTCACAAAATTATGACTCTGTCCTGAAACAGCTGGTGGTTCAGGAGACCTAGAGCTTGCCTCATTGGCAAACAATGAATGAAAAAAGCTGCTGTTTTAAGAAAATAACTGACAGCAGGTCTTCCAAGCAAACAACAACTCCTTGTCAGTAAACTAATAAAAAACTTCACTGCAATGGGCAAATAATTGACATCAGGTCTCCCAAGGAGCTAGCAACAATACCTTGATGGTAAACTAATAGAAAAATTCACTGCAGTGAGTCACTTATTGAAATACCCTACAGAAATAACCCAAGTTTCAATCATGTAGTTTAAAACATTGAAAAAAATAGGAGGATTAATAAAAAGTTATCAACACCCAAAGGAGCACAGAGCAGTGGGGAGTGGACCGTAGGAGCATAGCAGGGTTGCAGCCATTGCATTCAGAACTTTGGAAACTGAAGTACTGATAGGCTAGCAACTGGAAAATAAAAACAGTGCCAGGCAGTGTGAGCCATGGTGAACAGAGGTGGAGGGGTTTTTCACACCTCATGAGGTTCTGTGTTTGCAAGCTGCTTTTCTTGTACTCCCAAAAGGACTGCAGGGCTCTGCCCACACAGCCCTAAAAAGCATGATAAATACTGTACACTTTGTAGAAAAGAATAAAAGTACTAGTATCTCTTCAATGTGTTCCATCCAAATGCACCTCCAACTGTTGAGTATTAAGGTTGGGTGAGTGTTTAAGTCATCACTAGGGAGAACCTTTTTCTGAGACTGGGTTCAAGGCAATCCTATTGCCAGATGGTAGTGTCAGCAAAAGTTAACAGTCTCGATGCTGTCTTTTATGATCAAATCAATGTAGCCTTAAATAGTGGGCTGATGAGCAATGTCAAAAAAGAAGTCTCAAACGTCAGCTCACAGCTGTTTCATTCTTGTCTTTTTTCTTAGTATATTTATAAACAACATGACTCTTATAGTCTTATGTTCTATTATAAGATGATATTGGTCCACATCCTATGGTGTTTTTCATCACATTGGGCCTTTGAGTGAGGCAGTTCGGGGAGGGGGGTGATTTTTCTTTTTAGGGATTGTTCAGAGTTTGAAATCTGTACTTGTCATGGGCCTGTTAGTTTAATTGTCTATTTATATTTTGCCAGCATCAACTTAACTTAACCACTTGACCACATAAGGTTGTATTTTTGTCAGCACCACCAAATATTTAAACTTAAAATACTGGAGCTAAAATCTCTTGGCAACAAGCTTGGTGCTTAAAACACAAAACCAAAGGTAATCTTCATGTGTACCCGGCAACCAGAATAGTGCACTGTTATTAAAAGTTAGTTACACATTCACAGAGCTCAGACTTCTACAACCTTCTAAACATTAGTCCACGAGTGATCTGAACCAGTAGATGTATGCCCAGCCCAGGTTTAGCTGTGATAATATATCAATCAGCAACCAAGTTAATTCATGCATCGAAACAAACAGGTGTGAACTGGTGGAGAGGTACATCAGATAGCTCACCCTTTGATTATTATGTCAATTAGGACAATTAATTAATAAAACCTATTAAATGGCATGAGCAAGATTGCTTGTGACTAAAGTAAAACCTAGGTAGTTTCAGAAATATCAGTATCAATAAAATGCCAGTAAGACCACATCAGAATTATTCTACAGTGGTTTCCAGCTTAATAATACCGTCGGTCTCTAATATTAAAAGTTAAAAGTTTTTGATAAAATAAATACTAAAAATAAAAACTGGGGTTAATTGCAAAAGCTTATCAATTTTCATTATCTGGCCAAAATTTATTGGAACCTTTTTTATCACCAGTACTCCCCTTTTTCCTATTTAATTCACTAGCAGGATTTTGACAACACTGATTAAAGTATGTAGAACAAATATTAGCAAACATAAAAAGAAAAAGCATGGGGGCAAACAGGACAAAAGGATGAAAGCAAGAAGGGAAAAATCAAACTGCATATGCAGTCTCTCTCACAATATCTCTTCCACCACTTTCTAAAGTGGCAACAAACAGAAATGTGCAATAAATAATACACATTATACAGTATATAGCAACATGTTCACCTCAGTTGAAATAAACCATTTCTTGCTCCAGAACTTCCTTATACTTGCCTCAGCATCCCTCAGAAGGAGCTGACACCATGACTGGAGAGAGGCAGACATCCCCGCAGAGGTCTGAAAAAAAATATATATAACCACGGTTGTTACTTCTGAAGGTTCTGAAGACGCCAATATTAAGATTGACTATTACAGATCTACAGAGCTACAAAATCTAAAAGGTCACTATGGGCAGTTTCAAGCCCTGAGAGATGCTGTGGCAAGAATAAGGATGTTTTGGAGCAAGAAATTGTTTATTTTGACTGACTGACAACTAACTAACTAACCAGAAAAGAAAAAAGGTAAGCAGAGAACATTTTGCTGAATACTGTGTATTGTTTATTGCACATTTCTGTTTGTTGCCACTTTAGAAAGGGGGGAGGAGAGATTGTGAGAGAGACTGCATGTGCAGTTTTATTTTTTCCTTCTTGCTTTCATCCTTTTGTCCTGTTCACCAATATTTGTACTACATACTTTAATCAGAGCTGTCAAAATCCCACTAGAAAATTCTAGGGTAGTACTGGTGATCAGAAAGGTGCTAATAAATTTTGGAACGATAGTAAAAATTGAAAATCTGGTGCAATTAAACTGAGTTTTTATTTTTAATATTTATGTTATCAAAAACCTTTAACTTTTAAGATTGGAGACTGCTGGTATTATTAAGCTGGAAACCCCCATAGTATAATTCTGTTGTGATCCTGATGTGATCTTATTGGCATTTTATTGATATTCATATTTGTGAAACTACCTAGGTTTTACTTTAGGCACGGGAAATCCCGCTCATGCCATTTAATTGGTTTTATTGATTAATTGTCTTAACTGATATAATAATCAAAGGGCAATCTATTTGATGTGCCTTTCTACCAGTTCACACCTGCTTGCTTCAATGCATGAATTAACTAGGTGGCTGATTGATATATTACCACAGCTAAACCTGGGCTGGGCATACATCAGCTGGTTCAGATCGCTAGTGAGTTGGCATTTAGAAGGTTGTAGAAATCTGAGCTCTGTGTTCAGTAACTTTTTTTACACTAACTTTTAATCACACAAATACTAGTCTGGTAGCCGGGCACAGATGAAGATTGGCTTTGGTTTTGTGTTTTAAGCACCAAGCTTGCTGCTGAGAGATTTTAGCTCCAGCTTTTAAGGTTTAAAGATGTAGCAGTGCTGCTAAACATACAACTTTAGGTGATCAAGTTAAGTTGAAGCTGGCACTCACTAGTTACTTATTCACTTATTTTTGAGTCTGAATGTGGGGTGTAACTGAATGAAGGAGGAAAAGGCACCTTGGGTAACACTGGTAATAGCAGCAGCATCAGTGCAGACCCACCTGATTCACCCAACTTGTATGGAGGTATTAGAATCTCCCCTGAGATAAATATTCTAACTTACGCTGAACATCTAAGTCCATTTTTCAATTTTTTTAAGTCTGATGTTAGAGTTGAAGTTAAGCTACTAAGTATGACTTATTTTAGGCATTCATTGTAAAGTTGCATTACAAATTTACAAAGTATCTTACAGCACATTTATTATCTGTGCCTGGGTAGAGTAATTGCCTTGCAAATACATATAATATTTAAAGTCGGGCACTTCGTACTCCATAGTCCACACCCTGTAGCCTATCTTAAATATCCTAGGGATCAAATACAGCATTTTGGAAGAACTGAGGGAATTGGAAAGAACCATGCTGAAGTTTTTTTCAACTGTGGAACTTGGAAAAACAGAAGCTGATATTCATTGAAGGCTCATCATGATCTGAAGAGTTTCGACTTCTGCACCGCAATACAAGGCAGACTGTTAACAGCTATGTTTAAAGGACTAATGGACCAATTAACTTTTGGAGTACTGGACTCACTTACCAAGAACTTGCAGTTAAGCTCTTGTTTCTTTTTTTTTTGCTGCTTTGTTTTCTTTTGTTATTTGTTAGTGTTATTTTCTGTCTTTATAGTATCCTATTCCTCTAAGTAAATAGGGGGAAATAAATGATATATAGAATATGTACACAAGAAGTGGGAAAAATGGTAGCAGAAAAGTCACATTCAAATACCCAAAAAGTAAAAACAAAGAAAAACAAATGGCTGTGTTTTTATAGGAGAAACAGAACTTTTGTACATCTACTCCTATAGCCACCCACACCTCCTCAAAGAAGGGAGAGAAGGATGATATAACTCAGACTTATGCTGATAAGATAAATGTTAATATTCAGCAGAGGGATGAAACAAAGGGCCCCCCTGACAAAAAAAAAATAAGTTTGACCAGAAAGAGATGTTAAAAGTTTTAGGAAGCTCTATACAGGCACAAATAATGCAGGAAACATGGGGGAGTGTTAACAAGGGGATATAGAAGTAATTGAAAATACTTCTTTAGAAGATATAGCCACATATATAGTCACAGAGGCCAAACTCTTGGTACATAACACTGCAGTCAAGAAAAAGAAATCAAAAAGAGGAGAATTGCCAAAAAAAAATAAAATAAAGAAAAAAAATAAAAATATTTTTTAAAGCCTCAGCAATTGCAAAATCAAAGGAACATTACAGATTTTTTCCAGTAAACCAGGTAGTTACAGGATTAAATGAGGATAAACAGGCAGACACACAGGATATGATTATTGATAATTTAGATAATTCAGGTAAAGAGATTAGAAACCTCCAACAAACATCTAATAAAGAGAATGAGACTCGACTAGAGTTATTTAGTCCATTAAAATTACCATCTATCTTAAGTGAAGATTTAAAGCAAAAAAGAGAAACACAGAATGCTTCTGTGCTGTCAGGATCCCTGAATACTGTTTCCCAAAGATTAGACACAGAGATTGTACAAATACAGTAGCAGCCACAGACACTGCCAGCTATTTCCCAAAAGTTCTGTGATATTTCCAGAAATATCTCCTGCTTTCTGCATTTCCACAGTAGGGGCAGCAAAGAGAAACTCTTCAGAAATTTCGTGAAATATCTAGCAATGTCTGTGGGTACTGCCGTAGAGCTTGAAGCTGATTTTTTAGGACAATGTCCAAACTCATTGTCTAAATATACAATAAAAGCACTGGCCCATCATGTGATGTCTAATATAGCATTGTTGGAAGCATTAAATGATATTAGAAACAACATGGATAATCTTGCAAAAGCAATGTATACTCAAATAAATAGTCGGCAGTCACAAGTCATTAGTCTCAGTCATAAAACAGAGGCAAAAAGATTATCTTTCTCTACTATTGTCACCCCTGACACCCCAGAAGGAAGGACTAAGGCAAAAAAGAGAAAAAGAAAACACAAGAAAGCAAAGAATAAGAAACTGCAGCCAAAACAATCAAATAAATAAAACCTAGGTCAGGAGGTAAGCACTAATGAGGGAAAAGCCCAGCAACATTCACAGATAGTCATTAGAAATAAGATACAAGATAAAGGCATAGACATAGGTATGCAGCTTAATGGAATGGACCCTGAGAAATCTGATGAGAAAAGAAAGAAGCAAGAGGTGTCCAAAGTGACCCAGCAAAAAAAACAAAACAATGAGGAATCTAGACATGAAAATGGGGCTGTTGATACTGATATAATACATTTGTTGGGGCAGGAAACAGTTGTGAGTTTTTTTTTTGTTTGTTTGTATTTTGTTTTTCCAATTGTTTAACCAGGAGTGGCATAGTAAGTTGAAAGTTTGTTTACAGGCGCAACCTGGGAGCACAGGGAAGTTAAGCAATTTGCTCAGGGTCACACAGTATGCAAGTGGGGGCTGTGGGATTTAAACCCAGGTCTCCATATTTGCAGCTCAGAGCCTTAAACCACTGTGCTATACTGCCTCTCCAGGTTGGAAGGAATATATCATAAATCATATGAAACAAAAGACACACTTGAGTAAGTAATCCAGTATTTATTCTCAGTAGAATTAGAAGTTATGAATTAAAACAAAAACTATTAATGGCTTTCAGGAACACAAATGAAGATCAGAAACCAGTCTATGCCTTGGTAAATAATATGGATTATGCCAAAAATATATGGTTTAAGCACATAATCTAAGACAGTTGGGTTTAGAAGTAAAAGCCCCAGTTTCTTGGAAAATGGTATATCATAAGTCTATCCCAAATGGAGAACCTGGCCCCTTTATTAGTAGGTCAGAAATTACTGAGATTTTAATGAAGCTAAGATGGAAACCTATAGTTGGGTGTAATGCGGATCCCCTGCAGGAATTCAGTCTACAATCTTTGGTCTAGATAGACTACAGATGGAAAATAAAAATAACTTGATGGATCTAATGATGGTATTTTTTTCAAGTGTCACAGAGGAAAAACTCTCACGAAACTGGTTTCTAAAAGTAGAAAGATCTCTTACTCTTGAAGATGGTAATAGGATTGACATCAGATGTTCAGCAAAAGAGCACTATAAAATCTTACAAGGTAATACTCACAGATTTGATCAAACTGAAATATTAATTGTAGATTGGGGAGAAATTTGTGGAAACAATGCAGATATGACCCCCAAAATGACTGATTAGGAAAAGTGACAATAATTTAGAAAGTATTCCATCTATAATTCAGGAAGATAGAAATCCAAACTGTCAGACATGGAATATTGTGAGTGTCTATAATAAGCTACAATACATGAAATGGAAAATATTTACAAATAAATTTGATATAATAATGTTCCAAGAAACCTGGAGTACTGAAAGTATTGACAAAAATGGATACCAGGCTGTGATCTCTTCAGCAAGTAAAATTCATATATTAGGAAGACCATCAGGGGGATTAGACACCTATATAAAAATTGGTACAAATATTGAAATTATGGACAAAATAAATATTAAAACTAATTTTATTGTACTATTACTCAAGCGGAACCAACTGACTTATGTTGTCATTAATGTGTCCATACCCCATATTAAAAATAATCTGAACAAAAGCATTTGGCAAGATCTATCTTTAGAGATAGACAATCATTTTAAAAAATATCCAAATGCAATATTAATCAGAGCTGGAGACTTCAATGCTAGGGTGGTCAATACAACAGTATGGATAGGCTGTACAAACAGCTGGAGATGGGCAATAT
This sequence comes from Neoceratodus forsteri, assembly GCA_016271365.2. Lineage (NCBI taxonomy): Eukaryota > Metazoa > Chordata > Ceratodontiformes > Ceratodontidae > Neoceratodus > Neoceratodus forsteri. The sequence goes on from CM057455.1 coordinate 184,563,197, forward strand.
TTGTAAGAGAAAGAGTCAAGATAAATAAACTAATGCTCAATGAAAAGAATTACAGAAACTGCTGAAAGAAAATGCTCTCATTATATAAAATGGAAGAATAAATGGAGATTTAGAGGGTACTACAACATATGTTTCTGCTAGAGGACCAAGTGTAATAAATGATGTGATATGTGATATGTAATCTAATTCACTTAAACAAATTCAAAAGTTTAACAATTTAAATGCAGCCTGAGAGTGATCATGCACCATTACAGTTATGGATAGAGCTGGGAGTGGCTGGCAATGATGTAAGTGAAGAGAATACACCTTTGGCTACACTAACAGTAGCAGGCAAACGAAAATTAAATAGAGGAATGATTGATACCCCTTTACTTGCAGAGTGTATAAACACCTGGGAAGTTTCATCATGGGAACAAGAGGGTCCTCACCAAATATCAGCAATGGATTGTATTAACAATATTGATCTTCTTAATACACAGATAAAAAAAAATGATGTATACTGACAGTGCAAACGCTGCTAAAATAAAATAACACTTGGTTTGACATAGAATGAGGCCTGGCTAAAGGGAATAACAGAATCTAATTAGGTGGTCAAAAGAAATCCATCTAGAGAACATTTCTCCAAATGAAATAAAACTAGGAAATATTATAGTAAATTCTGCAAGGGAAAAAAGAATTTGTATATAATTATTGGAATTTAATGTTACAAACTATTCAAAACAATGATACAAAAACATTCTGGCTTTTGGTGGCCAAAGAGCTAAATCTTTTCCATCCCCTGCTGGCTGTACATGTCTCCAAGGAGTCCTGGGTTGAACATTTTATGGCAATATTTTATAAAACAGAACAATCTTTAGTAGAAAACGCTACTCTGAAAATAATAAATGATACAGGATATTACCAATTACAAATAACTGAAGAATAAGTAGCAATAGCAATTGATGCCCCAAAAATAACACCCCTGGTCCTTATATACAAGCAGAGGTGTATAAACAATACAGAGATTTCTGGATCCTCCTATTAACACATTTTTTTAAATATATTCATGCAATAGAAGAAATGTCCTGCTTTCTGGCAAAAAAAAAATATATTGTTATACCAATGCACAAAAGAGATCTGTTTATTCCCCATCCAATTTCAGACCTATAAGTCTCTTAGATATGTATAAAAATATTCGCAAACATTATATTGAACAAGCTAACAATTTAGATAGTAGACAATGCTCTAATTTCAATCTATCAAGCAGGTTTTAGGAAGGGTCACTCAACAATGGACAACTTATACTGTTTCTCGCATATAATAGAGAAATATGTGAAGATCAGGAAAATGAAGTTACACACTTTTTTGTAGACTTTAGGGCTGCTTTTGACTCCATAAATTGGAATACATTATGCAAAATGTTAATTTTGAATGGGATTGATAAGGCCCTTTTAATACCAATAGTTTTATTATACACCAATACCTCAACAAGTGTAAGATATGACAGCCTAAGACATTTAATTACCCCCATTTAAATCAAATAGGGGTGTTAAGAAAGGTTAGCTCTTGGCACCATCTCTATTCAACCTTCACATAAATATACATTTGGAAAGTGAAGAAAATTAATTATTTGACTCACCTAAAAAAATACCATGCCTATTTACACATTGGCATACGCAGATGACATAGTTTTATTTGCTTTATCATCAGTAGGCTTACAGAACAAAATAAATAAATTCCATAAGAAATGCCAAGATTTAGAACTGGAAATAAATCTGAAAAAAAACAAAATCTATGATATTTGCAGGGAATAAAAACAATAATAAAACCAGAGGAAAAATATACCTGGGGAAAGAACAAATCAAAAGAGTGAAAAGTTATATTTACCTGGGTGTAAAACTTTACAAACAAACAAACTGAGTTATGCATATGAAAGATCAACAAGTCAAAGCAAAGTCTGTAAAAAAGCTTTACTAAGATTTAATTATCAATATGGTGGTAATACCATATTATCAATCATAAAAGTGGGAGAACCTAAAATTCTATAAATATTACTGTATGGGGACATATAGAGCCAGTCAAATGGAAAAAATAATTATGTATTATTAAGAATACCAAGCTCAACAGGTAACATAATGGTCAGGGCTGAGTTAGGAAGGGTAAATTCACAATTACTTAAAATTTCAAGAATGGTAAATTATTGGTTAAGAATTATAAATAACAAATACAATATCTTAACAAATGTATGCTGGGGAGAAAAGCTGGTGTGGGAGAAACAGGGCATAAGGTCCATATAGTTGAAAACATTGAAAGGTACTTTATCAGGAATAAGAATGATGCACCTTTGGGAAGATTATAACAAAACCATAGTGATATTGGTGAAATTTGGTAAAATAGTTAAGAAGAAATTAATAAACAAAGCAAAAGAGGAGGATATGACATAAATCAAAAGCCTAAAAATTGGCATATGGTTCAAAGAAAATAAAATTGACCATAACATTGAAGAATATTTATTAAACAGGACAAACCCAGATCAAAGTAAACGTATCACCTAGGCTTGAATGGGACTGATCACATCAAAATGTATCTATTTTAATAAAATGCAAGGTAAATTAGAAAAAATGAATATCTTTTGGAATTCCTGAAAAAAATATGCTCAGGCAAATTATGATTATGTATTTATGTCATTGCACCCAAGCATGTTAACTGAAATAGAAAGAACTGCAAAGTTTCTAGCAGAGGTAGTCAAACAAAAAAGTTGTTCTATAGAATGAGTACTTAGCAAATGAATCTATGATTAGAGATGTTGCAAAATTAAATTTCTCCAGTGAAATAAACTTGAAAACACTTTGTGAAATTCTGCCACTACGTGAAATTTTTTGCCGGGTGTGAAATTATGAAATTTCACCCACGAAACATCAAATTTCACTGCAAAATTTGAAATGTTGCCAAGTTTTGCCAACATTTCACCAAATTTCACCATTCTGCGGGTGACATTTCACATTTTGCAGGCAAAACTTTGCATGTCGCCCTCTGCATTTCACATTTCACACCTGCAAAATATTTTGTGAAACGTGCAAATTTCACAAAATATTTTGTGGAACAAAAATTTCCAGTTTTGCATATCTCTAGCCATGATAACTACCAATACATTTTTAGTGCAATATAGTGGGGAATAATTAATTGATAGTCAAGAATCTTGAAGAAGTATTACACTCTCCCTCCTTTTTTATTAATCTCCCTCCTTTTTTATTAAGTGGTACTTTTTTAATTATGCATATTTATGACAAATTGACCTATGCTGGTGGTAATTTTAACTTGTCAATAGTAATGGTATGTTTAATGTATGATTTGTAATGTAATGATGTGTAATGATTTGCAATGTAAATATGTGATTTTTGAAAAAACAATTTTGATGTCTCAGAAATGGTTCAACAATAAAACTTTGATTTGATTTGATTTATATTTTGTCTTGCTTACGCCTTGTTTCTTTGTTATTGATATTTCTTCTTTTTAAATGTTGAAATTTTAATAAAGAATATTCAATAAAAAAGTCAGCTCATAGAACAAAATTACTGTCTCACTTATGGAATCAATAGGTACCATGGGCACATGTCCAGGTAAGGCATCCCTCAGGAGGAGACCTACTCCTGTATAAGGAGGAGGTTATCCCTATTCCCTATTCCTTTTCACTTATACAATGTTAAATGTAAGGATACCTCATCATGGCTAGACACAAGTGGAAAAGGAACTGGATATCCCCAAGCTGCCCTTCCTTTCAATATTTATTAACATTTTCATTTTAAACATCAAGTCAGCGTTAGACCTGTGAAGAATATAAAATTCAACCTGTGGAATGCTTTTAGAATTTAGCAGAATTTGCATGAACATTCTGCAGAATTTTGCCAAATATTAAATTTCAGTTATGTTGCTCTGGTTTTAATAGTACACCTCCAGATGTGGTATCGAGACAGCCTGTAATGGCGTACATAAATGTGACCAGTTTCAGAGTTGTAGGTGGAAAGGGGACAGAGTTATGACTGTCCAAACATTTAATAAAAATACAATTTTCTGTTATTTTTATATACTTTTAAAATTTCTTATCCAAATATCCCCACAGTTTCAGAATTCAGAGAAATATTTAATATGGGTATATGCACCACGAATTGACTCTCTAGTTTCAAATGGGACTGAGTTATAGATAGCCAAACATTTTACCAAAATTTAGATTTCTGTTATTTTAGTATCATTTTGATAGTATTTATTGAAATGTTATACAGTTTTACAGGTATACAGGTTGTCACTACATTTATATACAGTGGGTAGGATTTTCAGACTGTGCCAGGCTGTGGCGCAAGCCTGGGTGCAGCATAACTGGAATGCGCGAGGGCATTGACAGGGTGGTATTCAATGGTGCTGCACCATGGCTCAGCACCACTGAATACTGCACCGTGGCCACTAGCATTGCGCATGGTACAGTGGCACTGCGGCAGCATAAGTGGCCAGGGAGGACCAGGGAGCTGTGCTAGTGCAAGTTCCATTGTGCTAGGCACAGCAACCATGATATTCAGTGGTGGACATGCAAAGAGGGTCAGGTGGCTTGTGGGTGGGAAGCTGCCACCTGCTGCTGACCAGGGGGAGTGAGGTGGTGGGGCTCAGTGGGAGGGTGGGAAAGGGGGTACTGCTGGACTACCAGGGATATAGGACAGCTATATTTTACTACCTTTGCCCATGATCAGGCTGGCAGCAGTCACTGGACCACCAGGATACAGGACAACTTTCTTTTATTACTGATGCCTGCGATTGGGCTAGAAGCATTCCACTGGACCACCAGGGATATTGGATGAAAATGTTTAATACTTATGCCTGCGGTCAGGCATGAGGACTGTCGTGACGGACGGTGCCACGGGCGTGGGTGGCCACCCACAGTTGGCAGCTGCCATGTTGTGCCCTGCGTATGGCAGCTCACCTGTGGTAATCCAGCTGTTGCTCCTTTTTCTGGCACAACTGTGTGCGGCGCAATTGAGGTTGCACCTGCATGGGCTCAGCACATTCCAGGCTGAATTTCGGGATGTGTGGAGTATGCATGGGCACGCCACCCCCCCCACTTGTGCTGCATACATTACTGATGCACCACGGCACATTGGGATTTGTGCTGGGCACTTTCCCCATTTGACTATTGCGCCGGAGTGCATCAGTGGGTTGTGCATGGCACACCCCTGTTGCGCCATGCGCAACCCTTTTGAATATCCCATCTAGTATCTATATAGTTTTTGATTTCTAACTTTAAATGGGACTGAGTTATAGCCTGTCAAATATGATGCCAAACATTTAAATTTCAGTTATTTCCCTCTAGAATTACACTGCATGTCCACATTTAACCAGATTTGAAACATTCAAATTACGATACCACATGGTCATTTTTGACAAAGTTCATATTAAAGGAATAATGCCTGAAAGGGTGGGTGTTATGCTGGGATAACATCCCACCGGGTGGTTGGGCCTGAGCCGCAGGCCGAGGGCATCCAGCACTAGAAGGGATGTTATGCCAGCATAACACCCACCTTGGAGTGCATTACTCCTATTGTACAATGGCATGTTGTTTTATACAGAATTAAAAAAAAATGTAAATAATGTTTTTCTTTAAACCCTGTTTTACATACTAGGGGTAGCCTTTTTAAAGGCTTTATAAACAATTTGGGGCTTCTAGTGCTAGCGCGAAACCGTGCATATAACAATTTGCACTAGTGACCGGGGCGAGCGTGCACGGGGCTGCGTGCAGAGACGTGCACAGATGCACATGTCTACCGTGTCCACCGGGGACAGCAGGACCAGGATCATTAACACTCTGGTTCTTTCAAAGGTAACTGAAACAAACCTTGATATCCAAATAACACGCATAGTAGCCAGTATGAAGAAAGCAAACAAGTTGTGTACATCTTGCCAGATGTATACCACTGGCAAACAGGTGCCTAACTTTGTGTGTGATAGATGCTTGTTGGTTAAAAACCTAGAGGAGGAAATTAAATGCCTGCAGCCTAAATAAATGCTAAATTCTGAAACTAAAGCCCTAGAGGACTATATAGACCATGTGTCACTCTTAGTAGTGGCAAATACTTCCCAATTCTGTTTTTATGAGCAATCATTATAGTCTAATATTATTCTGCCTATGTCTATTTTCAAGCCTTTCTAGTTTTTGCTCTGAAGTCCTGTCCCTCTGCTGTAGCATTAAAGGGCTGTGTTATGCATATCTGCAGTGCAGATATAGTCTGATAGGCAGAGCCTCCATGCACCAGTTCATTTTTCCACTATGCGAAGGTCTCAGTGATCATCAGCTACCATAGATTCAAGCCTGCAGAGGTTGCTGTCTATTTCTGTCTGCTGGGAAACATTCTGTAGAACACTTATATTGTGCTGCTAAATATTTTGTGATCAGTGATAACTTATACACTTCACCTCTGTTTTGCATTCAGATGACAAATCTACTGACTATAGCACTGCAGCACTATACCACTGTGTATCTGGACTAGCCAAGGCCTTTGATCATGTCTCATATAAAATTTTGATTGAACATTTAACCACACTAAAATTTCCATATAAATTAATTAAATGGATAGATTCATGGTTACATAACCGTGAGACAAAAACAACTGTTAAAGGAGCCATCATGGGTGAGTGTTACAAGCGGTGTCCCCCAGGGCTCTGTGTTGGGGCCTGCTCTATTTAATATTCTGATATCATCATTGCAAACATCTGACAATATCTGGATCTCTAAATATGCGGATGACTGCAAAATAGGCTGTGTTGTTAATACCACTGAAAATATCAGCTTATTGCAAGCAGAACTGGGTAATTTGGAAATTTGGGCTACTAATTATAAAATGAAATTTAATGAACAGAAATGTAAAGTTATGCACTTGGGTTATAACAATTTAAAAAATGTGTATATATTAAACAAAGAACAAATACAAGTGACAGAAAATGAAAACGATTTGGGGATTAATATAGATAATAAGTTAAATTTTGAGAATAATACTATCTTTAAAGTAAAGAAATGTCAGAGAATCATGGGTTGTATCTGGAAGAATATTAAACGTAGATTACCTCAGGTTATTCTCCCTTTGTATACTAGTTTGGAGAGATCTCATCTGGAGTATTGTGCCCCATTTTGTGCACCTTAACAATTTGAAGTAGGAAACAATTGGAGGAGTACAGAGGAGAATGACTAAAAAAATTTGGGGTATGACTAATAAGTCATATGGTGATAGACTGAGGTCACTTGGTCTATATTCTATACAATATAGGCAACTTGGGGGATCTTTGCTTACTTTATAAGGCTTTCATAGCAGAAGGACTTTTAGAGAATCTTGGTATTCTAAGAAAATCAGGTACATTGCATACTAGATCTCATACCATGAAATTAAAAGGTGTACACTGTAAAACCCAAAAAAAGACATCAATGGTATACACAGAGAATTGTTAACTTTTGGAATACATTACCAGTCTCAGTTGTAGAGAGTAAAACTATGGATACATTTAAGAGTACACTGGACAAATTCATGGGTAATAAAAAATTTGAATATATAGAAAATTAAAACCATCCTTGGATGGCAAATTCATAAATAGGCTATGCCTCCTGAATTTGTATAAATACTATGAAACTATGAAACACTGTCTCACATCATAATAGCTAATATACTTATTGTGCTTTCTGTTGTGCTGTAGTATTAGTCTATTTCACACTATCACATTCCCATGCCCTTCCACATCAGCCTATTTCACATTATTTTAATTGGGTGATTGTCAGTTTAATTGTCAGTTTAGTTCAGTTTAATTAAATGACTAAAGTGCTGAAGTTGATTGTTAGTTAACATAGGGTACTTTAATTGTGGGAGATCAAGCATTTGCAGCTCTTGCCCCCAAAACCTGGAACCTCCTACCTCCTCACGTAACAACTGCCCCCACCCACAGTTGCTTCAGGTCCTCCATTTGGGATTACCTAAAACAAGCCTCAAGCTACCTCTGTCCCTTGTAGTCCCTCCCTCAGTGTAGTGCCTGAAATAAATAAATAAATAATTCCTGGCTGCGGGCATGCACTTATTCCAAAAATAAATAACAAATAAGTAATATTCACAAATATTGTTGCTGCTGACACTGGCTCTAATTTTTACTGGCTGCCTTCCCTGGGTTGTTCTGCCTCATACTGAACTGCATTAAAATTGTTCTCTCCAGATACCTGACTGTAGTTGATCATTTATACATGTCTGTACCTTGCCTGACAGTTGGACCCAAGCCTTTGTACTTTGTTTCGCTGGTCCATCTTGTTGTATTCCTACTGTACCTTTGTGTAACTTGATGCTAGCCTCTGTACTGTTATTACTTATATCTCTGTAACTCTCCTGGGTGCACCTAAAATAGGCACGTGACTGTCTAGGGTGCTTACCTGGTAAACAAAGCTAAATAAATAAATAAATAAAATTAAAGAACTGGTAATTGCCCTGTGATAGTCCCTGTTCTACTGAACACAAAAGCTGATTGTCAGTTAATTTAGAGTAAGCACACAATTGATAATCACCAACATTCCTCTTTGCAGATTACCAGATTAATAAATGCACCTTGTAACATGCTCAGAGTAGCACCTGTTTCAGTCCATAACCATGTCCTTGTCCAAATGGGAAACATAGATCAAGTCTGTAAAAGGAAATGCTTCAGCAATGGATGTGGACACAGTAAAGCCTGAAGATTTGTACCATTTAGTTGTGACAAAGACACTCTGACATTCAACTGAGCTTTGAATCAGCAGGTATTGCTGCTGCTCATGTGAACTGCCTTAATAGGACATAAACTTAAAACAGAGCGGCCTTTTGGTAATTTTAGTTCCTACTACATGTACTTTTGTTATATGGTAAACATGAATTTTAAGGGTTATTTTAAAATGTTTATTATTGTATTGCTATTGCTATTCTATTTGAAGTCAAGTCATTAAAACCTTTTTGATACACACCACTGCTTCTTGACATGTTTAAGTATGTTTGCACACATTCTAGCTGGAGTAAGAGAAGCACATGCAACCTACAGTATTCTGGGTATGCATCTTATATAGTAAATATTACCCTAGTAAGATCATAAACAGTATCTTCTTCAGCTCTTCCTTATTACTATAAATTGCATTGATTCTTGACGTGTAAGTAGTACTTGCACTGCTGTATATATATTACGGCGTTATATATTCCCTAATACTTTAATTTAGCAGTTACGATCCAAATAGTGACAATAGAGAATATATAAGGCAAGACAAATATAGGTGTTCTACAGTATTTTTTCATGTTATGTTGAATTCTTCCTTGTCTTCAAAATTGCTGATTGGAATATATTCTGCAGCTGTGTGGGAGATGGAACCACTCCTACTTTGCCATCATTGAAAATTCCTTCAACCTCTGTTATGTGACCATCATTACTTCTGTTACTGATCATTTCTTGGCAGAATGGCACAATTCTATAGTCAGGATTGAACGGGATTCTGAAAGCTGAGATAGAGTTCTGATATCAGGGTGCCATTGGGAAGAAGATGTCACCAGAAGTTTGATCTCCGTGGCTTTTGAGACTGTTGCACCCATCTATGTAAATCTCTTGGTCTTTCATCAAGGATCCCCAAGTTTTGACAGGGAGCTGAGGAGATTGAAAGTCAATGGAAAGAGAGTAGAGCACTGTTGGAGAAGATCCATGGCCCCAGGGGAAAAGATAATAATTTTGAGTATCCATTCCATTGAATACCAAAAGGTGGTAACCAATAAATAGGCAGATTTGCTTTCTATGGACATGGCTGCTGGGAGGAATCAGCCAGCTCAGCCCACCCAAAGAATAGACAGGCTATTCTTTTCAGCCTGTCCGCCATCAGTAAGAACATGTTCTCTGCTATGTGTGAGGAGTTTGCTTGAACCTTCTTAGACTGGAAATCCCCCATAAGGGCTGGGATCTCTCCAAGCTGTTTGTTGCAACCCCACAGAACTGAGCCTGCTCACCACAGATGCACTCATCTGTAGTGGGAAAGGTTTAGGCCGGTAATGATGGAAGAGCAGCTAGGCTACCTTGCCGTCACTGAAAATTCTTTCAGTCTCTGTTATGTGACCATCATTACTTCTGTTACTGATCATTTCTTGACAGAATGGCACAATTCTATAGCCAGGATTGAGCTGGATTCTGAAAAGCTGAGATGGAGTTCCGATATCAGGATGCCATCAGGAAAATGATATCACCAGAAGTTTGATCTCTGTGGCTTTTGAGACTGCTGCACCCATCCATGTACATCTTATGGTCTTTCACCAAGGCTCCCAAAGGTTTGACGGGGAGCTGAGGAGATTGAAAGTCAATGGATGGATAGTAGAGCACTGTTGGAGAAGAACCAGGGCTCCAGAGGAAAAAAAAATATCCTGAGTATTCATTCCATTGAATACCAAAAGGTGGTAATCCAGAAAAAGGCAAATTTGTTTTCAATGGACATTGCTGCTGGGAGGAATCAACCAGCTCAGCCCACTCAAAGAATAGACAGGCTATTCTTTTCAGCCTGTCTGCCATCAGTAAGAACATGTTCTCTGCTATGTTTGAGGAGTTTGCTTGAACCTTTTAGACTGGAAATACCCCATAAGGGCTGGGATCTCTCAAGCTGTCTGTTGCAACCCACAGAACTGAGCCTGCTCACCACAGATGCACTCGTCTGTTGTGGGAAAAGTTTAGGCTGTTAATGATGGAACCGTAGGTAGGCTTATATGGAAAGGTAGGCTCAAGGGAAACATGAGGAAGTACTTTTTCACAGAAAGAGAAATGGATGCTTGAAACAACTTCCCAGTGTAAGTGGTGGGGCAAAAACTGTAGAGAAATTAAACAATGCATGGGATAGACATAAGAGTACTCTCGCAGTAGGGAAGAGAGTGTATGCAACAGATCAAATAGGGTTTGTGTTATATTAGGTAGGGAAAAGGGGTTTATGTGATAACAGCAATTGCGGAAGGTGATCAGCATTAGAGCAACTGTACATCAGAAAATCTAGTTCAACAATGTACACTCCAGCACACAGCAAAGGGGCAGGAAGTTGATTATTTTTTAGCCCCCGCACCTTCCCTGGCGAGCTTCACACCTGCACCCCCACTAAAGAGTCTCAACTCCTGTGGGGGTGCATGTTAGGGTGTGTGCAAATTTAAAAAGTATGTAACCCCTAGGTGGCGCTATCCCAAGGGCTACTACCCTGCCTGCATGGCTAGTTGCAGGTTAAGGGGCCTGGGTACTGAAACAGAGGACAGAGTTGTTAGTAACAAGGCTAATCTGGATACAGCCCTCCAGGACACTGTAACCCCTCTCTTTCCCCTCTAGTGGCCTAGACAATATCCAACAAAAACTTTCCCAGTAGCCCCTATTCAGCATGCAATTCCCCACACTGTTTGCACTTATCACCAGGGCTGGTTCCACCAGTTTGACCCTGGAGACCCCCTGTAAAACAAGGTTAGGCACAGCAAATAACAACAGTACAGTGCTTTGGTACAAACTGGAGCCATAGTCAGATTAAATACAAAAAAAGTTAGATCTGATTTATTCAGGGGAATTGAACAAGGGAGGGGCGTAATCAGGTTGATTGATTCGAAAACTGATCTAGTCAGGCAATTATGCATGCACTTTTAGTCGCTACACAGTTACATGCTCTGGGGTGGGCTGGCGTCACAGCTGGTTGGGGCCCTGTGATAAAAAGAAAAGGCATGTACAGCAACACACAATTTATAATCCAGAGCTTGAAGACTCAGTTCATGAAAGGAAAAACCACATTGTAGTCAGGTAACAACACTTGAGATTTAGCTGTTGTTGCAGGGAGCTACCCTGATTATTACTCATGCTACCCAATACAAGACACAGGCTAGACGAAATGGAGACTGCAGGTTGATGACTTGTTTGCCAGGAAAAGCAGGGCCCTATGAATCACCAAGGTGTCATTCCTGTTTGAGATGGTTAAGCAAGAGGCTGATCCGGGCGAGTCTCTTGTCGATGATGGTTTCTGTGCCTGAAGTAGCTGGCTGGGCCAGGTGGCAAGGCCCAGGCTGGGTGGAACAGTTCAGATTTTGGAGTCCGGTAGTGCTGGGTGCAGCTTCCAGCAAGACTGGCACATTTACAAAGTGGGGAACCAAATTGCAGCACACTAAGAGCATACTGCACATTTATAGTAAAGCAATCGCCATACCACAATGTGGAAGGCAGTCCGGCTGCAATATCAGTGTCTCTATGAGCAAAACCATGAATTCTGTGGTAAATGGATGTCCTGACAGGCCAATCGCGTACAGCAAATCTTCGGTCTTCTTCAGGTTCGATTCTGGTCAATCTTCAGTGGCTTTGTCACACTCCAATTCGGATACATAGAAACACAGAAACATAGAATTTGACGGCAAATAAGGACCGCTTGGCCCACTTAGTCTGCCCATTTCCCTACCTAACGGATAAGCTGCACATCCTAGTTAACCAACAGCCTACCTCCTCCTATCCCCGCACTAGAATTGCCTTATGTCTGTCCCATGCATTCTTGAATTCCCCCACTGTTTTTAACTCTATGACCTCCTCAGGAAGGCTGTTCTGTGTATCCACAACCCTCTCTGTGAAGAAATACTTCCTCACATTACCTCTGAGCCATCCCCCTCCATCTTCAAATTGTGCTCCCTTGTTTTTGCACATCTTTTTTCTGAAAGATGCTATCCTCTTGGACTTTGTTGATTCCCTTGAGGTATTTGAAAGTTTCTATCATGTCCCCCTTCTCCGCCTTTCCTCGAGGCTATACATCTTTAGTTTCTTTAGTCTTTCTTCATATGTCTTCTGATGCAGACCCTGCATCATTTTGGTTGCCCTCCTCTGGACAGCCTCCACCCTGTCTATGTCTTTGGGAGATGGGGTCACCAGAACTTTGCACAGTACTCCAGATGTGGTCTTACCAACTGTCTGTACAGTGGGCCAACAACTTCCGTTTTCTACTGGTGATGCCTCTCCCTATGCATCCCAGTATCCCTCCAGCCCTCCTTACTGCCTTCTCACATTGCTGGCCAACCTTTAGGTCATCTGATATGACTACCCCCAGGTCCCTTTCCATTTTTGTTGTTGTCAGTATCTCACCCCCACTGTGTACTCTTCCCCTGGGTTTCTGTTTCCCAGGTGCATTACTTTGCACTTTTTTGCACTGAATCTAAGCTGCCATACATTTGACCATTCCTCCAACCTTGCCAAGTCCCTTTTCATCCTTTCCACCCCACCTTGTGTATCAACCCTGTTGCAGATCTTTGTGTCATCTGCAAAGAGACAATTTCCTTCAGTCCCACTGCAATGTCACTTATAAAGACATTTAAAGACCGGCCCAGTACTGAACCTGTGGTACCCCACTAGTAACCTTGCTTTCTTCACTTTGGACTCCATTTACTATTACCGCTGTGTCCTGTTGTCCAGCAGAATTTTGCAGGCTACCACCCTAGGACCCACTCCCAGGCTGGCTAATTTGTTTATTAACCTATTGTGCAGGACTACGTCAAATGCCTTGTACTAAAGTCTAGGTAGGCCATGTCCACAGCCCCTCCCTGGTCTACTGCTTTGGTCACCCAGTCAAAGAAATCAATTAGGTTTCTCTGACGACCTTCCGCTTTGAATCCATGCTGCCTTGGGTCCTGTGCCCCACTGTCCTCTAGGTACTCAACAATTCTTTCCTTCAAGTGATTCCATCATTTTCCCTACTGAGGTCAAACTGACAGGTCTGTAGTTTCCTGCCTCTGTCTTGCTCTCACTTTTGTGAGGAATAACATCTGCCCTCCTCCAGTCCTCAGGTACCACCCCATCCTCCCATGATTTATTAAAACGGTAGTCAGTGGTGTTACTAGTTCTTCCCTTAGTTCTTTTAAAATTCTGGGGTGAATCCCATCAAGCCCCATTAGCTTCATCCACCTTCAGTTTTAAGAGTTCCTTCAGAACCCTTTCTTCTGTGAATGGACTAATATCAACCCCCATCCATAGTGCTTCTATTGACTGGATTAGGTATTTCCCTGCTTTTCCATTGTGAATACTGAGCAGAAGTATTCGTTCAGTATCCTGCTTTTCACTGCAGCTCTCTGCCCAACCACCTTCCTCTTTGTTCAGCCTCCATATCCCTGCCTTAGTCTTTCTTTGCTCCCTAATGTACCTATAAAGGTTTTATCCCCTTCTTAACCGAGTTGGCTATCTTTTCCTTGGTTTGGGCCTTTGCTATTCTGACTGCCTTACCGCTTCCTTCTGCTTTAACTGGCACAGTTCTCTGTCCCTCCTTCTGTGTTTCCTTATACTTCCTGAATGCTATCTTTTTCCTTACCTTCCCCCACTTCTTTAGAGAACCATAGTGTTTTTTCTTTTGTTTTGATTTGTTTATTTGCTTCACACAAAGACTTGTTGCCTCTGTGATGGCGGTTTTGATGTTTCCCATTGTTGCTCCACCCACCTTCTTGCCTGTTTGCTAGTGCTTTTCTGAGGCACTGTCCCATTTTGAAAAAATCAGCCCTCCGAGTCCAGTACCTTCACTTTTGTGTGGCTGACTCTACAGCTAAGTTTATCATGAACCACACTGTTTGGCGGTCGCTGGTTCCAAGATGGCTACCCACTTCAAGATCAGAGATCCTGTCTCTCCATCCCCATTTGAGAGTACCAGGTCTAAGATTGCTCTCTCCTGAGTGGGTTCCAAAACTAGCTGTCTGAGGCATGCCCCCTGTAGGGCATCGAGAATGGCCCTGCTCTTGGATGTGGCTGCAGCAAAGGTGCTTCAGTCAACATCTGGCATATTCAGGTCCCCTATTAGCAATATCTCCCCTTTCTCTGCCAACCCAAGGATGCCTTCTATCATTTCCTTGTCCATTTCATCCCCCTGAGACGGGGGTCTGTATACAACCCCTGTGTGGATTGTGGAGCCATTTACAATCTCCAGGGTGACCCACAGTGCCTCCTCTCCTCCCTGTTTACCCTTTAGTTCTGTTGCTTTTATCCCTTTCCTTACATAGACAGCTACTCCTCCTCCTCCTCTTCTTACCTCCCTGTCACTCCTGTAGATTGTGTACCCTGCTATTTTGACATCCCAGTCATGGTTCTCTGTGTACCATGTTTCTGTGACTGCCACAATATCCAGGCATCCCTCTTCCATCAAGGTCACCATTTCAGGGAGATTTTTACCTAGACTATGGGCACTGGTACTCATTACCCTCCATTTTTTTATGGCTATATTTCTTTTTGCCCCATCCCTGTCCCTACTGCCTTTTCCTTTTTCTTTTTCTCCATTTACCCCAGCTCTTCTCTCTATCAACTGCTCTAGTTTGATGTTTACCTCACTAATTACCCTGATTTTGGGGGGGGCTGGGATTTCCCTTCTCCTCTACAGTGCCTCCCCCCTTGGCTAGTTTAAATGCTTGCCACTGAAGCATTTAAACCTATCACCTAGGATCCTGGTTCCCTTCCAGGATAAATGTAGACCATTGCACCTGTATAGGCCTGCATCCCTCCAGATGGAGCCCCAGTCCCCAGTGAAGCCAAATCCCTGAGCTCTGCACCAGCTTTTTAACCAGTCATTGAATCCCATGGTGCAGAGTGCCCTAGCCTCATCCATGCCATAAACAGGTAGCACGTCCGAGAAAGTTGCCATGTGTGCTACAGTCCAATTGCTAAACCTTTCAAAGGATTCCCTCTCGAGAGACTGCAGGCAGACAGGCCAAAAAGCAACTGCTTGAATCACTCACACTGTTTACTCTTCAAACTCTAACTCCAGACTGACTGACTGACTGCAGCAGGCAGCTTGGGAATTTCCCTTCTGTCCAAAAGGTTGGTTGATCCATCAGTCTGTCAAAGCAAGGGCTACCCCTTCATGTCTGTTTTGGTGCCAAAATGCAAAAAATGCAATTCCTACAGAAATTTTCTCCCACAAGACCCCTGGGGACAGGCTCCATTTTAGAGTCCCCAAAGGTACCAATTGATGCTGACTGTCAGTCCAAAACCAAAATGGTGGTGATAAACAGAACGGTCCATGCTGTGAAGAAGGCAGGTTAGACAAACTACAATATCATTACTACGCTAATAGATAATCAGCAAATAAGTACAGCTTCTAACAGAGCTTCCTTTGCTCAAATAGCGATGGCAGAATGGAGTGATTATGTGGCAGCCCAGGCAGGACTCGAGCATAGAAACACTCAGCCTCCTCACAGATTAAATAAGCACCACATTATAGGCAGTTCTTAGAGAGACAGAGCACAGATGCATTAAGGCACTCTCATAAACACTTTTAAAATGCTAAGACACAGGATACCAGCCTGGCAGTGGGCATTTAGGGACACCCAAGGAAGACTTTTGAGAACCCCCATTTGTAGGGTGGGTTACAAATAAATTCTAGGCCTGCGCAAAAATCCCAACATGCCCTGTACCGAGCCTGGCACCCTCCCAGCCATAACCTGTCATGAACCCACCACAACATGCGGCCAGCTTGGCAACCCCCTTTTACGCTATCCCTCACAAACTTCCTCTGCCCGTCACATGGTCAGGCTTGTTCAACCATGTGTATACATATAGTGACAGGATGTCGCTACACCAGATTTGCCCCCATCCACTAGCCCTGACAACAGGTGCCGCTATTGAGTCACCCTTTGGTAAGCATTCACAGCAATCGCTTTATGGGATACTGGGAAAGGGGTCAGGCTATTATCTGCTGTCACCTTCTATGTTTCTGTGTTTGTGTGGGGATCTCAGAAATGCATCCTAAATTCTGTGCATTTGACCAGGTCCATTGTGGCTACTTGTTAGCCATGTGGGACCAGTGATTGCAGGGATTGTCCAGTGCTCCTTGTTAGAAAGCATTTTTCCTACTGCACTGATAGTTGCATTGCTGAATCCCCTACTAAAAAAAGTATTTCTGGACCCAGATAATCTCATATATAAAATGGGCAAAGAAAATCCTGTGTCCTGATTGGCTGAGACTTGCTTCTAGCCATTGCAGTAGGAGAGTGACACCACTGGCTAAAGCAAGTCCCTGCCAACCAGGGCAACTGACAGAATTCATAAGCCACCTATTTCCTAGTTTCCATCACAAACATGGCTGCAGCCTTTACTCATATATAAAAAACTTCAACTAGTCCCTAAAAATAAAAGTCCATTAAATTAAATTAATAAGTAAGTAGAATTTACTGTTATTTACACTCATGAGCCCCTCTTACACACATACACAAATTTAAAAAATCAAGTACTATTCAGAGTTTACATTACTGGTGTTTCTTTGCTGACCATGAAACCCCCCTCACCTATCCCCACCACTTTTTCAGAGAACTCCCTGCTCCTTACTTGGCAACAGATAAAATTGAGGTTCTGGCTCCACTTCAGGCCTGTGTCTTTGTTTGTATGCCAGTTGAGCTCTGAAGAATGTTGAATTCATGTATTCCATGTTACCATTCCGTGAGTGGGGAGCATTCTACTGCTGGAATAATGCAGAGCTTTGAATTCTTCTATTCCATGGTAACTCTACCTAGGTACCATCACCAGCACTTTTAATAATGCATTTACAAACCTGACAGTGTCCTTCCACCAAATTTTTCGAGACCTCCCTCCAGCTCCTCCCAAGTTACTCCCCAACTAGAACATACAACCGCAAAGTTGTTTTTTAAGGAGGTCCCACCACAAGTAGCTAGAAAATACATTCAAAAAGCCATTGGCAAACAAGGGTACAGTGGTGACTCTGACCTGAAACTGCTGGCACAAGTCCTCGATGAAATCTTAGAACCACTTACAAAGATCTTTAATCTCCTTAGATTGGGCCATTTCCCTGTCTCTGGAAGAAAGCCACTGTCACACCAGTTCACAGAAGTGGAATGGGACACTGCACACAATTACAGACCCTATCTCACTCCTCCCCCACTATCCAAAGCGCTGAAGCGAATAGTGTCAGACCAACTAGTTGAATTCCTGGATAAGTACAATGTACAGTGCCCAGGCAGCATGGCTTCAGAAAAGGGCACAGCATCACCACTGCACTACTGGAATTTACAACCTTCATCCATGCCACGCTGACAAAGGGAATTGTGGAGGGGCAGTATTTATAGACCTTACCAAGGCATTCGACACAGTTAACCACCCCTACTGCTCAAGCAACTGTCCTCCATTGGGATTCCAGCGATGCCTTCCATGGTTCATCAGCTACCTTGATAATCGGATCCAACGATAAGGATTGCAGGGATCTCTTTGATGAGAAACCAGTCTGCTCCAGAGTCCCACAGGGGTCTATTCTGGGCCCTCTACTCTTCTTCTTCATCAATAATCTCCCCAGTGCCTGCCACCAAAAAATATTACTATACGCAGACTATGCAGTCCTGTTTTCCAGCCACCATGACATTACAGTCCTTGAATCCCAGCTGCAGCTCGACTTCAAGTGCATTGAAGACTGGTTCAATTCTCATAAACTTGTCCTGAACCACAGCAAGACTAAAGCCATGTCCTTCTGTAACCGACAGAGCAGGTACAGTTCTCTGTCCCTCAGCATCAAGAACCACGCTGGGAACCCACTCGAACATGTCAAGGAGTTCAAGTACCTTGGTATTACCCTGGATAGTACCCTCTCCTATGCTCGGCATATTGACACCGTTGCCAAGATTGCCAATATACGGATTGGACTACTACACAAACACAAGCACTGTATGCCTGTGATGCCCTTAAAATAGCCATCTACAGCTCTGTCACCTCTATCATTGACTACGGCCTTGCCATCTATGGCTCTGTCTCAACAAGTGCCCTCCATAGGATCTCAGTTGCTCTCAACAAAGCCTATAGACTACTGATGGGTGCAGCCCAACAAACTCACACCTGTGACCTCTATGCACAGGCCAGCTGGTCTACCCCACGCAGCAGGAGCCATACCAGACCTGCTTACTTACCAAAAGATTCTCCTTGTCTCGTGCCACCTGGTGTTAGCTCACCCTCACTCACCTACAGTGGCACTCAACAAACACATGGTGCCCAATCTCTAACCTCTCAGGTTCCTAGATGTCGTGACTCCATGGGTCAGCGGTCTTTTATCTATAAAGCTGCTCAATGGTTCCATTCCCTCAATAAAGAAGCACTTTTCTCTACTACACTTGGACCTTTCAAAAGGAATCTCAAACTTTACCTCATCTCTACCACTCAATGTGACTGCTTCTCTGAACAGAGATCTCTCTAAACACCTCCCAGCTCACTCATGTCTCACAGCATGCCCTTTCCCAGTCTCATTCCCTCTGGCACTGGGCCTTCCTTGTGAATACTTTCCTGCTTCACATCTCCACTGGTACAAGACATTTTCCACCACCATCGGACAGTGGCCCATTAGCCTGCTCAACTTCCTCTCCCGGTCGCACGCCTGCAATACTAACTGCCTATGGTGCCTCTATCTCTTATTGTTACCGCGAGCCAGCTGCCTACTCAAGCTGCTCGTTATATGAATATTATCTCAAAGTATGTTATAACTGAGTATCTTTATTTTTTCTTTAGTTGTTTTGGTTGTTTGTTGTGCAATCTTTTACTACCTCTGTATGTATGTTGACCCTCAACCTTTGACGTGGAACCTTTGTAAACGAGCAGTTTCTGCTCAAAGGTATTTGCAATCTGAAAATTTAATAAATAAATAAATAAAATAAACAATCACACAGTGTATTGAGTGTGAAGAAAGACAGATGACTGACAGTTGAAAAACATCTGTGGAAGGACTATTTTACATTATTTAGCAACATTTTAGTATATTTTTTGTGGCTTTGAAAACTTTTAGAATGTTCTTTTTTTTTCAAAGTTGCCTATGGGCCCATTTTATATAAGCAATAAGACATGGCTGGGTGTTGGTAGTACTGAGATACCTGTGGTCTCATGCATAACTACACCTCTGTGTGTGCGGGTATCTCAGTACTACCAACACGCAGCCACATCTTTTTGCTTACACATTTTTTTACCTGTTTCTATCCTCCACTTCTTAGAGATGTTTATTGAGAAGACTGCAGCTCTGCAGCTTGAGGTACACCTGACAGCCTTTGACATCTATGAGCCCTCCAGTCCAGCTTGAAGTCAGGGTGCAGGAGTGAGACTGCCTTTGTCAGGGTGCAAAATGACTTACTCAGAGCAAGGGAAAGAGGGGAACAGTCAATTCTGATCCTCCTCAATATAACCTAAGCTTTCAACACTGAAGACTATGGGTTGCTGGTGTATCAGCTGAATGAGTATATTGGACCCACTGGCAAAGTAATCTGCTGGTTTGAGTACTACCTATGAAATAGGACACAAAGGATAATGATGGAGAATTTTTCTTCCTGCTCTTTTTCCTGCCCTATGGTCATATAGCCCATGTTGTTTGAAGTGTACCTGCTGCCCCTGGGAGGATCATTAAACAATACTGTGTGGTTTTCATTACCATGCTGATGATATCCAGCTGTATTTGTCTTTTATGCCACAGATGCCTAATATGGTGGAGGTGCTATTTGTGTCTGGATGATATCTAGGAATGGATGTCGTCTAGTCGGCTGAGGCACAAGCCAGAAAAGACTGAGGTGTGGGTTATCAATCTTGGCTGGAAATAAGGTGTGGGGGCTGTTGATGATGTGATCAGCTTTGACATGGTCCGTCTAGACTGGAGACCTCCACTAAGGTGAAAAAGCTGGGGATCATTTTGGATGAGGGTTGACACTCAAGGTTCAGATGCCAGCTGTTGTCTGAAGTGGTGTTTACTATCTGAGAAACATCAACTAGCTTAAATCCCTAACCCCCCTCAAAAAAAAAAGACCTGGCAACACTGGTGCATGCATTTGTGACATCCTGTGACAGTGCTGGAGTGTGGTGGAGAAGGAGAAGGTGACATGGAAAGCTGCAAGGTGTTCAATCAATCTTATACCATTCAGAAAACAAATCAATTTGCACCCCTACAGGTGGTTCAGGTAGGTGACTTCATTAAGGGGACTATGTGTCAGTCAGGGCAAAGGGCAGTATGACATGGTGGCACCCTGAGGGTGAGCAGGAGAAAGTCAGTAAGGAGAGTCTTAGTGCTTTGGGATACAATGATTAGGTTAGTAGAGAGGGTGGTAGGTGGGGAAAGGAGGGGAGAAAAGGTCAGTTGCCTTCCATGTGCATCAACCATCTAGGATATACAGTGAAGTCCACTAGAATGAAGTCAAACTCTGCAGAATTCTGCAGTAGAGTTACTGCAGGAAACAATGCAATTTCAATGGGAGATAATGTCCTTTGTCATAGACTCACAGTGAAGCTCACCAAGATGAAACCCAATTCTACAGTATTCTGCAGAAAAGATACTGCAGGAAACAATGCAGTTTCAATGGGAGTTAATCATTTTGTCATTCAAGAAACTGACACTGTGATTCATTCTGAAGGGATCCACTGTAGGTACTCATGATCTGAACCAATCAATGGAGGCACTGAAGTAGAACTTTAAGAGTCTAAGGGCAGATGTATGGTGTGCTTGGCTTCCCTAGCCTTTTTGAGAGTCTTCTTTGTGTGGAATAGAGGCAATGGGAATGACAGAGTTAGGAAGGAAGAGATTGATGAGTTTAATGAGTTGTTGAAGGATAGTGTCAAGAACAAGGGTACCACTTTGTGAAGGACTTGGGAGGATTCTGGGACAGGATGCTCTTCAAGGGTGATGGACTTCTCCTGGTGGCAGAGAAGAAAGTTCTCTGGGGCAGTAGTTTGATATCTACATTGGACCGTTAAATTGAGTGCAGAGAGATGGTGGTAGCGGAGACACTGAGAAGGAGAGAGAGAGTAGAGAACCTAGCTATAGCAGCAAGGTGGGTAACAATAAGGTTGAAGTTCAAATTACTTTAGGGGAAGTGGCCAATGAAGGAGGGCTGACTAAGTCTACATTCAGCATGACAAATAAAAAGAAAATTAAAAACGATGGAGGCTAGGGGGGAATAAGGGAAAATAATAGGAAATGGCAAGAGGAAATCAGGAGAAAGATGGAAAAAGGTCTGCCTTAATGCCAAGAGTCCAGAAAATAAAATTAGTGAGCTCCAAGAAATGATGTTAGACAATGAGATGGAGCTAGCAAACATCACTGAAACTTGAACCAGTGAGAATAATGATTGCTACAGTTCCTGACTGTTCCAAGCTACACAATGTTTAGATGGGATAGACAAAAACATAAAGGAGGTGGCATAGCACTGTATGTCAGAGAAGACATAGTGGCAGTGGAAGATAGAAACATAAGGGAAGGAAATAGGGAAACAGAATTGCTGTGGGTTCAGCTTACAGCATCCTCATGCAAGAAAATATGGATGGAGTGATCTATGGACCTCCAGAACAAGAGGGTTAGATAAATATGTGGCTGTTGTCAGAACTAGAATGGGAGCTAATTGTGGTGGGAGATATAATCTTGTCAGATATTAATTGGGTCATTCCAGCATCCAGCAGTTCAGAAGTCAGACACTGCTGGATACATTGTAGGAGTGCCTGATGGTGTAGTTGGTTAAGAACCCACTAGGCAGGCTTCCATTCTTGATGTTGTGCTCACCAACTCAGTAGTAGTAGGAAGATTGAGGGTAAGGTAGCCCGTAAGGTCCAGTGACCATAAAAATGATTTGGTTTGACCTGGCCCTTAGGAAGTAAGTCCTCATTAATTGCTGAAGTCCTATTTTACAGAAGGACAGGTTTCAACCGGATGTGGGAGTTGGTCTGGGACAAGAAAGTCAGAGTGGACAGCATTAGGGATGTAGTTGAAAGATGGGGTGGGAGGAGGCAATCAAGGGGGCTATTCTTAAGGTAACAAAGTCTTGCATTATGTGGTCACTACAGGATCATATATTTTCAGTTCACTTTTGAACCTGAATTATAGGCTTGGTTCATTATAATGGAAGTGATACTATTTCAACAAGTGTTCTATATCTGCTAAATGGCTAAATCCTGTTATTTCTGTAAACTGGAAATGGCTGTATGGGTTTTCTGCTAGCTTCTAACTATTCAAGGATATCTAGTTATATGCCTGTTTTCCTATTTTGTTTTTGCCTAGTGTAAGGATATAATGTCATCTTGAATTATATTTAGGAAAAAATAAGACAGCAGCACCGAATGTATGCCAGCAAGTGCATCACCTGTGTTAGCCATAAGGTAAATTTTTATTTATTTATTTCAGTTTGGGATTAATACCTATAAGCCAAGGGCTCATTTACAAAGGCTCCAAGTCAAACATAGCACAGAAACAGAGATTAATAGTAAAAACAGTATATACTGTATACAGAGAGACATTTGCGTACAAAGATGACATGATTTCAAGGTTACAAAGCATACAAAAAGGATTATATAGCATACATAAAAGTCAAAGTAATGCTCTTAACAGTCAACTTACAATTTGGTTACATATTGTCAGGAAATTTACACTGAGAATTTCACCATCAGTCATACATGTATAGACAGTCAGTTCAACTCTGCATAGGTCAACAGAAGCATTTCAGGTAGCAAGTGCTTGAGTAGGGTAAGGCCACCAGAAAGAAAGATTTTGTTGATGCTGTGCATGAGTGGCAGCATGAGAGGGTTTCATGATTAGGAGTGGAGGGTCCATGGTGCGGTATAGGGGGAGAGGAGAAAATGGGAGGATGGTAGGATGTGAAGGGGTAGTATAGGTGGGGGTGGATAGGGTGATGGAGATAGTAAGCAGGGGTTAGTGGGGTGGAGGAGAGTAAGGAGGAGCGCCGAGGGGGTGTGGGGTGAGGACAGGAAGGATAAATAAATAGTTGTTGTTGGAATGGTTGTTGGGAGGAGATGTTTATATATAATTCAAGTGCTAGAATTATAGTGAGCAGGACACTAATTGAGTAAGTTAGTTTAATGGTTAGGTTTTGTTGGGGCACTCACATATACAGGCAAGAGCTAAGAGTGCTCTGAGTCCAATTTTGAGTTGCTGATCTTGTTCCATTTAAGAGGTCAGGGAAAAAATTTACCCAGTTGGGTCCTCTATAGGAGAGAGATCTCTGGACTATTGAGGTATGCTTAAAGGGTACCAGCAGCCCACCCTTCAATGCACTTTGTGTACTGGACGGTTGATTTAGTTTGATTAGACAAGAGATGGATTCAGGTGCCTGCCTGAGCATTGCTTTCTTTGCCAGAAGGCAGGCCTGGTATTGGGCCCTGAGATGAAGGGGTAGCAATCCAGTTGCTTTATAGAGGTCACAAGTGTGAATCAAGTAGTCTGCTCCCAGGACCAAGCTACATGCTTTATTGAGAAGGGCTTTTACACTTCTGAGGGCTGTGTCAGTGCCAGTGCTGTAGATTACAAGGCTGTAGTCGATAATAGATAGTACTGTGCTGCTTGTGATCAGCTTTAGGGCCTCAGGCGGCATGTAGTGTCGGTATCAATAGAGAACACCTAATTTTGTATTGACTGTTTTGACTACATGGTCTACATGAGTTGTGAATGACAGGGCAGTATCCATGTAAACTCCAAGATATTTGAATGTGTCTACCTGCTCCAGTACAACCTCCCTGCTACTCTGTACCTGCAGTTTCCCAAATATTTTTAGGTTCTGTGGGACTGTAAAAAGCATTCTCTTAGTTTTTTTTATAATTGAGCATTAGTTTATTATTTGAGAACCATGTCTCGAGTTGGTGAAAATTTGCTTCTAGTTCGTGGGTGATAGAGGGTAGTTTTTTTCCATTTATGGAGACGACCGCATCATCAGCATATAACATGATGTGCGCTGGGCAGATTGAGGGCAGGGAGTTAATGAAGAGGCTGAAAAGGAGTGGCCGCAGTATTGAGCCTTGTGGGTTTCCAAGGCTCACCTCTCATGGCTCAGATAGAGTGCCTTTGATTTTGATACATTGAGTCCAGCCCGAGAGGTAGCTCCTGAACAATTCAACCGTGTCTGTGGACAGGCGTATAGAGAGTAAGTATTTCAGGAGGAGCTGATGGTTAACTTTATCGAATGCCTTTGTAAGGTCTCTAAAGATAGATCCCACAGTAAGTCCATCATCAAAGGTATTGTAGATTTTGCAGGTAAAGTCAACCAGAGCAATAATCGTGGAATGGTCTTTCCGGAATTTATGTTGCTGGGCACAGAGGAGGTTGTATTTCAAAAGGAAATCCATGAGCTGGTCGGAGACAATTTGTTTGAGGGCTTTAGATAAGGGGGAAGAATGGAGATGGGCCTGTAGTTAAATAGATTGGCGACATCCCCAGTTTTGAAGACGGGGTGGCATATGCCTCCTTCCACTTGTCAGGGAACACTCCTGACCTAAGTGAGGCATTGAAAACTTTAGTGAGTGGATCTATCAGCTCGTTTACTGTAAGTGCCACCAGCTTCATGTCAATAAGGTGACTCCCCATCCTTGTATTTCCTAGTACATGCTTAACATATTTGGTAGTGTCGAATCTGGTGATCAGCTAGAAATAGAAAAGGGATGCATTATCCTTGGCCATATGAGGCGAAGGGGTGGTTGGGTCATGATCAAGCGTTAAGGGGATCAAGTAGTTGCTGGGAAGTATTGAGCTTAGATCAGTGAAAGCAGGTTAAAAGCATTGGCTATGTCACCTGGTTTTTGATGTAACCCAGTGTTGGTGATAATAAGCCCTGGTTCAGCTTTGGCAGGTTTCTCTGTGAGTGATTTTACAGACTCCCAGAACTTCTTCCCGTGTCCCCAGCTCCTTTTTAGAAGATCGTTGTAGTAGGTTGCCTTAGCATGATGGATAAATTTTGTGCAATTGTTTCTGGCAGACTTAAAAGCCATGAGATCTGTCATTTTGCATGTTGCTTTGGCCTTATGCCAGAGATTATCCCTTTCTTGCATGAGCTCAAGGAGGGAGTGTGTGAGCCATGGGTTAGCAGCCTGTCTAGTTTTTTTTTTTAGTTTTATAAGGGGCAAAGATGTCACAGGCCTTGTTAAATATTGTGATGAAGAAGTTGAGAGCTTGATTGCCATCCTCAGCTCTGTCTAGTGGCGGCCAGTTCACAAGCTTCAGATATTGCCAAAAGTAATCCAGTTGCCAGGTCTCAGGGAACAATTTCTTGAGGCTTGGGGAGCACTGGTGATGTTCTTATTTAGCTTGTAAGGAGCCAGTCAATTAGTGTACTTGTGCCAGATTTGTAATTAAATTCAGTAGCTTGTGAGATCAGTTGGGAGAGGTAGAGGCCGGATAACTGATCACAAATTGCCAGGGTGTCTTGGGATAGCCAATTGGTGTTGCAATCACCAACAATAATATGCTCCCATTTGTGTTTTACCTATTCCAGGTTGCTTAGCACTTGTTGGATACCCATTTTATGGATGCCAGGGGGTATGTACACAGTAGGTAGTAGTAACACTTTGTTTTGCTTGCCCAGGGTGACTGCTAGGCTTAGTGTTTGTGCCTCCTTAGTGTGAAAACTACAAGGCAGTATTTGGGCATTTATCTAATTTTTCAGTTAAACTAAGCATCCTCCTCCCTGCTTGGTCAATCTATCCTGCCGGAACACTGTGTAGCCATCTAGGGCAATGGTGGCATCATTGAACTTAGGAGAGAGAGAGACATTTCAGAAAGAGCTATTATATCTGATTAATGTAGCTCCACCCAGGCCTGGAACTGTGGTAGTTTGCAGAAGACTGTGAATGTTTAATGGGACTATCTTGAGGTGACCAGTCTCTTATGTGGTCTGGCAGGAACTGGCTCTGGGTTAGGGTGGACAGCCCCAGAGATCAGAAGCAGTATTAGTAGCAACGTTTGTAGTACGTAAGCCCGGTGTACCCATTTTAACCTGTTTGTTTTTACTCTATAAGGCATAGTGTTAGGTACGGTCCCGGCAGTAAGGCTGCAATATGAGGCAGCTATAAGGATTCTGTGAGGTATAGGTGAATGACACACTAGTGCCACAGTTTCTTGATTACAAAACAAGCATGCTTAATACTGCATTGAGTTTGGACAGAGTTCAAACTCAGTTTTGTTGACTTTGGCAAAAATGTTCTTACCTTGCCTTATTCCTGCACCTTCTATGTATCTATTCCTAGGATCAAGTGTGAACTACATTGGGTAACACTGAAGGCCACCACAGAGGAAAGAAATATAGGACTTGTCATAGAAGACAACCCTAAAGTGGCTAAACAATGTGACAAAGCTGTCAGAAAGGCTAACAAAATACTAGGGTGTATAGGGAGGAATATAACAAGTAAAAGGAGCAAAGTGCTGGTGCCACTGTATAACTCCCTAGTATAACCTCATCTGGAGTACTGTGTTCAGTTCTGGAGAACCCATCCCCAGAAAGACATAGACAGGATGGAGACGGTACAGAGGAGGGTGACAAAAATGGTATCTGGGATGCAACATTAGTGCATGAGGAGAGACTCAGAGCTCTCAATATGCACTCTTTGGAGGAGAGGAGAGAGAGATGGGGACATGACAGAGACCTTCAAGTATATGAGGGGATCAACAGGGTACCAGAGGGGAACATCTTTTACCTGAAGGGAAATAGCAGAACAAGGGGACACAGCATGAGACTAAAAGGGGGAAAACTTAGGAGGAACTTGAGGAAATTGTACTTCACTGAAAGGGTGGTCGAGAGATTGAACAGTCTCCCCCAGGAGGTGGTGGGGGTGGCCATGGTTCACTGATTCAAGAATGTGTGGGATAGGCCCAAGGGAATTATCAAGCTAGGGCAAAAGGGGGGGACATGTACCATCTAGGGTACCTTAAGCATCAGAAAAAGGGACTGGCAGATTGAATGGGCCACAAGGCCCTTATCTGCTGACAACATCTATGCATCTATGTATCAGGCACCTCAGATTTCTAGTCAGCAGGTACGTAGCTGATGGATCAGCTGACTGTTCCTCCCTAAGTACAGTACTTTGTAATATCAAATCTCTAAGGAAGAAAACAGTCTTGATGGAGGCTTTCATCATGGATTCCTTGGCAGATCTGGTATGTATCACAGAAGCCAGGCTGGGGGATGACTCAAGACCCATGCTTAAGATATCCATTCCTCCAGATTATTCTGTGGTACATTGTCCTAAGTGGGAACATGGAGGGGGGCAGGGTCACCATCTGCTTCAGATCTACACTAGGACTGACATAATAATCCATAGGAGAGACCAAGTTACTTGAATGCATGATGGTAACAGGTGGGCTATGTACAAGTTGCAAGATCATTCTTAAATACTGGTCTCTGGGGTAATGGAGTGAATTCTTTCAGGAACTAGAGGGTTTCATGACCAACCTCTTGGTGGAGTCACCTGGACTTCTTTTTTGATGACTTCAGTGCTTGGGCCACTGATGAAACTTTTCTGTGAGGAATTCAGTTCCTCCACTTTACATCTTCACTGGGCTTTATACAGGCAGTTTCCACTAGCACCCATTAGCATGGCCATGCCTTGGACCAGAATTTTTAACTTACTAACATACTAATTGCCAGCAGATTAGGCCTTACGGTCTATCAAGTCTGCTCGAACCTCAGATCCCTAGTTGGGTGCAGGCCCCCCTTGTGTTCCAGAAACCCCTATCATCCATCCCCACCCCTGGACCAGGCCATCATCTGATACATCCCACTTTCTGTGTCTGTCCCACCCTCTCTTACGGCCCTCCACTGTGGATCTCGAACCAGCTCAGCCAGTCAGTGCATTCTAAGGGTCACCACCCTCTCAGTGAAAAAACTCCTCCTCTTTCCCCCTCACCCTTCCACCTTCCAACTTCAAGCCATGCCCTCTGGTGATACCTCCCTGCTTTAGTCTAAAGATCCCCTCCATGTTTACCCTATTTATTCCCTTGAGGTACTTGAAGACCTCAATCATGTCCCCCCATGTCTCTCCTCTTCTCCAATGAAAACAGGCAGAGCTCCTCAAGTCTGTCCTCATACGTCAAATCCCCTAGTCTTTGTATCATCTTATTTGTCCTCCTCTGTACCCTCTCCAGGAGCTGTATGTCCCTCTTCAAGTGTGGTCTCCAGTACTGTACACAGTACTCAAGGTGTGGTCTAACCAGTCCATTGTACAGCGGCAGAATCACTTCCCTGCTCCTAGAGGTGATCTCCCTTACGATGCATCCCAACATCCTGTTTGCCTTGCTAGCCTCACTGCACTGCTCAGAGTTATTCATACATGCATCCACCATGACCCCTAGGTCTTTTCCCCTATTGAGGCCTCCAGCTTCCCCCAGGGTGTACCTGTGTTTAGGGTTTCCGCCCAAGATGTAACACCTTGCACTTGGTGATATTGAAATTTAATTTCCATGTGGAGCCCAGCTTTCCAGGGTGTCCAGGTCCCCTTGCAGGCCAACCTCCCTCTTCTCCCTCAACTACTGCTCCCATCTTGGAGTCATCAGCAAGAGACTCATTTCACACCTATACCCTCCCTGATGTCCGATATGTATGCATTAAAAGAGATTGGACCCAGGACCAAGCCCTACGTTACCCACTACCAACCTCTCTAGGGTTGAGAGCTCCCCACAACCACTACTCTCTGGGTGCATCCAGCTAGCCAGTTTTCAATCCATCTGACCATCAAAGGGTCTACTCCCAACCCCAGCAGTTTCTCCACCAGACCATTGTGGGGGACAGAGTCAAACGCCTTGCTGAAGTCCAAGAATAATACATCCACAGACTTTCCGCTGTCCAGTTCTGACTTTACCCATTCGTAGAACTCCACAAGATTGGTTTGACATGATCTACCTGGCACAAACCCTTGTTGCCGACTATCTAGACCTCCCACTTCCTCCAAGTATACCCTCAATCATTCCTTTAGTATACTCTCCATTAATTTTCCCACCACCAAGGTCAAACTGATGGGTCTATAGTTACCTGGTGCTTCCTTGGCCCCTTTATGGATTGGAACCACATGTGCCTCTCGCCAATCCTAGGTACCCTCCCTGTCTGGAGCGGCCTGTTGAAGAGCTCCGCCAGGGGTGCAGCCAGTATGTCCTCCAATTCCCATAGTACTCTCAGATGAATGCCATCCGGCCCAGGAGGTTTGTCTTTCTTTAGGGCCTTGAGGGCTAACCACACCCTTTCGGCGGAGATAGCATCATCCGTCCCCTCCACCTTACTGGCCTTTTTATAGCATCATCCGTCCCCTCCACCTTACTGGCCTTTTTATCCTTATCCTGATGTGACACCCCTGGGGTACCTCTCCCTCCCTCTTGCTCCATTTCTGTTGCTCCCCTGATCCCACTCACTGCCGCTTCTATCCCCATCGTGCCTTGCTTTGTAGATATCCCATCCCCCTCCCTAGTGAACACAGAGGCAAAGTACTTGTGAAATACCTCTGCCTGGTCCCTCGCCTCTTCCACCCACCCTCCTTCTGATCTCAATCTGCTGAGATGGCCCTTAGTTTTTCTCCACTCCTCAATGTACCGGAAGAACCCTTTTTCCCCCTCCATGTATCCCCTGTGCCAGATGCTGCTCTTTACTGGACTTTGCCCCCCTCACCATCCGGGTGACTTTTCTAGATGCAAGATGGTACATTTCCTTATCTCTATCTCCTCTTGTTATTTTATATTTTTTGTAAGCACCTTCTTTTCTATGACCGCTACCTGAACCTCACTGGACCACCAGCATGGTTTATGTGACCTTGCTTCCTTACGTTTCACCTTAGCACAGGTCCTGACTGCCTCATGAAGTCCCCGTTTTATGACCTCCCATCTCCTTTCCACATTTGTCATTGATGTAATCCCCTTCAAGTGATCCTTGAGAATATTTCCCATGCCCACAAAGTCTGCCCCCCTGAAGTCCACTGCCAGTGTCCTAGATCTCCCCCTCCCCATGCTTATTTGAAACCAGACAGTATTGTGGTCACTCCCAGTCAGGGGATCCTCTACAACCAGGTCCCTTTCAGATCCCCTAACTGCCAGAACCACGCCAGGACATGCCCTCCCTTGTGGGCTCCATCACATGCTGTGTTAAGAACACATCCTGGAAGCCGTCCAACAGCATCTGCTCCTTGGCCACCTTAGAGGACATGGTTCCCCAGTTTATACCTGGCATATTAAGGTCCCCCATCAACACCACTCCTTCCCCTTTTGGTCCACACTGGGCAATGATGTTGTCCAGCAAACCATCCTCCAGAACATCACCCATCCTGGGGGGCCTATATACTATACCCAGCTTGACCTTATCTCCTGCTGGAAATCGTAAGGTGACCCATAAGGCCTCCACATTTCCCTCTGCCTCTTCTACCCTAGCAATTTCTATGTCATCTCTAATGAACATAGCCACTCCACCCATCTGCCCTCCTTTCTATCCTTCCTAAGCATAGTGTACCCCAACTGCTTAGGTCCCAGTCATGGTTTTGTTGGACATGCGTCTCCACAGACCGGCTGCCACATCCACCCCCTCCCGAACAGCATGGCCTGGAATTCTGGCAACTTGTTGCCTAAGCTTCTGGCATTCACTAACACCACCACCCACCCCTTATCCCTGATCCTTTGTCGAACCCACCCAGGTTCCTTATACTTCCATCCTCCTCTGCTCCTCCTGAAACCTCCCTAGTCTGTTTCCCCCTCCCCCTTGGGTTTGAAAGCTACTCCCTCATCTGGAGGAGAGGCTTCTGTCAGCCCTTCTTATCCCTCCCTCACAAGTTTAAACCCCACCTTTCTTGAATGTAGCCATCCCTGTTTAAGGACTTCCTTCCCTAATGGGGCAAGATGAAGCCTGTTCTTGGCATACAGTCCTTATCCTCCCAAACTCCTTTCCAGTTCCCTAACACCCTAACCCACTCTTCACCCCACTTCCTAAGCCAGTCATTAACCTCTGTGTGATTCTTTATTTTTCTCCACGAGGCCTTTTGGTACTGGCAATATCTCTGAAAATGAATGCATCCATTATCCCAACAGACTCTGGCAGTTCTTGGAACCTTGCTTGGATTTCAAAATGCTATTTCCTCTAGATCGTTAGTTCCCAAATGCACCAGGAAATCTGGTTTCCACAATCCCTAACCAGTTCATACACCTATGAACTTTGCTCTGTGCACTGTCAGCCCAGAGATACTCACTACCTTCACCTGGCTATGGCATCCACCCCTGTCCCTCCCACTGGATACCCCTAATCATCGAGTCTCCCAATCAACAGAACCTTAACACCGCCATCATCCTTATGGTTACCTCCACTATGCACCTCAGCCCTCCATCCCCCTTTATTCGTGATCTCAATTCCATGGGAGTCTTCCTGCCTTATTAGAGACCTCCTTGTCACCTCCCTTTCTGCCTCCTTGTTATTTTGCCCACTTAACTCAGACCCCCTCTGAATAGGTGTCCCTTTAACCTCTCTTATCTGAACCATTTATCCTGGCCCTGATGGTTTCCCCTTCCCCCACACCGCCATCCTCCCCCCTTGTAATAGCACCCCTACCTCCAGAGGCTCTCTGTGGGTCCCCTTACCCAGGGCCCCATCATTGGTATAGACCCCCCTGCTGAAGGGGGCCCCTCCCCCACCTCCTTGTCTCCCAGTTTCTCTCCAGTCATGCTCTCCTCCCTCATGTCTTCAATATGTTGCATATCCTCCATCTGCTTAACATTTATGTTTCCCCTTCTCCCTCTGGGACTATTTCTATCCTTTCCATTGCCGGTCTGTGATGCCCTATGGATATCCGACTCCCTCCACCCGGCCTCTGTATCAGTTTCCTCATTTCCACCAACCCCTTCCTCCCCCTCTAGGTTGCTTAGTAGCTCAAATTTATTGTGAGACACTACGCCAGCCTCCATCAAGTAACCCAAGTTTCCCCTGGCTGCCCCTCTAAACTGCCCCTCTTCCTCCCCTCTTGCTCTGTTCTCCTTAGGAGCTCCCTTCCCACAGTCTGCTCTTTTAGGCTTCCCCACAACAGCCCCTCCTTACTCTTACCCCTCCATTCTCTTTGTATTCGGAATGTTTACCCCGTACGCTTTCCCCTTAGCATCAACATCCCTATCTAAGGGTCTTCTGTCCCTAATATCCCCCCTCCTGCTTGCTGTAACATAACGTCCTGTAATTTCTGAGCATTGCTCCAGCCTTCCCTCAGCCCCACCCTTCTGCTGTCCATATCCACACCCCTTATCCTTGGACACCCCTCCCAACTCCCCAGCTTACTCCTTAACCTTATACTTCACTCTTGATACAAGATAGCTGTCTACAGAGTGGGAAGCCTCCCTCTCTCCAGGCCCAATTGAGAATTATTGCCATCCCACAGCCTATGCAGCCTACAACCCTTCTGAAGATGCCTGCCATGGTGGAATATGGCCACCCTGTTTGTCCCTCTCTGTTTATAATGGCACACACCCCTTTTCTCAGTCCCTTCCCCCTGGAATACAGTATCTCTCTGTACTGACTGAAGTTATTTACAAACCCAATTTCAACCCCAGCAATAAAGTTCCCAAGTCTCACAAACACATACAGTCCAGTGTGGGTCCAGTCCCACTAACAGTGTGTGTATGCAGACATCAGGTACCGTATGATGTCACAGGCCCACCAGTTCCTGTTGCTTCAAATTTCAGTCACAAACAGAATTACACAGCCCTTCAATCCCAACCCCCAGTGGCTTTTCAGTATTTAAGAAAGCCTACAAAACAGGGTGGGTGGGAGGTCTCTTACCAACACCAGGCAAACATCACATTTAAATTTCACCCTAATTATCACTGCCAAACAAGTGTTCCCAAGCCCCAAAAGTTACAATATCACAGCCCAAGTAACAGTTCTAACTCAGAGTAGTAATTTTTAACACACAGAACTAATTTCACGTACAAAACTATTCAAATATTTCAGTTAAAACAGAAGATAAACCCAAACCTCTGTCCTTACCAGCCTCCTGCTTATGTTCCCAAGTGAACAATGAAAGACAAGATGATTCTTGTTAATCTCCCTCAACACCAGGCAAACATCACATTTAAATTTCACTCTAATTATCACTGCCAAACAAGTGTTCCCAAGCCCCAAAAGTTACAATATCACAGCCCAAGTAACAGTTCTAACTCAAAGTAGTAATTTTTAACACACAGAACTAATTTCATGTACAAAACTATTCAAATATTTCGATTAAAACAGAAGATAAACCTAAACCTCTGTCCTTACCAGCCTTCTGCTTATGTTCGAGTCTTGACATTAGAAAGGTCACTGTTGATCTGGTCTTCAGGCCGTGTCTTTATACTGTGTAATTTAATTGTGGGGCCCCCTATTAAACCACTCAATTGGAGATGGCCAGCTACCACTCTGTTTGTAATCCGGAGTCTCAGAGCATATTGGTGATGTGAACATCTTGAGCACGGAGACAGCTTGT
This sequence comes from Neoceratodus forsteri, assembly GCA_016271365.2. Classification (NCBI taxonomy): domain Eukaryota; kingdom Metazoa; phylum Chordata; order Ceratodontiformes; family Ceratodontidae; genus Neoceratodus; species Neoceratodus forsteri. The sequence goes on from CM057455.1 coordinate 184,597,403, forward strand.
GCGATGGGAGCTGAGGTGGACTTGGAGGGCTATAATATTGTTCTTATGGTAGGATTTAACCCTCTAGCACATCTCTGTGCTTGTCCCTTCATTTCCAACTGCAGGCCACAATTGATGGTGACCTCAGGAGGTTGAAGAAAAAGGAGTAGAAGTTGGTGCATTTTTGATGGACTTACTGGCTGGAGAAAAAATTGGCACTGAATGCTTATTACGATGAGTATCAGTGAGTAATCTCTCTGAAAAAGTCAGTGTTCCTGTCATGGGTGATTGCTGCTGGAAAGATCCAACCTAGTCAGCTCTTCAATACTGTGGACAGCTTATTTATTTATTTATTTATTTTTAGTCTTTGATAACCGGATAAGGCCTACTAGGCACAAGTGCCTGTTTTCAGGGGCGACCTAGGAGCACTGGGCAGTTAAGTGACATGCTCAGAGTCACACAGTATGCAAGTAGAGGTTGTGAGAATCAAACTCAGATCAGGTCTGCTGGATGTATCAAGCTCGTTCACACTTCATTCCTCTAACCTCCAGGCTATACTGCCAGCCCAAGCTTATTAAACCCAGCCTGTCTGCAGTCCTGCAGAGTCTTTTAGACATACCAATGAGACGAGTTTCACTAATTCTTTCTGAGCTTAGTGTCTTCTGTTTATTCAGGGATATCCTTAAGTGCTTGTCACTGGCAAGCAGTGTCTTGTCTTTGATGAGTAGTGACACTTTGTTTATAAGGGTGGTGTTTGAGCCAGTGTTTCTGGATGATGTAGTTTGAGTTGTTTCTAGTCTGCACCTCTCCAACTGTATATTGGATCCTGGGCTGACCCTGCTTCTTTTAGAGTGCTGGGTTAAGCTTGGTCCCGTTTTTGTGAAGATCACTGGGTGTTCCCTTGTGAGGGGGGGGGAGTTTTTCCTCCATCATGAAAAGTGCAGTGGTGAGTCCCCTCCTTAAGACACTGACTTAGTCAGTGTCAATGGCTCAGTAGGTAGTACACTCACCTCTGAGGCCAGGAGATCAGAGGGCTGTGGGTTCAGTTCCCACATCTGGCACTTGGGTTAATATCCCAGTACTGACACTGCAGTGCAGCATGAGAGGGGTGCTGCACTTCTGAGGTGCCGTCTTTCGGATGAGATGTTAAACCGATGTCCCATCTGCCTGGATTGGTGGTAGTTCAGGTGGATGTTAAAGATCCCATGACGCCTATCGAAAAGAGTAAGGAATTTCAATGGTGTCCTGGCCAAATTTTCCTCATTCACTAAAAAAAAATACCACCAACAGTTTCATCTGGTTCAAGGTCAGTTGGCATTCATCTGTATCCCCCTCCCTGGGTCGTACCTGAAAATAGGCAGGATTTGTCTAGTGCACTTACCTGGTCAACAAAAACTAAAATAAAAAATAAATAAAAAAAAAAAAGAAACCATCTTTGGATCCTGATGATCTCTCAAACGACAGGCCTGTCTCCAACCTTCGTTTTATATTTAAGTTGATTGAGAAAGTGGTGGCAGTTTAGTTGGTGCCTGGTGAAATATGACATCTATAATCCTTTCCAGTCCTGTTTCTTGCCACATTATAGTACAAGTATATTACAGTACTTAGTCAAGGTGCATGATGATCTGCTCCAGGAATGACACTCACTTACTGTGTACCTTTACCCAGCAGAATAAAACTCCAGACCAGCTTGTTAGCCAAAATGGAACTCTTGGGCCTAACATCCCCTGCTTTAACAAATTGCTTCTACACTGTCTACAACCAATACAACACCAGGAACATGGCAAGGAATATCCTTAAACCTCCTTTTCAGTGCATTCAGCCAAGAAAGAGAACATTTGCTGTTAGGGCCACTAAATGGTTAAATGAATTGCCTGACACACTGCTGAATCTCCCCAAATTGAATCAATTTAAGTAAGCACTAATACCCAACAGGGTAGGCAGTATTGGGAAATACTGGACCACCCAGGGGTATAATGAGGCCCAACGCAGCAGGCAGAGGGCCTTATAGCCTCTGGAAGGTCCAGAATTTCCCAATAATGCCCACCCTGGAGGGTAATATTGCACTTAGAAAATGGGTAGTTAGTAGCAATTTTAATAATATTTAATAAAAAATTAAAAATATGTGTAAGAAATATTTAAAAATGGAGTAAACAATTAATTTTGTTGTAAAAAAAAAAAAAAAAAAAGTTCTTGTAGTACCATATACTTGCCAGTAGAGGGCAGTGTTGTTTAGTGTTTCCAATACCTAGCTCTGGTTTAGTTTAATTTTTGTATGACTTTCTTCTGTTCATGCTGTGCACCCCCCACGTGTCTCACTGTTGCAACAAATAGGTTTTTATTTTGAAACTTGAAGAAACTTTTGTTTACTACTAATGAGGAGCCAGCACCATTTAGTAGCCTGTGAACTGTTACAGTCAGAATTCTCCATCCTACAACACAACCTGTTGGGAAAAAAACTACTTCTAAATACCAAAAAAACAAAAGCTATGTTCTTTGCCACCAAGAATTGCTCTTCCACTACCCCATCATTCACCACCCCACAATTATCCACCTTATTTGGAGAAAATCTGGAATTTGTGGATAAATTCAAATATCTTGGAGTCTGGATTGACAATAAGCTTGACTACTCTGTCCATGTTGAAGAGCTCCTAAAAAAGTTGAGGCAAAGACTTGGCCTATTTTACAGAATAAAACACTATCTTACCAGAGACTCCAAACAAAGATTAATCCAGGCATCATTCCTATCCCTCATTGATTATGCTGATTTCCTCTACGGCCACTGCTCCCTCGCCCTCTTAAATAAACTGGACACCCTGTATCATTAGAGCCATTAGATTTATTACAGACCTTCCTCCAGCACCCATCATTGCTCTCTTTACAATGCAGTCAATTGGACATCCCTACAGCACAGAAGAAAAAGAATGCTGCAATCTGGATCTATAAGCTTTATCAGACAAACTCCCTCACCACTCTCAGACTGTTTCACCGAATCACATCCAGGCCATACACCCTAAGGATCAATAAGCTCATTATGCTAAAGATTCCCAATACCTGCACCGGTTTGGGAGGGCTGCTATCAGCTATTCCTAGCATTTATCTGGAACTCACTCCAAAATCTATGAATCTGAATACCCTCTTACCCTTATCATCCTTCAAAAATTTTATACCACCCTATTCCCAGAACAGTGCAACTGCTTCCATAAGGCTAAGTCTCCCACCCAACCCCCACCCCTCCCTTCTGTAATCCACTATGCTTAGTTCCCATTCTTCTACCCTGTCAGTTATCCCACTTCGTATAAAAAGCCTACAGAAGCCCTATTATCTGAATATTAGCCCTCCTATATCGAATGTCCTCTTCATTTTTACAGGTTTTAAGTTATTGTTACTGTGCCTTGTATATCTGTAAATTTTGTATATATCTCTCATCTAATTGATTGTATTAATGTTATTTTATTTTCATGTCTTTGTACAAAACTTGTATCCTTCTTTGTATGACCACTCAGATCCATCTTGTAAATGAGCTATGCTCAATGATGTTCGCCTGAATAAATAAAGATTTTGATTGATTGATTGATTGATTGAGTAGAAGTGCTGTGCGCCATCCTTCAAAACGCCCCATTGCTTGTGATCAGGCAGACTGCGGTCAGGCGCCTAGTGGCAGCAGGAGATAGGTAAACTCAGTCACAATTGTTTTACTGTCACTGGGGAACCAGAGAACACAAGAAGGTATTTTATTTTTAATCTAGTTGGTCTTTTCAATATCTCAGGTTTAGTTTTATTTTTGTATGACTTTTCTGGCCTACTTCTTTTTACGCCATGTGACCCTCTCCCCCACATTTCCACCATGTGTCTCACTGTTGCAACTACGTTTTTATTTTAAAACTTGAAGAAACTGTTTTTTACTACTAATGAAGAGCCAGGATCATTTAGTAGAAGTGCTGTGCGCCATCCTTCAGAATGCCCCATTGCTTGTGATCAGATGGATTGCGATCAGGTGCCTAGCGGGAGTAGGAGATAGGTAGACTCAGTCGCAGTCATTTGACTAGCACCGGGGGACACAAGAAGGTATTAAATTGTTAATCTAGCTGGTTTCTTCATTAATGGGTAGCAGGCGGGTGAGGAAGCCAGAGAGTACACTATTTCGTAAAATGATTTTGTGGGAAAAAAGTGTGCTTAGGGGAAAAATGTGATGTGTTTGGGTTGGGGGAGACCAGCATTGCTAGAGAAATAATTTTTCTTTACAGTTGCCAAAAACATTGTGGGCATTTCAAATTTTCTCGAGTGTTTTCAGCCAATTACAAAGCAGGCTGGGCACCACTGTAGAATGGTATGCCATAAAGTGGCCCTTGGACTGGCACATATTTTTAGCTGGGCATCTATTGAAAAACATATGCCCAAGTAGGAGGTGCTATTGGCCAATCAGGAGACAGAACATATTCTTGCCATTTTCTAAGAGATCTTTGAAATCGACCTTTGCAGTCCAAACTGTAACTGTTAAACAGTTTCATTCAGTTTGTCACTGTACATAACTTGTGACTTTTTATACAACAATCTTTATTGATTTTTTCAAACCTGTATGTAATTGCTCTGCCTTATATACTTGGAGCCTGACTCAACTGCATTTTTCTTTGGAACTTTTTAGTGTAATGTATTTTCTGACTGTAATTGATGTGGATTCTTTGTAATCAAGCACTTGTGGTCAAAGGGGATCACCAATGCTTACAAGAGAGGGAGGGAAGGAAGGAAGGAAGGAAGAAAGGAAGGAAGGGAGGGAAGGAGGGAGGGAGAGAGGGAGGGAAGGAAGATACCAGGCATCGCTCCATGCTTGTTCTGCTTGACCTTTGACTTTAGACATAGTGGACCATGGGTTGCTGTTGGCCCACTTGAGGCATTATGTAGGACTCTCAGGTACAATGTTGTGTTGGTTCAAGTCCTACCTAGTTGGCAGTGTGCAGCAGCTTGCACTTAGCTCATTCTTGCCAATAAGTGCTCTGCTTTGTGATATACCTCAGTGGTCTGACTGTAACTCCCATGTTGTTCTCTGTATACACGCATATCTCTCAGCCTGCTAGGACCAAAATCAGGGACTCAGCCCCTACAAAATAAGAGACAAATTACCAAAATCAGGGATACCACATTTTATTCAGCATGGCGTCGTGCCATCATATGACATATACAAAACATGATGTAGTACACTATGACATATGCAAAGTCTCTTTAGTTTATGCTTTTTAAAATGTCAAATTCAGATACATAGTACCAAATGACACAATAAAAAACACAGGCAAATGTTTTGCATCTTCTTTCTATTCATTTACCTACTTGAAACTAAAAGTGTAACATGGGCATTGCTAGAGAAATAATTTTTCTTTACAGTCCAGTGTTGTTAATTTCAAGGCTTTTAAGGATCCAGTGTTATATAATTTCCAGTCATGACGGAATAGAAATATACAGTATTCGAATGCTGTGTGTGTGTGTATGTGTGTGCGTGTGTGTCTCTCTCTCTTTGTCTATCTCAGTCTCATTTGAGAAAGAGATAAGCCTATGGAATGCTACGAGTGGGGAGGGCTGTCTCCTCCAGACTGCTTTTATCCACTTAGTTTAACCCTTGTTGTGTTAATGGCTGATATATATATATATCCAGAATTCCTACTGCATACTTAATAATTGTGTTGGTAGCTTAAGGGTTAGGTCTGCTAGGCTTAAGCACTGGCATTCTAAAAATCTGTAATAGAAGCAATTAATTCAGGATTGCATGACAAGCAGTCTAAATTCATGAAGTCCCAGAAAATTCCTGGACAGTTGAGAGATACGTGTACATGTTGTGACTGGAGTAGATCATTATACTCTATAGTTTGAGTTTTCATTGCTATGCTGATGATGTGTAGATTTATGTGTTTTGTTCATCTTACGATGATACAGCTGTCCTGGAATTACTGGAGTGCCTTAGAGAAATTCAGGATTGGATGGCAGCCAACTAGCTCAGACTAAATCCACTGAAGGCAGAGGTGTAACTAGTGGAGCTGGATGGGTCTGTGTATGGAGATGACAAGTGGTGGCACTGCCCTTTCCTCCTTGCATGATGTAACTCTGGTAGTCACAGATATGAAGAGGAGGACTCTGAGGAAATCTAGATTTAGTAGTTGCTGTATTGGTCCTAGCAAGAATAGATCCAGAAGCAAATGATTTGATACATTTTAATGGACCAACATAGATCTAACAACACGAACAAAGTGCTTTAGCTTTCTGACCAACCAGTCCTTCTTCAGAAGCTCATGGCAGTTGTTTAGAAAATACAATACTTATAACAGCTAGATAATGCAGAGAAAAACAGAAAAAAATCCCCATTGGTTTAAAACACTCACTTAAAAAAAAAAAGAAGATGATGTCAGAGAAGTTTAACAGTACCATACTGCCTTCAGCTAGAAGGAACCCTGGGTCAAACGTGCTTGGTGGAACACACATACAAAGAATCCTACTGCATATAAATTTAATTGACATAAGATAACACTGCTGAAGCAGATAAGTCCTAAATCAAGCTATGAGTGTCACAGTTAGTATAAGGATGTGATTACTGAAACGCAACCCCCACCCAGATTAAAGACAAACTAAGATTGTTATAGGGCTCATGAAGTTTCAATGTCTGCATTATAGACAAGAATTTACCAGTAAAGTTGTCTTAAAAACATCAATGCACACTGTGTGATGTGTAAAACCTAGCTGGATCTGTCACCCAGCTGTACTCTCAAGCTAGATATGAGGCTCAAGAAATTTCAAAAACCTCAGGACTATATAAATGATAATTTAAATATAAATTGATAATATTTGTGTCAAACAAAAAACTCTAGTCGAGGAACCTCAAGGAATTAAGACCATGTAGCATGATATGTACTGATGTCAATATACAATGAGAATGTAACAACTTGATGTACCACAAACGTCTAAGGAATCTGTAAAAGAGATAAAAATGTAATTTCTCTCCTTCTCTTCATACAAACAACACACCCTAACCCACCCCACATCACCATACTGTGGGTGGGGGAGATCTATAACTTTAAGGGATGTTGTCTCTCTCTCTCTCTCCCTTTTTCCCTCTCTTTCTCTCTCCTCTCTCTCTCTCTCCCACACACACACACAACACAAACACACACACACACACACAAACACACACACACACACACACACACGCACACTCTCTTTCTCTCTCCTAGTGAACCTATATTCACTTCAGTCACTGCAATTGTTCCCCAAAGGAATTCAACTTGTCATGAAATCCTGAATAAAAGGTCTTATGTCTCCTAATACCTAAAGAGCAAAAATGTGACACTATTTAACCGTACTGCTATCTGCATAGTAACATTTCCAAGGATACTGGATAGAACTACCATGAAATAAACCTGCCACCCCCCCCCAGGATAAGGTAACTAGAAGTAAATATAAAGTATGTATGTAAGACCAGAGGTCTAACATACCTACATATCCACAAATAACTACAATATTAGCCTAATGTAAAAAGATCTGTGCAGGACTCCCATGCAAATGAGATCATGCACCCCAATATGTACAGAGTTACAAAAATTATATGTGACAGTATATGATAACACTCCTGTATGTACAGTAGCAGGCTATGTAATCTGAATATGGTGCAATGGAATCAATCTAACCCCCAGGCAAAGATAAAAAGTAAGGAGGAATTAATATTCATTATGTGTGTGAAGTAAGAATAGTAACACATTATAACTCCATATATCTAAATAGAGACTTACCTCAATGTGACAGCAAGCCCCACATCTGTTATATCACATACCTCACAACACATACCCACACACATACATACACACACACACCCACATCCCACACATGCTGAAGTCCTATAATATGTCAGTTTGAAGAAGAAAAGGTCTGTGGATGTTAATTTCTGTAGTGTCCCATAAAATCAAGATCAGCGTTCATCCCATCTGCTACCATATTGAGATGTAAAATAAGTTTAATCTCAAAAGCTCATCTCTGTTGTGTGTTTTTGAGATTTCCTTTTAAGACCATTACTGACATATCTGAGATTGAGTGTTCAGGCTGGGAGAAGTGGTGCCCCACTGGTTTTTCAGTCTTCTTTGCTGTAATAGTATGTCTGTGCAAGTTCATCCTAGTGCAGAGCTGTTGGGCGTGTCTCCAACATAACCTGTTTGTGGACATCTCTTGCACTAAAATGAAATAAACAACATGTTGTGACATGCATGTATAACTCCCATGCACCTGGAATTGTCTGTTTTGTGATGTAACCACACAGTCCGAGGTAGAAATGAGCCCACAAGTCTTACAGGGGCGTTGATTGCAGGGTTGTGTGCCATTGCGTGACATGAGTATTCTGTTCGGTGAAAGTTTGCTCCTAATAATTAGGCTGGATAAATTTGGTGGTTGTTTAAAAGATAGTAGTGGGAGTTCCTTAAAAATACAATTAAGGGTTTCATCCTCACTAAATATTGGGTGGAGATCTTTAATAATCTTACGCAGACGTTCAGGGTCTGAATGATATGTGACTACCAAGGGTATTCTGTCTGTAGCTGTCTTTTCTTTATATTGAAGTAGTTGTTGTCTTGGTACTTGCGTTGCCCGTTCTGTTATCCTGTCAATTTCCCTGGAAGAGTGTCCCTGCTCAATAAATGTGTTTTTCAACATAGCCAAATTTGTATCTCTGTCATCCTCATTAGAACAAATATGGTGACAACGGAGTGCTTGACTGTATATGACAGATTTTTTTGTATGGTTTGGGTGATTACTTTTCTTGTGCAGGTATCTCTGTCTATCTGTTGGCTTCCTGTAAATACATGTATGTAAGGTTCCATCCTTAATGGTGACTGTGGTGTCCAGAAAGTTAACCTTGGTGGTAGAGTACTCCAGGGTAAGCTTAATGGTAGCGTGGAGATTATTAAGTTTGTGATGAAAATCTTTGAGTGCATCGGTGCCCTCCATCCAGATGATAAACAAATCATCTATGTAATGGCAATAAGCTAGTGGTTTGTGGGGATACTGCCTTAAAAAATCCTCCTCCAAGTCAGCCATAAAGTGGTTAGCATACTGTGGAGCCATTTTGGTACCCATTGCTGTTCCCATAGTTTGAACATAATGTTTACCATTGAAGTTGAAGTTGTTATGTGTCAAAATGAATTCTGTAAGTTCCCCCACAACTCTAGGGTTGATGTTTTGTTCCGGTCCTTTCTCATGTGTGTATTTAAGGCATGCTGCAATGCCATCTGTATGTGGAATATTAGTGTAGAGAGATGTTACATCCATTGTCACTAAAATGGTATCAGGTGGTAAATCCTTATAACCAGAAAGTCACTCAAAAAGTGAGTATTGTCCTGGATATAACTGTCTCTTTCCATAATCAGTGGTTTCAAAATGGTCTCTACAAACCCTGAGATCCCCTCATTCAAGGTACCATTACCAGAGACTATGGGTCTCCCTGGATTGCCAGGTTTATGTATTTTAGGCAGCATGTAGAATGTCCCTAGCCTGGGTTCATCAGGGATGTGGTGAGTTAGTTTCTCTCGGATATGGTCTGGAAAAGTTTTAATTAAGCCACGTAGTTCATCTTTATATCTTGTAGTGGGGTCACTCTCTAGTTCTCTGTAGTAGGTAAGATATGTTAGCTGTCTATTAGCTTCATTAATATAATCCTCTCTGTTTAAAATCACCACTGCAGAGTCTTTATCAGCTATTTTGATGACAATGTTGTGGTTTGATTTCAGTGTCCCTATAGCTCTACGTTCCAGTGGAGAAAAGTTATGATGGGTCTGTTTTGGCCTAGTAAGGATCTGACCACTGACTTGTTGGTGGAAACAATTAATGTAATTGTCTAGTTTTTTTTTACGCCCACTTGAGGGGGTAAATTCAGATTCCTTTTTCTTATCCATTATATTATTGCTGTTTGCACTGTCTTCACTACCAGTGATTTCTTCCCTGCCATGAAAGAATTCTTTAAGTCTCAATATGCGGAAGTACTCCTCCAGTTCGCCATAAAACAGTATGTTATCCAGTGGTTTTGTTGGGCAGAAAGTGAGGCCCTTTAAAAGTACATTTAGTTCTCCAGTAGTCAGTGTGTGGTTGGACAAATTAACAACTGAAAGGTGCCCATCAGTATTGTGTTGAGGACTCTGAGGGTAATTGTGGCCTCCATGCTTACTTAAGAATATCAGGTGTCAGCTGTTGTCCACAGTGGCTTTTACTGTCTCCAGAACATCTGCCAGATCAAACCCTTTCTAGAAATGACTGATCTGATGACCCTGGTGCATGCTCTGGTTATGTCTAGATTGGATTATTGCAATGCTCTTTTCCTCAGCTTATCTGAGAAGATGTTGTGTCACTTTTAGATGGTCCTGAATGCAGCAGCCCTGCTGGTTGCTAGAACCTTGTGATTCAAACATGTCACACTAGTTCACCATGTTATGCACTGGTCAGTTAGGAGGGTGAGGGACTACAACCATGGAGGACAAGGGTCACATCACTCAGCAAGGCCAATCTAGTGGCTGGAGTCAGCAGAGTTATAGCCAGGCCATTTTAATAGTTGTTCCTCAGTTGGCAGTCACTGCACAGTGGGCAGAGGATGGACGGCATTACAAGTAAGTGACTGAATGTTTTGAACTACATTGTGTGGAGGGGGTGAAATGGACTAAACATTTGCAATCCATCAGTTTTTTTGCTGTTGCAGAGAGACTGGGACATGGAAGGATGCTGAGAAAGGGAATGAAGTGACTGCAATTTTTGTACTGTATTTTTAGTAGGGGGAGAAATGGACTAAGCATTTGAAATCCATCTTTTTTTCTGTTGCAGAGGGACTGGGAGGTGGGAGGATGCTGAAAGACAAAGGGAGAGAGAGGGACTACAAGTGTGGAGGATGGGGTTCACATGACTCAGCATGACCAATAGGGCATCAAAGTCCATTTATAGTTCCCAGAGGGACAAGCAGCCTATTGTGTGAGTGATTCTGCTGTGTGAGTGCCATGAAGCAGGAGTGTAACATCCTCATTAAGTGGCATCTAGGCATCGGCAAGGCATCTGCAGGGAGGAATGTAGGCTACAGGTGGCACTGCACAGAGCAACAGAGGTAACTATGCTATTGGAGGAGTTAAACTTCCCTTTCCCTCTGATGCAGGGGAGGGTGGAATAGAAAGAGAACAAGGAAGGCTGGGGATGGCAGCAGATAGAAGGTAAGTGCTAGGGGCACCAGATTCATTAAACAACATTTTAGAAACTATAAATTGTATTTATTTATTTATTTTGTTACAACTTTGATAACTTGGGAAGTACACTGAATCCAGGGACCATTTTCAGGCACGACCCAAGCCAAGACAATGGCACGGAAGCAACAAAACCAAAATACATAGAACATGCAAGACCAGTTTACACAATGATGTCAAAAGTGATAAAAGAAAATACAGCAATAGACAATAACAATATTAGGTACAGAAACATAATACATGGGAATAAACTCCAATTACAGTGAATACCAAAAAAACAAGGTGTTGGTAACCATGGCAGGCAAATCTAGGGAAGGGAGGGGGTATATGCTAAGAGTGGGAGGGCTGGCGATGAAAAACAAGGGAAGGGAAAATAGACTCAAGAAGTAATGGATGTCGAGGAGAGGGGGAAACACTACCCAGAAAAGTACTGGCAGCATGACTCAACTAGGAGCCAGTCTTTGAGGTGGTATTTGAACAGGCGGTGGCTGTCCAGGGAGTGGAACTCAGTGGGAAACCTATTCCATAGCGAGAGGGCTGCAGCTAATAGTGTTCTCCCACCCATATTGGTAGATACTCTGGGAACATGGGGGGATAGTAGTTGGGCAGAGGCTGCGGCGCAAGGTTCTGACTTTGAAGAGGGCCATGAGCAGGGACTGTTGGACTGTGCAGATGGCATTATCAACCAAGCAGCAAAGGACGAAGTCAAAGTGGCCTTGTAGTGGGAGCAACCCCAGTGACTGATAATGGACACAATGGTGGGTGGAAAAAGTGGCCAGTAATGCAAAGCAACAGTCGTTATTGTAGGCAGTGGAGAATTTAGCTGTGAGGGTAGAGGATGACCTAGCATAGATGGTGAAACAGTACTCAAGTATGGGGAGTAAGTAACCTTGACTATGGCAAATGGAGCCTCATGGGTGAGGTAGTGCCTAAATCTGTAGGCTGCACCTAGTTTTTGTTGTAGCCTGTGAACTACTAAGTTAATGTGCTCAGAGAAGTAGAGGAAGGGGTCAAGCATGACATCTAGATACTTGAAGGTCTCTACATTTAACAGAACCTGGTCACCTGGGAAGACTATGTTGGTTGAGAGAGGAGGGAGATTTGAGCTTGACAAGGAAGGATTTTGACCCTAACAACATGGACTTTGTTTTCTTGATATTAACCAGGAGGAGGTTGACTACAAACCAGTTGCAGGCAGCTCCATAGTTTTGGGTGAGGATGGAGGGAATGCAGGAGAGGGATTTATCACTGAAAAAAGGGCACGGTTATCAGCATAGAGGAGGAAGAGGCAGGTAAGACTGTCCATGGAAAATAAATTTATAAATAAGGAGAAAAGCAGGGGACCCAGAATGGAGCCCTGAGGGATACCAGTTGAGACAGGAAGGGTAGGGAATCAAGCAGGGCCTACAGAGACATATTGGTAGCAATCAGAGAGATAGCTCCTGAACCAGTTAGGTACCGTGTGGGAACAGCAAAAGAAATGTAGTTTCAAGAGAAGGGTATGGTTTACCAAGTCAAAGGTCTTGGAGAGGTCAATGAAAATGTGCCAGTGGCTTTCAAATTGTCCATGTTCATAAGGATGTGGTCAGTCAGCAGTGCAAGGGCAGTGGAGGTACTATGATTCCTGCAAAAGCCATGTTGCTGGCTACACATGAGGCTGTACTTTGTAATGTGTTCGGTAAGCTGCTGGTGGGTGACTTTCTTGAGGAGCTTACTTACATGGGGGATGATGGAGGTAGGCCAGTAGTTGTCATTGGAGTGGGGGTCACCACCTTTGAAAATGGGGATCACTTTAGCAGTCTTCCATGGGTCAGGCATGGTGGAGGTGTATAGGGTAAGGTTAAAAATAAAGGTGAAGGGAAGGGGCATGGCCTAGCCAAGGAAGAAGATGGTGGCTTAGACTCGGAGGTCTGTTCCCAATCTACAGTATCTCTACCATTCTACCTTAAAATCTTACAATCTACCATCTAAAAGTTCTGACCTAATCCACATATATGGCATCTCATAAAAAATCAAGAAAAAAGCAGACACAACTTAACTTCCAGTTAAGGGGATGACTGCAAGGCTGAGCCATGTGGGTGAATTAGATCCGAGCCCTGATTCCAGCATGGCAGCATCTAAAGCATCGGACTCACAATCGGAAGCCTCCTCATTGAATCAATCATCAATTGAATCACTTTTACATACTCTAAAATTTGATCTCACTCATCAAATGAAATCAGGCTTTGAGAATATAGGAGCCCAACTTGCGCACCTCCAACAGACTGTAAACTCCCTGAGTGACACAGTTGAAGGCCATGAGGGCAGAATAGGAGAGCTGGAGACAAGGGTGAGTGCTCAGGAAGATTTAAATAATACAATGGAACCATCTCTTCAAAGAGCCCTTAGAGAAACAGAAGAACTGAGGGAGATTCTCGATGATCATGAGAATCAAGAGAGAAGATGCAACATGAGAGTGATAGGCCTCTCCAAAAACCTAGAGGGCTCAGATTGCAGAAATTATATGTGTATTTGGCTGAAAAATACCCTGAACCTCCCAGGCACGATGGTTCTAGAGATACAAAGGGCACACCACTTACCTGATAAAAAGCCGAGACCAGACGAGCATCCCCGGCACATAATAATAAAATTCCTCAGGTTTCAAGACCGGCAGGTGGCAGCTGATCTTAGATGGGGCAAGGAAAGCAGGCACTATACTAGTTGAGGGCAAGAGAGTAAGCATTTTTCCTGTTTTCTCCCACTGACTGCAGATAGCCAGACAAACCTTTGCTGAGGTAAAGAAATCCTTGAATCAGATGCAGTGCCTGTTTGCAAAGGTGTACCTGGCCAGGCTAATCATCCAACCGAACAACAAGGAATCTAAATCCTTCATGGATCCAGCTGCAGCCAGGGCCTTCGTGGAACAGCTGAGGGTGCAGAAGACTCTGGGCCAAGTGAGACCGCAGGATGGTTCTTGAGTCATAGAGCTCTACATTAAACTTGCAGGTGCTGTGACTTGGGTCCTTGTCCTGGGATCAGTGCAGGCTGCGGAGGGGAGGCTTTTATTTTACATCTAGATGCAGTCTGTAATGGAGTTTTTCTCCAGCCAATGGTGGCAGGGCTGGGTCGCCTCTCCTCCTGTGGGCCTGCTCTAATCTGCCCAGGATGCAAGTCTGAACTGTCTTCGCGCCTAACAAAGTCGGAGCATGACTGTTACAAATGCACCTTGCATAGACGAGAATTGTGGGGCCTGGCTGTGTGATCTTCTCATGTATCCAGGGGATAGACATGCAGGAGGGCCGACTCTCTGAGAAGATCCAGATGGAAATTGCCTACTAATAAGTGGTCATAAAAACAGACTGACCTGGGAACAGAGAGAATAATACGCTAATCTGCCAAAATGCTTATTTAGCAAACTTTTTATTTGTTATACAAATTTTTACTGTTTGTTATTCAGAGACCTATTCTTTTTTTTAAACATGGATTTACAGTTTACAATTTATTAGAATGGTTTGAATAGTGTTTAGAAAGATGGGTAGGAGGAGGGCAATGAAGCTTTATTTGGTGCTCTGGTGGGTCGGGGGAGTGGGGGTGGACAGGCTGAAAATATCATGTGTCAGCACCTACTGTATGGGCACCAAAACAAGAAACCAGAAGGGGAGCCCATAGAATGATTACATAGGATGGTTGAGCGCTGAAAGGTTAATCTGAAAACGCATACTGCCTGGGGGAAGTGCTCCTTTCGGATCGCAAACAGAGGGTCCCAGGGCACTTTCAGTACAGGGGAGAGGGCCCTCGAATTGTGCCCATGAAAAATCGGAAAAGCAATGATGTCGCGCACCATAGGGCGGGATGTGGGTTTGACTCCAAAGGGGTCCCGTTCGGACATTCCAATATCTTGGGCTTCTGGCTGGTCCGTCTGATCCTCTGGGCCTACAGGAGCACTTCTAGAGTATTAAAGCAGTTAGATGGGGATAGGCACATCCACTGAAAGTAGTGGGTTATGGGAGGTACTGTTTTGGGGAAGGGGAGGAAATCTTCTGCAAAAGGGTTCATCTGGTGATAGTTGGGGGTTGTTTCAGGAAAAGTTGGGGGGGGGAGGGCAGCCTGTTTTTTGCTGTCTTAGTTTACTCAAGTTTAAGGTTAGACAGTTTTTGAAGTTACTATCATTAGAAAGGGGTTGTAATACAAAAATTCAGCTGGTCTCAATCTATATGTGTTATATAAGCAATCATAGGAGAACTGCATTGCACCAGATAACACCAAGATCAGGTCAAGGATGAGCAGACTCTGCTTCATATCATGGAATGTTAGGGGTTTTCGGACTATATTTAAAAGGAAAAAAGTATGGAATTATTTAAAAAAAAACATAAAGAAGACTTTTGCCTGCTTCAGGAGATCCATCTAACTCGAGCATAAGTCAGGCACATCACTGGCAAATGGGGAGGGCAGTTTTTAGCGGCCCCATCACCTTGAGTGTGATGGGGGTTGCTTTCTGGCTAAAACCAAAACTTAGAACTGAGATACACAAATATATTGCCGACCCTATGGGTAGATATGTCATTTGTGATATCACTATAGAAGACCTACAATGCACATTAGTCTCCCTGCATGGTCCCAATAACAATGATCGTAATTTTTTTCACCACCTTGCCCTTACACTTGCCTCCTTCCTGGATAATCTAATAAAAGGTGGAGAAGTCCACACCTATTGGGACAAAAATATGGACCACTCGGTGAACCCAACCAGACCCCTCCCCCCGAGTGCTGCGGCCCTCAGAACCCTGGCAAAGAAGAGAGTACTGGAAGATGTTTGGAGACACTCCAACCATGAGAGAAAGGAGTTCTTCTATTACCCCCCAGGCCACAAGGTCTATACTCAGATAGACCTTCTCTTAGCCTCTCTATGTATTCTAAGAAGGGTAAACAAGTGGAATATGGTCCCACCTATATATTACGTCATGCCTCCCTGGAGATGCCCACTGGGGGGCACGGATCACCCCATACGGTAAAACAATGGTGATTAGACACCTCGCTATTTTCTACCTCTGAATTTAAAGTCTACATTTCGGAAAATATCCAAGAGTTCCTCTCTCACAATAAACCACATGATACTTTGACTGGGACATAATGGGAAGTCTTTATTTGGGGATTAGTCATTTCCTATCCTGCACACCTAACAAGAGCAGAGAGGAAAGAGGGGTCCTCCTTGGAAAAAGAGATTACAGCTCTAGAAAAACACATAATGGAGGGTCGGGTAACAAACAAGGAAGGGGAACTAAATAGTAAAAAGGGAAAACTCAATCAGATAATAAATCGACAAATAACTTGAAATCTGATGCGGGCTGGGACTGTTGACTACTTCGAGGGGGATTGGGCGGGAAACTGGTTAGCGTGGAAAGTAAAGCAAAAATTTGCAGAAAGGGTTATTTTTGACATAGAGGATTAGGAGAGGAGGACAACAGTGGACCCCCAGGCTTTCAATAACAAATTTAAGTCCTTCTACGGGAACTTATATACCACCGAGGTTCCACCAGATGTGGATCAATCAAGCTTCCTGGACACTGTTCAACTTCCCTCGCTGGACCAGACCAGGAGACAAGCAATAGATGCCCCAATTACTTTGACAGACTTTAGGCAGGCTATCGGGTCCTCCAATATGGGCCACTCCCCCAGACCAGATGGCATTCCGGTAGAATTCAAGAAAACATTCTGGGGAGAGATTGGCCAGATATTTCTACTCATAATACTGGAGTCCCTGCAAAAGAGAGCTCTACTCCCATCCCTGCAACTGGCCACTATCACAGCCTTACCCAAACCTAATAAAGACCCCACTAAATGTGGGTCATATAGACCGACATCCCTCTTAAACAAGGACTATAAAATAATAGCCAAGATTCTAGCCTCGAGAATTGAAGGCTCCCTGCCCAGTTTAATTCACCAAGACCAATGTGGCTTTATGAAAGGGAGGAAAGCAAAGCACAATATTCGCAGAACCTTAAATATAATGTATGGATGGTCTGGGAAGGGGGAATGGGAAGAAGGGGGACTTCTCGCATTAAATGCTGAAATACCCTTCAACAGGGTTGAGTGGGCATTTATGTTCATCACCCTGATGCAGTTTGGCTTTGGTCCATAGATTTGTGCCTGGGTGAGAACACTATACTCCTCCCCTAAGGCTCAAATTATCACCAACAATGATATCTCCCCCCCTTTGGACTCACAGGAGCATGAGACTGGGTTTCCCATTATCACCTCTACTATATCTGTTAACTATAGAAATGCTGGCCAATGCAATTTGCAGTCATACTCTAATTAAGAGGTTTGAGGGAGGGAGTAGGGACCAAGTGATTTCACTATTTGCAGATAACATTATTTTATTTTTGAGAGACCCTAGGACCTCTACACCAGCCCTAACCAAACTATTCAACATATATGGACCCATATCAGGACATAAAATAAACTGGTCTAAGTGTGAATGGCTTCCCTTGGGTAGGGCTGCCCTCTGGAGATCCATGGAGCTTGAGTACACCTAATGATGTCCCTGAAGTATTGAGCTATTTACTTCCCCAGAAAGCTCTCCCATTTACTTAAATTAAACTATATCCCTTTGATAAAAAAAATACAGGAAGACTGTGATAGGTGAAAAAATTGCGACTAAATCTTATAGGTTGAGCGAATTTGGTTAAGATGTGCTTACTCCCACAATGCCTCTATTTGTTCTAGACTCTACTGGTTTGGGTCCCACAGTTATTTCAGAGCCCTGAGAAGGACAGTGGTGACTCTTTTGTGGAAAGGAGGGAGACCTAGGCTAAGACAACAAATCCCATGGAGACCTGTGGGGGAAGGGGGACTTGGACTACCTAATCTTTACTTCTGCTATTTGGCCTCCCAGATCTCACATCTAGTGGATCTCCTTCCGGGTGTTTGAGAACAGAAAACATGGTCAGAACTTGAATTGCGGGAGGGGAATAGTTCCAGAGCTTATCCTTTTTTTGTAGCTGCCCTCAGTAAAAAGTGTGTTAAATTTATTCGGAATCCCTTTTCATGCACAACTATGACAGCTTGGCTGGCTGCTCATAAATTGGAGGGGACAGGGCAGGAATTATCTCCAGATGCATCTATTTTATATACAGTAAGGGAGGAGGGGAAGGAACCTCCCAAAAGGGCACTACAGTAGTAGCTATAGACATTGGCAGCTATTTCCAGATACTTCTCAAAATTTCTGAAGAGTTTCTCTCTGCTGCCCCTACTGTGGAAATGGAGAAAGCAGGAGATATTTCTGGAAATATCACAGACATTTTGAGAAATAGCTGCCAGTGTCTTTGGCTGCTACTGTAGTTCTAGCACAATGGCAGAGGAGTGGACTCTGGAGTGTTTCTCAACTTTTCAAACAGGAAGAGTTCATTTCATTTCAGTCTATGACAAAAAAAATAACGTGATTCCTTCTCTCTTTTTTACCTATCTAACAATAAGGAATAAAATCCTGAGTAACCAAACCTTGCTTAATAAAATGCTACACCCTTGTAGGTCCCCTTTAGATGAATCACTGTGGTTGTCCCTTGGTCCAGGAGGTGCAAAACCTCTGACCAGGTTATAAAGCTATGCTGGGGAATCTCGCCTCAAGTCTTGATGATCTGAAGGCAAAATGGGAGGCAGATATTGGGGGGGGGACACTCAATGAAGGGGTCTGGAGGGGAATTCTCCACAGGGACAGCAATGTTCAAATAATAACTATATAAGAGCAATACATTATAATGTCCAGCATAGGACATACTTCACTCCAGTCTTGGTCCACAAATAGACCCTGCTCTCCCAGATACATGTTCTAAGTGTAACACCCAACCAGGAAGGTATATCCATATGATATGGTCCTGTCCCAGGGTTCAGGGCTATTGGAGGGGGATCTCTGACATAATGAGGAAAATGCTGGGGATTTCCCTGGAAGTGGACATGTGCCAAATACTACTGGAGGCTCCCTGATGACTCCAGGAAATGGAGAGACAAAGACCATCCATTATGGTATTTGTCTATGGCTGTGGGAAAGCAGGCCCTGGTTAGCCACTGGGTTGGAGAGACCACCCCTACTGTAGGGGAGTTGGCTAAGCACCTGTTACAATGTGTGAAAATTGAACATTCCCAGTAAACAGCATTAGATAAGTTAGAGGTATTCAATAAGCTCTGGGGACCACTAGAACGAGCACTGCCTCAATCCTGGTTCCCTCTCCTGTGAATCTTTATATGCTTTATTCCAGTATAACAGAGGGTGGTGCCTTACCTTTGGCACCCTTCTCTTCTTTGTTGCTCCACATCCAGAGTATACAGTGATGGTACTATAGGAAATAAGGTATTCACAGTTAAGGTCTGGGGCTGTAGAGTCTGCATAACCATGTAACCATTGGTGCAGTCAGATGATCAGTGTAGTCCAGGATGGTTTTATAAACCTTTTTGGAACATTGTATAAGAATAATCTCAATGACAAATGTGAATGAGTGTGTACCTGCTGAACCTCTTAAATAAAGTTATAAACATAAACAAATAAAGGTGAGGGGGTTGACAATGACAGGAGAAATCTCAGACCATGGAGGGGCTGTGGACACTGTCTACCAAGACTTTAGCAAGTCATTTGACACAGTCCCACACAAAAGATTAATAAACAAGTTAGCCATTGTTTGCTTACAGATAGAGGAGAGCACACACTCCTGACTGGTAACCACAATGACTTGCATGAGACAGAAAAGTTCTTTTACTGCAAGATTACTTTAGTTTCTGGTGAACAAACAGCAATATAAGCGGCTTACGTTTCACCCAACCATTTGGGTTTCCTGAGAGCTAATGAACTACTCCACACACATTTTTTAAATATTTTTAACAATGCCTAACACGCCAATGTGAAAATCAATGAAAGGTCTGTAACAATAAATAGTCTATCACATTTTCCATCTTGTTAGTGCAAACAAATGACATAACAAGTTTTCCTTGTGCTCAATAAAATTAATTACACTAGACAACAATTACTTTTAACACATTTGTTTCTTCTTTCAGAACTTCTATTATTGGTTTATCTTTACATTGTCCATCTCTGTTCCCTTTTATACCTGGAACCTAAAATGTAGAGGGAAAAAAGGATGTATTAGCATCACCTCCAAACTTCATTTATTACAATGTTCACTACATTTCAGCATAAGTTATATATAAGGTGCAAGAACAGAAACAGAAAAAGTTCCAGAGGGAACAGAATGACTAAAGGATCAGGTATTCACTTGGAAAAAGAAAGGGGGGGGGCAGAAAAATGATTCATCTAACTTTGACACAGCTTCAGCTATGGGAGAAACTGGTGCAGGTACAGGCACTAATGTACAGACTGATGCTGGGATACATCATACACCTTGCTCTATCTTAAAAAGAACTGAACACTTGGCTAATGAATATAGTACTGGGGAAAGTACATCAGAGGGGGACAATGAACCTGAACAAGGTCTTTTATTAGGGGAATGCCCTCCTAGGGAACCCCAACCCAGGAGGAGTAAGCGCCAAACAAGGTTTCAGTTCCAAGGGGAAACAAGAGGATATGGAAGATGCAAACAAGGAGGGGCAAGAGGAAGAACAAGGGGAAGAACAAGGAGCAAAGGCCCTATAAACTGGTAGTAACAGTGATTAATATTTTGGACCACTATTTAACAGATGTTGAAACTAAAGTACTGAGCAAGGGGTTATCTTTTGTCCCTTCACATTCAATCACAGAATTTGATGCATTTACTGATGTCAATAAATTTACCAGAAAAATGAATTCATAACTGTTTTTGCAGAAAAAGAAAACAGTGTTGGTGTAACAGACAGGGAGAGAGTAGAACCCACTAACCAATCACTTAGACAATCAGATGGTTCAGTTAACTTCAGCATGTTCAAACCTGCACCTACCTTTTGTCCACCACTTCACCCCAGGGTATCTTCCTTCTTAGAATGTTGTATTAGAGATTTTAAAGAGATGTATAACACAACACCCAGACTCCCTTTCTGCAATCTGACAAACACTGAAAGGAAATCATTGAAATCACTTTCAGAAAATAAACAGACAGTCATAAAAGCAGCAGACAAGGGAGGTAGTGTTGTGGTTCAAAATACATCTAGTTATGAAAAAGAAACTGAACGTCAACTTTCTGACAAAAGTTTTTATAAACTATTGACCTATGACCTCACATCCAAAATAAAAAAGAAAATGTAATTTTTTCTTTTGGATTTGTACCATGATAATCTCATTATGACAAATTAGCTATTTTATTTAACAGTTCAATTTCCAAAAAAATTCTGCTCTCTACATTCTTGCAAAAATTCATAAACACCCAACAATAACACCAGGTTGTCCAATAGTCTCTGGTAATGGGTGACAGAACCTATTTCAAAGTATGTGAACAGCTTTTTGAAACCTATTGTCCCCCACTCTAGGATCCATATAAGGGATACTACAAGTGTTTTAACTGCATTAAATGACATTGAGATAGAAAAAGACTGGTGGCTAGTAACTTTAGATGTGGATGCTTTTTACACTAACATCCACATGGGGGGTTGCAAGCTGTGGAAGACAGTCTAAAACAGTATACCACCTTATCAGAAAGAAAATTAACATGCTTGTTAACTTGACAGAGATTGTGTTAAAAGAAAACATCTTGATTTTTGAAGACAAGATAAACCAACAGATTAGTGGCACAGCCATGGGGGCAACTTTAGCCCCCACCTTAGCCAACCTATATCTTGCAAGGTGGGAGGCTGAGATGGTATGTAATTCAGACAGGAACCCATTTTCCAGTAAAGTCTGTTTTTATAAAAGCTTTATTGACAATATATTGTTAATATGGAAGGGTACAAGAAATGAACTTGATGATTTTGTGAAATATTTAGAGGATTCGAGCCCTAATCTAAAGTTTAAGTTAAACACAGATCAGAAGGAGATACCTTTTCTTGACCTCACCATTAAAAAACAAGGTGATGGGTCACTAATGACAGATCTGTACAAAAAAACAACTGATCGCAACAGTCTGCTACTGGCCACTAGTTGCCACCCAAGACATGTAGCGAAAAATCTCTCAAGATGCCAATTCCTAAGGGTAAAAAGAAATTGTGGCAACAAACAACTGTTTGAAAAAACAGCTCAGGCTCTCACAGACAGATTTTTAGAGAGAGAATACCCATTGAACAATATTCAGGAAGCTAGAAAACAAGCAGAAGGCATTCCCAGAAATAGCCTCATGCAGACCAGAGAGAGACCCAAGGAGACAAATGACTTTTGTTACTACATATAGCGGGGGCAGTAGGGAACTGGTGGAAATTGTTTAAAACAGTTTGCACGTTGTAAGAGGCCTCCACCTACTTGATAATCTTTTTGAAAAACTCCTGCATATCTCATACAGAAGAGGCAGAAATCTGAAGGACACATTTGTTAACAGCTACCAAGCAAGAACACGGGTGATTCCAAGTGCCCCAAAATATAGTTCTAAACCCTATGTTTTTTTGCAATATATGCAGCTTCTTGGAAAAGACAGAAGAATACCTGAACCAAAAGACAGATACAAAAGAAAAAATAAGAAGCAGCATAAATTGCAATACAGAGGCAGTTATATACAAGTTGAACTGCACCTGTGGGTGTTTCTATGTCAGTAGAACAAAAAGGAGGCTACGACAGATTAAATGACAATGTTTTGGCCATAAAAAATAGCAATAAATATTACGAGATGGCATTACACATTACGCAAATTAATGGGACAGGGATAAATAAACTAACAGCAGTGGGCCTTGAATGTATGAAAAAAGACATACTCGGGGGAGGGGGGTATTGAATTAATCTTAAATAAAAGAGAACAAAGATGGATCTTTCAGCTTGGGGCTACAAAACACCCAGGTCTCAATGAAAAAATTGAGACAAAACACTTTCTGAACAAAAGAAAGTAAAAAAGATCACATACGGCAACCCACCTCCCCCTTTTCAAAGCAATTTAGAATTTAGCATTTTTAAAGAGGCCTTTTGTATTCATAGTGAAAACACATCTTCCCCTCCATTTACTTTTTACTCTCTTACTCTTAGCATAGGCTTGCATCTTGTATATGACATGCTGAAATGTAGTGAGCATTGTAATAAATGAAGTTTGGAGGTGATGCTAATACATCTGTTTACCTCTGCATTTTAGGTTTCAGGTATAAAAGGGAACAGAGATGGACAATGTAAAGATAAACCAATAATAGAAGTTCTGAAAGAAGAAACAAATGTGTTAAAAGTAACTGTTGTCTAGTGTAATTAATTTTAATGAGCACAAAGAAAATGTGTTATATCATTTGCATTACAAGATGGAACATGTGACAGGCTGTTTAATTATTGTTACAGACCTTTCATTGGCTTACATGTTGGTGTGTTACACATTGTTAAAAGTATGTAAATAATGTGTGTGGAGTAGTTAATTAGCTCTGAGGAAGCACAAATGATCAGGTGAAATATAAGCCACTTGTATTACTGTTTGTTCACCAGAAACTAACGTAAACTTGCAGCAAAAGAACTTTTTTGCCTTGTGCAAGTCATTGTGGTCGCCAGTCAGGGGTGAGTGCTCTCCCCTATCTGTAAGCAAACTGAGACTAACACACCAAAGAGTAGCACCACCATCCATGAGCACACCTCTACCTCACAAAAACAAGTTTTCCAGTCTGGGAGTGGGTCCCAGGGTGGTAGCCTAGGGAAAACATTGGCAGGACAACAGGACACAGAGGATAATAGTAAACTGAGTCCACTTCGAGAAAGGGGGGTTACTGGCAGGGTACCAAAGGATTCTGTACTGGGGCCGGTCTTCTTTAATGTCTTTAAAAGTGACATTGCAGAGGGACTGGAAGGAAAAGTATGTCTCTTTGCACATGACACAAAGATCTGCAACAGGGTTGATACACAAGGAGGGGTGGAAAAGATGAGAAGGGACTTGGCAACATTGGAGGAATGGTCAAATGTACGGCAGCTTAGATTCAATGAAAAGAAGTACAAAGTAATGCACATGGGAAACAAAAACCCAGAGGAAGAGTAGACAATGGGGGGGAGGCGTGGTACTAACAACAACAAAAAGGAAAAAGGACCTGGTGATAGTCATATCAGATGATCAAAAGATAGGCAGACAATGTGAGAAGGTAGTAAGGAGGGCTGGGGGGATACTGGGATACACTGGGAGAGGAATCACCAGTAGAAAACAGGAAATACATAGAGTTGGTGAGACCCCCATCTGGAGTACTGAGTGCAGTTCTGGATACCCCATCTCCACAAGGACATAGACAGGATTGAGCCTGTCCAGAGGTGGGCAACTAAAATGGTGCAGGGTCTGCACTAGAAACCATATGAAGAGAGACTAAAGAAGCTTAATATGTATACCCACAAGGAAAGAAGGGGGGGCAAGATAGAAACTTTCAAGTACCTTAAGGGACTCAACAAAGTCCAAGAGAGTAGCATCTTTCAGAAACAGAGATGTGCAAGAACAAGGGGGTACAATTTGAAGATAGAAGGAGGACTGCTCTGGGGCAATGTGAGGAAGTATTTTTTTCACAGAGAGGGTGGGGGAACACATGGAATGGCCTTACTGAGGAGGTAGTGGAGTCAAAAACAGTGGGAGAACTCAAGAATGCATGAGACAGACATAAGGCAATTATAGTGGGAGGTTGGAGGAAGTAGGTTGTTGGTTAACTAGGATCTTCAGCTTATCCAACAGGTAGGAAAATGGGCAGACTGGGTGAGCCAAGTGGGCCTTATCTGCCATCAAAGTATATGTTTCCATGTTTCTGTAGTGGAGAGGCCATCAAACCCTGGGGAGCAATGGTTAGGGAGGCATTTGAGGAGCTTAGAGGTATTGAGAAGGAAGACAGACTTAAAATAGAAAGGGGGGATACAGGAAGGGGGGCTATGGAGGGAGGAGTTGATGTGGGGGTTAGGGAAGTAGGCTGATCCACTGGGCTGATCACTCGGGCACTTGGACAGACATGCAGAGTGGTCAGTGAATTTATTGTTGACTGTCCGGGCCACTTTTAGAGGGTCAGTCACCAGGCCTGAGGAGGAATTTAGCTGCAGGGAAGATTTGCCAGTTTGGGGTGTTATAAGGGAGCTGATGGACTACCAGAATTTCCTAGGGACACCAAGACTATCCTTCTGAAGGTTACAGAAAAAGCTGTGCTTCAGGGATTTAGTCAAGTGTCTGAGCTGGTTTCTCTGGTGCATATAGGCATCCCAGATTGCAGGGAAAGGGGATGCCTTGAAGGTTGTCCAAGCACATTCTCTATCCTCCATGTGGGTGAGTAGATCTTTAGTGATCCAGCAGGAGCAACTGCCTCTGACCCTTCTTGTGGTGGGAAGGAAATGCCTTTGTTGTAGGGCCAGAAAGATCTGTGTAAAAGAAGTTACTGCTTAGGATACATCTATGATTCTGTAGAATGCAGACCAGTCCAATGACCATACTTCACCAAGGAGGAGGAAGGTGTCTGGGCTGCACAAATTTTGAAAGGACTGGTATTTGGGGGGGTGTATGGTCTTGGCTGACCAAAGGATAAATGTGAGGGAGTGGTCATTGATGGAATCTGCCTTTATTCTGGCTTGCAATATGCAGTCATCCCTTTTTGTGATGATCCAGTCCAAAGGGGTTTGGGTGGCTGTACGTTGACTTTGCTTGGTGGGTAGCATAATAGTCTGGAAAAGGTCGTACTGTTTTAGGAGGCAAACATAATCCAACTGATAGGCATTCAGCCAGTTTAAGTTGAAATCACCAAGAACAATGGTGTCTCTAGTAGGGAGAGTAGGCTGAAACCAGCTAGGAGGTCATTTAAACCCTCAGATCCTGCAGTTGTAGGGTTACAGCAGCAACCAATGTAGAGTTTCTTTGTGAGCCCAGAGTTAGCTTGTAGAGGAGCCATTCACTGGGGAGGTGGGATTTGAATATCCAAAGGATGGCAAAAACAACCAAAATCACAGATGCATTTCAATATTAATATAGCTCATTGAATTCCCCTAAACCCCTTTACCAAGACAATGCCATTGACTCCCTCTTCCATTCCTTAGAGCTCCATCAGGTTACAGAAGCACAAAATGTAGCACTGTTTGCCCCAATAACACAAGGAGAGATTCTACAGAAATACAAGGAAGAAAAAGAAGTACCCAGGTACCGATGGTTCCCCAAAAATGTTATAATCATTTTGCCACCAGCCTTCTGTAACCATTACAAGGACGTATGCAGAAGCTATGTCTGAACAAGGCAGGTGGCACCATCATGGAGGTATGTCATTATATCCATGATCCCCAAGCCTGGAAAAGATCCAGCACTCTGCCCCTCCTATTGTCCTGTTTCTATCCTAAATGTGAACTATAAGTATTTTACATCCTTACTAGCTATGAAGTTAGAAATATTATTATGTCAGATATACTATGGCTGTACCAGACTGGCTTTGTCTCAGGTCACTAAGCCCAGGACAATGTCCTGAGGGCTGCACATTACAAACCATTTAAATACTGAGGTGGCTCCAGCTATCTTGATGAGTGTGGATGCTATAAAAGTGTTCAACCAAGTTGACTGGGTCTGTCTGAACAGAGTTATTGCAGGATTTGGATTCTCCCCCATTTTCTAACAATACATACAAGCCATATATACCTCGTCCATGACCTTGATTCATGCTAATTCACATATTTATTTTGTATTTTTTTTATTTTATTTAGTGATTTGGAAAAGACCTTTGAGCACAAGCTCTTTTACAAAGGTTCCATGTCAAAGATTGCAAAACAAAGAACAATAGGAGAAAGTAAAGGTACATTACAGTGAATGATACAGCTTGGATTCAGAACTTACAGAATAACTCAAAACATAGGTGCAAGTTAAAATAACAAGAAAAAACACTTTATGAGGGTGGGGGGGTAAGCAGACACAGAGTGCCTTGTCAGTAGTTCAGAGGGATGGGGGATAGCTGGCAGTGGGGTGAAGAAAGGATGTACAAGAGAGAGGTATATAATGTGGTGGAGGTGAAGGGTGGGAGAAGAAGGGTGATAGGGTATAGGGATAAATAGTGAGGTGAGGGGAAGCTGGGTGGAGAAAACATGCAAAAGTAAATGGTGGGGTGTGAGGGGGCATGGTCAGACATATGTCAGCAGAGTTTAACCTTGGATGGGGTATGAGACAGGGTTGTCCCCTTTTACCAGTGCACTTATCACTATATATACTGTAGATCCTCTTGCACTAATAATATGCAGAGATTCTGAGATAAAAGGAGTCCAACTTGCCTATAACAAGCAGAAATTAAATCTGTAAGCAGCTGACATCTTGGTCTATTTGACAGACCCAACTACATCTCTACCTAGACTAATGCATCTCATACAACACTTCTCCAAAATATCAGGATATACTCTGATTATGGAAAAAAATGGAAGTCCTATCCCTGTCTTTTGCCCCAGCCCCTGCATTTCAAAAACAGTTCCCCATGTGTTGAGGACTCCCTAAATTAAAATATTTAGGAATCTATCTTAGAGCACCAGCTACCCATCATTGTGAAGATATTTTTAACCCCCTGATCAAAAAAAACAAACTTGCAAGCAGACCATAGGAGATGGTCCCTGCTTCTGCTTCCCCTCAACAGTAGAATACAAAAGATAAAATGAATGTACTCCTGAGATATCTTTATCAATTTCAGTGTGCCCCAGTTCTGTTGAGCAGAGCATGGCTTACACAGATGTGAGGCAAATATATAAGTTTGTATGGATAAATGCCAGACCTAGGGTGAGAAGCACTCTTCTATTGGCAAGAAAGGAATGGGGAGGTTGGGTACTCCCTGATATATTGGCATACTGAATTGTGACACTGGTTAAGAACACCTCACTCTAGATGGATCCTCAGTATCAAGCTCACTAGAAAACAATATAGTTGGACACTACTGAACATGTCCCACTACCTGCCCTCCTATTTGACTCGAAGCTTTCCAAAACACCTACATGGAAAAGGTATAGAGCAATACAGGTCACTCATGGGGCCTAGGAGCAATTCTATAAGAGCCCACAAGTAAGTCCAGAGTTACGGATATTCCGTTGGTGGGGATGGGATACTTACTTTACTCCATCAACCTTAGATCCCTGGTATAAGAGACAGGCAAGCAATGGGGGGTTCAGTATACTGATTAGATTCTTAAAGAAACAATTATTATAAGCTTAGAAGAGTGCTGTGCAAAATTTGGTTGGGCTATATTGGACCGTTTCTGATACTTTCAAATTCAAAACTACCTTCTCACCCAAATTAGAACAAGTAGGGGAGATGAGAATAGAAAATCCATTTAGAAGGAAGCTACTTTGGGAGGGGATCCTTCGCACATTTCAGCAGAAGGGAACGATTATCCAATTGTGTCGACTTCTCCAAGAAAAGCAGACACAAGTCCATTATATAACTAATAAATGTGAGTCAGAAGCCCAAATCCAATTCCCACAAAAAGACTGGGACAATATATTCCGTAGAACATGTAAGTCTTCCTCATCCCCAAAGTGGAGGGAATATGTGTGGAAAGGCAGGACTAGATGCTTCTGAACACCAGTGATGCAATCTAAATGGGATCCCCATAAAAGTGTAGAATTTTGATGGAACTGTGGGGAAAGCCGAGCAATCCACTACCATATATTTTGGGGTTGTCCAAGCCTAGCACCTTTTTGGGAGGGTGCTGAACAGATATCCTGCCTTTTATAAATACAGAACTACTGCTATTTCAGTACCCTCCCCAAGACTTAAAAAGTAAAGAGGTTTTATACTTCTGGATATTTGTGAGGTAGCAGCGTCCAAGGCCATAACCCAAAATGGCTCCAGTCCTCCCCAGCACACTATATTCTCAGTAATTGGACAAGGTGGTGGCAAAGTGGATTGCACTGCCAGCTGTTGTGGTGGCATGTAACACAGTAGAATGCTTCAAGAAGGGGTGGACAGGGCAAAACTGAGGGTAAAGGAGGAAGGGAGGGGTTGGGCAGCTGCTGAATAGGGAGCCAGCTGCAGTCTTCAGTAGCCTTGATAGACCAGGATGGCCTTTTGCTGCTGGAAACTTTCATGTGTTGGTATGCTGTGAAATCTATTTGTATATCTGACTGTATCAGTGATGTACTGATACCCAAGTTCAGTAACATTGTGTCATCTGCACAGAGTGTGATTTCAGACTTATCCATTATGCTTGCCACCTGATTTGTGTAAATTAAGAATTGTAAGAGTCCCAATATTGAACCACGGAGGACTCCTTTGAGTACCCCTGCTTCTGTAGAAAGATCCTTCTCCACTACTGTTTGCTGTTTTCTTCCTGTCAGATATAGCCAGAATCAGTGACAGGCTTCTTCTGAGATTCCTGTCTGTAATAGTCTATTCAACAGGACCTGTTGGCTGACAGCGTCAGATGCTATGATAGGACCGAACACTGCACCAGACCTCCTATAGTGCCAGTTTCTTGATGGTCATGTATTCCTAAAAAAAAAAATGCCTTCAGTAAAGAAAGGGCTATCTCTGCGGTTCACTGTTTTATGTCCTACACTAACAATTGCTTCCTTATCACAGTGACTCTTGCTCCGATTTAAAGCTGCTGCTACTGTGAGACAGCTGTTCCAGCTCACCCTGGCTCTGCCCCTGCTTCACTCCCAAATCTTCTCAGTGTCCAGTGCAGTTAAGAGTATCTTTAGTTGTGTCATGCTTACCTGCGAAACATTCAGATAGTATCCTCTCTTCACTGCAGACACATTTCCTGATAGCTGCATATTCCAAATCATGTTTCTTTCTTCTTTTTTTTTCAATCAAAACTGTGCTGACAAAACTCATTGTGGACTGCAGACATGTACCAACTGACTGGTAACCCTTGCTACCGAAAGTCAGTCTGGTCTGTGCTCAATTGCAGTTCAGAACTAATAGAACACAAAAAATAGGAAAACAAATTGTGTGTGAATGGTGGGGGAGGAGAGTTTAACAAATACACTGTGTCTGTATCAGAGAGTTGGGTAGGGCAAATGGAGATTTAACACCCTCAAAAGTACCAGTGGAGGAATGACTATACTCCAATTTTTTTTATTAATTTAAGCAGTTTTGTTTCTAATTAGGTAAATATTTAGTTTCAATCTGTACAAATGATCAATTTTCTGAGTACAATAATACCCTGCAGCATGGATGGTACTGGGTTATACTGGACCATCACCCTCATTACACTCCTGAGCAGTCTGGTATAGCAGAATACTACCCACCCCCAATAAGGTATTATTGCTTACTTAAAAGACAAGATTTTCCTGTCACATAGAAACATAGACTTTGATGGCAGATATGGACCATTTGGCTCACCTAGTCTTCCCATTTTCCTACCTATTGGATATGCTGCAGATCCTAAGTAACCAACAACCTACTTCTTCCTACCCCCCACCAGAATTGCTTTATGTCTGTCCCATGCATTCTTGAATTCTCCCACCATTTTGAACCCACAACCTCCTCAGGAATGCCATTCCATGCATCCACCATCCTCTCTGTGAAAAATACTTCCTCACATTGCCCCTTAGCTATCTCCCCATCTTCAAATGGTGTCCCTTGTTCTTGCACGTCTTTTTCTGAAAGATGCTAGCCTCTTGGACCTTGTTGATTCCCTTGAGGTACTTGAAAGTTTCTAACATGTCCCCCCTTTCCCTCCTTTCCTCAAGGGTATACATATTAAGCTCCTTTAGTCTCTCTTCATATGAATTCTGTTGCAGACCCTGCATCATTTTAGCTTCTCCCTCTGGACTGCCCCCATCCTGTCTATGTCTTTGCAGAGATGGGTCTCCAGAACTGCACAAAGTACTCCAAATGGGGTCTTACCAACTGTCTGTACAAAGGGATAGCAATTTCCTGTTTTCTACTGGTGATGCCTCCCTATACATTCCAGTATCCTCCCATCCCTCCTTACTGCCTTCTCACATCGATTGCCTGACCACTTCTCACTTTTCAGAGGTACTTATGATGATGTATATCCAATCTTTATTTGGTATTATTTTATATCTATATTCTGATCATATTATCAGCCCATGCTATTTTCTTTCCTAACACACCCTTCATAGTATTGTCTATGGATAATTTTAAAGTGAATCTGTTTTCATTCTTTGGTTTTGACATACCTTTTAAATATAGGGTTGGTAGTAATTTTCCTTTTTTACATTGTCCACCCTTCACCAGAAGAGTTCCCACCATAACTTGTTTTTATTTTGTTTGATTTGTTTCTTGATTTTTCTTTTGGTTCTTAATATTAGTAAACTGAACTTTCTTTGTCCCATCAGGCCATTAATTTTAGTGATGGTTTCTTTTAAGTTTTTTCATATTATGTTTTCCTGATCTTTGTTATTCATTTGTATATCTATTTTGTTATGCATATTTGCTACAAGGTGTATTTTGTGTACTAGCACCTACTGGTCATTGATTTTGTTTTCCATTCTGGGACCATAGTTTAGCTATTCCTACCCTTTAATTATTTTACTAGAGTATCTATTTCTTGTATTTCTTTTCTGCTATTGTTTTTTTTTAGCAATTGTGGGAATGCTGTTTGCATTCATAACTGGAATCTCTAGGCTTTTTAACTTTATTATCTTGGTGCATTTAAGATTCAGTTTTAATTGACCCCTTAAAACCTCCACTTTTCTGTTTTTCAGACAGTATGACCATCGGTTCTCTTAATAAACTATTGCCATTCTGGACTTCTTTCCTAATGCCCAGTATCCTGCCAACCAAATTAACATATGATGCTCTTAATTTTTCTAGGATTTTATTATGTGGCCTACCATTCTGTTTTCTAGGCTTTTCTCCCCTTTTAACACAGACACTTACAAAGTCAAAGCAGAGCACATGAGACATAACAACTGTAGGATGGGCATGAAAACCAAAACAGCAATCTGGGCAGAGGCTGTACTTATTTTTCCAACAGTAATGTAAAACTGATATACAGGAGAGGAATATGAATGATCAGAATGACTTGACTGTGTCAAATCAGTTCCCGACCCCAAAGTCACAATCACAATTTCTACCTAGCCAAAAAAAAAGAGACTCTCAGCAAGTGCTAGCAATTAACATCCTGAGGCTATTGTAGTAGGAGGTCACAGTGTTATAATCCTCTTCCCATGAAGTAGTCTACTACTCTGGAAGATGCCTAGCTGCTAGCCCGGTTCTCCATCTATCAGACAAAATTGTGAATATGACTGACAATGACCTCCTGCATAGGGCAGTGATGTTCATCCTAATCTTGGCCAATCATATTCAGCTAAGGGGGACATGTGTGGCTATTCAGCACCAAAGATTGATGGAGAGGTGGAGGCCAGTCCAGACAAGCCTTGCAACCTGTCTGCACTATTCACCCAACTATCTAATCCTTGGAAGCTAGGTTCTCTGAGGAGTTAAGCAGGTATGGAGAAGGTGGATTTTTCATGGCCAACAAAGAAAATTAAACTGTAAGTAATGTGGTATTTATTTTTAAATGTATGAATAGAATGTGATTGTAAAGAAGAGGATGATGAGGACAAGCAACATTTAATTATTATTTTTATAGCAGTTTTATTTTTGGCCTAGCTGAATGTTTTATTTGAGGAAAGATGTTAGCAATGTTTGGATGGCTGTTAGGGACGTGTGCTTAATATTGATTACATTGTGAAGAGGTTGCTAGATCTTTATCCCATGCTGTTGCGCTGAGATAACAGCATGAGTAAAGATGGCCCTCCACCAACCAGGGCCCCGGTCACCAGCTTGGGATTGGGATGGTGGAAGCAGGGTGGTTGGGAACTACATGCCATGGTGGGGGATGGGGGCTACACCAGACACCAGAAAATGGTGTTGCATAAGAATACAGGGAATTGGGGATGAGGGGGAGGACAATGGACACCAAAGAATGGTGTCATTTTTGTATACGGGGGATAAGAATGGGGGGACCACTTTACACCAGGAAATATGACTGACACATTGGGCATGAATGCAGGTCAGGGGAGGGACTAGTGAACACCAGGGAATACTTCTATAAATGTTAGGCATTGGTGTGGGGGGGAGAGACCACTGACATAAGGGAAAGATGTATGTTAACATTGGTCCAGTGATTGGCTGGGGGTCCCACTACCACCAGGGAAAGATATATATTTACAGTTGGGCCACTGATTGGTGGGGGGACCGCTAACACCAGGGAAAAATATATATTTACATTCAGGCTGACGATTAGTGAGGGACACAGGGCTGCCTATGTCACAAGAGCTGGGTGGTACACAAAATTTTGGTGCAGCCTATGTGAATACCTAGAGTTCCATCAACTTCTGGCACCCTCCCAGCATGACTTCAGAATCAGGCATGGGATGGACACCGCCTTCACCAAATTCTCCACTGATGTTCTCAGAGAATTGGATAAGAGGACCCCTACTGGTGCGGTCTTTATCGACCTATCCAAGGCCTTCAACCTGGTCAGTCACTGTCTGCTATTGACTAAGCTGGGTAATGTAGGCCTTGACAGCCATTCCCTTATATGGTTCAAAAGCTACTTAAATGGAAGCTCACAGAGGGTAAAATGGAAAGACTCCATATCGGTGCCACTCCCATTAATAGAGGGCTCGATCCTTGGTCCCCTCTTCTTCTCCCTTTTCACCAATGAACTCTGAGACCACTGTGGTGGGAGTTCTGTGGTCCAGTACACGGATGATGCCGACCTCTATCGACCCTCCACTAATCTGGGAGACCTCAGCTCTGGCTACAAGGAGACCTGAGTTCCCTCGAGCAATGGCTAGTCAACAACAGAATGGTCCTTAACACAAACAAGACCAAGGCCATGCTGTTTGGCCCAAGATCCCTTGGATGTGATAGAAGCCAACACCTACAACTGACTTCTGCATCAAGCACTAGGCTAGAGGTCACGGTGTCATTAAAATACCTTGGCCTCACCCTGGACCGGCTTCACCCTCAAGGACCACATGGATCAAGTTACTAAAACGTACATGAGAAACTAAGCACTCTCTACTGACTGAAAGACCAGCTGATACCTGAAGCAAGGGTCTCCATAGCCACCAGCATCCTCCTCCTGACAATTACCTATGCGGCCCCAGTGGTCCAGGGAGTAGCTAGACTTGAGATGAATAGACTCAAGTTCTATACAATAAGGTGGCTTGGTTCACCACCCAGTCAAACCCCAGGAACTATCACTGTGATACTCTATCTCAACTAAATTGGCCCTCCTGGAAACCCGTCTCCAGTATCACTTGCTTTGCAAACCTTTAAATGAATCACCCCTCACCCCCTCAGCCTCTTGTGACTTATTGCACTAAAGAATTAACCTCGGCTCCTCTGCACAATGGATCACATGCTCCTAGTTGTCCCAAGGGTCAGAACCAAGGTGGGGGGTAAGTCTTTCACTCACACGGCACCCACCCTATGGAACTCCCTCCCTCCCGGAGTGCAGAAAGCTCCCTCCATCAAAAGTTTTTGCACAAGGCTTAAGGCTCATATTATGGCTTCCTCCAAATGCTGCTGCTAGAGATACGGGTCCACCACATGGACACCTAAACCTCACAGTCCGTTACTACCTACTGTGCGCAACCTGTCTCTGCATTTGTGGTTCACACCCCCCTCTTTATTAGTATCAATACAAATGCACTGCTGTAATGCCAATCTCAGTGCATGTAGCCAGCTGACTGTACACCTCTGTATAACTTGTATCATAACTGTATCTTCTACATTTACCGTATTGCGATGTATCCTATGTTATGTTAATCCCGGTTCGCTCCTGAAAAAGGGACCTCCGGGCCCAGTGGGCTCACCCGGTCACCAAAATTTAATAAATAAATAAATAAAATAAATTTGTGGGCATGCAAATGGCCAAATAGTACCTTGCATGCCCAATGGGCTCATACACATGACTGCTTTTGTGACTTGGAAATAGCACACCTGCACTATTCATTGCTGAACCCTACACCTGGCTGGAATGTGTAGTATGTTACGGGCTACACCCCCATTGGTTCACGCTGTGGACCAATGGGCATACAACCGATCATGGTGTCAGTCGTGCAGGCGGTGGGGTGGCAGGCAGGTGGGTGCTGCCACTTGCCGCTGACCGGGGGACCGGGGCCATGAGGATCAGTGGGTGGGTGGGAGGGGTCCACTGAATCACCTGGGATATAGGGATCTTTATTTCTATATGTAAGCCCATGATCAGGCAGACAGCGGTCCACTGGACCACCAGGGATATAGGAATCATTTTTTATTACTTAAGCCACAATCGGGCAGACAGCAGTCCACTGGACCACCAGGGATGTGAGGATCATTTTATTTTGTACTTAAGCCCATGATCGGGCAGACAGTGGTCCACTGGATGACCAGGGATGTAGGGATCATTTTATTTTGTACTTAAGCCCTCGATCAGGCAGACAGCGGTCCACTGGACCACCAGAGATATAGGAATAGTTTTTTTATTACTTAAACCCGCGATTGGACAGACAGCGGTCCACTGGACCACCAGGGATATTGGACCTTATTCTTTTTAACTGATGCCCGCGATCGGGCATGGGGGGCACCACCATGGAGGTGCAGCCGAAGCTTGGGTGGCCACCCACAGGTGGCAACTGCCTTGTTGTGCCCTGCAATATGGCAGCTCACCTGTGGGTGGCGGTATTCTCCTTTTTTTTTTTGCTCAACTTTGATGCGGCGCAAGTGAGGTTGTGCATGCATGGCTCAGCACATCCCAGGCTGAATATCAGGCTGTGCAGAGTATGCATGGGCACTCCCCTCACCTGTGCCTGCATACATTACTGATGCACTCCGGTGCATCGGGATTTGTGCCAGGTGCAATTCCTGTTTGAATATCGCGCCGGGGCGCATCAGTGGGTTGTGCATGGTGCAACACTGTTGTGCCATACGCAACCCTTTTGAATATCTGGGCCACTGTGTCCAGCACATCAATCTTGCTACCTAGGTTATTTGCAGGGGAGACAAATGTAAATAAACAAACTTTACTGCACTGATGACAGTGAGGTACTAAATGTACAAGGTTCGTGGTTAGTGGTCCTTGGTAATCCAGTAAAACCACCTTACATCAGATGTTGTTTTAAATTAGTTGTAATTTATTAATACCCAAATAAGCCCTAACAAAATTACCTCTAACATGATTAAGTCTAAACAGCTGGTGGCTTTCCACCACCAGGGCTACAGGTGTTCAGAGAAAAATAAGTGATTCTGTCCTCTTTTCTCTGGGTGTCCCAAGTATCCATGGCATGGCTGCTTCCTCTTGGACACACAGGACCTACAGTTTAAGTCATATTTATACACTGGTTGTTTATGAAAAAAATGCAGAGAAGAGGAATTCCAAGGTTATTAAAACCTTTTAGCCCCCTGAAAAGAGCAAAATCAATGTCATTAAATAAGCCATGAGATAGGGGACCAGGATACACTTATCACAATATACCTCTGTCAGCAGTTGCTACATAAAAAGTTTAATTTGACATTTGATTTAAACAGAAAACATCATTTGTCACAGGTCATAAGGGGAACTTACATTATTAAAAATAAACTGTCTAGGAAGGCAGAAAAGCCAGTGTCTCAAGACAAGAACACAGTGGATTGTCACTGATTCTCATTTATACTACACACCCTAGACATAAACAACACAAAACAGGAAGCAGCCAGACAACTCTGCACACCCCTCCCATTCTGCCCACACAGCTGTCCAGGCTGGCCAAATCGAAATCCAGCCATGACCTTTTTTTTTCACCAAAGAACAATGTGCTTTGTACAAAAGACTCCCATCAAGTACAGCAAACCTGCCTTGAGTAGATCATCTGCACAGATGCAACACATGCTCCCACCCTCTACCCCCAAAACACCATTCTATCTGGCTCCAACGCCTCAGTCAAAACCCACTCCCACATCCACAACACTTTCATAGCATTCATGCCACAACATCACAGCATACAGCCATAACACCCCTGTAGCATTCTTGCTACAACACCACAACACATCACATAACACTCCTGTAGCATTCCTGCCACAATACAACATGAATGTGAGATCAGTAGTCGAAAATAATTATTGAGTAGATTCAGAATTTCATGTTTGTTGGTAGTACGAGTCACCACAGGAAATATTTTCAGGAGTGAGTTTGCAGGTGTGTAGCCCTCAATATCCCTTAGTGTCTTCCAGAATTTGGCTGAACATTTGGAAGAAGAATCCAGTTCTGTGCAGAAGTATCTGGCTTTTTGATCTAATGAGTTTCGTATGTAGATTTCTTGCTGTTCTGAAAGCTGTCCAATCAGCAGGGAGCTTGGGTTTTGGGGCTTGTTTCCATAGATGATCCCTGCTTAGTGGGGAGGTTTTAAGACTAGCCATGAACCAAAGTTCAATTTTTCTTGGTATGGACTTTGACAAGGGATGTATGCTGATTTATAGCACAGGACAATGCCTTGAAATAGGTCATAAGCCTCATTTACTGTGTGGGCCAGGTAGAAATCTGGCCAATTCCCATATTTGAAGTCCAAAAGAAAGGCATGCACATCAACATTCCATTTGCTTCTTTTGAGTGTGTACCTAGAGGAAGCGACTGGCTTGGTTGCTGCTCTAACATGTGCTATGGGGCAATAATCACTAGTATCATTAAAGAAGATGCCTGAATGAGTCAGCAGATGTGGCTTGTTCACTAGTATACAGTTTATCAGACTACTGTTGGCTGGATTTTTATTATTTGACCGGGGTGACTTCTGAGATGAGCTGAGTGAGCTCAATAGTGTCACAGGTATCTTTTAGGGATTTTGAGCTGTCTGAGAGTCAGTCCAAATTAAGGTCACCCATAATGATGGTTTCAGACAACAGTGCTTCCAGCAATCTACACAAATGGTTCAACATCATGAGGCCCACTGTAGGTGGTCTGTAGCATCCTAAGATGCCAAGTGAAGTAGAAGTGGACAACTGAACCTCTAAGGACAGACATTCAAATTCCTGGGGGGATCCAGGTAGAGTCTACCACAGACACAGCAAAATTATCATGTATGTAAATGGCTACGCTACCTCCTCTAGAGGGTCTGTCCATTCTGAAAACATTGTAGGATGGAGACATGGAACAGTCAGTGGAGGTAGTGGGCAAAAGACCATAAATGGTTTCATGTAAAGCTGAGACAGATTCAAGGGTTTAGTGATTCCTCAGGTCAGTGGCAACAGGGAGGGGATCAGGGGCATTGACTGGAAAGGATAAAACCCCATATGGACAATAGGTCCCAGGGCAGATCGTGAACTTCAGGCAGACTAAATGAATCTTTTGTCTTTTTCTGACATAATTGTTTATATTTCTCTTTCATTAAAACATTTCTTTCAAATGAAATATTTATATGCATCTTCTATAGCAATTTATTTCTATCATTACACAAATGTATAAGATCCAGGCCTTTTATAAAATTTATTACAGTGAAAAGCCAAGGATAAGCCACATTATTTCTACAATTTGGGATTTTTCTTGATAACTTGGATAATGAGGAGACTCTATACGAGCATACTGTTAACATATCTCGTATTAGACAATTCTATAAATTAGCAATTTGGCCATTTTAATCCTGCCAAGTTTTAATCAGGTCATAACCCCAGCAATCTAATTTGAGCTTCTGTGAAGTACTCTATATAGCTTAGAAAAATGAATTTCCACTGCCTGCCAAAAAGTATAACCCCAAAGTTTCACTTCATACAGGGCTATCAGGTTTAGCTTCATATCTGCCATTTTTAAAGCTGGAAGTAAAGATAAGACAGAGTACTTTTAATGTCATTAGACCTCACTTATTCTGTTTTATTTGTGTAGTCTGAGTATTAAAATGCTCATTCCATTTCTATCCCAGTGTAGTGTCATTGCTAAATAAGTATAACGATAAACTACCTCCAACTTATTATCTACATAAACTATCATACAATTTTTCCTTTTTTTGTACCAAAAGTTATAACTTTCATCTTTGAAATGTTGATTTCTTAATATTAATTCATGAAGTACACATTTGTGAGAATACAGACAGTTTTCTTTGATGGCCAATGGGAGACAGCAAAACAAACAAAAACAAAACAAGTTCATGTTATCTGCATAGCCAAGACATAGACATATGACACCAAAAATAGACAAAATAGAGGTTTCTTGTTTGTTCAATATTTATTGGTACATCATTGACATAAAGACTGAAAGGAAGAGGGCCTAACATGTATTCCTGTTTCACCACACTATGTGATAGAAATGTTTCAGTTACAGCCCTTTCTAAAGCCCATGCAACACACATGGGCCCAGATATTCAAAAGTTGGTGCTGGACGTAAACCGTTTGTGCAGTTTTAGCACGGGATTAGCGTGGGTCTGCAATATTCAAAAGGCTGAATAGCATGTGCAAACTGCATTAGTGCTGGGCAAAACCATAATATATTCAAGGGGCAAACTGAACATGAATACAGGTGCAATCATATATTCAGTGACTAGCACATCGCTAAGTTGTTTAGCGCGACATGGCGTGACCCTTTGCATTGTACAAATTACCACCAAGGAAAAGCTGGTCTTAATCCTGGGCAAGCAGCTTTGCTTGACATTGTGGCTTTGTACAGTGGTTGCGTGGCTTTTGACCGGCTTTGCCTGACCCTAACATATGAATATGACACATAGAAAAAGCCATACATGGAGGACACATGCTGCTCACTGACATCACCACGCAGATGCCAACAGTGGCCACCATTCCCAGCCATGCCAGGCAGTAAGGGGTGACCTGGCCCCCGGGGACACCATGGTAGTGTGGCCATACAGCACAAAGCTGCAGACAATACGTCTGTGGTGACTAACAGATGCCAGCACACACATGCATCATTGTGGGCATGGTGGCTGTTGAGGGAAGGATGTACGGGTGGCGAGGCCGCACCACAGACCAGGATGTGGCCACAAGGCTAGGACACATCATGTAGTGCACATGGGCCAGTATTGGGAATACCCCCACACCAGTGTGCCTGTCGGATCATATGTGTCCCCCTGCCACATACCGCACAACTGTACAAATGCCACAGCACACACAGCCAGCCATGTATATGTGACTGTGAGCATCCCATGCCAGAGATGCAGCATCTGTGGATCATGCAACAGCATAACAGTACTGTCCACTGTCAGTAATCACCTGCACGTTGGGCCTGTTACTGTGTACAGTGCAGTGGTCACCGCTGCCCTACATACCATAGGCATTGCTGTGTCCCTCATACTACTAGCCCCCTTGCTACTGTAGTGTCTGCTGTGTACTGTATCATGACCTACAGCATGATAGGTGCATGCAGCACCACCTCAACTTGTGCCTATGCTGTGTTGTCCCCTGGGGTGCAATATGCTGTGCTGTACTATATACATGTACTGTACCCTGCAGCTATCATCATGCACTACCAGACTGACCCACAGGTGGCACTGCAGATGGACCTGGCAAGCCCCTGTACTGCCAGACTGACCTACAGGTGGCGCTGTGGAACCCTGCAGTAACGCTGGGCAAAATGCATGGAAATCAGGGCATAATGAGATGCTGATGTGGATGTTTACCCAAGGACTACCTAAGTAGGCTCATTTGCATGTCACTTTTGTATATGGCATAGTTCAGCACCGGGCAAACGTGTGCACCGGGCAAACAGCTTAGCTTCACACTAAACCCGTGCAAACATGTTAGCACTGTGCAAACGGATTGGGGACTATTATACAGTTTTGCACACTGTACTTTCACATGCGCTGCTCCCTGTAGCTGTACTGGGTCCATGCATTTGCTGGCACACACATTGGCCACATAGGTCACCTCTACCTACCTTCACGTCACTGTGCACGGTGTTGCTGTTGTCGTCTGCACTTCCTGGTTGCTATTTTCACAGCTGTCTTATTCTAGGGCTAAGTTTTCCCTGCACTCCCAGCCCAGTTTGCCCGGCCTCATTCCCATTCTATATTCAGAAGCTGTTTGTCCTGGGCTATTCCTCTTGACTATAGCTTGCTTTTTGCTCTGGGCTAGGTTTTCCTGAAGGGCAGTGCTAATTTAGCCCTTGGGCAAAGTTTTGAATATCTGGGCCATAGTATTCAATAAATATAATTATATCATTGGAACAGGAATGTTGTGATAAAGTTTAAAATCAACCAATTTTGTCCAAAGTATTGTTCCATCCACAGAGTTGAAAACAAATGTAAAAATAAGACAGTTATTTTCCACACAGCATAGTTTTCAATTAGATGGTTTACAGCAAAATATAATGTACTGTTGGCATTCCTTCATAAATAAAACCCACTTACAAAAAGGAGAGTATCTTAATACTCATGACCCACAAAGACATTTTTGTTTGTTTGTTTGTTTGTTTATTTGTTTGGTAATATACTGTACTCGTGAATACCTTTACTATTGTTACTTAGTAAACTTATATGTCTAAGATTATTGGGGATTGCTAGATTTCCCTTTTGAAAATTGGAAAAATTACATTTATAAACCACAAAATGGTAATGCATTTATTTGTCAGACACTTATTTATTCAAATCGGCTAATATTGGCACCCATATTTCTAAATTGCTCTTAATATATTTCCATAACCACTCCTTCCACATCTGGGACTTTGTTGCATTTTGCATTTTTATGGCAATTTTTGTCTGTTCTAATGAAACCACAAGAGGAACAAAATCCACTGAAATATCAAATACCATTGGGTCAAAGACTAGTGGCACATTTCTGTCAAGGAAAATACTTCCAAAACACTCCACCCATTTAGTCCTAGGAATTTATGTTAAATCATTACATTAATAGGTACTGTTTCCATTTGCCACCATTTCTCAGAAATCTCCAACATCATTATTCCCTACAACCTTAACCATTTCTTCCCATAAATTATATATAAATCTTTACTTTTTTTATAACTACTGTATTTATCTCCCCGCTGTGGCACTATGGCATGGGGCATCCAGCAGCCACCTCCACCGGCCTGGAGAGCTGGGTAGCTCAAACTGCACCCAGAAGGATCTGGGGTGGCCATCATGCCATCCTGCTGGAGGGCTCCCCTCTGCCTCTACCAGCCAGGATAGCCCCAGACACTCCCCAACAGGACCACACCAAAGTCCTCTGGGCAGCTCGGAGCATGGTCATCAAGCTGCACGGTCATGCCCAGCCCTATTTTCCTCCTGTTTGTATGGTCCCTGGAGCATGAACATGCAGTGACATCCAGGGACAGAGTGCTGACATCTGCTGCTCACCCCCTTTGTTATCACTAATGCTAGTAATGCCCCGGGGCATCCCCAGGGACCACTACTGAGTGGCGAAGTTCCCCAGCCCACACCAGGACTAGGACAGCAGTCTATGGATGCTTGATCCTAGTCCTCCCCTGCCGACCCCTGACAGCCTGGGCTCATTTCCAAACCCAGGTAGCCGGTGTGGCACGAAGTGTGACATCCAGTGCCTCAACCCTCAGTGCCACTGGGCCAGCCCACTTTTTTGTTTTTTAAAATTACATTACTTTTTTCCCCAGTTTATTCAAGTGGTCACAGTTATTCCTAGCCAGCTATTTCTTTACTCACCTGATTAATGTAGCCATTTTTTCCTTCGTTGCACATGCTGTACTAAAACAATATTCCCTCTTCTTATTTCTTTGTGGGACAAATACTATAGGAGTTATCTGATCATCAACAGTTGATTACATTCATACAGTTTACACATGGATTAAGTCAGATGTGACTTAACTAACTCAATTAAGTTTCTGGCTACAACAGATCTTAGATCTTATTTGCTTTTCTTTAATCCATTTTAAGCTATATTTTCCAAAACTAACTAATTTGCTTTTATGAGACTGATAATGAAAATATGACTGCTGGCTCAAAAGTAATGTTATACATAGAATAAGGACAGTGAGATTACTTTCTGGATGCATAACAATATGGAATGTTTTAAATTGACAAAATTTGAAAATTGATGAAACACATAAATCTACCAGTCATTGTCCATGGTTGCTACATGCAACTATGTTGCCATTGCAGTTGTAATGCAGCAACTGTGTATTTATGTTATACTTATACTGTAGTTGACTGGCACTTAAAGTGAAACCATCTTAAGTTATTGGCCTATGGTAAGTTTATATTTTGTTTGAATTAGTATTGATTTTATTGTCATCAGTTGTTCATAGTTGAGCAAAAATCCTAGACCTTCCAATTCAGAAATTCACCTACAATTATCAATGTAGCCGTATTACATACTAAGGTTGTCTCTTTTGTCTTATCTGAGAAGTTAGCCCAGATTTGCTCAAAATAAAACTGACTTACTGTACACTGGGAAGAGCATATACCTTCATAAGTGAAAATTCCTTCGACTCTAAACTAACTTAAACTTTTGAGGTATTATGATCCAGTTACAATATATGTGAGCCTTCCACTCTAGGGCTTATTTTAACCATTGTGTTGTAATAAGACATCCAAAGTTTCTTCCAAAATTAAATTTTTAATTGCAGTACTACATGAATTATCTCAAATCCAATAATTACAGTATAAT
Source organism: Neoceratodus forsteri (assembly GCA_016271365.2). NCBI lineage: Eukaryota > Metazoa > Chordata > Ceratodontiformes > Ceratodontidae > Neoceratodus > Neoceratodus forsteri. The sequence goes on from CM057455.1 coordinate 184,641,108, forward strand.
CTTTTCAACAGACTCTAACTGCTGCAAACAAATTATGTCATCTCATTTTATAAATTGGACCCAATCTGTATCCCCAAGTATTTCATTAAACCATTAATATTTCATGAGACTATCATAACGTGTCCTTCTTCATTTCCTTATGCTCTCACCTTTTCAGCTGGCAGTGATTCATTTGACAAGATTGATGACTCTTTGGATAGTCAGTTTGTTTCCTGATTTTTTCTATTTCCCAATTTTGAGGAATTAAGATCCATCACTAAAATCCTTATTGGATCCAGATTAAAAAGTAATGAAAAAGTAAGTGAATAGGGAGATAGAAGGTGGACTGAGTGGGAGAACATAAACCAGTGAGTTTCTGAGAACAGAATTCTTTGGACAGAATGGATGGACCATTCAATTCTTTTCTATCACTTTTCAATGTTTTTAATTAAATGTTTAACATATTACTGTACTTGTTATACCATACATATTCAATGCTGTATGTGCTGATAGTAATAGCACTTATTAACTTCTCAGCCTGATTGCTACTCCATCTCATCATGTACATCCTCCAATACCATTTTTCCTCAAGAATCTGTACAGTAATGCTTTGAACACCCAAGCAATTACACCTTTTACAGCTTCACCAGGTTAGCTGTTTTATGTGTTTACCACTCTCTGTGTGATTCATGCAGTTACATAGAAACTGACACTAGTTAACACTAGTATGAGGTTGTCTACCCTTGTCATAATGCTTGGAACTGCAGAGCATGCACAGTACTCACAGCACCTTCACCAGTTGGGGCACTCTGGAAAGGGACTGAATCTGCAATGCAAATAATCTGCAGAACCCTGGATAGTTCTTACAGTCACTGCATCACTCAGGGCCCTCAGGAGAGGGGCTGAAGCTGCAATGCTAATGGTTTTCAGAGCCATGCAGAGTACTCACAACCCCTACGCCACTTAACACAGGCTGTTGTCAACTGGTGAGTTTTCCCCCAGTTTAAAGGAAGTTCTATCGGGGGTGGGGTGGGGCTAATAACAGTATGACCCAAAAAGAGGGGGATGCAGTGGATTCCACTGGATATTCTGCAACAGGTACTGCTTGGAAAATTGGAGTGGATGAGTAATCACTGGATCCCATGGTCTACTTGTAAAGAGGAGCTGCAGAGGGGACAAAAGATGGCTATGTGCTATGCAATATGCTGTGTTACATTCCCAATCACACCTCATGGTATTGGTGGATGCAAACCTTGCTATCACCAGTCAAACTATGGACTGGTGAAAGGCACTGACAGTGTTTGAGTACAGCAGTTCTGGGTGGCAGTACACCAGTATAGGTGCAAAGCATCCACTTCATGACACCTTGACTACCCCTCAGATCTAAGTGCAATATGTCTTAAAGTCAGACATGGTATTTCCTATAAGTGAGCAAAACACAAAAACTCAGTGATGGCAAAGACAACATGTACCCAGCACAGCTGCACTGTCCATAATCTTCATTTCATTATAAAGGAATTGTCAAAATTCCAAATTGCATTAAGGCCTCAAGTGATAAACACAGTGTGGTTTCAATTAGGATACTGAACCTTGAAGCAACAAGACTAGTCACCGAGTGAGTCAGTATGTGAAATAATCATGTACAGAAATGTATGTGTGTTATAAAGCATTCATTGTACAACATTATAACATGGCGTCATGGCAATTCAATCTCCTCATTGGTCAGGACACTGTCACATGGTACTGAATTAACCTAGCTGTATTCCTACTTAGAAAACATGATAGGGTTGCATTAATTAAGAGCACAACCAGTCGGGTCAAAAATATCAATAGGCTGATTATATGTCCCCTTGGTCAAAAAGGTTACAATGCAAATAAAACACCACAAAAACACCAAAACGAAACCATAGCCATTAAAAAAAATGACCCCTCCCCTCCACAGTAATATTGCTGAAGAATCACAAACTGTAAAGGAAATCCAGACAACAACTTGAAGGATTTTACAGTACTTGCTACTCAAACATCCACACCCCCCACACCTTAGTGCTGCTCACACAAGAATAAACACCTAATAACACCTAATAAAAACACATAATGTATTTCTAAACTATGATTCTACACAACAGAAACATGCATACACACACCCCTAATCCATCAGAAAAACTTCTACAAACCTTGCCCTAAAAGCTAATAAAATATCCACTTACATAGAAGCAAAGGGCATCTCAAACTTTCTGCTTGAATCTGAACTGCATAGCAGTGCACCTGAATGAGGTCACATGACATCTAACTAATGGGTGTTTACTCACCTGGTAAAGGTGATTGTGTTGGTTGGTATCCATGGCACTCCCAGACATTACCTCATGGGTTATAGCCCACCTGATAGGCTAGAGATGCACATGACCCAGATCAGATTTCTAGGATATCCAGGTCCCAGGAACCCCTGCCCTCCAGTTTGAATCTTCCACAGCTGAAAATTAAGGTTAGTTGGAAAAAACAGACAGGAGAGAAAAGAACACATTCCTACATAGTGTGTCTAGACGAGCAAGCAAGGAAGACCTACCACGACATGCTTAAAGTAGGCCGGAGGCCTGTGATTTATTTCCTATTATGTATAGACTAAGAAAAACCCTCGAATCCAGGGATTTGGCTTGAACTTAGAATAATAACAATAATAATTAATAATAATAATAATAACTCCCCTGTGATCCAGTGGGGAGTTGGTAGGGACCCCCTGCCTGCCTGTTGCGGGCACCCCGATCACTCTCGAGGGAGGGCCTTGGAGTGCCATGGATGCCAACCAACACAATCACCTTTACCAGATGAGTAAACACCCATTGTGATTGGTTGGCATCCATGGCACTCCCAGACATTACCTCATGGGAGATAAGAAGCAGTTAACACTCCAGGTGGGAAGAGAGTGAGTCGGGGTGGCTGGAAGTAGAAGCTATCGACAGAACCTGGGTTGCAAAAGAGGGTCTGAAATCCTGGAGCTGCTCTAGCCTGTAGTGCCTAGCGAAGGTATGCAAAGAGCTCCAGGTGGCCGCTCTGCAGATATCCTCGGATGAGACCGAGGCCCTCTCCGCCCAAGAGGTGGCAACCGCCCTGGTGGAGTGAGCCCTGATCCCCTGTGGTGGAGTCATCTGATTTGCCGTATAGGCGTGCTGGACGACCCGTCTGAGCCACCCTGCTATTGTGGTCTTGGAGGCCACCAGCCCCTGTCTTTGCCCCTTTGACACAATGAATAGTCTCTCCATTTTGCGGATGTGGCGGGTCCTGGTTAGGTAGGCCGAAAGGTCTGACCCGACGTCTAGATGATGTGGGGTCCCGCTATGGCCCTGCGGGCTATCCCGTGGCAGAGTGGGCAGATCGATAGGTTGTTCCCTGTGGAACTTAGTCGAGACTTTAGGCTGGAAGGCCGGTACTGTTCTCAGTCTCACCCCCTGGGGCGTGAAGACGGTGTATGGCTCCGAGCAAGATAAAGCGCCCAATTCCCCGATCCTTCTGGCCGAACAGACGGCCACTAGGAAGGCAGTCTTCAGGCCGACCCAGAATAGGTCTGCCTCTAGAAGCGGTTCATAAGGGGCTGACTTTAGGGATCTCAGTACCAAGGGGAGATCCCACGGGGCGACGGTTGGCCTGGTCCTGGGTCATTGGAGTTCTATCGCTCTCACAAAGCGTACAGCGTCTGGGTGAGCTCCCGGTGAATGTCCCTCCACGAGGCCCATTGCTGCGCCGATTGTGGCCAGTTGAACCCTTATGGAGGATGGTGCCAGACCCTTGTTCACTCCTTCCTGGAGGAACAGTAGGATGGTGGCCAGGTCGGATTGTCCTGGTACCGACCCCCTCCTCTGGCACCACCGTGCGAAGATGGTCCATTGTCTCTTGTACGTAGCCGTGGTGGAGGCCCTTCTAGATTGGAGTAGAGTGCCCACGACTGACTCGTGATACCTGGTTGCTGTCAATCTTCTCCTTTCAGGAGCCAGGCCGTGAGTTTTAGGGTCCGGGGGGATGGGTGGAGTACCGGTCCCTGGGACAGCATATCCGGACGGTCGGGTATCCGGAAACTGGCCAGCGACATCCCTCTGATCGTCGTGAACCATGATCTGCGTGGCCAGTAAGGGGCCACCATGATGATCGTGATGTGAGATGCCCGGATTTTGGACAGTACCTGTGGGATTAGGGGGAGCGGCGGAAATACGTACGCGTACTCCTGCGTCCAGTCATGTGACAGGGCATCCGTGCCCTGGGCCCGGGCATCCCTGTACCGTGAGTAGTACGTGTCCACCTGGGCATTGTCCCGTGTTGCCATGAGGTCTATGGACACGGGGCCCCATGTCTTCTGGATTTTCTGGAAGAGAGTCGGGTGCAACCTCCATTCTCCCAGGTGGATCTGCTGTTGGCTGAGCCAATCTGCTCTGATATTTAATTTGCCTGCAAGGTGCACTGCTCCCAGGTGTGAGAGATGTGACTGTGCCCAATTGAGCACCCTTGCTGCCTCCCCTGACATGGCCCTGCTCCTGGTCCCCCCTTGTTTGGCGATGTAGGCCACCGTCACCCGGTTGTCGGACCGGATCATGACCGAGCTGCCTAGGATCAGCTTCCTGAAAACCTTCAGGACGTGGAAGACGGCTCTCATCTCCAGGACATTGATGGAGAGCTGGGTCTCCGTTGGGGACCATGTTCCTTGTGCTGAGGCCTCCCCAGACAGGCTCCCAGCCCGAGAGGCTGGCGTCTGTCTCTATGGGGACCGGTCATGGGGGTTCCAGTGGCACTCCCCTGTCCAGGTTGCTTGTGGTTGTCCATCAGACCAGGGAAGCTCTTACCGACCTCGGCAGGGGTACCATGCACTGGAGATTGTGTTCGTTTGGTGCCCCGCAGGACAGGGCATAGTTTTGGAGTGGGCGCATGCGCCACCTTGCCCAGGGCACGAGGTCGATGCAAGAGGCCATGCAACCCAGCAGTTGTGCTATCTTCCCCATCGTGGTATGGCTGCGTGCCTTTAGTTCGGAGGCCAGCTGCCGCAGGTTGAGGATCCGGCTTGGGGAAGGTTTTGCCCAACCCTCGGCCGAGTCTATGATGGCTCCGAGGTGTTCGATTTTCTGGGATGGTAATAGGTGGCTCTTTTCCCAGTTTACCACCCAGCCGTGGTCCTCGAGAGCCCGTAAGGCCAGCTCGGTATGCGCCCGCGCCTGGCCCCTGGAGCCTGCTCGAATGAGCCAATCATCCAGGTAAGGGATAATGTCTAGGCCCTGTTCCCTGAGCCTGGCTACCAAGGTTATGGAGACCTTGGTGAAGACTCTGGGGGCCGAAGACAGGCCGAATGGAAGCGCCTTGTACTGGAAATGATGGCCTAGAATGTGAAATCGCAGAAACTGCCTGTGCTTTTTGACGATGGGAATGTGGATGTAGGCGTCCTTCAGGTCGATGGACGTCATGAAGTCGCCTACCCTGATGCCCTGGAGCGTTGACCGAATGGTCTCCATCTTGAAACGATGGTGGACCATGTGCCGGTTCAGCTGTTTTAAGTCCAGGATAGGCCTGAGTTCCCCCGATTTCTTTGGCACGAGGAAGAATATGGAGTACATGCCCCTTTCTTGTTCCTGAGCCGGACAGGCTGGATGGCCCTGTTTTGGACTAGCTCTGCTAGTATTTGTTGTACCTGGTGAGGGGACACTCTCCTTCTGGACACAATGATGAGGACACGAACCTGTGCAGGACCGGAGTACAGGATAGCTCGATGGCATATCCCTTTGACACTACATCTCGAACCCATCTGTCCGATGTAGTGTCCATCCAGCGGTGGGCAAACAGGGCTAGCCTTTGCCCCATGGGTGGATATGGGTTCCGCCCGTGAGTCCTGGACTGCTGGTAGTCACTGCTTTCCCCTGAATCCTCTACTTCGGGTACTGGATCTCTGACCCCGAGCTCGGAAGTGGGCGGGTTGATAGTTCTGGAACGAGGGGCCGCGAGAGCTGGAGGGGGAGCTTCTACTTTGAAAGGAATGGCTCTGCTGAAAAGAGTCCCTGCGGGTCTGACTGAATTTGATTCCGCCCCGAAACCTCCGCCTTGCGGAGGGTGTGTAAGAGGGTCTGGACCTAATTTTGAGAAGGTCCCTACCTTCCTATTTCTGCTTCAAGTAACTCTGCAGTCCCTCCCCAAAAACGTGATTTCCCTTGAGAGGTAGGTTTTGCAACAAATTCTTGGACTCCGTGTCAGAGTCCCATAGCTTTAACCACAGAGCCCTGCGGGCCCGGTTGATAATGGCAGTGGACTTCGCCTGGAGCCGGAGAGAGTCCACCGCCATATCAGCCAGATACTTGGCTGCATCCAGGGTACACTCCAGCAGCTCCGCTTCTCTGGACTTAGGGATAGCCTGCTCCTGGAGTTCCTCGAGCCATCGAATCTGCGCCCGTGATGTGTAGATGGCTGTAGTCAATGCCCTGGCAGTGGTACCCTCGATTTCAAAAGTCCTCTTGAGCATGTCCTCGATTTTTTTGTCTGTGGGATCCTTGAGGGCTATGGTGCCGCATGGGAGCACCGTCTTCTTGCTCAGCGCCACCACCTGTGGGTCAATGGTGGGGGCCTTGCACCAGTTATCTGACTTTTCCCCCTGGACGGGGTACATCCTGTCCAAGTTTCTGTGGTTTGGCACTCTGCCCGGGTCGGGGGCCTGCCATTCCCTGTTGAAAATGTCTCCGATGGCCGGGCAGACTGGAAACGACTCCGTGATCGTGGGTCTAAGCTGGATCATTGGATCGAGCTTCGACTCGGGCTTGCACTCTTCGGGGTCCTCCGTGCCCAACCCCATGGTGGCCTTAATCATCTTCATGATTCCTGGAACTGTGTCAAACGAGCACAAGCTTCGAGGTTAAAGATGGAGCAGCCTGCAGGTCCGTGTCCTCTGCGTCTGAGTCCACCCCTGTTTCTTCCTCCTCTTCTTCTTCATTCGCGTCGTCTGTCTCTCCTTCCTCCGGGGGGCCGTCGCGTGGCGCAACCGGGCGAGGATCCTCTGGCGTGGGTGGTTCATCTGGTGGACCCCTAGATTTGACTGGTTCCGGGCTGGGTGGTCTTGCCCTATTTTGGGTGAGGGCTTCCAGCTTCTCCATGATCTTGAGCATGAAGTTTTGTTGACTTTCCATCATGGCCACTGCTGCCTGTTGGTTCTGGATCAGTAAGGAGCCTGGGTCTACCCATGACGAGTTGCTGGATCCGGGGATGGCGGGGGCCTGAGGAGGTGTCCTCTCCATCGAGGACAGGTCATCTTTGAGAAGGCAGGCCGCGCAGAGGGAGCCCGGGGTTTGGGGGAGGAGGTTGGCGTTGCAGGCGGAACACTTCTTGGCCTTAACCATCTGCAAACGGAGAGAAAGGACACTCTTTAGGACGGGTAGAAGAAAAAACGTTCACCCCTCTATCTCCTCTCTCTTATCCTAACTCCTTTTCCCCCTTTTTCATTATGATTATTTCTTATATTCACGTCAGAGAAAAAAGGGGAAGACTGTGAGGCCATAGGGAAATAAACTCCTGAGGGTAGGGGTGCTATGGGAGGACCCCTACCACAGGGTAAGTGGTGAGGAAAAAGGTTCCACAGTCCACTATGGGAGGGGGCCGTGGACCGTGTGGAGGGAGGAGAGACTCCGAAATATCCACTGGGGTCGCTGTGGGAGGGACCTGAGTGGTGGAACCCCATAGGGCAGGTACTCCTCCTTTTTTTTTTTTATATATGGTCTCACGAAAGGTATAATAGCCCCCTAACTGCATCCAAGGGGGCTGCCCAGTCTCTCTCTCTCTTTCTCTCTCTCCCCCCGAACCAGGCTCGGAAGCGCAGCACAGAGCCTTAAGAAAACACTGTACTAAGACTGTCCCCACAGAAGCCTGCTGAGTCTTAAATCCAGGATTTTGAGGAGGGGAGTGTAAAACCAGACTAGGACTCCCTCTTTAGCTGTCCTTCCCCTAGTTTTTATGTGTCTGAGCACTGTTCTGTGGAACCCCACCCGGCCTTGGGCCTGAGAAAAAAAAAAAGGCAAGGGGCTATTTGCCACACTGCCTCCTGGCTTAGGAGGCCTGAAGATGGAAAACGCCACGACCATGTGGCCCGCAGTAGGATCGGGATGCTCTGCCCGATGGAAGGCCCTAGGGAAGTCACCTGGGGCAGTCGGAGGTGTCGCTAGGCCGGGGGACTGAAGAGGGAGGCCTGGGGAACCACACAAGAGTGAGATGGATTCCCCTTCCCCCTGACGCACTCTCGGCGAGGCCTCAGACCCGGAGACTCAGGCGGGCTACCGGCTCACCTCCCCGTGCGACGGGAGAAGGCGTCGCGGGCGGGGAGGAACGGAGTGGTAGTCGCGAGGAGCAGAGGCCTAAGAGCAGCAGCGAGAAGGCCGGAGGAGACGAGGGACCAGGCCTATGGCCTGCAGAGGAGTCTGGCGCGAGAGCGTTACCCGAGAGGACGCGAGGGGGGGGTTTCGGCCTAGAGGCCACCAGGCGAGGGGCCTAGCCTCACCCCGACCACGCGACACAAGGAAAGCGGAACGCTCATCGCCGAACACTGCAAGGGAGTGGGGGGCACTGCGAGAGGCTGGCTTGGGGAAGGGAAGGTAAACTAGCCAGGCCACCCTCGCCAGCAACGAAGGGGAAAACAGAGGGTATGCTTGGGGCTAGGACTAGGCAGGTCGCCACGCTGCCCCCAATTACAATAAAGTGTTGAACTGCCACAAACAAATGAATAACCATAAACAATTACGAATTTAACTAGACAGCATATAAGGCACAAGGGGATGCTTGGGGCTAAGGACTAGGCAGGTCGCCACACAGCCCCAAATCGAAAAAAAAAAGGCATTGATTTTGCCACCAAAAGGCGAGTAACCAGCAATTAAAATTCAACTAGGCATATAAAAGCACAGTAAAGAAAAAAGGCACTTATAATATTGTTCCTACCTTGCAGAAGAGTATACAGGGATTCCTGGTATGCTTCTAACCTAACAGATGCACGATTCAAAACTGGAGAGCAGGGGTTCCTGGGACCTGGATATCCTAGAAATCTGATCTGGGTCATGTGCATCTCTAGCCTATCAGGTGGGCTATAACCCATGAGGTAATGTCTGGGAGTGCCATGGATGCCAACCAATCACAATGTTATATGCTACCAGATCTGACTCAGAACACATGCAAAGCACAGGAAGAAAAGCCCAGGCTTCCATCTTAGCCTCACTGATCACATGAGAAATACAGGAAGATGAAAGCCAGAAATACAGCATTTAAAGCATAAAATAATCCACAAAATAATCCACTCACATGCAATGCACCATATCAAACTAGTGCAGTTTTTCAGCTGCAGCATAACTCTTGTCGCATATTTAGTTATGCTACTACACTAAAGGCAGTTATTTAAAGATACAGCACTAAACTGCAAGCATTACAAAGTAAAAAGAAATGAATTCCAAGAACATTTCTCAGACTGCAGTGGTATGAAATGGACAGGTACTGTATGTTGAGTAAGAGTTAATCTAAAGGTGCATTTAATGGACATAAATTACAAAATTCATTTTCTATAGAAAACTAGGGCTCCAGACAAGATGTGAACAATAGATTTGATTACTATTCACAGAAGTATTTGTTTCCTTTCCAGGTTCCACACTCCATCTGCAGTGAAAGTTGTTCTTTTGGATACCGAAAGTCCAGTCGCCGGGGACAGCCAGTCTGTTGTTTTGACTGTATATCCTGTTCTGAGGGGGAGATCTCCAACCAAAGTGGTAAGTGAGATTGGGTGCATCAGACCTGTCATGTCAAGTGCAGACTGTTTAATCCTGTAATACTATTTCCATAAAATAATTGTAATATATTATGTTCACTAAAAGACCTCCTCTAAGACTGTATGCTGTTGCCCTGTGATATTTATCTTAATATTTTAACTGATTAATACAAATGAAATAAAATTGAAAGATTTATTGTTCTGCATGAGATTGTTATTTATTTTCTCCAATTTAGATTTAAAGAGTAACTTGGATTTCATTCTGGTATTTAAATAAGATATTCTCTATCCATCTACAGTATCTATATGGTGTAGTTGGTATCATTATAAGATGGCTTTCAATGACAGAACTAATTTTAGAAACACCATAGGTTAAAAGGCATCACCTGACCATGCATTAAAGGGGAACAGTCAGCGCTAAGAATCCCACCCAAGTGTGGGTCTGAACCCACTTTGCAGTTTGTGCTTGAAAACAGGTTTTTGTTTTGTTTTGTGTGGTCTCCTGGGGTAGATTTCATGATGTGCTAAATTTCTTTATGGTCGGATTTACAGTTTCTGAGATCTGGATACTGAAAAAAACCTTAACAGTCACCACTTTTCACAGTTTTTTTCTCATGGTGCTGTGAAGAGACAGTCTGGCATTTTGGTCTCAAAATATTAAAGGTAGAAAGTGTTTGGATGCCAGAACAAGCCAGTGTTTATTTGGTGAAAAAATATTAATCTGCTCAAAAGTTATTGCATTTTAAGGTCCCATTATTTTCAATAGGATTTTTATTTTTCAGGATAGCTGCTTGATATGAACAAGGATCCTTGTTTATGAGGGGCAATTCCCTGCTCACCAGGGGCAAATCCTCATTCGCCATCAAAGAATTCCCAGTTGTTAGCTGCCTTCCTGTTTTCTGATTTTCTCCTCAAAAAAGTCTCATAACTCTGCCCAGGGACATCTGTTTCACACATCAAAGTATGATTTCTGCTCATCGGAAGTTGATGAGCTGTGTTGTGTGCTTTCTGGTGTCGGTATAATGCAAGAAACATTTTTTTTAAATAATTTAAACCCTTGTTCATAGCTCATTAAATTCCTTATTTCGCCATCCTAATTTGTCACTGCGAACAAGGAAATCGACTGGCCAACCAGGATCCGCGGTTTGGACATTTGGTCAGAAATATTCCCAATCAGATGGCCAGATGAGGATCCTTGTTTGCCAGCCAATTTTGTTGTTCTCCAGAGCTGAATCAGGATAGCAGACAAGGAATTCAGATGTGGAACAAGTATCATGAAAATTTCTCGACCTGGAGCCCTAGTGATGAATCATGATGGCAGACAAGGAATTCAGTCTGTGAACAAGGATTCCTGTCTGGGCATCTGGTCATGAAAGTTTCTTGAACAGGTGGCCAGACCAGGAATCCTTGTTCTTCAGACAATTTCCTTGTTCGACAATGATGAAAAAGTCTGGTGAATGACAAAACGAGATGGTGAACAAGGATTGTTTTCTGCCATTTTGTCCTCCGGGAAGAAAAGTGTTGTGGGGCCATCTGGTTCTAAAAAGTGTATTTGTTTTCTCTTTAAGGCCCTGGTGTCTAGTGACACCCCCTCCCACAATGCCCATCATTTTTTTTTCTTTATTATCATTTATTTTTAATTTTTCCCATTTTTCTTTTTAAGGGAATTTTTTGACATTTATCCCTGGTATCCAGTGGTACCCCCACCCTCACTGGTGGCAGCAGTATCCTCCTCCCATTAGGACTCCTTTTATTTATTTATTTTTAATTTTCCTGTAAAGAAAAAAACATCCCTTCATGTCTTTTGCTGGCTGTTACATGTAAAGATAAAAAAAAGGATATTACTGGACTGTGCCATACCCTACACCCAAATACCTATTGTTCACCAACCTCTCCAACCCCCTTGTGATGTTACCACAGACCCACACTCATCTCCTCAGGTCCCAGATTTGAGACACACTCCATGATTGAAGACTCATTTTGCTGCTGGAATTGTCAACTGTAATATGAATGAAGGCAAATGGGCTTCTATTTATTTCAGTAAAGGGGTTTCAATGTTTGTTCATAACTCGGACATTGTTTGAGGTTTTGGCTCCAAATTTTCAACATGGCCTCTTGGGGACTCCACCTCATGAGAAATATGATTGTTATTAGGCAACTCTCTCTCTCTGGAAAGGTAATTTTGGAGTCAGCTGGCACACTCACTCTTTTGGTAGGATTTGCTAAACGACAGTCACATTATTCATGAGGTGGGATCATAAGAAGGTAATGTTGAAAACCTGGGGTCATAGGGATTTGAAAAGGTTCTGTATGGGATTCATGCTTTGAGGTCACAGGAAGGCTATGTTGAAAATCTGGGGTCAAATAAGGATACTGTTCTACAATTTTAATGGCAAGAGGGGATCGTAGGGTCCGAAGGACCCTGTGCTCCCATCATAACATAATGATATTGTCATACTATCCCAATGGAAGGATGGAACCCACCATAAACTAACTGTACTATTATACTATCTCAAAAAATAAGGAAATTCATGGCAAAAACCTTTGTTAATGCATCAGTTAGGGTTACCTAGACAAAAGTAGGGAAATAAGGCTTTAGGTTTTCACCCTGACACCCAAGTCCTGCCCTGCAGAGACCAGGAGTTATCAAGGGATGGAGGTTTCATTGGGGTCACCAACTCTAACAATCATCCCATTATCCAATACTGTAGCCACCCAGCTTAGTTTACAATGGAATGGGTTCAGTGTAAGGGCTGCAACCCAATGCCACCTAAATCCCAGCATCTTTTATCCTTTGCAGAGGAGGGGTTGGGTGTTAGGGTGAAACCCAAATGCCTCATTTCCCTACTTTTGTCATGGTCACCCTACCGAATGCATTAAGAAAGTTTTTGAAGTATATATTCCATCTCCTGGTACTTAATGATCTCGGGGAAATCTCTTTCTGTGCTGTGTTCTGGACTGAAATTTTGTAAATGTAATTACTTATGTTATGCATCAATTGGTCTTGCTTTACCTGCCAGTTTAGCTAGTCTATTACTGGCCTCTAGTCTAGCCTCTCAGTGTTACTTGCTGCTGTGAGACTAGTGCTGGACAAACTGTATTGTATAGTAGCTGATGTTTGACTACTTAGACCTAGCTACTGAGTAAGATTGCTGCATTTTTCCATTTCTGCCTCTACTACCAAACAGTCTCCTGTCCCTCACTGATCACTCAGCTAATTATTAATTTCTCCTCACCACTTGCAATGCTGTCTCTCTAAACAGCTTAATTTCTTCTCTGTCTTACCTACAAACCCTCCTTTTACACCCCTTCTTGCTGCTGTCCTCCTCAGACGTCCCAGCACCAAAGCACAGAACCCTCCTTCCTGTTAACTCCTCTTCTATCTCTAAATAATTGCACTGCATTTGCCACCTCTTTACCTCATGCTTTGTCATTTGCCATTTCCTGGCCCCCCCACTGAGCTTGAGTCTAGCTGTATTTAGTCCTCTGTCTTTCCCTTCTTGTTCCACAGACAACCTATCTGCAGACTTGCCAAGCTGCTACTGTGGCCCCAGCACCCTCCAAGCTGGTGACAGTTAACAGACAGCCCGACTGACCCCCAGACAGATTCAGGTACACACGGACCTCCAAAACTAGTGGTTTTGAGTGCAGCTGTTTTGACTGGATGCCCAGTGGAGGAGCCAGGCACTGATTGGCAGTTTCTGCTCCTCGGCTGACTTTCCAACTCCTGGCACTTCATGATCTCGGGGAAATCTCTTTCTGTGCTGTGTTCTGGACTTAATTTTTTCACCCCACCTCCTGACAATATTAAATAGACCCTTGCTCTGCCATTTTCCTCAGCCTAGCAGGTAATTGATCACTCCACTGCTGCACATTCTTATGGCTATTGGGCTCCCTATCTTCAATACTTGACATGACCCACTTTCTTACCGCCCCTTTTTAAAGCAATCTCACCCACAGGGTTGCACATTTGCTCTCAGGTTTTTCTCCAGCCACTCCAGTTAACTCCTCTCAATTATTGCTGTAACCTGCCCTATTGTTAGGGACCTCACCCTATTTGGACTATATACCTTTCAGTTCTTACACTTCCACTGCCTATGGTGACATACCCAGTTACAGCCAAACCATCCCAGTAGCTGGCACTTTTGCCTTAGCTGAATTTTCAGTGATAACACTAATTTAGTACTAGTGTCATTGCCACCCCCATGCAGTAAAGCAATATTACAGTGACTCTTTCCAGGCATTTTACCAGAATTGCCCTGTGCTTCGGCTAATTTCACAGCAGGCACACCACTGCTGGCCCAGTTTTACCTCCAGCTACCTACTACATAACAAAGGGCACCATGGCTCTTCTACTAGGTCTGCTCACTCTTACCCTTCTGGCTCAGACCACCCCCCATCCTGTGTCCCCACCCTCCACCCTGAGCATTTCTCCCCTAAGCCTCCCCCAAACAGCTTGTCCCTCTCCCACCTTCGACATGCCCAACTCCTCTGCATCCACCACCTACCAACATCCCCACTCCCTCTGCCCCTCCCGGGCCCATCCTGGACCCACCTCTTCCTTGCCATACCTAGCCTCCATGCCTTACCCATCCCCTGCACCCCTACTATCAGGACCTCCCAGCAGCATCACACTAACGGTCGCTACCATCACCTAATTAGATTAATCACTCTGCTCTTATTGCTCTCTGGGAATATACACCCAATCCCTGGACCTATGCCAACTAGCCCTCCCATACACCTCTCTGTAGCCGGTCTCTACATTGCATCACTGAACATATGCAGCCTTCTATAGAAATCTGGCAGGGTCCTATGCTGGGTGGTACAACACCAACCCAATATTATTGCATTAGTAGAGATCAGGCTCTCCAAAACAACCCTTGACTCTGTTATTTCCCTCCCTGGATACACCCTGTTCAGGGGAAAACTGAGTTGGTAAACGTGGCAATGAGTATGCAACCTACATGCAGGACATCCTTATAAGCCAAGCCCTCCCTGCCCCCAAGCTTGACTATGATGCCCAAGCCCTTACTCAAAAAATTGCTCCTGGCCAGCCAGGGGCCCACTATTCCTCACAGTCTCCTACATACTCCCAAGGAACCAGAACCCAGCAGTCCAATCTCTCATCGACTACCTCACTTCCCTACCACACAAAGCTGAGCAACTCATCCTAGGTGACCTTAATGTCAACTGGCTTGGAACCACTTCCTCCCACACCAGGGACTCCTTCTCTGCCCTGGATGTGTCCCAGCTAGTCACCCAGCCCACTAGATTCAACCAGACAAGTGACTCCAGCACCCTCCTAGAAGTAATATTTTTGAACTGCCCTCATAAAATCTGGGATATCAATGTCCTTCCTGACTCAGTTAGTAATCACTCACCTGTTCTCTGTCTCTGGTCATCCTCCATACAGAAACCTGTGTCCCATGCCACCTTGTACCGGCGCCTGTGCCCCAGGGGTTTCAGAAAGCTAAAATTGCATCTAGCACAGCTGGGCTGGTCCCCCATCCATCACTCCCCTGATATTAGCTCTGCTCTAGACCTCTTCACCAATGCCTTCAGCAAGGCCTGTGACATATTTGCCCCCCCACACCAGAATCCATACTAAAAAACAAAATGCCATATAGATCTCCCCATCCCTTATCCAAAAACTTAGGCATAGGGATAATCTGTGGCACATCACTGTCGAATCAGGCAAGTTGGCTGATAGACAAGCCTACAATGCGAAGCATAATCAGTGCACCTGGGCCATTAGACAGGACAAGGCAGAGCACTATCACACCACCCTTGCATCCACCTGGGGTTCCGCTTGGACTTTCTGGTACAGCATGAAAGAGTTTAATGGGAAGACCCACTCCCCGCCACTTTCCCAGCTCTCCATCGATGGCACTGTCACTACAGACCCAACTCGCATAGACGATTGCCTCAATACTGCCTTCTCTGACCTTAGTTCTGTCCTCTCAAACAACTTTTTTGACCCAATCCCCACCTCTATCCCCCCACCTTGGATTGCCTTTCTTTCTACCTGCACACTATATCCCCCCACATAGCCAGGCTGCACCTGCTAAAAGGCCTTGTTGGCAACAACACCAGTTGTGGCCCCCTGGACTCCAGGATCCTCTGCCTGGTCTTGGATGTCATCCTAGTTCCCCTTACAGACCTACTAAACCAGTTTCTATGCCTCTGTCAGTTTCTCAGTGCTTGGAAATCAGCTGAAATCACCCCTATACATAAGAGTGGAGACTGGTCTACACCTAACAATTACTGGCTGCTCTCTATCCTCCCCCAGCTCTCTAAAACCCTAGAAAAAATAGTGTCTATTCAATTCTCTGAGTACCTGGCTAAATATGACATAATGTGCCCAGAACAACATGGTTTCCACCCAGGGCACAGCACCACTACTGCTCTCCTGGAGTTCTCTCAATACGTGCACTCTGCTATTGACTCTGGCAACCTTGCCAGCACAGTGTTTGTAGATCTCTCCTAGGCTTTTGACACTGTTTGTCACCCCCTCCTGCTTGACTCCCTCCACCAACTCAGCTTTTCCACTGTTCCCCTTGCCTGGTTCTCCAGCTACCTCTCTGCTAAATCCCAGCATGTGAAGATAAATGGCTCCCTGTCCAATACTCAACCCATTTGTTCTGGGGTAACCCAGGGCTCCATTCTGGGCCCTGTACTTTTCAGCTTCTACCTCAACACTTTCCCCAGCTCCTGCACAGGAAAAATGCTCCTCTATGCCTCTGATGTGATTCTCTTTGCCTCCCGCCCTGATCCCTCTTCTCTCCAGGTATACCTCCAGCACACCTACAACCAAGCTGAAAAGGAGTTCCTTGACCACTGACTTGTCATTAACCTAAAGGAGACTAAGTCAATGCTCTTCTCCCATCACCAATACACGGCCAAGAATGCCCCTCTCTTCATTCTCCCCAGCACTCTGCACCCACTGGAGCAAGTG
The DNA here is from genome assembly GCA_016271365.2 of Neoceratodus forsteri. NCBI lineage: Eukaryota > Metazoa > Chordata > Ceratodontiformes > Ceratodontidae > Neoceratodus > Neoceratodus forsteri. The sequence goes on from CM057455.1 coordinate 184,657,793, forward strand.
ACCTCTTACAAATATCTCGGCATCACTTTTGACTCAGCTCTCACCTTCCACACCCACATCAATGCCCTATGCTCTGCCATAAATTCTCGGATAGGCCTACTATACCATCATAGAGATTGCCTCCCCCATGTTGCCCCCTGGCTGGCCATCACCTCTTCTGTCCTGTCGCTAGTGGACTATGGCTTGGCCATTTACGATGCGGTGGACAATACTGCCTTGACAAAAATCCAGCTCTTAATCATTAAGGCCTGCAGGCTGCTGACCAGAACCCCTAGCCACACTCACACTTGCCTGGTCTACTCCACCACCAACCTGCTCACCTTTGAGGAGCGTCTGTGCTACCAGACCTACCTACTTGCCAAAAAAATCTCTTCTAGGGCTCTACCCCCGGATCTCTGCTTCCCTATGATTTGTGTCCTCATCTGTTGCCACCTATAGCTCTATCAAGGCCACTGTTCAGTGCCGAGAACCAAGATCTCACTAGCCCATAGGTCCTTCCATTACCGAGCCCCTGCTTGGTTCAACTCCCTTCCACCCTCCATCACAGACATTGCCAGAACTGGTCCCTTCAAAATTGCCCTCCAGAACCATCTCTTCAATGCTCATTGCTGTAGATGCACCTAATTAATCCCACTGTGGGATTGTCTTGTCAGGCATCCCTGACTTGACAACATCCTCTGGACAGCCTATCCTCTCCCGCTCCATCCCACCCCACTCCCCATCCCTACCTCCACCATCTCCAGGTATTATCTAGGTATGTCCAGTGCTGTACCCCCAATGTAACCCTTGGGTACCTTGTATATGACTGTAACCTGTTATAAATAACACTATTATGTAACCTATGTGTACTCTACGTTTAATGTTCTGCACCTGTACTGTTCTCACTGTTATAACCACATTATGTATCTCTGTCTACCCCCCCTGAAATAAGGTGCCTTTGTAAATGAGTCCATGACTCGAAGGTTGTAAATCCAACTTTTCTAATAAATAATATATATCTATATCTATATCTATCTGTCTATATATATATATATATATATATATATATGTATATATATATAAATATATATATATATTAATTGCAAAAAACTCCATTAATGCATCAGTTAGAGTTTCTATTACAGTGACAAAAGACTGGAAATTCAGTGTTCGGCTTGCCAACCCTACCACCCCACCTTCACCCCCAACCTCCACACACAAACAGGTGTCGGGCTGTGCCTTGGGGTCACTGGGCCTCTCACCCCATTCCATGGGTAAACAAGCTGGGATGCTACTGTATAGGAGAATGGGGTGAGACTTAGGCCCAATGACCCCAAGGGACACCCCAGCACCTATTGGTGTGTGGAGGGTGGAGGGTGGGGGTGGCAACTGTAACATTGAATTTACAGTCTTTTGTTGCTGTAAGAGAAACCCTAACTGATGCATTAATGAAGTTTTTTTGCAATGAATTTCTTTTCTTTTTGAGATAGTACAATACTATCCTTATTTTACTGTTGGAGCACAGGTTCCTTTGGACCCTCTGCTCCAGTTCCTCTGTAGATGCTCATATGTATGTTTGTGTGAAAGTGCACAGACCTCTGGGCACTGCACTTCCATGTGTCCAACAGCAGTGACCCAATTGTCAGCATAGCCTTCTTATTGCCCCACCTCATATACCATGGTACAGAGAAATTGGGAAATGCAAGGAAAAATGTAATTATGCACAACTGCAACGCTATTCTACGTCACAGGTGCAAAAGCACATTTTGGGCAGGATGTGAAAAATGACAGCTATACTGTTCATGAGATGGTGTGATAAAATGGCTATGCTGAAAATTTGGTGGCAAAATATTTAAAAGTACCAAAGTTATGCACATGTGTAGAATAAATTCAACAGACATGTAATTGAGGCATTTTCAGGAATTTTCTCACCAAATTTTCAATATGGCCTTTTGGGGACCCCACCGTATGAGCACTCACAATGTAATTTCATTAATCTATCCTGAAAGTTGATTTTGCACAGCCACACCCCATTCTACACCACAGGTATGAAAGCACATTTTGGGCAGGATGTGAAAAATGACAGCTATACTGTTCATAAGGAGGTGTGAAAAAATGCCAGTGTTGAAAATCTGGAGTGAACATTTTAATAATTGATGTAGTTATGAGCGAGTGTACAAACCACAAAAAGCAAGCTCATAACAGCCATTTTTTTGGATTTTTTGCACCAATGTTTCAACATGGGCTTTTTGGGGCCTCCCCTTATGAACACTGTCACTGTCATTTTGTTAATCAGTCCTGAAAGGTGATTCCATGCAGTGAATGTGAAATCACCTTTTTGGATCGAGTAATGAGATGACAATGACAACGTTCATGAGGTGGTGTCCCAAAAAGCCTATTCTGAAAATTTGATGCAGAAATGTCAAAAATGCCCAAGATATCAACAGAGCTTCAAAACACCACTGATAGCCATTATACTGTACAGTGCTTATCTTGATTCTTTAGTTCACAGTTTGGATTTGAATAGTGCAGAGGTATACCAGTCCAGAGAAGATCGCAGCCCCCATCCTCTGGAGGTAAGTATGGGGTAAGGGGTGCAGGGAAGTGGTGGGTTGGGATGGGGAGATGGCAGGGAGATGATGAGGACTGTTTTCTTTTTACATGGATTAAAAAAGATGTCAGGGCAGTTTTCTTTATTCACAGGGAAATAAAACAATATTTTGGAACACTGGGGATGGGCTCCCAGTGTTCCACAGTAGTGGTTAGGATGGCCATAACTGAGGACACTGGGAGTGGGCTACCCAGTGTCCCACACTGTCGGGGGGGTAATGCCAACACAGGGATTGGGAACCCTGATGTTGAATTACATATTTTGGTAGACTGGGAGTGGGCTCACCAGAGTACCACACTGGCAGGGGATGAAGGGGAGTGGATTTCTTCTTATGACATGAGGATTGGGCACCCCATGTAGAAGCATTTTTTTAAAATAAACTTTTCAGGATGCTGGAAGTGGGCTACCCTGTGTCCTACAGTGGCAACTGTGGGGCGTTTTTTTTCCCTACCACCGACATGGGGATTAGGCACCCCAATGTCAGCAGAAATATTTGCTGCAGCAAGAAATAATGCATAAGTAAATAAAAACAGATTTTCAGCTCGTGAAGTAGGATCCTATTTTGTATCCCACCATACAAACCAGGATCTGACTTTGTATGACTCTGATATGAACAAGGAATTTTTATGTGAAAATAACTTAATTTTAAGGTCATTTTCTGTGCAGTGAAGTGCAGAATGCACCCTGTGGGTCCCAATAAACAAGCTACATGTGTTGGTTCCTCCCCAGAATATAATTTTAGGTTTTCAAATCTGAATTTTAGGCAAAATTGTAAACAAGATGGTGGACACACGAAGTAGAATTTTTTTCCATACAAACTAGGATTCCTACTTCAAATTTCATACAGCTATATTGAAGTGCCTACTATGCATACTCAGAAACATTTTTCTTTTTTTCTTTAAATTTTTTTGGGTTTTCTTCCCATCCCCTGGAGCCCCTGCTCACAGATATACAAGGGCTGAGGGCTCACATGCACACTGGAAGTCAGCTCAGCCCCTTCCACCCATGCGTACTGCTGCCCTGCCTGCCTGTTACCCCAACGGATGTCCAACCAGCTGGGAATGGGACTGCAGGAGAGATGACAACCCACCCTCGCCACCCGGAGAGGAGGAGAGGAGAGCAGCTTAGTGGCATGCTCAATCCTGCTCCTCCCACCCCCATGCCAGCATCCCAATGACCCAAAGTCATTCCTGAACCCAAGTCATGGGCATAGTGCAAAGTGTGGCATCCAGCACCTCAACCCTCAGCACCCCTGGGGCATCTCAGAAACAATTTTTTCACATTTTTAAATTGCAATAACTTAGAAATTGCCTATTATTGTTTCACCAGATTAGCAAAAGCACATTTGTGAGGCAGTCCCTTTCTGTCCTGAAAATTTCATAATAATAAAAAAAGCATCTGGGCTGTAGGCAAGTTTAAAGAAAAATCCAAGCAAAATTGTCTGTGCTCTAAGTGTAATTATATTAACAAGCCACAGGAAAGAAGAGTGGGATGACATTTAGGCCTCACAACCCCAATGACGCACCCTGTCAGCTGTCAATCTTGGGATGATGGGCGGGTCCACAAGGGGAGGAGGGGGCAACCCTAAAGGTCTCATTTCCTGACTTTTTGTGTTTTAACCATAAATGATGCATTAAGACAGTTTTTTTTGCATAGAATTTCCTTACTTTTTGAGAAAGAATAGAAAAGTAAAAAGTTGCGGAAGTCCCTGTGCTCCCACCAACTTGTAAATGTCTCTGTAACATAAGAGTACAAGTACTGAATATGAGATGTATTGCTGGGAGCACATATGGGTAGGAGTGTGGAGCCAAAAAGCTCCCACCATGTTGAAAGAAAGCAAAGTGTCAGTCATGAGAGTGACATAATTGAGCAGCTGTTTACATGTCAGACATGTAACCACTGGAAAGTACCTCCATGGCAGTAACCCTAGGTTTGCTGGCCAAGGCACCTAGCTTCATCTAGCTTCACCTGAGCTCTTTCCTTCTAAGACTGCTTGAAAGGCAGAGTAGAGAAACTTACCAGAGCAAGGGAGAAGGATTAAGACTTAGTTTGGCTAAGCAGATTTACTGTGTGGTGGTGTTTTTATTTTTTACTCACAGGGATTACTACTGTTTGTTGCTAACATTTCATTGCTTTATTTTTTCTCTGATTCAAATTGTTGTTGCTGGTATACCTTCTTCTGCATTATTACAAGGTGTGCCTACAGGTGTGTGCTAACAGATTACTGCTGTAATCTTCTGATTCAAATTGTCTTTTGCAAGGTATATCTTCTGTTACTGCTTTATTTTTCTCTGGAGCAAAGTGTTTCTTACAGCGTATATCTTCTCTGAAATTACTGTATTACAGGTGGAGCTTACATTTTTGTGACTTTTTATCATTGGGCTAAGCAAAATTACTGTTTGACACTGTGTTTTATTTTATTCTTGTTTGTTGAAAAGGTTTGTTGTCTCAGAGGTGTTTCAGTCTCCTTCTCACATTGAAGGAGCTAATTGCTTTTCCTCCCACAGCTCTTCCAAAGGATTAGGTGAGTATGTGGGGGTGGAGCTGGCAAACTGTCAGTAATTTCCAACAGAAAGAAGGGTTAAAAAGTCAGGTTAGTTTATATCTTGGAGGTAGAAGACTTGGTTTGCTGGCCAAGGCACCTAGCTTCACCTGAGCTCTTTCCTTCTAAGACTGCTTGAAAGGCAGAGTAGAGAAACTTACCAGAGCAAGGGAGAAGGATTAAGACTTAGTTTGGCTAAACAGATTTACTGTGTGGTGGTGTTTTATTTTTACTCACAGGGATTGCTACTGTTTGTTGCTAACATTTCATTGCTTTATTTTTCTCTGTTTCAAATTGTTGTTGCTGGTATACCTTCTTCTGCATTATTACAAGGTGTGCCTACAGGTGTGTGCTAACAGATTACTGCTGTAATCTTCTGATTCAAATTGTCTTCTGCAAGTATATCTTCTGTTACTGCTTTATTTTTCTCTGGAGCAAAGTGTTTCTTACAGGGTATATCTTCTCTGAAATTATTACAGGTGGTGCTTTACAGGTTTTACAGTTTTTCTAACATTAGGATAAGCTTTCAGGGTTACTGCAATTGTTGTTGACTGATTGTTTCTGCTCTTACCTCCTTGTTCTTTCGTCCGTGGTTTCTTCTTTTTAGGCAGGGAAGGGCCCAGCCACCCACCCATCCCCAACCACCCCACGCTACACTCCTTTTATAGGGTACCACAGTTGTGACATTTCCTGTGGCAGAGCAGGAAGGGTGGATCAGTGGGGCCTCCACAAGGTGATCTCATTTTCAGGGCACTAGTAATTTAACTTGTTATAACAAGTTAAACAAAGCACAATTAAACCATTACTTGCATTTTTTCCTTTTTTTCCTTCTAATTACTCTGACTAGGTTACAAACCCAGCAACTTATTTGGAATGGATTTCATTAACTGCAGATACTGTGGAACAATTTTCAGAAGGACAGTCTTACAGGATTTAGGACACTGTCCTACATGCTGGGCCTTTGGAGATCTTAGGTCTCAGCTCGGGCAGCATGGGCAGAGTTGCATGCCTCAAATTTCATATTGAAGAGGAAATACATTATAAGAACCACCGCCATTTCCCCAGCATCCAACAGAAAAACCTCGACCGCAGAGGGTAGTTGGTCCAGGAGGTTGGCAGGTGGTTAGGAGGAGCAAATCAGGTGCCCCATCACTCTCTGCTCTCCAACACATTACCTCCAAAACCATAGAAACACTACAAACAGGTATCTGCCTCTATCTCTGAAATCAAATAAAGAGGCAGAAGACACTGCAGAGCAGGACACTGCGGCACAGGAGCTAGCACAACAATACTCACCCAAATCAGGAACCAAAACTAAACAAGCACAAAGAAATCCAAAACTTACAGTCATAGGAGACTCCATGATTGGCGAGTTGATACCATCTCCAGCCAGGGTGATGGTCAGATGTCTCCAGGTACATCAGCATGGAGAGACACGGCCGCATTGCTAAAATTGTTCACAAAGCAGGAGAAAACATTGATGTCCTAGTACACATAGGGACTAATGATCTAGCCAGCCCGGTCAGTTGTGGAGACCAAGGAACACCTGACTAAGCTGGGTGACAAACTATCATCTATTTCGTCGGCATCTCCTTCTCTGTGATCCTGCCAGTCTGGGAGAGGAGCAGATGGACGGAAGGTCAAGAAGGGGAGATAGGGAGCTAAACGTGGCTCAGGACTGGTGCCAGGAAAAGGACACAGATTTGTAGGGAACTGGCAACAGTTCTGGGAGCGAAAGTTCTTTAAATTTGATGGACTGCATCTGACTAAGAGGGAGTCAGTGCATTGGGGCAGAAGTTTGACGTCTTTGCAGAATATTTAAACTAGCAAATGGGGAGAGGGTGCAGCACCCCATACACCGAATGGGAAGAACACCCCCCCTCAGCTAATGGTCAAACAGGAATTCAGCGTGTTTGCCGTTCATTTGCATCACCAGGTAAGAAAAAAGGTTTGTCTCCCCATACGATGCACAGGGGTAATGCCAAACTTCACCCAACAACTAACACACCAAAACCTGGCCAATGGAAAATCATGTACACAAATGCTCACAGCCTGGGAAATAAGATCCCAGACCTGCAGGCAATAATGTCAGAGGCTAAACTGGACATAGTAGCAATTAGTGAGACGTGGTTTACCAGTAACCACACTAGGAGACTTCAGTACCTGGCTATGTATTGTTCAGAAAGACCGAGGTGCAAAAGGGAGGAGTGGCCTGTATGTTAATGAAAATATCAAAGCTACAGAAATTCAGAATACACATAAGGAGCCAGAAGAACTGTGGGTCACCCTGGAAACAGGAAATGGGACAGCCATAAGAACTGGGGTTGTCTACAGGCCCCAGACCAGAGGAGGACATAGACACATTACTGTTAGAAGATATACAAAACATGACAGCTAAAGGGAGGTTCTGATAATGGGAGACTTCAACATGCCAGATACAGATTGGTCAATACCAGCAGGAACATCTGCCAGAACTAGACTCATAGTGGATTCCCTGCAGGGAGGGCCTCAAACAACTGGTACAGCAACCCACTAGAGACAGGGCTATCCTAGATCTAGTACTGACTAACAAAGAAGGGATCACAGATCTCAGGTAGAAGGTCACCTGGGGGCCAGTGACCATCACATGGTATAGTTCAATTTGGCTACTACATCTAAATCATCCCATTCAAAGGCAAAAATATGGGACTTCAGAGGAGCTGACTTTGATAAGATGGCCAAGAGGTTAAGCTAGCCCTGGCAAAAGAAACACAGGTGGTACAGGCAAAGTGGGCAAGCATGTAGGATACAATACTTGAAGCAACATCCCATTGTGTTAGACAGAAAAGGAAGTGCAAAGAAGAAGGAAACCACTTTGGTTCTCAAATACAGTAGCAGAAAAGGTCAGAGCCAAAAGGCTGGCCTTCAGGAAATATAAGGGAACACAGCGGATGAAGATAGGGAGGCATACCAAACTGCCCTAAGGGAAGCAGGAAGGCAGTAAGGCAGGCAAAGTCCCAAACTGAGGAAACACTAGCACGGACAGTAAAGAAGGTGACAAGACTTTCTATAGATACATTAGTGAAAGGAGAAAGTCCAGAGGTATTACTAAGCAATGGAGAAAGGGGGCATGTGAGGAGGAGGACCTGTAAAGTCATCTATCTAAATAGATACTTTTGCTCAGTATTTACTGAAGAGAAGGTAGGGCAGGGCCCACAGCTCAACATCATGGACACAGGGGAGGGAGGTGAGCCTACTCCCTTCACAAAAGAAAGGGATCCTACAAGAGCTTGCTAAGCTCAGGGTGGATAAGGCAATGGGACCTGATGGCATACATCCCAGGGTACTTAGGAGCTAAAGTAGGAACTAGCAGAGCCATTAGCAGAATTGTTTAGTGAGTCTCTGAGCACAGGAGAGGTCCCAGAAGACTGGAGAAGGGCTCATGTGATCCCACTCCACAAAGGTGGTAGCAGGAGGAGGCGGGGAACTACAGACCAGTCAGTCTTACCTCAGTAGTGGGCAAGATTATGGAGGCACTCCTTAAGGAAAGGATAGTGCAACACCTGGAATCCATAGGGGCACAGGATCCAAGACAGCATGGGTTTACAAAAGGAAGGTCCTGTCAAACTAATCTCATAGATTTCTTTGACTGGGTAACCAGAGTGGTGGACCAAGGGAGAGCAGTTGATGTCACCTACCTTGACTTCAGCAAAGCTTTCGACACTGTTCCACATAGAAGATTGATAAATAAGCTGGGTAGGCTCAGGGTGGGTCAGAAGTTGGTCAACTGGGTGGCAAACTGGTTGATTGGCAGAAAACAGAGAGTGGTGGTAAATGGTATACAGTCAGAAGAGATGCAAGTCACAAGTAGGGTACCTCGAGGATCAGTCCTGGGGCCAGTCCTATTCAACATCTTCATTAGTGACCTCGTGAGATGGACTAGAGGTAAGGCTTGTCTGTTTGCAGATGACACCAAGATCTGCAAGGTAGATGATCCAGATGGGGTGGGCAGAATGAGAAGAGATCTGGATAAACTAGCAAAATGGTCAGAAGAGTGGCAACTGGATTTAATGCAAGAGTGCAAAATCATGCACATAGGGAAGAGAAACCCTGAAGCCACTTATAGGCTGGGAGGAGTTGCTAGCAGTCACAAAGGAAGAAAGAGACTTGGGCATCATCATCACTGATGACCTAAAATCATCCAAGCAGACCTCTAAAGCAGTAGGTAAGGCTGGGGGTGTTAGGGTGTATTAGTAGGGTATCACAAGTCATAAGAGGAGGTAATAATCCTCTGTACAAGACATTGGTTAGGCCCCATCTGGAGTACTGCGTGCAGTATTGAGGCCACACCTTCACAAGGACATTAACCAAATTGAGGCAGTCCAGAAGGCCAAAATGGTGCAGGGACTGCATCAGAAGACATATGAGGACAGATTAACGGAGCTCAATATGTATACCCTTGAGCAAAGGAGGAGAGAGGTGATATGATCGAGACATTTAAACACCTTAAGGGCATAAACAAGGTGAAAGAGTCTAACATGTTTAAATATAAGAAAAATAGCAGGACAAGAGGACACAGCATGAGATTAGAGGGAGGACGATTAAGGGGAATGTGGAAATTCTTTTCACAGAAAGAGTGGTGGATGCATGGAATGGCTTACCACAAGAAGTGGTGGCTATGAATACAGTGCAGGGCTTCAAACAGGCATGGGATAGGCATAAGGTAGCAATACAAATGACTATGAATAGATAGGTCACTGACAGAGCAAAGGCCGATGGCACATTTATAAGGTAGAAAAAGAAATGGGCAGACTGGATGGGCCTTGCGGTCCTTATCTGCCGTCAACTTCTATGTTTCTATGTTTCTATGTACCATATAAATGTGAAGCCACTACCACAATACAAAATGCTATGTACAAAATGTAAAGTGTGTGATGTAATATCTCTGTAGAAAATAAATTTTCCAACACCTTCATAGTATAATTCACATGTAGAGGACATGCCCTCAACATCCTCCAAATTTCAATTTAAAAGATCAAACCTTGTCTGAGATATAATATTTTAATGTTTGAGAATTTCATTCATCAGAGTGGCAGAATTCAGCACCTGTTTACATTTTACAGACATAACAACTAAAACGTATGTCCATGGCAGTAAGGCTAGCTACCCTATAAATTTCAAGCCACTACCACAATGCAAAATGATGTCCACAAAACATTAAGTGTGCCATGCAATATCTCCAAAACAAATGTATTTTCTGAGACCTAAATGCCATAATTCAAATCTAAAGGACACCCCGTCATCACCCTCCAAATTTCAAGTTAAAAGACCAAACCATTTCTAAGATATTTAATGTTAAAAATTGTATCTATTGCATTAAAATCTGGCAATCTTGTCCCTATTTCATGATCATAGACGGCAATAAAACAATCTCATGATCAAACAATTTGCAGGCTCATGATCAAAGAAATTGCAGGCTCACGATCAAAGAATAAAACATTTTGTAATTCAAAATTTTGAGAGAAATACAGCAAACCACTGCCATGATTTAATAAAACGTTGCCCCCTGAGCAAAACCCACCCTCCTTTGTGTTCCTAGACTACCCCTAGTCTGAGAAATATGCTTTTTTTAACTGCCCATCTTGTCCCTCACTCGCAATCAAAGATCACAATCAAAGAATCTCATGATCAAAGAATGTATAGGCTCGCGATCAAAGATCATTAGCGAGCTGCGATCAAAGAATAAAAATATTAAAAACAATTTTTTGACCAAATTAGTGAAAACCACAGGCATGGCTCAATAGATTGAAGAACCCTGAGTAAAACCCATCAAGTTTTACTTCAGGAGTGACCCCTGAGCTGAGATCTTTCACGTTTTCTGATGGCAAAATAAAAACAAGATGGTATCTGTCACGATCAAAGAATTCTGGTGATCAAAGATTCTTTGATCATGAGCCTGCAAATTCTTTGATCGTGAGGATCGACCAGATGTCAAAAACCCCATTCTTTGTTCACAAAATAACCATATAAGTTTTCCCATTGACTTATAGTGGGAACTTAAAAGTTTAATAACTTTTGAATGGATTAATATCTTTTCACCAAACAAAATGCGGCATGCTTCTTGATCCAAGCTCATTCAGACGAGCCAAGTTGCAGAGCAGCACACCACACAATGGCCGTACAGCACCCCAGACAAAATAAAAAAAAACTGCCCACATAACTGGCTAAAAGTGCATTTTTCTGCGTTTTGGTGTGCAAAAACCATAAGTCGAACAGAAACGACATTTGGCAAATCAAGAGATCTACAATGCCTCCCAAGCATATCACATTTCATGCAAATCTGTTGAATTAGTCCAAAGTTATTAATGCACAAAATTTTGAGTTTAACATGGAAGTGCCTTCATAACCCTATAGGGTCATGAACGCGCCCCTATAATATATATATATATACACACACACACACACACACATATATACTGTATCTCTAATTACCTACCACCCTCCATACATCAACAGGCATCAGAGTGTGTGTTGGAGTCCTCTACTTAACTCTCACCTCATTTCATGTACAAATAAGCTGAGGTGGTATAGTATAGTATAGTAGAATGGGTGAGAGTTAGGCCCAATAACCCCAATGCACACCCGACTCCTGTTAGTGTGTGGAGGGTGGTAGGTTGAGGGAGGGAGGGATGGTAGTGGTAGGAAACCGTAACACCAAATGTCCAAACTTTTGTCACTGTGCTGTCAACCCCAATGGATGTATTAAGGATTTTTTGCAATGAATTTCCCTTCTTTTTGAGAAAGTGCAATGTAAATGGTAAGTGGTATGTCAATGTCAGATTACAGGCCCTCCAGGCCCTGTGCTCCTCTAATGCTGCAATTGATTGCACAATGGTATGCATATGTGGTGCTTGGGCATCTGGGCCCTTTGCACTCTCTTATACGTAAGTACGGGGACATAACTGAAGCCTAGAGTCATGAAAATGCACCCTTGGAACACTAATTTACCAACATCTCAGTAATCATAGCAACTATAAAACAAATTCCCCTGCAGTTGTATTCATGACTTTGAAACCTCCATGCATGCTTACAGTAGCAAAAAATCAGTATCTCGAACCATTATCAAGCTATGGGCATTGGAAGGTGCCATGGACACTGCAATGTTATCCTATGGAAAATTTCACAAGAAATTTCACAATGGACCCTGATAACGCAGTGATTTTTTTGAAATCTTTAAACAAATTTTCAACATGGGTGTTTGGGACCTTCCTCATGAACAGTGCACTGTGATTTCATTACTCAGCATGGTGACCACACCGTTGTTCGTCACAGGTATGAAAACACATTTCAGGTGGATGTGAAAAATGACAGCTGTACTGTTCACGAGGAGGTGTGAAAAAATGACAATGTTGAAAATCTGGAATGAAAATACTTAAAATTGGAGAAGTTACATTGTGCATACAAAGTGTACAACGCATGCTCATATTGTGGTTTTTGTTTGGAATTGTTTCACCAGTTTTTCAACATGGGCTTTTTGGGACCTCCCCTCATGAACAGTGGCAATGTGATTTCATTAATCTATCCCAAAAGTTGATTTCACACATTGACTGTGCCATTCAGAGCCACAGGTGTGAAAACACATTTTGGACAGGATGTGAAAAATGACAGCTGAACTGTTCATAAGGAGGTGTGAAAAAAATAGCAATATTGAAAATCTGGAGAAAAAATACACATTGGCAAAGTTATGAATGTGCATAGAAACTGCACAACATGCACTCATAATGCAGTCATTTTTGGGAATCTTTTCACCAGATTTTCATCATAGGCTTTTTAGGACCCCGTCTCATGAACACTGGCACTGTCATTTCATTAATCAGTCACAAAATGTGATTTCATGCAGCGACTGCAAAATCACCTTTCGGGTCCCAATGATGAGATGACAGTGACAGTGTTCATGAGATGGGGTGCCAAGAACCACATGCTGAAAATCTGGTGAAAAAAAATCACCAAAAATAGCTTACTGTAGATATCAACATACGTTCAAATGTCATAGATCATCATTATGCAGTGCTTTCCTTGATTCCTTCAGTTGACAGTTCGGCTTTGAAGAGTGCAGACTTGTCCCAGACCAGAGAAGATCATTGCTGCTGACCTCTGGAGGTAAGTGTGGGTAAAGGGGTTGCGGGAGGTGGCTGCTCAGTGGGAGGGTGGGGATGGGGAGGGGACTGAGGAGACAACAAAGGTTGTTTTCTTTTTATAGGACAAGATAAAAAAGACATCAGAGATGGTTTTCCTTATTAACAGATTAACAAATGAAATATATTTTGGCAAACTGGGGAGGGCTCTCAGTGTGCCACATAAGTGTGTGTGGGGGGAGACATAGCAACATGGCAACTGGGCATCCTGATGTCGGTGGGGAATAAAAGGAATGGACAGACATATTAGTTTGCTGCAGGATCCTGCATCAACAATTTTGGTGCAGGATGCTGCATCGAAAAGATGTCAGTGGATGGTTTTCTTTATTTTAAACAGGTTTAACACATCTGGGGACAATGGGGTGAGCTCCAAGGGTACCATATAAGTGTGAAGGGGGACACATACTGACATGGGGATTGGTCAACCTGATGTTGGTGTACTAAAAAAGGAACGGGGAAGGGCAGACTGGTATGCAGTGATCTGAAAGCTCTGAAAAAATATCATAGCAGTTACTCTGCTGGTGCTGATGGTACAAATGAAATATACTTCATATACAGTATTCTTTCTTATCTTTATTCTTGAGATACTGCAACAAGTCATACCATATATATGTTTGCACTAAGCTGGACAATGTCTGCACACACAGGAAAGAACACTGACAGCACACATGCAGTTTAGCACAACATACTTGCACTGCTCAGTCATGATTTTTGTGAAACACTTCAAATCACAAGTCCCGACACAAAGTAAACATTACTGAGGCTCCAGAAATATTTCACTTTTGAAACAGACACTAAAGAGATTCACCAAGTTACAGTATTGCACCCGATATATGGGTGCCTTACCTCTAGGGGAATCTTTCTTGCTCCACATGCTCTATAAATGTTGTTTTGTGTGTGTGTGTGAGAGAGACTGTCTGTGTGTGTGCATGTGTGTGAGTGTGTGAAGTTACTCATCATGTGATGCATTGGAGAGGGAAGGAGTGTTTTGTTCGATGGACCAGGGACAGTATGTGGCCAATGACCAGAGTGGAGTGTGCATGTGTGGGGGTTGTAGCCGGGTGGTGTTGGACCACTCCAGACTGTTTGCTCCTGCCCCCCCTCCAGAAACAGCAGCACCACCAGTACCACCACCACATGCACCAAGTCCGACACCACCACCACCACCAGTAGCAGCTGCAGGAGCTCCAGCAGCACCACCTCCACAGCAGCAGGTGGAGCCCCAGGTACGTAAGTAAGTAAAAATTTATTTATATGAGGAGCCCTTCCAGAGCTCAGGGCACCTTTACAAGATCTCACAAACAATATTACGTGACCATACTGTAGGCAATACATCTGCCCCTAATTTGCCTGGTCCCCCCACACAGCTCCTCAGTTTGGCAGTTTTTCAACTGTGTTAGTGGGACAGTAGACTTGTGGTCTGTCTGCTTTGTGTTATGCAGGTGTGCTGTGGGCCCTGGGGGACACATCTGGGGACTGGGGGCCTTTGCACACTTATGCTGAACCACTACAAGGTTGATTGGCAGGCTGCCACTGAATGGGCCAGGCCTCCACCTGCTGCTCCTTCTGTGGCAGTGGCAGAGGATGCTTCTGTTGTGCATTGCTGCAGCAGGAGGAGGGCCACAGCAGCTGCTCCACCAGTACACTCACCACCGCCAGCAGGACCACCCTCACCACCACCACTACCCAGTTTCCCCCCACATAAGTGGACCCCACAATGCCTGCAAAGCAGGCATACATACCACTTTCGTGAGCTGTGATGGAGGAAAATAATAAGAAGGTGGGTGCTGTCCAGCAGCAGGTGGAGCAGATCGAGCAACACCAGCTACAGATTGTGTTGATGCTCCATCTGCTGCTGGAACATCAGGGGGTTCCCCATTAGCTTTTTTGTAGCACACCTCCCCCTGCCACTGCTGTAGTCTTTTATCTTTTGTTTATGTTTAATAACAGACAGGGAAGGCCACAGAGTATTAGTTTAAAGGGAAGCAGTCAGCAACAGGAGGTACCACCCCCTGCAAGGCTTGCCCTCCGGTTAAGCCTTTTAAGTGTGTTGCAGCATTTTTCTTGTGCCGCAACATACCTTATTTTAATAGAGAAAAGTCAGTGATATGGAAGTATGGCGGACACTGTGGGGCTCCGTATGTATAAAGGTGCAATGGCAGCCACCGTAAGCTTCAACACAAAAGTATTAGGCGCATGGTGCCTCTTGCTCACACCTTTCCTTTACATAAATGGAGCCCCATACCATCCACCATTCTTGAGGGTCTCTGACTTTTCTTTATTAAACAAAAAGTATGTGCAGTGTGAAAAACACTGCAACATACTTAAAACTTAACCAGAGGAAGATGAAACCTTACAACACAGAAATCCTGTTGCTGACTGCTTCCCTTTAAATATGTACATACACATACAGTCATACATGCTCCTTATTGCCCTGTTATTATAATCCAGTTCCTCAGTAATGTTTACTTTCTGTTATGGCGTGGTTGTGGAAAAGCTGGTGTAAGCAGTGCAAGTATGATGTGTTAAATTGCATGTGTGCAGTCAGTGTTATTTCCTGTGTGTGTGTGTGTGTGTGTGTGTGTATGTGTTTGTGTGTTTGGGTATTTGTGTGTGTGTGACATCAAACATTGTGCAGCTTCTTGCAAACATATATTGCTGACTTGTTGCAGTGTTTATAGTATAAAGAACAGTGATAAGAATAACGTATATTTTATTGTCACCATCATCATCAGCAGACTAAGTGATATGACATTTTTTTCAGAGGTGTCTGGCCAGAGGGCACCTTAGTCACATACTGCACACATGACTTTTAGGAGAGCATGTGTTTTTTAGTGCTATGATAGCCACAACATCACGTGTGCACTGTGAATGACTGAGGTGCACAGTGACCTGATACCTGTGAAAAAATATCAGTTACTCTGCTGGTGCTGATTGTACAAATAAAATATACTTCATAGATTCTTTCTTATCTTTGTTCTTGAGATACTGCAACAAGTCATACCATATGTATGTTTGCACTAAGCTGGACTATGTTTGCACACACAGGAAAGAACACTGATGGCACACATGCAGTTTAGCACAACATACTTGCACTGCTCAGTCATGCTTTTTGTGAAACACTTCAAATCACAAGTCTCAACACAAAGTAAACATTACTGAGGCTCCAGAAATATTTCTTTTTGAAATAGACATTAAAGAGATTCACCAAGTTACAGTATTGCACCTGATATATGGGTGCCTTACCTCCAGGGGAATCTTTCTTGCTCCACATGCCCTTACATAGTGCAATACTTTTTTAGTAAAAATGCTTGTAATTTTAGAAAACCAGGTCCTGGAGGACTTCCCAGTCTGAAGAGCTGCCCAAGTTCTACCCCCACGCTAAGCAATGTTATGACATGATGCCAGGGAGATCACGCGGGTGCACTCCATTATAGTGAATGGCCAGAAGCTTTCTGAATGTTTTTTTATGTTATAATGGTCAGTTTGTGGTGAAATGTGGGCATGTTTCAACTAACAATGTGCTTTTAGGTTGAAATGTGCCCATGTTTCATCACAAACTGACCTATATCATAAAAAAATTCAGAAAGCTACCAGCATTCACTATAATGGCTTTTATGCTCTCCTGGCATCGCATCATAACATTACTTAACATGAGAGACGAACAGTCGGCTATTCAAATCCAGGAAATCCCAGTTCTAAAATTACCAGCATTTTGACAGAAAAATATTGCAATATGTAAGGACTTGTGGAGCAAAAAAGATTCCCCTGGAGGTAAGATACCCATATATTGGGTGCAATACCATAACTATGTTACTTGGTGAATCTCTTTAAAACAGCAGTGCAACAATCTCATGAAAGTTTTGACCTATACTTTTTTATGCTATTTTACATTGCCACTTTACTTACATTCTGACTTGAATGATACTATTCTTTCCTGTATTTGAGTCTGCTTTAGTACTTTTTTCATGTCTGAAATAATAAAAGAAGCACTCCTTTGAATACGGTGAGGACCAGGTCTTCGCCAGTATTTCCAGCTGTTTTTCTTCATCAGTTGTTATATATTATTCCTGTTGCAAAATTAACAACTATGCAGCAGGCAGTGATTTATGACCTCACAGAACAATATTTATTCAAAAACAGCTGCAAATAGTGATGAAAACCTGTTTAGAGCCGTATCGAAAGGCGTGCTCCTTTTTTTTTCAGACATGTCAAAAAAGTAGTAAAGCAGATACAAATTGTGAAAAGAAGGGTTTCATACAAGTCAGGAGGTAACTAGTGGCTGGCAATGTAAAATAGTATAAAAATGTATAGGCCAACATTTTCACCACATTGTTGCACTTCTACTTTAATTTATAATTTAAGTATGACATTATGTGCTCACAATCACAACACACAAAATGCAACTGTCTTGTGTCTACAAAATTCCCAAGTGGTGAGAAAGTGAAATGGGATCATAACACCACATGCAAAGTCCCCCAGAATTGATTGCATAGTCACTCATGCGCACAGTCATCACACAGAGTCCCCAGAATTTTTCTGCGTTCCTGACACACATCTATCTTGTGTCCAGAAAGTTTACATACTCTGTGATGATGATGTACTCATGTTGCACAGTGTCTTTCCAAACTGTGTGAAGGAGGGATAACATGACATGAATTCATTCAGTGTTCTGTCAGAAATGATGACAGTGAGAGAACTGTTGCTGGTCCAAAGTGTGCTGTAATTCCCGCAAATGTGATGCAATCACCTGAACCGGATGGAAGGGTGCCCTTTGTGTGTACAGTAATAGTAGCCTTGGTGAGTTTATATATATTTTCTAGGTGGAGGGTTGACATATACAGCATAGACATGTATTGATTGCATTGTTTTGTATCACAGGTCACACATACTGTTGGTGTGCACTTCCCAGTGCTTGATGAGACATTTTTGCGTTGAAATTGGAAACAGAAACCTCTCAAGCCAATGAAGGTAGGTATTTTTTTTTGGGGGGGGGCATATTTGCAAGTGGATCTCATTAATGGTTTATTATTTGGTTACTTCTTCACAGATTTCATCTGTATGCTTCTCCAGTCTGGTTGGTAATGATGGTCATGGTCAGATTGAAACATCTTCTGCATTTTGCATGTTTGCCCCAGCCCCGGGGGGGAGCCTGATGTTGCAAAACTTCTTTGGATAAGGCAACTATGACACAACAAAGCACTTGGAAGTTTCCTAAAAAAAGAAATGAAGGATTTATTATAATTTGATTGCAGTAGTAACACATTGGCCCAGATATTCAAAAGGGTTGCGCCATGCGCAACAGGGATGCGCCAGTGCAAGTCCGAAAATGTGCCATTTTGTGATATTCAGCGGGAGGCAGATGCTCCCCCCAAATCACAATGTGCAAGAGCACAATGGTAATGAATGCATGCACAACTGAAGGGGGAGAAACCATGCATAAATGGTGCAGCACAATATTCAACAACATGCGCCATGCGAATAGGGGAGCAAACGGAAGTTGCGCGATAGTGAAAATGATCCAAAATAAAAAGGAACTAGAGAGAGGTGCAAGAACGCTACAGGGAAGCCACATGTTGGTGAACTGTAGGCAGCCACACAGGCACACAGAAACTGGGAGCAGGACAGGGCAGGAGCAGGACAGAGCACCTGGAACCACCAGGAACAGGAAAGGTGTGGGGAGCCTGTGCCACAGTGCAGGACAAAAGGGCAAAGTGCCACACAGCACTGAGAGCACAGATAGTGGGCAGTACGGCCACTACAGGGAGGTGTTCCCAGTACAGGGGGAGTAGCAGCAAGGAAAGTGGGGAGACAGTGAAACAGCTGCCTGGGGGTTACACAATCCAAGGACATGGCCAGTGCCACCATCAGATGAAGGCAGTTATGAGGGGTGAGAAGGCAGGCAGCAGGGGTGTGGCCATGGAAGGGCTCCGTCAGTGGTATGCCCCCAACAGGCAGTACTGAGCCCACACCAGCTTCGAGCTGTACACTGATAATGAGACCGTGGTCTGGTACCGCCTGAACTGGGTGATCCTGAGGCAGCTCTGTGAGCTGTGCAGTGATGTGATGCAGGCACCCACATGATGGAGCCATGCTCTGTTAGTGGAGACCAAAGTGACAGCTGTCATGTGCCTGCTCACCATGGGTACCTTCCAGAAACCAACAGGGGATATGACAGGCATAACCCAGTCAGCTGCATCACGCCTCCTCACCCAATTCCTCAGCGCACTGCTGCCACATGCTGCGGAGTACATCTGTTTCCCCAGCACACCGGTGGAGTGCACAGCAAACATACAGGAGTTCCACAGGGTAGCACATATGCCTGGCATGCTCAGGGCAATAGACTGCACCCATGTGGCCATCCACATGACACCTGGCCTTGAAGGGGCTGCATACATGAATTGGAAGGGGTATGCAAGCATCAACTGCCTGGTGGTGTGCAATGCCAGGGGGCGCATAATCAATGTCTGTGTCATGCTCCCGGGGGGAGCACATGATGCCTTCATCTGGCGCCAGTCTGCACTGTGCCACAGGTTCGAGACTGGGGACATCACCACTGGCCAACTAGTGGGTGAGTATGCAAATCACGCTGAACGACATGGAGCTTGGGAGGGGCATAGTCAGAGGTGACATGGGTACTGGCCTAGATGGCCCATGGCAGGGCAATGCTGATCACCAAACTAATGTGTCCCTCTACATACAGGTGACAGTGGATACCCACTCCGTCCCTGGCTGCTCACACCATACCGGCAGCCTGTGACCCCATCACAGCAATGCTACAATGAGGCACATGCCACCACATGCAATGACATCAAGCGGGTGTTCAGGATGCTGAAGGCACATTTCCATTGCCTGGACACGTCTGGTGGTGCCCTACAGTACAGACCTTCAAAGGCCTGCAGGCTATTCCTGGCCTGTTGCATCCTGCACAACATGGCCAACGACTGTGAGATAGCCGTACAGGTAGAAGAGGGGGACAGCGATGGGGATGATGAGGATGCTGGTGAAGATGGTGATGGGCATCCCCCACTTGGTCGAAGGGGCCCCCGACTGATCCGGATGGCACAGCTGCACCAGGACACCATCACAGAGGAGCACTTCAACCAACCCAGGTAAGTCATGGGGCCATGTGCAACCACCAGTGGCAAGGGCACAACCCACAAACACACATGGACAAACCCCAGGGGTGCATGTCATTAAGGGAACTGGCCGAGCATGGAACTGCACATGCCATCAGGGATGGGCTAGGTCTAACACGGCACGCGGTCACACACACACACACACACACCCCACAAGACATGCACAAAGGGTAGGAGGCGTGCCAACCCCAACCGCCACCCCAGCCACACACGTCCACAGACCACCACACCCAGCGCCTGTCATTGTGCATGTGTCAGACACTGGGCACCATTGCACAGTGGCAGACAGCGCAAAGCAGGCATCATCATGCACATGCCACAGCTGACAGCTGGGAGGGTGTGCAGATGGAACGTGGTGTGTGTGTGTGTGTGTGTGTGTGTGTGCAGGGCAAGGTACCCCACCCGTGCATTGCACGTTGAACAACACAAAGCACACAGGGGAGCATCAGACAGTAGCCATGGTGGTAGACAGGTCAGTTATGCGCCACAGTGCCATGGCCATGACGGATGCATGGGTGGCACCGCCGAGAACTGCCAGCAGTGATAGGCTGACCAATGGCCTCATAGGGTGACACCGACGGTCCCCCAGGGGTTCCGTTGCATGAATGTGACCGTGCTCGCATGGGGTCTGCAGCACACTGAACATGCTGCACCAGGCATGCTCAGGATGCCCACAGCTGAACCTGGTGTCGACAAGGAGGATGTCGCACGATGCCGGGAATGGGGGTGGACATTGCACTGCACGGTGTCTGTGACGCATGGGCAAATAACTGTGTGCCCCGTGTGGCCATGGCAGCTGTGATTGTCTGTATCAGCCTGTCAATGGCAGCGGTCACATCCTCTTGCATCCGGTCCATCCCTGCCAGGAGCAGAGCGGTGTCCCTGCTGTGCCACTCCTCTGTCTGGTGCAGAGCCGTACTGAGTGCATCCACCGCCGTCACAAGCTGCAACTGCTGATCGACTGATTCTTGGAGTATGCGTGTGTGCTCTTCTAAGAGGTCATCTGCCTGATTGGCATGCTGTCCCTCACAGTGTTCATGGCCCTGATGGGCACTACCCCTTGAGGGTGGGCGCTGCACACCAGGGCCAGGCCTGGGCATGTCCACAGATGGTGCACTGATGCTAACAGCACTGTACCCCCATGGCCAGTGGCCGACTGCTGATACTGCCCCTCCAGCTGCCACTCTCCAGGGCTCAACAGTGCTGCCACGGTGGCTGCAAGAGCCCCACTGTCCTGGACACACACCAGTGCTGCCCCACTGGTGCAGACAGGCACAGGCTGGGACTGTGATGTGGCCATCCTGCAGCCCACATGTATCACTGTCCATGAAGTGAGCTCCATCATCATCAGTGATGGATCTGGCACTAGCCCAAGTCTCAGCATGCTGGCATCCATGGACGCTGGGACACGGGCAGGGCCTCCTCCGCACCTGCTCCACCAACTTCAGTCCGGACAGCCAGGCAGGCCCACTGTCGCCCTGATCCTTGGATGCATGTGGAGGTGGATGGGCCCTCCTCTATGTCCATGGTATCACACTCAGTGGACAAACCCACCACAGCTGACCCATGTAGATGCTCAGGAGCGTAAGGGAACACAGTAGCATTAATGTATCTACCCTACCCTGTCTCCGCCCATTGAGAAACCAGGATGTACCTACGCAGTGACGGCTACCACCCGTCTGGAATCCACACCTGGAACACCCTCGATGGCACAACACCGCATGCTGCTAGCAACCAGCTCTTCTCGTGGGGTCAGGCGTTGCATGGCCATCTGTCCCCACCAGTCGCACCCCATGCTGCCCTAATGGCAGCCACCTTGTCCTTAATCCTCCACCTGTCCGTGCCCATCTTCTTTTTGCACTCCTGCACGGACCACTGGTGGCTGCCATGCAGGTTGATGGCACGCGCTACCTCTTCCCATGGAGCAGCACCAGCCTGTGGTGTTCCCCACCATCCATCGAGCAGCAGCTCCTGGTCAAGGTAGGCCTCAAACAGGGCATCTGTTTCTGCCTTTTTGAAGTTAGGCCTCCTCTTCCTCCCACGTCTCTGTTCCTCTTCCTCCACCTCATGATTGCTGATTCTTCATCCTATGGGAATGACAGGTGTTACTTGTGACTGTGCAGTCCCATGCATTTCCCACACACCACAGTCCACACTTCCACCAAACAGCATGCAACTCACCACAATTGACTGCAATAACAGACTATGGCCACTGCAGCCCAATGTCACATTTTTATAGCGCAATGCATGCAAATGAGGTGAAGAGCAATCATAAGTGGATGCAAATGCAGTATCTGCTCCACTGAATGGCTGACTAGTGGATTTGCATATGCCAGCTCAATATCGTGCTATTGTGCTTTGCGCAATTGTATTGAATGTGCTCAGGCAAGGGTGCATTTCTGTGACATGCGCAGTGGACACCGAACGGCACATGCCCAGGGTGATGATGCTGACGCCTGCCACACTGCTGATGTGCTGTGCACAGGAGGAAATGCAGGACACAGCCACCATTGTGCCAGTGGCGCTACTGCACTGTTCACATGTATGGCGCTCTGGCATTGGGGCACCATAGGTGCACTGGGGCCATAGCGCAGTAGGCCACTACAGGAAGTGGCACACAGGTGCCCTACTGCACTACACATGGTGAGTACCAATTGCGCTGTGGCGGTCCATGCGCAAGAGACCCCTGACCTATGCCAACCTTTGCCCCTGGCACCATGCATCCACATGGGTGCACCTCTTTCACACTGCTCAGTGACAGCATAATGGGAATGACAACACAGTACTACGCAGTATCCGTATGTGGTGAACATGCACTACAGAGTGCCATTTGATACCAAAACTGTACAGGATGGCAAGGAGAAGGGTGCCCATCTAGAGCCAACTTGAACTGGCCAATCTGGTCCAGTTGATGGAGCCCATGCCTCTGCCCCTATTTGGGGAGGCAGGGCCAGGAGTGCGGTGTGGGTGGATGTGGCGGTGGCCCTGGAGGAGGCCACAGCCATGGAGAGGATGGCAGAGCAGTGCAGGCACCGCTATGGTGACCTGCAACGGTGGGGCCCAGACAGGCTTGCCGGCCTGCGGGCATGTGCCAGGAGGGGCACAGTGCCATGACCAGGTAGGTGCCCCATCCATACACTGTCAATGTCCATACGGGTATCATGGTGGCATGTGTCCAGCACATGGGGAGCCGTCCAGTGTTGGCCGTGGTGGTGGTATCAGGGTGGGGGGGAGGATGGATATGGCTGTGTGAGATTGCACACACACGGGGCGGGGGAGACTTTGCTACCAGATTGTACTGATGTTCCTCTCTCC
Organism: Neoceratodus forsteri; assembly: GCA_016271365.2. Classification (NCBI taxonomy): domain Eukaryota; kingdom Metazoa; phylum Chordata; order Ceratodontiformes; family Ceratodontidae; genus Neoceratodus; species Neoceratodus forsteri. The sequence continues at coordinate 184,681,553 of CM057455.1, forward strand.
ATGTTTTCACCCTAGGCCCAGAGGAGCACTGGCGGGCGAGGGAGAGGAGGCTGTGCCAAGATGAACAGCAGGTTGGGAGGGCTACCTAACAAGACAGGCACAGAGACCAGCCTGATAATGGTGATTGCCTTACATCCATGATTACTATTGCATGCTGTGTAACAGGGCAGGCAGCAGGGCATGGCCACCATCCATTGACACCACTGCCATGCATGCAACTTGTTATAGTCCAGCACTGTCCAGTGGTACTGCATGTCTGTGAGTGTGTCAATGGTGGTCCATGCGTGCACTGGGTACATGGCTGTGCCACTGCGCTCGCACTGCATAGCCATGTCACTGAACAGCCACGGTGGTGCTGTGCAGGATTTGGCCAGTGGGTGTGTGCAGTGGTCCACATGGCTGTGTGCACCTGGGCGGACAGGTCCTGTGGACGTGATCACTGTGGTGGTCACACTCCATCACAGAGGCATGTCCACGGCCGTATGCTATGCAAAGTGGGTGGGCTGCATGGGGCTGTGCATTCACACCTATTGACTCTGCTCCCTTGTCCTAGGGTGGATGGAAGCTGCAGGAGATCAGGGTGGCATTGAGGGAGATTCTCCAGGTAGCCAGAGTGTCACTGGAATACCTAAATGATTGGGCAGGCTCGGTGTCTGAAGACTCATGGCAGGAGGAGAAGCCAGAGGGGGAGCGGGGCTCCTGCTGAGCTTGAAATGCCCTGATTTCCCTACCCTGGACACACCCTCACACCCTCCTTCCCTCTACCGTTTGTTCACCCTGCCCTTACATGCCCCCACCTTGTTTGTGTCCTTCCCCAAAACCTTTGTAAATACTTGTACATAGTTTTGTTTGCTTTTGAAATACATTTCCTTTGATATGCCTACTGTGGTGGTCCCTGATTTGCAGCGGGCTATAGGTGCTCAGCTGCAGTGGTGTGCATGGTGTCAGGGGGGTGCAGTCATGTGCGTGTGTGTGTGTCGGTGGAGAAGTGAGTATGGTTTGGGAGTGGCTATCAGTCACTGTCTGTGGTGTTTGTGTGTTGTTCCCTGTGCACTGGATGACCGTGTGCAGTGGTCCATGGTGCATGCTCTGTGTCCATGGTGCACCTGTCAGACCATCCATGGCCTGTGCAGCTGACACCCTTGCATGTGTGTGACATGCACAGTCCACTGGCATGTCAGTGGAGGCTGTCCATGCAGGACAGCCACTGTACCCGGCACAATGCCAGGTTGCATCCTGTCACTGGTGTGGTGCATGTCTGCCTCGGGTGACACTGTGGCCTCCGCTGTTGTTGTCCCACCTCCATGCTGTCACTTGTGTGTGTTGCAGGGGATGTGCACCACTGTCTGTCACTTGTGCTCTGAACAAATGCTGGTGGCGTACTGCTCCATGGTGCCTGCACAGGGTGGCTGGCACTCCTGTTCCATGGAGGAGTGCTGGCCATGTGTACACGGTTTCCATGGCCACACGCTGGAGGCTTGGTTGACCCGCTACTGTGTCCCTGTGTTGGTGTGCCCTTGGGTATGGGTGGGTGTTTGTCCATGCACTGTGTTGCATCCTGTGTGGTGCATGCTTCCATGCACCACTGTGGGTGTCTCGTTGGCTGTTGTGGCTAGTGATGGTTGGGATGTGTTCTTGGGAGGTGTGCAGGGTGCTGTGCCACTGGTGGTGGGGTCATGGGCATGCCCTGTCACGTGGGGTACCTCATGGCCAATGCATGGTCATCTCTCTCAGCTGTACCTTGGGGGGACGTGCATGGTGGCACTGTGTATGCAGTCATTGCATCGCTGTGTGCTGCTACCCGCTGATGGGTGCTCATGGTGGGGCTGACTTGCATGGTTCTGTTGTGCACAGGGTTGCATTGTCACAGTGGGGGTGGTGGCATGCATGGGGTATCCTGCGCGTGAACTGCTCCTGGGCAGGGCATCTGGGAGTCACGGTGCAGGGTGTGCTCTGCATTGGTGGGATGGTGTGGCATGGGGTGGTCTGCCCTCCTTGTGTGCCAGTCACAGCTTGCCAAGGGGTGTGCTGGGACACCATGCCCCAGCTGTGGGTTCGTTGCTGGTATCCATGAGCCGGTGGTTATTCCGGCTCTCCATCGGTTGTGCAGTGCATGTGGTGTGGGGGTGATGTCTGTTCTGCTGTGTGCTCCTCTGCACATCTGTGGCATGGGTGGTGGGCCCTGCATCCTGTCCCTGTGCATCCCTGGTTGTGCTGTTGCACTGCTGCCCTGCTCCACCGGTATCCCTGGTTGCACTATGGTGCATCTAGATTGCTCCACTAAGCATCCCTGGTTGCTCTATGGTGCATCTGAATGCAACTGCACATCCCTAGTTGTGCTATGGTGCAGGTGGCGCGATGTTCAGTGGTGTGTCACAGGAGCATCTTGACCTGCACAGTTTTGAATATGTGCTTCTTGCGCATGGGCGCAGTAGACTTGAGCTTGCTCCTGCTGTTGTGCACTTTTTGGGTGCAGTTTAAATATCTGGGCCAATTATGTTTAAGCCATGGCTGTTTCACAGTTATCTGGATTAACACAGATAGCAAGCTGTCCCACTGCAATCATCAGATCACAACTTAATTTAGTACCAGGCTGTGTAACAAATAGACTGTGTCAGAGTCCCTGCATCTCAACTCAAGTTACATTTCAAAACCACATCTTGCCAAGTAACACAACTTGGGTCCAACCTTTTCAATACTCTCATGGCTGCAGAGAGGCAAATTTAAATACAGTGCATGATACAGTATGTTGCAGAATTATTTTTTGTGATGTACACATGTCACCTAGTTAATGAATCCTCAGTCAGATTTGTTGCACTCTTATGAAAAAAAAGGAACAGATAAAAAAAATGATATAGTAACCAGCATGGATTGGAAATGGATATTCCATAGGTTCCTATAGACAGAACTGCTGCTGTACCATTGATACAGGCCTTCAGCACAGGAGAGTCATTTGTTAACCTGTAAAGAAACAAAATAAATTTACTGTCTATTTTTGACCATTGCAGATCAGAAAAGCAACAGAAAACAAAACACACAGCTAAAGGAAGTTGAATAGCATAAAAACATTAGTACACATACTCACTTTATAGTTTTAGTAGTTAGAATCCTTGTGCCTGTGGTTGATGGATGTGGTCTACTATTCGACTCCCTCTCCCATGGGGTGGTCAATGTAATGGAAAAACATTGTCAGAATGACACTGGTGGTGGGTGCTGATGGTCATAGCTGTGGCCCATGATGACATTCCCTCTGACATCTTCATGCATCTGGTGGTGGCAATGGCTAACAGCGGTCTTATGGTGGTGGTCCAGGAGGGCACACAAAGTTATTCCCTCTGGTGGCAGAGGCTAATAGCAGTCTTATGGTGGTTGTCCAGTGGGGCAAACAAAGTCATTCCCTATGGTGGCAGTGGCTAACAGCAGTCTTAAGGTGATGGTGATCTGTGGGGCACATGGTGACATTCCCTATAGTGGCACTGACTAACAGCAGTCTTATGGTGGTGGTCCAGAGGGCACACAAAGTGGTTCCCTCTGGTGGCAGTGGCTAACAGTGGTCTTATGGTGATAATGTTCTGGGAGGCACACAGTGACATTCCAGGTAGGAGCTGTCTCGGTCTTTAACAACTATCTGAAAGAAATCCAGGAGTGGATGGATTCCAGCTGGTTGAAGTTGATCTCGGAACAGACTGAGGTACTGGTTGTGGACCCAGGTCACCGGATAGGGGGGTTGGGGGTTGGTTTGCCCTTGGAACTTTTTCTCGGTGGCATTTCATTCCCGATCTCCAAATGGGTGCATAACCTGGGGGTAATTTTTAATGAAGGGCTAACCTGCATTCACAGGTGTCGGCTGTCATCAAATCTTCCTTTTATTATCTTAGGGATATCGCCAGAGTTAGGCACTTTGTTCGCTCTGATGACCTTCCTATTTTGGTCCATGCCTTTGTGTCCTCATGCTTAGATTATTGCAACTCCCTCTACCTAGGGCTTCCTGGAGTGGAAATCCACTGCCTGCAGCTGGTGCAGAACGTGGCAGCCTGGCTTTTGACAGGATCTGTTCGGTCCTGTCATATTACACTGGTGCTGAGTGAACTGCACTGGCTGCCAGTAGAGTGGCAGATCACCTTTAAAGTCGGTTTACTGACTTTTAAAGCCCTACACAGACTGGGCCGGATTACCTGAAAGAGCTCCTTATTCCTTACTGTGCTGGACGATCGCTCTGCTCGGCTGATGGTTGTTGCTAGAGATTCCAAGGGTGTGTTGGAAATCTTCTGGGGCACAAGCATTCATGTACGCAGCCCCTACCCTTTGGAATTCTCTACCCCAACGATTACGGGAGTGCACAACTGTGGAGAAATTCAAGCATCCTTTAAAATCTTTTCTGTGGCAACAGGCATTCAGTCACTGATCTTCCTAATGATGAATGGTAAACTGTTATTTTAATGTTAATTGTATTGATGTTAGTTTGAACTGTATTGATGTTTGACCTGTTTTTTAATTGTTAGGCACCTTGGCTATTAGATAAGGTGCCTTATAAATCACTTTTATTATTATTATTATTATTATTTCCTATAGTGGCACTGGCTAACAGCAGTCTTGTGGTGCAGGGGCCAGGTTATATTGTGCTCTCTGTTACAAATGTGATGTGACATATGGAATTTGAGTCACTCTGAGTGGGACACTCATTTAACTTTATGAAAAGAAAACATGTATCATACAACAAATGTGACAGCCTTTTAACCACTTCAGTTAAAACCTGCCAACATTAACCTCATCATCATCCTCATAAAGAAGGCTGCCCTCAGTCATCTATGTCTGAATTCTGACCACTGGGAAATTCTTTCTCCATTGTGTCATCATCTACATCAGTGGTAGGCCGTTTCATGCTGCCACTGCTAGTGCCACCAGGATGGTCCATTTCTACATCAGCAAAACCATGGCTAGGCCAGGATATGAATACTGAGGTTACAGTCTAAGCTGATATGTGCCTCTCATTAATTTTATATGAATGTTAGCAAATTGACATTTGCAGGAGAGAGGTTTGTACGATGATCCTAAACTATTGCACCTGCTGAGCTGAATACCCTCTCAACACTTACACTGGAGGGTGGGCATGTCAGGTACTTCAGTGCCACTGCAGTCAGCTCTGGCCATTCACTGATCTTTCCACTCCAGTATAAAAGATGATCATCAGTTATTGACAGATGTCTGCTTTCAGACAAATATGACTCAACCATTCTCTGTGCTGCACTAAGTCCAGTGGCTGATGCATCATCCTGTTCTCCGGAATAATTTATGTCACAAATCCCCACTTACGACAAAGCCTCCCAAAGTGGGTTGATGCCAACCACTTTGGATGACAGACCACCTGGGAATGCAGTCCCCTTCCCCTTACAGGATATGCTTGATACTCCTACAGGTTCACCTTCAGCCTGATTATGCTGCTGAGGTTTGCTGTCTTTGGTACATGACTTCTGTGCACCATGAACCAAGAGCACCAGTTGCCCACTGACATTTTTTACCTATTCAGGCCCGCTCTCCAGTACTGAGCTAATTCCATGTTTGTATCATGGGTACAGCATTGTTGCTATTTCAAAGTTGTCACTACACTGAATGTTCAAGATGTGATGATTCTGGTCGAATACTGTCAGCATGTGTTTCAGCAACATTCTGTCAGCACTGTCTCTGGCAACATCAGGGCTATGCTGTACATTCACCAATGTCTGCCTCAGCACCTGCAGCAGTGGAATTGATTGGCTAATGGAGACAGACTCGACACTCATTGTCTATGTGGCATGTTCAAAAGGCCACAAAGTTGTTATTACAGAGTCCATGAGGTGCCACTGTTCAGTCATCTTAGACGTGGAGGCCCCGCAACTGTCATGGCTAGTGTGTATAACAAGATATTCTGAGATGACTTTTTATTGTTCATACAACCTCTCTGCCATGTATAAAGTGGAGTTTCTCTGGATGACAACTTCTGGCTTCAAGCAGTGCAGAGGGAGACTGTTTCAGATCTGTAACTGCTGAAGTTGGTCATGGGCCTTTGCAGAGTGTGAAAAGTGAGAACAGATATGGCATGCAACAATCAGCATTTCCTTTATATCAGGGTGCTGCAGAAACTCCTGTGCCACAAGATTTAAACAGTGGGATATGCATGGAACCTGAACAAAGCCACCATTCGTGATGCATTTCCCACATTTGACCCATTGTCACTTGCTATGAACCCAGTTCTCAGGGACAGGAGTTCAGCCACTTGTCAGTTTCCATCAGTACCAAGTCCAACATATTTTCACCAATGTGTGAACAGGTCACGTTGTGCATAGCAATCATTGCATGCTGTTGAATTCTGGAAGATTTCTACCATGACACTCCACCTTACTGCACTGATTATTCACACTACCAACAGCACAAACAACACCTGGCACCTGTGCCCAATGTGCAGGTATACACAAATATGAACTCCTTGCTGTTCTGCCACTTGTCCACAAATCCATACTTGAATGGAGAGGAGGAATGTTGAAGGGCATGTCTTGCAGAGTCGGACACAGTACAGTACAACTTGGGGACAGCATAGGTCAAAAAGTATGTCCTGGATGGGACTTTCCATTTTGGACAGGTAAATGAAGCAAACTGCTGGAACCCAGAATTCTCCACAAAGAAGGACAAAAGATCAATTGCCACCATTTCAGCTACAGCAACATTAAGTTCACGTGACACTGTATGATTGGATGGGTACTTCAGCTTATGTGCAAAAACACTCTGTAACATGGGCTGACTTAAACATTTTACATGTGGTGTGATGACAAATGGTTCTGATTTGCGAATGGCAGGGGGTGGAGTGTGGATGTTTGATGAAGACGGTCGCACAGGTGATAATAACAAATCCACAAATGCAGTTATTTTGCCAGAATTATCAACTGGGGTTGATGTACCTCTTGCACTAGACATACAGCATTCACTACCACCACCACCAAAACTGCTGCTCTCACCAGCACTGAACAACATTTCAAAATCATTATGCTCCTCCACCTCATCATGCCTGTAGTAATCCTCTGCTCTTATTTCATCACTTCTGCACACATTTAATTGCATACTTGATTTAACATTAATGGAAGGGGATAACATGCTTGTTAAGGTTGATGATGAGGGTGAACACCCCACTGTGGTATTAGCTGCCATCTTGTGCTTGGTCCACAGAGCCATGTGCCTGTTTTTAAGATGTGTATGCTGTCCTCCTGTGCCCAGATGACTCCCCTTTTTACCTCAACTCACACACGCATGGCAACCCTGGCAGACAGCAACTGAGTCATCATTTGCATCTTGTACAAAAAAATCCCAAACAAGGGATTGTGATGCTCTAGTTTTAACATGTTCCTTATGCTGCTTATTGGACTCCATTTTTTTAAACCATGAAGTGGAAGTGGGGTGCTACATGATTTTTCTGGCAGGACACACTTGGACTGCAACTGACCACCACGACTACCTATTATTATTACTGGGTCATCATCATCACCATCAAATGAAACTGGCAAATCACAACTTTTTATGGGGGGTGAATTAATGCAAACAAACCCAGGCACAGCCACCTTGAATTTATTTTTCTCCGGTTCCCAGCTGGGGTCCCTTACATCACCATTATCATATTCATCATCATCATCATCACCCACATCTGCTGCTTGGATGCTGGCATGTGGACTGCATGTTGCAACCACAGCAACATCATCATCATCAATTATCATCATCAACACCACCATCACCTGATATTTTTTCACCACACTGTGAATCACTGCATGGCAGATGCATGACCTGAACCACGATGAAGAAATGTCACATTGTATGCTGTCATTGACATGATGATCAGAATCTTCATGTTCAGTTATTGGGATGTTACTGGGAAGTATGACATCATCTACACTGCCACTCACTGCTTTTGCTTCACTCGCCACTATATTTTTGGACAGGTAAACTGGTCAGAAGTGGAACTTTAGGCAGTAATACTCATACCACCACCAGCAACTGCACTAACACCACCAGCTGGGACAACATCATATCCTCCAACTATGAGTGAAGCTACTGATTGCACTGTAAAAACACTGAAGGAGAAATACCCTTCCTCACATCAGCAATGCACTTCTGTGTCTCGTACTACCACACTCACAATTTTACCACCCTGCAGCAGTGCCATGGTGAGAAACAGCTTGCTTCCATGTCTCCTTGTGGGCATTTTGGGGATCAACAAGAATATTTCTAAACAAATATAGATTTTGGACCATTCACTCTGGGTGGGGGACACTGGATGTGAACCAAAAGCAACTGTGGCTTCAGCAACAGATACAGATGCAAAGTAACAAGTTCAACAACAACAACTAACCAGTGGTGCTGAAGTAATCAAAAATCCAATCTGGAAAATAATTCCTTTTGCTGGTGGAGGGGAAGCACTGACTGCAGATTTTTATGGTGGTGCAAGCAGCAAAACCAAGAAAAGATACCACAATGGCAGTCCAAAATCATGCAGCTGACAGTGGATAGAGAGTTCACACTGCTGCACCTGCAATTACACTGTGGCACAATGAAAGATGTATTATTAGATGTCATGCACTCAGACACACTCACACACACACACACACACACACACACACACTCATACACAAGTTGTCTATAAGTAATGCTTAGTAAATTGAAAACTTCAGTAATATGCCATGTATTTTAAACAACCTGAAATTATGAACTGCTGCACCAGATCCACAACACACAATCAGCAAAAAAATGTCAGCAATTACTGAAAATATTACTGTGTGTATATTAACACAGTCAGTTATGTAACAAAGTTATGTAACAAAAATATAACCAAAAACAAAGAACGCCCTATTTCTCCAATTGAAATCTGCCTACACCACAGATACGCCCTCCCCCAAAGCACACTTCCACTGTCTCTTACTACACGGACTCAATGTTGTACATTAACATTCAAAATCCACACACAAACAATAAACGCTCAATGATATGAGCACAGGAGGGTTTTCTACAATCGATGAACTAAAGTTTGAGCAAAATATTACTCAAAAAGGCTTTTTTAACAGCTTTTAGAAAGTTTGAATCACAAAAAGCTTTCAGAGCAGGCTGTCTCTTACAGCTTCCTACACACACTACCCTGAACTGAGGCTGTGCAGAACAATGTAGAGCCCATGTGACCTGAAATCCCATGAATCACTGCAAAATTCACCTTTGCAGCTTAAAAACAAGGTGAAGTGAGGCGACGATGATATTTTCAATGCTTCACCTTTAAAATTGGTGGAGTAGTGGTTTGGGAAGGTGGAGTAATGCAAAGTCATTGTTTGCAATGGACTTTCCATTACCGATTATAATGCAAAGTACTCCATTTCACGTTGCAGAGTACTCCTTGAATTCACCTTTACTCCGCAAATCACTTCACAGGTCAAATTGAACCAACTTGGCCCACCACTACCACTGAGAAGAAGATGGCAGCCACATGAAAACAAAACCCCAGAGGTCAAAAGGAAATTGCACTTTTGTGAATGCTTTTAAAAGTTTTCGTGGTACACATATATTTTGTTCCATAGGGTATAATGGAAAACTTTAAAGTTTAATAACTTTTGAATGGATTACTTTTTTTCATTGAACCTTCAAAAGGCTCTTCCTTCACCCAGTCCCCATTTACCCTGAAACTTTCAGAGCATATGGACAAATCATTCGGGCTGCAGAGATGAGCACAGAATTTGAAAAGGTTGAAGATTTTTCACACTTTTTCACACTTCACAGCTCTGCAACTGAAGATCCGACTGGAACAAAAATCTCCAGATCCAGCCATCTATTGGACCACACTGCACATGCAAACCTTCATGCAAATTAAATTAAAACAGCTGCAAATTTATTAAAGTACAAAATTTGGGGTTTAACATAGAGTGGCTGTGCAACCCTAAGTATACTGGCTCGATCGGGGCCATTATAATATAATATAATATAATATAATATAATATAATATAATATAATATAATATAGCCATACAAGGAGAGGCTAAAGGGAGCTTAATATACATACCCTTGAGGAAAGGACGAAGGGGTGGACATGATGAAAATGTTTAAGTACCTCAGTGGAATCAACAAAGTCCAAGAGGGTAGCATCTTTCAGAAAAAGAGATATACAAGAACAAGGGGACACAATTTGAAGATAGAGGGGGGGACGGCTCAGGGGCAATGTGAAGGGAGTATTTTTTCACAGAAAGGGTGGTGGACACATGGAACAGTCTTCCTGAGAAGGTTGTGCGGTCTAAAACTGTGGGATAATCCAAGAATGCATGGGCCAGACATAAGGCAATTTTTGTGGGGTGTAGGAAGAAATAGGCTGTTGGTTAAATAGGATCTGCAGCTTATCCTCTAGGTAGGGAAATGGGCAGACTATGTGGGCCAAGCAGTCCTTATCTGCCATCAAAGTCTATGTTTCTATGTTTCTATATCTCTCTATATCTATATACAGTGTATATATATATATATATATATATATATATATATATATACATATATATATAATATATATATATATAGGCCCAGATATTCAAAAGGTTGCGCCATGCCGCAGCAGAGGTTCTTAACGTACATAACTCCAAAAATCGCCATTCTGCGATATTGAGAAAGGGCCAGTTAGCCACCGAAAACAATCTGAGGCACAGCGCAATGGAAATGAAGGCATGTGCAGCCCGAAGGCGGTCCATGCATAAAGTGCACAATCACGATATTTGAACACTTGCGCCAATGCGCAAGAGTGGCTCAGCCGAGGATGCGCTTGCACGGATGTGAGCCAAAATAAAAAGGCTCAAGGGAGCGGCGCAAGAACTCTAGCAGGCCGCAAACCGGGGGAGAGAGACAGAGAGACAGAGAGAGAGAGAGAGAGAGACAGAGACAGGAGCAGGAAGGGCAGAGAGGGACAGTGGGTCCTGGAGGACAGAGAGGCCAGTGGGGGGTGCCCGGTGCAGTGGAAGCAGCAGTGGGGGCAGTGAGGGTAACACAGGAACAGCAGCTGGGGGGGGCAGGAGCCAGGGAGATGGACAGTGTCAGCTTCCACATGGAAGCTGTAATGAGGGGGGTGAGACAGCATGCTGCAGGGGGACGTGGCCGTGGAGGGGCCCGTTGGCGGTACGGCCCCGACAGGCGGTATCGGGCCCGCATCAGCTACGAGCTGTACAGCGATGTCGAGATTGTGGCCCGGTACCACCTGAACAGGGCAATACTGAGACAGCTCAGTGAGCTGTGCAGTGATGTGATGCAGGCACCCTCACGACGGAGTCATGATCTGTCCGTGGAGACCAAGGTGACAGCCTGCATGTGCCTGCTCACCACGGGCACCTTCCAGAGGCTGACAGGGGACACCACAGGCATTACGCGGTCGGCCACATCACGCATCCTCACCCAATTCCTCAGCGCACTGCTGCCTCATGCTGCGGGTACATCCATTTCCCCAGCACGCGGCAGAGCATACAGCAAACATGCAGGAGTTCCACAGGGTAGCACAAATGCCTGGCATGCTGGGTGCCATAGACTGCACCATGTGGCCATTCGCCATGCCACCTGGCCCCGACGACAAGCATATCCGAACCGAAAGGGCTTCTCGAGTGTCAACTGCCAGGTGGTGTGTGATGCCACTGGGCGCATCATCACATGTCTGTGCCACACACCCTGGTGGAGCACATGATGCCTTCATATGGCACCAATCTGCACTGTGCCATCGATTCGAGTGGGAACATCCCACGGGTCATCTAGTGGGTGAGTACACATGTATGGAATGCAAACTCTGTGCAAGGGTGGGAATGACACAGGTGCCATGGTAGTGGCACACAAGGATATAGGCAATATGGACCTGACCTAACACTGATCTCCACTATCTCCACACAGGTGACTGTGGATACCTACTCCGTCCCTGGCTGCTCACACCATACCGGCGCCCACGACCCCAGCGCAGCTACGGTTTCAATGAGGCACATGCCGCAACACGGAACATCATCAAAGCGGGTGTCGGATACTCAAAGCACGCCCGATGCCTGGACACCTCCCGTGAGACCCTACAGTACAAGCCCCAAAAGGCCTGTGGGATATTCCTGGCCTGTTGCATCCTGCACAACATGGCCAAAGACCATGGGATAGCCGTACAGGTCCAAGAGGGGGACAGCGATGGGGACGCCAGTGGCGCCGGTGATATGGGTGATGAGCCGCCCCCCCTAGGACGGAGGGACCCCCGACTGACACGGCAGGCCCAGCTGCACCGGGACACCATTGCAGAAGAGCACTACGCCCAACACAGGTAAGTCAAGGGGACATGTGCAGGCAACACTGTCTATGCACAAACCACAGGCACACAGGGGAACACACCGTGCATGAAGGTCAGGGGAGTTGAAGGGTCTAGGCATACCAACACATCATCAGAGAGGGGTGAGCACTCAAATGAACACACACACACACACCAGGCAGCATACAGGGGCAGCAGCACAGCACTGCAGAAATTACACGCTATCACACAGCACCACCAACCACCCTCACCACCTGGACTGTCCACGTACGTGTGTCAGGACCTGGGCAACCTTGCACCTTGGTGTACAGTGCAATGCAGGCATCATCATCCACACGCACCTGTGGACAGCAGTTGGGAGAGTGTGCAGGTGGTCCGTGTGTCAGTTTGGTGAGCAGAGCACCCAGCAGTGCACTGCCCACCATGACACACATTGCACACAGGGCAGCACCAGACAGGGCCTGCATTGGGAGACAGCTCAGTCAGGGAGCACTGTCCCACGGCCACCACGGATGTGTGGGCGGCCCGCCATGGCCTAGCAGCACTGGCAGGCTGCGCAGGGGCCACATCGGGTGGCACTACTGCACCACCAGGTGTCCCAGTGTGTGACCGCGACCTTGCCCGCACAGGGGTCTGCATCCCGCGAAAGAAACTTGCACCAGGGGTGCTCGGGATGCCCACAGCAGAACCCGGTGTCGACAGGCCTGGTGTCGCACGACGCCAGGAACAGGGAGTGGAGTGCGCACTGTGTGGGGTGCATGGTACAGGGTCACCAGACAGTGTGGTCAATGTGGTCGCCACAGAGACCACTGCCTGGGTCAGCCTGTCGATGGCAGCGGTCACATCCGTCCGCATATGGACCATCTCGGCCCGGTCCTGAGCACCTCCCTGCTATGCCTCCACGGACACAGTCAGTGCCTCACAGACCTTGCAACCCGCCCCTGCAGCTGTACCGACTCCTGCAGCAGGCGGTGTGTTGGCGTCAAAGGTACTGTGCCCCAATGGCATCGTGACCCCCAGGGTGTGGATGGTCCTGGTGCACAGCACCCCTTGAGGGTGGCCACTGTTCGCCAGGACCAGGTATGGGCTGATCTAAGGGTGGTGGACAAGTGCCACTGCCTGACGCTGTCCCCCCAGGCCTGGTGTGCAACTGCTGCTGCCGCCCCTCCAACTGGTGAGCCCCCAGGTCCACCTGTTCCACCCCTGTGCTGTCAACAGTGCCAGACACCTGCTCAGCCACCGATGCTGCCCACGGTGCTGACAGGCCCAGCCTGTGACTGTGCCAGCATGCTGGTACACAGGTGTGGAACTGGATGGCCCAGGGCACGTGCTGCCTGCCATGTGTCCCTCGTGGGACACACACCTCACTGAGCCATGCAGGCCTGCCATCATCAATAGTGCCGGTGCGTGCCACTGCCATAGGCACAGCATGCTGGCACACCTGCATGCCAAACTGCTGTGACACAGGCTGTGCACCCCCTGCACCTGTATCACTGCCGGCGGAGTTGTCGGCCCAGCCAGCCTGCTGCTGCAGTGCGTGCAGGCTGCTGGCAGAGGTGGAAGGTCCCTCCTCCTGGTCCAGCAGGTCTGCCTCACTGTCAGCACCCACCACCACCGTCTCCTGCAGACGAACAGGATCTGAAACAGAAAGAGAGTACATGTGAGTGCATGTGAACAACAGCCCCTACAACATCACCATGACATACCATGCAGTGATGGGCTTCCACCTGTCTGGAATCCTCCACCAGGAACACCTGCAATGGCACTTTCGGCTGCGTGGCGCAGCCAGTGTCTCCTTGGTCGGGGTCAGCTGCAACACCACTGGTGGTCCCCACCAGTGGCAGCACGTGCCCCTGAAGGCTACACCTTCTCCTTCAGCCTCCTGCGGTCAGTCCCCATCTTCTTCAGGCATTCCTCCATGGGCGCTGGTGGCTTCTGTGCAGGTTGACGGCCAGGCTACCCCCTCCCATGCAGCTGCACGCTGCTGAGGTGCCCTCATCCCACTCAAAGCGGCTCATCCTCCAGTACTGCCTGGAAGAGGGCCTCGGTCTCTGCTGTGTGATTCGGCCTCCTCCTCGCCTGCCGTCCACAGCCTCGGCCTGGTTCTCGTCACTCATGCTGATCTGTATGGGTGGAAGTGGACACCTGTCACTGTGCAGTCCACAGCATTTCCCCATGAGCATAGCTGCAGCCTTTCCTCGCCGCATGGCAGATACTGATGGAAGGTGCCCTCTGCTCTTAAGTGCCCTCATCATGCTCAGCCCCTCAACCTGTGACATCCTCCAGCACCCCTGCCCATGAGCATTGTCCTGAGCATCACACAGCATGTAACTCACCTCTCAGCTGCAACAACCAAATCGGCCCACAACCCAGTGTCGCACTTTTATAGCGCAACACATCCAAATGAGTGTGGGCGCAACTTTAATAAGCTAATCGCGCCTGCGCCTTTGCATAGCTGATCGACTGATTTGCATATGTCAGCTGAATATCAGCGATATTGCGCTTAGCGCAATAGGGAAGATCGGCTGAGCCGATGGCGCATGTTTCTGGCTGTGTGCCACTGCATTGCGCATGCCCAGACGGAGTTACGCGTCGTCGATCACGCTGCAGACCTGCTGGCGGAATGGCGATTCGGCCATAGCCACCATTGTGCCAGTGGCGCTGCAGCACTGGGCACTATATGGCGCTGTGGCACTTCTGCGCGATAGTCCACTGTGGCACTGGTGCTCTGCTTAGCAGTCATGCAGGATGCCTATACATCCTATGGTGCTGTGCGTATGCTGCGTCATGCCGTGACCTTGTGTATGCCCTCCGACCCCGGGCTGTGGGCATGCCATGTGTCGTCCAATGCGCTGTCTGGTTACAGTGCCATGTAAAGTGTGGCGCTGTGTGAACAAGCGCAATTGGAGCTGTGCTGGTCTATTGCGCAACAACTCCGCGTGGGGTCACAGCGCGGTGGGGCGCCATATTGCCTGCTGTAAAGTTGGAGCCATGGCTCGGAGGAGGCGGTGTCCTGGAGCCCAGTTGAAGTGGCCAACCTGGTGGCCTAGTGGAAGCCCACTATGAGGACTATATGGTGAGGCCCCCTCACGGACCTAGGACCCATGTGTGCAGCAAGTGGCCACTGACCTGGTGGGGGTCACTGGCGGGGCAGTCTGCGGAGCAGTGCCGGCTACGGTACAGTGATCCCGCGGAGGAACCCGGAACTGTTAGCAGCGGCTGCATTCCCGTGCCAGGCGGGGCCTGGTGCCTAGGCCACGTGAGTGTACCATCTATTCACCTATATTCTCTGTAGGGGTGTGTGTGTGCCTGGGTGGCTGTGCATCGGTGTGTCAGTGTGTGCAGCTGTGCGATGGATGGTTATGGCTGTGTGGGCAGGCAGTCTTACTGGGGCAGGGGGCACTCTGCTTTTGAGTCACACTGATGTTTGTCTCACCATATGTCTCCCACAGGCCGGATGGTGAGGCGCCGGACCAGGCTGATGTGAGCCATGCCAGGGCCCCAGTGCCACAGGCACATCGAGGCAACAGCAGCAGCAGCATCAGCAGCAGCAACAGCAGCAGCAGCAGCGGCAGACCGAGCTGCTGGAGGGTGTGGTATCATTACGTCATGGATGCTATTGCATGCTGGGGGCAGGACCACCAACCATGATGGACACAACCAAATGGGAGGTCGTAGTTCCACTAGGCGAAACACTAGTGAGTCCCACACTGGAGTACATGTACAGTTCCGGAAAACATACCTGCGTATGGACGGGGACTGGGTGGAGCGTTCACAGGGGGCGACATGGATGGTGCATGGATTGCATCACAAGTCCTATACAGACGGTTGGCGGAACTGAACATGTACTCCCTGGAGGGAGGAGGGTGTGGGGATATGATGGGGACATACAAGTATTGTACAGGGAACAGAGTGCAGGAAACAATATTTGTCAGTGTAAGAGGATGTTCCAGGACTAGGGCATGGGATGCAGTTGGAGGGCTCGTTTAAGAGGAACATCCGAAAGTGTTTCTTCACATAATGGGTGGTGGGCGGTGGAACACCCTGCAAGAGGATGTGGTGGGGACTGACTTGGTCACAGGATATCTGTATGTGTGGGTTCGCCATGAGGGACTTCTGGAGGTCAGGGGTGAGGGAGCGGACTTATAGGACAAGAGAGTGATCGTACAAGGCCAAATGGCCAGACTGGGTGTCCATAGGCCCTTATCTGCCGACACTGTCTATGTATCCATGTATGGGCGTGACACAGGTGACCTGCATCACAGTGCAGCATCACGACACGTCTGTGTATGCATCACAGGTGGTCAGGCATGCACTGGGCACATAGCTGTGTAACTGACATCGCATCACGTTGCAACATCACACGACAGCCTAGTTTGTACTGTGATTGACATGGGCAGTGTGTGTGGGTGGTGGTGCGCATGGCTGGTGCCGCCTGTTTGTGATAGCCATGTGCATATTCACTGTGGGTGGGTGCATGCCATCACATGTAGCTACGATGGGTTAGATGGGTTGCAGGTTGGGTGGTGTTCAGGGTTGTGGTCAGTCTCAGCCATTGACTGTGTTCCCATTTTCCTGAGCCTCGGTGTGCTTCAGGCGCATGGCGCATGATGTCGCGCCCTGACCCAGGTTGTGGTCAAAACCGGGAGCTCCTGCAAGCCCTACAGTGCCAGGGGAGCGGGCGCGAGACATAGGAGGGGACGGCGGCAGGGGAGGACAGAAGCCTGCTGGGCCGTAGCCCACCTTTCATTTGACCTTCACCCATCCCTTTCACCTGCCTTCCCTCTCCAAGTTTTTCCTCCCCTTGAACACCCCTGCCTTTTACCCATCCCCCCAACGTACATAGTTATAACTTTATTGTTCACTGTTTTTATTTCAATATACATTTCTATTTTGGTACAACTGCTGTGTTGGTGTCTGCTTTGCAACTGGCTCTGGGTGCTCCGTTGCAGGGGTGTACATGCCATCTGGGCTACTATGGTCCTGGGTATATGTGTGTGTGTGTGTGTGTGTGTGTCCATGGGGAGGTATCACCAGCATAGCATTGCCTTTCTGTTGCTCTTGCCATCTGCTGCCACCCACTGCTGGGTGCACAGGAGTGGAGTCTGGCTGGTCTGCTTCTCCTGCAGCATGGGGTTGCCATGTGGCAGCAGGGGAGCCCAGTGTTTCCTGCAGTGCCTGTCACTGCACATGAGCGGGTGTCTTGGGGCACGTGCACGCTGTGCTCAGCGTGACGGGGGACTGATGTGCACTGTGGTTAACCCTCGGGTGTGGCAATCTCTGCCTGCCAGTGGTTGTGCTGGGGTGTCATGGCTCTGCTATGCTTTAGTTGGCTTGTCCCCATGGGCACGTGGATCATCCATCCCACCCCAGTGATGCTGTGCTTGGGGTGTGCCAGTGTGGTGTGGGTTCTGCAGTGAGTTCCTGTGCCCATGTGTGGCATGGCTGGCGTGGGCCCCAGCCTGCCTCCCTGGATGTGCAGTTCCATTGCTCTGGGGGGCTGTGCTGTGCTATGGCAGCTCTGCACTGCTCAGCTGAGCTTCCATGGTTGCGCCATAGGCGCAGCATTTTAGCTCAGCCTCTCCCTACCTGGTTGCGCCATGGCGCAGTATGTGCGATATTGGGCGTTGGTTGCTTGCAATTTGCTCTGCTCCATGTTTGAATATCGCACCTGATGGCATTTTGCAACTGGTTTAATGCTTGCTCCTGCTGTGCGCTACTTTTGAGCGCAGTTTGAATATCTGGGCCATGAGTACATATATATATATATATATACATATTCATGGCAAAAACTCTGTTTAATGTATCAGTTAGGGTTGTTCCACAGTGACAAAGTGAGGAAATTTGGTGCTAGGGTTGCCACCTTTGCAACCACGAGCACCCTGCCCCACCAACAGACATCAGGCTGTGCGTTGAGGTCATTGGCCCTAACTCTCACCCCATTCCATGTGTAAACAAAGCTGAGGTGGTGCAGTATGGGAGAATGGGGTGAGTTAGGTCCGACAACCCCAACGCACACCCCATCCTGTTGGTGAAGTGAAGGGACATAGGCGGTATGGGTGGCAAACCCAGCACCGAATGTCCTCACTTTTGTCATTATGGAGCAACCCTAACTGATGCATTAAACTCAGTTTTTTGCCATGATTTTATCTTCTTTTTTAAAAATGTGCACTATAAATAGTGAAGTGACTGCAACGCAAATGCAAGTGCAAACGCTAACGCACATGGTGATGCAAATGTAAATGATAACGCAAATGGTAATAGAAATGCAAGCACAAACTTTAATGAAAACAGAAATGCAAATGCAAGCACTACCAGAAATGCAAACTCTAACATGCACAGTAATGGTAACACAATTGAAATGCAGACACTTATGGTAACAACAACGATGATGCCAAAGGAAACACAAACAGAAACGGAAATGCAAATGGAAGAGCGTACACAAATTAATGGAAAAGCACACAGTGACACAAAGGAAATGCCAAGAAAAATATTAATGGAAAAAGCCAATGTTAACAGTAATGCAAGCATAGCTCAAACAAAAAACGCATAAAAGGTAATGTACACGGTGGCATAAGACGGGAACGCTAATGCAAACAGTAACAGAAATGCAAGTGGACACACTAACTGTAACAGTGATGAAATGTGCAGCCTATTTTTCTCCAAAAGCTGCATAGAGAAACAGTGAATACAAGAATGTATGCATAATAATGGCCCTTAGAGCAGAAAATAAAACTTGGAATACTCAATTGCTTATATCTCAGGAACCGTACAATGTAGAAAAAAATAAAATTTCATATGATTTATGACTTTCCTGGCTAGTTTTTGGATGGGGAGGCTAAGCATTTTTCTGATGAAAAGTCTGTATCTCAAAGCATTTTCGAGATCTGACCCCAAATCTGCAGTGGATGCCGTGTGTTTATGGAAAAATAGTAAAATTCGGAGTACTGTAACTTTGTAGTCCTGTAATATTTTGTCACCAAACCATGAAAAGGCACATCTGTGTGATGGTGACTTACTTCCTGCCAAATATCAGCCCAAAAGACCAAACTGTTCTTTTGCAGCAGGGTGGCAAAGATTCCCTACTGTTTGGGGCATAGTGTCACAAAGTAGTGTCGCAAATCACGACACTTTTGTAAAGAAAATCATGAAAGTGTCACAAGTGCGACACTACTTTGCAACACTACTTTTCCCAAAAATTTCAAAATCATATTTTGGGGTGTTTAACTCAAAATAAAGACATGCCTAGCATCCTCAGGGCTCGACTAGGTAAACACTACAAGAATTGTGTCCCTAGAGGGTCCCAATTTTAAATGCCAAGCATTTCTGTGATCAGTAACTGAAAAAAAAGGCTGATTCATGACATTACTGGGGTCATCTGTGACACTAAAAACTGCATTTGCCACACTGTCAAATTTTTTGTAAACTTTTCCCATTGACTATAATGGGAAACTTGTTTTTTGAATAATGTTTGAACCGTTTAATACTTTTTCACAAAATCTTTGAAAGACACATCAGGGACCTACACACATGTTTTCTGAAGTTTTCAGACTGGTCGTGCGAACTGTGCGACCTGTGGTGAAACAAGACTCACAAAAAGGTGTAAATGCACTACAGAATGTCGCTTATAACTCCAGAACCATCTATTTGACCATTACAGAACTTGGCAGATCAGATGTCTATGGAACCACTCCATGCCTGTCAAATTTCAGGCAAATCTGTCAAATGGTGGCAAACTTATTAGGTGCAAAATTTCACTATTTAACCTTAAAAGGGTACTCAACCCTAACCACAGTGGCACTACTGTGCCACTATTATATATATATATATATATATATATATATATATATATATACAGTATATTAGAAATAAAAACTCTGTTTAATGCATTACTTAGGGTTATTCCCAGCGACAAAAGTGAAAATTAAGCTGTTAGGGTTGAAAACCCTCTCGAGTCACCCCCAGCACCACACACACACACACACACACACACACTGCAAGTATGAGGGAGGACCAAGTCAACACAACCAATGACAGACATCCAGCAGCAGGTGACAGAAATAACAAACAATTGTCTAAATGTACTACAGAGACATCCCCACCACCTGACCAGGTACATGCTCAGTAATGGAGATCAACAGCAAAACTGAGGCCATGTACACCAGCGTACACATCCCTGATTGCAGCTGCACAGCGTACCACACTTAGTAGTTGCATGGCCTTACCTGCAAAGTGCCCCACCACCACAGCTGGTACTGTGCCGTTAGTCAACATAAATGCTGAAGGTTCATGATGACAGTTATAGAAAGGTTTAATACTAGTGGTATAAAATTAATTAAAGAAGTACATAAATTAATTACAAGACACTAGC
Organism: Neoceratodus forsteri; assembly: GCA_016271365.2. Taxonomy (NCBI): domain Eukaryota; kingdom Metazoa; phylum Chordata; order Ceratodontiformes; family Ceratodontidae; genus Neoceratodus; species Neoceratodus forsteri. Next base: position 184,702,221 of record CM057455.1, read on the forward strand.
ATGCTCCAAGATAAAAGTAGTGTTACATTTAGTATGTGATTTACATAGTAGTACATTTACTGCAACGTTTACTCAAGATAGAGAGGCTGATGTAAGCGTGTGAGAACGTGCCTGTTCAACGCTGTGAAGTCGTACTGCCAGTATCAGATGCATTCTTACTGATGAAGGTGTACTGCTGATGTACATACATAGAACCTTCAGTGTGTTTCAATACTAAAGATGCAGTAAGTATTCTTTGTAAGAAACAGTGTAATTGCATGGATCAGGCCAAACAACTTCTAAATATCATAGCACTACTGAGCCAACAATAAGACGTACCTGTATCGGAGATGTATATGAGGATAGGAATTTTCCTGTAGGCACTTACTGAGTATGTTGTACCTGAGAAGAACAATCTCATTGCACCTGTGATGACTAACTTATTCAAATAGTGATACATTTACTATTGTTGCAATGAGTGATCTATGCCACTTATGGACACAGTGTAATTTTTTTAACAGTTGTTTCATACTCAGGCTGTATGCTCAGTGTTTGGGTTTGCCACACTTCTGTCACTGATGCTATCAAAGTGATAACTATGTTAATTGTGGTACAACAGGAATCAAGTGGGTATAGTGTAGATATAAACAGAATGTCTTTTAGTATTGATTTAACTCACAATGGGGTAAGTGTACTAGGACAGAGGGGTTATTCTCTATCACTGACTCTGTCAGTTATAATCACACTAAGGTTTCAATGACTGTAATGACCAAGTTACACTGTTCATCTTCATGAGTTCATATTCACAGCCATTCTCCAGTAACTAGACGGTGTGTATGAATGTGTAACTGGGTGGGACACTGTGTTACAAAGCTGCTGCAGTGCCTAGCAGAGGACAGTATCTACTCATAAGAGACAATTAAGCAATAAGGCATGACCAACAGTTATGTTAAATGGTCTGTTAATCACCCTGTGAGGAGTTTAATGTTGAATGAGGTGTGGCGAGGTGCCACATGTCGCTAGACAGTGATAAACTGACCATTAACCAAATACCTGGGGTAGCTTATTGCTATCATATAAACTGTTTTTAAACAACATTAAACCATGTTCATCATATGGTTAGGCTCTACATGTATATTAATAAAAACTAAACATAAGGCTGTTACAATGTTTACAATCAATTAAGCTGCATTTCTCAAACTCTTGTTATAATCAGAGATATTACCCTGTACAACTCCTTGGTTTTACTCAACTCTATTGCTCAGGTGGCCCACCACATGTGGTGTGATGTGGGGCATCGGTAGGTAAAACCATGCAACTACTAAGTGTGATACGTTGTGCGCAGCTGCAATCAGGGATATATACGTTTGGTGTACATGGCCTCAGTTTTGCTGTTGATCTCCACTGAGCATGCAGTACCTGGTCAGGTGGGTGGGGATGTCTCGTAGTACATTTAGACAATTGTTTGTTATTTCTGTCACCTGCTGCTGGATGTCTGTCATTGGTTGTGTTGACTTGGTCCTCCCCATACCTGCGTGTGTGTGTGTGTGTGTGTGTGTGTGTGTGTCTGTGTGTGTGTGTGTGGTGCTGGGGGTGAATTCGGAGTTAGGTTTTCAACCTAACAGCGAGTTCCTCACTTTATCGCTGTGGAACAACCCTAACTAATGCATTAAGCAGTTTTGCCTCTAATTTCCTTTCTTTTGAGAGCGATAACGAGAAATAGTGAATGTAATGCAGCGGCGGGGTGTGGGCCCTCCCTCCACATGATGTCTTGTGGCATAGTAACAGGAAGAACAAGCGCAAACAGAAGCACTAACAGTGGCGCACATGGTAACGCAAGTGCGAATGAGAACAGAAAGAACGCACTTGCGGTGGCATAGATGGGAGCGGTCTGCCATGTGATGTGTTGTCACATAGTTACATGGTGCGGCAAATGGAAATGTCAATGGGCATGGTGCGCAAAGTGAAACAGAAAGAGAAACAGTACTGTAGACAGAAATGGCAAAAATAAGCAAGCATAGCGCAAAGAAAGCATAAAGGATAGCACATAAGACCCCACGCTCCTGGCATGTCACGGCGACCCAAAGAGCCCCGCACTCCACCACATGATGTCTTGTGGTATAGTAACAGGAACAGCAACGCATAAACAGAAGCGCTAACAATGGTGCACAAGGTAACACAAGCGCAAATGAGAACAGAAAGGGTACGCACACGTGTGGCGTGACGGGAATGGTGTGCCACGTGATGTCTTGTCACATAGTAATAACATGGTGCCTGCAAACAGAATGATGTCTTGTGGCATAGTAACAGGAAGAGCCACGCAAACAGAAGCGCTAACAGTGGCGCACAAGGTGATGCAAGCGTGAATGAGAACAGAAAGGGTAACTCACACAGTGGCGTAGACGGGAACGGTGTGCCACGTGATGTCTTGTCACATAGTAACATGGTGCCTGCAAACAGAAATGTCAATGGGCATGGTGATGCAAAGTGAAACAGAAAGAGAAACAGTACGGTAGACACAAATGGCAAAAAATAACAGAAACGCAAGCGCAAATGAAAACGCAAAGGATAACACACATGGTGGCGTAGGCGTCAACGGTAGAGTAGAAACGAGCACGGAACCACAAGTGGAAAGGGCAATGGTAACAGTAATGTAAGCGCACAGGCTGGTTTTCCCAAAAGCTGAATAGAAAGACAGTGAATACAAAGAATGTATGCATAATAATGGGTATCGGAGCAGAAAATGAGGACTTGGAATACTAAATAAGGTTAAATCTCAGGAACCGTCTGACGTAGAAAAAAAATTTAAAAGTCATATGATTTATGACTGTCCTGGCTAGTTGTACTTAGCCCCTTTGGGGCTAAGAGATTTTCCGATGAAAGTCCATTATCTCACACTGTTTCGAGATACAGGCCCTGAAAGCGCGGCGAATGCCGTAATGTTATCCTATAGGAAAAAAGAGAAGTTGGAGCGCCATAACTTTGCCTCCCTGTAATATTTTTTCACCAAACTACTGAAAGGCATATCTGTGGGCTGTTGGCTGTCTTCCCTCCAAATTTCAGGAAAAAAGACCAAACCATTATTTTGCAGCAGGGTGCCAAAGGATTCCTGTAATGCGTTGGGCGCCGTAATGTTATCCTATAGGAAAAACCGTCAACTTTGGAGTGCCCTAACTTTGCTGCCATGTAATATTTTTTCAATGCAACACTGAAAGGCACATCTGTGAGATGTCAGCTGCGTTACCTCCAAATTTCAGCCCAAAACTCCCAACCGTTCTTTTGCAGTGCAGTGCCAAAGAATTGCTGTCATTTTCCCACAGACTAGAAAATTACTGTCGCAATTTGCAAAAGCTTTCGCAAACAATTTGCGACACTTTCGTGAACACAAAAGTACTTTGCGAAAGTACTTTTTCCAGAAATCTGAAAAATATATTTCTGGGGTGTTTTACCCCAAAATAAAGACATGGCTAGCATCCTCAGGGTCCGACTAGGTGAATACAAAAATAATTAGGTTGCTAGAGGGTCCCAAATTTAAATGCCAAGCATTTTTCTAATCACCAACTGAAAACAAAATGGCCGATTTAGAAAGTAACAGGCCCATTGTGAAAGTAAAAATGCATTCATGCGTTGAACTTTTGTCAACTTTCCCATTGACTTATAATGGGATTTTGTTTTTGAATAACTTTTGAACCGTTTAATATTTTTTCACCAAATCTTCAAAAGGCACATGGGGACCCTGGCCACATGTTCCTGAATTTAGACCAATCGCACAAACCGGTAAACCTGTATCTCTGCTGACGTAGAATTCCAGAAAAAGCGTAAGCGCGTGCTAAATCATGCTTAATAACTCCACAGCTGTGTACCCAACTGGTACAAAACTTGGCAGATGCCAAGGCCTATCGTTCTTGATCATGTATTCCAAATTTCAGCCAAATCCATCAAACGGTTGCAAAGTTATTAAGGTGCAAAGTTTTGGGGTTTAACATAGAAATGGCTCCTCAACCCTAACTATGGTAGCGCTACCGTGCTACCATAATATATATATATATCATGGCAAAAAACTCTGTTTAATGCATCAGTTAGGGTTGTTTCACAGCAACAAAAGTTAGGAAATTCAGTGTTAGGGTTGAAAACCCTAACTGCACACCCCCTGCCACTACCACCACACACACACACACACACACACACACACACACACACACACACACATATGTGCAAGTAAGGGAAGGACCAAGGCAACACAACCAGTCACACACAACCAGCAGGAGGTGTATACCTGTGTTACCATAGGAAGTAGAGAGAAATCCAACTTCAGGTATCATACATTATTTATAAAGTTGTTCTATGAGGTTAGTTCACCTTAAAGGTGAACCAAGCTGGCAGTAGTGAAAATGGTGTACTTCATTTTCAACATATGGGTGGCAAAAGGTGTGATGGGTGCCACAATGTTAGTCTATGGCAAATTGCTCAGTTTTGGAACAGTGTAACTTTGTCATCCTTAAGTATTTTAGCACCAAAGCAGGAAAAGGCACATCTGTGGACCAGGGCTTGCCACCCTGCAATTGTGAGCCCAAAGGACCCAATTGTTTGCTTACAGGATGATGGCAAAGATGTGCAGTCATCAGGAGCACACTTTCACAAAATTCTTTTGCAAACAAAAAAGTGTTGCAAACGTAAGACATGAAAGTGTCGCATTTGTGACAGCATATAAAATAATGTTGTAAAATACTGTCACAAACACGAAAGTGTCACAATCAGAAGACACAACAGTGTTGCATTTGCAAAAGCATGCAAAATAGTGTCACAAAATACTGTTGGAAACATGAAAGTGTTGTAAATGCATAGCATGACACCGTTGCATTTGTGAAAGTGATTTTCAATTGTATGGGTGTGTGGTTTTGTGGTTTAGATAGTTGTATGTTATTTCTGTTACCTGCTGGTAGTTGTGTGTGATTGGTTGTGCTGCCTTGGTCTTCCCCCACTTGCATATATATGTGTGTGTGTGGTGGTGGGGGGGAGGAATGCGCAGTTAGGGTTTTCAACCCTAACACCGAATTTCTCCACTTTTGTGGCTGTGGAACAACCCTAAATGATGCATTAAACAGAGGTTTTTGCCATGAGTTTCCTTTCTTTTTGAGAATGTGCACTATAAATAGTGAATTGAATGTGGTGTTGGGAGCACGGGGCCCAACATCGCTGTGCAAAAACTATATGGCCAACTGAAATGAAAATAGGTAAATGAAGACAAGTACCATACCACAACATGCATAACAAATGTTACCTGAATCTGTTCAACAGTTGCACAGCATAATGCTGGAAAAATGTGCAGGAGTGCTGAAAAGAACATTTTTGCCACTTCACTGCACAAGAACCATGTATGCGACAGTACCAAAAATTGGTGAAAGAAGACATGTACCATAGTACAGCGTGTGTCCAGAATTGTATAAACATCCATTCAATGGTGCTATAGCTCATATGCTGAAACAACTGTGCAGACACAATTCAAGAACTGTAAGGCCAAGCGACCTAAAAATTGTCACAGTCAAAGATCTATTATACATCTTTCTGCATTCCAAATGCCAGGTAAATTGAACACACAGTTCAAACATTATTGAAGCTGAATGAACCAGATTTTCTTTCATTGGAGTGGCATAATTCTGCACCTGTTTATGTTTTACATACCAAACCACTGCAAGGCACCATCGGACCACTAGGGCTACCTACACTATAAATTTCAAGCCAATAGCACCATGCAGAATGCAATGCATAAAACATTAACTGCATCACACAGTATCTCTGCAGCAATTATTTTTCCAACACATAAACAGCATATGTCACATCTTCAGGACATCCACTCAGCACCCTCCAAATTTCATGTAAAATGACCAAACCATTCAAGAGATATTACATTTTTGTGTTTTGCACCATTAAGAAGTCTTCCAGCACAAAATGGTGGAAATCGTGGCCGAAAATGCACTAAAATGGCAGACATGGTGGCAGAAAAATCTGTAACTGTGAGTGGGGCCAACTTCAAATGACAATAACTCTGGAACAGAACAATATTTTTTCACCAAACAAAAACTGGCATGTTCCTGTAGCAAAGGTCTTTCAACATGCCAGGTTTAAGACCAATCAACAACACAATGGCAATGCTATGTGTCATGGAAGACAGTGCATAAAAATAGCAAAAACATAATGTTTTGTACTGCACTACACAAACACAAAAACCAGTTTTGGAGATCGCACCGGAGGAAAGACAGGGACAGACCAGAGATGCTGCAGAGGAAAGTAACAGAAATGATTTAAGATATGCAAGAACTCCCGGGATCGGCTAGCATCATTGAATATGTAGCAGCTGGAAACAGTGTGGGTGAGAGGGGACATGATCAATATATTCAAGTTCTGGAAAGGCATAAACAAGGTGCCAGACATGAAAGATCTATTCCACAGAAACACCAGCTCAATGACTAGAGAACGTGAGCTGTAACAGAGAGGCGGCAGTTTCAGGAGGGATCTGAGGAAGTACTACTTCACAGAAAGGGTAGTAGAGCCATGGAATGGTCTGCTGGCAGAGGTGGTGACATCAAGGACTGTGATGACTTTCAATCATCAGTGGGACAGATACAAGGCTCAATTTAGGGGCAATAAAGTAGGTACAAGCAGGGCAAACAGGGTGGGGGGGTAGCTCCCAGGATCACTAGCAAGTCCTGGGATCTTATGGGCAGATTCAAGGGACCCTCAGTCTCCTTCTGCCATGATTTTCTATATACTGTATCTAGTAACTAGATTTCATTTACAAATAATTTCATGTGATGGCAGTGGAAGTTTTTTTTTTTCTCAAAAATGAAGTGTAATTTGGTTTCTTTCTCAAGGGAAGATGAAGTGAACATACACGTAGCTCCCAGTGCAGGTACCTCATTTCCTTTAGGTGTTTTGCAAAATGTCATATTCAGTCATTGTCCTGGTACTTTTTGAAGGGTAATACCAATAAATTAACGCCACAACCTATGCTGTTAAATAGTCATGTTGACTTGTGATGTCATCAGTTAATTACAATCAATATGTGTTTAAAGTGACAACATGCCTATGTTATAAATACAAAATAAATATATCCCTGCTCTAGACATTCAAATACTCTGACAGTAATACAAAAAGTTAAAATATGAAGTTGCCAGTAATTAAATTTCAAAGGTGAAGGTAATAGAGAATATACTATGCCTTATATAGTATTTATTTATTTAGTTATTGAAATTTTTCACCAGGAAAGACACACTGAGCAACAATTTGCTTATCTCCTGGTTAGTTCTGGGGGGAAGGGGTACAGGGAGATCCAATCATACATACAAAACAATCATCAATTAAACATTAAGATCATAAGCAATAGCACAAGGCAGTATAACACAGTGCTGATGACAGGTGACATTGAAGGTAATGTACAAACAATAAGTGCGTTCATGACATCAGTTTGGTAATTACTTCAGGAACAGATAGTACTACCACTAGTGAAAACAGGGATAACTAACCAGAGGTAGTGTGAGGTGATACTTGGAAGGAGAGAGTGGTTAGCCACAGATACAGTTCTCTTAAAGGAAATTGCGTAGAGCAGAGGAAAGGGAGTAGGGGGAGGATGAGTGGTGAATCTGGTGCGGGAAGGTGTTCCAGAGTTTGGGGAGGTGATGCAAGAAGGCCACCTGGCCTATAGAAGTTCCACAATGATGGGTGGGTGGAGGCTGGAGAGAGAGGAGGTAAGATAAGTGGGGAGAGTTCCAAACCAGAATTTAGATATACATTTGGCGCAGTGTACTGTAAGTGGCAATTAGTTTTGAGTGAGGGGAAAGCCAGAGAGTGGTAGAGGGTACAGTGATGAGTGAGGGAGGGGGAGTCAATCGCAAAGTGGCAGAAAGAGTTAAACAGTGTATCCAATCTAGTTAGGGAAGACTTGGGAGTGACACCACAAACTACATCACAGTAGTCTAAAAGTGGTAGGATCATCTTCTGGGCAAGTTCACATCTAGCCGATTGAGGTAAGCAGACCCGGTTCCTATACAATGCGCCAAGCTTGTAGACCAGCTTCTTCAGGATGGTGTCCACATGTCCAGAGAAGTTGAGGTGTTGGTCAAGCCAAACCCACAAGTACCTAAAGGAGGAGGTGTCCTCCAGGACTGTCTCATCAAGGGTATGGAAGGGAGGCATGGAGGTGGAGCCTAGAGAGCCTCTGCCTAATACTAAAGGTCATTGAGACTATCTTTTTGGCATTGAGGAGAGTTGCTGGAGCAGAACCATTGTTGAACTTTACTGAAGTTATGCAAGTCTGGCTGCACATTCATAGCGGACTGGCCTGAGGTGAAGAGGATCGTACTGTCGACGTACATGTGGATGGAGGTGGATGAGCAGGCTGACGGAAGGTTGTTGAGGAAGATGGAATAAGGATAGGGCCCAGGATGAAACCCTGAGGTACAGTGGTATTGATGAGAAGAGGAGGGATGTGGAGTCAGCAATTCCTGACAGTCTGTGTCCTGCCTACCAGGTGAGGCTCTGAACCAGTTAGTGGCAGAATTGGATAGGCCAACCAGGGAGAGAGTGCAGTAGAAGAGTGTGGAAGACAGTGTTGAAAGCCTTTGCTAGGTCAACAAAGATAGCTGATGTGATTTGGCCACTGTCCATCCCTGAAAGAATGGAGTCAGTGAGCCTAATCAGGAGGTCATGGTGGAATGGTTCTTCTGAGCCAGATTGGAATAGAGTGAAAAAATTAGAGTCAGAGAGTGAAGAAGAAAATTGAGAGAGATAGACAGATGCTCTTGAAGCTTAGCAAGAGTGGAAAGGAAAGATATGGGTCAGTAGTTGGCAGGAGCAGAAGGTTTGCCTCCTTTGGGCAGAGAAAGTAAAGTGGCATGCTTCCAAACAGTTAAGATAGCAGCCATAGTGAAGGAAAGGTTGAGGAGGTCAGACAATGCAGCAGAGATAGCTGGAGCAGATAAATAAAGCAGCTAGGATCCAACCCATCAGGCAAGCTGCGTTTGGAGGGATTTAGTGCATACTTTACAGCAAAATTTCAGAGGAGAAATACTGGGGAAGGAGCTGGATGAGGAGGGAGGTTAGGGTGAGGATAGGGGATCAGCAGGATTGGAGAGTAAGGAGGGTAGAGATGCTAGGAGAGTAAAGGCGCAGAAAGTAAAACAAGAATTAAATTCTGTAGCAAAACTAAGGTGATCATCAAGAAGAGTGTTGTTTACTTGGGGAGGGGATGGGAGGAGGTGGGGGAAGAGGTGAATAACTCTCCAGAATTTCAAAGGTTTTTAATGTTGGTTTGAAAGGTGAAGCAGAAATAGTCAGCTTTCACTAAACTGGTGGCTCTAGTGCATTTCATGGGAGCAGTATCTGTTATAATCTTGGGGAGCTTGGAGGCTTTGTTCAGTTTGCAAGCCCGATCATGGGCTCTTTGACATGTCAGGAACTCAGAGGTGATCCAGAGGAGGTGGTTACCCCTATCCCTGGAGCATCACAGAGCGGCGTGAAGGTTCCAGATCACCAGGAATTTGTCAGAGAAATAGCCATAAGCTTCATCTGTTGAGTTTGCTGTGGTTATTGGTTCCCAATTTGCATGGGATAGGTCATGGAGAAGGGGGCTCAGGTTCATAGATTTGTACGACTAAAGATGGAGAGTTTTTAGGGCTGTCTTGATCCTATGGATTTTGCGTCCAGTATAGGTCATATGGTGGACTCTCAGGGCATCAGTGAGAATGCCTGATTTAATAACCCTGCGGGGCTGAAATGTAAGTGCCCAGTCAGTTAGGGAATGGTTTCCAGATTTGTGGTTGTGGTAGGCTCCAGAATGAGTTGCGATATATTGTAGGTATAGATATCATTTTGAGTTTTATTAAGGGAGGGAAAGCCAGTTTTGGTTAAGTCACCCATTATATAAGTTTTGCCTGAGGGGTGTGGGAGATTATGGTGTTAATGAGATCAGAAATGTCAGTGCCAGGGAGGCCAGGATGGCAATAGTCTCATACAACATATATAGGTGCAGATGAGGGCAGGATATTTTTAGGATTAGAGCCTTGTAGGCTTTGGGGGCAGCCATGGTGATTATCTTGGTATATTGAATGGAAGCAGAGATGTATATTGCCATACTTCCACCCCTAGTGGGTCAGTCCTGTCGAGATATAATGTACCCGGTGATGGAGGGCTGGAGGTCATCTATTTTGTTGTTTGACCACATTTCAGAAATGATAATGTCTGGAGCAAGAGAGATGGCTAGGGGCTGGAGTAAGTTTAGTTTTGGGAGAAGGCTGCATATGTTTAGGTGTAAGATTTTTAAGCCATGGGGAAGGCCGAGGGGTTTTTTAGGGATAGGCCAGAAGTTACTGGTGCAGGAGTGACTAGTGGGCATGGCCTAGGGATGGGGTTCATGTCACCAGAAAATAAAAGCAGGAGAACAATAATCATAAAGTGGATTTTCATACTCTTATACCAAGGTGGAGATCTAGTTAACGATGAGGGAAAGAGGGTGGGGTGGGAGGTGGAGGTTCAAATTTTAATAGGTATATCAAAGAAAAGTAAGATGGGGTAGGTAGGAGGGTAGCACATGGGTGGATGGGGCAGTGCATCCAGGCAATGAGGGCAGGAGTGGGGGTCACTGCATGGATATACAGGCGAGATGAAGTATAGGTGGGAAAGGTGGGGCCAGGTTAGTATGGGGATGGAACTGGGGGTAGGTGAGAAGAGGAGGCAGAGAGTTAGCAGGATGGTAGTGAGCAGAGAACAAAAGTTAGCACCATTGTTGGCAAGTAACAGCAATGAGATGGGAGTGATGGGATTTATCACTAAAAACCCAAACGATTGCCCTGTGGCATTACTGGTAATAGGGGGAGAGAGAGACAAGGCCACAGTGTCTGAGTAAGCTGTAATTGGACAGTCTTCACTGCAGGGAGGAGCCCAGAGAGCAGCAAGAGGATTTAAAGAGTGCTGGAGGTTGGGGTGGGGGAAAATCTGAGCAGGAAAATACCAGTTTGAGGAAAATAACCAAGCTGGCAGTAAGCAGAGTGTCCCAGGCTTGAAAGCTGAACCAATCAGTGAGGTCCCAGATGAAGTAAGTGGCCAATCAGGAGTCAGCAGTGGTGAAGGAAGTCAATCAAGGTCAGCAGTGGAAAAAAGTGATGAAACTCAAAGAATCAGGCACTTCTGCAGGCCCATACCTAAAGGACTTCTTGTTGAGTGGCTGTGGAGAGCGCAGGCAGTGGTGGTCCTGGAAGCCACACTGTGAGGGAGCATCCCGTCAGGGTCAGAGAATCTGTAAAGAAGAAAGGGCTGTAATTTTTAACTGCTCATAGTGTGGAGGTGGAGCAGTGCTGGGATTGTCAAGGAGCAATACATAAATTAGTTATGAATAGGGTAGACCGGTGCTAGTACTTGTAAGTGGCTCGAATCCCATCACTCTAGAAAAAATATTTTTTGATGGCTTACGCTTGGATAGAATACAGTCCACATCATCTTGCATATTGGTTATTCATTTCCAGATGGTTATTTCCACAAAAGATACATGGAAATTCAAGCAATATATTTTTATTGCATGGCATCATCACTTCTGAACATTTTGGGGATATTTATGCAAATGTCCAGACATAAGCAGCATGTGATGCAGAGATGGCAACTTCAGGACAGTTAGATTCCCATTCCAAATGGATTCCTTACAGAAAATGCAGATAGGTATTACAAAGGAATATCAGGAAAATATTTCAGTTATATGCTACAAGTTATGCATAGCGTATGCATACTCAAACAACCTACAGAGAAAGTGGAGAGAGAGAGAAGAGAGAACGAAATGAAAAGGGGCAGACAGAGAATTAGCTAATCCATATTTACATATAAATTCATAGCTACAAAAAACATATTTCTCTTGTACAACTTCTCATATAAGGAGGAAGCAGGGAGGATAAGGGGGAGGTGTTTAGATATGTTTTAAAAGAGTTTAAAAGAGAGAGAAGATGTTTTAATTCTCTCTTCCATAACCATCCATAACCCTTCCCTCTCATGGATCTGCCAGTCAATACCCATTTACCAGACTGCAAAGGAAGGTGGAAATTTCACATCTAGTGTTTAAACCTGGTGCTGTATAACCACCTTATGTGGTTCTCTCATTCAGTCAGCATATGCTGTTGTGGAATTGGTCTTCAAAATGTCTTGTAATATGCAAACGGTTTTCAGATAAACAAAATTCAGACCTCTGTGACCTTCCTGCACATACACGCCTGCAGTCTTTTACAAAAACTGGACTCTGTCCAAGCTTGGATTTATCACTGGAGCAGACTTATTAGTAGCATCCTAAACCTGGTAGAAGTTCCACTACTGACCACAAAACTACTGTAACTTTCCCAACTATAAATCAGCAAACCGATCCTCCATGGGGTGGGGTCTCAAAAATGATGTGAGAGACCAGTTCTCAGTCACCTTCATTGATTCTATATCTACCCCCACAGAGTTTGAAAGTGTCTCTTTAAAGTTCAATTACCATCCTCCGAATCCTTATGTATCATTAGTTGCTACAGACCTCCCCGGTGCATTGAGCTTTTGAGCTACCATGCAAACTCTAAGATGCACGAGTACTGTGAGGTAGTTATCATGGAAGACCTAAATCTGGATTGGCATTCCCAACTGTTCGAAAAAACTAAAAGACTTCTGTGATGAATACACATTTTCTCAGCTCATAACGGAAACCACCCATACCAACCCCAAAAATCTTGTCAATAGTAGAGTTCTAAAGTTAATATTAGTAAATAAGCTGCATTTCTACAGCCTCGTTGGCATCTTCTTTAATGATATAAGTGACCACAGCATCATTGCTTGAGTAAGGTCCATTCCTAAACCTGTATCCACTTCTACATACATATTAAAAAGAAATAATTGGAACTTTGATTGCAATAGTTTCTTAGCAGACCTAAGTAATATCAGATTGCAGGACTTCTATTTTGCTACCTCTGTGGCACAGCCTACACGTTGTTCCAAAAACTTTTATTAAAAGTTATAGATAAAAATGCACCAATGTCAAAAATTCAAACAAAAAAAAGTCATGCCCCTGATTTACTGCTGAGCTAAAATCAACATTATGCAGTAGGGATGCCCTCTGGAAAAGGGCACGAAAAACAAAGAACCCTACAGACTGGGTTGCCTTCAGAATGATGAGGAATCAGTGTACAAACCTAGTTGGTGTAGCAAAAGCCAATTATCTCCAATCACAGCTAGACTCCTTCACCAACGACTCTGCTAAGTTTGGAAACATTGACGGAACTAGAAGGTCATTGTCTGGCTAACTCCTCCATGCCAAGATTAGTACTGGTGGCACTAGCACCTCGAATAAGCAATACATAACAAAGATACTAAATAACTACTTCACTACAGCTGGGCTAGCTTTTGGTACTTCCACTGCTAGTAAACATATCTCCCAGACCAGTAACCCCATCTCTGTATGTCCCTCTATTAAGGCCCGTAGTCTGGGTAACAAGCTTCCTGAATTAGTGGCCTTGATGGAGGAGGAACATCTGGATATCGTGGCAGTCACAGAAACATGGTACACAAACAACCATGACTGGGACATAAATATACCAGGATACACTATCTACAGGAGGGACTGGGAGGGTAAAAGAGGAGGAGGAGTAGCTCTCTACATAACAGAAGGAATCAAAGCAACAGAACAAAAGGGTAAACAGGAGGAGAATAAGCACTGTGGGTCAATTTGGAGGCAGGCAATGGCACCACAATCTGCACAGGGGTTGCATACGAACCCCCCTCTCAGGAGGAATGGACAAGGAAATGATAGAAAGTATACTTAGAATGGCAGATAAAGGGAGATATTGCTGATGGGTGATCTGAATATGCCAGATGTTAACTGGAGTGCAGTTGCAGCAGCCACTTCTAAGAGTGGGGTTATTCTAGATGCTCTACAGGGGACATGCCTTGGACAGCTAGTATTGGAACCCACTCGAGAGGGAGCAATCTTAGACCTGGTCCTCCCAAATGGAGATGGAGAGAGGATCACAGATGTAGAAGAGGGTAGCCATCTGGGAACTAGCGACCATTGAACAGTATGGTTCACAATAAACACAACAACAGAGTCAAACCATACAAAGGCAAAAGTATTGGACTTCAGGAGGGCTGACTTTGTCAAAATGGGTGAGTGCCTAAGGAATGCACTAGCAAATGGGCAGGAAGGAGCAGTGGAAGAACAATGGGGAATAATAAAAACTGCCATCACAGAGGTAACAAGCCTTTGTGTGAAGCAAATAAACAAAACAAAATGATGTAAGAAACCACTATGCTTCTCAAAGGAGGTGGCAGTGAAGGTTCAATAGAAAAAAGAAAGCATTCAGAAAGTACAAGGAATCACAGAAGGAGCAGGACAGAGAATTGTATCAGTTAAAGCAAAAGGAAGCTGGGAAGGCAGTCAGAACAGCAAAGGCCCAAACTGAGGAAAAGATAGTCAACTCAGTTAAGAAGGGGGATAAAACTTTTTTTAGGTGCATCAGGAAGCGAAGGAAGACTAAGGGAGGGATAGTGAGGCTTAATAAAGGGGAGGGGGAGGGCAGAGGGTGACTGTGAAAAGGCGGAGATACTAAACAAATATTTTTGTTCAGTATTTACAAACGAAGAGGGGGGGGAGGTACCTAAAACAAACAATAGAAACACTCTGGATACAGAAGTTGATACAGCCCATTTACAGAAGAAAGGGTTCTGAAAGAACTCTTAAAACTGAAGGTGGACAAAGCAATGGGGCCTGATGGGATTCATCCCATAATTCTAAAAGAACTAAGGGTAGAACTAGTGACACCACTGACTACCCTCTTTAACAAATCATGGGAGGATGGGGTGGTACCTGAGGACTGGAGGACGGCAGTTGTGATTCCTCTTCACAAAAGTGGGAGCAGGGCAGAAGCAGGAAAATACAGACCTGTTAGTTTAACCTCAGTGATAGGGAAAATGATGGAATCACTTCTGAAGGAAAGAACTGTTGAGTACCTAGAGGCCAGAGGGGCACAGGACCCAAGGCAACATGGATTCACAGTGGGAAGGTCATGCCAGATGAATCTAATAGATTTCTTTGATGGGGTGACCAAAGCAGTAGATCAAGGAGGGGCTGTGGACATGGCCTACCTAGACTTTAGCAAGGCATTTGACTCAGTCCCACACAAAAGATTAATATACAAGTTAGCCAGCCTGGGAGTGGGTCCCAAGATGATAGCCTGGGTAAAGAATTGGCTAGAGAATAGGACACAGAGGGTAATAGTAAATGGAGTCCACTCTGAAGAAAGGGGGGTTACTAGTGGGGTGCTGCAGGGTTCAGTATTAGGACCGGTCCTCTTCAATGTCTTTGTAAGTGACATTGCAGAGGGACTGAAAGGAAAAGTATGTCTCTTTACAGATGACACAAAGATCTGCAACAGAGTTGATGCACAAGGTGGGGTGGAAAGGATGAGAAAGGACTTGGCAAGGTTAGAGGAGTGGTCAAATGTATGGCAACTTATATTTAATGCTAAGAAGTGCAGGTAATGCACCTGGAAACAAAACCAGGGGAAGAGTGCGCAATGGGGGTGAGATACTAACAACAACAAAAATGGAAAGGGACCTGGGGTAGTCATATCAGATGACTTAAAGGTGGGCAAGCAATGTGAGAGGGCAGTAAGGAGGCTGGGGGATACTGGAATGCATGGGAGAGGCATCACCAGTAGAAAACAAAGTTGTTATCCTCTGTACAGACAGCTGGTGAGACCCCATCTGAGTATTGTGTGCAGTTCTGGAGACCCAATCTCTGCAACGACATAGACAAGATGGAAGCTGTCAGAGGAGGGCAACTAAAATGGTGCAGTGTCTGCCCGGAAGACATATGAAGAGAGACTAAAGGAGCTTAATATGTATAGCATCAAGGAAAGGAGGAGAGGGGGACATGATAGAAACTTTCAAATACCTCAAGGGAATCAACAAAGTCCAAGAGGGTAGCATCTTTCAAAAAAAGAGGTGTGCAAGAACAAGGGGCACAATTTGAAGATGGGGGTGGCTCAGAGGTAATGTAAGGAAGTATTTTTTCACAGAGAGGGTTGTGGATGCATGGAACAGCCTTCTGGAGGAGGTTGTGGAGTCAAAAACAGTTGTTGAATTCAAGCATGCATGGGACAGCCATAAGGCAATTCTAGGGAGTGGGGGTAGAAAGAAGTAGGCTGCTGGTTAACTAGGATCTGCAGCTTATCCATTAGGTAGGGAAATGGGCAGACTGGGTGGGCCAAGCAGTCCTTATCTGCCATCAAATTCTATGTTTCTATGTTTTTATGTTTCTTCTGCTCAGGAGGCAAAATTCTGTTTCAGATTTATCACCTTCAAACAAGTTGAAGACCTCTTCCCAGGCCTGGACACCACAAAAGTGTAGGAGAGAGATAAATTAGAACCATACTTCCTAAAGAGGGTTATCATATGTTGACTGCACCCATTACACATCTTTTAACATATCCCTAGCCCACGATGAACTTCTTATCATGTGGAAAATAACGCATGTAATCCAGCTCTTTAAGTCAGGTGATCCAAGTGACCTCCATAATTACAGACCCATATCTCTCATACCCACCCAATTAAACTCTTTGAAAAACTATTCAATACACAGATCAGAAACTATTTAGACTCATTTGATATGCTTAACCCCCTTCAGTCTGGTTTCAGAAAAGACACAGTACGATATGTGCTTTAGCCAAAGTAACAAACGACTGGCATTTGGCCCTTGACTCTAAACTTCATGTGAGCACCTTATTCCTTCACCTAAGAAAGACATTTGACACAGTAGACCTCAACCTACTTCTGACCATACTACAAGGTATTGGCTTGGATGTCATTGCTGTCAAATGGTTTATATGTTACCTTATAGGTAGGCAACACCAAATCAAGCCACAATGGATTTGTCACCACTGAAAACCCTTCTTAGAGGTGTACCACAGGGTTCAATACTTGGACCTTTACTATTCACAATATATATTAACAATATTAATGCAGGTATCAACCAAGCAAGTGTTCACTTATTTGCTGATGATACTGTTCTCTATGTTGCCAAACCCTCCCTTGAACTCACCTGCAGTGCACTGCAGCAAGAATTCAACTTTTTGCAGCAAAATCTCTTGAATCTTGAATTTTTACTGAATGCCAAGAAAATGAAAGCTATGATATTTCTCCTAAACTCAGTTCAGTCAATTCCCCCTTATCGGGAGCCCAGCAGCAGATAATGTCCCTCCTAGGGGAACCAATTGAACTAGTAGACAAATTCAAGTAGTTAGGACTCTGCATTGATCACAAACTCTCCAATACAGTTCACATAGAAGAACTGGCTAAAATGTTAAAGCAAAGACTAACACTTTTCTTCAGAATCAAAAACTTATTATCCTAGGAAGTTAAGTTAAAATTAGTGCAATCCACAATCTTCCCCCTCCTGGACTATGCTGAACTTCTTTATAGGCATAGCCCAAGCACAGTATTAGCAAGCTTGCCATCTTGCATAATAGGGCATTACAATTCAATACCTGTGCTCTGTACAAGACTCACCATTGCTCCCTTCATGCTCCTCTTGGCTGGCAGTCCCTGAAAATCAGGAGAGTAAAACATGTAACAATATGGACATATAGCACCTTAATTGGTAAGCTTCTTCAGTACATATCTAGCCCCTTAACCAGCACCCCTGGAAGTTATTCTCTCAAGAGACACTCCTACATATCATTCAACATTCCTAGATCTAGAACACACTTTGGGTTATCATCTATCAGCCTTGCCCTACCAGACCTATGAAACAACCTGCAAAAATCCCTGATGCTTTCAACTAAAGTTAAAATGGAAGCCTTCAAAACACTACTCAGACAACACATCGGGGACACCTGCAACTTCTACTCTTAACTTCTGTCTAGTTTCCTAGCTGCATAAGCTTAGCTTGCCTCATTCTGCTCCTGCCCATCCCCTAATAAACAACCTTAAAAGACTTCTTCCAACTACTCCCCCAGTTTTTCCTCCTATGCCTTCCCTTTTCTCTCTTCCTCTCCATCTTAGCTACCCCAACTGTCTGGGGTTTCTACCTATGTTCCTTTCCTCTGATCTTCTGATACATCCTTTTTACTAATAATTAATTGCACTTTATACCATAGAAAAAATGTATTGTACATGTTCTCTAATGCACTTGGGCATTATATGCCATGCTTATATATGAATGTATTGCAAATATAAATCATGTGATCATTGTGTATGCTGGTTTGTAATGTTGTTATTGTTTATCGTTAAGACTTTGTATTGTCTCTATTATTTTGTATCGGCATTTTCGCTGCCCAGGTCCATTGGGTAAATGAGTTTCACTCAATGGTGTTTCACCTGGTAAAATAATGATTGATTGATCAATTGAGTGAGTGTGAAGAATGAGGTATTGTACATGCTATTTAAATTGTGATGAATTAATTTCATTATGATAACTTAAGTAAATTAAGGAACTGTTTAAATTAGCAGTGTATGCCAAAGAGTACCATTTTGACAAGTATATATTTAATGTAGAAACAAGAGCGATATCCAAACACCGATACTCAAAGGGCACTGGCAAAAATATTGCATGAGAGAAACACCATCTAAAAAAAGAGAATGAAATGTTTTGAAATGGTTCACATCAATATTGTCTTTTTATGTAGAAACAAGTATGTACTGTATTGAACTGCATATCTAAGCATAATGTGCTTCAGAGTAATATTGCACTACATAGAGTTTAAAAGGTGCTTGGTGTCAGACATGCAGCGAGTTCTGAATGTTTACTAAAAAATAATACAAATCTGACATGAAAAATGCCAGCAATGAAAACTGAAGGTATCAGGGGATTATCATACAATTTCTGATTGTTTGTGTGAGTGTATAGGTATATACTGTATGTGTTTGCCTGCAGAATTTATGCATGACCTATGTGGTTATTGGGATCAGAAAATCATACTAATGTACCCTGTCAGTGAATATGCAGTACACTACACACTCTTTGGTATAGATAGAGAAAAGATATTACATATTTTAGATACATAAAACTATTGGCAACAGATGGATCCAAATGTTAGTATTATCCAAAATGAACAGCCAGATTTTCACTGTAGTACGTGCTTGGGACTAGTATAACCTAAACTGTCAATGACTGTTTAAGAGCAACTTATCTCTGCAAATACCTGATAATACAACAAGCTTGGCCAACACATTTGGGGGCAGTATTCAGAGACAACATCTGTAAATTGATGATGTGTACTGTATTGTTCAATTTGCAAAAAAAGATAAGAGACTATTGCAATGAATGTGATCAAATGTGTGTTTGCTACCTTTTCCTTTTGTTTGGGAGACGGGGGTGGCTGTGACAGCCGATCAGTTTTGATATGAGTGAAGACAGCCTAAAATAAAATAGACTACAGTCAGTACTAACAAAAGTTCGGTATATTAATATATATGGACAGCCTTATATTGCAGAGTGATCGACGCTCATATATGAGTGGAGTCTGGATATTTTAAATAGTAGTTTGTTATAAAGTTGGTTGGATGGGGGCACAATCAGACTAGTGCATCTTATATTCATAGAAACATAGACTTTGGCAGTAGATAAGGAATACTTGGCCAACCCAGTCTGCCCATTTCCCTACCTACTGGATAAGCTGCAGATCAAGTTTTACCAACAGCCTACTTCCTCCTACCTCCCACTAAATTGTCTTATGCCTGTCCCATGCATTTTAAATTCCCCACTGTTTTTGAGCCCCAACCTCCTCAGGAAGGCTGTTCCAAACATCTACCACCTTCACTGAGAAAAATACTTCTTCACATGCCCCTTGGCCATCCCCCCTCTATCTTCAAATTGTGTCCCCTTTTTCTGAAAGATGCTACACTCTTGGACTTTGTACATCCCCTTGAGGTACTTGCAAGTTTCTAACATGCCTGCCCCCTCCTCAAGTGTATACATATTAACCATGGCAGGGCCACGAACTGATGCATTAGTCCAGAATTCCTATATGTTCTAATTCTGTTGGCTGCCTAAGGGTTAAGCTCTATTAGTCTCTCTTCATTTGTCTTCTGGTGCAGACCCTGCACCATTTTAGTGGCCTCTCCTGGATTGCCTCCATCCTATCTATGTCCTTGGAGATGGGGTCTACAGAACTGCATGTATTACTCCAGATGGGGTCTTTTCAATTGTATATTCAGAAGGATAACAATGCCCTGTTTTCTACTGGTGATACCTCTCCCTATGCATCCCAGTATCTCCCCAGCCCTTCTTACTGCCTTTTCAAATTGCTTACCTACCTATAGGTCATTTGATATGACTACCCCAGTTCCCTTTCCATTTTTGGTGTTGTTAATACCTCCTTCCTATTGTGTACACTTCCCTTGGGTTTTTGTTTCCCAAGTGCATTACTCTGAACTTCTTTGCATTGAATCTAAGCTGCCATACTTTTGACCATCCCTCCAACTTTGCCATGTCCCTTCTCCCCCTTACCACCCCTCACCATGTATCAGTCATGTTGCAGATCTTTGTATCATCTGCAAAGAGGTATACTTTTCCTTCCAGTCCCTCAGCAAAGTCACCTATAAAAACATTAAGGATGACTGGTCCCAGTACTGAATCCTGCAGATCCCTGATAGTAACCTCGCTTCCTTTGGAGTG
Source organism: Neoceratodus forsteri (assembly GCA_016271365.2). Taxonomy (NCBI): domain Eukaryota; kingdom Metazoa; phylum Chordata; order Ceratodontiformes; family Ceratodontidae; genus Neoceratodus; species Neoceratodus forsteri. The sequence continues at coordinate 184,722,877 of CM057455.1, forward strand.
GACAAAGTTTGCTATTACCTTCTGTGTCCTGTTGTCCAGCCAGTTACCACCCCGAGACTAGAGATGCAGCGAAGTTGTACTATGTGGGCAAAATTGCCACAAAGTTGGCAATTTCACCCGGTGTAGCACTTCACCTTATGTTTTTAAAAAATTACCCAGAATTCACAATTTGTGACTTCACCTTGCTTTGGGATTTTTTTCCCCCTCCTCCCCTCCCCTGACCGGCCAGTCCTTCCAGCCTTCTAGGTACTCCCTCTAGCTCTTTGTCCCCACCACAGCAGCCATCCCCCACATTGCAGCTCCCCATGTAACCTGGCATATCTTTTCACTGGATGGGTTCTGGGGGAGAAGGCACCGGTGAGGCAGGCCAGTGCACTCACTATTTTTGGCCAGGGTGCTGCTGGGGATGGACAAGCTGTCTTTGGGGCTTAGAGCCAGTAGGGGACTGGGGACCATCATCCGTTCAGCCTGGGAAGACATTTCCTGGTTTTCTCCCTGGGAGCGTGACATCTGGGATGTCTAGGCATAAGCCGGAATACGTCACACCACCTTGAGCATCGACCTGATAGAAACATAGAAACATAGAATTTGACGGCAGATAAGGACCGCTTGGCCCACCTAGTCTGCCCATTTTCCTACCTAACAGATAAGCTGCAGATCTAGCAAATGGGGAGAGGGGTGCAGCACCCCATACGTCGAATGGGAAGAACACCCCTCCCCCCTCAGCTAGTGGTCAAACAGGAATTCAGCGTGTTTGCCGTTCATTTGCATCACCAGGTAAGAAAAAAGGTTTGTCTCCCCATACGATGCACAGGGGTAATGCCAAACTTCACCCAACAACTAACACACCAAAATCTGGCCAATGGAAAATCATGTACACAAATGCTCACAGCCTGGGAAATAAGATCCCAGACCTGCAGGCAATAATGTCAGAGGCTAAACTGGACATAGTAGCAATTAGTGAGACGTGGTTTACCAGTAACCACACTTGGGAGACTTCAGTACCTGGCTATGTATTGTTCAGAAGAGACCGAGGTGCAAAAAGGGGGGAAGGAGTGGCCCTGTATGTTAATGAAAATATCAAAGCTACAGAAATTCAGAATACACATAATGAGCCAGAAGAACTGTGGGTCACCCTGGAAACAGGAAATGGGACAGCCATAAGAACTGGGGTTGTCTACAGGCCCCCAGACCAGAGGGAGGACATAGACACATTACTGTTAGAGGATATACAAAACATGACAGCTAAAGGGGAGGTTCTGATAATGGGAGACTTCAACATGCCAGATACAGATTGGTCAATACCAGCAGGAACATCGCAGAACTAGACACATAGTGGATTCCCTGCAGGGGAGGGCCTCAAACAACTGGTACAGCAACCCACAAGAGACAGGGCTATCCTAGATCTAGTACTGACTAACAAAGAAGGGATCACAGATCTCCAGGTAGAAAGAGCACCTGGGGGCCAGTGACCATCACATGGTATGGTTCAATTTGGCTACTACATCTAAATCATCCCATTCCAAGGCAAAATATGGACTTCAGAGGAGCTGACTTTGATAAGATGGCCAACAGAGTTAAGCTAGCCCTGGCAAAAGAAACACAGGTGAGGAGGTACAGGCAAAGTGGGCAAGCATTAAGGATACAATACTTGAAGCAACATCCATTGTGTTAGACAGAAAGGAGTGTAAATGAAAAAGAAGGAAACCACTTTGGTTCTCAAATACAGTAGCAGAAAGGTCAGAGCCAAAGGCTGGCCTTCAGAAAATATAAAGAGAACACAGCGGGATGAAGATGAGGAGGCATACCAAACTGCCCTAAGGAAGCAGGTAAGGCAGTAAGGCAGGCAAAGTCCCAAACTGAGGAAACACTAGCACGGACAGTAAAAGAAGGTGACAAGACTTCTATAGATACATTAGTGAAAGGAGAAAGTCCAGAGGGGTATTGCTAAGCTTAATGGAGAAAAGGAGCATGTGAGGAGGAGGGCCTGTAAGGCATCTATCCTAAATGAGATACTTTTGCTCAGTATTTACATGAAGAGAGAAGGTAGGGCAGGGCCCACAGCTCAACATCATGGACACAGGGGAGGAGTGAGCACTACTCCCTTCACAAAGAAAGGGTCCTACAAGAGCTTACTAGCTCAGGGTGGATAAGGCAATGGGACCTGATGGCATACATCCCAGGGTACTTAAGGAGCTAAAGGAGGAACTAGCAGAGCCTTTAGCAGAATTGTTTAGTGAGTCTCTGAGCTCGGGAGGTCCCAGAAGACTGGAGAAGGGCTCATGATCCCTCCACAAGAGTGGTAGCAGGAGGAGGCGGGGAACTACAGACCGGTCAGTCTTACCTCAGTAGTGGGCAAGATTATGGAGGCACTCCTTAAGGAAAGGATAGTGCAACACCTGGAATCCATAGGGCACAGGATCCAAGACAGCATGGGTTTACAAAGGAAGGTCCTATCAAACTAATCTCATAGATTTCTTTGACTGGTAACCAGAGTGGTGGACCAAGGGGAGCAGTTGATGTCGCCTACCTTGACTTCAGCAAAGCTTTTGACACTGTTCCACATAGAAGATTGATAAATAAGCTAGGTAGGCTCGGGGTGGGTCAGAAGTTGGTCAACTGGGTGGCAAACTGGTTGACTGGCAGAAAACAGAGTGGTGGTAAATGGTATACAGTCAGAAGAGATGCAAGTCACAAGTAGGGTACCTCAGGGATCAGTCCTGGGGCCAGTCCTATTCAACATCTTCATTAGTGACCTCGCAGATGGACTAGAGGGTAAGGCTTGTCTGTTTGCAGATGACACCAAGATCTGCAACAGAGTAGATGATCAGATGGGGTGGGCAGAATGAGAAGAGATCTGGATAAACTAGCAGAATGGTCAGAAGAGTGGCAACTGGGATTTAATGCAAAAGTGCAAAATCATGCACATAGGGAAGAAACCCTGAAGCCACTTATAGGCTGGGAGGGAGTTGCTAGCAGTCACAAAGGAAGAAAGAGACTTGGGCATCATCATCACTGATGACCTAAAATCATCAAGCAGACCTCTAAGCAGTAGGTAAGAACTAGGGGTGTTAGGGTGTGATAGTGAGGGTACTCACAAGTCGTAAGAGAGAGGAAATAATCCCTCTGTACAAGACATTGGTTAGACCCCATCTGGAGTACTGCGTGCAGTATTGAGCCACACCTTCACAGGACATTAAGCAAATGAGGGCAGTCCAGAGAAGGGCAACCAAAATGGTGCAGGACTGCATCAGAAGACATATGAGGACAGATTAACAGAGCTCAATATGTATACCCTTGAGCAAAGGAGGGAGAGAGTGATATGATGTAGACATTTAAACACCTTAAGGGCATAAACAAGGTGAAAGAGTCTAACATGTTTAAATATAAGAAAAATAGCAGGACAAAGAGGACACATGAGAAGAGATTAGAGGCCGATTAAGGGAATGTGAGGAAATTCTTTTTCACAGAAAGGGTGGTAGATGCATGGAATGGCTTACCACAAGAAGTGATGGCTATGAATACAGTGCAGGGCTTCAAACAGGCATGGGATAGGCATAAGGGAGCAATACAAATGACTATGAATAGATAGGTCACTGACAGAGCAAAGGCCGATGGCACATTTATAAGGTAGAAAAAGAAATGGGCAGACTGGATGGGCCTTGCGGTCCTTATCTGCCGTCAACTTCTATGTTTCTATGTTTCTATCCTAGTTAATCAACAGCTTACTTCCTCTTACCCACCGCTAGGACTGCCTTATGCCTGTCCCATGCATTCTTGAAGTCCCCCACTGTTCTTGACGCCACGACCTCCTCAGGGAGGCTGTTCCATGCATCCACAACCCTCTCAGTGAAAAATACTTCCTCACATTACCCCTGAGCCGTCCCCCTCTATCTTCAAATTGTGCCCCTTGTTCTTGCACATCTCTTTTCTGGAAGATGCTACCCTCTTGGACTTTGTTAATTCCTTGAGGTACTTGAAAGTTTCTATCATGTCCTCTCTCCCTTCTTTCCTCAAGAGTATACATATTAAGCTCCTTTAGTCTTTCTTCGTATGTCTTCTGGTGCAGACCCTCACCATTTGGATGCCCTCCTCTGGACAGCCTCCACTCTGTCTATGTCTTTGCGAGATGGGGTCTCCAGAACTGCCACAGTACTCCAGATGGGGTCTCACCAACTGTCTGTACAGAGGGATAACAACTTCCTGTTTCTACTATTGATGCTTCTTCCTATGCATCCCAGTATCCCTCAGCCTTCCTTACTGCCTTCTCCATTGCTTGCCCACCTTTAGGTCATCTGATATAATTACCCCAGGTCCCTGTCTATTTTACTGTTGTCAGTATCTCACCCCCATTGTGTACACTTCCCTGGTTTTTGTTTCCTATGTGCATTATCTTGCACTTCTTTGCATTAAATCTGAGCTGCCATACATTTGACCATTCCTCCAACCTTGCCAAGTCCTTCTCATCCTTTCCACTCCATCCTGTGTATCAACCCTGTTGCAGATCTTTGTGTCATCTGCAAAGAGACATACTTTTCCTTCCAGTTCCTCTGCAATGTCACTTATAAAGACATTAAAAGGACGGTCCCAGTACTGAACCCTGCGGTACCCCACTAGTAACCCTCTTTCTTCACTGTGTACTCCATTTACTACTACCCTTTGTGTCCTGTTGTCTAGCCAATTTTTATCCAGGCTACCACCTTGGGACCCATTCCAAGGCTGGCTATCTTTGTATTAATCTTTTGTGAGGACTGTATCAAATGCCTTGCTAAAATCTAGGTAGGCCATGTCCACAGCCCCTCCTGATCTACTACTTTGGTCACCCAGTCAAAGAAATCTATTAGATTCATCTGACACGACCTTCCCATCGTGAATCCATGTTGCCTCAGGTCCTGTGCCCCAATGGCCTCTAGGTACTCAACAATTCTTTCCTTCAGAAGTGATTCCATCATTTTCCCTACCACTGAGGTCAAACTAACTGGTCTGTAGTTTCCTGCCTCTGTCCTGCTCCCACTTTTGTGAAGAGGAATTACATCTGCCCTCCTCCAGTCCTTGGGTACCACCCCATCCTGCCATGATTTGTTAAAGAGAGTAGTCAGCGATGTCACTAGTTCTACCCTTAGTTCTTTAAGAATTCTTGGGTGAATCCCATCAGGCCCCATTGCTTTGTCCACCTTCAATTTTATTAGTTCTTTCAGAACCCTTTCTTCTGTAAATGGACTGGTATTGACCCCATCTTCAGAGTATTTCTCTTGTTTGGTTTAGGTAACTCTCCCTCCTCTTCCTTTGTGAATACTGAGCAGAAATATTCGTTCAGTAACCCTGCTTTTTCACTGTCACCCTCTACCCAGATTCCCTCCCCTTTATTAAGCTTCAGTATCCCTCCTTTGGTCTTTCTTCGCTCCCTAATGTACCTATAAAGATCTTATCCCCTTCTTAACAGAATTGGCTATCCTTTCTTGAGTTTGGGCCTTTGCTATTCTGACTACCTCCAACCTCTTTCTGCTTTAACTGATAAAAGTTATCTGTCCTGCTCCTTCTGTGTTTCCTTATATTTCCTGAATGCTGCCCTTTTCTCCTTAACCTTCCTACCACCTCTTTTTGTGAACCATAGCGTTTTTCCTTCGTTGTGTTTTATTGATTTTTTTACGCAGAGGCTTGTTGCCTCTGTGATGGCTGTTTGATCACTCCCCATTGTTCCTCCACCCCTCCTTCTTGCCTGTTTGCTAGTATTTTCTGAGGCACTCTCTCATTTCCCAAAGTCAGCCCTCCTAAAGTCTAGTACTCTTGCTTTGTGTAAGCTTGATTGTATAGCTGTGTTTTATCGTGAACCACACTGTTTGGTGGTCACTTGTTCCCAGATAGCTACCCACTTCTAAATCTGAGATTCTTTCTCCATCCCCATTTGAAAGTACCAGGTCTAAGATTGCTCCCTCCGAGTCGGTTCCAATACTAGCTGTCTGAGACATGCCCCTGTAGGGCATCAAGAATGACCCTGCTCTTGGATGTGCCTGCAGCAAGGTGCTCCAGTTAACATCTGGCATATTCAGGTCCCTCATCAACAATATCTCCCTTTTTCTGCCATTCTGAAAGCCTTCTATCATTTCTTGTCCATTCCTCCCCTGAGATGGGGGTCTGTATACAACCCCATGCGGATTGTGGTGCCATTTCCTGTCTCAGGGTGACCCAAAGTGCCTCATCTGCTCCCTGTTTACTCTTTAGTTCTGTTGCTTTGATCCTTCCTTTACATAGAAAGCTACTCCTCCTCCTCTTTACCCTCCCTATCCCTCCTGTAGATTGTGTATCCTGGTATGTTGACATCCCAGTCATGGTTCTCCGTGTACCATGTTTCTGTGACTGCCACAATATCCAGGCAACCCTCTTCCATCAAGGCCACTAGTTCAGGAGCTTGTTACACAGACTACAGGCATTGGTACTCATCACCCTCCACTTTTTGATGGCCTTACCCCTTTTAGCCCCATTACTGTCCTTACTGCCTTTGCCTTTTTTTACATTTAAATCTGTTCTGCTCCCTAATAACTTCTGTACCTTGGTGTTTACCTCACTAATCACCATGTTTTGTGGGGGGAGGCTCAGATTTCCCAGCTCCTTTTCAGTGCCTCCCCCCTTGGCTAGTTTAAATGCTTGCCAATGAAGCATTTAAACCTCTCACCTAGGATCCTGGTTCCCCTGGACAGATGCAGACCATCGCACCAGTATAGGTCTGCATTCCTCCAGGAGGCTCCCCAGTCCCCAATGAAGCCAAAACCCTGAGCTCCACACCAGTTTTCAACCACTCATTGAATTCCCTGGTGAGAAGTGCCCCTAGCATCTCCCTTGCCATAGACAGGCAGCACCTCCAAGAAGCTTACCGTATGCGCTACTTGTCTAAGGCCCCTTCCCAACTCTACAAACTCCTCTTGCACTGCTCTGATCCCATTCCTAGCCAGGTCATTTGTCCCCAGGTGGACAATGACATCCAGCTCCCTCCCTCGTGCAGCTCCTCCCACGATCCTGAGGATTCGCTTCCTGTCCCTCCAAGCCGTGGCGCCAGGAAGGCACCTTACTTCCCTCTCCCCATCCTCCCCAATTCTACCCCCCTAATGATTGAGTCCCCCACCAGGAGTTGTTTCCTTCCCCTGTGGGGTCCCATGCCACCCTCCTTTGGGTCTCCTTTGTGAAGGTTCCCAGCATCCTCCTTGGTCTCCACTGCAGGTGCCTCCATAGAGGAACCACTATCCACCAGAAGAGTGAATGATTGTGAAGAGGTACAGCTGGAGGGATGCAACTCTGTTCCACCACCCTCTCCCTCCTTGAGCCCACCTGGTCCAGCCACTCCTCTTTCTTGGCAACCTCTGAGGTAGTGGCATTGGCCCTGGTGGTCCCTGGGTGGGGGAGGAGGTTTTGCGAATCCTAGCCAGGTCAGCCTGGAGATGGGCAACCTCCTCTCTCAGACCAGAGAGGTGCCTGCAAATAGGGCAGCAGATGTGTTGCTATTCCTCTGACCTCTGCCAGAGGTTGCACAGCACCAGGATGTGGATCCCCCCTCCCTCCCAGGAGATGGCAAGCAGCCATGGGACACTCAATTACTCTTCCCCCCGGCCAGCCCTCCAGCACCCTGGGTCCTCTCCTGAACCCAAGTCGCTGGCATCACAAGAAGAAATCCAACTGTTGCACCGACTTTGTTTTTTTTTAAAGTGCAAATTGCACTCAAAAACCCCAAAGCAAGTTGAGGTTACAAATTGTGAATTCCCTCTAACACCATCCCTGATATATCCCTGGTATCTAGTGGTCCCTCCTCCACATCCCACTGATTGGATGACCCCAAAAATTTTATTTAATCCCATTCCATGGTGTCTAGTGGACCTCACACCATGTAGATAGTACCCTCACCCTGCTTCCCCAACCCAGAGTCTGAAATTTCATTAATCCCTTTCCTGGTGTCTAGTGGACCCCTCACCCAGTCAGATAGTACTCGAACAGCACTCTCCCAACCCTGAGTCTAAGCATTTAAAATTAAAGAAATAAAAATCATTTATCACATCCCTGAGTTTAGTGGCCCCCCATCCCCCACCCTGTCCAGTTGTGCCCCCACCCCACTCTCCCCAACCCCAACTGGAGCGGGCCACTGGCACCACCCTCCACTCATCTCCATGACCAGCAGCACCCGACTGAGCTCAATGAATGAGTGTGTGCTTGTACAAGCATGTGCTTATTCACTGACAACTCACAGTGATTTACTCAGTTGTTTAGGGGTGTAAAGGAGAGGAGGTGACTGATCCAGCCACTGGCAAGGGTAGCGGGATGGGGAGGAATGGTGTTGTGGACCACCCTGTGATCCACAACCATTCCCCCCATCTTGTCCCCCCACTAGACCAGATCAGCCCCCTTCCTTCCTTCCTCAACACCCCTAAACGCATGAGTAAAACACAGCAAGTTGTCAATGAATGAGCACATGCTAGTACAAGCACGCTCTCATTCATTGAGCTCAGTCAGGTGGGATGCCAGCCATGGAGGTGAGTGGATGGTGTCAGTGGCCCACTCTGGTTGAGGTTGGGTGGAGGGTGGGGCTAGTACTGGACAGGGTGGGGGGTGAGGTGCCATAGACACCATGGAAGTGATAAATAATGTAATATTTTTTTTTATAATGTAGGAGATTCAGTGTTGGGGGGAGCAGAGTGGGGGTACTATCTGCCCTAGTTGGGGTTGGGGGTCCACAAGACACCAGAGAAGTGATAAATGATTTATTGGACTGTGACCGACTGACCAACAATCCTGTGCGTATTTGGAGGTGGGAGGTTGATTGTTGTAACTGTGTCTGATGGGGGTTGGGGCTCTGCCACACCTTGTGGCCAGAGTTTGTGTGGGAAGTGTGGAATTTCCCAAACCCACAGGGATGTTGCCCTCCGAAGCTGATAATGGATGCTTACCTGTGTTCCAAAGGAGTTCACCAAGACGCATCAATCAGTAAATCAGAAAGTTTTTATTCTTGAAATGACACATACAACATTGTCACAAGATACAGCAGAAACCAGACTACTGTGTGAGGGGCAGTAACTCCAGTGCTTCATGTTCTGGAGCTTCCTCAGGGACATCCCTGTGGGTTTGGTGTGTTCTTGTTAGGATTGCCTACCCCTTGTTTACACCACCTCCTAATTACCAGTGTGCAGTGTTATCTACAGTGTTTAAGTGTGGAATTTCACAGTCAAAATTCCACGCTTCACATTTAATCTGGCCACAGTAAAATTGGCAAACTTCTCATATCACACTTCATGTATTGCACACAATATGCAAACTATTTCGCTGAACAAAGTTTTTCCACATCGCCCACCTCTTCCTGGGACCCACTCCCAGACTGGCTAACTTGTTTTTTAATCTTTTGTTTAGAACTGTCTCAAATGCCTTGCTAAAATTAAGGTAGGCCATGTCCACAGCCCCTCCCTGATCTACAACTTTGGTCACCCAGTCAAAGAAATCTATTAGATTTGTCTGACATGACCTTCCCGCTGTGAATCCATGCAGCCTTGGGTCCTGTGCAGGGCTGGCCTCTAAGTACTTGACTTTTCTTTCTTTCAGAAGTGATTCCTTCACTTTGTCTTCCACTGAGGTCAAACTAACAGGTCTGTAGTTTCCTGCCTCTGTCTTGTTCCCACTTTTGTGAAGGGGGAATCACATCCACCCTCCTCCAGTCCTTAGGTACCACACTGTCCTCCCATGATTTGTTAAAAAGGATAGTCAGTGACGCCACTAGTTCTCCCCTTAGTTCTTTTAGAATTCTGGGGTGAATCCCATCAGGCCCAATTGCTATGTCCACCTTCAGTTTTAGGAGTTCTTTCAGGACCCTTTCTTCTGTGAATAGACTGGTATTCATACCACCCCCATCCAGTGTGCTTCTATTTCTTGGTTTAGGTACTTCCCCCTCCTCTTCTTTAGTGTATAATTTTTGGAAATATTTATTCAGTAACTCTGCTTTGTCACTGTCAACCTCTGCCCTACCCCATCTCCTCTATTAAGCCTCACTGTTGCTCTTGTGGTCTTTCTTCACTCCCTAATGTACTTATAAAATGTTTTCTCTCCCCTTCATAACTGAGTTAGCTATTTTTTCTTTTGTGTACGACTTTGCTATTCTGACTGCCTTCCCCAATTCCTTCTGCTTTAACTTGTACAGTTCTCCATCCTTCTCCTCCTGTGTTTCCTTATACTTTTTGAATGCTGTCTTTTTCTCTATATCCTTCCCCATCACCTCTTTTGAGATCCATAGTGTTTTTTCCTTCATTTTGTTCTGTTTATTTGCTTCGCACAAAGTCTTGTTGCCTCTGTGATGGATGCTTTGATTTTTCCCCATTGTTCCTCAACATCACTTTCTTGCCCATTTGCTAGTTCTTTTCTGAAGCACTGCCCCATTTTGCCAAAGTCTGCCCTCCTAAACACCAGTACCCTCACCTTTGCGTGACTAGACTTTACGGCTGTGTTTATCATGAACCACGCTGTTTGGTGGTCGCTTGTTCTCAGAAGTCTACCCATTTCTAAATCTGAGATCCTCTTTTTGTCCCTGTTTGAGAGTACCAAGTCTAAGATTGCGCCCTCCTGAGAGAGTTCCATCACTAGCTGTCTGAAGTACACTATGCCCCCTGTAGGGCATTGAGAATTACCCTGCTCGTCATTGTGATCTAGTGCTATAATTATGAGCTTCAGCAGTAAAAAAGTGTGACTGCCTTAATGTGATGATGCCTCCCAACCGACGTCATAACAGAGACTATTATATAAACACAGACATAGACTCCACTCATATAGGACACTGAACCATTTTGTGATATAATGCTGCCAGTATATATTAAGTAGAGCCTCTAACATATTGTATAGTGGCAATCTGGGTAGTCCCATGCATAGAACACACAGATCACCTTGCCCTGTCTCCCAACCACCACCATCACCACATCATAGATAAAATCTCGATATTTGATGCAGCATGACATTTTATGTTTTTAGTTAGATTTTTTATTGGGCCCTATTCTGTTTGCAGAGAGCCTGAATACGGTTGCAGAGGCAGTATTAAGTAGATTTAAGAAGCATCACCATCATGTATTGACATAGCATAAATTAATGAATAATATGATAGTAGGATGTTACGGTTTGGTGAAGGTGGTGGGTTGGGGGGGTGGAGCCATGGTGGGTTCCACATTCAAGGCACCATTTAGTACAAGAACACCATGAGAAATACTTGGGGAAAAATCCTGTTAGCTGTCATAACTTTACTGTGTCACTCATTTTTGTTTATTAGAAATAATCAGCAATTCATTGTCATGTCTTCTGCCATGGTAAGTGAATGAAATACAAAAATAGACAAGTTTCACTCATGTAACTATCTGTTATCTCACCAGGTAAGAGGGCTCTCCGGTTGACTTGGTAACCCTCCTTACTTATGGGGATTAGTGTTCAGGATAACAGTGCTTGCTTACATAATCATTGGATGCTTATCTTCCCAGTAACTGATGTAGTGTGTTTCAGCAGATACTGTATGCATCCCGTCCTCTTCCTGACTACTAACTGCAGTTCCTGTTTCAATGTACCAGGAGAGGGACTAGCCGTGCAGTCTGACCATACTGCTGCTAATGCAGACTGGTGTGCTCATTGAAAAGTAGCCTTGTTTTAATCTATGGTCAGTAATCACCAATGTTTTACTACCACGGTTGATAGCAGTCCTTTTATTTTTCTTGTCAGGTGGAAAGAAGTGATGGGAATGTTGAGTTATGTATCACAGTGGTATAGTTGTCTTTTCTTTAGTCATTTTAGGATTTTTATGTACAGGGCATGTTGGGCTTCACCTGCCTAATGTGCTGTGCTTACCACCATGAATACTCTTTGCTATATACACTTGTAGTGAACAAGAGTGCTCAGAACCTGGAAGTGAACAGTAAGTGAGTGTGGAGCAACAAAAGTGTGGGTGGACAGCTCTATGGTGAATGATGAGGGCCACATGTACTTGTTTCAATTCCACAGTGGAAGACACAGTTTAGGTAACTTGTTATGTGTTTCTACCTCTCTCTCCTTCATCATAGCAATATGTCAGCTTGGCTCCACCAATGCAGCTGTAAAAAAGCAGCACAGTTCCCTCATGTTTACTTCTCTTCTCAGATTTAAGATAATTGTTAGTTCAAAGAAAAGCCCCCATTCTGAATAAAATCCAACAGCAGCCTTGTGATCTCTCTCTTCTCACTGCTCCACACTTTGTGCCATGTAATCCTGCCAATCTTCTGAGCTGCAGTAGACACCATAAATATGATCTGGTTTGTTCACTATATCCCTGCTTTTGTGTTTCCAAGAGATTTCTGCCTTATGACTAAACATAGAAACATACATACAAACATAGACTTTGATGGCAGATAAGGACCATTTTGCCCACCCAGTCTGCCCATTTCCCTACCTATTGGATAAGCTGCAGATTCTAGTTAACCAACAGCCTACTTCCTGCAACCCCCCACTATAATTGCCTTATGTCTATCCCATGTATGTTTGAATTCCCCCACGGTTTTAGACCCCACAACCTCTCCAGGAAGGCTGTTCCATGCGTCCACCACTCTCTCCGTGAAAAATAATTTCCTCACATTACCCCTCAGCCGTCCCCCCTCTAACTTTAAATTGTGCCCCCTTGTTCTTACACAGCTCTTTTTCTGAAAGATGATACCCTCCTGGACTTTGTTGATTCCCTTGAGGTACTTGAACATTTCTATCATGTTCCCCCTGTCCCTCTTTTCATCAAGGGTATACATATTAAGCTCTCTCAGTCTCTCTAAATATGGTTTCTGATGTAGACCCTGCACCATTTTAGTTGCCCTCCTCTAGACTGATTCCATCCTGTCTATGTCCTTGCATAGAAGAGATCTCCAAAACTTCATGCAGTACTCCAGATGGGGTCTCACCAACTGTCTATACAGAGGGATAACCACTTCCCTTTTTCTACTTGTGATGCCCCTCCCTATGCATCCCAGTATCCCCCTGGCTCCCCTTACTGACTTCTCACATTGCTTATCCTCCTTTAGGTCATCTGATATGACTACACCCAGATCCCTTTCCATTATTGTTGTTGTTATTTCCTACCCTCCTATTGTGTACTCTTCTCCTGGGTTTTTGTTTCCCAGGTGCATTGCTTTGCACTTCTTTGCATTGAATCTAAGTTGCCATATGTCTGACCATTCCTCCAACCTTGCCAAGTCCCTTCTCATCCATTCTACCCTCCTTGTGTATCAACTCTGTTACAGATCTTTGTCATCTGCAAAGAGGCATACCTTTCCTGCCAGACCCTCTGCAATGTCACCTATAAAGACATTAAAGAGGACTGGACCCAGTACTGAGCCCTGAGGTACTCCACTAGTAACCCCCCTTTCTTCAGAATGTGTTCCATTCACTATTACCTTCTGTGTCCTGTTGTGCAGCCAGTTTGCTACTCAGGCTACAATCCTGGGACCCACTTCCAGGCTGGCTAACCTGATTATTAATCTTTTGTGCAGGACTATGTCAAATGCCTTGCTTAAGTCTAGGTAGGCCATATCCACAGCCCCTCCCTGGTCTATTGCTTTGGTCACCCAATCAAAGAAATCAATTAGATTCATCTGACATGACCTTCCTGCTGTGAATCCATGCTGCTTTGGGTCCTGTGCCCCGTTGGCCTCTAGATACAGAACAATTCTTTCTTTCAGAAGTGATTCCATCATTTTCACCACCACTGAGGTTAAACTAACAGGTCTATAGTTTTCTGCTTCTGCCTTGCTCCCACCTTTGTGAAGGGGAATCACATCTGCTCTTCTCCAGTCCTCAGGTACCACCCCATCCTCCCATGATTTGTTAAAAAGTGTGGTCAGTGGTGTCACTAGGTCCTCCATTAGTTCTGTTAGGATTCTAGGGTGAATCCCGTCAGGCCCCATTGCTTTGTCCACCTTGAGTTTTAGGAGTTCTTTCAGGACTCTTTCTTCTGTAAATGGACTGGTGTCAACCCCTCTACCAGAGTGCTTCTGTTGTTTGGTTTAGGTAACTCCTTCTCTTCTTCTTTTGTGAATTTTGAGCAAAAGTATTCATTCAGTATCTTTGCCTTTTCACTGTCTCCCTCTGCCCACCTCCCCGCTCCCATATTAATCTTCACTATCCCTCCCTTAACCTTTCTATGCTCCCTAATGTACCTATAAAAAGTTTTATCCCCCTTCTTAACTGCGTTGGCTATCTTTTCCTCAGTTTGGGCCTTTGCTTTTCTGACTGTCTTCCCCACTTCTTTCTGCTTTAATTGATACAGTTCCCTGTCGTGATCCTGATTCCTTATACTTTTTGAATGCAGCCTTTTCTCTTTAACCTTCCTGACACCTCTTTTGAGAACCATAGTGTTTTTATTCTGCTTTGTTTTCTTTATTTGTTTCACACAAAGGCTTGTTGCCTCCATGATGGCAGTTTTGATTTTCTCCATTGTTCTTCCACCCTCCTTTCTGGCCAGTTGCTAATGCATTCCTCAGGTATTTACCCATTTTGCCAAAGTCAGCCCTTCTAAAGTACTAGTGAGAGCAGGTTAAATCAGGAAATAGGAAGGGTAGGCTGTGGGAAGTACAATTCTTCAGCACTCACTGGTCCTTTATTTCAGGCAGAAATGGATTTTTCTTCTGCACTCACTCTAATGGAGGATTATTCGAAGCCAGGTCTATGGCATGTGTGTGTGTGGGAGTGTGTGTGTGTGACTACATGCAAACCCTCTGCCAGTCACACTACTCTCCTGTATTTTTATATTTTTCAGCCTCAAATATAAATGCTAATTCATAGACTTTGCATTGCTGAAGAATTGTACTTCCCACAGCCTACCCTTCCTATTTCTTGATTTAACCTGCTCTCACTGGTCCTTTTTTTCAGGCAGAAATTGATTTTTCTTCTGCACTCACTCTTATGGAGGATTATTCGAAGACAGGTCTATGGCATGTGTATTTGTGTGTGTGTGTGTGTTTGAGTGCCAGTGTCTGTGCATAGCTTTCAGTTGCTTTGATGGGAGGTGAACAGCTTGGGGGGCAATGGCAGACTGATAGTATTTCAAACAGAAACAAGCATTTATCAATGCTGAATGTTGTCCTGCTGACAGGCATTGGTAGTGCAGGAGTTCAAGAGATGCATAATAGGAATAGCAGTGAAGTATGGAGGTGACATCAACCCCAGACCATGCTACAGAGATCAATAGGCACTGAGGTGTGCCTTTGGGCATCGGCCATAATGTTCATGCAATTTCAGCTCACCCTACCCTGCAGACTGTGACATGTATTGCATTGTGCCTTAGGATCTTCAGGACTTATGCGTTCCCTATTTAAAATGATGAAATGAAATGAAACTTTATTTATATGGCGCCTTTCTCAAATCAAGATGCCTTGTAATATTTAAAACAATAAACTGAAAGTAAAAATATAAATAATTTATAAAATACTAAATATATACAGCACTAGGTCTGAGCTCCAATTTCATAATCTGTTAATCAAAATTAATCTGAGACCATAAATAGGTCTTGAGGGCTTTTTAAACTCTCCACAGTCACACACTGATGAAGCAGATGGGCAGAGAATTCCAGAGGGTCAGAGCAGCGAACATAAAAGCATGAGCACCTGATGACTTTAGAGAAACCCTTGGACTCTCCAGCAACCCATCATCCACCAAGTAGAGACTTCACCGGGTGGTAGAGAACCAAAAGCTCTTTCAAGTAATCTGGACCCTGTCCATATGGGCTTTGTAGGTCAAAAGACCTACTTTAAAGGTGATCCACCACTGAATAGGCAGCCAGAGCAGATTGCGAAATATCAGCGAGATATGACAGGCCACGATGTGTACCTGTCAATAATCAAGCAGCAGCATTCTGCACTAGCTGCAGGTGTGAGGATATCAACCCCAGGAAGCCCTAGATAAATGGAGTTGCAGTACTGCAGGCGTGGGGTCATAAAGCGTGAACCAGTGTAGGAAGGTCAGCTGGCGGAACAAGGTGCTTAATCCTGGCGATGTTCCTAAGATGATAAAAGGAAAGCTTGACAACTGCTGACACCTGCGAATGCAGTGTCAGTTCATTTTCAAAGATCACCCCAGGTTTCACACCCATTCTGAGGTAGGGACCTGGATACCACCAGAAATAAACTTGAGGATAAACCAGCACCCATCCCTCTACCCTGTGACCTGGGTCCACAACTAATACCTCCATCTTCTCCGAGTTCAACTTTAGCCAGCTTGCACTCATCCAGTCTTGGATCTCGGTGAGGCAGCTGCTAATGACCAAGAGCTCTATCCTGGTTGGTTGCAAATGATAGGTGGAGCTAAGTATCATCTGCATAGCAGTGAAACTTCAGTCCATACCTTCTTACAATGTCTCCGAGGGACAGCATATTCACTGAAAACAACATTGGGGACAACACCGAGCCCTGGGGTACTCCATATGACAGTGAGAGTGGGCAGGAAGAATTTAATCCAGACACCACTCTCTGAGTCCTGTCAGTGAGAAAAAAATCTAAATCAACTGAGGACTGTCCCTGACAGACTGCAGATAAACTCCAGGCACGTGAGAATTACCCCATGGTCCACAGTGTCAAAAGCTGATGAGAGATCAAGAAGAATGAAAATGGAATGATTCTTCTGATCTCTTGCCATCAGAAGATCATTGAGCACCCGAACCAGCGCTGTCTCGGTACTATGCCTCTTTTGAAAACCAGACTGGAGGGGTTCATAGATGTCATGGATGGTTAAATGGTTCTCCAATTGTGCAGCCACCACCTTCTCAATAATCCTTCCAACAAAGGGAAGATTAGAGATCGGCCTGTAGTTAGAGTGGCAGTCAGGGGCCAAGGTAGCTTTCTTCAGGAGGGGGTGTCACCACCTCCTCCTTCAGGGAGCTAGAAACTCACCCATATCCAAGAGCACCAAACTATTCATGCTAGAACCGGGCCGATGGGCTCAAGACAACCCTTTATCAGGGAAGTTGGGCATGAGTATAAACTACAGCACATGGGGCACATACTTTGGACAATCCTCATGACATCGATGAACTGAGGCTGGTCAAAGGAACTCCAGGAGAGACCAGAGGGAGCAACCAAATGCCGATCAAAAACAACTCCAGTAGAGGGAGCAGGCTGGAGTGCTGCCCTAATGTCAGCCACCTTATCTGCAAAGAAGCGAGGAAGCTCATCACACTCTAATTGTGAAAAAGCTTTCCTAACCTGGAGACAGGCTGGGATGCACAGTCTGTCAACAGTTCGAAAAAGCTGAGCTGGTCGGTTCTGAGCAGCCACAATCTCTCTGGACAGGAACTCTGCCTTCTTATGAGAGATAGTGGAATGATAGAATTGATAATGTTCCATCTATCTAAGATGGTCGGCATCAAGGGTAGTTCTCCGCCAACAACACTCTAATCTTTGTCCTTGTCGCCACATCTCTCTCAAGTCCCCATCAAACCATGGGGACCAAGGTTGAAGGAGGAAAGGATGAACACGGACAGGAGAAATTTGGTCCAGAACTGAGGAAATGGCCCTATTATAGGCCAGGACCAAGGCATCAGGATCATTGCTCTCTTCAGAAAACTCTGATAGGTTAAGTGCCACTACCAGACCTACAGAGCTAATATCTCGTAAGTAGCGGCACTTAGCCATCTCCACAGGGGTAGGCCTACAAGGAGGGGTGCTAAAACTGAAGCCCACAGTGTAATGGTCAGACCAACAGATGGGTTCCACCCCCACGTCAGTAGCCTCAATCTTCAGGAGGAAGACTAAGTCCAAGGAGTGACCGCTTTTATGCATGGCAGAAGTAACCACTTGTGTAAGACCCAAAGATGTCATTAATTGGAGGAAATGTTGCCCAAACTGCAAATATTCATCATCGATCCAGGAACTGAAGTAGCCCAGGACCATCAGCCTGGGAGACTCAAATGCCATGTCGATGATGAAGTCAGCCATTTTCTGCAGAAAACGTTTCACATCTCCTGGTGGACGGTAGATGAGAACAATTCCACATCCCACACCTGCCACAGCGGTACACTCAAAGGACTCAGCCTCCTCAACCGGTACACTTGTGAGTCCCAGTTCTGTCTTGAAACAGACCACAACCCCCCCCGCGGTCCAACCTCAGGCGGTGTAACACCAAGTACCCAGCTGGAATTGCTGCCTCCAAAACTGGCCCAGCATTACCATGCATCCAGGTCTCATAAATGCAAGCCAGATCCACCAACTCCACAAGATCTGCAATAACTGCAGTCGTGTTCCTAATGGATCTGGCATTGCACAACACTGCTCAGGTTGGATGGGTCACTGAAGTGGAACAGATTACTCACCCAATACCATTAATAGTAGAGGTGCCCTTGGGTATGGAAACCAGACAAGGAGAACCTTGCTCTAGATTCCATTTCGACCAGGGTGTCTTCTGGTCTCCACATCCCCGATTTGATGTTGCCGCTCATTCGGCCTCCACTGTCCACACCCCCAAACCCCTCCTCCCCCTCAGACAATCCCCAGTGCCTACAGCACTGGTAGGTTGACAGTTGTAATGGCATAGGGAGAAATGGTGGAGGACACAGGAGCTGAAGGACTAATAGCGTACAACCATGGTGGCAGACCCTCTAAACATAATAAAGCCAAACCCAAACAATAACCCAAAATAAAACAAATAAACAAATAAAATAATAATAATAAAATAATAAATAAACACAGAACATTTTTTAATCAAATTAATCAGATAAAATCCAAATAACCAAAATTCACAAATAACCAATCAAGAGGCTCTCACCACCCTTAAATTCTAAAACAAATCATAAATACCAATCACACAATAGTCTCTAAAAGTCAGTGTCAAGGGCAAAACAGCAGCTTTCCATCGTGAAATGTAGACTCCAGATTACAATAATAGGGACTCTCACCCCTCTTAGTCCAAATATCAAAGCTCCTCCAAATGAAATTGGGCAAACAATAACAGGGGCTCTCACCCCCTCTTAGTCCACTCACTGAAAAGGATCCTCTGGAAAAATCAACTCTTTCTGATAGCAAGACCTAGGCCTACACACCTTAAGCTAAGATCGGGCTGGAGGGCTACAATCTGAAATAGTGCCCTAAAGAGTACCAATAGCTCCCACTACAGAGACACCATAAGAAACCAGGGAAAAACCACACCACCAATAAACCACAGAATTCCATCAGAGTAACCCAACACAGCCACGATCCCACACTCTGGTGTCAAGGCCCAAATAAGAATGCAAACCCCCACCTCCCATAACACTGATGGCATTTCACCTCACCCTACCCTGCAGATACTGACAAGTGCTGAGGTGTGCCTTGGGGTGTTCGGCTTTACAGTCACCCCATTTCATAAGGACATACACTGAAATGGTTGCAGTATAGGAGAATGGGGTGAACTCGGGGGCTGAAGAGTCCAAGGCACACCTCAATGCCTGTCAGTGGCTTAAGGGTGGAGAGGGGGGTTGTAATGCATGAGCATTGCAGCTGGAAATCCAAAGGCATGCCCATGACACCTGTCAGTCTGTAAAGGGTGGGACATTATGGTTAGAAACTGTAACACCCCTGAGGTTTATTGGTATTTGCACTATAAATTTGCAACATGGCCTTTCTGTGACCCCCACCTCATGAAAGTGTTTGGGACCTCTGCTCATGAACAGTAGCACTGTGATTTTGTTAATCTGTCCCGAATGTTGATTTCTCACAGCAACCATGCCAATCTGCGCCAGATATGGAAAACACAGTTTGAGCAGGATGAAAATGACAGCTGTACCATTTGTAGGTAGGTGTGAATAGATGGCAGTGTTGAAAATCTTGAGCAAGAATATTAATACACTCATAACACAGTCATTTAGTGGAATTATTTCACCAGATTTTCAACATAGGCATTTGGGACCTCTTCTCATGAACACTGTCACTATGATTTTCTTCATCTGTTCCAAACGTTGATTTCCCACAGTGACTACAGCATGGTGCTGAAGTTGTGCTAAAACACATTTCAGGCAGGATATGAATAATGACAGCTGTTCTGTTCATAAGGATATGTGAAAAATTGACAATGTTGAAAATGTTGAGTGTAAATATTACAAATTCTCAAAGTTACGAGTGTACGTGGAAACTGCACAACACACGCTTGTGACATAGTCACTTTATGGACTTTTGTCACCAAATTTTCAACGTAGGAGTTTTAGGACCCCTGCTCATGAACACTTCTCTGTGATTTTCTTGATGTGTCCCAAACAGTAATTTACCACAGTGACCATGCTATTCTGTGCCGGTAGTGCAAAAACACATTTCGACCAGGATGTGAAAAATTACAACTGCACTGTTCATAAGGAGCTGTGAAAATATGCCAATGTTGAAAATCTGGAGTGAAAATATTGCAAATTTTCAAAGTTATGAGTGTGTGAAGACACTGCATGACACATACACATAATGTAGTCATTTTTTGGAATTTTTTTCACCAAATTTGCAACATAGGCATTTTGGGAGGCCACCTCATGAACAGTACAATGTTGTTTCATTACTCAGTCCCAAAAGGTGATTCCGTGAAGTGATTGCGAAATCACCTTTCAGGACTGATTAATGCTATGATAGTGATTGAATTCATGAGGAGGGGTCCCAAGAATTCCATGTTGAAAATTTGGTACCAAAAGTCAAAAAAATTGGCAAGATATTCACATAAGTTGAAAGAAACCCATTTATGCCATTATACAGCTTACCAGCATGTCTTTAGTTCGCGGTTGGCTTTGAAGAGTGCAGACATGTTCCTGGTCCACCCAAGATCATCGGGCCAGGCTCCAGAGGTAGTATTGGCTGAAGGGGGTGGGGAGGTGGGTCAGAGAAGGTGGGTGCAGGTTGGGGATGGGTCACCAGACTCAATGAGGACCGTTTTCTTGTTCACAGGTTTAAAAAATGTGGGAAGGTTTTCTACTTTTGCAGTATTTCTGCATGCTGGGGTGGGCTCCCAGCATGCTGCCTGAGTGTTTCATTTGGGGTCTGTAGCTGACTGGGATTACACCTCCATTGGCACATACAGTGTGTGTGCGTGTGTGGGGTTGCATTAGCTGAGGTGGATTGGGCATCTCCTCAGCACACAAGAAATGGGGGGATCATTATGCCAATGGAGACTGGGCACCCCCATCAGCAAATTAGTTTGGGAGGGGGCATGCCGACCAGGGAATTTGGCACCCCATCAGCTTTCAGAGGGACTGACTGTGAGAGGTGGCAGCTGTCCCTCAGCTTCCGTGGGGACTGTGAGAAGCAGATGAGGAAACTGCCGCCATGTTTCTTGACAGGGCACACCAGACGAGGGAAGCAGTAATTCACTGCTGCAATCAGGGACTCCCCCAAGGTGCTCCCTGATTGCAGCTTCCAATTTCTTTTATGTTGGTGGCAGGCTTCTCAGCTGCTGTGCTATGTCATTGGTGCCACAAAGCCCAGCCAGAAAAAACAGTGGCACCATTGGCTGCAGCAGGACCGAACCTCCAAAACCTGCTTCTCCACTCCAAGCAACCACAATATGTTGTCTGTGCTATGCACGCAAGACAACATAAAAATATGTAGCTTCTAATGAATTTCCCAGACACTAAAGCTGTTGTGTTATGGTGGGGTACTGAATTGTATCTATAACCCTCTCACCACATCTGTGTGTGTGGGGGGGTACCTTAGTTCATTACCAGCCATAGTTGGGCACCAGGATAGTGAAGAGGACTGCAGCCTTCTCTGGTGAAGGTGGCACTCTTTCATCTTTGTGGCTTAGCTCCACACCACACCACACAGTCCAGCCACCCAACTGTTATCCATAAAATGAGGGTATCAACA
This sequence comes from Neoceratodus forsteri, assembly GCA_016271365.2. Lineage (NCBI taxonomy): Eukaryota > Metazoa > Chordata > Ceratodontiformes > Ceratodontidae > Neoceratodus > Neoceratodus forsteri. The sequence continues at coordinate 184,744,695 of CM057455.1, forward strand.
TTTCAGATGAACCCAGGAATTCTATGTTACTCTATTTGCCCAGCCTGACACTACAGCCCCGCTATTGCATAACTGAGGGAAAGGAAGATGTTCTAAGGGAAATCACAGATGCCTTTCAGAACTGATGTCTTTTGGGACAAGTGCCCCTTGGACTACAATTGTAGCCTCCATTTTTGCCACCTCAAACCCCAGTCAGAATGACAATGTGATCAGAAGGAGACTTCACAATTGATCAGGCTCCAGAGCATGCAAGGGAGCTAGAGAGGGCTCAGGAAACTTTGGATGATTTTATCAATTTGTCCTGGAGTGAGGTGGCCAATGGTAACTGATTCCTGCAACCAAACACACCTACTGGTGTCTAGTGGTGCACCCACCCTCTGACTGCTATCCTTGTTTACTTTTTTCTTTCACTGGTATCTAGTGGCACCCCCCAACCCTCCGGTCGCTTTCCTGACTGTAATAAAAAAATGGTGCTGCAATATTTTGTTTTAACCTGAAAAAATTAAATGGTCCCTCACCATTCAAATCCCCACCATGACCTCCGACTCAGCACCTACCACCTTACATCCCCCACACCTCACATATGCTCTCTTACCTTAACCCGTCCCTGGGTGAAGACCCAGGCTCTGATCAAAGACACATCTTGCTGCTTGAAATACCAACTGCTATATGAGAAAGTAATGTAAGTGTGGTTCACTGTATTTCAAAGGAGTTTTAAACTTTGTGGCATAACTTTGCCATTTTTGCATATTTTGACCACAAATGTTCACCATGGGCTTTTAGGAACCCACCTCATGAAACATTTTGGGTCATTATGTAACTCTGAATAGAAAGGCTGTTTAATGGTTGTTGGCAAAATCCCTTACAGGTGGGATTTGACATTTTCTCCTCCTTTGTTCATGAGGTGGGTCATGTCTATGCTGAAAATTTGTGGTCAAAATATGTAACAATGGCAAAGTTACATGCATCCGTTAACAATTTCCTATGCTCATTCATAAAGTTCAATAATTTATTTATTTATTTATTTTTTTTTTTATTGATTTATTTGGTATTCAGAAAATAACCTTTGAGCCAAGGCTCTTTTACAAAAGTTCCACATCATGTGAACAGAGTATTGGCTTTCAATCAAGAAGGTTGCAGAGTTTTAGGACATTTGAGACACTAAACAGCACAGCAATCAGGAAAAGGTTACAGAGTTTCTTAGTCATTTAAAACAGTACACAGTATATGGACATCAACTTTAGTTGATTACAAGTGCAGGTTAGGTGCAGAGGCACTAGAAGTTAGGTTAGGTTGGGGAGAGGGTTAGTAAGGATAGGTTTTTGGTAGGGGAAGGGGGGTCCTCTAGTAAAAGTGGTCAAGGAGACAGGGCTGAGGCCGGGGAAGCAGAGACCCATCCTAGCGTGGAGAAGGGAGGGTGTACAGGAGCAGCCCCTTAGCATGATTCAAAGGCATTGTCAAGGAGCGTGTGGGAGGATTGCTTCTGTCTTGTACTGAGAATAGTTCCTGTTAGTAGAGCCAGGCCTGGTCATCCAAAGTCTATCAGCTGTTGGAGAAGCAGGTGCACACAGAGCTGGAGGTCAGTAAGTGCTTAAGGTCTGATTTGAAGCTGTACAGGCTAGTGGAGTTCTGAATGGACTCGGGTACCTCATTAAGCCAAAGAGGGGCTCTATGGGAGAAGGAGCACTGTCCAAGAGCTGTGTGATGGAATGGCATGGTAAAGGCCCCCTGCCTTCTGTTTCTGATTATATATTCTGATCCTGGGAGGGAGAAGATGCCTGCTATGCATGGGGGGGGCTTTCCCCAGTAATGCTTTTTTGCCTAAGAGGCATGTGAGGAATTTAGTCCTGCACCCAAGCGACAGCAGGTGTGCCTGTCCATGGAGAGAACAGGCATGAGTCATTCAATTGCCATTCAGGATGAGCTTGCAGGCCTTGTTGAGAGCTATGTGCACCCTCTTGAGCACAGAGTCTGATGCTGCACTGTAGAAAACCAGGCCATAGTCAATGGTGGAGAGGATGGAGCTCATGACTGATTGGTGGATGGTTGCCATGGTAAGGTGTTTTCTGGGCCTATATAGCACACCAAGCTTGGTGTTGACGGTCTTGACCACCTGGTTGACATGTTGAGTGTAGGATAAGGTGTCATCCAGGGTGACTACAAGGTATTAGAAGGAGTGTACCTGTTCCAAGAGGGCAGGACATTGTTGGCAATGTTTATGGTGGGGAACCTTTTCTTGAGCAGGAGCTGGATAGGAGCATGGTCTTATTTTTTTTAATTGAGCAGAAGTTTGTGCTCACAGAACCAGCCTGCTAGTTTACTGAAGGAGTCCTGAAGTGCTGCATGTAGTGGCTCAATTCGAGAGTTTCAGTTGAGGATGACAGCATCATCTGCATATAAGATTATCTTGGCATCACAGTCTTGAGGGAGATTATTTAGGAACAGGCTGAAGAGCAGGGGTCCCAAGATGGATCCCTGGTGGACCTTCAGCATGACTTCCTTGGGATCAGACACTGTTTATCCTATTTTTACCTGTTGTGACCTGAGGGACAGGTAGTCTTGTAACTAGAGCATTGCATATGCGGCCACCCCCAGGCTTTGTAGCTGGGGCAGTAAGAGGATGTGCTTGACAGTGCTGAAGGCTTTTTTTAAGTCTGTGAACACTGCCCTTACTAGTTTGCCTTCATCCATACCTTTGTGAGCATGGTCGGTGAACTCTACTAGGCAGTCATGGTAGTATGCCCCTTGGTATTTGCTGATGTAGTCTGTTAGTTGGTCTTCCACAATCTTCTCAAGGGCCTTGGATGGGGGAGAGGATTGAGACTGGCCTGTAATTTGACACATTGGTCCTGTCATCACCTTTGTGGACAGGAGTGACCGAACTTGCTTCCAGGTGGCGGAATTGTGCCAGGGCCAGGATTTGGTGAATAGTTTTGTAATAGGCTTGATGAGCATATCAAGAGTTTGAGGCACCAGTTTCATGTCTACTCCATCACTACCCATTCTGGTCTTCCCAAGCACTTTTTATGTAAATGCTGCCTCCTTTATAGTAACTCTTTGAGGTAGAAGGTTAGGTGAGAGGTACTGGGTGCTTTGTCATCTGAGAGAACCTTGGCATGGTGTAGGTAGTCAGGAAGGAGTATAGTGCTTAGGTCTGTGAAGGCAGAGTTGAAGGACTCTGTGATGAGGCATGGGTCCTTGGTAGTAGAGCTGTTAATGTGGAGCAGCTGTAGGTTTCTCTTTTCTTCTTCCCCAAGAGATTCTTTATGTTTCCCCAGAACCTTTGCTGTCACCCCAGCTTTTATCGAGCAGTTCCTTGTGGTGATCTGCTTTAGCCCTCTGTATGATTTAAATGTTTCACCAAGGAGGCACACTGAGCAAAACAGAGAGAACACAGTTTACACAATCTGTACAGCATCAGATAATACATTGAGACACTATGTTTGACAACATTTACCACATGGTAATATTTACAACATCAGTAATACAGAATACCAAAAATTTTAACATGGGAAACAATGACAGTGAACAATACATAGAGGTGTCCATTTGTAACATCTCAGAAGGAACAGCAATTAAGAAAGTAAAGCCTGTGGTGGTTGACTGGCTTTAGACAAACACAACTGTATGATTAGCATCATTATTTTGTTTGAAGGTAGCATTGGAAGTAGAACTTTATGTTGAAAGATGTTGAGGTTGGATTGACTGGACAGTGAAGGACCATGATTAGCAGAATATAAAAACAACAGTGCTTGGGAGTGACAGAAGGTAGGGAGAAGGGGTAGTTGAGGGGAGGTGGGGTGTGAAGTGGTAGGTAGGCTGTGAGAGGGCCATACTACTCAAGGTATATACTGTAGATGTAAATCAGGTAATACTGGGTCAGCTGAGATATAAAGCTGGCTCAAAGATGAATGTTTTAACAGAGTAATGGTGGAGCTAAGGGTTAGGCAAGCTTAATTGAAAGGAGAAACCTGTACATGGTGGTGGTGGAAGTTAGGGGTTTGAACAAGTATGGGAGATGGGAATTAGGGGCAGGAGCATATATGGGATGTGTGGTTATGTAGAGCAAGTTGAAGGTTGAGGGTGATGGGGCATTTTGGATGGAGGGTGAAAGCATTTTGACCTTAAATTTTCAACATAGCAATTTTTTTACATCACATCATGAATGTGCCAGCTGTCATTTTTCAAATTCACCTCGAAATGTGATTTCACACCTGCAGCATGGAATGATGCTTTGGTGGCATGGAATAATGTTTGGTAGGGATTTGAACATTTTCAGTACCAGGTTCATGAGGAGATGTAATTAGAAGGTAATGCTGACAATTTGGTTGCTCTTTTGCCACAAAAGCAAGCACAGGGTCCAGAGGGCCTTGACCTTCTACAGCAACATAAATGTCACATCTATCCAGAAATGGGATTGTAGGGCATGGAGAGACCTGCACTCTTACTGGCAAATGAGAATATGATTATACTATCTCAAAAGTAAGAAAATGTTTAGGAAAAAAACCTCCATAATTGCATCAGTTAGGGTTGCTACTGAAGTGAAAAAGTATGGAAATGCAATGTTAGGATTTTCAATCCTAACTCTGCATATCACCCCAAGCAGCCAAGGGACAAGGCAACACAAGCAACCACAGACATCCATCATCAGGTAAGGTAAACAACATACAAATCTTTCCACATGACACAAGACACATCTGTCATCATGGTCTAGAACATGCCTTAATGGAGTGTTTTGAAAAGAATATAGTTTAGGGTGCAGTCATGCACCAATAGTTAGGTTTAACCTTCACTTCTACATTAATCTTGAAATTTTGTACTCTGATAACTTCACAACCTTGCAACTGATTTCCATGATGTGTTGCATACATCATCATGGAACAAAGTTCTCTTGATGTACCAATGTTCATTCTGGTCAGATTTGTGGCTGTGGAGATACAGAGTGTCAAAAAATGTGAACATTCATATTTTTTGTCAAATTCTTTGTCCTGATGCTGTGTAAAAACATCTTGGGATTTTTGTCAGAAATTTCTAGGGTAGAAAGGCATTGGGTCACTGATGTGCCTTTTGTCAGATCTGGTGAAACATATTGATCCAGTCAAATGATATTAAATAAAAAAATCCCGTTATTTTCAATGGGAAAAGTTAAATGTGATCCTTGAAACAGGATTTTCTTTCATAAAGAGCAATCCTGTGTAACAAATGAGTAATCCTTTATGCAAATAGGGAATCTTTGTTCTGGTCTTTGCACTTTGATAACTCCATAACTCTTAACTGATTTACATGATGTTTTAAGTGTACCATCAGAGGCCAAAGTTGTTTTGATATGGCAAGTTTCAATCTGTTTGGATGTGTGGCTGTAGAGCTATAGAGTGTTATTATACAGTACAAGTGACATTGAACAGTTGCCCCAATGTGTTGCTTAGCATTTCTGATTGTTTAGTTTATTGTTCTAGGAATTACTACCTTTGAGCCAGAGGCTGTTTTACAAAAGTTCCATGTCAATTAGGTACAGTACAAAAAAGGTTACATAGATAACACAACAATTTGTGCTGTGTCAAGAACGAGAAAACATACACAAATACATATCAAATCATTTGTGCAAAAGGACATGAGATATCAATAATCACATTATTATTACAAGAAAGAGGTCATGTCAGATTAGGAGAAACAAATTGAGAAAAAGTCCAGAACAGAGAGGGTAAGTGAAAGGTGTGGGGAGCAGACAATAACAGGAGAAAAGGTTTCCCAAACATGTCTTTGTCAAATAACGGAACAGGGTGGGTAGTGAGAAAATAGGAGGTTTAATCAGGGCAGTCACAGGAGCTGGAGGTGGCACGGTGAGAGAACAGGCTTGATTTGAAAATACCTAGAGAGGTGGAGGCAGTAATATGAGTGCTGAGGGCATTTAGCCAGCTGGGGGCACGATAGGCAAATGATCTTTGTCCCTGAGAAGTCCGGCATCGGGGGACTTGGAGAGGCTGGTGTTCTGATCTTCTGGTAAAACGGGTGCTAGTGCTCGGGCATAACAGGTCTTGGATACAAGGTGGAGTGAGGCCCAGAGTGGATTTTTTTGCCATCAGGCAGGTAAGGTACTTTATCCAGTTTGAGAGTTGCAACCAACCTGAGTCAGCATAGAGTTCACATGTGTGGGTACGTCGATGTGCACCAGTGAGCAGCCGACAGGCCTTATTTAGGGATGTTGTAATGCGACTAAGTGCTGTAGTAGTGGCAGATCCGTATATAACTAAGCCATAGTCAACGACTGAGATGATAGAAGATTGGATGACAATCCTCATTGCAGAATGGGTAAGGAGCTGTCGGTTCCTATACAGAATCCCAATTCGCTGATTAATAGTTTTTGCTGTACTATCAATGTGAGTTGCAAAGGTTAGGCCTTGATCAAAGTTGATTCCAAGATATTTGAAAATTGGCACTTGTTCAAGGGTATTTCCCAGGTATGTATTAATGGTGAGTGGGACTTGCCATTTCTTGTTTTGTGGGTTAGAGAAGAGCATGGATTTAGTTTTTTTGTGGTTTAGAACCAGCTTATGTTCAAGGAACCACATCTCAACTTTGGAAAAAGCATGCTGAAGGTTGAGGCGTAAGAGGTTCGGATCTTTATGAGTGACAAGAATCACAGCATCGTTGGCATAGAGGATTATTTGTTTAGGGCAGGATTTGGGGAAGGAGTTTAGGAAAAGGCTGAAAAGGAGAGGGCCCAGGATGGATCCCTGGGGAACTCCTGAGCAAACTGGTTTTGAGTCTGAGAGAACTCCAGCTACTTTTACAGATTGAGAGCGCTGAGCAAGGTAATTTTTTACCCAGTCACCAGGACCTCAGAGACCCTAGAGATAGTAGTTGTTTGATAAGTAGGCCATGGTGTACTGTATCAAATGCCTTGGTTAAGTCAATGTAGACTGCTCAGTTAGGTTTCCTTTGTCCATGGCATTGTGGATTGCTCCCGAGAATTCAAGTAGGGTAGTCAATGTGCTGTGCCCTTTCCTAAATCCATGCTGCTGGGTGCATAGGATGTTGTGCTTTCCAGGTAGTCTGAAAGTTGGTCCGCCACCAAGCGTTCAAGGGCCTTAGAGAGGTGGCAGTATTGATATCAGGCGATAGTTACCAGGCAGTGACTTATCACCACTTTTGTACACCAGAGTGACAACTGCAGCCTTCCATTTCCTAGAGAATTGGCTGTAGCAGAGGGAGAGATTGAAAATTTTTGTGAGGGGGAGCAGTACTTCCCCCAGAGTGAGGGACAGAAGTTTAAGGTCAATAGTGTCGCTGCTTGCTCTGGACTTAGAAATGGCCTTCTTTACATATTTATAGACTTCATGTGCCTTTACTAGTTTGAAATGGAAGGGTGCTTTGGTTGGAGAAGCAGTAGTAGAAGTAGAAATTGGAGGGTCAGCATCAGTGAAGACATCAGACGAGAGGACACCACTAAGGTCTGTGAAGGTATCATTTAGGGTGTTTGCAATGACCACTGGGTCTAATGTAGTGGTTCCATCCACATTCATTATTGTAGGAGAGGATTTGGACTGCTGACCTATGATATTTCTTATGTTGTCCCAGAAGGATTTCCCTTCGCCCCAGGAGTTGGAGAGGGCATTCTTGAAGTAGGAGCTCTTCATCAAGCAGATCTGTTTAGTACAGTGGTTTGAGCCTGTTTATATTTTGGATGTCCGACAGAGAGCCAGTAGCTCTTGCAGTGGCCCAGAGGTGATCCCTACTTTTGAGTTGTGCCAATAGCTTTGCCATGAGCCAGGGATTTGTGAGTGCTTTGATTTTGCACTTTTTTACTGGTGCATAGGTGTCACAGGCAGTGTTGAAAGTAGTAATAAAGTAATCTAGGGCTAGGTCAACATCTTGAGTTTTGTAAATCAAGGACCAGTCTATCTGCCTAAGACAGGTCTTTAGATGAGTAAGGTTGCCATAAGGTAGGACTCTGCTATAGATGGTTTTTGGAGGCGGCTTACGAAACTTATTTGTCCAGGTACATATTATTGGTGAGTGATCACTGAGCAAGTCAGGGAGAACACTTACATTAGTTATACTGGTAGGGTGGCTGGTAAGGATCCAGTCAATTAGGGTGCTGGTCCCTGATTTGTAGTTTTTCCTGGTAGGGGAGTTTACCACTTGTGTTAAATTTGCTGCTAGGATAGCATCTTTGTTTGACCCTACATCAGGAGCAAGCCAATTTATATTAAAGTCCCCAAGGAGAAGGAGTTCAATGTCAGAAGGCTGTGTACTTACGAACTCAAGGACAGCCTGTAGGCCGGAATCAGGATCTTTTGGTGGGATATAGACAGCAGCAATCATGAAGACTTTATTTTGGGCACCAAGTAGTATCTTGATAGGGAGGAGTTGCACTGAGGTTTCTGTGGTGGGGTAAGAACCAGTTAGACAGGTGAGGTAGTCCTTTATGTAGATTGCATACCCAACACCCCTTTTCGAGGTGCTATCCAGCCTGAATATCTTGTAGCCTTGTATAGAGATGGCATGATCCGGAGTATTAGGTGTCAGCCAAGTTTCAACGATGGCAAGGATATCTGGGTTATGTTGGCTGGCAAAGATTTGAAGATTGAGTTGCATAAGTGTTGCTGGATCCAGCACAAAGCTCTGCAAAAACTATTTCTTAAGAATTAAAACTTAGTTCTGCATTGCATTGTGACTGGACTACAGGAGCATTCCAAATGAGGTACAAAAACATTTTATAAACATTGCTTTTGAGTTGCTTAAGCACTGAAAAACAATATGAGTTGCCAATGCATTTCCAACTGTAAAAAACAATGCTAAACCAACTCATTGGTGAAACAGTTTAATGTGGCTTGTACTGTAGGTGCTTAGTTGCACCCCTATAGTTAGGGTTCAACCATCACCTCTATGTTAAACTTTTGAAATGTTGCACTTTAACAACTTTGTAACTTTTCAACCAATCTGCATGTAATTTTATAAGAATCAGTAGGGTCTGACGATCTCTTGCTGTGCCAAGTTTCATTTTGTTCAGATATGTGGGTGCGAAATAGTATAAAATTTTAAAACTACCATTTGTTGTAAAATTCTTTGCCACACCACTGCACAAAATGGCTTTGGAGGTTGGTCTGAAGTGTTCTGGGTAGAAAGGTCTTGGATCACCGATGAGCCTTTTGGAGATTAGGTGAAAATATGTTAATCCATTCAAAAGTTATTACATTTGAATATGCCTGATTATTTTCAAAGATATAACATAGATGTGAGCCTTGAAACAAGATTCTGTATCACAAATGGGTAATCCTGAGTCACAAAAGAGTAATCCTATTACACAGGGGAACATGTTTTCATGCCACTACCAACTTGTTTTTCTTTATGAGGCAAACAAAGATAAATAAAAACCCCAGAAAAAATGATGTTTTTGAAGTAACCAACACATGTATTCTGTTAATCAGGATCCATGTTATCAGATTCTGATGTTGTCATAAATCAATTGGAAAGGTGTTTTTTTTATCATGCCAAAATCCTTTTTTGAAAATTTGCCAAAAAAGGATCACAAAATAGGATCCTGTTTCACAGTTTACAAAAAAAATTTGTTCTTTTTTCTCAAATTTCAAAAAAAGATTGTGAAACAAGATTTTATTCCACAATTTGCAAAAATGGATTTTTTTTGCAGATTGCAAAAAAGAAAGTTCAAAACGTGTTTTTTTTTCGCCATTTAAAAAAATGTATATAGTTGCTTTTGTTTTTTTTTTTGCACTTCACTCTGAAGAAACATTTTGTAATTGTGGTCTGAAATTTTTATTGTACAAAGGGTTTGCTCCACAAATGTACCTTTTGATGGTTGATGAAAGCAGATTATTTTTCTCTGGAGTTCTGAGGTTTACATTTTACTTCATTTCCCATGGGATATTTTAATTTGAGGTGTACCCAGTTGTTTCTTTGTCACTCTGCTGTAAAGACATGGATTCCAATTTTGAATGAAACATTTTAGGATACAAAAATCTTGCCTACAGATGCACCTTTTGTTGTTTTGGTGAAAAGATATTCATTTGATGTGGAGTTATATAGGTTTCAAATTCTCCTATGATTCTCATAGAATAAAACTGCAATGAGAGGTCTTTCTTTGGTGATGTGCAGGAAGAGATGGGAGATGACTACAGTATCTGTAAAATTATCAGTTGATGTGAGTGCAGGACCCATAGGACCCTGTGCTCCCATATGGAAATAAGGACACAATTACAATTTGTCAAAAATTATGGATGGATAATAGTGCAGAGCCCAAAGGACATTGCTCTCCCACAGGGAAATAGAAATACAATTACAACATCTCAAAAATTATGCATGGATGGGAGTGCATAGCCCAGAGGACCATGAGCACCCACATGCAAATAAGGATATGATTATACTATCTCCGAAAGTAAGGACATTCTTTGCAAAAAAAGTTGCTGATGCACTAGCTAGGGTTCCAGCATCAAAAGCAGGAACATGTGTTAGTGTTTCCAACCTTAACACAATATCCACACTCTGCATGCAGCAAAAGGCATGGGGTGTGAATTGGGGCTGACATCCTTAGTGCTCACCTCTCATATGCTGTACCCATCTCAGCTTATTTACTCATGGAATTGAGTGAGCATTAGGCTTGACAACCACAAGGCACACCCCATGCCCGTTGCTGCCTGCAGGGTGGCTGTTAGGGTTGGAAACCCTAACATGGCATTTCCCTACTTTTGATGCTGGATCCTAGCTAGTGCAGTAATGAAGTTATTTGCAAACAGTAGATAGATAGATAGATAGATAGATAGATAGATAGATAGATAGATAGATAGATAGATAGATCTATCTATCTGGGATAAGCTACAGCCCTACTGGAAATGTTGTCAATATTTTTTGTTCAAGTGCCAATTGACTCAATAGCATCAGAAGTGATGAAGCCTTGAATGTTATCATTGGGTCAATCAGCATGATGACAAAACATTTTCACAATGTATCCAGTGGGGGAAGGGGGTAGTGAATTCCATTTTGCCATGCCTCCCAAAACATGAAAAAAAAATTCTTGCCATTTTTTGCTGATTATAAAAAAAAAATCTTAATAATTTTGTAGATATTTTTGTCCTGATCAACATTTGTGCTCAATCTACCATGCCATCATTTTTCATTTTAAAGTTATTTGCATTTGTTTTTGCAAAAAGTGAAAACAGAATTTTCTGCTGCTTTTTTGCTAATTAAAAAAAACTGAAATGTTTCTATAAATGAAATGCCACTTATTTTGTATATATTTTTGTGATGAACAAATTTTGCACAGACAGTATCATGCTATTGTTTTTTTAGTTTAAAGTTATTCACATTTGTTTGTCAAAAAAGTGAGAAGAATGTCCCAGGGGGGTGGGGATGGATGATAGGGGTTTCTGGAGCACAAGGGATGGGAGGGCCTTGGCACCCAACTAAGGATCTAAGGTTCGAGCAGACTCGATAGACCATAAGGCCTAATCTGCTGGCAAATAGTATGTTAGTATGTTAATAGCATTTTCTGCTTTTTTTGCTAATTACAAAACAATCAAAGGTAGCTATAAATGAAACACCACTCATTTTGTAGATATGTTTGTACTGAGTATCTTTCATGCTTACAGTACTATGCTATAGTTTTTCATTTGAAAGTTCTTATATGAATACAGTTAGTACTGCTTCTAATGCCAAGCATTCTAAATTAGTTCTGAATGAGCCAGTCAGGACCTACTATAAGTATTTGGACCTAGGGTGAAACTATTTTGATATCCTCAATCTAGGTCACCAGGAAGCAACAATATAACTGATATCTTCCCTGCAATATACTCACACTGGATATATGATGAAAGGCTGACTGTTGGAACCCTGAGTAATTCAGGAGTGTGAAACCGATTATCCAAAACTCAATATCCCAACAGTCTGTAATTGCTCGCATCAGAGTATTTTTACATGTTTCAGGGGGATTTGTCCCCTGCACCCCCCAATGTGGGGAGTTTTACCTGCTGCACACCCCCTTGGTATAGATGATAAACTCCACCGTAGGCAATTACTGACTGTCAGGATATTGAGTTTTGGGCAATCATTCTTGGGCTCCTGAAACTCGTGATTCTGACTGTCATTTTTTCCAAATACTCCCCTCACAAGTATGGCATAAATATACACACACACACACACACACACACACACATATCTATATCTCTCTATATATTTATATATATATATATAGATATATATATGATATATATATATATATATATATATATTCATTGCAAAACATCAGGCTGCAACAGGGTGTGGTGGGGTGTTAAGGTTGGAAACTCTAATACAACATTTCCCTGCTTTCATCACTTCAACTCTAGTTAGTGCATTGCCAAAGTTTTTTGCAATGAACTTCCTTTCTATTTGGGATAGTGTCATCACATCCTCATTTGCCTGTGGGAGCATGGGGCCTTTGGGCCCCACACTCCCATGCATACATATTTTCTGAGGTGGTGTAAGTGTATCCTTATTTGCCCATATGAGTGCAGGACCCTGTGGGCCATGTGCCCCCATCCCTCCTTATTTGCATGTATGTTGGTCACTGTGGAAGTGCAGGGCCCTTTGGGCCCTGTACTTCTGATTGTATCAAAACCACAACCGAATAATCACCATAGGCTTCTTATGACCCCACCTCATGAACCCATAGAATCATAGAGATCTGTTGGCAGAAAAGGACATTTCTGTCCCTTAAGTCTGCCCCTTACCATCCACTTCTCTCCAATGTCAAGGGACCTCCCTTCCCTCAGTCATTGACCCCTATGCCTGTCCCATGCCCTCTTGAATCCCAGGCCCCCATCTCCTCAGGTAGAGTGTTCTAGGGCTCCACCACCTCCCATGAAGTAACACCCCTCACATTACCTTAAATCTTCCCTGTCTAATCATAGACTATGACCCCTAGTTTTAGTACCCACATTTCTTGAAAATAAGATCTGCTCCCTCACCCTATTAATCCCCTTCACATACTTATATGTTTCTATTATGTCCCCCCCTCACCCTTCCAGTGTTCAATGTGTACAGATCCACTTCCCTCCACCTCTCCTCATTTGGCTTCCTATGCATACCATGCACCATCTCGGTTTCTCTTCTGTGAACACTTTCAATCCCATCTATGCCCTTGTACAGGTGAGGTCTCCAGTACTGGCCCCAGTACACCAGTTGAGGGCTCACCATGGTTTATAAAGAGGCAACATTATTTTCCTCCATCTGCTTGTTATGCCCTCCATATACACAAGAATCTAGTTGCTTTGCCCACTGCTTTGCTGCATTGGTTGCCAACTTGAAGGTTGTTTGATATTATAATACCCAGATCCCTCTCCTGCTCAGCTGGCTTAATTATTTCCCTCCTAGTGTGTTAGTGGCTTGTGGGTTTTCACACCACATGCGCATTACTGTACACTTTTTGGAATTTGAATTGCAGCTGCCAAGTTTTCTGCCACCCTTCCAGAATCTACAGGTACTCACTCATGGCTTCCACCACCCCCGGGGTGTTGACCATATTGCAGATGTTCATATCATTTGCAGATTGGCACACCCTACAATCCAGCCCATCTGCTATATCACTGAAAATGTACAAATACACATCACAAATGTTATTCCATTTTTGTAACCATGAGAGAGACCCTCTAAGCTGAAAGCTTGTTTACAGGTGCAACCTGTGAGGACAAGGAAGTTAAATGACTTGCTCAGGGTCACACAGTATGCAAGTGGGGCTGTGGGGTTCAAACCCAGGTCTCCATGTTTGCAGCTCAGAGCCTTAAACCACTGTACTATACTGCCTCCTATTCTGTTCCACCACAATGTCATTCCACAGCACTGGTGCAAAAACAGTTTGGTGAGGTTTTGGAAAACAATAGCTGTCAAGTTATGAGGTGCTGTACAAATATGGCTACATTGAAAATAATTTTGAAATATTGAAAATTACCAAAGTTATGAGCAAGCATAATAAATTTTCAAAGCATGCACATTCAATTCCCATTTTTACATATTTTCAACCCAAACTGTCAAGATACTGTAGCCTTCTTATGACCCCACCTCATAAACAAGGGCAGTGAAAATGTTTAAATCCCATCCAAAAGATAATTTCACCAAGTGACCATGAAATGACCTTTTGGGTTGTGAAAACACATTTTGGCAATGATTTGAAAAATGACAGCTGTCACATTCATGGGTTGATGTGAAGAAATGTCTATGTTGAAAATATGGTGTCAAAATATTGAAAATTACGAGTTACCAGCCTGCATTTGCAAATTTCAGTGCTGGCTCATAACTTTGGGAGTAGTCCACCCAGAATTTGCAGAAACATATGTTGTGCAGAGTGTTTTGATCTGTGTATGAAGTCCTATTGCTTCCTTCCCTCTGTCTGTTATTAGGAGTTTTTCCTAAATTAACCTGCTAGCTTTATGGTACTTTTACAACCCCAGTGATCTCCATCTAAGCTAACTTTATTACATTTCTTGTCCCCAAAATACATCCTGTCTCATGTGAGAAGTGATGTAGACAAGACCATAGATTTAGAACACACATGCCAAACAAACCTAAATATCTTGGAAACATTACACTTTACACAAAAATGACAAGCACACAATTGTTCAGGACAAAATGTCCTTTACAATGAGAGTAGTCACTCAGCTGAACTCTGTATAGTTTTTAAAATATAACCATCTCTACAGTTGTGAACTCACTGTAAAGCAATGCTTTCTGATGAATCTATAGTCTTGGCTACATCACTGTCACATGAGACAGGATGCATTGTAGGAACAAGGAATTCAATAAAGTTATCTCAGATGGAGATCCCCAGGGTTGTAAACTACCATAAATTTAGTATGCTAATTTAGGAAAACTCCTAATAGCAGACAGAAGAAAGAACATACTAGGACTTCACAGACAAATCAAAACACTCTACACAACATATGTGTTTGCAAATTCTGGGTGTACTACTCCTTAATAGTTTTACACCAAATTTCCAACATAGCCTTCTTATGATCTCACCTCATAAACAAGGGAAGAGTAAATTCTCAACTCCTATCCTAAAGGTAATTTAGCACAGTAACTGCAAACTTACCTTTCAGGATAGAGTTGCCTAACGTGACTGAAACTGTCTATGAAGTGGGTCCCAAAAAAGACCTGTTGGAAATTCGGGGATAAAATATTTAGAAGTTATGCTACCATGTTAAAAACCAAACTGAAATACATTGAAGAGCATACCTGATCTCCTCAGTTCATGGTCCAGCTTTAAAGTGTGAAGATGCATCTGTGCTCCAGAGAGTATTTTGGTGCTGGGCCCCCAGTGGGTAAGTAAGGTCTTGGGGGGTGGGAGGGTTCTGAGTAGTAGGGTTGGTTGGGGGACTAACAGTGGTGAAACTGACATTGGTGGATTGTTTTATTTTTAACAGGGTTTCTTATACACAAAATACAATGTATGGTTAATTTTTTCAGAACTGAATGGTGATCGGAAGATGGGGTGGGGTGCCACTAGACACCAAGAAAAAATATAAATCATTAGGGGGACATAAATCAGAAGATTGTGGTGCCACTAGACCACTACTCACATACTTTATATTTACTTCTAGTTACCTTATCCTGGGGAGGGTGGCAGGTTCATTTCATTGTATTTGCATCCAGAATCCTTGGAAATGTGTGAGTGTGTGTGAGCATCTCCTTAAAGCTAGTTATCCCCCTTCCCCCACACACATTATGGGGATGTGCGCGGGGTAGGGTTTATTGTTTGTGTGAAGAGGAATAGGAGAGAAATTACATTCTTATCTCTTTTTCAGATTCCTTAGACACTTCTAATACATCAAGTTGTTACGTGCTCAGTGTAGATTGACATCAGTTCATATCAGGCTACATGGACTTAATTCCTTGGAAGTCCATGACTATAGTTTTTTGTTTGACGCCAAATGTCAATTTATATTTAAATTATCATTTATAAAGTCCTGTCACTACACTAGAGGTTTTTTGAAATTTATGGGGCATGCAGTCTAGCTGGAGAGTACAGCAGGGTGACAGGTCCAGTTAAGTTTTACACATCATAGAGTGTGCACTGATGTTTTTAAGACAACTCTAGTGGTAACTCCTTGTCTATAATGCATGCATTGAAACTCCTTGGGAGTCCTAAGACAATCTTAATATGTCTTTAATCTGGGTGGAGGCTGCTTTTCAGTAATCACATCCTTATACACACTGTGACACCCATAGCTTGATTTAGGAGTTATCTGCTCCAGCAGTGTAATCTTATGTCGATTAAATTTATGTGCAGTAGGATTCTTTGTATGTGGGTTCCACCAAGCACCTTTAACCCTGGGACACTCCTGGCTGAAAGTATTATGGTGCTGTTAAACTCTCTGACATCATTTTCTGTATTTTCAAATGAGTATTTTAAACCAATGGGGATTTTTCTGTTTTTTCTGCATGATCTAGCTGTTAAAAGTATTGTTTTTTCTAAACAACTGCCATTAGGCTTCTGACAAAGGACTGGTTGGTCCGAAAGCTAAAGCATTTTTTCCTTGTTGTTACATCTATGTTGGTCCATTAAAAGTTATCAAATCATTTGCTTCTGGAACTAGACCACTAAGGAAAACAGAAATAATGGAGACCACAAACAGAGGGTGTGAGGTGCCACTGGACACCAGGGAAACACAAATAACAAGCAGGATAGTGATCAGAGGGTGGGGTGTGACACTAGGTACCAGGGAAACAACAGGGATGGGGATTGGAGGGTGAGCTGTGCAACTAGACACCAAGGAAGTGGGCAATGAAGAACTTGTTCAACCATGAAAGGCATATAAGCCAGGGTTTATTTCCAGGTCCAACTGAAGAGCACAAAGAGGTTAAGTGACTTGCTCATTGTCACACAGTGTGCAACCAGGGGCTGTGTGATTCAAATCCACAAGAGGCCAGCGATTGGAGGGTATGGGTACCACTAGACTCCAGAGAACAATGGGGAATGAAATCAGAGAGTGTGGGGAGCCACCAGACACCAGAGAAACAACAGGGAATGGGAAAGCTTGTTTTCAGGTCCAAAATGAGAGCACAAGGAAGTTAAATGACTTGTTCAGGGTTGCAGGAGGGTGCAAGGTACCACTAGATACCAGGATTTGACAAAACACATTTTTGTTCAATGAAAAAAGGCTCTTTATATCTCATGATCCCGAGAAGGATCTTTTTTCCTATCTTGTGATATGAAAAATAATCGTTTTTTTATATTGTGTTTCATTTTGGCAGTATTCTAAACCTGATGATAAAACACGACACAGAAGACAGGTGTCACAGAATAAAGGTTTATTCCTAAATACATGGAAAAGGACAGCATACCTGCTGAGAGTCTGGAACCTCCAGACACCCAGTGTCATCACAGGAGAACTCATTGAAAACGGATTACACAAACTCTTATAGTTCGATATAAGAGGGTCCGTTACCTGGTACTTTGCTCATCTGCATAATAGAAAAGCTTAACAAAGCATTTATATTGTTTGGTACAGTGGAAAACTCACACCCTATGCCATTAGGTTTTGCGCATACACAGTGATAAGCATTCTGCTGACTAAAACTACTTTTGAGGTTACAATACAATGATTTATAAAATATGCTGATAATAGCATTATGGCTAATAGCTGTAGGAGGTGCACTAACACTACAGACATAACTATACTGAATAGGATGTCATAGCAAGCATGAGAAAGTACTGATATCCCTTATACTGTATCATAAAAATGTGGTAGTCCACATACTATAAGGGGCTATAGGTCAGGCAGTTCTAAATATTCTCCCCCTTTTTGCCTGAAGAAAGAGGCAACACCATTAGCGAAAGTGTGGTTGGCAACAGTCTAGCGGCATGGGTTTCATAAAGACATTTCAATTGTGCATGATGTTGTTTTAGTGTGCATCATAGACAGTATAAGGTAATAATCAGAAAAACAATCAAGAAAACCAGAAGCATAAGAAAACCTTGAAAGTAAATTCCAACCACGTGTTGGATAATGCAGTAATGAAATCACCATCATGAAATAATTTGTTCGAAGAACTACCTGCCTTAGTAACATTATTACTAACATAGCAAAGGTGTATATCCTTTCTCTCTAACAATGATCTAAGATTCAGGGAGAGTGGGTCAATATGCACAATAAATACTGATAAATACTGTGCAATAGCACTCAGATAGTCTGGGTCACTATCAGTGTAATCACATTCTGGGGTGGGAACATGGGTAATAACCTTATGGCCAGTGCCAGAATACTCATGATATACAAAACAGAAGTTGGGCATAGTGATGCACACACCAGATGTCCATATGAGAAAGCTTTGTAGTTTGTCATAACACAGTGTTGTCCATCAGTATTGTAGGTCATTTGAACTAGAAGAAGGCACCACTTCATGAGTTGGACAGGGCAGACAATGGAGGCATTTTTTATCTGGCTGGTGAGGCATTTGACATCTTCTCTTGAGGCATAAGTGACATTTGGCTTGTCAAAGGAGATGTGATATTTACAGTTTCATTGGCAAAGAGGTCATTATCAAAGGTATATGACCAGTCCATAGAGTTTGGTGAGTAACTGCAAACTGGTGTGATTACACCAAAGATGCTACATCTGCACAAAAATTGAAACTCCATTTGATGCAGCAGTCAGCATGTGGGGCTACCCAGACACAACTGAGGATGAAAACCAGCAAAGGAGGCAGGTTGATCCATTCTTGATAGATTCTGCCTTCTAGTTGACCCACAGAGTGGACGTTTGACAGCTCGCTGAAGACTGAAGAACCTTTATCAAAGAGTAGGAGAGATACGGTGAAGGTAACATACATAGTGTTCCATAGAGAACATTGACCCATTGCCTATCAAGGTCCTTGGTTTGGGTGTGGAGTTACATATCCCAATTTCCATGCTGTGGCCAATGGAAAGGACAAAGTTCTGGCCATGCACCTGGTAGTGCATGACAGGGTTTTACAATAAGAAGAAATTGGTGATAGTGTTAAAGGTGAAATTTATTAAAAAATTATGAAAACTTTGGCAGTGTACTGCATCTCTGTTTTTATCCAGTCCAGTGGTTGTGTTTGATGGACTGTTGCCATAGTTATTTAAATTAATAATATTCTTCTAGTTGTCTTTTGGGTAGGTCAGGGCTCAGTGGAAAGCTGCTGTTTCTGTGGACTGTGTTGCCTGTGGTGCCAAGCTTGATTTTTAAGCCCCAAGACTTAAAGCCTGTTTGCTGTGCTGTCACAGATGCTCAGTTGTCAGATGGCAGTATAGTGTGATGGGAAGCATGGCTATGAGCCAGACTTGAAGTTGAAAGAATAAAATGTAATTTGCATTTGTATTTGATCATTTTAGGCATATTTTAAAAGACACAGCAGCAGGGTACAGATAAGAATGCTTACTATCATGTGCACATATTTTTCTTCTCACACAGCGGCAGCTCTGCAGCTGTTTCATAGCAGTAAAACTGGAATGTGACTATTATTGTGAAGTGAGGCTTTCTCTATCACCATCTATACATTCAGCAAAGTGATAATGGGTAACTGTCATCCTAGTTGAAATTTCCACTCATTACCCGTTGTCACTTGCTGCATCTATAGTGATAATAGAGAATCAAGAGGTCCTCATTATTGGATTTGTTTACATGTGTTGCTGGTGCATATGTAATATCATTTCTAGCTATGGCTCTCACTTACTCTACCACTCTTCATTTTAAACTTCTTCTAGTCTTTCCGATATGAAACACTTGGCAAGAACATTCTGCCAGGTAATTAACACCTTCAGTTCTACATGTAATACACTGTCTGATCTGAAATTGTTTTTCAGTGTTGGCTGAACTGAAGGTCCTCCCTCTTTTTACAGAAGAGCAATGGACGCATGTTTGCATTGATGGCAAGTGCCAAGTGCCTGTCTGTCTTTCTGAGAAATGACTATGAATTAGGCTATCTCTAAGTGTAGGTGCCCTTAGGTAGCACATGTGGGTGAGGGATTGTTCACTGTTTTCAAACCTGTGTCAGCTAATAGACCTTTCCGATTTCTAAGCAAAATCTCTTGAGAACTTTGGCTTGTGAGGAATAGGTTGTGACTATGTTAAATCTTTGATGCTTAGGATCTGTTTCTTTTTAGCTTCAAAAGGGTATTCCTATCTGTGTTGATAATTAATTCTCTAACTGTTTTTATTCTGTTGTGAGTAAAGTAGTAATGTAGTAGTAGTAGTAGTAATACAAATTTATTGTTCCATGTAAAGCAGTTACAATATACTAAAATCAAAGCAGAATAGATAGAAGATATAAATAAACAACAACTAAATCAACAGAAGACATAAATATCTTTACAGTACAAAATTTTATTTAGCAATGTCACTAAATATGTCTCTACATATAGGAGAAAAAGCCTACACAGGACTTCAAGTCCCCTAATAGGCTTTACAAATGAACTGACATTAAAAATCTTGTGAAGATCTCTACCATATTCTTCTCTTTCATAGTAAACAAATATTCCAAAAGATCCTCCGGGAGGCTGAGATCCTAACAATCCACCCAACAGTTTTTCCGACTTAATTTGTACCTGGAGCATAAGAGTACCACATGTTTGAGATCATCTGTAACCCCAAGTCCACATTTACAGAATGGAGAACATACCCCACTCTTTTCTGTCTGAAATGAATGCATTGAGCATTATAGCTTTCAGTTCTAAATCTTGTATAAATTCTCCTTTGCTTGGGCAGGTTAAAAGAGGAAAGGCTCACATACCCATGAAGTCTTTACTTTTTGTAAAATCCAAATAGCTTAAGCAAGGAGAGTATGGCATAACAAAGATTTATATCTAAGTTATTAAGCCTCAATTTAACATCCTGCCTGATCTCCTCAAATGGTCTCATATAAATGTTATATAAAAGATGGCCCAAACCATCTGGCATTATTGTTCCCTTAATAAGTTGAATAAAGGGATGTACATATCACATGCTGGCCAATTGTATGCCTTCCTCTAGGCACATTCTAGGATATCTTTTTTGGGGCATAAGGAAAGGTTTCAAAAAAATAAGAATCTGATATTCCTTAATGAGAGAAGGCAAGGAGCGTTGTCCTAACTCCAAAGCAAGAATGCTATTTGGAGTTCCATGTGTCAATATTAAGATGTATCTGTAGAGTTTATTCAGAATTATTTCTAATTCTCTAATCTTGGTATAACACCAAATTTCAGAAGCATATAGCATGTTTGTTCTTATTTTAGCATTGACAAATCTTAATACCCACTGACAGATGACTTCCCCATCTTATTGTTAAATATTTTTAGGGCATTTACAGAAGATAACATTTTATTTCTAATAACTTCTAAATGTTTGGTCCAGGATAGACTATGGGTGAAACAGACACCTAAATAGTCATAGCACTTGGCAGTATCTATATGGCTATCGTTTAGCCTAAAGCTTATTTTCTTGACTTGAGAGGCAAAAACTACAATGTTGGTCTTACTAAGATTAATCTTTAATTTCCTTTGGAAACAGAGAGATTCAGAAAGAGCCAGTTTTCTTTTAATATCTAAGGCCGAAGTAGAAAGCAGAACTAAATCATTTGTGTATGCTAAGCATTCAATCCTGTGATCAATAATCATTGGAACATGGCAATCAGAGTTACCATGCTGGTCCAAGACTATATTAACATAGATATTAAAGAGGGTAGGTGCCAATATGCACTCCTGTCTGACCCCCACATTTGTCTCAAATCTATCAGTTAAATGACCGTACTGTTTATATTGGACCCTTGCCCATGTGTTTTCATAAAGTCTAATAATAACATCAAGAAGTGAAGTTTCCAACTTCAAATCCCTCAATGTATCCAAAAGATTGTTTCTACTGATGCTATCGAAGCTAAGTCTACAAAACAACAATATAATCTAAAATCTAGATATCTAGATATCTAGATCATTATAATCTACAATATAACCTATAATCTAGTTTTTCCTCACTTTGATATACTTTCAGATGAAGTGCTGTAGCACATAACAGTGTTGTACTGAGGAACAGTCTTTTCAGAAACCATTCTGTACCTCATTCAATACTGAGTTCTCCTCCACCCATGACATCAATCTACCAGCATTATCCTGGAAAAGATCTTCTCAGAGACATCTATCAAGCTAATGGGCCTATACATCCTAGGATTATTAAGGTCCTCTTTTTAAAAATTGGAAAGATAACACTACCTGTCCAACTAGCAGGGCAAGGATACCCCTGAACAAAGCCATTAAACAGAAAAAGAAGAAAAGGAATCCACCAATCGGGAAAGGTCTTATAGAGATCACCCAAGATCCCTTAAGCCCATTCAGTGCCATCCAGATTTCGTCCTCCATGATCTAACTAGGTCTTGGGAAAATTACATCTTCCTGTGTTTTATAGGCTTCTGTTATCACCAACTATTTATAAGAATAGTATAACTTGGAGAAATATGATGCCCAAACTTCTGGTGTGATGTAGGCTTCAATCCTGTTGGCGTATGTATTATATCCTTGAGCAACAATATTCCCAAATCATCTTCCATCTCTTTCCAGAACAGCCTGCCTCAATTTTTCCAAAAGTCCATGAGTGTGTTTATGTCTCTCCCCTTCAAGAATTTTCCCATATTTTCCTCTTTCAATCTTTAGTAATTTGAAGTCTACTGCAGACTTGTTTCTTTTCATCTTCTGCTGTCTTAATTTTTTTCCAAATACTTTCTTTGCCTGTAAGCTTACCGAATTGAAACAAGACTTATTATAAGTGGACCTAGCACAAACTATTGTTTTACATCTGGGTCTAAGTAAAGAATGAATAGTTTCCCAGTTCTCCAAAATATTAAAAGCCCTACTTTTAACCAGGACAAACTCATGAATGTCACATAAACTCCTGCACTAAGAATTTCATTGAAGCTTACTTGATGGATCAGCTCTCATCTAATTCATCTCTCATTTATAAGTTCTTCATTCTCCTCCTGTTGTACCTCCCTCCTAGAGATTCTAAAAGGACATTTAATATTAAAAATAATAGCACATTGTGCTGATTCTAATCTATCCATGACCTCTTACTTCTGGGCCAACTTTATTGCTTCCACGTTGGACCAGACTTGATCAGGGGAAGAGGAACCAGTAGGTTCTCTATAAGTTAAAGCTCCCACTAAATCTCCCTGAGTTCTCCCATTAAGGATGCAAAAAAATTCTGTTAGCAAGTCCCGCCAGAAGTTCCCTACCTCTGAGGTTAGATTTTACAGTAAGTCCTGAGCAATCCTGGTATATGAGATGTTTGGATTAATTAAGGATAATGAATGGATCATATCTGAATAGACATCCTCTGAGAGGTGAGAGAGAACTTTAACATTAACATCTCCCATAATGATTACGGGACAAAATATGATCCTATCTGAAAGTTCGTCAGGGGCCATTTTCAGAGCCTGTACAACAGAACCGACAGTACCAATAGCTCTATTGCAAGGGGGAAAATAGATGTTAAAGACGATAATCTTCTCTTGCCCTTTGCTAATCATCAGAACCAAAATGCCATCTGAATTAATGGGAATATTAGTAATCTGGAAATTCAGCAGTGTTTCAATAAAAAAGCAAAGACCACCTTTAAATCTTCCAAACTTTTTATCTTTAGTTGCTAGCAGAGTAAAAACAGAATATCCAGCCAATTTGGGAGTTATCTTTTCTGCGCACCATGTTTCTTGTAATCCAATAATATATTTTTTTTCCAAAAGTCTCAATACTTCAGGGTCAATTATTTTAAGATGAATACCCTCAATGTTCCATGAAAGAATAGAGAGGACATCCAGGTCCCAGTCCTTTCTCCCATATCAATACTAGCTGGATTCAGGTTCTCTTCTCAACACTGTCAACAAACTGCAATTGTCAAGCTGAGTCAATAACTATCGGTGGCGAATAAGTATTAGGGTCAATTAGGTTCCCAAAGTCATTCAGATTATTGTCTACCTCTAAGATCGATTCTGAATTATCCTCAGCCTGTGTTGATGAAGGAGAAACTTCACCCAAATCTGAAGGATTAACTAGGTATATACCCAGGCAGTCCAGCTTGCTAGCCAGAGAAAGCATACTGCTAGCTGCATGAGGATTTTTGAATGTAATATCAATCTGTGTTGTGGACCCGGGATCTCTGTGTAACTTTATGGAGTCCACCATATTTCAAGTGATATGAATACATACACTCTTTCTAAGAAGAACAAGTCTTCCTAACTTTCCTATAGGAATCCTTGGCTGAAACCTTTCACCCAAAATATAGTCCTACTCAGCCATACTTCTCTCTGCTTCGATACATGATCCTCAATCACTCCCAACATTTTATCTCTGTGCTAGCCTCTCTATCTCCTCTTCACCTCCCCATGGAGAATCTCTTCTGGGGAAGGACAGAGCTGTTTAAAAGTGCCTCTGTGCATGGGGGCTTCATATTTACATTTCTTGGGACCATCATGGGTAATAAGATTTCCTGTCATTTTTGCCATAGATGGAATTTTCTCTAAAATAAAAGTTGCAATTTCTATAGATGAACAATAAAATATAACAGCATTCTTATATTCTGGATTTGGATGCCTAAGTGCTGTCATCTCATCATTTATATTAACATGCTGTATTCCAAAATGGCTTGGGTCCAAGCAAGAAGTAACTGATTAGTTTAATTCTCTACCTTAGGAATGCCCTGGATCTCAGTCATGAAATCAGCATTTTCAAGGTTCCTCCTTTCCTTAAAATTTCCTTTCCCTTCCCATCAAGGTGCCTGGGGGTGGATTGTCAGTGATCTTAGCCTCCCCGATGTGCTGTTCATGATTCCTCACTTAAAATGTCCTCATACAAATTTTCATCTTAGTTAATAAGATTAAAACAAGGCAGGCCCTCTTGTAGAGGCCCTTGCAGCTTGCTGATAGTAGCCTGGTGAGCCTTCTGTACTCTGGGGGCTTTTGGGAAGTGCCAAGCATTCGATTGATAGGGGCATTAGAACTCAGCTTTTCAAGTCCCCCTTTTGAATTTTTGGTTTCTTAATTTTGCATGACTTATGGACCATCTGTTTGCATGACTTATGGACCATCTGTTCAAGAGAAACTTACTTATTAGAGGAACCTATATTTAGGTTTCCCATATAGCAAGGACAGGGCTTGTCCTTGTCAAGAGATTTACCTGAATTCCTATTGAATTTTTAGAGACTGAGCTCAGCACAGGGAACTCCTTTTCAGTCAAACCAGAATGTTGATGCTTATCATAATCCAAAGCTCTTTCCAATAGTGCACTATTGTAAAAGACATGTGCCCTTAAATTACAAATCTCATCTTTTAATACAATGATATTTTCCAGCAAAATGATGAAAGCTGAATATCTATTTTTAGGATTTCTAAAGTCTGTTTTGAGATAGGCGAAGTTATCCCCAAATTTACTCTATCGGGCATATTAACTCATCTGAGATTATACCCCCGAGAAATCCTCGTGAGGATTTCTCCCAGAGGCCTCTTCTATCTCATTATAATTCATTCCTTTCTTATTTCCCTATAGGATGAGTCTAATCTTTTAGCCCTCAATGGTTTGCAGTCATTTCCGTGATTATAGTCCCCAGTGCTAGGCTGTCCCCATTATTCTCTAGATGTCCAGTAGCAATGGCCTGCCCAGAGGTTTAACATTCACCATCTCCGGGCCAAGGCCTGTGAGATTCGCTTAGTGACAACCCTTGGGGATGCAGGGCCATTGACACTAAGATGGTCAGAAAAAGATGCCAGAGAAAAGTCTAACACTGGGCAATCAGAAGTCTCATAATTATTTGAGCCCTGTGTAAATGTTTCCCCTCATACTGTTCATTAGTGATCATTTCTTCTGTATGACTAATATGTACTGAACCAGAGTCATTGAATAAATCACCTTGATCTACTGACTGATCTAGCTACATAACTGAGGCCAGAGCAGGAGTGAAAATGCTTTGGTACTCCTTCCTTTTCAATCCACAAGTCTGTTATTCTAAGCTGTTGTTTTCTCCAAACCTGTCCCTAGGGATGACACTATTGCACCCCTCCTTAACAATTCCTTTTTCGTGAATTAAGTTCTTTTTCTTGGAATCACGTTTCACAGTTCTAGTCTCTCTAATTTTTCCTATACTATTTGCTTTGGGGTTCCCTTGCATCTTCCTGTGTGTCTATTATTACAATTGCTTGAGACACCAAATCTCCAGGTATAATACCTGGTGGTGCATTGCCTCTCCCACTTCTGCTAATTAACATTTCAGCTGACTTTTCCTAGAAGTGGATTCAATAACAAGGTATCACATTTTCAGTGCTATCTGGAATTACAAGCAAAAGAACTGCACCACAGCTATACACAGGCACAGATATCAGAGTTTCAGTGCTATCTGGTATTATATTGGTTGTTTGTTTGGGCGTTGAGTGTTTGATTGTGGAAAGGGTTTGCTAGTGTTTTATGTTTTTTTTGTTGTAATGTTTACAGAGTGTGGGAAGATGTGTTGGGAAGGTATAAGGACAGTCAGGCATTATTCCCCTCCAGGCTAAGGACCTCAGCCCTTTTACTTGTCCTTCATTGTCACAGAGGTATATAGATGGTGTAGGGCTCTGGGGATTGTTAGAAGGAGGAGGATGGGGCTGGGCCTGGAGGAGAAAGGAAATGAGTTGCTGGATTGGGATAGTGGGGACAAGGAGATGCCCTGGGGTGAAATAGGTCCAGGAATGGGGTCCTCCCTGTCTGGTTCCCATACCCAAGGGCTTTGTTTGTAGCAGGCAGGTATCATGGTCATCCTACTCAGGTGGTGTTATGCAATGCCATGTCTATTAAGAACAAGACTGCTATGATAGCAGATCTTGTCGGACCATCTGACCTGGCTTGCATCACCGAGATCTGACTGGATGAGAATGCTAATGATTTTGGAATCAAATTCAGTGGTGCTTGGTGATACACCACTGGAGGATGGATTGTAGGGGTGGGGTGTTGCCATCTGTTTAATATTGGAACTGAGCCTAATGGAGGTACTAGTGGGAACCACAAACTCCTTTGAATGTATCATGGTCAAGGGTGTGGAGTGCAGGATACTTCTCATCTACTGTCCACCAGGAGATGGGAATGTTTTCCTGTGGGAAGTCGCGGACTTCATTGTGGACCTGACATTGGGATCCCCCGATGGCTGATCCTGGGATATTTCAGTGCCTGGGTCAATGAAGAACTCTCGCAGTTTGGTCAGGACTTCCTCCAGCTAATGAACTCACTAGGTTTCACACAAGCTATTTCCTCCTTGACCTATATTGGTGGTCATTCATTGGACTTGGTGTTTCTCCTGGGGATGGAGATATCTGACTTGGTGGTGGAACCAGTTGGGTGGTCTGACCATCATACCATTGAGTTCAATTTCAAGGCCACCCTAGTAGGTTAGCCCCTATGGAGATGGTCTGGTACTGCCCTTTGAGGGGTGTTTCCCCAGATGGCCTGATGGCAGCACTGGACCTATCAGGTTTACTGAGTGACTGCATGGATCCAGGGGACTTGGTACTTGCCTATGATAAGGTGGTGATGGGGCCCTGGATTCCATTGCTCCTGTTCGTGTTTGTCCCCTCACCCTTTTCCCCAGGTCTCCCTGGTTTGATGAGACTCTGAGGGAGTTGAGGAGAATGGGACAAAGGCTAGAGAGGTGCTGGCAGAAGTCAGGCCTGGAGTGTGACAGACTTAGTTTGATGGTCCACTATGCACTTTATCAATCAGCAATTACCTGTAAGAAGGCCAAATTCCTGTCCAGGAAAATTGCATGATGCACAGAATAGACCAGCTCAGCTTTTCTGGACTGTGGATAGATTGTGCAATCCTATCTGCCTTCAGCCTGGAAGTGTTTTTTCAAGAACAGTGTGAGAGTTTGCTCAATTGATTTCAGATCACGGTTGCCACAATCAGGTCCGCATCCACTTGACCCTCTCTAATGGGAGCTGTGGTAGTCAGCTGGATATTTCGGACACCCAGTTTGTGTGGTGTGACTTCAGCCTCCCCACGATCAGTGACATTGTGATGGTCATCCAGTCATTTCGTCTGACCAACTGTTGTTTGGACCTGGGCCCCACTCGTCTCCTAGTGGGCTGTGTGGATAAAATTGGTCTGGTCCTTACCAAGATAGTCTGGATGTCTTTGGAGAGGGGGATCTTTCCTGATCCCCTGAAGGAGGCCATGGTTCGGCCCCTTCTTAAAAAGTCCTCCTTGGACCCGAACTGTTTGGCTTACTACAGGCCTGCCTCTAACCTGCCCTTTGTGGTTAAGATTATTGAGCAAGTAGTTGTGTCACATCTGGATGATCATTTGACCAGCCACAATGTCTATGATTCTCTCCAGTCCAGATTCGGGAAGAGACATAGTACCGAGACAGCCCTTGTCCGGGTACTATATGACCTCCTAATAGCGAGAGATAGAAGGAATCTTTCTATCTTGGTCCTTCTTTATCTCTCTGTGGCATTTGACACTATAGACCATGGTGTGCTGTTGGAGCACCTGAGGTTCATCTGTGGACTGTCTGGTATGGTCCTCGGATGGTTTTGATCTTTCCTCGAGGGTAGGGCTCAGAGGGTGGTGTCTGGGATTTTGTTTCCTCTGCATCACTCTCCCTATCCTGCAGGGTGCCACAGTGCTCCATTTTTGCACCCATGTTGTTTGCAGTGTACACGCTGCCATTGAGAGTGATTATTAGGCAGTAAAGCTTGAGTTTTTTACTGCTATGCAGATGATACTCAGCTGTACATGTCCTTTGTGCCTGGCCAGGATGCTGCTGTTTCAGTTTTTGACAACTGTCTCACCGAGATCCAGGATTTGATGAATGTGAGTTGGCAGCAGTTAAACCCAGAAAAAACTGAGGTGTTGGTTGTGGACCCAGGTCACTGGGAGGTGGGTTTGTTGAAAGGATCACCTTCAGGTCTATGGCTAGGGGATGTTCAGCTAACTATCTCAGACTGGTGCGGAACCTGAGCGTTATGTTTGATGACTGTTTGACACTTAAATCTCAGGTGTGGCAGTTGTCAAAACCTCTTTTACCATCTGAGGAATATGCCGAGTTAAAGCACCTGGTTCCTTCCGACAATGTTCCAGTTCTGGTCCATGCCTTCGTTACTTCCCTTCTTGATTACTGCAATGCGCTCTACCTTGGGCTACTGGGGGTTGATATCCGCCACCTGCAGCTTGTGCAGAATGCAGCAGTCAGGCTATTAACTGGTATGTCTAGGACCAGTCATATAATGCCAGTGCTCCATGGACTATGTTGGCTGCCAGTACAATGGTGAATCACCTTCAAGGTCAGCTTGCTGACCTATAAGGCCCTACATGACCAGGGACCTGTTTACCTACAAGATCTCCTTATTCCCTACCATTCCCCCGCTCTCTCCGATCTAATAACAAGGGATTGCTAGAGATTCACAGGGTTCATTTAAAAACATCTGGGGCCTGGTCTTTTACTTTTATGTCTGCAATCCAGTGGAATTCTCTACCTCATCAGGTGCAAGATTGCCTGACCGCCCAAAGCTTTAAAGTGGCTTTGAAGACGTTTCCTTTTAGCCTGGTATATCCTGATTTTTAATGCCACTGCTATGAGTTTTAACTTGTTGTATTTATGGTTTTAATTAGTTGTATTTTTATTTATTGATTTATTTCAATTAATTATGTATAAGTGCCTTGATTTTAGAAAGGTGCTTTTTACAAATAAAGTTTGATTTGATATGATTTGATACAGACAAAGTACTGTTTGTCAGAGCCAGTTGCAACAGTTGTACACAGCTATGCAAGGGCCAGCAAGTTCCCTGTGATAATGGCTGTAGTAGAAATAATTTCCATAAACAGCTCTCTCTAACAGGGACAAAATATCAGTATTCAGAGTCTCACAGCTTTGCTCCCATCATTCACCCAATTAGAAAACCGCTCAAAAAATTCTAAGAGTGACCCTCTTTCAGGTGCTGCAGAATATTCACAAGTAGAAAATTAAGAACCAAGTCTAAATCTTCAGTTAAAATTCTGCAGTAGCCATCCAGTCCAGACAGATACAGAAGGACTCCAAAATATTTTTCCTACCTATAGTCACCGCCACAACTCACAGCTCACAGTCTGTGAACAGATGGAAAAAAATGCAGCACTGACAGTTGAAAAAAGGAAAGTACTTCTGAGTTCCAGTTTGCAGCCCAAATTGCTTGTGTGTGTGCTTGTATAAAAATGCCTGTGGTAGTCCATAGATACATAGATACATAGACAGTGTCGGCAGATAAGGGCCTATGGCCCACCCAGTCTGCCCATTTGACCTTGTAAGTTCAGTTTGTTTTCCTAGAAGTCTGTTGCCCCTTACCCCTGACCTCCAGAATTCATTTATGTCTATCCAATGCATTCTTAAATCCTGTGATTGTTTCAGCCCCACCACTTTCTCTGGCAGGGTGTTCCACTTGTCCACCACCGTTCTGTGAAGAAATTTTCTCATGTTTCCTCTGAATCGTCCTCCTCCAGCTTCATCCCATGCTCTCTAGTCCTGGAACATCTTTTCGCTTAAAATAGTGTTTTCCTGCACCCTGTTCCTCCCTGTAAGATACTTGTATGTCTCTATCATATCCCCTCTCTCCTCCTCTCCTCCAGGGAGTACATGTTCAGTTCCTTCAACCTGTCTTCATAGGACTTGTGATGCAATCCATGCATCATCTTTGTTGCCCTCCTCAGAACCTTCTCTACCCTGTCTGTCCTTACGCAGGTATGGTCTCCAGAACTGTACACTGTACTCCAGGTGGGGCCTCACTAGTGTCTTGTATAGCGAATTATGACCTCCCTTTTCCTGCTGGTGATGCCCCTGCCTATACATCCCAGCATCCTATTTGCTTTACCTGATGCCTTGTCACACTGTTTCTACCTTGAGGTCATCAGAGATGACAACCCCAAGATCCCTTTCCTGTTTGGTGCATGCTATATCCTCACCCGCCAACTGATATATTGTGCTAGGGTTTTGTGCCCATATGCATTATCTTGCACTTCTTTGCATTGAATTTCAACTGCCAAACCCCTGACCATTCTTCAAGTTTCTGCAGGTCGCTTCTCATTCTGTCTACACCCTCTGGTGTGTCTACTCTGTTACAGAGCTTTGTGTCATCAGCGAACAGTGAAATTCTGCCTTCTAGGTCCTGTGCAATGTCACTGATGAAGATGTTGAATAGGACCAGTCTCAGCACTGATCCCTGTGGTACCCCACTGGTCACTCTTCCCTCTGTGGAGTGACATCCATTTACCACCACCCTCTGTGTCCTGCCACCCAGCCAGTTACCTACCCACCACACTACTGTCCTGCCCACACCCATATTCCCCAGTTTGTGTAATAGTCTTCTATGTGGCACAGTGTCAAAGGCCTTGCTGAAGTCCAGATAGGCCATGTCCACTGCCCTCCCCTGATCCACCTCCTTAGTCACCCAGTCAAAAAATTCAACGAGGTTGGTCTGACATGACCTCCCCCTGGTGAAACCATGCTGCCTTGGGTCCTGTAGTCCATTGACAACCAGATGTTCCACCAATCTCTCCTTCAGTAGTGCTTCCATGATCTTCCCCACTACCGAGGTGAGGCTGACTGGTCTGTAGTTCCCTGCTTCCTCTTTGTTCCCACTTTTGTATAAGGGGACTACATCTGCTGTCCTCCAGTCTTTGGGTACCTCCCTGTTTCCAGTGATCGACTAAACAGGATAGCCAGAGGTTCAGCCCCACCTCTTAGTTCTTTAGGACCCTGGGTGCACCCCATCTGGCCCCATTGCTTTATCAACTCTTATTACTTCCAGTTCCTTCAGGACCCTTTCTCGTGTAAAGGGACTTGTGTCCATTTCTGCACCATTCTCACCCCTTCCACTCCCTTCAGACCCATTATCCTCCTCTTCCTCAGTAAAGACTGAACAGAAATACCTGTTCAATATATCAGCTTTACTGTTGTCATCCTCCACGCGGCCCCCATCCTCCCCCTTCAGTCTCACTATCCCTCCCTTTGTCTTTTCTTTTTCACTTATGTACCTGTAAAGGTTTTGTCTCCCACCCACTGATTTTGCAATGTGCTTCTGTCTGAGCTTTGGCTTCCTTACTGACCTCCTGCCTCCCTTTTGTTTCTCCTGGTACTTCTCCCTATCCCTTCTGCCTGTGTCTTTCTGTATTGCCGAATGCAATGTTTTTGGCTTTCACTTTCTTTGTTACCTCTTTGGAAAACCATAATGGTTTCCTCTTCCTTTCCTCTTGCTAACCTGCTTAATGCACAATTCTGTTGTTCTTGTAATCCCATTTTAAATACTGCCCACTGTTCCTCAACCCCTGATTCCTGTCCCATTCCTTTAATGCCTCTTTAAGTATCTCCCCATTTTCCAAAGTCTGCCCCCTAAAATCCAGGATACGTGTTTTGTGTGGTTTGGTTCTGCTCTTTCTGTGATTTCAAACCACAATGACTGGTGGTCACTGTTTCCCAGGTGCTCCCCACTGTTACCCCATCACACTGTCCCTGTTTGTGAGCACAAGGTCCAGTATTGCCTTCTGCCGAGTTGGTTCCATGACCAGTTGCTTGAGGAAGGTCCCTGAAGGGAGTCCAGGATAAATCTGCTCCCTAGTTGATGCTGCTGCTGGGATGCTCCAGTCCACGCCTGGAATATTGAAGTCTCCAACCAGTACTACCTCACCCTTGTCTGCCATCCTTTGGATGGCTAGCATCAGCTCCCTATCTGTTTCTTCTTCCTGGACTGGTGGTCTATAGACCACACCTGTGCGGATGGCTGGCCCCATTTTCCTTTCCAGCTTAACCCACAGTATCTCTCCCCATTTTGTTCTTCCTGGATCTCTGTGGCCCTTATGTCATTTTTCACATACAGTGCCACTCCTCCTCCCTTCCTGCCTGCTCTGTCTCTTCTGTATATGTTGTAGCCAGGTATGGCCATCTCCCAGTCGTGGTTATCATTACACCAGGTTTCAGTGATGGCCACAATGTCCAGGTCTGACTGCACCATGACAGCCTCCAGATCTTCCATCTTGTTGCTAAGGCTCCTGGCATTTGCACCCATGGCTTTCCATGATTTCACCTCCCTAGACTGTTTCACTGTTTTATTTCAGCCCCTTCCTTGGTTGTTATTTATCCCTGGTTCTCCTTGCTGTCTGCCCTTCTGCTGAATTTTGCCCTTTTCCTGCTTATCCACCTCTTGGGCACAACACCAACACCCTGATTAAAGTAAAATTGGCGTCCTGGGGTTGCAAAATTAAAACAGGGTAGAAACCCTCCTTATTGGTATCTTGATAGACATTTTAGTTCCTTTGCTTATGCTCACATCAGGCTGAATTCCTTGGCCTCAGGGAACACAAATGCATCTAAAGCCCCCCCCAAAACTTGTCAGACTGGGGAGGTGGCTCCCAGGCTCTGGGGACAGCAGAAATGCACTCAGGAGAAGTAATCCAACGCCGATGCTAACTTAATCTGGCGCCAGCTATGACATCTCCAATGCCTACAACAAGTAGGCCTGATGGACTGCTCCAGACAGCTCTGTTTGTTCTAAAAAATGGCCAAACAAGCAGAATGGTGCAGAAGCAGATTACAGAATAGCTAAGAAAACTTTTAATTGCCACAGCTACCAGTGAAAATGTGGAGATGCCACAAGGAGTTCCTTCCCTTTTGTGAGTGAGTGCCTGTGCTCCTTGTTCAAAAGTTTCCGGCTTACTATAGTTTTGTCTCACTATGCAGAACTGTCCCTTTGGGATGTTTCTGGTATGTGTTGTTGCAGCTTGATGCCATCATCAAAGTGTTGCCATCAATCTTTTTTCTATAAATGGCACTTTCCACTGTCTCTTCCTGGACCTAGAGGACAGAGCCAGATATGCAGCTGTTTCTTACTGAATTGGTACATAAACTTTAAATGGTGATTGGTGTCATGCAAAAATCAAAAAGCATTTAAATTCCTTGGCTGTCCTTTTCCATAAAAGCAACACAATGTCTATATAATGCTTCCAAATTATAACCTTCTGTATGAACATCTTCCTTTCTGATCTGAAAATTACTTTCCTATGATTTGCCACCATTTGCCAACAGAAATATTATAATGGAAGGGAGCTACAAGTGACCCTCATCGCAGTCCCCTCGATCTGAAGTACATATCTTGATTAAAAGGAAGGAGTTATTTTTGAAAAACATGTTCTAGAATTTTTTTTGAAAGTCAGTAGGTGGTCTCCCCACTGTAGTCTATTTTTCCAAATAGCATGCAACTGCATCAAGAGCTCCTTCCTGGGGAATATTTGAATAAAGGTTTTCAATGTCTAGCGTCACAAATTAAACATCCTCATCAAGTTAGAGTTTTTACCAGGTTCAAAACCTCTTTAGTGCCTCTGAGATATGATGGCAGTTGCTCAGCAATTGACCTCAAATAGAAATCCCAGTGCTGTGATAGCGGTTCAGGTAAAGAACCTATACCGCTAAATATGAGGTGCCCCGGTGGGTTGATCAAAGTCACACAGTAAGCAAGTAGGGGTTGATTTAAAATCAATGGTGTGGTCCTTTGACAGTTTCTAGTAAAATGCCACATTACTTAACTGTTTCTTGATTTCTACAATATAGTCATCTTTATTGAGCAAGTCCTCTGTGTCTCCTTTGTCTACATGCTTGATTATTAGTCTTGTGTCCATCTGTAGATTTTTCATTGCCTCTCATGCATGCCTTGAATTGTTATTAAAGTAATTTTTTGGTGGTTGAGAAAATAATCTTTCTAGATCACTCTCCACCAAGTCTCTAAAATCTGTGACAGCTGGGAAAAATTGAGCACAGAAAGTTGACAGTGGTTTAAAGGGGTTTGAGTCAGTTGCTCACCTTCATTTTCAGTACCACATCTTTTTGCAAAAACTTTTAAGATTTAGTTTTCGATAAGTCAAATTTAAGTCTGTAAGTGTCTGTACTTTATTCAGGGCGTGGAGGAGCAAAGCCAAGGCCCCTGATTTCATGGTCAGTGAAACCTAGGTTGATAAATTGATGATTTGTTATCAGTAGAGCACTCACCTCCTCGACCACTGGATGTCCTCCACTGCTATATAAATTGTCTTGTATGTGCTTTTCCTCAGCCTTTGATAAAGGACTATATAGTCTGAAATGCATCAGTGTGGAATACTTATGGAGTGATTTTCTGTTCAATAAATATTTTTTTCTTAATATTGCTTCAGTGATGTCCTGTTACAGTGAGGTTGTGAGTGCTGAAATGTTTGCTGTGATTATTACATTGCAAAGGATAATCCTTTGATGCTGGGATGACTGTAAGAAAAAGATCACCTGCTACAATACAGTGATTGGAACAGTATTGGTACATGGTGGTATTATGGGTTCCACCCTCGGAATGCACCTGCTGTAGTGCGCTGTGACATTAGGGTACTGATTGGCAATTTCACTGATTGCTTTTTGTGAGCGAGGCTGCACCCTCCACACACCCTCTTGTGGGATGCTGTGCCACCCCACACTACCTCAACTAAGGATTCTAACTCTGGGGGGTGGACCTCAGGAAGGGGGAAGCGAATTGTGGTTTTGGTGCCCAAATGATGCGGTGCACTAAAACTGGCACCCTAAAGGGGGTGCCGTGGTATTAGGGAATCTGGAACAAAAGTCTGGACTCATAATTACTGTAAGGTTACAGAGACCTGTATGTTGTTGTCAACTTGTATGCCCAAAGTCCATTGGTAAAAGTGAGTGTTTGGCCAGCCATGAAAAATTCATTTGGCAAGGCAGGCTCTAGGGATTTGCTTTCCAGCAGGGTTATCATTTTTCCATTCAGTATGTAGTGTAGAATTGTTTGGAGAAACCACCATGGCATTCAGATAGGCATCTTTTCCTTCATGTACAGTAACATATGAGGATAGAAGCTTGATGGCCACCTCTCTAGAGGGAGGTGCTGAGTGGTGGAAAGGAAAAGAAAGGAAAATACTCTGGATTCACAGGATTAAAAACATGGAAAAGTCCCTGGAGATCCATCTGTTGGCACTCTGACACATTTTCCAGCATGTATGGCAGATGGCAGAGGAGAATTACCATCATTCTGAGAGAGACGTAAACACAGAAAAGTACTGTACACATACATATCTCCCTCCCCCCACTGGGGGAAGAAGCATTAATCACCTTTGTACAGCTTCAGTTGATTGGCATGGTACCATTTGTCTATGGGTTTCTTGTGGTCCATTATCAATACTTGGTAGACAGCAGGGCTCAACTTGCTGATGATGTCATAGGGGCCCAGCCATTTGTTGGCCAAAGGGTGGGCAGGGGTGGAGAATTTCAGTACCATAGCTCGGTCTCCTAATTGGTAATCAACTTCTTTGACATTCTTGTCAAAGCACATTTTGGACTGCTGTTGGTCCTGGCCCAAGTTCTTGGGAGCAAAATGGTAGGTCTGCACCAGATTGTCCTTCAGTTGTGCACCATAATCATGCACCAACACTCTGTCTGCAGTAGGGGTATTCAGATCAATCCACAAATGTTCTGATAGTCTCATTTTTCTGTTAGTTATCATATCAAAGGGTATGCACTGGATTGCTGCAGTTGGGGGTAGCTCTGATTGTCATTAGAAGTAAGGGTGGCAAAGTGCCCCAACTTTTAGCATTCTTGTTTGCAAATTTACATTAGTTTCATCTGTTTGTTTGTCCTCTCTACCTGTCCAGATGACTGAGGATGGTGTGCAGTGTTGAATTTCTGGCTAACTCTAAATAATGCCAAACATTCTTGCATTTGTTGTCCTGTAAAACTAGTCCCTCTGTCAGAGTCTACCTTGAAAGTAAACCCTACCTGGTAAATACTTAATCTACCAGGATTTTGCACTGGTTTC
The DNA here is from genome assembly GCA_016271365.2 of Neoceratodus forsteri. Taxonomy (NCBI): domain Eukaryota; kingdom Metazoa; phylum Chordata; order Ceratodontiformes; family Ceratodontidae; genus Neoceratodus; species Neoceratodus forsteri. The sequence continues at coordinate 184,781,505 of CM057455.1, forward strand.
AGTCTTGTTTGCTTTACTATACATGGGAAGGCTTCTATCCATTTCAAGAAAAGGTCAGTGATCACAAGTGCACACTTGTTATTTCTGCTGGTGTTAGACAAGGGTCCAATGACATCAATTTGAATTGCAGTCCAGGGACCTGATCGTTTTTGCGGAAGCAGTTTGGCATTTTTCTTGCTAGGAATAGGGTTGCTCTGGGCAAAGATAATGCAATTGTCCAAATAATGTTGGACATCTGTTGTCATACTAAGCCACCAGCCTACGGTTTTCAGCCTCTGAAGGGTCTTTTCACCCTTGGTGTCCACATCTAGGTGTCATGGACTTGTGAACAAATTCTGTTTGGAGCATTTTGAGAATTACCCATAGTTTTTGATCATCAGAGTGGTACTGGACCAGCTTCTGTCCATAGAGAGGTGAAGGTTATCAGAATGTATTTTAAATGGGTTATTTAAAGACATTTCTTTCTCTGTTTCCTTGGAGAAGGATTCATATACCTCTTTTATTTCTGGGTTTGCCATTACACTGCTGTTATATCCAGAGGGACCACTTTGGTCCTCTTGTGTGCTGCCAGCATGTGTGGCCCAGTTAGGGGTTCTAACCCATCCCTCCCTCCATCGAAAGCACCATCTTTTGGAAAGGTGTCAGCTTAATCACTGTAGTCATGGAAAGGCTCCAACTTAGAGTGAGCCTTAACCTTGTGTATGTACAGTCTGAAAACAAATTGCTCAGCAAGGCTGATATAGCAGCAGTATAGTGCAGTGGTTTAAGGCACTGAGTTACAAACCTGGAAACCTGGGTTTGAATCTCACAGCCCCCACTTGCATACTGTGTGACCCTGAGCAAGTCGCTTAACTTCCTTGTGCTCCCAGGTTGCACCCGTAACCAAGCTTTCAGCATAGTGTGCATCTCCTGGTAAGAAAAAATATATGAATGAACAGGTCCCTGTATTTTACAGGAGTGTCTTCTGAAGAGGCAAAATCATAGGTCTTCCAGAAGGGAAGAAACTCAGTCAGAGAACTACACATGCAAGAAGAATCAGAGAAGATGATGGCGTCCTCTTTCCCTTGTCCGTGGATGATTTCCAGGGCCCAGGCTACTGCAGCAAGCTCTGTATACTGAAAAGATTTAATGGTGCACACTGGATACCTCAAAGGTGTCACCAACTGAATAAAGGACCAGGACTCAAAAGACTGAAATGTGTTCTCTTTTGTTAAATGAGGAAGATCCCTCTCTAAAGATGCAGCAAAGTGCAGGGTCTTTTAGGGTGCACTCAGTGGTGGGAAGAAATGGGCCTAATTCTGGCAGGGTGGGCAGCTCTAAGCCAAATTCATGGGTATCTACTTGGTATAGAAGGCCATGTGCCAAGATGGAGGAGGATTTGGTGTGAAGCACAGTGATGTCTTGATCCTGCAGGAGAAGACCAGTTGGTTGAGTCTGGTGTTAGACAGATTGCCTTATTTGATTCTATCTGTCAATAAGAAATTGGTAGGGTTGTTGTTGGTGTGCAGCACAATGGGAGACCCTATGAAGTAGTTAGAGTATTTTGTGGCCAAAGATTGCCAAGCATTTCCTCTCATGCTGCGAGTACTCTGCTCCACAAGGGAGAGCATCTGTGAGGCATAGGCAAGTGGCCTCAGGGCGCAATTTGCCTTTTGGAATACTGACATGCCCACCTTAGAGGTGGCAGTTTCCAGAAAGAATGGCAGTTCTGGATTAGGGTTGTCCAATGCTGGAGCAGAGGACAAAGCCTTTTTTCAAAAAGGTGACAGCTGCTGTATGTTCTGGTCCCCACTGCAAGGGGAAATCTTTCTTCAGTAGCTCATACGGGGTGCAGCATTTTGTGCAAATTGCAAATGAAGTCTCTGGAATAGTTTACCATTCCCAGGAAATGTCTCAGCATAGCCACACTGGTGGGAAGTGGCAAGTCCTGAATGCCTTAGAATTTGTCCAAGATTAGCCTCCTGTCTTCAACAGTAATGAGAAGGCCCCAAAAAGAGACCTCGGCACAGCACAACTGTATTTTTGCAGGGTTGCACTTGAGGCCTGCCCTCTGAAGGCATGTTAAGAGTTCATCTTGAAACTCCAAGTGTTTCTTCAGCCCTGTGGTGGCTAAGGAACAGTCATCCACATATTGCAGGAGGCATTCTGGTGTGGCAAAGCCACAAATGATATTCCTCATGTGGATGTGGAAAGAGAGTGGCTATTGTGGAATCCATGTGAGTATAATTCCACATGTACTGATGTCCTTTAAAGGTGAAGGCAATCTTGTATTGGCTATCAGGGGCCAATGAGAGTGACCAGAAACCATTGGAAATGTCTAGCGTACTGAACCACTTGTGTTCAAGTTTTAGAAGTTTTAGCAAATCTGGGGAAGATGCCACACTGGGTGCACAAGTGGGAGTGACTTGATTGAGCCTTTGGTAGTGAATGATAAGCCTCCAACTATGGTTGGGAGTTTTCACTGGCCAGATGGGAGAATTGACTGTGGACACAGAGGACATAATGATCACTTGCTTCAAAAGGAAGTCAATGGTAACCCTTAAAGAGGATAGTGCCTCTGCAGGAAATGGATATTGTCTCTGACATGGTAGTTCATCACTAGTGACTTGTATGAGAGTGTCCATTTTCCCACAATCATGTTTGTGTTTGACAAAGGCATCTTGATGCCTTTCCAGAATTGGTCTCAATTAAGGGAACAGCTCATGGTTCTGAAGAATGAGGATAATGTCATACTTCGTCATTGGCCTTTATTGCTGCTACCATATGAATCAGAAATGAGGAGCAAATGGTACTGGCCAGGTATCTGAAGTAATAGTTGGTTGTCTAAATCCACTATGCAGCCATAGTGTGAGAAAAAATCTATTCCCAAGATTCTCTGGTGATGATGTAACACCATGAGGTCAAAACGTGAGTCACTTCCAAAGTGCTACTGACAGCTGGTATTGGTTGGGACTGGTACATTGCAATCACAGTCCCCTCAAACATCTGAGTGGAAGTGGTCATCCCTGTTGACCAACAAGATAGTTGTGGATTGTCTTGATGCAGCACTAAAACTGCAGCACCCATGTCTAGAAGTAACTCATGCTGACGGCCCCCAACCAGCACTTCTAAACATGGGCATCTAGAATCATCAGTTACCAAGAAGGTGACGATGTGAACTGGGGCCTGATGCTGTCAGTCCAATTTACTCTCTTGAAGCATTTGTACCAATTCAGAGTATGGAGACTTGGGCCACCTGCCCTTATCAGATTCATCCAATGGAGGAGCAGATGGAATGGCAACCATGGCCTCATGTCATAATAGTGACTATGAAATGGCGATGCATAAGAACAGTGATGAACTCACGTTATGACCACTTTCAGGAAAGCATTTTCTTGCAGGGGGCTTTGCCTCCCCCACACACACATGCACTTTTACCACACCCCTTTTTATGTATTCTAAATTTTGGGGGACACAACTTGGGGATGAGGTGGGAACGGGGTCACACAAAAGTTTTGGCTCTGTGAATCCATTGCCATTCTGATGCATTGCTCTTCTTTGGTCACTATCTTCATTGGATACCGCAGCCACAGTTCTGGATTGATGGCTACCATAAGTGACTGAACTTCATCCTTAAGCTCCTGAAACCAGTTGTTTCTTGTGGCCTAATCCTTACATGGAGGGCAGACTGCTGTATTTGTATGTTATTCCCTTTTGTATTCTGCTGATTCGGCTTCTGCCAATACAGTACCTCTGCCTGTTCTTCTTCAACCCTGCTCGGTTTTGGTAGGAAGGCTTGTTCTGTTGGGCATCTTTTGATTTCTCCTCCACCATGTGCTGGGTGGATGACCCAGCGCTGTTCTGCACTTTGGCAACCTTGGCTTTGGAACCGGAGCCCTGGTCCTGCATGTAAATCTGGTATGCGCATTCCACTTTTTCCATGATGTCACAGACGTGGTCCCATCTCAGGTATACCACTGTCTCTACCTTCTCACAAAGGGCAGGTTGGTGTATTTCAGTAACAGAGATTTGTACTCAATGGCATTCCCTGCTAGAATTTTCACTGGCCAGGTCTCTGCCTGCTAGTGTACGTGAGCTACAAACAGCCTTCATACTGGATTGAGGTCTCTTTGGCATGCTTCTTGACCAGATGAGCTAGCATTTTGCTGACCATTTTTAGATTGTGCCCTGCCAAGAGGTGGGTAGCAACAGCTTTGAATGGTACTCTGACATCATGATTTATGCCCTTCTGCAACCTGACCCACAATGTAAGGTCCACGGTGTGTTTCAGAATCTGCCCCTGTGCTCGACTGCAAGGCTAAGCATTTCACAGTGTCTCCTCACTTTTTCCAAATGGCAACTAAGGTAGTTGCCAGGGGCCATATGTTCTATCTGATCTGCAGTGTTATGGGTGGCCTATGTGGACTGCAGGGGATTTGGTGAAGGACCTTGCTGCACTGCAATGGACTTAACGACTGCCTCGATCATGGCAGTGGTCACACTGTGAAGCAAAGTGTGTTATTCTGTCTCCTTTAGAAACAGGTTGAAGACCGCATGTCTCAACACCCTGGCCTGACTATTGGAGATCCCAGCTTTTGAGATCAGCTTTTGGATCAGGCCTTGTACTACGTCCTTGTCTTTCTGATGCAAGATGGCTACCAGTGGGTGAGGCTACAACTCTTCTGCATCCCAGGGACCACCATCTTGAACTCCTCCTTCATTGCTGTTGTCATCTTCCGATGACATCAGATCACTAGGCATGGCATATGGTATAGCTTTCACATGACCCTAAAGGATTTCCAACTGCTGACGTAACTTCGTCATCTTTGTTCTACACATTGAATTATGTATTCTGCCTTTGTACTGTCCCTTACTGACATGGTCTTGCAAAACTCTGTGTGTGACACTTACATCACTATTTTACCTGATCTTCCTGTCCAGTTCTTCCTGACATTTTCAAAACTCTTTCAAGTCCTCATTCTAGCTCCGCAATGTATCATTCATACCAGAAAGTAAATCATTCCATTGCATCACATGCTTCTTATCTTGCTGTCTCTTTTCACAATTCTCTTTCAACTTAACAGTTTCTCTGTCAGTCTCCAGTACAGTACAATGCAGTTCATTCAGTCTTATTTCTCAGCTGCTCAATTCCTTGTTCCAACTCCCTCCATTGTTCATCCATTTCTCAGGATTTGGAGCCCAGATCTTTTTTCAGAGCAAGGACCTCTTTTTCCACTGCATGTAGTGCAGCAAACAGGGTGGCAATGAGTACACCTTTTTGGTCATGTTTCTAAACCATAGGTTTGGTCTCTAAATACAGCATGCACACATACTGTATTGGATGACCATGTGACTTTGTGTCCAGTGTAAAATTGCCCCAACCTTCATGGGAGGTTAGAAAGTTTGAGATGCCTAGTCTGAGTTCTGTGCTAATGGCCATTTCTGAAGGTTCCCCTTTTTTCTGCACTAGCCTGGAGTCCAAGGCATATTGATCCTCCTTGTACTCTGCAGCTAGACTGTTATATGTTTGGGATACAGAATCCCATGTACCAGTGTCAGTAGGTGAATAAGAGTGCATGGGTTCAAGCATCTTTGCAGTTCCAGTCCTCTTAATGGCACAGAGGGTCTCTATGATCATCTGTATGGGTTAAACGGTGCATGTAGGTTCATTCACCTTCGTGATTCCTATGACCATTCATATGTGTACCTTTTTGAGTACTATTTCTGTTCTATCCAATCAGGTCCTGCTGTGTTTGTCATTTGTTGGGTTTTAGCAGGATTTTAAACCTGATGGCAAAACATGACACAGAAGACAGGTGTCACAGAATAAAGGTTTATTCCCTAAATACATATAAAAAGGACAGTGTACGTGTTGAGATTCTGGAACCTCCAGATACCTGGTGACATCATACTGTAGAAAAACTCATTGAAAAATAGAATTACATAAACTCTTATAGTCATAGATAATAGGGTCTGTTACCTGGTAGTGGGCTCATTTGCATAGTAGAAAAGCTAAACAAACCATTTCTATTGGTGGGTACAGTGGGCAGCTCGCACCCAAGGCTGTTAGGTTTTGCACATACACAGTGATAAATGTTATGCTGATTAAAACTGCTTTTGGGTTGCAATACATTGATTCATTAAGTATGATGATCATATTATTACAGTATGGCTACTTAGCTGTGGGTGGCATGATAACAACACACATAACTACACTGAATAGTACATCATAGCAAGCATGCAAAATACTGATATCCCTTGTATTGTATCATTGAAATATAGTAGTCCACATTAGGGACTGTACTTATAAGTCAGACAGGTCTAAATATCCCCTCTCCTTGTTGCTTGAATAAGAAGGCAATACCAGTAGAGAAAAAGATCTATAATGGGAAATACAAACATATTTTAAAGGCATTTGTGAAACACTAAACTGCAGAATGCATCTAAAGGGCTCCTGATAAATAACCTATATGTTGGTCCCTCCCACAATGTCATTTTAGTGGATTTTATAATTTGAAGTTTTAAGCAAAATGGAAACAAAGATGGTGACCCAATGAAAAGGATTTTCGCCAAACTAAAATGATGATGTCAGTACAAAAGAGAATTATTTTTTCATTTCAAATAGCTATCTTAAGGTGCATACTGAGTATGCTCAGAACCATATTATGAACATTTTAAAATTAAATAACTGTGGAACTGATTAATATTTTCTATCAAACCTGCAAAAGGAACCTTGAAGATCAGCCCCTTTCAACCCTGAAAATTTCAGATTAAAATTCAAACTATTTGGGCTGTACAGGGAACAAATGAAAACCCTTTATAACCAAAGGGGAAAAATGTACAAGAATTACTTTTTTGCACTGGCCAGAACTCAGAAACCACACATCTGACCTTAAAGAAACTTGCCACATCCAGAGTTCTACCACACAAGACCCTGCATTCCAAATAGCAATCAAATCTGTTAAACAGTTCCAACATTATTAAAGTACAAACACTGTGGTTTAACATAAAACTGCCATTACAATCCCTTAACTATAGTGGTGTGACTGCACACCTATAATATAAAACAGACTGGAACTCCTTCCCATAGAAAAAACCATCATTTATTTATCTGTCTACTTGTGAATACACTACCAGTTAAAAGTATACTGGGTGTTCCTCTGGGTTGTCAACCCTAACACACACCCCATTCCATCAATAAAGAAGCTGAGATGTGAAGACTATATGAAAATGGACTGAGTGTTAGGGCTGACAACCCCAATGAACACCCTAGGCCTAACTTGTGAAGACTGAGGAGAGATAAAACCATAATGATGTTTCCTTTTGCTGCCTGCAGGGGGATGGGATGTTAGGTTTCAATTCAGTGCTTTAGAGTAACTGGTAATTGGTATTTTTCTTTTAAACTTAGATTGTAGGCTTGTAGTGACACTATACTTTCTTTCTTTGTCGTCTTTACTTATAATTGTTTTTGGGCTGTTGAAAATTTAAAACATAGTGGTGGTGTAATTCTGTGCTGTCTTTAATTGCTGCAAATTTTATCTTGGCTTGTCTGACTGTCCTGTAGCTGGGTGAAGGGTGTTAATTGTCTGGCCTCTGACCTCAGCTACGTGATAACTGGAGGTGGGGCTTAGTCACAGTTAAAGTAGCAACTCTTAATTATATGCCCTGATAAATCTTATTGACAGGAGCTAAACACAGGGTATACTAAGAGGTGTGAAGTAGGAGGGGCATAAGGGGGAAGAAGACCACCCTCAGCACGACAAGTGTTTTGACTCATTTATTTATTTATTGGTTTCTTTTTCCTTAAAAAAAATATATATATCTGAGGATCAGTTACAGGATTTTTAGTACTGTAAATTAATAAAAAGAGAACTAAGAGAGCTTCAGTAGCAGACAAGTAGTGGAATTGCAGTATAATGTGGGGAGTGGTGCAATGCAGTGGCTGTGAAGCAGCCATATTCAGGCAGACCTTCTGGACACTGAGGTGCTGTCCTATCTGCATGCATCTCTGGACTGCAGGATGAGGTAGCCAGACTCAGAGCGAAGTAAACTAGGTCAGAGTACCATCACCCCATCCAGGGACCACCCAGTCCAATGCAGCTGCCTCAAAGGATGCCGAGAATGAGGAGCACTTGGATGACAGTGGGCTCAGGGAGGGTTAGAGCAGTCAGGCAGAGGCACATCCCAGATCCTATTCTCTCAAGAACTCATATGCCACACTGGCAAATGAGGACAATCGAATAGAGGTACCCAGAGAAGTGGAAGGAAAGGATGTGGAGGTTAGCCAAGGAGGTGACCTCAGTGGGGAAAGCAGTGGACCCCAGAGGAGGAGGAGGAAGCGAATCCTGGTGGGGGACTCCATCATAAGAGGGATCCAGCTAGGAACACAGGAGGGGGAGGACAGGGAGGTGAGGTGCCTACCAGGTACCATGGCATGGAGGGATGGAAGGAAGATACTGGGGATCACTGGAAGGCAAGACGGAGGGTGAGCTGGATGTCATTATCCACCTAGGTACTAATGACTTGGCAAATGGGGAGCCAAAGGAAGTTCAGGAAGAGTTTAGGAAACTGGGGAGGGGTCTCAAGCAAGTAGCTACTTCTGTCACTTTCTCAGAAGTACTACCTGTGAGAGGCAAGGGAGAGCATAGGAGTGCATGCACCAGGAGCTTTAACTCATGGTTGAAGAACTGGTGCTGTGAGGAAGGGTTTGGATTCATTGGTGACTGGGGACCCACCTGGAGGGATGGAGGTTTGTTCAAGTCTGACGGCCTGCATCCATCCTGGAGGGGAATCCAAGAACTCAATGATAAGTTTAAATGCTACATTGACAAGCATTTAAACTAGCAAAGGGGGGTGGCAGGCCAGCAAGGAGGGTACCTACTTGCTCACCCCCCACAGCTAGCAGTGAATCTTAGTGAACCAGAGGAGTGGCTACATTCTGCAAAGCAGTGTAAAAGATGGAGATTAGTGTCCAAAAGGTGGATAAGCAGAAAAGGGCAAATTCAGCAGAAGGGCAGACTGCAAGGAGAACCAGGGATAAATGACAACCAAGGAAGGGGCTGAGTAGAACAGTGAAGCAGTCTAGGAAGTCAAATCATGGAAAGCCATGTGTGCAAATGCCAGGAGCCTTAGCAACTAGATGGAAGATCTGGAGACTGTCATGGTACAGTCAGACCTGGACATTGTGTCCATCACTGAAACCTGGTGTAATGATAACCATGACTGGGAGATGGCCATACCTGGCTACAACATATTCAGAAGAGACAGAGCAGGCAGGAAGGAGGAGGAGGGCACTGTATGTGAAAATGACATAAGGGCCACACAGATCCAGGAGGAACAAAATGGGGAGAGATACTGTGGGTTAAGCTTGAAAGGAAAATGGGGCCAGCCATCCACAGGTGTGGTCTATAGACCACCAGCCCAGGAGGAAGGAAGAAACAGATAGGGAGCTGATGCTAGCCATCCAAAGGATGGCAGACAAAGGTGAGGTAGTACTGGCTGGAGACTTCAATATTCCAGACGTGGACTGGAGCATCCCAGCAGCTGCATCAACTAGGAGCAGATTTATCCTGGACTCCCTTCAGGGTGCCTTCCTCAAGCAACTGGTCATGGAACCAACTCGGCAGAAGGCAATACTGGACCTTGTGCTCACAAACTGGGACAGTGTGATGGGGTAACAGTGGGGAGCACCTGGGGAACAGTGACCACCAGTCATTGTGGTTTGAAATCACAGAAAGAGCAGAACCAAACCACACAAAAACATGTATCCTGGATTTTAGGGGGGCAGACTTTGGGAAAATGGGGAGATACTTGAAAGAGGCATTAAGGGGAATGGGACAGGAATCAGGGGTTGAGGAACAGTGGACAGTATTTAAAATGGGGATTATAAGAACAACAGAATTATGCATTAAGCAGGTTAGCAAGAGGAAAAGGAAGAGGAGAGCATTATGGTTTTCCAAAGAGGTAGCAAAGAAAGTGAAAGCCAAAAGATTGCATTCAGGCAATACAAAAGACACAGGCAGAAGAGGATAGGAGAAGTACCAGGAGAAACAAAGGAGGCAGGGAAGTCAGTAAGGGAAGCCAAAGCTCAGACAGAAGAACACATTGCAAAATCAGTGGGTAAAGGACAAAACCTTTTACAGGTACATAAGTGAAAAAGAAAGACAAAGGGAGGGATAGTGAGACTGAAGAGGAGGATGGGAGCCAAGGTAGATGACAACAGTAAAGCTGACATATTGAACAGGTATTTCTGCTCAGTCTTTTACTAAGGAAGAGGGGGTAATGGGTCTGAAGGAGTACAAGGGGTGAGAATGGTGCAGAAATGGACACAAGTCCCTTTACACGAGAAAGGGTCCTGAAGGAACTGGAAATAATAAGAGTTGATAAAGCAATGGGGCCAGATGGGGTGCACCCCAGGGTCCTTAAAGAACTAAGAGAGGTGGTGGCTGAACCTCTGGCTATCCTGTTTAGCCAATCACTGGAAACAGGGGAGGTACCCAAAGACTGGAGGACAGCAGATGTAGTCCCCTTATACAAAAGTGGGAACAAAGAGGAAGCAGGGAACTACAGACCAGTCAGCCTCACCTCAGTAGTGGAAAGATCATGTGAAGCACTACTGAAGGAGAGATTGGTGGAACATCTGGTTGTCAATGGACTGCAGGACCCAAGGCAGCATGGTTTCACCAGGGGAGGCCATGTCAGACCAACCTCATTGAATTTTTGACTGGGTGATTAGGGAGGTGGATCAGGGAGGGCAGTGGACATGGCCTATCTGGACTTCAGCAAGGCCTTTGACACTGTGCCACATAGAAGACTATTACACAAACTGGGGAATATGGGTGTGGGCAGGACAGTAGTGTGGTGGGTAGGTAACTGGCTGGGTGGCTGGACACAGAGGGTGGTGGTAAATGGCTGTCACTCCACAGAGGGAAGAGTGACCAGTGGGGTACCAGAGGATCAGTGCTGGGACCGGTCCTATTCAGCATCTTCATCAGTGACATTGCGCAGGATCTAGAAGGCAGAATTTCACTGTTCGCTGATGACACAAAGCTCTGTAACAGAGTAGACACACCAGAGGGTGTAGACAGAATGAGAAGGGACCTGCAGAAACTTGAAGAATGGTCAAGGGTTTGGCAGTTGAAATTCAATGCAAAGAAGTGCAAGATAATGAAGAATATGGGCACAAAAACCCTGGCACAATATATCAGTTGGGGGGTGAGGATATGGCATGCACCAAGCAGGAAAGGGATCTTGGGGTTGTCATCTCTGATGACCCTCAAGGTAGGGAAACAGTGTGACAAGGCATCAGGTAAAGCAAATAGGATGCTGGGATGTATAGGCAAGGGCATCACCAGCAGGAAAAGGGAGGTCATAATTCTGCTATACAAGACACTAGTGAGGCCCCACCTGGAGTACAGTGTACAGTTCTGGAGACCATACGTATGTAAGGACATAGACATGGTAGAGAAGGTTCAGAGGAGGGCAACAAAGATGGTGCATGGATTGCATCACAAGTCCTATGAAGACAGGTTGAAGGAACTGAACATGTACTCCTGGAGGAGAGGAGGAGAGAGGGATATGATAGAGACATACAAGTATCTTACAGGAGGAACTGGGTGCAGGAAAACACTATTTTAAGCTAAAAAGATGTTTCAGGACTAGAGGGCATGGGATGAAGTTGGAGGGAGGACGATTCAGAGGAAACATGAGAAAGAATTTCTTCACAGAACGGGTGGTGGACAAGTGGAACACCCTGCCAGAGGAAGTGGTGGGGCTGAAACAATCACGGGATTTAAGAATGCATGGGATAGACATAAAGGAATTCTGGAGGTCAGGGGTAAGGGACAACAGACTTCTAGGAAAACAAACTGAACTTACAAGCTCAAATGGGCAGACTGGGTGGGCCATAGGCCCTTATCTGCTGACACTGTCTATGTATCTATGTATCTATGTAGGTTTGGGAAAACCACATTTCCTTATTTGTCACTTTAATCTGAACCCTAATTGGTGCATTAATGGAGGGTTTTTTTTTGTAAATAATTTCCTTACCATTTGAGCTAGAATAATTGTTTTCTCATTCATGCAGGTCCATTCAGGGACCTGCATGAACATTTCCCTTTGCCTATGGAGGGCCCTGCACTTTCATCCCTTCATAGATGGATACATCCATGTTGCTGTGGAAGTGTCAGGCTCTCTGGGACCAGTGCATCAGTTTCTCCCCAAAAGCAATTTATTGACTTGGTTGTATGCCTTGCCAAACTTCCAGCATTATCTTATGGAAATTTAGATTTTTTTTAATTTGCATGATTTTTTATATGGCCCCTAATTATTTTTTTTGGGGTGTCATGTGTCATTTTGTAGTACATACGTAGATCTTTGTTTGGATGTATAGATTGCTATTGAACTGAAAATATTGAGGAGTTATGACTTGTTGAAGTTGGAATGTGAGCAAAACTAAGTCCAAAATAATTTTTGTATAAACAAATCTTTTGAATGAACTAGACAACCTCATGAAAAAGATCTCTTCATAGAAAGAAAAACCTGAAAAAACAAGCCCTATTTTTTCTGTATGAAGGCATACTTTTCATATGAACAAAAACCTCATGAAAAAGGAATCCTTCATATGAAAAAAGGATCAGAAGAATGATTAAGTCCAAATTCTTGCCTCATATGAAGGCATCCTTGAATGAAAAAAAGCTCTTGGACAAGAATTCCATCATATGAAAAAAGAATCTAAAAAACTAAACCCAAATTATGTTGTCATATGAAGGCATTCTTTTTTGTATGAATGAAAAAAAACTCACTAAAAGGATCTCTTCATTCAAAAAAATAATTTGAACTTAGTTTTTTTCACATTATTTTTGTCTTTGTATGAAGGGATCCTTTTACTTAAGATTTTTTTTAATTCATACAAAAATTTACCTTCACATAAAAAAAGAATGAAAGGGATCCTTTTTTGATAGGTTGTTTCATCCATATGAAAAAGGAGGTCTTCAAATAAAAAAGAATCTGAAAAAAAAAATACAAAACTAATTCCAAATTCTTTCTTCAAATAAAGAGTTCCTTTTTTGTATGGCAAAATTCCTTTTTCATATGGCTATACCTAAAAAGACCATTGAGTCATGGAAACTTATTTAAAATGGTATGAAAAGCACCTTTCTGGGTCATTTTTCCAGAAATAAATGTGGAATCCACCTAATGGAGCAAACATTTAGCAAGATACATGTGTTAGTTTCTCTGCAGAATCTCATTTTTATGGGCCTTCAAAAATATTTTGTTTGGAAAAAACATGGAAACAAGATGGCAGCCATTCAAAGAAGGATTTTTTTTTCTTACAAAAAGGATTACCCCATAAAAAAAAAGGATATTTTTCACATGGACCTGATTCTTTTTTGTTCCAAGCTGCTATCCAAAGAAACAAAAACATACTAAGCATGCTCAGAATCAAAATGTTATAGTCTTATAACTTTGGAATAGATTAATATTTTTTCACCAAACCAGCAACATGTGCCATTGTGCACTAAACCCTTTGTACCCTGAAAATTTCAGAGAAAATTCCAACTATTTGTGGATAACAAAATGTTTTTTTTCACTTTTCACTATCTGCAACTCAGAATCTGCACATCCGACCAGAATGAACATTGCCACATCAAGAGATCATGCCCACCAAGACCATGCATGAAACATGTCAAGCAAATCTGTTGAATGTTGTTAAGCTATTAAAGTGCAAAGTTTGGGACTTAACTTAGAAACCTCTTCTAAGCCCTATATATCTTTGTAACCATCTATTTTGTGTGCTTCAGTGGCTGTTAATGATATGAGGGAATAGATAGCAGGAGTTTCAGCACTCCAATAATGATAGTAGTGAAACCATGGCCTCCAAATAATGCGTTTTGGGTACATGCAAAAGAGGACCTTGACTTAAAAGCTAAGAATAGGAAATTCCTATGGGATATACACACTTGCACTGGCTCTGTTGCATGTAATGAGCAGTAACCACCACTGGTCTCTGTAACTACTATCTGCAGGGCATTACCTGAACAGTAATCTAAAAGAAAAACATAGAGCTCATGTGGTTTTCTCACAAGTATATTTTAACTATCATAATGGGCTACATCAATAGAAACATGGAATAAATAACCTTCAGCAGGGCTATGTGGTACTTTTAATGCTGAAGCAGCCAATTCTAATTTCTAAGTTCAGTAGCAACTGATCTTATCAGTGTTCCTTTCATTCTTACAGTAGTCCATAAAACCACTGTTTGCCTTTCCGTAAAAGCACATTACGTAATTACGAGCATGGTTGTTGAACATTGAAGTCATTGATTTCTGTAATGTTGCCATTTTCTTTCAGATTCTGCAGAGTGCATGAAATGTCCGACTGAACGCTGGCCTAACACAGACAGAAATCATTGTATTCTGAAGTCCATTGAGTTCCTTTCCTATGAAGACCCCTTGTCTGTGACCTTGACTGCCATCAGCTCATTCATGGAACTAACTGCACTTTCTACCTTGATAATCTTTGTCAGATACCGAGAGACTCCAATTGTGAAAGCCAACAACCGTGAGCTCAGCTGTGTCCTTATTCTGGCTATTGCATTGTGTTTTCTTTGCCCTCTGATCTTTATTGGACATCCTTCAGCAGTGACATGTAGGATCGGACAAATCACCTTTGGCATAATTTTTGTTTTCTGTGTCTCCTGTGTGCTGGCTAAAACTACCACTGTTGTCATAGCATTCAATGCCACAAAACCAAACAGCAATTTAAGGAGATGGGTGGGCCCTAGGCTACCCAACACTACCGCTTGTCTTGTACCCTTTTACAGATTATAGTGTGCACTGCATGGGTGATCTTTGCACCACCTTATCCAGAACAGAACCTGGAATCCCAACCAGGGAAGATAATAATTGAATGTAATGAAGGATCACCTACTGCATTCTGGAGCATGCTGGGATACATGGGCTTCTAGCCAGTGTCAGTTTCATAGTTGCTTTTCTTGCCAGACAGCTACCAGACAACTTTAATGAGGCTAAGCTAATCACTTTTAGTATGTTGATTTTTGTCAGTGTCTGGCTGTCATTTATTCCAGCCTACCTCAGCACACGAGGGAAGTATATGATTGCAGGGAGATATTTGCCATCTTGTCCTCTAGTGGAGGTTTGTTTGGCTGCATATTTGTCCCAAAGTGTTATATCATATTACTGAGACCTGATATGAACACCAGGGAGTATCTCATGGGAAGAAATCACAGAACAGCACAATATAATTTATATACAAATCGTATAAGAGTTTTGGAATGATAGTTTTCACTTCTTAGTCAGCAAGACTGCAGCAAAAAAAGTTTTAAGAACAACAGAAGTACAATAATTATACTGGGGACACTTTTGTACTAGAACAGTTCTGGAATCCCAATTGGAAGAAATCCATAAAGAGCACACAGAAGACCATAGAAACATAGAAACATAGAATTTGACGGCAGATAAGGACCGCTTGGCCCACCTAGTCTGCCCATTTTCCTACCTAACAGATAAGCTGCAGATCCTAGTTAGCCAACAGCTTACTTCCTCCTACCCCCCACTAGGACTGCCTTATGCCTGTCCCATGCATTCTTGAAGTCCCCCACTGTTCTTGACTCCATGACCTCCTCAGGGAGGCTGTTCCATGCATCCACAACCCTCTCAGTGAAAAAATACTTCCTCACATTACCTCTGAGCCATCCCCCCTCTATCTTCAAATTGTGCCCCCTTGTTCTTGCACATCTCTTTTTCTGGAAGATGATACCCTCTTGGACTTTGTTAATTCCCTTGAGGTACTTGAAAGTTTCTATCATGTCCCCTCTCTCCCTTCTTTCCTCAAGGGTATACATATTAAGCTCCTTTAGTCTTTCTTCGTATGTCTTCTGGTGCAGATCCTGCACCATTTTGGTTGCCCTCCTCTGGACAGCCTCCACTCTGTCTATGTCTTTGAGGAGATGGGGTCTCCAGAACTGCACACAGTACTCCAGATGGGGTCTTACCAACTGTCTGTGCAGAGGGATAACAACTTCCTGTTTTCTACTATTGATGCTTCTTCCAATGCATCCCAGTATCCCCCCAGCCTTCCTTACTGCCTTCTCACATTGCTTGCCCACCTTTAGGTCATCTGATATAATTACCCCCAGGTCCCTTTCTAGTTTTACTGTTGTCAGTATCTCACCCCCCATTGTGTACACTTCCCCTGGGTTTTTGTTTCCCATGTGCATTACCTTGCACTTCTTTGCATTGAATCTGAGCTGTCATACATTTGACCATTACTCCAACCTTGCCAAGTCCCTTCTCATCCTTTCCACTCCATCTTGTGTATCAACCCTGTTGCAGATCTTTGTGTCATCTGCAAAGAGACATACTTTTCCTTCCAGTTCCTCTGCAATACCACTTATAAAGACATTAAAAGGACGGTTCCAGTACTGAACCCTGCGGTACCCACTAGTAACCCTCCTTTCTTTACTGTGTACTCTATTTACTATTACCTTTTTACGTCCTGTTGTCTAGCCAATTTTTATCCAGGCTACCACCTTGGGACCCACTCCAAGGCTGGCTATCTTGTGAATTAATCTTTGTGTGGGACTGTATCAAATCTTTTGTGTGGGACTGTATCAAATATCTTTTGTGTGGGACTGAATCAAATTTAAATTAATGATAGATGGAAACACCATGGCATACAGAAAGAGAGACTTGACACCCATAAGTTTAGATGGACACAAGGGCATTCACAATTGAGGCTTAATTGTGTTGAATAGTTTCCTAAACGATCCAGGGACCTGGAACTAAGGACCTGGGGCTAAATAATAAGCAGAATGAAAATACCTCAAGGGGGTATAATAAGCAATTGAAAGAGAAAAATGTTCAGGGTGGTTAGGAAGAAATGTTATTTACCATAGAAAGTGGTGGACCTATGAAACTCAACCTCTAGTGGTGCAGTAAACTCAAACAGGAAGGGAAAAACCTACAGAAAGATAAGATATAAGTGTATCAGAGGCAAGAAAAGATATACCACTAAGCTGTTGGGGGGGTGGTCTCAATAACAACAAGCCCTTTACATCTTTCCTAAAGATAGAAACATAGAAACATAGACTTTGATGGCAGAAGGACTGCTTGGCTCAACTAGGGTGCCCATCTCCTACCTACAGGATAAGCAGCAGATCTTAGTTAACCAACTGCCTATTTCTTCCTACCCCCCACAAAAATTGCCTTATGTTTGTCCCATGCATTCTTGATTTCTCTCACAGTTTTAGATCCCACAACCTCCTCAGGAAGGCTGTTCCATGTACCCACCACCCTCTCAATGAAAAAAATACTTCCTCACATTGCCCCTAAACCACCCCCCATCTTCAAATTGTGTCCCCTTGTTCTTGCACATCTCTTTTTCTGAAAGATGCTACCCTCTTGGACTTTGTTGACTCCACTGAGGTACTCAAAAGTTTCTATCATGTCCCCATTCTCCCTCCTTTCCTCAAGGTTATACATATTAAGCTCCTTTAGTCTCTCCTGGTATGACCTCTCTTGCAGGCCTTGTACCATTTTAGTTGCCCTACTCTGGACTGCCTCTATCCTGTCAATGTCCTTGCGGAGATGGGGTCTCCAGAACAGAACGCAGTACTCCAGATGGGGTCTCACCAACTGTTTGTACAGAGGGATAACAACTTCCTGTTTTCTGCTGGTGATGTCTCTCCCTATAAATCCCAGTATCCCCCAAGCCCTCCCTACTGCCTTCTTGCATTGCTTGCTAATCTTAAGGTCTTCTGATATGATTACCTCCAGGTCACTTTCCATTTTTGTTGTTGTTACTACCTTCCCCACATTGTGTAATCTTCCCCTAGGTTTTGTTTCCAGGTGCATTATTTTGCAATTCTTGCATTGAACCCAAGCTGCCATACTTCTGACCATTCCTCCAACCTTGCCAAGTCCCTTTTCATCCTTTCCATGCCTCCTTGTGTATCAACCCTGTTGCAGATCTTTGTGTCATCTGCAGAGAGCATACTTTTCCTTCCAGTCCCTCTGCAATGTCACTTATAAAGACATTAAAAGGACTGGACCCAATACTGAACCCTGCAGTACCCCACTAGTAACCCCTCTTTCTTCAGAGTGGACTCCATTTACGATCACCATCTCTGTCCTGTTGTCCAGCCAATGTTTTCATGACTACCACCCTGGGACCTACTCCCAGGCTGGTTAATTTGTCTATTAATCTTTTGTGTGGGACTGTGTCAAATGCCTTGCTAAAGTCTAGGTAGGCCGTGTCCATAGCCCCTCCCTGGTCTACTACTTTGGTCACCCTATCAAAGAAATCAATTAGATTTGATTGACATGACCATCCCACTGTGAACCCATGCTGCCTTGGGTCCTGTGTCCCACTGGCCTCTAGGTAGTCAACAATTATTTCCTTCAGAAGTGATTCCATCACTTTCCCTACCACAGAGGTCAAACTGACAGGTCTGTAGTTTCCAGCCTCTGTCTTGCTCAAACTTTTGTGAAGGAGAATCACATCCGCCTTCCTCCAGTCCTCAGGTACCACACCATCCTCCCATGATTTGTTAAAAAGCGTAGTCAGTGATTTCACTAGTTCTTCTCTTAATTCTTTTAGAATTCTGGGATGAATTCCTTCAGGCCCCATTGCTTTGTCCACCTAAAGTTTTAGGAGTTCTTTCAGGACTCTTTCTTCTGTAAATGGACTGGCTCAACCCCACTACCCTGAGTGCTTCTATTGTTTGGTTTAGGTAACTCCTCCTCTTCTTCTTTGTGAATACTGAGCAAAAGTATTCATTCAGTATCTCTGCCTTTTCACTGTCTCCTCTGCCCATCTCCCTCTCCTTTATTAATCTTCACTATTCATCCCTTAACCTTTCTATGCTCCCTAATGTACCCATAAAAGATTTTATACCCTTCTTAACTGAGTTGGCTATTTTTTCCTGAGTTTGGGCCTTTGCTTTTCGGACTATCTTCCCACTTCTTTCTGCTTTAATTGATACAGTTCCCTGTCATGCTCCTTCTGTGATATCTTATACATTTTGAATGCAGCCTTTTTTCTCCTTAACCTTCCCTGACACCTCTTTTGAGAACCATAGTGTTTTTTTATTCCCCTTTGTTTTCTTTATTTGTTTCACACAAAGGCTTGTTGCATTCATGATGGCAGTTTTGATTTTTCTCCGTTGTTCTTCCACCCCTCCTTTCTGGCCATTTGCTAATGCATTCCTCAGGTATTCACCCATTATGCCAAAGTCAGCCCATTTAAAGTCCAGTATCCCTATCTTTGTATGGCTTGTCTCCATGGTTGTGTTTATTGTGAAGCACACTGTGCAGTGGTCACTTGTTCCCAGATGTCTACTGACTTCTAAATTTGTGATCCTCTCTCCATTTGAGAGTACCAGATCTAATATTGCTCCCTCCAGAATGGGTTCCTCAACTAGCTGTCTAAGGCATGCCCCCTGTAGGGCATCGAGAATGACCCTACTCTTGGATGTGGCTGCAGTCCATGTAGTCCAGTTAACATCCAGCATATTCAGGTCCCCCTCTGTTTATTTATTTATTTTTCCCCCTACTTACTTACTGCCTTTGTGTCCTTTAAGCTCCTGATCTTCCTGTTCTGAGACAAGAAGATCCTATATTTCTCAGTAGTCTCTTCTTGCTTAGAGTCAGACCTCCAGCAGCAAGGGGGGGAATGCAGAGCTACTCTTTTCCTTCTAGGATCATGAGTCTTTGGTGGCTCTGTGATCACTCACTTCCTGCTCCCAAACAGGAAGTTCCTGGTATGTTATACAAATTTAAATATTACCTTATATGTGATACACATAGATACATAAATACATAGACAGTGTTGGCAGATAAGGGCCTGTGGCCCACCCAGTCTGCCCATTTGAGCTTGTAAGTTCAGTTTATGTTTTCCTAGAAGTCTGTTACCCCTTACCCCTGACCTCCAGAATTCCTTGATGTCTATCACATGCATTCTTAAATCCTGTGATTGTTTCGCCCCACCACTTCCTCTGGCAGGGTGTTCCACTTGTCCACCACCTGCCTCTGTGAAGAAATTCTTCCTCACGCTTCCTCTGAATCATCCTCCCTCCAACTTCATCCCATGCCCTCTAGTCCTGGAACATCTTTTTTGCTTAAAAATAGTGTATTCCTGCACCCTGTTCCTCCCTGTAAGATACTTGTATGTCTCTATCATATCCCCTTCCTCCCTCCTTTCCTCCAGGGAGTACACGTTCAGTGTCTTCAACCTGTCCTCATAGAACATACACATTGTATCATTGCTTTGGGAATCCTGATGCCTCATTTTGATTACATCTCTTCTGTACATTATAATGTGGGTGTAACGGAAACTGACATTCTCACTGTTGCATACAACAGTATCTGTAGTTTTATTCTTGCAGCTCCTTTTAGAATGCATCATTGCACACTGTACTCCACCATTGGTTGGCTTTCCCCGAGGCTTATGTTTACTTTCTTTGGGCTGTATCATTTATCAGGCTATTAATCCTGGTCTATCTTCCCTGTATCTGATTTATTAATAATTTAGGCTGACTACCAAATTGAGCTCTATCATGGGACTCACACTGGATGTAAGGACTCATAAAAATAAAATGGTCTTAGTTACTTCACTATTTTGTGTCATTGTTGTGGAATGGATTACGTCTTTATTTATGTTGTGCAAGCTCATTGTCAGGTTTTAAAGTATGTTTCAAAGCTTATTTGTTATCATTGAATGCATGTCATTGTAATATTAAATTTTTTTTATTTGGATTGTCTGTATTGTATTTTTTACTATGTCTTATTGTCTTTGTATTTGTAATGGTCTGGGTCAGTCATGACAAAGGACTTCATCCAGTGACCCAACCCAGTTAAATTTAAAATAAAAAATACATAAAAATAAATTTCCATTTTTATATTTGTATGCATCTGGATAACGTGTGTGCAAAAGTCTGCAATACAGAATTGTGCAGAGTAGAAATATAATCACTGATTAAACTCAAAAGAGATTGATAAGCACTAGTAGTGACCCTCTATATCAACATAAAAAAAAAACCTTTTATTGCCATAATACATGATTGTGATATTACTGCCATGTATTATGGTATTTTATAACACCTTGATCCCAATTGTTGCTCTTAGTACGCCATCACTGAACCCTGCATCCATCCCAAACCACTTTATTTTTAACTGTTTCCTCCTTTTCCTGCTGCCTGTTTTTCTTTCCACAGAGCCAGGAGTCCTGTAGTGGCAACAAGAGCTAACCCTACATGAGTGCTTGCAGAAGCTCCATGAAGAGTAAACTCATGAAAAGCAAGGAATGAAAGAATTAGAGGCTAAAACTATGTAAGAGAGCATCCTTCTATTTTAGTGGGAAACTGAAGCAACAACTTGAAGCAAGATAAAAGGAAGATAAAATTAGAGCAATTTCAGTTCAAAGGAAGTTGACATGAACTGATTTTTTTTATGTTTTTTAACAAAAGCTTTTAAATGGTTAAGTTCCTTTTTGAGCCAAGATTAATGCGGAATATGCCTAGTTAAAATATTTTAAGTTCACAAACTCTTTTTTGCTGGGTTATTTTAAATTGTTTGTTTAGAATTATGGACTATTTTGTGCCCTGTGTCTTTAAGGCTAATTCACAGAAAACCATTAGGAAACTCCTAGGAAACCCCTAAAAAATGTTTTAAGCTACTAAACTTGCTCATCTGAGCGAATCAGGGTGAAGCCTATCACATGGTATCAGCAATGCAGCAAAGAAGTGCACAGGATTAGCATCCCTTGCTTACAACGCTTGAAGCTTACTGTGTGGCATTGCTGCTATGGGCCTCTCGAAACTCTACTGCCATTAATACTTTCATTTTTTTCTTTTTTCTCTCTAACCCAATTTCTTTGCTTGTGTTGCCTTTGTGAGCCTTATCAACTTGTCAGCTTTTGTGTTTTTAAACAGCTTAGCCTACAGTATCCGTTTTTCAGGTCAAGCTGAATAAGGGTTTGGTAGCTAGAATCTCAACGTGTCAGCTGCACATTAACAAGTGGATGACAGTGGCCAGAAGACACAGTTAAGTATCCCTAATTTTCACTTCTACCACAACCTACCATTCATATTGAGTGGGCACTCCATCTACTGTTTTGGCAGAAATGTTGCCTTAAGACGAGTGGGCTAGTATTCCACAGTTGCAAGGTGACGTAGTGGTTAGGAGCAGATACCACTATCGACAGTAAACTTCTGCAAATTTAGATGGTGACTTGATACCGTTGCAACACTAAGACCTTGGCAGACTGGCTGGATATGTAAATTATTTTATAAAATAATTATTTGGATTTTTATCTCTGGCCCTGACATTTATATTTGGATATTGGGATATAGAATCTATCTATCTATCTATCTATCTATCTATCTATCTATCTATCTATCTATCTATCTATCTATCTATCTATCTATCTGTCTGTCTGTCTGTCTGTCTGTCTGTCTGTCTGTCTGTCTGTCTGTCTGCCTGCCTGTCTGTCTGTCTGTCTGTCTGTCTGTCTATCTATCTATCTATCTATCTATCTATCTATCTATCTATCTATCAATTTCAGGTTACAATTGAGAGGGAATCAGTATTAGTATTCTGTAACAGTCTCATAACAATCATATGCTAAATATATAGTATATGTTAATACAATAATATAGTAGTATATATCTGCAGCCAGTTTCTGATGTCCTGATCTTTTCATTTTATTTTATTAAGGTCTGCAAACATTATACTTGCAAAAGCAAGACCATGGTGTCTTTTGTACATGGACCTATAGAGGAAAAGGAGAAAGGAAAAAAAGGAAAATAAGAAAAAAATAAAGGACTAATTTGGCCCCCAAAAATTTAAAGGACACATTTTATGAAAAGGCTGTTGTTGATATAATGGACTAATAGAAGAGAATGAAGAGAAAAATGAGATTTAAAAGAAAAGAGAAGTTATCATTTTTGGGAAGAAAGTGGTGCCTGGCTTTTCAATCATTGAATCTGAGATTACATCACCCTTAAGACTGTCTCTTTTTATTTTTCTGCATCATTCCCAAGGGTATTGTTTAATAGTATATACTATAGCAGGGAAAATCTGATATTTGCATTAATTTGCACAGTTTTTGCATTCTCTTGCACCTTGTATAATTTTGCACATTTACTGCTTTTTGCTTTGCACATTTGATTTATAGAATAATTGAATGATTTGCACTAGTTGCACTAGCTGGATAATTAGAGAATTGGATTCGTAAATTTCACCACTGCCTATTTAAATATTTAATACTGAATGGAATTTGTTGAACCTAGACGGGATATTATTTATTTAGCTTTGATTGAACATGTTAGATTGTGCATGTTTGGGATTGTTTGGGATTGTTTAATATTGTACATTCTGAAATTGCCCTAATTGAGCTCTAATTAAGCCAACTGATTTTAGGGCCTAGGATAATAATTGGTAGCAACTGGTGATATGGTTGTTACAAGAGCTCATAGAAACATAGAAGTTGATGGCAGATAAGGACCGCAAGGCCCATCCAGTATGCCAGTTTCTTTTTCTACCTTATAAATGTGCCATTGGCCTTGGTTCTGTCAGTGGCCTATCTATTCATACTCATCTGTATTGCTGCCTTATGCCTGTCCAATGCTTGTTTGAAGCCATGCACTGTATTCATAGCCACCACTTCCTGAGGTAGGCCATTCCATGCATCCACCACCCTTTCTGTGAAAAAGAATTTCATCACATCCCCCCCTTAACTGGCCTCCCTCTAATTTCATGCTGTGTCCTCTTGTCCTGCTATTTTTCTTATATTTAAACATGTTAGACTCCTTCACCTTGTTAATGCCCTTAAGGTGTTTGAATGTCTCGATCATATCACCTCTCCTCCTTTGCTCAATGGTTTACATATTGAGCTCATTAATCTGTCCTCATATGTCCTCTGATGCAGTCCCTGCACCATTTTGTTGCCCTTCTCTGGACTGCCTCAATTTGGTTAATGTTCTTGTGAAGGTGTGTCCTCCAGTACTGCATGTAGTACTCCAGATGGGGCCTAACCAGTGTCTTGTAAAGACGGATTATTACCTCCCTCTTACGACTTGTGATACCCCTACTAATAAACTCTAACACTCCCCTAGCCTTACCTAATGCTTTAAAGGTCTGCTTGGATGATTTCAGGTCATTAGTGATGATGATACCCAAGTCTCATTCTTCCTTTGTGCCTGCCAGCAACTACCCTCCCAGCCTATATGTGACTTCAGGGTTTCTCTTCCCTATGTGCATGATCTTGCACTTCTTTGCATTAAATCCCAGTTGCCACTCTTCTGACCATTTTGTTAGTTTATCCAGATCTCTTCTCATTCTGCCCACCCCATCTGGATCATCTACTCTGTTGCAGATCTTGGTGTCATCTGCAAAAAGACCAGCCTTACCCTCTAGTCCATCTGCAATGTCACTAATGAAGATATTGAAGAGGACTGGCCCCAGGACTGATCCCTGAGGTACCCCACTTGTGACTTGCATCTCTTCTGACTGTATACCATTTACAACCACTCTCTGTTTTCTGTCCACAACCAGTTTGCCACCCAGTTGACCAACTTCTGATCCACCCTGAGCCTACCCAGCTTATTTATCAATCTTCTATGTGGAACAGTGTTGAAAGCTTTGCTGAAGTCAAGGTAGGTGACATCAACTGCTCCCCCTTGGTCCACCATCCTGGTTACCTAGTCAAAGAAATCTATGAGATTAGTTTGACAGGATCTTTCTTTTGTAAACCCATGCTGTCTTGGATCCTGTGCCCTTATGGATTCTAGGTGTTGCACTCTCCTTTCCTTAAGGAGTGCCTCCATAATCTTGCCCACTACTGAGGTAAGACTGACTGGTCTGTAGTTCCCTGTGTTACATGAGGTCCCTGCACCCTAATTGATACCCTCAGAGGTACACCATAGACAGCTAATGCTTAGGCATAGGTTATACTAATACTTAGGGCTAAGGGCATCTACCATATAAGAGTAGATGTCAGGATATGAATGCATATTGTTGTAATCCACTTTGCTTGCTAATGCACACATATTATACCATGTATTTTCTGTCTATTTCTTACTTGTCAGATGCCAAGACACCTGTCCTTGAAGTAATTATAATATGTAAGGCAACATTGCCATCCTTGTGATGTGCACCACTACACTTTGTTATGTAAGACTCTGTATAAGAACTTCTTGTTCTAAAGCTGATGACTTTGCAGAATTATATAATGTTATCTTGGACGGTGGAGCCACCTCTAATTTAGCCTTTAGGGCTCATCTCTGTAACTAGAAATGTTTCTATCTTTTAGTAACCATAGTAATTATCACAGGTATATAATGTAATGCACAGGCTTTACACCTCGGAGACCCAAGAGATCCCAAGAGACTACAGAGAAACCTCGAGGTGTAGGGAACGCTTAGCACTGGCTCCCATTCCGTATTGGTAGAACTGCTTAGGGCAACTGTGATTTATCCCTTTTGTAGTAATAAACTTGTGTATTACTCAAATGCAACTTGTTTGTGATTACTTGCATTCCCAATATCGTTAAGAATCTGAAAGTGAAGTTTAGACCTCTTACAAATTGGTGACCATGTGCAGGCAAAATTTGGTGTTTGTAAGTTTTCACTTGTTGCTGAAACTTTTCCATTCCCCACGGGGACTGTAGGTGTACATTCCCGTATCACCTCTCCCATTTTTCCTACCAGTTTGTAGTCACTTGCAAAGTCTGGCTGACTTTTTGGGTGTGGTTGATGCCATCTCGACCCACTCCATAGCAGCTTTGAATTGCAAGCCTACAACTTATACAGTAGCCCGGCTGTGTTTAAAGTACTCATGTTGTGGATCGATACGCAACACGCTGTCTTTTTCAGAGTTTGAATTTTCGTTCCCTCCCACACGATGGCCACAGTATCAGATAGCTGCGCAGAACTGAGACTGGATGTTCCTAACTTCCTTGCCTCCCATGGAGGATGGGCTGACTTTGTGCGGGACGCAAGTCAATCCGACAACCCTGTACTGGGGATTTCAACCCAGTACGCAGAGAAGCGACAATCAACCAATAAGGGTTGTGCTAAAGGGTTGATGGTAGCCACTCTCTACGCTGCTTTGGAAGCCTCCAGTGAGGTTTCTGACCCTTGATCTGCAGATCTCATCTCTTAAGCAGAGATGGGTTTACAGGATACAGAATGTGTTAGACTGCAGCAGAACTTGGAGTCTGAGCTCCAAACTCTGCGAAATGAAAAGGATTCACCATTGTATCATTCAGTACAGGCTGATGAGCAAGAAATGTGTTCTTTGAAGCAGGAGTGTGAAAGTTTGAGACAGGATAAGAGTCAGGTTGTGCAAATGAATGATTTGTTGAGTGCTGCGAATGCACAGTTGAGTGATGAAATGGGTGAGCTTCAGGACGAGATCAACCAGGTACGTAATGATTTCAAAATAGCCTATAGGGACAATCGCGAATTGGCGCGCGATACCATGTTTTGCAGAAGCAGAAGCAGGATCAGGTTGATATGGATGTTGCAAGTGTGAATCATGATGAATGTAGAGCTAAGATGGCAACACCGCCATCAGTGAGAGGTTTTGGCTGGCCATGTTAAGGCAATGGGAGGTGTAACCCCTGCCTTTCACTCATCATCAGAAGGGGAGTTATCTGATGATGACGTCTCACAGTACAACGCCCAGTCATGCCCCTACTATGGCCCAGAATCCTCACCCAGCCATCCACAGTATGGCAGGTCCCCGCCCACAACTCCCCAGGTCACATGTCGATGACGTCGTGACGCTCATCATAGGAAACGCCAACATGGTGGCGCTCATGATAGGGGGAGAGCAGGCCCAAGCCTGGTGTTGACGGCACCTCCAGTAGACATTATTAGTGTGGAAGACAGTCAAGAGATAGAAACCATGATTGATAGACCATTAGGTAATGTTCCTCTTCCTGAAAGGAGCATGAAAGCTATTAAAAGTTAGATTCGACACATTTTCCAAGAAGCTGGCACTCAGGAAGGTGTTGTCCACACTGCAGCCGGCTGCAGCTCATGCAGCCTTGGACGGTGTGCAAGACGCTACTTTGCCTGATTGACCACCTACTAATCCCCTACAAATGGCCTACTCTGTCCAGCAAATTGCTCACAGTATCAGTCGGATGAGCCTGTCTGACAACCTTAGCTGTCACTTGGAAAGGTACTCTAAATGTGAGATGCTCAGCCTCGCTGCAGAATATCATGTCCAAATACTATGCCAGACCATCATGCCTGGTTTATGGGCCAAACTCCCGAAGCTGTTCGCCAGGATGGGAATGCTACCTATGATGAGGTTGCAGCTGAGCTCATCTCCGCCATAGCCCAGGTGTAGTAGGAGCGATGCTGGCATACCCTGTGAAAGAAAATGCCAAAGAAAGCCCACGACCTACCACCAGAGACTCTGGATGGCCTACTGAGCAAGAAAACACCTGGCACAAGAAGCTGCAGATGTAGATCTTATTGAATATAAGATCTTGTTCCTTAGGAACATGATCCCAGCAGTAAGAGAAAAGGTAGAGCCAACCACTTACCCAAATACGGATAGGTTTGCCAATATTCTTCGGAAAACTGAGAGGGTGTATCAACTGTACATCCGTGACTTGGGTTCCGGTTCCAAGAAAGTCGCTGCCGTGGAACCTGCCTCCAGGACCTCGACACACTATACAGTGGAAGGGCAGGCCCAACAACAGCAAACCAGACATCCATTGGCCCCTCCAGCTGGTAACCAACAAAACCCCCAACAAGGCCAACAACAACAACAACACAGTGGGTGTGAATTGGAATTGGCCCAAAAACAGGAAGCTATAAGGGCATAGGAAAACCATTACAGAGAACGGGTCCTTCATATAGGGAGATAGCTGAAGAAACTGAAAATTCTGAGAGCTCCTGGGACAACACGTTCTGTAGTGGACCCTGCGGCAGTACAACCAGCGGCCCAGGCCACTACCGGCCATGGAGACACCGGAAGTACAAGCCCTCATACCCATACGAGCCTGAACCCAGAAGCTCCTCCCTATATCGCATCGGAACAGCACTGTGAAGTTATTCATGCAAGTCAGGCCCAACCTCTGCATGCCTCTGGCAATACGGATTGACAATTACAGGCCCCAGTCCATATTGTAAACAAGCAGGTCTTGGATACAAACGGAAGGCCCTGCACCGAGGCCGAGGTCGGGGCTGCCAACTAACAGGTGCAGCTGTATCTGTGTTACATGACGAACACCAGGACACGTCCCCTTGGTCTACCGGATGGAAGACCAATATGTTAGGAGTCGATGGTACTAGGCTGCCTGCATATCGTTCTTTATCCTTACCGTGGAGCTAGACCATCTGAAGGCCTCACATGCTTTCCAGCTAATGGTACTGCATGATCATCCTAGTATCATAGGCATTGATTTCCTTGCACCACATGGCTGTGTGGTGGATTTAGCTAACATGCTGTTGACAGATTCAGGGTCAATACCATACCATCTTGATACCGATTCACATGCTGTGGCAACAATATCTAGCAATAACAAGGAGTATGACATCATAGATTTGTTCAAGAATCATGAACTTTTCCAAAACTCTTACCTATTCTGCATCGACATCTAGTGTTTGCAGTTAACAAGCATGACTGTGGTAGAATGCACACCGTGAATTGAGGTGCCAGGCCCTGCACATGAAAGGCAAAGGCAATACCCCTTTCCAACTGAGGCCTTTGCCTCTCTTCGAGAAATGATCAAGTCACTTCTTAAACGGAGGAGTAATCAGAACTTGTGTTTCTACTGCCAACACCCCCGTCTGGCCCGTGAAGAAACCCACAGGCACCTGGAGACTTACTATTGACTACAGGAAGCTGAATCAGGTCACTCCCAGTTGTTCCTCAACTGTGGCATCGGCACCAGATGTGCTTCGACTTCTAACACCGGATCAGAAATGGTTCAGTGCCCTGGATATTTCCAATGGTTTTTGGTCATTGCCATTGGCCCTCAACAGTCAATATAAGTTTGCCTTCACCTTTGAAGGATGACAATACACGTGGACTTGCTTGCCACAAGGATTCCATAACAGTCCATCCCTCTTCCATCTCCACATGATGGACGCCCTACAGAGTTTTTCAGCCCCCCAATGTCTCTTACAATATGTGGATGACCTGTTGTTGGCCTCGGCCACACAGGAACAACATCTCAATCTCTTAGATGAACTACTGACTCTCATCCAGAGAGCAGGCCTGAAATGTAACCCAGCAAAAGCACAGTTATGTCAGAAGGAAGTATTCTTTCTGGGTGTGAAAATAACTGACCAAGGTCGAAGCCCTACCTGGAAAAAGGTACAGGGACTACAAGACTTGCCGTTACCTACCAGTGTGGCAACTCTTCGAAGGTTTCTAGGTATGGTAAATTATTCAAGAGATTTCATTTGTGATTTTGCTCAGAAAGCTGCTCCTCTGTATGAACTACTCAAAAAGGATGTTCCATGGAATTGGGGTCCTGTCCACACCCAGGCTGTGACATTACTGAAGCAGGCTCTGGCCACCACCCCAGCACTGGTCAACCCCAATCCCACACTACCATTTCATCTGAGGTGCCACCTCTGACATTGCCATGTCAGCAGTGTGCTGGCCCAGAAGGTGCATGGCACCTTGAGACCCATTGCATATGCTTCACAGCTCTTGATCCCAGTGGAACAGAAATGTGGCCTTTGTGAAAGGGAACCTTCTGGCCACCTACTGGCTGTCAAGCACTTCTTGTATATCATTGGGTACTCACCATTGATCCTCAACACTAACCACACGCCAACTACCTTTCTGCTCTCAGATAGAGTGAAGGATGGGTCAGTCTCTAACACTAGGCTGACACATTGGTCACTTCTCCAGGATAGAGATATCCAGGTCCACCAGACCAAAGTTCCATCTCTACTAGCTCATGGTCTCCTTTTTCAGGGAGACCCCCATGACTGTACACTGCAGTCATCGGACCTCTCAGATCCAGGTCCTTTCCTCCCTGCCACGCCACAAGTACTCGAGAGTACCTCTTTGTGCCGTATTTTCACTGATGGTTCAGCATCCTACTATCAGGGAGAACAGATTGCAGGGATAGGTATTTTGGTAGTCTATCCTTATGGGAACACTGTCAAGATATCTAAATGCTGTAGTATAGCTTCATCACAATATGCAGAGATGGCAGCGGTGGCCTGTACCCTTGAGTTCATCCAACATGGTACTCAGGATACCATCATTTTTATAGACTCTAATTGGGTTTGTTGTTCCCTTACAGAATTTCTTCCTTTTTGGCAGAAGAACTCCTTCCTCTCTTCTGATGGCAGCCCAGTGAAATACAAAGAATTGGTAATCTACATACATGCATTGGCACAGAAATACGCACACAAACTTTATGTGCACAAGGTCAAAGCCCACTCTCTTCATGACCCCTATCATGCTTTCAATGACACCGCAGACACCCTTGCTAAGGAAGGAGCCCGAGGGGGGAACGTCTGGATGATGGACCATCCAGAAGCTAATGCAGCTGTACATGTTGCAGCCCTCAAGAAGAAATCTGAGTCTTTTTCTCCCCTGGACCTCTCAGCAGCCAAACACCTGGACACTGAACTTAGAGAGGTGTTCAGATTCCTTGACAAAGGTACTAAAGAAAGACTACCTACACATAATCCATACCAAAGACATGAAGAGAAGTTGCACTTATCCCCTGACTACAAGCTCATTTGGTTCCAACCAAATGACACTACCACAAAATTGTGGGTAGTCCCCAGACACCTAAGATCTGAATTTTTGCACCAAGTACACGATACTCCTACTGGTGGACACCAAGGAGCATAAAACACCCTCCAATGACTTAAGACCACCGCTTGGTGGCCTGGTATTACCAAAGATGTTAAACAATATGTAGACAATTGCCTTGTTTGTGCACAAAACAATCCCATACCTACAAAATGAAATGCAAAACTTTTACCACAAAGACACTCTGGCCCTTGGCATGCCATCCAAATTGATTTCATTGGCCCTCTGACCAATACCAGTAGAAACAACAAGTATGCTCTTGTGGTAACTGACCTATTCTCTAAGTGGGTTGAGGCTATCCCACTAAGACATGCACCACAAAGACAACTGCCAAAATCCTGGTGGAACAGATTTTCTCCAGGTGGGGTCTCACCTCAAGGTAGACTCCGGTAAAGGAACCAGTTTTACAGGTGAGTTAATGAAAGAGTGCCTTGAACTCCATGGAGTTCAACAAAAGTTCCAAATACTCTATCATCCTCAATCCTCAGGTCAAGTACAAAGAGCAAACAGACGGATTAAGCAAATGTTTTCCAAATTTATTGAGGACAATCCCAAAACCTGGGATTCCCTGTTGCCTTTACTCCTTATGGCAATCAGGGGCACACCCTCAGCCACTACCCAGCTGACACCCTTTGAGGTGATGACTGGAAGACAGATGAAATTACCTGAACACTTACTGTTTGACCTGCACACCCCCACTGCAGACCATGTGTCTGTGGATCAGTATGTGGAAAAACTCAGAAAAGACCTCATACACACACACTTGTATGCTGCAAACTGCATGGGCAAAGCCCAGCAACAATCCAAAATACAATTTGACAAACACGCACAAGAAGTGGATTGGCAGGTTGGAGATCAGGTAATGGTACTTTGATTTGCACATCCCACCCACTCCTTCTCCAACAAATGGGAAGGCCCACCATACCCCATTGTCAACAAGCTCAGTCCGGCAGTCTATCAGGTTAGACTGCTTCACAACAACAAGTTGACTGACAAATGGTTGCATGCAAACCAGTTGAAACTGTAGAAAGAAACTTAACTTACTTTTCCTAACCCCATTGGGCGGAATTGTACTAATATACTAATCTTTGATCTTCCTTTTCAGATGCACTGACAAGATGGCTATCTTGTTCCTATATCTCCTCCTTTCAGGAGTGATCCCCTGCATCCAAGGCACGGTACCGGACCTCCTTTGACAACTGGATCCTCCAGCACCTCCTACAGAGGGAGTTTCCATCAAAATACCAGATACTATGATCACTGTCCAGGAAGGTTCCAATGCTTACCTCACTGCCTCGGTCGTTGCTCCTGACGAATCTACCCTTCAAATTGAGTGGCAAGCCACATCACGAGGACAAATCCTCCCTGTGGCCAAACTCTCCAAGGGAACATTTCAGGTTTGGCCCAATGCTAAATTATCCCCAAATGGTTCACTGTCCTTGTTACAAACTGCATTGAGACACTCTGGATTGTACAACATTACTGCTTTAATAGATTCTTCTTACTGTAATTTTCTGTCCAAAGATTCCGCTCATAGATTTTGTGCTGTACACCACATGGCCTCTGCTGCCATGTATCACTCTGTGTTACTGCCCACTGAAAACAACTTTTGGAATGTCCAAAACATAACCCTGGTCCCGTAGGTGGTCTCACAGCCACTGCCTCCCAGGTTCTTTGATTAATAATTTACAGTTTATGCATATACCTGTTTTGTTTAACCTTACTTACTGGAACATGAAAGAATTTGGTATGTGTCACAATACTAATACATTTGCATTTTACAGTACGTTATTGCTTGATAGTTTAGCTGCATTTCAGATTTGTACTAAGGATCCCTTTACTGGGGTTTATTCTATTGAACATAAAGGTAATTTTAGGAGGAAAACTCCTCCAGGTAGTTTGAATCATAAACGTAACAAACGTGAAGTTGACAGTTCTGATGTTACAGGTGCTACAGGTACTGTCACAGGTCTTTTTGGTACTGCTATGTCTATCTGGAATAAGGCAGACATTGCTGCTATCACAAGTCAATCCGTGAAGTTCTCCACTGGTTTGGTTAATAATATTTTACCTCCATTATTGCATGGTGTGGATGGTCTTAGTCAGGAATAAAGATACACTGTACACAACATGCGCGACATTGCTGAAGCATTCACTGATTCAAAGGATAAGATTAACGCACTCATACAACAGAACAATAGAGAAGCTGACAAACAATATATTGGTAGGGAAATACTCTGCTCCACTTATGGCTCATACATTCTCACTACCATCAACAACCTCTTCCGTGATTTAGAATCTGGAAGAATTCCTGACATCATACATGATAGATGTATTTCCAAATGGTATTGTCCTAAATGTAAACTCTCTACTTGTGTATCCATGTGTATGCAACGCACTTTATCTATTCCTCTCTCCACAGTAAGAAATTTGAGGTTTGTGACCAGACACCCTAATACTGGTCCTTGTTTCTCTACTAAGAAGTGTTCCATAACAGATACCATGTTTGTCTCTTTTACTGTCTCCCTACCATGTTTTGATCCCACTACAGCTTGTTCGACAAGCTTACACTGGCGCACTCCATTGGGCATTTGGATGAAGATATCTACAGAGAACGCCTGGATTTTCCACCTCTACTGGTCTACCATTCTTTCCTGGATGCCTGGGTGGCACTGCACACGGACTGCTGTGCGAAAAAGCAATACATCTACCTGTGCTGATGTGATGTGTTTGATGTCATACGCTTTGTTTGAGGCTACTTTCCAGACAGCATTGATTGGACTTTTACCATGGATGATGACATCACTGACAATGGCACCAACTCTTTTGACTCGACTTTGTCTCCTGATCAGCTCTACCAGTTCTATCGTGAGGAAGCTCATCGCCTGTCAACATGGATTTCGAAGACGACCTACACATGCCCTGTCCAGTTGCAAAAGTGGAGACTGCCTACTGTTCACTCACAGTACAACTCTGATGGTGAATACTGTATTGTTACTAACTATAAATCTTATACATATGGTTCTGTTACTTGCACTATTGACTACCCCAACTTTTGTTTTGTTCCCCACCAAAAGACTATTATTGGACATAGTGTTATAACCCCTGTCCCCCTTATGGATGCAGAGATTATTGATGGTAACCCAGATTATTTACTCACACTGTCAGAGTACCTACTATACTTTAATGTACACATAGACCCACTTACACTCACACTGAAATCCCTTCTAGATAGAAAGGACACACACCTCATCCACATCAGCAATAATATAACCAAGGCCAATGAAGCTGTTCTTGATTTAATTAACGATGGAGATATGAATAATGCGTTAACTAATACTTGGTTAGAGATTACTTTTAAAGGTTTTGTTATTATACAAGCATTTTTGATATTCACTTTGATTATTATGCTTTGCTGCCTATGACGTACACTATGCCAACACCATGAGCAGCTTGAGTTCCTTTACAAGGCTAGCACGTCGGGCTTGTAAACACCCACTGCTCCTGTCCTTTCCCTGGATTTGCCTGTGTTGTCCTTGGAGGCAACAAGGGGGGGAATTGTTACACGAGGTCCTTGCATCCTAATTGATACCCTCAGAGGTACACCGTAGACAGCTAATGCTTAGGCATAGGTTATATTAATACTTAGGGCTAAGGGCATCTACCATATAAGAGTAGATGTCAGGATATGAATGCATATTGTTGTAATCCACTTTGCTTGCCAATGCACACATATTATACCATGTATTTTCTGTCTATTTCTTACTTGTCAGATGCCAAGACACCTGTCCTTGAAGTAATTATAATATGTAAGGCAACATTGCCATCCTTTGGTGATGTGCACCACCACTACACTTTGTTATGTACAACTCTGTATAAGAACTTCTTTGTTCTAAAACTGATGACTTTACAGAATTATATGTTATCTTGGATCGTGGAGCCACCTCTAATTTAGCCAATAGGGCTCATCTCTGTAACTAGAAATGTTTCTATCTTTTAGTAACCATAGTAATTATCACAGGTATATAATGTAATGCACAGGCTTTACCTGGAGACCGAGAGATCCCAAGAGACTACAGAGAAACCGAGGTAGGAACGCTTAGCACTGGCTCCATTTCAGATTGGTAGAACTGCTTAGGGCAACTGTGATTTATCCCTTTGTAGTAATAAACTTGTTTATTACTCAAATGCAACTTGTTTGTGATTACTTGCATTCCAATATTGTCAAGAATCTGAAAGTGAGGTTTAGACCTCTTACACCTGCCTCTTCCTGCTACCACTCTTGTGGAGAGGGATCACATGGGCCCTTCTCCAGTCTTCTGGGACTTCTCCTGTGCTCAGAGACTCACTAAGTAGTTCTGCTAATGGCTCTGCTAGTTCCAGCCTTAGCTCCTTAAGTACCCTGGGATGTATGCCTCAGATCCCATTGCCTTGTCTAATGGTTTCCAACAAGTCTTTGGTAAGGCATTTGAACATGTCAGGCTTAGGTTCAAAAAAAGTCAGGTCAGGAAAAGATGAAGAATTAGATTGAATGGAAGATATATACAGTAATTTTTCATCAGATATGTGGGTGGAGTATGAGAAAGGTAAAGAAAAAAATAAGAAAACCCTATAATAAAGTGAAGAACAATTCTAAAAAACTGAGGGTGAAAGTTGCCAGCAAAAACAAAAACAAAATAAAAAGAAGGGGAGTAAAATGAGTAAAAATGATGATCAAACAAACAAGAATTTCACCTCAGTTAATAAAATAAATCATCTATCATAGTGTCTCTTCATTTGGCAGAAAAAGTTAAGTCCCTCAAATTAATATAGAACAGATTAACACAGATCAGATTACTAAAGATCTGGTAGGTTTAAGTGGTTTTTCAACTTCTACCCCTATTACAGAGCACAAAAAAAAAACCTTTAACCTCACATGTAACTAGAGATTCAAACCCAGGTCTCCAGATGTGCAGCTCAGAGCCTTAAACCACTGAACTATACTGCCTCCAGTATGAAGATGGGAATCTGTGTTGTGAAGCCTATCATTTTGTATCTGACCATGCAAACCACTTACACGTATTTAGTGCTACAAATGTGTTTCTCCTTGACTGTTTCATCTCTTACTTTCGTTTTTGTCATTCTGTATTGAGCACATACACTATGGCCATGCTCAACACTCTTTGTGCTGGGTAGGGTCTTGAAGCATGCACCATACATCACATTTTATCACTGAAATGAGGGACATGGACACTCAAAATGAAGGACTCTGAGGGACACTAACCCACATGGTGATCAGGACACATAATAAAACAGGGAGATACAGTATCTCAGAACACAGTGGAAACCATTGACTTAGCACCTGAGAATGAATTTCTATGAATAAGCATGGGTGCCATTTAAGTAGGGCAGAGGGGACATTTGCCTCCCCCATATTGGTGATTAGGCTGTTCTTATGGTGTGACAATAATGACATTGAATTTGGATTTAATCTTTTGCCCAATAAGTCCCATCTGGCCTGTGTGTTCTCGCACTGTATGTACTCTCTAGACGCAACTGTGTCTGTATTGTGTTGTCTATTCTCTCTACCTATTTGAGGTGTAACAATCACATGTGAAGTGGATGAGCATCAGCCAAGAAAGAGCATATGAGTCTTGCAAGTGCAACACTGTCTTTCCTGCAACAGAGTAGACAGACTGCCCAGTACAGCTTGAAGAAGTCAGTGAGCACTGAACTCTCAGTAGGAGTGTTGTGGCAACATATTCTTTTGGTCTGCTCTTAGTGAGTCTCCAGAAGTTAACTCAATACTAGACTACCTATTGGAATACTAACCTCTCAAGTGATTATATTCTCCTCTGGCTACAATTGGAATCACAGATCTCCTACAACATCATCTCCTTTCCCTAGTCATCTTTTATATTCCTATGAACAGGCTAACTGACTCAATATGTCAATCCGTAACTGGGACATCCCTTAGAGTCTTCTCCCAATTCAGCTCCTCCAAGAAACTCTCCCCATGTCAAGACTTTACACAACCTCTTATTTTCAACCATAACATCAGGATAGGCAATACACACCTCACTCACAACTGGCTGCCTCAATTGCAGAATGCTAAAGTAGCGGACCTGTATTCCCACAATTCCCTTCTCTCCCTCCTCAAAATAAGGAACAAATATAACCTTCCCACTACTTGCACCTTCAAGATCTTTCAATTGAGACATTTAATAGGGCAAACATTTGGTACCTTCCCACAAGAATCCAAAATACAACCTATGTTAGACAGCTTCCATGACCTAGCCTCTAAACCACATTGTTTATCCCTCTAATATAATTCTCTTCTAACTATAGGCCACCCAGTTGTTATTTCCAGCTCTAAAATCTGGTCTTCTCTTGTTGCCAGGTACAAACATTGATTGGCTTAGAATCTGGCTAGAATTATATAGATACATCACTCAGGACAAAATCAGAATTACCCAATACCACATACTGCACAACCTATATTATACACCAGTAAAACTAGCCAAAATTGGACATCTACCTACTTCTAACTGTTTCTAGATGTGGCAAAGCTGATGGGAACATGCTTCACATTCTTTGGCCATGTGAAAAAGTTGCTCCTCTATGGCACTCAATCCAATCAGAATTAGATCCCTTACTTGGTCTAGAAGATCTTTTTACTGTGGATATTTGTATTCTAGGAATCTACTCTAATATCCGGGTTAAGGAGTGTAAATTCCATATAGCCTTAATCTCAATGATAGTCAAGAAACTAGTGTTCAAACACTGGCTGGACCAGCTAACTATAACCTATACTGAATGGCTGAATGACCTCTCAGCCTACTTTAGGACCGAGCATCTGATTGCTGGCTCTTGCAATAATCTGTCAGGTTTCGATAAAAATGGGGTAAATTATATGCCTTATATGAGCAATGATATCTGTTAATTGATAGTCTCCCCAAAGTCAACACAATGTATTCAGCTCCTAGCTATACATACAAAATCTGTATAATACTTTATGGCACACTCTGTGGGTTTATGGGGTGAGCAGGGGTTTGTTATTCTTTCACTGTCATGTATTTTCCCTTCTATGGACTATTCATTGTCCGTTGTTTGTATTGGATAGTCTTTCTTCCGTATTTCATACTTTGTTTACTGATGTATAACATTACAAAACAATGCAATTCTAGGGGGTGGGAGTAGGAAGAAGTAGGCTGCTGGTTAACTTGGATCTGCAGCTTATCCATTAGGTAGGGAAATTGGCAGACTGTGTGGGCCAAGCAGTCCTTATCTGCCGTCAAATTCTATGTTTCTATGTTTAAAGATGTTAAATTTAAAAAAAAGACTAGTCTACCTATTTACTCTATTAGGCTCACCTTGCAAAAAAAAACACAGAAGAGACCTTCACAGCAGCAAGCTAGGCTTAGCAGCAGTGATGACAGTGGTGAGGGTTGTCTTCATAGGCCTTTATCAGTGCAGCAGCAGCTAGAGCAGCAACAAAGCAAAAAGCAAGTAACTCAGTTGTCTGGGCTCAGTTGGTGAGGTGACTTGGTCTCAGACCATATTGGGAACCAGTGATAGTTGGCTCTGGCATCCAGCTTCAGGCAGAATGAGAGGGGAGAGTGGACTGAAAACTGGGTTGGAGGTACACTGTACCAGGCTGCAGGCTCTGGCCATATGGCCAGGTAAGTAAATGTAATATTTTTACAGGGAGAGTGGAGAAGGAGGAAGGCTGAAACATTGATGTGTTGTTCACATTTTATCACCTTTGGGTGGCTTCATGACTAACAGAGGATGGATATTGAATGGAATGGAGTCTGGGAGAAAAATAAGACAATGTTCTTTTTTTTGGGGGCAGAACTTCAGCCAGGAGAAAAATAGGTTAGTAACTGAATATGTGTAAGTGGGTTTTAGCTCAAATCTAACGCACTGCTCCAGGGTATATACAGATGAATCTTATCCATTTGAATTTTTTCTGATTTGCTTATTTCTTTTCAGTCAAAACAAATGAGTTGTAACTTTTACAGATGTAACAAACATTCTAATGCTGTCCCTTGCATTCACAGACAGTTGAGCAGTATGGTATGCACAGACTTTTGGAGCCCCACTATAGTCAGACTACAGTCCCCTTCCCCAGTGAAGCTAACCTCCACAGATCCATGCTCAGGCACATTATGACAAGGGCAAAAGAGACTGCAGGGGTGTGCCCCATTGAAATCAGTGGGGTAGTTTTTCATTGCTATTTTATACCACGATTGATGATGTGTTGGAGATTAATGAAGGCAGACGTTTGACTAACAAGGGACTTGTTAGTAATATAGTGGCTTTCATTAATCTCCAATGCATAATCATAATGTATAAGACAGTAATAAAAAATAACTCCATTCTTTTCAAGGTGAAACACGCCAACTCTCTAACCCATGGACACACTACTGCCTTTGACTCCCTAATACACAAGTAAGAGAC
Source organism: Neoceratodus forsteri (assembly GCA_016271365.2). Classification (NCBI taxonomy): domain Eukaryota; kingdom Metazoa; phylum Chordata; order Ceratodontiformes; family Ceratodontidae; genus Neoceratodus; species Neoceratodus forsteri. The sequence continues at coordinate 184,820,753 of CM057455.1, forward strand.
TTTTTACTTATAACTATACTTGGTGGGTTGTCTGTGGCAGCATGGCCATACCCGCTACAGTGTGTGTGCATGGGTGGAGAATAGCCATGTTGGTGTATATCACCTTATTACTACTTTTGTGTTTAGGTTTACCACCTGCTAAAATTTTCATAGGACATTCCTGATTTGTGTAAGTGTGTCCTGCAAAAAGTAAAAAATACTGTGCTGGATTTTCAAAGCCCCAGGTATGATGCAAGGGATGTGCGCCAAACAGTAGTGGTGCAAGGGACTCTAGCAACAAACACTGCGACAGACCACATTTTCAAAGAAGCACTGTGTCAAAGGCAGTCTACCTGCATCAAAGGTGACTGCATCAGCCATGTGCCATACAGATGGCAGTGCCATTACACATGCCATCTTGCACCACAGAAATGGTGCAAGAACGCACCTATGAGAATTTCAAAGCTGCACCATTGACACCAAACATGTCAAAGTACCATCAGCTGCTAGACCAGCTAGAGCTGGTTTAAGGTGCACTAGAGCATAGAAAGAGACACAAAGCAGGTGGTCAGACTTGACTATGCTAATATTATGGGCTAGGGACTCTTTTAGAACATTTTGGGTTCATAGTTTTTGCCGTTTCATCTGCCATTTTATTTACTTAGCTTGAGTCATTCTTGTCCTTTGCATCATTTGTTTGACTCAGCTTGCACCATTTTTACTTGGTTTGCACCATTTTTACTCAGTTTTCACCATTTTTGTACACAGTTTGCACCATTCTTGTACTCGGTTTGCATCATTTGTAATCGGTTTGTACCATTTTCTGCTCAGTTTGCACCATTTTGTACTATTTGCCATTTTGTACTCAGTTTACCATTTTACTCAGTTTTCACCATTTTGTACTGGGTTTGTGTCATTTCGCTCTTTGAGTTATTTTTCTGACTTGACATGCACCATTTTGACTCAACTTGCACCATTTATTTTGGTGCAGCTTGTATCATTCCATCCTATGCCATTGTGTTGATGTAGTGGACCTCTTGCATCAGTTTAGGGGACTATGTCACACAGACCACTTTACTTGCAAAATATGGTGCACTGTATCTGGTGCACCAAGATCTGATTCAAGCTTGTTGTTTGATGCATATTGTATGGATCTAAGGGCCTTTGAAAATCTGATCCACTATGTCCTGACATTATATTAGAAAAAAATGTTTTCTGACTTTCCACTAAATGTTGCAAAAAAAAAAATAATACCTTAACTAAAATACTTTATAATGATATGGAACACTAGAAACAAATACACAACTACAATACTTAGTCTTAAATATGATAATTTAGGGAAAGCAAGTCTGTTGCCCTGTTCTAGATTATATATTGTCCAGTGAAAAATCAGGTTTCAGGATGAAATGTCCCACTTTGGGCTTTGTAAATGGTAGTAACCCTATTTGTGTTTGCACAATAACGTCTGTTTGCATGGAAGCATTCAAAATTATGAAGAGAAAATAGTAAGAGTGCAGGTGAGGCAAAAGTAATTAAGTGGCTTTTTTGGTAAGTTTGTGTATTGGGGTGGGAAAAAAACATGTGTTTTTATTGTGCTATAGTTCAGCTGTGAAACTGACATCAGTAAGAGAAGAAAACAGAAAAACTTAGTGGTTGCAAGCATGCCACATGTATTCAGATGCAATCAGATAAAGTATGTATAGAAGTACAAGCTAACCATATGTGTGCACAGGTATGGCTTAGAGTTGAAGGCGCTGAACTGCAAACCAGGAGATGTGGAAGCATAAAGACCAGGGTTTGAATCTCAGCTGCTCACACTTGTGTTGTATGATCCTGAACAAATCATTTAACTTTTATGTGTGCAGTGACCACTTGCTTTTTGCATGCATGCCACATGCATGCAGCTTTTTCCAACTTAACATAAAAATGATGGCTTCCATACTTGCTTGCTGCACTCATGCCATATGCATTCAATCAGTTCCAATTTAACATTTAAATCATACTTGCAGCACACATATCACTTAGGAGGAGGGGAGACAAGGAGAGCACGTGATGTAGGCAGCTGTGTGGAAGCTCCCTGAGATAGCTCCAGCCACCCGTCTGTTTTTTTATGAATATTTCTCAAAATATCTTCAAAAGAGCTGTCAATAAGATCTACCCTGGATAGTTAAAGACATTGTGCAGAGAATATTTAAAAATTACAGTGAATGGAGGTGGAGATGAGGAGAGCTTTGCCAATAAGAATGCCCCCTCCACACGGAAAAAGGCCCAAAAAGCAGAGGTCTGTCAGCTCAGCCGACTCACCTGAAGTGACTGCTATGTCCGAGGAACAGAAGCCTAAATGTTATCAAGGTTCCTGGAAGAATTCAGGCCATTTAAAGAGGAGCTGCATTCCTAACTACGGAGAGTAAAGCCATTTTGGTGGCTCTTGAAGATGTCTCCCGACAGGCGTCAGATTCGGAGGTAAACTGCACTCCCTAGAAAAGAGAATGGATAAAACTGATCCGAAATCATGGCCACTAGGCAAAAATCATCATGATGGAGACAAAATTGGAGGATTTAGAGGGTCATAGCAAGAGAACAATGCAGTCCTGACTGGACTGCCCGAAGCTGAGGAAGGAAAAGATGCCATTAAATTTATCCAAAAGTTTGTAGAAAAACTGGCAGGACCCTCGCCATTCAGGGCAAAATACTCCATCGAGCATGCTCATAGAGCTCTTAGACCAGTTCCCCCAGCTGGATCGCCCCTGAGACCCCTTATTTTCTGTTTCATAAATGTTCTAGAATGGCAGCATTTTTTAAGCAAGGTCAAGGAAATACAGGACTTAAGCTGGGAAGGTTCTAAGGTGAGAGTGGCTCAGGATCTCTCTGCCTCAGTGAGACAGGAACGTGCTGCCTTTCACCCAGTGGTCTCTAAATTAATAAGCCTGAGGATCCGTTTAAAATGATATACCCAATGAAGTTACAGGTCTTAGTTTCAGGAGCCTGGCTTAAATATGAGGACCCTGAGCCAGCGCAGGATGGTTTGAAGAAAGCATTGCCAGAGTTGTTTTCAGCTTCATGAGTACGAAGATGAGAGGACCGAGTTTTGGTAAGGTGATACTGAATAGCGCTATGGAGAAGTTAAGCTTACACAGACACCTGCTTCTACCTGGAGTTAAGTATCTCAGAGGTGTTCCTCTGGAGACTTGCATATCTAATTAAGATGTAGCACAACAGAGGATTGCAACTATATGGGACTTTACACTGTTTTCAAAAAATGTTTCTCTTCATTGGACTCGTGGGTGATTTGAGCAAGATGTACACTGATCTGTAGGTTACTGATTTTTCCTTTTAGATAAATTTGAAACTAATAAAAATCGGGAGAAGTTTTAAGTTAAACTTGTGCACTCTAAACACAGAGGATGTATGGTTATTGTGTGTGATCACAAGGGGGAGCCAATGGATCAGGGTTTTTTGTATAGTTTAGAAGGGGCATAAGGATTTTAAAGTTGAATTAGGTGTAATGTTTTATCCTCCCTTCCTTCTTTGTATTGTTGGGGCATGTAACAACCTTTTTAGGCAAGTGGCCTTAGGGGAGAAGTCTGTGTTTGTAAGCTACTACAGTATCCCCATTTATGTTGAAAACAGTGAGAAGTTTAGCTGAAGTTTATCTGCTTTAATGGGAGGGGATATTCTCTCATGCTCCTCAGAAGTGCACAATGTCTTTGGTTAATATAAGGTTGGCTGGAGAAAGGAAGTTAGAGTATTGGTAGTCTGCAGAGAAAAGCCTGTAGGAGTTTGGTGGGAAAGGTGGTCGGGTTAGTAGTTTAGCGATATGTAATGTTGGTAGGTGGGGTGAGGGGATTAGGGGGTTATATAAAGCTTTGGGAAGGGAGATTCAGCACAGTCTCTGTAAAATGCTGTTGGGTTTTTGAAAAGATTATTACATACAGTACTGTTGTAGTTTCTTTATACAAGTAACGTTGTCTCAGAATATCAAGATTGCAACCTGGAATGTTAAAGGACTCCATCAACGAGTAATGCAGTATAAGATTCTTAAGCACCTGGCGCTATTATCATTAGACATGGTTCTAACTCAGGAGTCAAATTTACTTGACTCAGAGGCAAGTTGCATGAGACGGCAGCAGATAGGGCAGGTCTTTTCTGCAGGCGAAGCAGGGCAGGGGTGCTGATTCTAATTAACAGAAAGGTTCCTTTTGTCCTTAAACAGGTGATCAAGGACCCACAGGGTAGGTTTGTTATTGTTCATTGTATATTGTATGCAATAGAGATAGTGTTAGGTAGTCTATATGGACCCAATATAGACTCGCCTGAATATTTTACACAATTTGTACAACTCCTATATCCTTTTATATCCCTACCAATTATTTTAGGGCTGATATAAACACGGTAATGGATCTTCTATTGGATCGTTCTTCAGGTGTGAGCAAGATTCGATTACCGGCCCAAAGATCCTTACAAGACTTTTAGAACATTATGCTCTGTGTAAGTGTGGAAGATCTTGCACCTCGGAGAAAGAGTAGATGTTTCTATCACCTGTCCATAAAACAGCCTCACACTCAATTACATTTTCTTTCTTTCTCAATCCCTTCTTCCGGGGTTATTGATGCTTCTATACAATCAGGTCCCCCCTCCGACCATTCGTTAGTAACCTGTCAAATTGCCCTTGTTTTCTTACCCAAGAGAACAACTCAGTGGAAAATGAATAATCAGATGCTGAAGGACCCCCACATAATAAAAATCCTTCGTAGGAATATTGAGCAGTTTATCGAAACTAATCTCCATTCTATATCTCATCCAGATTTAATATGGGGAGCCTTTAAAGTGTATATTACGGGAATTTTAATAAGCTTAGCTGCGCAAAGGAAAAAGGAGAAAGAAAGGGACTTAAACTCATTACTGGCACAAATTCAGGCAACCGCGGTCAGGCTCTCTCAAGATTTTTTGGAAGCGCTTCAGTTGGATCTGATTAAACTAAAAGATGCTTATCTTGAGATATTGAGGGACAAGGCAGAATTTGCAATTTTGAGAATGAAGGCAGATTATTTGGACCAGGGAGAAAAGGCGGGGAGGTTATTAGCACTTCAGGTTAAGCAACAAGAAGCTAATAGATACATTTCCTCAATATGTTCTAGTTTTGATGGTGCATTAAAAACATCTCCATCAGATATAGTTGTGGAGTTTAAGGAGTATTATGCACAGCTGTATAGCCCAAAAGTTACCTCAGCATCAGGTCAAGACTTAGTGGCATACTTAGAGGATTCAGGGCCACCTTCACTTTCTGATACACAACAGAATTTACTCATATCCCCAATTTCTCCTAATGAAGTCCTCAGAGTTATTAGTAGTCTACCCTCTGATAAGTCATCCGGTCCCGATGGCTTCTCAACTAATTTTTACAAAGTTTTTCAAAATCACTTAATTCCTTTACTACTTTCATTCTTTCAATATGTTTTGTCGGGTGCACACACAGATCATACATTATGGGAGGCCATGATCATTCTCATTTTGAAACCAGATAAGAACCCAGAGTTAACCACCAGTTATTGTCCAATCTCCCTGATAAATCAGGACATCAAGATGTTGTCCAAATTGTTAGCTGAGCATCTTGCTTTGGTTTTGCCTGATCTTATTGGACCTGAGGTTGGGTTCATGCAAAATGAGGTCTTCGACTGATCATCTTCGAACCCTGTTGCATGTTCTTTCAGTCTCCAGAGATGCTACTTTTCCAGCTGTGTTGGTCTCTCTGGATGCCGAGAAGGCATTCGACAGGGTTGATTGGAATTTTTTATTCTTGGCTCTTAAAACTTATAAGTTTCCTTTACATTTTATAAATTGGATCAGGGCCCTTTATAGTACTCCATCAGCCTGAGTGATGGCCAATGGGGTGGTATCTAAACTTTTTACATTGCACTCGGGCACTAGACAAGGTTGTCCACTACCCCTTTTGCTTTTAAATTTATACCTCGAGCCCCTTATATGTTGTTTAAATCACTCCTCAAAGATTCAGGGTATTAATATTCAGGGGTATAATTATTAAAGTTTCGGCTTATGCTGATGATCTTTTGTTACAGCTATTGTATCCAAGCACATCCATTCCCCCTATGTTAGTTATTATTGAGGAATATTCCCAGTTTGCAAACTACAAAACAAATATTGATAAAACTTTGGTTTTCCCACTTAACCACAAGGTTCTTAAATCCTCCATCACAGGATTGGGCCCGGCTTGGTCACCGAACTCTTTAAAATACCTAGGGATTCAAATCACCAGGAGTGTGGCCTCGCTCTGAAAAGTTAAATTTGGATGGGTTGGTTAATATTATAGGAGCAGATTTAGACAGGTGGTCCAATTTGGCTATTTCTTTGTGGGGCTGGATCAACTTAATCAAAATTAATGTTTTTCCTAGCAACTTCTATCCCCTATATTTACTTAATATTTGGTTGCCAATGGCCTGGTTTTGTAAAATTAATAGTTTGATCATCAAATTTATTTGGGCCAATAAGCAACCTAGGATTGCGTTCCACAAGTTAGCGGCTCCTAAGGAAGAGGAGGTTGGGTCTCCTAATTTAATGTATTATTATTACTGGGTGAGTCACATTGTCAAATACATAAAGTGGTTAGCCATGTAGAAGAGGGAATTCCTCGGTATTTGTCCCAGTCCGGTTAAAAATCGAGCTGTTTCTGATTCAGGAAAATGGCTTAATCCTGGTGGCTTTGTTTCATATTAACCCCAGTGCCATTTCTCCAGGTTTAAAAGGATCCCCCATAGCTATTTCTGTCAAGATACATACTCAGATATGTATCTACATGAAATATTATCATAATTGTGACTTAATACAACCCATAAGGGGGAATCCGAACTTAAAAATAGATAACAAGCCAATTACACTTAACTGACTTCCCTAGTTGCATGATACTAGGCTCTCCAATATAGACAGAGAAGAGAATTTTGGTTCTCAACTGCAGACATTTTAAAAAGCTCTCAATATTCCTACCAAGGGTACATTTAAGGATTTTCAGTTAAGGCATCTACTAGTTCAGGTATTTGGGGTGATACCTCCTCCTAGGGAACTAAAAGCTTTTGGAAGAACTGATCCTTATGCCCAACTCATCTTATATGGTATCCAACATCTATAAAGTAATATATAATTATGTATTTCCGATTTGTTTTGCATCTGAGAAGTACTGGGATTCATTTTTCCTTGAAAGAAATAGACTGGACAGTGTTATGGCATAATTGTCATAAATACATTACTCAGGACAGGCTGCATGTCACTCAATTCCATATTTTACGTAATATATATTATGCTCCACAAAAATTATTCAAATATGGGCTTATTGTATCGCCCACCTGTCCTCGGTGTCATCAAGTGGAGGGTACCCTGTATCATATATTTTGGACCTGTCCCAAGGTCCCAATGCTCTGGGAGAGCATCCAGCAAATGTTGAACCCCTTGCTAGACTCATCGGATCTTTTTACCCCAGAGGTGTGTCTTCTGGGTGATTATGCCGTGATCTCAGTCACCATTAGAAGATACCATATGGCATTGATGTCCTTTTCAGTTAAGAAGATCATTCTCCATCATTGGAAAGATAGTATGGATATCTCATATTCTGAATGGTTGAAAGAGCTACTTGCCAACCTCAGAACAGAAAAGACAGTGGCTAGTCTCAATAACATAAGGGATAGATATAAAAGGATATGGGAACCTCTTCATACGCTGTTTACTCTTAATATGTAAGGCTACATGTTAGGAACAGAGTCCATAGAATACATGGATGAGGTAGACTGTGCTAAATTGGGTGGGAGGGTGTTTTTAGGGGTGGGAGTGGGGGTTTAGGCTTTAGATAGGTTGGGGACAGTTCCAATATATATAGGATTATTAGGTCTCTGATTCATTGTGTGATATTCCTGATGTATATTGGATCTGTTCTCTACGTGGAAAACCAATAAACTTTGATTTGAAAAAAAAGGAGGAGGAGACTGCACTTTAAAGCTGCATACTGCACACCTAGCATGAGTGAGGGCATGGCGTGAGTGGCGCAAGTGCCAATTCAAAGAAAAACAAAAGGAAATAAATAAAAAGCAACAACACTGGGGTTAATATAAAGTCTGTTTTAATATTAATTGGTGAGAGCTATTATCTTTTCTTTAGCTTTAGTATTGCACTGGGTTAAAATGTATAGTCTGCTGTTATTCATTATACTGCTACCTTGTCTAGAAGGTAAAACCACTGAGGTAGAGTCTAAAAGAAAGTTGGGAGCTTTTTGGCCAGCACTCAGCTTTGAAACTCAACATATAAATAATTTTGCTGAAAGAAGAAACAAGTTCACAAATAAATGGAGACAGTGGAACAAGCAAGGCAGGATAGTAGTTTTAAATTCATACAGTTGCAACAACCTACAGATAAAACAGGGTACAGCTGCTTTTTTAATACTATTGATGTTAGGTGGGGATGTAGAGTTAAATCCTGAGCTGTTGTTTTTAAAAAAGTTAGGATTCTACATGATAACGCAAGAAGTTTATGAAACAAAATGGATACTCTAAAAGTTATGATCAAGGAAGAAGCTCCAGATGTAGTAGGGTTAACGGAGACCTGGCTAGTAAAAGATATAGATAATGAAGAACTTGATATTTTAGGCTATACATTGTTTCAGCAGGACAGACTGGGGGGGGGGTACTTCTGTATGTCAAAAGTAGTCTGGGCCACACTGAATTGCTAAACAGGGAAAGTCAAAATAATATAGAAAACATAGCAGTAAAGGTAAGTAAATTAAAAACACTTTTTTCAGTGATCTATTCTCCTCCCAAAACAAATCTAAAACTGATAGAGGAAACCTTTAACATAATTCAAGGGGTTGCAGGAGATAAACACATTGTCCTTATGGGGGACTTTAATTGTAACTGGGAAGAGAAAAGGAAAGTCCTTAAATATGTTATATCTGTTTTGGAGGTGACCCAACAGATATTAGAACTTACAAGATACACTAGCACCACTAAAAAGGCACAGTATTGGACTTGCTGTTTGTATCCCATGCTATAAAAGTTGAAGCATCGGGAGTTCTTTCTCCCTTCCTGAGATCACAACCCACTATGGGGTGACATCTTCTTAGCGAAAGAACAGAAAACACAGGAGGCAAATTCCATCTGGGCTAGAAACATGCAAGTCTTTTCAGAAAATGCATTTTTGATGAGTGTTGAGAGGGAGAGGTGGGATCGATATAAACTTATCCCTGATTTAGATTCAACTTTAAATTTCTTTACGGAGACCTTTAATGACTTATGTGATAAACATGCTCCAAAAATTAAAAAACAAAATAATAAAAATTCGATAAAATTACCTTGGATAAATGAAAAGATCTTAATAAGTATAAGGGTAAAAAATAGGTGTTGGAAAGAAGCAAAAAAATCAAAGCAAGAAAAAGACTGGGACCTGTTTAAGCAGAAAAGAAATAGATATTGGCAACAGATAAAGAAGACTAAAACCCTCTATTACAAAAATGCTTGAATAATTAATCTGATCCTAGAAAAAATTTAGAAAGCCATAAATTCACTATCTAGACCTGGGCAAGGAACTAAAATTTATTATAATCTTAAAGTTGGTGAAAGTTTGATAGAAGATACCCAAGAAATAGTAAACCTACTAAATGACTTTTTATGGACCTACCAGGTCTTGATGTGATGATTACTGAACTTAGATCCACAAAACAGCAAAACAAAGTTAACTTACAGGACCACATTCACCTTTTGGTTCAGAATCTTAAATGTGTCTGAGGCTTATAAATGGTTAACAAGAATAAATGTCAACAAGTCAGTGGGCCTGACTTGCTAGAGAGGAGATTCTTAATGATAGCTGCTAAACAGATTGCACCTATAGTAACTAACATATTTAACTGAAGTCTACAGAAAGTTATTTTCTATATCAATGGAGGGTGAGTAAAATCACCCCATATTTAAAGGGTCTATTCACTGAGTTAAATAATTACAGGCCAATTGCACTACTATCTGTTTTGGCTAAATGCTTGGAGAGACATATCCATATACAATTAATGGAGTACTTAGAAATATAATTTAATTACATCATGTCAATCAGGTTTCCGTAAAGGTCACTCTACTACAACAGCCCTGCTGGAGTTTAATGACCTTGTGAACACATCATTGCATGAGAGTCTGGAAACTGCAGTGGTGTTTGTAGATTTGTCAAGGCCTTTGACCTGGTGAACCACCCCTTTTGTTACAAACAGCTGAAAAATGGGGCTCACAGAAGGACCAAGGGATTGATTGAAATCTTACTTGGAGGTCATATACAGTATGCTTCAATAAATGGGGAAAGTTCCAAAAATAGGAAGTAACTAGGAGTGCCACAGGGTCCATTTTAGGACCTCTGTTATTCTTGATCTTTAACAACAGTCTTCCACAAGTCATACAGCATTCAAATGTACAATTGTCATGAGCGATACTGCATTAATAGTTATAGGTCATAGTAGTAGTGAACTAGAAACTAAAATACAGTTGGATTTCAACAATATGGGGGTTCACCAGGTCAGGCCTAAGGATGAATATCAAAAAAACAAAATTATTATACTTTGGGTCAAATTCAAATGGAAACAAACAGCTAAAAATTAAAGTGAATAACAATGCTTTTTTAGAACAAGTGATCAAATATACTTATTTGGAAATAACTTTTGATCAGAACATGACTTTTGTGAAACACATAGGAGTTCTAATTGAAAGGGTAAATAAAAGGGTGGGAGCCCTTAGAAGAACAGCTAAGTGTTTAACTGAAAATAATAGAAAAAGGGTTGCAGAACAATTAATTATTCCGGTATTGACTTATGGGGACCTTTTGTATCATACTGTAAATAAGACACCATTAAACAATTTAGATAGAGTGTACTATAAGACTGCAAGGTATGTCTTGCAGTGTAGTCCAAGAACACATCACTGTAGTTTGTTGACCTCCTTGAAATGGTTATCATTGAAACAAGATGTACCATGAAATGGCAAACACTAATTTATAAATATCACATTGATAGTCCTGAGAATAACATAAATAAAAATTTATTTGGAGGGTGTTATCAAATCAAATTAAGGCAAAAGAGATCAAGCTATAAAAATAAAATCCCCATTGTGCTTTTAAAATAAATATGGGGAAAAGACATTATAGCACCGGGCAGCAAAACACTGGAATATTTTATCATATTTAGCACGTACATGTCCACTGTATAGCCAGTTCAAACAGAAATTAACTACACCAAAAAATATATTTTATATATTACTCATTGTATATTATAAAGAAGAGGGACATGTGGGGAGTGGTGCAGTGCATTAGCTGTGGGGCAGCAGTTTTACGGGAGACATTCTGGAACCTGCGTTGCTGCCCTATTTGCAAGCAACTGTCAGCTCTGAGGGAGGAGGTTGCCCACCTCCAGGCTGAACTGGCAAGGAATAAGGAGGCCTCCCCACCCAAGAGCACCAGTTCCACAACCACTGCCTCAGAGGTTGCCATGTGTGAAGAGCAGATTGATGACAGTAGGTTCTGGGAGGGTGAGGGTGGTGGAACAGAGGCATAGCCCATGAGTTGTACCTCTACACAAATCACATGTCAGTCTGGCAAGTCAAGGTTCCTCTATGATGACACCCTTAGGGAGAGACCAAGAAGAATGCTGGGGCATCCACAGAGAGACCCACAAAAGAGTGGCAAGGGACACTACAGGGAAAGAAACAGCTTCTGATAGGGGACTCATTTGTTGGGGTGTAGACCTGGGTAAGGGAGAGGGAGTAAGGTGCCCACCTGGTGCCATGGCTTACAGGAACAGGAAGGCGAATCCTCAAGCTTGCAGAAGCAGCATCACAGGAGAGGAACTAGATATCATTGTCCACCTTGGGACAAATGACCCAGCTAGGCATGAGCTCAGTGCAGTGCAGGATGAATTTGTGGAGTTGGGGAGGGCCTCAGACAGGTAGTAAGCATGGTAATGTCAAGAGGTCTAAACCTCACTTTCAGATTCTTGATGATATTGGGAATGCAGGTAATCACAAACACATTGCATTAGAGTAATAAACAAGTTTATTACTACCACAGGGATAAATCACAGTTGCCCTAAGCAGTTCTTACCAATACAAACGGAGCCAATGCTAAGCATTCCTACACCCTGAGGTTTCTCTGTAGTCTCTTGGGATCTCTCGGATCTCCGAGGTGTAAAGCCTGTGCATAACATTATATACCTATGATAATTACTATGGTTACCAAAAGATAGAAACATTTCTAGTTACAGAGATGAGCCTTATTGGCTAAATTAGAGGTAGCTCCATGGTCCAAGATAACATTATATAATTTTGTAAAGTCATCAGTTTTAGAACAAAGAAGTTCTTATACAGAGTCTTACATAACTAAGTGTAGGTGCACATCACCAAAAGATGGCAATGCTGCCTTACATATTATAATTACTTCAAGGACAGGTGTCTTGGCATCTGACAAGTAAGAAATAGACAGAAAATACATGGTAAAATGTATGTGCATAAGCAAGCAAAGTGGATTACGACAATATGCATTCATATCCTGACATCTACTCTTGTACGATAGATGCCCTTAGCCCTCAGTATTAGTGTAATCTATACCTAAGCATTAGCTGTCTACGTTGTACCTCTGAGGGTATCAATTAGGGTGCAGGGACCTCATGTAACAACTCCCCCCCTTCTTGCCTCCAAGGGCAACACAGACAAATGTCTAGGGAAAGGACAGGAGCAGTGGTCATTTACAATCCCGACGCGCGAGCCTTGTAAAGGAACTCGAGCTGCTCATGGTGCTGGCGTAGTGTATGTCGTAGGCAGCAAAGCATAATAATCAAAGTGAAAATTAAAAATGCTTGTATAATAACAAAACCTTTAAAAGTAATTTCTAACCAGGTGTTAGTTAAAGCATTATTCATATCTCCATCATTAATCAGGTCAAGAATCGCTTCATTGGCTTTGGTAATGTTATTGCTGATGTGGATGAGGTGTGTGTCTTTCCTGTCTAAAAGTGATTTCAGTGTAAGTGTAAGTGGGTCTATGTGTACATTAAAGTATGGCAAGTATTCCAAGAGTGTGAGTAGATTATCTGGGTTACCATCAATAATGTCTGCATCCATGAAGTCAGGAGTTATGACAGTATGTCCAATAACAGTCTTTTGGTGAGAACAAAACAAAAATTGGGGTAATCAATAGCACAAGTAACAGAACCATATGTATAAGTCTTGTAATTAGTGACCACACAGTACTCCATTGGAATTGTACTGTGAACATGCAGTAGGCAGTCTCCACTTCTGCAACTGGACAGGGCAGGTGTAGGTCATCTTCAAAATCCATGCTGACAGTTGATGAACCTCCTCACGATAGGATTGGTACAGCTGATCTGGAGCCAAAGTCGAGTCGAAGAAGTTGGTGCCATTCTCAGTGATGTCATCATCCATAGTGAAAGTCCAATCAATGCTGTCTGGAGAGTAGCCACAAATGGGTCGGATTACGTCAAACACATCACAACGGCACAGATAAATATATTGCTTTTTCACACAGCAGTCCGTGTGTGGAGCCACCCAGGGGACAAGGAAAGAATGAAAGACCAGTAGAGATGGTAGATCCGGTCGTTCTCTGTAGATGTCTTCATCCAAGTGCCCTATAGAATGAATCAGTGCCAGCTTGTCGAACAAAGCTGTAGTAGGATCAAAACGTGGTAAGGAGACAGTGAAAGAAACAAACATGGTATCTGTTATAGAACATTTCTTAGTAGTGAAACAAGGACCAGTATTAGGGTGTCTGGTCACACCCCCAAATTTCTAGCTGTTGAGAGAGGAATTGACAAAGTCTGTTGCATACACATGGAAACACAGCTAGAGGTTTTACATTTTGGACAATACCATTTGGAGAGGCATCTATCATGTATGATATCAGGGATTCTTCCAGATTCTAGATCACGGAAGAGGTTGTTGATGGTAGTGATAATGTAGGAGCCATAAGCAGAGCAGAGTATTTCCCAAGCAATGTATTGTTTATCTGCTTCTCTGTTATTCTGTTGTATGAGTGCGTTAATCTTATCTTTAGAATCAGTGAATGCCTTGGCAATGTTGTGCATGTTCTATACAGTGTATCTTTCTTCCTGACTAAGGTCATCCACAACATGCAATAAAGGAGGTACAACGTTATTAACCAAGCCAGTGGAGAACTTAGCAGAATGACTTTTGATAGCAGCAATGTCAGCTTTATTCCAGATAGACATAGCCGTACCAAAAAGACCTGTGACAGTACCTGTTGCACCTGTAACATCAGAACTGTCAACTTCACGTTTGTTACGTTTATGATTGAAATTACCAGGAGGAGTCTTCCTCCTGAAATTGCCTCTATGTTCAGTTGAATAGACACCAGTAAAAGGATCCTCGTCTGCAATTTGAAATGCAGCTAAACTGGCAAGCAATAATGAACTATAAAATGCTGAAGTATTAGTGTTATGACACATACCAAACTCTTTCATATTCCAGTAAGTAGATTAAACAAAACAGGTATATGCATAAACTGTAAATTATTAATTAAAGAACCCAGGAGGCAGTGGCTGTGAGGCCACTCGAGGACCAGGGTTGTGCCTTGGACATTCAAAAGCTGTTTATCAGTAGGCAGCAAACAGAGGTACATGGCTGCAGAAGCCATGTGGTGTATATACAAAATTTGTGAGCAGAACCTTTGGACAAGAATTACAGTAAGAAGGGTCTATTAAGGCAGTTATATTGTACACACCAGAATGTCTTAATGCAGTTTGTAACAAGGACAGTGAACCATTTGGGGATAATTTAGCATTGGGCCAACCCTGAAAAGTTCCTTTGGAGAGTTTGGCCACAGGAGAATTTGTTCTTGTGATGTGGTTTGCCACTCAGTTTGAAGGTAGATTTATCAGGAGCAATAACCGAGGCAGTGAGGTAAGCATCAATACCTTCCTGGACAGTGATCATGGTATCTCGCATTTTGATGGATACTCCCTCTGAAGGAGGTGCTGGAGGGTTGAGTTGTCATAGGAGGTCCGGTACCGTGCCTTGGATGCAGGGGATCACTACTGAGAGGAGGAAATAAAGGAACAAGATAACCATCTTGTCAGTGCATCTGAAAAAGAAGATCAAAGATTAGTTTGTTAGCACAATTCCACCCAATGGGGTGAGGAAAAGTAAGTTAAGCTCCTTTATACAGTTTCAGCTGGTTTGCATGTAACCATTTGTCAGTCAGTTTGTTGTTGTGAAGGAGTCTAACTTGATAGACTGCCGGACTGAGCTTGTTGACAATGTTGGAGAAGGAGTGGGTGGGATGTGCAAATCGGAGTACCATTACCTGATCTCCAACTTGCCAATCCACTTCTTGTGCGTGTTTGTCAAATTGTATTTTGGATTGTTGCTGGGCTTTGCCCATGCAGTTTGCAGCGTACAAGTGTGTGTATGAGGTCTTTTCTGAGTTTTTCCACATATTGATCCACAGACATGCGGTCAGCAGTAGGAGTGTGCAGGTCAAACAACAGGTGTTCAGGTAATCTCATCTTTCTACCAGTCATCACCTCAAAGGGTATAAGCTGGGTGGTGGCTGAGGGTGTGCCCCTAATTGCCATAAGAAGTAAAGGCAATAGTGAATCCCAGGTTTTGGGATTATCCTTGATGAATTTGGAAAGCATTTGCTTAATCCATCTGTTGGCTCTTTCTACTTGACCTGACAATTGAGGATGGTAGGGTATGTGGAACTTCTGCAGGACTCCAAGAAGTTCAAGGGATTCTTTCATCAACTCACCTGTAAAATTGGTTCCTTTGTCAGAGTCTACCTTAAGGGGTAGGCCCCACCTGGAGAAAATCTGTTCCACCAGGATTTTGGTAGTAGTCTTTGCTGTACATGTCTTAGTTGGGAAAGCCTCCACCCACTTTGAGAAAAGATCAGTTACCACAAGAGCACACTTATTATTTCTGCTGGTATTGGTCAGAGGCCAATGAAATCAATTTGAATGGCTTGCCAAGGGCCAGAATGTCTTTGTGGTAAAAGTTGGCATTTTGTTTGGTTGGGAAGGGGTTGTTTTGTGCACAAACAAGACAATTGTCTATGTACTGTTTAACATCTTTGGTGATACCTGGCCACCAGGTGGTGGTCTTGAGTCATTGGAGGGTATTCTCTGCTCCCTGGTGTCCACCAGTAGTAGTGGCATGCACTTGGTGCAAGAATTCAGATCTTAGGTGTCTGGGAACAACCCACAACTTGGTGGGAGATTCATCTGGTTGGAACCAAATGAGCTTGTCATCTGGTGACAGGCGTAACTTACCTTTATGCCTCCGATAAGGGTTATGTGTGAAATTTTCTTCAGTACCTTTGTCAAGGAATCTGAACACCTCTTTGAGTTCAGTGTCCAGCTGTTGGGCTGCAGAGGGGTCCAAGGGAGAAAAAGTTTCAGATTTCTTTTTGAGTGCTGCAATATGTACAGCTGCATTAGCCTCTGGATGTTCCATCATCCAGATGTCCCCCCCTCGGGCCCCTTCCTTAGCAAGGGTGTCTGCTGTGTCATTGAAGGCATGATAGGGTCATGAAGAGTGGACTTTAACTTTGTGTATATAGAGTTTGTGCAAATTTCTGTGCCAGTGCATGTATGTATATTACCAATTATTTATACTTCACTGGACTGCCATCAGAAGAGAGGAAGGAGTTCTTCTGCCAGAAGGGAAGAAATTCTGTAAGGGAACAACAAATCCAATTAGAGTCTGTAAAGATGATGGTATCCTGGGTTCCATGTTGGATGAACTCAAGGGCACTGGCCCCCGCTGCCAGCTCTGCATACTGTGATGAAGCTACACTACAGCGTTTAGATATCTTAACAGTGTTCCCATAAGAGTAGATCACCAAAATACCCATCCTGCAATCTGTTCTCCCTGATAGTTGGATGCTGAACCGTCAGTAATGATATGGCACAAAGGGTACTCGAGTACTTGTGGCATGGCAGGAAGAAAGAACCTGGATCCGGAAGGTCAGGTGACTGTAGTGCACAATTGTGGGGTTCTCCCTGGAAAAGGAGACCATGAGCTAGCATAGATGGAGCTTTAGTCGGGTGGACCTGTATGTCTCTGTCCTGGAGAAGAAGTGACCAGTGTGTCAGCCTCGTGTTAGAGACTGATACATCTTTCACTCTGTCTGAGAGCAAAAAGGTAGTCGGTGTATGGTTAGTATTAATGATCAATGGTGAGGACCCAATGATGTACAGGAAGTGCTTGACAGTCCAGTAGGTGGCTAGAAGGTTCCTTTCACAAAGGCCATACTTCTGTTCCACTGGGGTCAAGAGCTGCGAGGCATATGCAATGGGTCTCAAGGTGCCATGCACGTTCTGGGCCAGCACTGCTGACAAGGCAATGTCAGAGGTGGCACACTCCAGATGGAATGGTAGTGCTGGATTGGGATTAACCAGAGCTGGGGCAGAGACCAAGGCTTGCTTCAGTGACATTACAGCCTGGGTGTGTATAGGGCCCCAAGTCCATGGTACATCCTTTTTGAGTAACTCGTACAGACGAGCAGCTTTCTGAGCAAAATCACAAATAAAATCTCTTGAATTGTTCACCATACCTAGAAACCTTCAAAGAGTTGCCACACTGGTAGGTAATGGCAAGTCTTGCAGTCCCTGTACCTTCTTCCAGGTAGGGCTTTGACCTTGATCAGTTATCTTTAGACCAAAAAAAAGTACTTCTTTCTGACACAACTGTGCTTTTGCTAGGTTGCATTTCAAACCTGCTCTCTGAATGAGAGTCAATAGTTTGTCCAAGAGATCCAGATGTTGTTCTTGTGTGGCTGCGGCCAACAACAGGTCATCCACATACTGTAGGAGACATTGGGGGTAGAGAAACTCTCGAGGGCATCCATCATGTGGAGATGGAAGAGGGATGGACTGTTATGGAATCTTAAGCAAGAAGTCTAGGTGTACTGTCTTCCTTCAAAGGTGAAGGCAAACTTATATTGACTCTTAAGGGCCAATGGCAATGACCAAAAACCATTGGAGATGTCCAGGGCACTGAACCATTTCTGGTCAGGGGTTAGAAGTCAGAGCAGGTCTGGTGCTGATGTGACAGTTGGGAAACAACTGGGAGTGACCTGATTCAGTTTCCTGTAGTCAATAGTAAGTCTCCAGGCACCTGTGGGTTTCTTCACAGGCCACACTGGGGAGTTGGCAATGGAAACACAAGTTCTGATTACTCCTTGCTTAAGGAGTGACTTGATAATTTCTCTAAGGGAAGGCAAGGCCTCAGATGGGAAAGGATATTGCCTTTGTCTCTCATGTGCCGGGCCTGGCTCTTCAATGACGGTATGCATTTTACCACAGTCATGCTTGTTAACTGCGAACACTTCTAAATGTCATTGCAGAATAGGTAGGAGTTTTGGAAAAAATTCATGATTCTTGAACAAATCTATGACGTCATACTCTTTGTCATTGGCAGATATCGTTGCCACAACATGTGAGTCAGGAATCAAAATGGTATGGTGTTGACCTGAATCAGTATCAATAACATATTAGCTAGGTCCACCACACAGCTGTGTGGCACAAGTAAGTCGATACCAATGACACTAGGATGATCATGCAGTACCATGAGTTGGAAGGTATGTGAGGCTTTTAAATGGCCTAATTCTACCGGTAAGGGTAGAGAACGGTATGCAGGCAGCCTAGTACCATCGACTCCTGACATGTTGGTCTTTCATCCGGTAGACCAAGGAGATGTGTCTGGGTGTTCGTCATGTAGCACAGATACAGCTGCACCTGTATCTAGTAAGACTACCAGTTGGCAGCCCCTGACCTCAGCCTCGGTGCAGTGCCTTCCGTTTGCATCCAAGACCAGCTTGTTTACAATACGGACTGGGGCCTGTAATTGTCAATCTGTATTGCTGGAAGCATGCAGAGGTTGGGCCTGCCTTGTGTGAATAACTTCACCATGCTGCACTGATGCTATATAGGGAGGAGCTTCTGGGTTCAGGCCTGTATGGGCCTGAGGGCCTGTACCTCTGGTGTCTCCATGGCCGGTTGTGGCCTGGGTTGCCAGTTGTACTGCTGCAAGGGTCTGAGCAGGGACAGCATCTGCCACAGAGTGCACTTTTCCCAGGAGCTCTCTAAATTTCTGATTTTCTTCAGCTATCTCCCTATATGAGGGACCCGTTTTCTGTTGTGGTTTACCTCTACCCTTATGCTTCCTGTTCTTGTGCCAATTCCAGTTCCCACCCCATTGCTGTTGTTGTTGCAGTTGTTGTTGGGCCTGTTGGGGGTGTTTGTTACTGGCTGGAGGGGCTGGTGTATGCTGAGCCTGTTGGCGTTGAGCCTGCCCTTCCACTGTGTAGTGTGTCGTGGTCCCCGAAGAGGGTTCCACGGCAGCTACCTTTTTGAAACCGGAACCCAAATCACAGATATACAGTTGGTACACCCTCTCAGTTTTCCGAAGAATATCGGCAAACCTATCCGTGTTTGGGTAGGTGGATGGCTCTCCCTTTTCTTGTACTGCTGGAATCATGTTCCTAAGGAACAAGGTCTTATATTCGATAAGATCTACATCCACAGCTTCTTGTGCCAGGTGCTTTCCTGCTTGGTAGGCCATCCAGAGTCTCTGGTGGTAAGTCGCTGGACTTTCTTTTGCATTCTGCTTTACAGAATATGCAAGCAACACTCCTACAACACCTGGACTGTGAGCAGAAATGAGCACAGCTACAACCTCATCAAAGGTAGCGGTCCCACCCTGGCGAACAACTTTGGGGAGTTTGGCCTGAAACCAGGATCGATGGTCTGGCGTAGTATTTGGATCTGATATTCTGCAGTGAGGCTGAGCATCTCGCATTTAGAGCGTACCCTTTCAAGTGACAGCTGAGGTTGTCAGACGGGCTCATCTGACCAATACTATCAGCAATTTGCTGAACAGAGTAAGCCATTTGTAGGGGATTAGTAGGTCAATCAGGCAAAGGTAGATTGTCTCGAGCTCCATCCAAGACTGCACGAGCTGCAGCTTAAGCCGCAGAATGGACAATACCTTCCTGAGTGCCAGCTTCTTGAAAAAGCTGCCTCATCTGAGTTTTAATAGCCTTCATGCTTCTCTCAGGAAGGGGAACATCACCTAAAACTCTTTCAATCACAGTTTCTATCACTTGCCTGTCTTCCACACTAATAACTACCATACTTTGGATTTATAGTTTCAAACAGGTCTATAAAATAAGCTTCCCATAAAAATAATTTATGTTGGTAATTTCCTCCTCTCAAATCAGGGGTTACTTTTTAAGTCCTGAAAAATGTAAGGGATGGTAGTTGATGATGTGGCTCAGCAAAATGTCTTGCTAGGGAGGAAATCATATCTCCCCTTCTTATAGATCCCTTGTGCTCACCAATCTGGCTATTAATCCAGAGTATGGTCTGAATTATGGCATTGATTGGATGCCATTATATGAAATCCCTCCTCAACTTTGGGCTTATGAACTAATTTGTAATAATGAGTGGATTGTACAACAATGTAATTTAAATTATGTTGCACTTCCCTTACTGAATTGCATCACCCCACCTTGTTATTTGAAAGTGGTTTTGGTCATTTGAAAATATTAATTAGGTATAAATAGAACCCTGGTTAATAGTTCTATAAGATACTGATGGAGTGCCCTGTGATTTGTAATTTAAAGAAAGAATAAAATAATGGACTTTTAGATAAAGAAAAATTACAAAAGTAATTTACTTAATGTAACTCTGGATGCTAGCACTTGGCTCCACTATTGTATGCAAGATCAGCACCTAGGTGGGTGCATGTGAGGTGCACTTGCATGTGGACGTGTCCTGCTTCCTGTGGACAAGCATCACTGCTGGATTCCAGATTTGAACTCTGCTGCTTAAGAATCTACTTAGCAGATAATCGATGATGCTGTGTGATTTATATTTTAATGTATAATACATTTCAGACTAGTGAAAAAATTGGCTCAAAAGGTGAATAGGTATAGAATAATGGCACAAAATGCAGTGCCAATGTAAGTTTTTTAGCATCACGCTTACTGAATGTTAAGAATAAATATTTGTTGGCATCTGAGAATCTGTTTATGAAATGGTGATATTAATTTGTATATAATCTTTTGTTTAGAACACATAACCAGATTCCCTGAGGAAGGGGAAATATTATTCCCCAAAACGTAGGACATTGTGGGCTCGAAGAAATATTATAAAATAAAAAAACATATTTTTGAATATACTTGGTGAGTGGACTTTTTCAAATCTGTTTTCTTTGATTAAGTCTTATTTGGATTTGAGTCTCTCCAGTTATCTTTTATGTTTTTCTTTTTTTTTCTGAGTAAGCTGTGCCATACTTCATTTCTGAGTCTGATAGTACTTTATGACAAAGTGCCTGTCGGAGGACCGACCCGTCTTCAATATTTCAAGAAGTAGTGGAAATAACAACACAAATTAACATTGAGAACACTCTGATACAAACGTTGTTTCTGGAATATTGAGCAATGAGGACACAACTGAGGACATACAGGAACTATCTGGGACTGGAATTGGTTTAAAAATGCAAATTTCTACAGGAATGAGTGAATATTCATGAGAGTTAAAAGTGCCTTGAGATTTTTTTTTTCTTTTCTATTTTTTCAGATTGATAATAATGCACTTCAGGATTTTACTAGGACAATTGAGGGATAATGACTGTAGATACGGGTCTCTATGAGGATTTCAAAACTGTAGGTTTGAATTATATTGATTAGACCATAAGAGGATTTGTAAAAATGTTTGTTCTTGAACATACCCTAATCTGAGTCTTTCTTTTGTTAAATGGTGGTTTGATTGATTGACATAGAAGTCTAATTTTGTTCCCTACCCTTAACCCTTCCCCTTAGTGAACATCTTCAGTATGAGCAATTTTGAGGCTTTGGATCATTTAACTGATAATAGATCAATTCCAAAAGTTATTACTAAAAAATCGAAGAACAAAATGTATTAGAAGGATATAAAACACAGCAGCAATTTGTGGGTTCAGTCCCTACTACATCATCAGTTAATGATTTTGAATATAGAAAACAGAAACATTTGAAATTTGACTGTCATGTCCTGTCACTAACTGAATATTTAATGACAAAATGCATCCCAAGGGGCCTGAGGGTGTTGGTAGAACCTAATTTAGGCTTCACAACTGATGAACTAGAAAGTAAATTGAATGGAGCATGCAATAGATGCTCAAGGATTTTATACTGATATTGGTTGAAGCTATTATGAAAGAACTTGTTAGATTAGATAAAGACATTGAACCTTTACAAAAATAAGTTAAAATAAGTTCTCCATGAAGAATTGCAGAATTTTATTACAGGTGAATAAACATTTTGATGAATTTGAAGATGAAAGTGGAGGGATAAAACTTTATCAATTTAGACAGGATCTGAATGACTATAAAAATAATAAGGTCTATTCCTGGTTTAAACAAAAACCAAATCAAAATAGAAAAGGTTTTATTTATAACTTAGACTCAGACTCATCACTCAGCACAACAGATAGTGAAACAGATGTTCAGTATTCAACCGTCCAAAGTGATGGCCCTTTTTTAGGATGGCATGGCAGGTTCAGAGGGAGTGGAAGATGCCAGTGTCAGGCAGGATCAGATGTGGATACCAATTCACAAGGGCAGACATAGACAGAGACAGAAGAAAAGACCCAGAGGAAGGAGGCTCACAGACAGGGAAAACTGAAGAAAATACAGAGACAATAGGAAAAAAAGAACAGAAGAGACAAACAAAAAGACTTGAGAACAGGTCTCAGCAGAAAATATAGTTTTCAATCTATCAAATAGAGTTCTTACTGAGTCATACATTTCATTACTAGAGAGGGGATTGTCATTTTGCCCACTTGAGAATTTACAGAAATTTGATATAAAGTTAGAACTGAACCAATTTTTTTAGAAAACTTAAACAGTATTTTGAGGTGTTACCTATGGATCCTTCAAATAAAGAAATTGCAGAAAAGAAGAAAAATGTTGAGCCAATGTTTAAGACTAAAATCAATGTTTTTTCCACCAAGCAATATTCCACAAAATATAAAGACATACATGACAGCAGCCAATAAGGATGTAAACAAATTGTTTAAACAAGTACTGCAAAAAGATAGAAGAAGTAATTCAATTTGACAGTGAATTAATTTTCAGCATTGAGGTCACTGAAGAATGATCATATGATTATTATAAAGAAAGCTGATAAGGGAGGGTGATAGTAACTGAAATTATGAATCATATCAGAAGAAATGCCATAACATGTTAGCAGATGAGGGAACTTATTTAAAACTAATAGAAAACCCTACTGAAGATATAAAGAATTTGATTGACATGACTCTAGAACCCTGAAGGAAGGGTGGATTTTAGACTGGGAACAAAATGCATTAACAAAAGAATATCCAAGAACTCTAGTTTTATATACACTACCTAAACTACATAAAAATTCCCTGAATCCCCCAGGCAGATTGATTGTTTTGGGGTTGGGATTGGTGTTGGAGCCACTTTCCATTTGTGTGGACTTCACAGAAGAGATTTTGTGGAAGAAACTAGATCTTATTTAAGAGATAGCTCAGACCTAATAAAGATGTTTGAGAATTTAGAACTCACAGAACAGGAAATGTTACGAGCATAGTTAGTGACCTGGGATGTAAAAGATTTATATACATCGATACCACATAACTTAGGATGTGAGAGTTTAGCTAAAATGTTAAAAGATAAAATAACTGAGACTAAGCCTCCAAATGAGTTTTTGCTCAGACTTGCAGAGATTGTGCTAACACATAATTATTTTGTGTTTGAAAAAACCTTTTATGCACAAATAAGACGGACGGCAATGAGGACGAGTATGGTTCTATCATATGCAAATGTACATATAGATGATTTTGAATCACTATTTATTTACAGTAATAATCCTTCCTCAGAAAACATGTTATTGTGGAAGCATTTTATAGACAATATCATAGTAATGTGGATGGCCACAGGAACAGAATTAGATGATTTTCATGTATTTCTGAACACTAGAACTGAGCAATTAAAGTTTTGTTAGAAATCAGGATTTAGAAATTATTTTGTTCCTGGATTTAGTAATTTTTTAAGAAAGAAACTAGATTTTGCATGAAATCACATTGGAAAGAGACTGATACAACTACTGGTTTATGAGCTACAGGTTTCCATCCCAAGTCTTTGGTTGATTTCAATTATGTATAGCCAGATGCTCAGAGCAAAAAGAAATAGTAGTCAAGATAAGGATCATCTGGTTACAGTACAAGAAATATAAAACAGGTGTTTAAATTAAGACTATAAACATCACTTGTTGAAGAATGCCAAAAATAAAACTGATGAGAAAGATAGAAAAACACTACTGACACCTAACTTGGATAAAGAGAAAAGAAAGGAAAACAGAATTATTTTAATAATTAAATACAATGATGAATTGTATGAGATTTAAGAAATTGTTAAGAAACATTGGAACATTTTACAGGCCCAAGCAACTGGTGAAAAAGTGTTTGCAATGCATCCACTAGTGGTGGCAAAAAAGGTAAAGTCCTTACGGGACAGAATAGCACATTCAGAACATAAGGTACCTAAACCACCATGGGTTAGTGTATTCACAAGTGCTGATCTGAAAATATTTTTTTCTCATGGGCATTGTGTCTATTGTAATAATTTGCAAAGATTGAAAAGTATTAGGAATGTAGCTACAGATCAGGATATATTTTTTTAAACTTTATTTTTATAGAGGAAATACTTATCATTAGGATTATGCAATCCTGTTCTCAAGCTAGTCCTGTGTATGACTCGTTAAGTTACTTCTAAACATATAACAAATAATATGACACAAAATAAATACAATAGATATAGAAATTAAAGACTTTGTTATGTGTCAATCAACAGGAGTAGTATATGGCATTAAGTGCTCTTGTGACCAATTGTGTATATATATATATATATATATATATAGGGAAATGGAAAGAATACTTAAAACACAGATTGGTGAGCACAAGGGATATATAAGAAGGGGAGATATGATTGCAATGAGGCACTCCAAGGTGTGTGTTATTATGTAATAACATCACTCCTGAGGTAGTGAAAGTGCTTGGCTTTATCTTGTGCTTCGACCCACCCCAGGAGTGACACTATTACATGATAAAACACAAATTGGAGTGCATTATTGCTTAAGTATGTTCTGAATGATGGAATCAATTGGATGCCATTATTTTAAATTTTTCTACCCTACTTTGGGCTCTTGAACTAGTTTGTAATAACTAGAGTGGATTATATAACAGTGTAATTTAAATGATGTTGCACTTCCCCTTACTGAATAACATCCCACCTATGTTATTTGAAACTGGTTTTGGTAATTTGAAAATTATAATTAGGTATAAATAGAAAGCTGGTTTATAGTTCTATGAGATACTGATGGAGTGCTCCATGATTTTAATTTAAAGACAGAATAAAATAATGGACTTCTAGACAATGAAAAATTACAGAAGTAATTTACTTAATGTAATTCTGGATGCAAGCATCTCTGCCGAATTCCAGATCTGAACTCCACTACTTCAGAAGCTACTTTCAACCATGAACACCGTTTACTAACTGTGTAATTGGTTCGAGTTGGAGGACATGCTTTAAACTTCAATATAGCTGGTATGTAAAGGAGTTTTAGAAAGGCTGTATTATAAGATGGAAAAGCAAAATAGACTTTGGAAATGAAATATAAAATGCTTTGTTTGTAGATGTAATTGAACTTAATGGATGGTTGCAGCACTGAATTTTAAGCGACCCCTCTGAAGTACGGTGAGTGGTTTCAAGTTGATTTAAAAAATGCCTTACCAGTGTTTTAGACTGATTAAAATAATATGTGGATTATGCTACAGTCTAGCTAAAGGAAATAAAGTAGTGACCAAAAGTAGCAGATGATCGATGGTGCTGTTTGATTTATATTTTAATGTACATTACACTTCAGACTAGTGAACAAAATTACTGAAAGATGAATAGAAATAGAATAATGGCACAGAATGCAGTGCCACTATAAGTTTTTAGCACCATCATTACTGAATGTTAAGAAAAAATATTTGTTGGCATCTGAGAATCTATGACATGGTGATATTATTTTTTATATACTGTAATCTTTTGTTTAGAATACATAACCAGACTACCTGAGGAAGGGGAAATAGTATTCCCCACAACATAGGACTTTGTGAGCTGGAAGGAATATTATAAAATGAAAATAAATATTTTTTGAATATATTTGGTGAGCAGACCCATTTTTCCAATCTGTGTTGTTCAAGGAAAAAGAATGAATACTATGTGGCACAATGGAAACACATTTTTTCAGAAGGCATAGCAGCATCAGAGGTTAGAGGACAGGGAAATATTTATCTTGTTGGTAGTGGCTGTGGAGGTCTTTCCCCTGCAACGTAGTGGAGACCTGCAGTGAGCAATTTGTGATAGCACTTTGCAGCATCAGAGGTAAAAGGGAAGGAATAGGGTCAGTACTTTTCAAGTTATAACCCTACAGTGGAGTGGAGCAGTCAACTCCATACACAGTTCTGGACTTAAAATATATTGTGGATTATGAAACTGAAACCTACAGCAATAAGTAATCATTACTGTTTATGTGGGGCACTAAGGAGCTACACTGGGCACTCGAGTTGTTTTTTGGCCCACCCTTCCACCCTCCTCCACCTCACATATTAAATGCTCAGTTAAAAGAGATGGAGCATTTAGGTTAACCAATTCAATTAGGTACAAGGATGATCATTGTAAATTCAACCAAATATTTAAAGCTATAAAGGACCGTTTTTTAGGGATCTAAATTATATTCTGTAAATATTATATTGCAAAACTGTTTTTGGCTGGGCATAGATTTTTATAAGAAAAGAAAGGACAGAGGGATAAGAAAAGTGTATGATAATATTAGATTTAAGAAAATATTAGTAACTTTTTAATTACAATATAGCTTAAACAGACAGATAGCATATACTTTTTTTTAGATATTCATTGTACTGGTGGAACATGAACAAAACCAGAAATTGACTAAGGCAGGATGCATGGGGGTGTGATGGGCTTCCTTCTGAGAGTGTGGGGGAAGCTGGTGGGGGAATAGAGAGATGGGTAGGGTGGTAGGCTGTAACAACTGGGGATCACCAATCTTTCTTAGAATTTAGTGGAGAGCAGGGGGTTGTTTGGTGTGCAGGCAAATAATGCAGCTTAAAATGAAATCAGAGTTCTACAGGAGGCACTAAGGAGGGAACGGTGGACTGCAGTGCATAACAATCCAAAAGGTGGAGTAAGTAGATGGGGAACTGAGGATAAAGGACAACAAGAACAGATAAGGGGAAGGAGCAGGAAAAGGGTGTTGGATATGGAACCGAGACAGGGGGATACAGGTCAGGAGTCAAAAGAGAGCTGAAAAGGGAAGAATGGAGGATGGTAGGAAGGAGGAAATAACAGACATAGAAGCAGTAGTGAGGAGGGCTGGTAATAGGGAAGTGGAAGAATGTGGTAGTGAGGGGAGTTGAAATATCGATTCGCAGTACTGGCAGGATGTGGTGATGTGACAGAGAGTGTGATTGAAGGAAGAACTAAAAAAGACTGGAGGAACATGGAATGGGCAGGAGAACAACTGGGGCTGATTCAACAGGGGCGGAGGGTGAACAACCATGCTGGAGGATGAAGGAAAGCCTAGTGGAAGGGATTAAGGGAGACCAGAGAATGTGGCTTATGGAAAAGAGGGTGGAATCCTAGTGCTGGAAGACTCACTACTAAAAGGAGTCAGATGGGGAAGCAAGGGAGAGAGGCATAGTCACATATGAGTGGATGCCATGCCAGGAATGACAGAAGAAAGGGTGGGTCAGACTGTTCTAAAGTTTGCTAGGAGGGGTAGGTTGAAACCACATTTCGTTCTGCATGTGGGGACAATTGACCTAGCAAGAAAGACAATAGAGGTAGTTCAGGGGAGGTTTAAGGATCTAAGATCAATATTTCAGGAGGCAGAAAGGTAAGTAGCTTTCTCAGAAGTACTTCCAGTGCAAGGGTGGGCACTGCAAGGAAACTGAGGATAGAGGAATTTAACAAATGGCTAAGAACCTTGTGCTAGTCCAAAGGTTATGGGCTGGTAGGTGAGTGGGGAGGGACATGGGAGGACAGCGATCTCTATGGTAAGGAAAGACTTCACCTAAGTGAGGAGGGCAAGAAGGTAGTGAAGCAGAGAATGGGGGATTACATAGCAAAAGAAGAACATTTGAACTAGGAGCGGGGGAATGGCAAGTGGGCAGGAGGCAGGCAGAATCCACATGAAGGGAAGGGAAGCCAAATGAGCTTACCCTTGTCATGGTAGAAGCAAAAGAAAAAAGGGAGTACTAGCCGAGATGCTAGGAAGGGAGTGCAGGAGGGGGAAGGGGAAGGAAAAAGGGTGGAGGGTGGTCACCTTGAAGACTTGGAGCCTAGGGAACAAAACAGTAGATCTATAGACTCTCATGTCAAAGGGAGGTGGACATGGCAGCCACCACCAAAACATAGGCCACCCATTACCAGGACTGGGATTTGGTGGTACCAGGGTATAAGATATTCCACAGAGATATGGTAAATGGAGGGTGGGCAGCACTGTGTGTGAGAGAAGGACTGAAGTGTGTTCTAGAAGGGAGGATCCTAGTACATAGTCATTATGGATGCAAATACAGGATTCCAAGAATAGGACTCTCAGGATGGGCGTAATGTACAGGCCACCATCTCAGACAGAGGGGTTAGACAGGGAACTAGTGGTACAGATCAGAAGGGAGAGTGGAAAGTGTAGCACAGTGATTGTAGGGGACTTCAACCTGCCAGCAGTGGATTGGAGTACCCCAGCTACCATAAATAGAAAAGAGCAGATACTTCCAGATGCATTCCAGGATAGCTTCTTAATGCAAATGGTCAGCGGGCCATCCAGGTTAAGAAATACCCTAGACCTCGTACTGGCAAATGATGAGTTTGCAAGGGAGCTGGCTGTGGAAGAACGGCTGGCAGGGAGCAACCACCACTCATTGAAAATCGGTAAGGAAGGAGTAGAAACATGTACAAGAGTGTTGGACTTCAGGAAGGGCAACTTCAGGAAGATGGGGAGGTAGTTAAAGGGTATCTACCCAGAATCCAAACCAATATCGCCACTAACCAAAGGTGGGTGGTCATAAACTTGGGGATTGAGGAGGCAACCAAAACATGCATCAGGGTCCAGAGTAAGAGACCTAGGGCCAAGAAACCCAGCTGGTTGATCAAGGAGTCGTGGAGAAAGTAAAAGGAGGGGCACTACCAAGAGGGTGGGTGGGAGGTCAGGCTCAGTGGAGGGGAGGTGACAGATGGGGGAATTACAGAGGGCATGGTACAGGAGGGACTTGGGGCACTGAAGGTGGGCATAGCACCAGGGACAGATGGCAGTCACCCCAGGGTACTGACAGAGCTTGTAGAAATCCTAGTGGGACCCTTGGCAGACCTGTTGAATGCACCCCGGTCTCAGGAAATGCACCTCAGGACTGGAGGATGACTCATGTGGTACTCCTCCATAAGAGCAGTCCTAAAGATGAATCAGGACACTACAGGCCAGTAAGCATCACATCCATCATGAGAACACTGATTGTCACAATCCTGAAGGAGAGGCTGGGTGTCCTTTTGGAGTCCAGTGCACTGTAACACATTAGGTAGCATGGGTTTGTCATGGGCAGATCCTGTTAGATCAACCTGGTGGATTACTATGACTGGGTAACTAGAGTGTTGGACTAGGGCCATGCAGTGGATGTCCTGTTTCTGCACTTCAGTAAGGCATCTGACTCAGTGCCACATGAGAGGCTGGGTAGTAAGCTGGAAGGCATAGGTGCTGGGGCGAAAATGGTGGGATGGGTGATAAACTGGTTACAGGGAAAGCAGCAGAGGTGGTGGTGGGAAGGAGCTCTTATCTCTGAGGGCAGTGACAAGGAGTACCGCAGGGCTCAGTGCAGAGACCAGTGTTGTTTGGGTTGTTCATATCAGACATCTCAATGGGTATCAAGAGCAAAATCAGTTTGTTTGCAGATGACACCAAGATGGGAGCAGTAGTGGATGACCTATGAGTGTGGCATGGGTTGCAGGGTGATCTGTTAAAACTGGAAATCTGGTCGGACACCTGATACTTGCGGTTCAATGCCAAAAAATGCAAGGTGCTACAAACCCAAGCAGGAGCTACCAGCTTGGGGGGGGGTTCAACTAGCTGTGACAGAGGAGGAGAAAAATCTGGGGGCAATTATAATGGGCTCAATGAACAACTCAGCTCAATGTAGAAAGGCATCCACAGAAGCCAACATGCTGGATTGTATTGCTAGAGGTATATCTTCAAGGGCAGGTGATCCTGCCATTGTATATGTCACTGGTTACTCCACACCTGGAGTACTGCACGCAGTACTGGTGCCCATACCTGAAGGGGAACATTAAGTTTCTGGAGGGGGTGCAGTGCTGGGCAACAAAGATGATTCACGGACTAGGGGACATACCCTACATGAGCAGGCTGACGGAGTTGAACATGTACTCACTGGAGGAGATGAGAGATGGGGGGATATGACTGCAACCTTCAAGTACATGAGAAAATAAACAAAACAGGCATGGAGGGACTATTCATGTTAAGGGGTAGGGACACTGAGGTCACTATCTCAGATTGAAGGGGAAGGTTAGAGGAAATGAGAAGAGACTTTTATGGGAGAGAGTAGTGTCTGGGTGGAATACATTACTTGTAGAAGTGATATCCTGTAGAACAGTGGACTGCTTCAAAGGGATGGGATAGGTAAGAAGGAGGGTCAAGGAGGGAGGAGGGTAGCTGCAGCATAAGGGTTGCTTGCTGCATACTCCAGCAGAGTTGATAGACCATAAGGCCTTTATTTGCTGGCAAATTTGTGTGTTTGTATGTTTGTAAATGATAGAAGCTGTAGAGACAAAGGATAATAAAACATTTTAGTCTTTAGTGGTGTCAGGCTGTAAGGAATTGATGTCAGAAGTAGAAAACTATGTCTCAGCAGAAGACTGGGTCAAATATTTCTCACAAGTAATGTTAACTTTTTGATTCTGATTCAACTTTTGGAAGCAGCAGCTAGCAGCTGAAAGGGAGCTAGCATTTACTTTTAAAAGCACCCATTTTGGAGAGTGAAGCTAGCAACTGAAAGGGAGCTAGCATTTGCTTTTAAGAGTACCTCATTTTGGACAAGAAGAGAGGAGTCAGCTAAATCTCCCCTCTCCCATCATTTGACTGCTAACAGCTACTGCTAAGGGGTGGTAATAGTAGGGCTCCAAAAGGAAGACACCAGTGAGAACAGGAAGAGAGGATAGAGACAACACAGTGAAAGGAGAAAGAAACTGTGATGCCTACAAGTCGAGAGGAAAACAGACATGGATATCCAGATCTGACTGAGCTATGAAGGGCTGGTAGAGAGGCAGACACTCTAGAGACTGAGGTGCACCTTCTGCAAGACAGTTGCAGATCTATTGAGGAGCTATGGCAGGCATGATAAGAGATCATGAGGCTGCAGAGGAGACTGGATTGGGATGCTCCACCACCCCTTACCCACCCGTGGGTCTTGGGGATGAAGGGTAGTGAGAGGGGCAGCGGGAACCTAGAGCTGAGATGGGCACGCTAGCCACATGCTATCCACATGCAGAATTGTTTCACCCCTGACAGGCACAAAGTGAGGAAAAGGGAAGAGTCAAGCTGGACAAACCTGATACAAGAAAGCAAGAAGGAGGTACAAGGAAGGGGAGGACGAATACACAGAGCAACAGGGGGATTCTGGTCATGGAAGACTCTATGTTGTGTGAAATGGAGGCACAGTCCATCTGTGTGAAGGAAGCTGAAACCATGGTGAAATGCATGCCAGGAGCATCTGCAAGGAGAGCTAAGGACAGTTGGTGAGAAGAGATCAAGATTTTGTGGGAATCATTGTCCACCTTGGGACAAATGACATATCAAATAGGACTGTGGAAGAAGCCAAAGCAGATATGAAGTCCATAGGAGAGAGCATAAAGTAGTACACAACACATCTGTCCTTCTTGGAGGTGTTGCCAGTTTGAAGGAAGGGCAGAGGTGAGGACAAAGTCTGGAATGGAGAGATCAGGGAATTGAACTGGTGGCACCGGGGTTGGTGCACAGAAAATGGAATGCACTACATTGGAGACTGGGGCACCTTCTGGAACAGGAAGCATTTCAAGCATGATAGTCTGCCTCTCACCAGAGAATGAGTGGGAGCACCAAGGCAGAAGTTCAAGGTCTTTGGAGGATTTAAACTGGGAGGTCTCCAGCACAGCAAAGAAGACCTAATTGAGGATCACATCAAAATGATAAAAGGTAAGGGATCGGTGAATGGACGAACTCCCTGAAATCAGACTAAAGAAAATGGGTATGGCCATGAGCAAGGAGTGCCATAAGTAAAAAGGTGGGACCTCAAGTAAAATACTGAGGGACAGACACAGAAAAGCGGGCTGGTACTGAGGTTATAGCCGAGGAGAGGCCATGATTGGAAGGCTATGGTAACAGCTGACACCACCATCGGTGGGCTTGTCTCCATTCCCCATAAATCCAAGGAGCACATACACACCCAGAAAGAGAAATGCAGAACCTGAGTATCCGACCACAGAGGTCTTGATTTGCATTCCACAACAAGACAACAACCTCAAAAATCACTGGGGCACAAACAGTAAGTTAGGACTGTCCAAGAAGAAGGTGCAGACTCATACCGAAGGGGCTGCACATTCCTGGAAGGTGATGGTTGCAAATGCTAGAAACCTTGCAACCAAACTTTCTGAACTCACAGCCATCATGGTAGTAGAAAGATTGCACTGGGTCACTGTGACAGAAACGTGGTTCACAGAAAAGCACGGCTGGGACATGGCTATACCTGGATACAATCTGTTTAGATAGGATAGGCAGCGGCAAAGAGGAGGAGGAGTAGCCATTTACATTTGAGAAAACAAAGAAGCCACAGAGGTACAGAGTCACCCTTGGGACACCGAGTCACTGTAGCTAATTATAGATACAGGAAATGGAAAAACCTTCAGGATCAGCATCATATGCAGAACTCCAAATCAAGGACAGAAAAGGGACAATGACCTGATAGAAGAAATACACAAAATGACTCATAGAGGACAGGTGAATCTGATGGGGACTTCAGCCTTCCAGATAAAAACCAGAGTACACTAACAGCAGCAAGAAGAAGAAGTAGGGATTTCTTATTGGCACTACAGGGAGTAGGGCTAAGTCAACTGATCAAAACACCAACGAGAGGAGATGCCATACCTGACCTGGTCCTCACAAGCCCTGAGAGGGTCAAGGAACTCGATGTGGGATGCCATATGGGTAGCAGTGACCATCACATGGTTAGCTTTATGGTGAACATAACTGAGGAAACGTGCCACTCCAAAATAAAAGAACTAGATTTTAAAAAGGCGGAGTCTAACCAAAAGAGGACCAATATAAGAAATTACTTAGTTTATCTATAAATGGATGAGGTCGCGGACTAGTGGGAAAACTTAAGAAAGCAATCCAGACAGTCACTGACCAATGTGCCAGAAGGGTTATCAAAGTGAAAAGAAAATGAAACCCCTTATGGTTTTCAAAAGAAGTAGCAAAAATTGTGCAAGAAAATGGAAGGCATTCAAGCTATACCAAGAAACAAACAAGACGACTGGGTGTCGTACAAGGAGAAATGAAAGAAGCCAGCAAAAAATAAGGCAGGCAAAAGCGCAGACAGAAGCAAGTACAGCAGACAGGACAAAGAAAGGAGACAAATCCTTCTTTAGATACAGCTGGGAAAGAAGGAAGGCAAAAGTGGTATAGTCAAAATTACAACTCAGAGAGGGAAAAAAACAGAAG
The DNA here is from genome assembly GCA_016271365.2 of Neoceratodus forsteri. Lineage (NCBI taxonomy): Eukaryota > Metazoa > Chordata > Ceratodontiformes > Ceratodontidae > Neoceratodus > Neoceratodus forsteri. Next base: position 184,854,619 of record CM057455.1, read on the forward strand.
ATGACCCAGAAAAAGCAGAATTCCTGAACAAGTACTTCTACTCGATATTTACTGAGGAGAACCCTGGGGATGGCCAAGAAATGGCAAAACATAGCACCCCTGTTCAGGGAGTTGATACTAGCCCTTCACAGGAACTGAAGTACTGGAGGCACTAAATAAACTGCAAGTTGACAAGTTCATGTGCCAGATGAGATGCACCCCAGAACCTTAAAAGAACTGAGATTAAAATTGACTGCTCCACTGCAAACTATTTACCAAATCCCTAAAGAGTGGGAGGTACCCAAAGATTGGAAAAGGGCAATCATGGTCCCCTCCACAAATTAGCACCAGGGAGGAATCTGGAAATTACAGACCCGTAAGCCTCACATCCATAGTGGGAAGTTCATGGAGACAGTACTCAAACAGAGGATCATGGCATTTCTAGAGGATAGCAGCCATCATAACTGGCTCTCTCCCTCTGCCACCAGACTTTACTATCTGGGCTGCCTCTCGACTCCATCCTTAGACTTGACAGACGGCATCCTTAACTGAACTGCTTCAGTCCGCCTTCTCCACGTGGGCTGAGATCATCAGATAAATCCTCCTGAAAGTACCCCGCTGCGTGCACTCAAAAGGGTCTGGTGCGTTCGGTACACTGCCCCACAAATGTGAAACTGCTGCCGCTTGATCTTAGACAACATCACACACATGCTCTTAGCTTAGGCTACTCGACCACCTTGTTTCAACGGACCAATGTGCCTGCTATGACCACCTGAGCCTGTTTGTTTCAATGGACCAATGTGCCTGCTATGACCCCACCTGAGCCTGTCCTACCACCCCCTTGCTCCTGCCCCATCCTCCCCCCTATGCTAGACCCTCTCTCCATACACCCACTCTCCCTCCTATATCTGACTTACCCTATCTAGCTATTGGTTGACTACACTAACTTCTTGATATATGTTGCCCTATGCACTCTTAATGATTATAACTTCTTGGTTATGAAGCCTATTTCACTATTCAATGTATGTGTTATATGTAAGTAGACCTTACTGTTATAATGTCTGCACCTTGCCTTTTGCCCTTCACACTGTTTTGCCTGTTAACTGCTGTTTAAACTGTTACTTAAATATTTAGCTGACGATTTCTGTGTACTAGGTACTGGCAAAGCTAAGGACTCAGCCTCTCCCCTCCCTACCCCCTTTATTTTCCTCCCCTGGTTTTCCGGCCCAGCTCCACTCCTTTTTCTCCCCTCCTTCCTACATTTTTTCCTCCTAAAACCTGCCATTGTGCTGCTGCGACGCCCGCCTATGGACCCATCACCAGGATGTTTCAATCAGCTTCCATTGCCGGTGGACCACCGTAACCCCCCCCTTACCCTGACTGAGCACCGATCCCGCACCTGGGAACAGAACCATGATCCCGGGCACTTGCCGCACTTTCGGCTGCTGAAGCCACTCACCTGCCATATTTCACCCCTCTGACTCTCTCCAGCTGGCGAGCAGTTCCATGAACCCGTCTCCTCTTGCAGCCTTCTGCCGCTAAAGCTGCAAAGTCCCTTCACCCTGACTGATACCTCAACCCTGCCTTGTAACTGAACCTGTGACACTTTTTTTCTCCCTGGCGGCCGTTGCCGCAAGGTTGCCATTTTCACTTCCCACCAGTCTGCGGACCCATGAGTCCGGTTACAAGTCCCTACCTTCAGCCTTCCCCACCCTTGCTACTGTCCTCCCAGGTTTGTCTGGCATGGCCAGCCCAACTCTGCTTCCTCTTGTCCCCTCTTTTCCTCCTACAACCTCCATGTGCCGCTACCATGCCCCTCTACAGACCCGCTACAGGGGGACCTCATCCAGCTCCCATTACTGCTTGACTGCCGTAATCCCCCCCTTACCCCGACTGTGCACCGTTCCCATGCCCAGATGCAGAACCACTAGCCCGGGCACTTCCTGCACTCTCGACCGCTCTTTCTGCCGCATCTCACCCCCGACCCCCGCTTTTCGGCCACTCGCATAACGGTCAGCGGTTCCATGAGCCCGGTCCCCTACAACAGCCTTCTGCCACAAAAACCGTTAAACTCCCTTGCACCCCGACTGAAACGACGCTTCCATTACCCGTAACAGTACCAGTGGCCCAGACACTCTTTTCTTACTTTCGCCACTGATGCTGCAAGGTTGCTTCTCTCATCCCACCCACCCTCTGTCTATATACCTCACCGTTGGCGGACCCACAGTCCGGTTCCTAGTCCGCTCTCTACCGCTAATGCTGCCAGACAGCTGTCCCTACTAACTCTCATGGATCCCTAGCCCCTCCTTCACCATGTCCCTTTTTCTCCCCTCACCTTACCTGCCTGTACATTAGGTCTGTCCTGATACCAGTACCCATTCTCTCTTGCTACCTGTAAACTGTAAATCAGTTGTCACACTTTGACCTGTAACCCTGCCTCACTGTCTTTGAAACTGTACTTTTATATTGTTGCTGTGCCTCTTTGTATTTAAACTGTACTCTATATTGTTACTGTGCCTCCAGGGTCGTGCCTGAAAATAGTCACCTGTTGGCTAGAGCACTTACCCGGTTAACAAAACTAAATAAATAAATAAATAAATAAACAACCACAAGCAGGATGATTTCAGAGTGGGTAGGTCATGACAGACAAAACTGACTGAGTTTTTTGACTGTGTTACAAATGTTATAGATGATGGCAGAGAGTTAGATGTGGTCTACTTGGACTTTAGCAAGAACATGGACTGGCTCTCTAGTTCCTATAAACCTCTAAAAGGCCTGTGCGACAAACTCAGGTACACACAGCTTATACCAGAAATCACTCACCCCAACTCAAAGAATTATGCAACTAGTACACATTTCTCAACCTCATCTTAGTAAACAAACCCCATCTATAGAGCCATGCCGGAGTACCCTTCAATGACATCAGTGACCACAGTGAAATAGCCTGTGCTCACTCTGCCCCTAAATCTCTATCCTCCTCCATGTTTATCCTAAAAAGGAACTGACAAAACTTTGACCTTTGTAATTATTAGTAGACCTTAACAATATTCATTGGCAAGATGTCTACCTTGCATCCTCAGTGAATAAACAGTAGCCTTTGAGATCATCCAAAAACTGGTAAAAGGCATCATTGACAAACATGCACCCCTGACCAAATCTCATAACAGGAAGAGTTTCTGCCCCTGGTTTTCAGCTGAGCTGTAGTCTGCTCTTCATAGTTGAAATGCTCTGTGGAAAAGGGTCAGAAAAAACAAGGATCCAGTGGACAGGACAGGAAATTAAGGAATTAATGCACCAAAATTGTAAGGGCCGTTAAACCAAGTTTCTTCCAATCTAAATTAGCCTCAGATGCCAGTGATTCTGCCACCTTCTGGAAAACTTTAAACGAAGTTAGAGGTCACCGTTCAGTTAATAGTCTCCCTTCCAAGATTGCATCCAGTAGTACAATTACAACTGATGGGCAGTGCATTAACTTACTAAATAATCATTTTGCTATGGGGGCCACATTCGACACATCCATAGCAAATAAACTTCATCAAGAGACCTTGATTCTACAGATGCTAGACCTCTCAACAAGGCTCCATGTCAGAGCCCAAGTTCTCTTTCAGCCCTGTTATATAAAAACAGGGAGAACCTTCTCCTGTACCTTTACACCATGAAAAGTGCAGGAGTGGATACTTAGATCCTTTCTTCCGAAAATAAGCTATCACACCCTAACTGCATCTATTGTCCATTTATTTAACATGTCGCTAGCCCACAGTGAAATCCCCTTAGTATGGAACAAATTCATTAAGCCCCCTCCTAAAATAATCCACACAAGAGTGTTAAAGCAGGGGTACCTGAGCTACTAAAGACACACCTAAGCCACCTGGACTGGACACCAGTCGACTCTGCCATTGATGTAAACCAAGCCTTAGACCTTTTCATCAGCCACTTCACTGCAGCCTGCAATATCTTTGCACCTCTCAAAATGCTGAAGGTCAGGGGCAGAGCTAACCCCAATCTGATCACTTTACTCAAACAGAGGGATCATCTCTGACACTGTGCCCATGCAACATCCAAACCTAGGGATATTCATAAATACAAAGCTGCCAGAAATGAGCGCACGCGGGCAGTTAGGAGAGCCAAAAGCAAATACTTCAAGGAAACTCTCTCCAACTCCTGGGGTGATGGAAAAATTTTGAGTAATTTGAAAGACCTTACAGGCAAGGACCCTAAGTCACCACCCACCATGCTAAACATAAATGGTACACCAACAACTGACCTGTACACCATCACCAACACCTTTAACAATGCGTTCTCCAACTTGGATAGTGTCCTCTCTTCTAATTTCTTTGATGCCCCTCTGGTAGTAACCCTCCTGCAACTACTCCGCTCTACACCCTACCCACAATTCCACTTCAAGGAGATCCCAGTGCATGAAGCCAGAACCTACATTCAGAAGGCCATTCACAATGCAGGCTACAGCAGTGACTCCCTTGACCTGAAGTTGTTAGCACTTGTCCTTGAAGAAGTTCTTGAACCCTTGACAAAGGTCCTCAATCTATCACTAAGGATGTCCCAGTTCCCATCTCGCAGGAAACAGGCGACCATCACACCAGTACACAAAAGTGGAGACAAATCACTGCACTCTAACTACAGACCTATCTCCATCCTCCCTCCATTGTCTAAGGCCCTGGAGCACATCGCCTTAGACCAATTAGTCAAGTACCTGGAAAAATATGACATCCAGTGTTCTGAGCAACATGGTTTCTGAAAAGGGCACAGTACCACCACTGCACTATTAGAATTCACAGGCTTCATCCATACCACACTTGATCAAGGAAACTGTGTAGGGGCAGTATTCATCGACCTTATGAAAGCCTTTGATACTGTGAACCACCCACTCCTACTCAAGCAATTATCAAACATTGGGCTCTCCAATGAAGCACTGCTCTGGTTTTCAAGCTACCTTGGGGAGAGGGTCCAGTGGGTTAGGATTGCCGGTGTTACCTCGGAAGAAAAGCCAGTCCTTTCAGGGGTCCCACAGGGGTCCATCCTGGGGCCACTACTCTTCAGCCTCTTCCTCAACAACCTTCCCAGTGTCTGCCACCAGAAATTACTGCTTTATGCCGATGACGCAGTCATGTTCACCAACTACCAAAACACAGAGCTCCTCGAGAAACAATTACAGCTTGAATTTATGCGCATTGAAGAATGGTTCAAGTCACACAAATTGGTCATGAACTACAGCAAAACAAAGGTTATGACCTTCTACAATGCCAGGAGCAAGTACAAATCCCATGACCTCACCATCCTAAACCAAACAGGGACCTTACTTGAACACATTCCTGATTTTAAATACCTAGGTGTCACATTGGACAGCTCATTGTCCTACCATCAGCACATATATTCTGTCACCAAAGCCACCAACATCTTTATAGGCCTGCTCTACAGGCACAAACATTGCATGACTCCTGACACTCTCCAGTCAGCTATCAACAGCTCTGTCACCTCCATCATCGATTACGGGCTAGCAATCTATGGCTCTGCCTCCGCCTCTGCCCTCCGCAGAATTACAGTTGCACTCAACAAAGCATGCAGGCTGCTAACTGGGGCTGATCGACTTACACACACTTGTGACCTGTACACTCAGGCAGGATGGCTACCTCTCATCAGCCGGATACAGTATCAAACCTGCCTCTTAGCCAAAAAAGTCCTCCTCGGGGTCATGCCCCCGGGCATTGAAAAGCTACTTATTGACCACTACAGCACCCAGAGAACTAGAAGTTCACAACAACTAACCTTCCTTGTCCCCAGATGCCGGACTACCATGGACCAGAGGACCTTGCCCACAGAGCACCACAGTGGTACAATACTCTCAACAAAGAAACTCTTACTGCTGCTGCTCTTGGCCCTTTTAAGAGACATCTCTGACTTCATCTCATTTCAACTAGTCATTGTGACTGCCTGGGGGCCCACCATTCACTGCACCCTACTTCAGTCTTGAAAGATTTTCTCCCGCCTTGCCTCCTTCTACCTGCCTACCCCTTGACCCCTCTTCCTTTTCTCCCAGGGCATTCCTGACTTCTATCCCTCCTCTACCTCCCTTTAGAGTGCTTACCCTCAACCTCTACCCTCCGACAATGGCCTTCCTGCCTGCATATACCCCTTCCTCTCACTTGCAGTGCTTATTTCCAAGATTGCCCTTGGTTGGTTATGTCATGCTACCTAACATTTGGCACATTTTTAATTATTGGAATTTCCTAAACCTCAGTCTCTTGTTATTGTGTAACTATGTATTATTATGTTGACCTTTGTATGTATGTATACCCCCCATTCCTTCAACGTGGAACCTTTGTAAACGAGCAGTTCCTGCTCAAAGGTATTTGTAATCCTAGAGTTCAATAAAATAAAATAAAAATAAAATGGAAAGTGGCAGAGCAACTACAGAACAAATTGTTATTCTCGGTTATGTTTTAGAAAATACGTGATCAGAAAGAAAAGTAAAATTTACATGGTATTTATAGATACAAAGGTTGCATTGACTCTGTTAATAGGCAAATTTTATGTGATATACTATCAAGAAAGGGAATTAACAAGGATCTTTAAGAAATTATAAAATCTTTACGTACTAATAATAGATTAGTGGTGAGGTATAGCAAACAGGGAGATATGACTGGGCAAATTCATGTAAAAACTAGAGTTAAGCAGGGCTGTATATTAGCAACTGACTCTGTTCAACCTTAAAATAGACACATTAGTAGAAGATTTAGAGAGGGTAGCTACTTCACCCACCCCAAAATAAATAGTGTAGATGTGAAAATATTGCTGTTTGCAGATGATACAGTCCTGCTTTCTCAGACTCCACTGGGATTTAGAAGGTCTTGTCAGCGAATGGAAAGTCTTTTAAAACTGGAGTTACAACTGAATACAGAAAAAACTAAAATAATGGAATGGGGGGGGGGAGAGAAAGCCCAAAAAATGGAAAGTAGGAAATAATAACATTGTAGACACCTCAGAATTTCAATATCTTGGAATTACATTAAATAGGAATTTAAATTAGAAGTCCCTTGTAGATAAGTTAAAATCAGCGCTTCAAAGACAATGCTAGGAATTAAAAGATTTGCAAATACTTTTGCAGGTGATTCATATGTGGCCCAGAAGAGGTGTTATGAAGCTAAAGTAAGTTCTCAAATACTATGTGGTGCAGAGGTTTGGGGGCTTGGTACCAACTGTAAAGCTTTGGAAATTATGCAGAACTTGCAACTTAAAAAGCTACTTGGTGTGCCAAAATCATCCCTAAATGCTGCCGTTAGAGTAGAAACTGGAACTCTGCCCCTTACCACAATAATTAAATAAAGGTGTGTAAAGTTTTGTAAAAAAAAATTATGGAATCTCCAGCAGACAGCATTCTGCATCAATGCTGGTTAGAGGATAAACAGGACAGGTCAGAACATAAGAGCAGTTGGTTTAAAATACTGAATAATTAACTAAATAGATGTGGGTTACCATATAATTATAGATATGTAGAACCAATTGACCTAATGAAATTTAAAGAAACTGTCTGTCAGAGACTAGAGGATATGGCAATGCAGCAAGACATACGTAGTATCAGGGACGCATAGGAATATACAACCTATAAGAAAATTAAGCATATTTTTGAAACAGAAAAATATTTAAGGGTGTGTGAAAATGAAAACCAGAGAAGAGACTTGACAATGTTAAGACTGGGGATTCTAGCTAATAGGAGGGCTGTGAGCACAGGAACATCTAATCAACTATGTATAGAAACACAGAAACATAGAAGTTGATGGCAGGTAAGGACTGCAAGGCCCATCCAGTCTGCCCATTTCTTTTTCTACCTTATGAATGTGCCATCAGCCTTTGCTCTGTCAATGGCCTATCTATTCATACTCATCTGTATCAATCAATCAATCAGACTTTATTTAACCAGGCAGTTACATCATTGAGCGAGCTCATTTGCAAGATGGCCCAGGACACACAGAACAATTTCCATTTACAGTTTACGACAACATGTCGAAGCATATCATAGAGAAAAAAAACAGTATAAACATAAATAACATTAGAGGATAATATGATATTGGGAATAAATCTTGATAGCAAGGCAGTATACATACACAGATACACATCATAGGATGTTTGAGTCAACAAAGGAGCGAGGCATGAGAGGGATGGTAGCAGTACATAGGGTACAATGGGAAGGGGATAGAACACATAAGGGGAAGGATGGATAACCCTGCTATGTTAGAGTCCCCAGGTGGGTTGCCATGAGAGGAAAGAAGGAAGGAGCTAGGAGGGGTAGTTGCCCTCATGGGGCTGCCGGCAAACAGGGGAATAGAGAGGTCAGGAGGATCCATAAGCTAAGGATAAATTGAAATTGTGTGCCAACGATTACTGGAAACAGTCACATGCAGTTTTCAGGCAGCTGAAAATTAACTGTTTGAATACATAAGGGCTTGGCAGGAGGGAGAATTTAACAACTTCTTGTGAATTATTCCACAGTGATGGTAGGAAGGAGCTGATGGCAGCTGTGCCATGGTGAGTCCTTGCTCCTGGTAACTTGAGGAGGACAAGGGAGGAATTCCGTGAGCCATATTTGCCAGTTGACCATTTGAACAGATTACAGATGTAGGGTGGGAGTTTGTTGGATAGCACCCTGAAGATCCACATAAGGGCATTTTTTTACCTCCTCAGAGGGAGGGATGGCCAATCTATTGCCTGGTACAACAGGCAGTGATGAGTCCAGAGTGGCATATCAAGTATAGATCTCAATGCTTAATGGTAGAGTGTATCAAGCTTCGAAGTGCATACTGGGGGCAATGGAGGTATAGAACATCTACATAATCAAGCAGGTGTAAAAGGTTGCTTGAACCAGCCGCTCCTGGCTTCAAGGGTGAAAAGATGTTGTATGCGGAAGAATATGCCAAGGCACTGTCTTGATGTTTTGTTAACTCACACAGATGTGCACTGACATTGAGTTTATTATCCAACCAAACTCCCAGATATTTGAAATTATCCACTATGTCCATGGGTTCACCAAGGAGGGTGAAATTTAGGGAGACCAGACATCCCCAAATTATGAGGGGGTACAGGGCAAAAATCATGGCTTTTGTTTTTTTTTTTGCATTGAGCAAAAGCTTGAGATTCAACAGATTATACTGGAGGGTGATAAAGTCTTGCTGTAGCTCCTTATGAGCAATAGATAATGAGGGGTTGGTTGTATAAAGGACTGCATCATCTGCAAAAAGATGAACACTTCCTGTTAGGATGCCAGAGTCAATGCGGTTTATGTAGAGTGCGAACAGGATGAGCTCCAGTATGGAACTGTATGGCACACTTCAGGGCAGAACTTTAAGTGGGGACACTTAAAGTGAAATAAGGAACTTAATCAGGAAACGACAGTCTTGTTACAATTCTTAAGATTTTCAGTGCAGGAAGAGTTTAAACCCTGGGCTAAACATTTGTCACAAATCCTGAAAAAAGTGCAGGTACAGGTTATGTATTTGACCCAGACAGTAAACTGTTTTTTGGTTTTATCTTTTGTGTGCCTTAAAAGGAAATTCCAGACTTTCTCAGGAAGTGATTACACCATAAGCTACTTAATCAGCCAATAGCTTTGGTAACAGACCTGAGAACAATAGTATTATAAGCAAGTGTTTTATAGCAAACTCATCAGAACAGCTAATATTTTTTAAGGCAAGCTACCTCTTGCTGGGAGCTACAATACTGAACATAGGATTTGCAAGAAAGCGAGTTGTGCTCACAACAGAGGGAGGTGAACCTTGCAATTGTCTTTGGTTTGTAGCAGATATTCTACAGGTGGAGGCTACTTCTAACTGAAAGGAGAAATAAGGAACTTAATCAGGAAAAGACAGTCTTGTTACAATTCTTAAGATTTTCAGTGCAGGAAGAGTTTAAACCCTGGGCTAAACATTTGTCACAAATCCTGAAAAAAGTGCAGGTACAGGTTGTGTATTTGACCCAGTCAGTAAACTGTTTTTTGGGTTTATCTTTTGTGTGCCTTAAAAGGAAATTCCAGACTTTCTCAGGAAGTGATTGTGATTGGTTGGCATCCATGGCACTCCAGACATTACCTCATGGGTTTTAGCCCACCTGATAGGCTACTGATGCACATGACCCAGATCAAGCTTCCAGTATATCCAGGTCCCAGAAACCCCTGCTCCAGTTTCGAATCGTGCATCTGATCAGGCAAGAAGCACACCAGGAATCCCTGTTTGCTCCTAGAAGGTAAGACCTTAAACCAGGATTTATATCTCAAAATGATCTTTTCTTCATGCTAAGTCAAAAGGCAGTTACAGCAGCTCCTTCTTGTATTGTGGCCCTGGATTTTTCTTTACCAGGTGCAATATTTTTAGTTAGCTCCTGCCTTAACACCAGATGCTAACAACATGCAACTCTATATAAAGAAATTTATCTGAAAGAGTTGGAACCCCTGCTAACATAAACAAATTTATTTTGCAACTAAACTGTGTGCCAGCGACTTGTTAAAACGCTGCTTAAGCATAAGATGGCCCTATGGGCAGGCCCTGCCTCGAGGCCTAATTTACCTAGCAGAAGGCCTCTCTTTCCTGACCCCCTTAAACCCTACCCGGCGTAGCCGCCACTCAGCACTCCGTGCCTGGCGGCCTAGCGCTCCACTCCTCCTCCTCGTTCTCCCTCCATTCCGGACCCTGCGAGGCCGCGGGGGGGGGCCAGTCGCCCGCTACGGCAAACGCCGACCTCGTGGCGCTCTCTGGGCTCATCGCTCCCATCCGGGAGCATGGAAGGCAGCACCCCTCGTCCCATCACCTCCGCGATGCAGGAGGCCCCGTCCCCCTGTCGCCCTGCCGAGAAGGGGATCCAACCGCGGTCGCTCGCCTCTGTTGGAAGGCAGTTCGAGTGGCTGCGGGGGGGTGGAGGGCATTTTATCCTTAGGCCTGGTGGGCCTACCACAGACCTGGCATCCAACCCACCCTCCTCTCCACTCCAGGACTGCGCTACCTCCGCCCTCGCAGTCGCCTGGACAAAGAGGGAGGGGGGGTTGAGTTTCTCAGCTCCTCACAACCCGGCTTCAGTTTTCTGGGGAAGGCCCTCACCGTAGAGGGAGAGTGAGGAGACTCTCCCTGTCTTGCACACAGCAACCACAGCAGCTCAGCGAGGGAACTGGAGGCACTACAGTGCAGTGGTTTTTTAAGCTCTGAGCTGCAACTCTGGAGACCTGGGCTCGAATCCTACAGCCCAAAGCTTGCATACCTTCTCTCTCCTGGCCCCAACGACCTTGTTTAGGAACAGAGGCAAGGTCCCTCGCCTAACTGATTCTGCTTCCCAACCCTTCTCTCGTGGGGAGCATGGAGGCACTACCACTCCTCCATTCTCCTGGCCTCATGAGGTGGAGTGGGAAGATCCATGGATTCCTCTGTGTTCTTTCTGGGGGTCCCTCCCACAGCGACCCCCACCACCACCACTCCGCCCAAGGCTCCTGCTCTGGTTGCTCCTCCAGGGGCCCCAAACCTACCCCTACCACTCGGGTCCCTCCCATAGCGACCCAAGTAGGTTTCTGATTCTTCTGGTCTCCTTCCCAGTGGCCACGGCTCTCTCCCATAGCAAGCCGTAGCACCAGACTGCAGTCCGGCATTGCAGGGGTCCTCACATAGCACCCCTCAACCCCAGGCGCTCTTCTAACCCAGGGAGTTGTGAGTACAATGTTTTAAAAAAAAAAAAGACAGACACTGCGGGCCACCATTCCGACTCTGTTTCTAAGTATATCTTCTCTCCTTCCAGATGGTGAAAGCAAGGAAATGCTCCACATGCAGCGCCAACCTCCTCCCCCAAACCCCGGGCCCCCTCTGTGCAGCGTGCCTATTGGACGATGACGATTCCTCCCTGGAGCGAACCCCGGCCCTGGCCCCCGACAACCCCGGGCCCAGCAACCCTACGTGGATGGATCTGGGTGCCCTCCTGATCCAGAACCAGCAGGCCGCAGTTGCCATGATGAAGAGCCAACAGAACTTTATACTCAAAATCATGGAGAAGCTGGAGTCCCTCACCCAAAACAGGATGAAGCCAAGCTCAGAACCCGACAAGGCGGGGGGGGCAACCAGAGGATCTTCCAAACCCCGAGGACACCCTTCCAGACATTCCGCGTGACAGTGCGCATGAGGACGGGGAGAGGGATGATGCAGGGGAAGACGATGAAGCGGATTCAGATGCAGAGGATATGGATCTGCAGACGACCCCTTCGCTGACTTCCAAGTTATGCTCATTTGACACGATCCGGGGCTCATGAAAGTCATCAAGGCCACCATGGGCTTTGACACCGAAGACACCGAAGAGAGCAGGCCCGAGTCAAAGCTCGACCCGATGATTCAACTTAGACCTTCAACCACAGAGACTTTTCCTGTATGTCCGGTGATCGAGGACATCTTCAATACTGAATGGCAATCCCCCGAACCGGGCAGGATGCCAAATCACAGGAATCTGGACAGAATGTACCCAGTACAAGGGGAGAAATCGGACGCCTGGTGCAAGGCTCCCACCATCGACCCCCAAGTGGCGGCCCTCAGCAAAAAGACCGTACTTCCATGCGGCATGATAGCCCTCAAGGACCCTATGGATAAGAAGATTGAAGACATGCTCAAGAGGGCATTTGAGATTGAGGGCACCGCTGCTAAGGTGACCACTACAGCCATCTACACGACCCGGGCTCAGATCCGCTGGCTCGAGGAGCTCCAGGAGCAGGCCATCCCTAAGTCTAAGGAGGCAGAACTGTTGGAGTGCACCTTAGATGCGGCAAAATACCTGGCCGAGATGGCGGTAGACACCCCTGCGACTCCAGGCAAGGGCCACCGCCATCACTAAACGTGCCCGTGAGGGCACTGTGGCTGAAACTGTGGACGAGACCATGAGTCAAAGACATTGTTACAAAACTTACCTTCTCGGGAAAGCATATTTTTGGGGAGGGTTGCAGGAGTATTTGAAGCAAAAGGAGGAGGGCAGGGACCTTCTCAAGAGCAAGGCCAAGTTCCCTATCTACCCTCCTCGAGACGGAGGTTTCGGGGAACAGACACACCAACCCGAAGGGATACACACCAACAGGGCGACTCTTGAGGCAGCGCGCCCACCGGCTTCCGTGGCCCATACCTCCCAAACTATCAGCCCTCATCTTTCAGATCCCGGGGCCAAAGAACCGGAGGTCGAGGCAGAGGCTTCAGGGGAAAGTGGCAGTGACTTCCCCCTCCCAAAAGCACAAAGCCAGGACCAGTACCCGCCGGTGGGGCAAAGGCTAACTTCCTTCGCCCACCGCTGGATCAACATGACTTCGGACAGATGGGTACAAGACGTGGTAGCCAAGGGGTACTCCATAGAGCTATCACACGCCCATGTTCCACACAGATTCGTCTCCTCCCCCGTATCCAGGAGAAGGGCGTCCCCACATCAGATCCAACAAATCTTGTCAGAGCTACTTCAGAACAGGGCCATTCAGCCCGTTCCCCTACCGGAGCAGGGGCTGGGGGTTTACTCCATATTCTTCCTAGTACCCAAAAAATCGAGGGAACTCAGGCCCATCCTAGACCTGAAACATCTAAACCGCATGTAGTCTCCCACCATTTCAAGATGGAGACCATCCGATCCACCCTGCAATGCATCCGGTAGGCGACTTCTCACGTCTATAGACCTGAAGGACGTATCTACATATCCCATCATCTGGAAACACAGGCAATTCCTCTGTTTCCACATTCTTGGCCACCACTTCCAATACCAGGCACTACCCTTCAGCCTGTCGTCAGCCCTGAGAGTCTTCTCCAGGTCTCCATAACCCTGGTGGCCAGACTCAGGAAGGGGACTGGACATCATCCCGATCTGGACGACTGGCTCATCTGTGCACGGTCAGAAAACCAAGCACGGATACACACAAAATGTGCCATGCAGGCACTTGAAGACCACAGCTGGGTGGTAAATTGAGAAAAGAGCCATCTCAGCCCCACTCAACAGATCGAGCATCTGGGAGCTCTCATCAACTCGGCCGAGGGGTTGGCAAAACCGTCCCCAGCATGAGTTCACAACTTGATGGAGCTGGCACACCAGATGAGGGCACGCCACCACACCACAATGGGCAAGATAGCTCAGTTGTTGGGCTGTATGACCTCTTGTATAGACCTCGTACCCTGGGCCAGGTGGCACTTGCGCCCGCTACAAAATTACGTCCTGTCGTGGGGAGCACCAAGCGAGCACAATCTTCAGTGCGTGGTACCTCTACCCCATGCAGTGAGATCCTCCTTGACATGGTGGACAATGGAGGGGAATCTGACCAGGGGAGTCCCTCTGGAGCCCCCACGCCCAGTCTCCATAGAGATGGACGCGAGCCTCTCGGGCTGGGGAGCTTGCCTAGGAGACAGAATGGCACAGGGTCTATGGTCACCAGTGGAGGAGAAGCTCTCCATCAACATTCTGGAGATGAGAGCCGTGTCCCATGCCCTGAAGGCTTTCAGGCCCCAGATCCTCGGTCAATCGGTCCTGATCCGTTCCGACAATTGTGTGACGGTGGCCTACATAGCAAAGCAAGGTGGGACCAGGAGCAGAGCCATGATGAAGGAGGCAATGACAGTCCTCAACTGGACTCAGGCTCACCTCACCCATCTGGGCGCTGTCCACCTTGCAGGGAAGCTGAACGTCCACGCAGACTGGCTCAGCAGACAACAGGTACACCCGGGAGAATGGCAATTACACCCGGCCCTATTCTGATGATACAGGCGACATGGGGACCCGTGTCCATGGACCTCATGGCATCACGGGACAACGCCCAGGTCGGGGAGTACTATTCGTGGTTCAGGGACAGCCTCTCACAAGGAACGGATGCCCTGTGGCAAGCCTGGACACGGAGGAACTCCTACATCTTCCCACCACTTCCCCTGATTCCCCAGGTCCTAGCCAAGATTCTGGGAGTCAGGCCACATGGTCATACTGGTGGCACCTTACTGGCCGTTAGGGCCTGGTTCGCAACAGTCTGGGAAATGTCACTAGCCAGCTTCATCACCCCACCGCCAGACATGCTCTCACAGGGGCCAGTGCTCCACCCGACCCCACGGACCCTGAAGCTCACGGCCTGGCTCCTGAGAGGAGGAGACTGAGGGCAACGGGGTACCATGAGTCGGTCATCAGCACCCTGCTTCAGTCCAGACGGGCTTCCACCACTTCCACATACGGGAGGCAATGGGCCATCTTCACCAAGTGGTGCCGGGAACAGGGGGAAAGCGCCCGAGCAGACCGACATGGCCACCATCCTGCTATTCCTCCAGCAAGGGCTGGATAAGGGACTAGCACACTCTTCCCTCAGGGTGCAACTGTCTGCCATAGGAGCGGCCATAGACCTCATTGAGGGATACCCCCCAGGAGCTCATCCCGACACCATTCGCTTCCTGAGGGCAGTAGAGATCCTCTGACCGAGGACTCGACCGACCATCGCACCATGGGACCTCCCAATGGTCCTTGACTCCCTCAAATCGCCGCCTTACGAACCCCTCCGAGAGTCGTACCTGTTCTGGGTTGGCCTCAAGGCATGCTTCTTGGTGGCCATCTGCTCAGCTAGGAGGATCGGAGAACTGGGGGGCCCTATCCTGTGCAGAACCCTACACAGTGTTCACCCCACTAGGGGTTAGTCTGAGAACAGTCCCAGCATTTCAACCAAAGGTCTCCACCAGCTTTCACAGAGGGCAGCCAATCGAGCTGCCCACCTTCCCAAGCGGTTCCCCGCAGGGCCCCAGCGGGCCCCCTCACCACCTCGATGTGGGATCTACCTCTCGGTGTACTTAGCCAGAACCCGTCCCATTCACAAGACAGAGAGCTGTTCATCATCGTAAGGGACAGAGGCAGGGTAATCCTGCCCAAAACCACCATCGCCGGGTGGCTAAGGCGAGTCATCCAGAACGCCTACATGGCAAACCGGGCTGATTCCGCCCCAGGGATCAAGGCTCATTCCACCAGAGCGTCGCCACGTCATGGGCAGAGAGCCAGCGTGTCCTCAGAGGACATTTGTAAGGCAGCCACATGGAGCTCCATACACACGTTCGCAAGACACTACAGGTTGAACAACTACAGGCCATATGGCCCACCTTCACCACCCAGGTCCTAGTGGCAGCATCCTCAACCGTCACCTTAGCTCTCGTCCCACCCGGAAATCTCACTGCTTCTTATCTACCCATGAGGTAATGTCTGGAGTGCCATGGATGCCAACCAATCACAATGGGTATTTACTCACCTGGTAAAGGTGATTGTGTTGGTTGGCATCCATGGCACCCAAGCCCTCCTCTAGAGTGCTCAGAGTGACCAGTTCCAGATTAGGGGTCATCATCCGGTAGACCCACAGGAAAAGATAGCATGACTATGTCAAATGATAAATGACCAGTAGGACCCTCAGGTCCGGGACTAGACTGTAAATAATAGAGGAATAAAGAACAGACCCCAGGGCGTTGTTGCTACTACGTCGTGGTCCGCTTCCTTTGTGTCTCAAGTCATCCCCCTTAGTGCTTCTCTCTCTCTTGGCTGTAACTGCATCGTATGTTTTTTCTTCCTTGTCTTGTGTACTAATTAACCTTATTTCAGCTATGGAAGATTCGAACTGGAGAACAGGGGTTTCTGGGACCTGGATATACTGGAAGCTTGATCTGGGTCATGTGCATCAGTAGCCTATCAGGTGGGCTAAAACCCATGAGGTAATGTCTGGAGTGCCATGGATGCCAACCAACACAATCACCTTTACCAGGTGAGTAAACACCCATTACACCATAAGCTACTTAATCAGCCAATAGCTTTGGTAACAGACCTGAGAACAATAGTATTATGAGCAAGTGTTTTATAGCAAACTTATCAGAACAGCTAATATTTTTTAAGGCAAGCTACCTCTTGCTGGGAGCTACAATACTGAACATAGGATTTGCAAGAAAGCGAGTTGTGCTCACAACAGAGGGAGGTGAACCTTGCAATTGTCTTTGGTTTGTAGCAGATATTCTACAGGTGGAGGCTACTTCTAACTGAAAGGGGAAATAAGGAACTTAATCAGGAAAAGACAGTCTTGTTACAATTCTTAAGATTTTCAGTGCAGGAAGAGTTTAAACCCTGGGCTAACATTTGTCACAAATCCTGAAAAGTGCAGGTACAGGTTGTGTATTTGACCCAGACAGTATACTGTTTTTGGGTTTATCTTTTGTGTGCTTAAAGGAAATTCCAGACTTTCTCAGGAAGTGATTACACCATAAGCTACTTAATCAGCCAATAGCTTTGGTAACAGACCTGAGAACAATAGTATTATAAGCAAGTGTTTTATAGCAAACTCATCAGAACAGCTAATATTTTTTAAGGCAAGCTACCTCTTGCTGGGAGCTACAATACTGAACATAGGATTTGCAAGAAAGCGAGTTGTGCTCACAACAGAGGGAGGTGAACCTTGCAATTGTCTTTGGTTTGTAGCAGATATTCTACAGGTGGAGGCTACTTCTAACTGAAAGGTGAAATAAGGAACTTAATCAGAAAAGACAATCTTGTTACAATTCTTAAGATTTTCAGTGCAGGAAGAGTTTAAAGCACAGCTGACTTATTTTGGGGCTGACTGCTTTCAGAAGCACAAACCACCAGGCTGTTTTGGGGCTAGGGAGGTTTACCTGTGTCTGACTTGGATGTCTGGATTTTCTCTGTTTGATTAGCAGGGATTTGCTCTGTCAAATTGTTGTGTATGGTATCTTGCTGACAGGAAGGCACTCATCGTGGGCGGTGGGTCAGAGATCTTAGCTGATTGTTTTGTGAGGGCACAGTTTAGGCCCAACCCTTCCCACCCTCACCCCACCCACCCTGGAAATAGTTCCTTTATACCTGGGGTTCTGACATCATTTCCTCAAGAGTGCAAGGTGCATGTCAATGTCATATCCTCTCTAGCACACAGCATTGAAAATATAAGCATACACATTGTATAATATATATATTGCTATATAACAAACCAATCACACACACACACAAAAAAAAAGTACATAATCATGTGGGGAGTAGTGCAATGTAATGGATGTGGGGCAGCAGTCTTCCAGGAGACTTTCTGGAGGATGAGATGCTGCCCTTTTTGCAGACAACTCTCTGCCCTGAGGGAGGAATTTGCCCGTCTTCAGGCCACACTGGACAGCAGTAAGAGAACCTTCCCCAGGCCAGACTGGATGGTAAGAAGGGAACCTCCCCCATCCAGGGAGCACCAGAGCCACCACCACTGCCTCAGAGGTTGCAAAGAAAGCACCGCAGTTGGACCACAGTGGGCTCAGGGAGGGTGAGGATGGTGGAAAGAGGCACACCCAGTCAGCTGTTCCACTCCACAATCCATACACCATTCTGGGGGAGCACAGCTCCCCTATGGATGCACCCACAGAGGAGATTAAGGAGGCTGAGGACACCTGTCACAAGGGAGGCCCACAGGAAGGAGGCAGAGGACACCACAAGGAAAGGAAGCAGCTCCTGGTGGGGGACTCAATTATTAGTGGGATAGAACTGGGGGGAGCAGGGAAAACTGAAGTAAGGTGCCTGCCTGGTGCCATGGCTTGGAGGGACAGGAAGCACATCCTCAGGATCACGAGAACAGCTGCACGGGAGTCTGAGCTGGATGTCATTGTCCACCTAGGGACAAATGACTTGGCTCAACATGAGATTAGAGCAGTGCAGAAGGACTTTGTAGAACTGGGGAGGGGCCTAAGACAAGTAGCACACACAGTATCCTTCTCGGAGGTGCTGCCTGTCAATGGCATGAGTGAAGCGAGGGTACTTTGCACCATGCAGTTTAATGAATGGTTGAAAAAATGGTGTGGAACACAGGGGTTTGGCTTCATTGGTGACTGGGGTTCCAACTGGAGGGACACCAGCCTATACTGGCAGGATGGTCTGCATCTGTCCAGGAAGGGAACAAGTCTTTTGAGCAATCGGTTTAAATGCTTCATTGGCAAGCTTTTAAACTAGTCAAGGGGGGAGGCACTGATAAGCAGCAGGAAAATCCCAGCCTCTCCCTACAAAACAGGGTACTAAATGAGAAAAAGACCAAGGTAGAAAGGTCAGTGGGGGATGCTGCAACTGAAGGTAAAGCCATCGAAAATGGAAAGCAATGAGTACCAATGCCCATAGTCTGAGTAACAAGCTTCCTGAATTAGTGGCCTTGATGGAGGAGGAACATCTGGATATCGGGGCAGTCACAGAAACATGGTTCACACAAAACCATGACTGGGATGTAAACATACCAGGATACACTATCTACAGGAGGGACAGAGAGGGTAATAGAGGAGGAGTAGCTCTTTACATAAGGGAAGGAATCAAAGCAGCAGAACAAAAGGGAAAACAGGGAGGAGAAGAAGCACTGTGGGTAAATTTGGAGACTGGCAATGGCACCACAATCTGCACAGGGGTTGTATACAGACCCCCTTCTCAGGGGGAGGAAATGGACAAGGAAATGATAGAAAGTATACTTAGTAAGGCAGAAAAAGGGTAGATATTGCTGATGGGCGATCTGAATATGCCAGATGTTAACTGGAGTGCAGTTGCAGCAGCCACTTCGAAGAGTGGGGTTATTCTAGATGCCCTACAGGGGGCATGCCTTAGACAACCAGTATTGGAGCCCACTTGAGAGGGAGCAATCTTAGACCTGGTTCTCTCAAATGGAGATGAAGAGGATCACAGATGTAGAAGTGGATAGCCATCTGGGAACTAGCGACCATCGAACAGTATGGTTCACAATAAACACAGCAATAGAGTCAAGCATACCACAAAGGCAAAGGTACTGGACTTTAGGAGGGCTGACTTTGCAAAATGGGTGAGTGCCTAAGGAATGCACTAGCAAATGGGCAGGAAGGAGGGTGGAAGAACAATGGGAATAATAAAACTGCCATCACAGAGGTAACTAGCCTTTGTGTGAAGCAAATAAACAAAACTAAACGATGTAAGAAACCACTATGGTTCTCAAAGAAAGTGGCAGTGAAGGTTCAAGAGAAAAGAAAGCTTTCAGGAAGTACAAGGAATCACAGAAGGAGCAGGACAGAGAACTGTATCAGTTAAAGCAAAGGTAGCTGGGAAGGCAGTCAGAACAGCAAAGGCCCAAACTGAGGAAAAGATAGCGAACTCAGTTAAGAAGGGGATAAAACCTTTATAGGTACATCAGGAGTGAAGGAAGACCAAGGGAGGGATAGTGAGGCTTAATAAAGGGGTCGGTTGGTGGGCAGAGGGTGACTGTGAAAAGGCAGAGATACTAAACAAATATTTTTGCTCTGTATTTACAAAGGAAGAGGGAGGTACCTAAAACAAACAGTAGAAACACTCTGGATACCGGGTTGATACCAGCCCATTTACAGAAGAAAGGGTTCTGAAAGAACTCTTAAAACTGAAGGTGGACAAAGCAATGGGGCCTGATGGGATTCATCCCAGAATTCTAAAAAGAACTAAGGTGGAATTAGTGACACCACTGACTACCCTGTTTAACAAATCATGGGAGGATGGGGTGGTACCCGAGGACCGGAGGAGGGCAAATGTGATTCCCCTTCACAAAAGTGGAAGCAAGGCAGAAGCAGGAAACTACAGACCTGTTAGTTTAACCTCAGTGGTAGGGAAAATGATGGAATCACTTCTGAAGGAAAGAATTGTCGAGTATCTAGAGGCCAGAGGGGCACAGGACCCAAGGCAGCATGGATTCACAGTGGGAAGGTCATGCCAGACAAATCTGATAGATTTCTTTGACTGGGTGACCAAAGTAGTAGATCAGGGAGGGGCTGTGGACATGGCCTACCTAGACTTTAGCAAGGCATTGACACAGTCCCACACAAAGATTAATATACAAGTTAGCCAGCCTGGGAGTGGGTCCCAAGATGACAGCCTGGGTAAAGAATTGGCTGGAGAATAGGACACAGAGAGTAATAGTAAATGGAGTCCACTCTGAAGAAAGGGGGGTTACTAGAGGGGTACCGCAGGGTTCAGTATTAGGACCGGTCCTCTTCAATGTCTTTATAAGCGACATTGCAGAGGGACTGGAAGGAAAAGTATGTCTCTTTGCAGATGACACAAAGATCTGCAACAGAGTTGATGCACAAGGTGGGGTGGAAAGGATGAAAAGGGACTTGGCATGGTTAGAGGAATGGTCAAATGTATGGCAGCATAGATTCAATGCTAAGAAGTGCAAGGTAATGCACCTGGGAAACAAAAACACAGGGGAAGAGTACATAATGGGGGGTGAGATACTAACAACAACAAAAATGGAAAGGGACCTGGGGGTAGTCATATCAGATGACCTAAAGGTGGGCAAGCAATGTGAGAGGGCAGAAAGGAGGGCTGGGGGGATACTGGGATGCATAGGGAGAGGCATCACCAGTAAAAAACAGGAAGTTATTATCCCTCTGTACAGACAGCTGGTGAGACCCCATCTGGAGTACTGTGTGCAGTTCTGGAGACCCAGTCTTCGAAAGACATAGACAGGATGGAAGCTGTCCAGAGGAGGGCAACTAAAATGGTGCAGGGTCTGCACCGAAGACATATGAGAGAGACTTAAGGAGCTTAATATGTATAGCCTCGAGGAAAGGAGGAAAGGGGACATGACAGAAACTTTCAAGTACCTCAAGGAATCAACAAAGTCCAAGAGGGTAGCATCTTTCAAAAAGAGGTATGCAAGAACAAGGGCACAATTTGAAGATAGAGGCGGCTCAGAGGTAATTTAAGGAAGTATTTTTCACAGAGAGGGTTGTGGATGCATGGAAGCGGCCTTCCGAGGAAGGAGGTCGTGGAGTTAAAAACAGTGGTGGAATTCAAGCATGCATGGGACAGTAATAAGGCAATTCTAGGGGGTTGGGGTAGAAAGAAGTAGGCTGCTGGTTAACTAGGATCTGCAGCTTATCCAGTAGGCAGGGAAATGGGCAGACTGGGTGGCCCAAGCGGACCTTATCTGCCGACAAATTCTATGTTTCTATGACAGTTCCCCTTGTGTTTTAATTTGTCATCTTCTATTTGTGAGGTAACAAAGGAACCACTTTAATGTGACAGGGGTTAGGCCAATGTTATGCAGAGAATCAAGAAAAATGGAGTGATCAACCATGTCAAATGCTTTGCTGAGATCAAGGAAGAGAGCATAGGTGTGCTGTTTGCTGTCCAGGGCTTTTAACCAGTCATTGATAATATGGCTAGAGCTGACATGGTGCTATGCTTGGTCTAAACCCTAATTGGGCTAAGTTGAGGGTGTTTTCGCAATCCAACTGCTTATTCAATTGTGAGTTGACAATTTTTTCTAATAGTTTGGACAGCACAGGAAGAATCAAGATTGGTCTGTAATTGTTCGAGTCTGTGGGGTCTCCCAACTTGAACAACGAGACAATGTGTGCAATTTTTCAGCTAGATGGAGCTCCCCTTGCATAAGCAAGCAATTAAATAGGTAAGTGATTGGAGCTGTTAGATAATAGAACCCTGCTTTTAGAAAGAAAGTTTCTAATGAATCTGCACCAGCACTCTTTTTGGTATCCAAGGAGAGGAGAAGGTCCTCCACCTGCTTAAAGGATACTGGCAGGAAGTTGAAGTGAGGGCAGCCAGTGCCGAGTGCAGAGGCAGGGCTGGTACATATGCTAGTGGCGCTTGGGGAACACAGTTTGCTGACAGGAGAGGCATCAAATGCAAGGCCTGCAGTAGCAAAATGATTATTGTTGATCGAGGATTGCAGACCTGTCTGTATAAGACTTATTGTTCGCAGTAATCTTGGCTGGGATTGGGGTGGCAGGGCAGTGTCCTTTGACATCTCTCAGGATTTGCCAGAACTTGGCAGAGTAATTTTTATTTTCCTCAAGGGCAGACTAAAAGAACCATGATTTTTTTGGCCCTGACTAGTTTAGTGCAGGCATTCTTGAATACCTGAAAGGAGAGCCAATCTGCATCCGACTGTGACTTTCTTGCCCTTTTCCATAGGGTGTTTCTGGACTGCAAAACCCTTTATAGGGATGGGCTGAACCAGTCAGGTGCCTGTTTTGGGGATTTGACCTTTCTTAGTGGAACATTTTTGTTTATTACCCTTGTTAACAGATCCTGAAAGATGCAGAAGGCTTCGGCCACAGAAGGTGTGAGATAAAAATCCTGCCATATGATATTCCTAAGATCTGTCAGGAAGGCAGGGAGGCATAAATGTTTTAGACTGCACTTTAATTTGTAGGTAGAGATGGAAGGGAGATGTGGGGAACACCTGACACAGGCGACAGTGCAGTGGTCACTCAAATCATTATGAAAGACCCTGTGTGGGAGATGTTATGTGGCATATTGATGAGCATAAGGTCCAATGAGGAACTACGACCAGGTTTTTTTTTTATTAGGTCGGGTAACCTCAAGGGTGATCTGAGTTAACCCATGCTCATCACAGAAATTCTTAAGCCTATTGGCACAGGTGTCATTCCAGTTGAAATTTAGGTCCCCCATAATGACACATTCAGTGCTTGCAATATCCAGGAGGGAATGTTTTGTGTGGCAGTAGACCGAGACCAGCAGCAGGCGGCCTATAGCATGCAGCTACCAATAGGGCCACTCCAGGCAATAGTGTTAACCTGAGGGCAAGACACTCAAATTCTTTGGGCACTGATGTGCATACAATGTTGGTAGTTAGGAATTTGTCCTTGACATATATGGCAACACCACTGCCTCTAGTCGACCTTTCACATCTGTGTAGGTAGTAGCCAGGATGTTGCTTGTTTTGTCAGACATGTTGCTTCTAAGCCATGTTTCCAAGAACAATGCTACATCCGCATAGTGATCAACATCCAGGCCTGGACCTGGTAAATTTTGTTGGCTAGGCTGCATACATTCATATGCAGGAATCTCAACCCACTTAACTGTAGAGCTCCCTGAAGCTGCTAGCAGACTGTGGGGTAACCCACACTGCCTTCACAAAGTAACAGCAGGATTAGCAATTTCCTAAGTCATTTTACAAGAAACCCCAGGAAGGCTTTGCTGATTTACTTAAAAGTAGGCACTGCCTGGGGCAGTAGAATAAGCATTGGAGGGGCAGGGAAGGGTGGTCATAGGAAGTATCACTACCCTAGCAGAGAGGTAGAGGAATCTGCTTGGAGGGTGTTGGGCAGTAGGGGATATGGAATATTCTGCTAGAGTGCAGATTACTGCCTTTAAAGGAAATGGCTGAAAAACGAATGCTACCAGAATTGGCTCTGACATATAGTGAAGTTCTGGCAGATTGTAAGTTTCGTGAGACCATATTAGGCTCCAGGAATAAATGGAGGATGCAGCCAAAGAGGAGGAGGAGGTAGGCTAAGAGTTCCATCTCAGGAATACTGCGTGGCAGTAGATTACAGCACACCAGATTGAAAAAGGAGTAGGATATTTTAACTAGAGGACAAGGTTACCGGGAGCTCTGTGAAAGTGGGACATCTAGGAGAGCAATATAATGAATAACAGGACTATATAGGGGAGCAGGGAGGAAGCTCATGTGGAAGAGAATGGAGTAAGACTAGACTGTCTGGTGAGGAGCAATGCAGAAAGAAGCACAGATGAGGAAAACAGAGGTGATGTCTTTAAGGAGTTGCTGGAGTGCCAAGGGAGTGGCTTAGAGTGCAGCTGTAAGGTGGGGGAGGAGGGCTATTTAATATCATCTGGGGCTGGGGTGGGGGGTGGGGCAAAAAGTGCACTCCTGGAAGAGATTATACTCTCAGGAGTTGAGCAGCTTCCCTGTGCTTCAGTTTAAAAAAAGGCACCACAGGCAGTGCTCCGAGAATGGGCCAATCGCCAAAATGCAGCGAGATGGCCCGGCCAGTGACATGCCCTACGCCGGTTGAATGGTAGCAGAAGTGGGCAAATTCAGTTAAGTTCCCTGACAGCAGCGTACCTGTAGTGTGAACAGCAGGTGCTTCACCACCGGTTCAGGTGGCTACAGCAGCGGGATCGCCCATAGGAGTGGACCTGAAGAATAAACAGGACGCCAGGTTAGCCACACTAAAGGAGCATCAACAGGGGGTTGGGGACTGTATAGATCCCTTATGCCTATCCCATCCCTGTTTAAAGTCCTGCACTGTATTCATATCCACCACTTCCTGAAGTAGGCCATTCCATGTATCCACCACCCTTTCTGTGAAAAAGACCTTCCTCACATTACCCCTTAATCGGTCTCTCTCTAATCTCATGCTGTGTCCTCTTGCCCTGCTATATTTCTTATGTTGAAACATGTTAGACTCTTTCACCTTCTTAATGCCCTTAAGGTGTTTGAATGTTTCGATTATATCACCTATCTCCTTCCTTTGCTCTAGGGTATACATATTGAGCTCCATTAATCTGACCTCATGTTTTCTGATGCAGTCCATGTACCATTTTGGTTACCCTTCTCTGGACTGCCTCAATTTGGTTAATGTCCTTGTAGGTGGTCTCCAGTACTGCACGCAGTACTCCAGATGGGGCCTAACCAGTGTATCTGTGAAACTGTGACAAATCTTACAGTTAACATGTAATACTAGAATGCCCAGCCTTTAAAAATGAAAGAGAACGCTTATTGTCCCCAATGCTTAATAGACTGAGAATGGTGGGGCGAAATGAGAAATTGGAAAGGATGTTAAACTCTGTTTTGTTAGTGGATATTTTTGCTATAGCAAGTTTTGCACAAAAAGTATTATGCAAGCTAAAAGATTCCATATATACAGTAGAATATAAAGGTAACCAGATATCAGCGTGTTATTTGTATACAGCTAATGAAATGGAAAGAGATGTTTTAATTTGTACTTTGGAATGTTATAAAATGTGTTCATTTTTATCTTTGTAACTATTGTGTGTAACAAACAATGTTTTATACATGTTTTCTAGTAACTTAACTGAACTGAACTGAAAGTGGCACATATAGTCCCACTTTTCAAGTCCAGTGACCCCAGTGACCTGAATAATTATAGGCTGATTACCTTAATTCCCATTTCTTCAAACCTGCCCGAAAAAGTCATAAATACCCAGTTAAGAAATCATCTAGACTTGGTACAGTTCCTAAACTCTATGCAATCAGGGTTCAGAAAAAAACATTGCCCAATATCTGCTTTAGCCAAAGTAACCAGTGATTGGCTCCTGGCACTAGACACCAAACACTTCGTTAGCACCTTATTTCTCGACCTGAGGAAGGCCTTTGACACAGTCGACCATGATCAACTGTTGTCTGACCTTCAAGATATCAGACTAGATGCAGCTGTCATTTGGTTCACAGGTTACCTCAAGGGAAGAAAACAGCAAATAAGGAACAAGGAGATATGTCCCTGCTTAAAACACTACCCAGAGGTGTTCCTCAAGGTTCCATCTTATGGCCACCTCTTTTCTTGATACATATTAACAATATTGATGCAGGCATCAGTCAAGCAAGTGTGCACGTGTTTGCTGATGACACTGTTGTGTACGCTGCCGAGTCTACCTTGAACTAGCATGCAGTACATTGCAAATGAATCTAACCCTTCAGCATAACCTCCTGAGTCCCAAATTCCTGTTTAATGGAGTTAGCACTTTATGGGCAGACCAAATTGTCCTGGTGCACCCTTCCCTTTACCTGAAGATGGTGTGCTCAGAGAGGAGGGGAGGAAGGGGAGGTTAGGTGAAGACAGAACAATAGGCAGGCAACAGGAAGGGAGGGGCTAAAGGAGGTACATAAGGGAGTACAGTGGTGGTTCTGCCACTTTTGCTGAAGTTTTAATTTATCTGAAACTGCAGCATGTCAGATTGGCATCGGTTGGAACAGAGGTTTCTGCAAAATCAGGTAAGAAGCAAACAACTATAGTAACCAGAGATGAAGTAAAAGATATATATTGATTAATATAAATATTGTTTAAAGGAGGTTGTTTAAGGAACCAGAAGGTTAGTAGAAATTAAAAAAAAAGAGGTTGGAGGGCTCATTGCAATTTCGAGGATAGGTACACAGGTATAAAAGTTTTTCATGTGTGCCAATGACCAGTAAGCAGTATGTGGTGAAAGTTGGCCAGTGGAGCTTAGAGTCAGGCTGGAAGAGCGACTGTGTGAAGGAGTGAGAGCACCACACGCTTTAGTTTGTTTGGTGGGCGGAGCCTAGTGCACAGATTGTTAAGGGCCTTGCAGCTGTGGGAGACAAGTGACTGGAAAAGGAGAAGCAGTTAATCCTTGGCATAATGCTTGCTTAGTTACCATTGAGCATGGGGACAGAGCCTTTATGTTGTCGACGACCTGAGGGGGCTAGCATGGGGTTGACAGAGATGGCCACATAGCCCAATGGTACATGCCATTACCAGGGTCTGGAAATGAAGGAAGGGTTTGTTAGCCTAGGGGAATCATGGCAGGAGCATGAATAGTTACCCTTGAATGCCGGACAGGGCGAGGGTTTGGAAGGCCAGTGGACAAGTTTAGCGGGTAGACAGATGGAGACGGTCACGTGGCATGATGTCGCATGCCTTTTCCCAATTAATTGAGAAGAGAAAGGGGCTTTGTGTGGGGAGAAGTATGATCTGGGCCATGCAGGTGTACTCAGGAATGCGGACAAAGCTTGGTTGGAGGTTGAGACAGAGGCGCTAAGGGCGGATGTCACACGCCATTGGTAGACCGCCTGCACACTGATCTGGGGATATGTTTGGCCCACGATGGCTGGCTGTGCATAAATATTTTGAATTATTGTTTTTTCTGTGAATTATTTGGTTTTGTACAGATCAAGTGACAAGAGACCCGAGTGACACCACATATTTGGTGTCTGATAATAACTCCAGAAACGGGAGGCTAAGCCACATTTTGGGGGCGAGGGCAAACATGGTGGAAAAGAACTGGAAGGGAAAGAAGGGCAGGTAGATGCCTGGTCAGAAGGACTAGGACCCAATTAAGAGGTGGCTATAAGGCATGACGTCGCATGCCTGAGGAGTACACGGGAAGATGGAGCCCTGAGAAGGGGCATGCAGGGAACAGGAGCAGGTTTTAAAAAAGGGGGAAACAGGGTCCCTGAGAAAGGGGTAGGTAGGCAGGTGGGCAGATATCTCGTATGCACTGAGTGATGGGGCCAAGATGCCACGTGACACAAACCGAGCTAGATCAACCAGACGGGCTGAGTGACACCAGTTGCCACCAGTAGGGCACAACAGGTCACATGCTTGGCCAAATGAGAGGCACAGGGCCAGAGCTAAAAAAAAAAGAAAACAAGGGGGACCTAACAATACAAGGCCTAATTTTGACAGACAATTAATTAAGATTTTGTTTTCTTTTCCTGTTTGGTCAGTGTCTCCACAGCTTTCACAGGTGAACAAGAGGAAATGGCACCAGAAAAGAACAGGCTATCTAAAGAGGATGCCTACAAGGCCATTGTAGAGCTGCAGAGAAGGCTAACAGAATATGGCAGATGGTGGAAGGAGAGGAGCCAGGGAGATCCGGAGAAGCAGAAAGCAGGTAAGGGAAAAGGGCGAGGAAAGTGGCCAGCAGGAGGCCACATGCAGCCCTACTCAGGAGCACAGCCACCATTGGTGGTACCTCCCAGCAGCTAGCCCAGTACTACCACAGCCCTATGTCCCAGTCCCATCAGTACCCCCAAGACTGGGTGGTGGTCCTGCTGGGAACCCAGACCGATCCCTGAACACAATGGTTACACCACAGCCAGTAGTGCAACCGCCATTCCTCCACAGGGTGACAGGTCAGAGTAGCCCAAAGACAGCAGGCCACAAGGAGCAGACAAGGCTCCAGGTAATGTATCCATGGCAGTAGGTGAATGCATAAAAGAATTTATAGGGCAAATTATTTCAGAGATTGGGACGGGGGTGGGCAGATGGAGTCAGTGCTGGCAGAGATTAAGGCGGATACAGAGGCGACAAAGGGGGGAAGGGCTGGAGAATGTAGGAACGTGAACAAGGGATATTGGAGCCCCGAGAATGAGAATAGGGGAGCACATACCACTGGCCACAAAAGAAAAAATATGGAAAGGTGAGTTTGTGGATATATTTGCATTAGTGAGCTTGGAAGCGGTAGCAAAATATGAGGAAATGGAGAACATTGGGAAGCGTGAAATGGCAGCAGCAGTGGTTTTGTTAGGCAAGAAGGAGGACAAATTTACTAACGGAAAGACTTGGATGGTGGTTTGTAGGTTTCGCCATGTACCCAGCTATAGTGCTGGAGAAGAAACCTGAGTTGGGCATTCTACTGGTCACTTACCCCTGATAATAAGATAGGTGAAGGCTAAGGGGGTGGGGTGGATATACTACGATGAATTCTTCCAGCAAAGGATGGCAACTTATGGGGATGTGAGATGAGATACAAAACAACTAGATCTGTGGACAGATTATTTAACTGACCAGTCCACGCCGGAAGGTGAGATGGGGAAATGGGGTGGGGCACTCCAGAAGTGTTGCTGGGGTTACAATAGGGCATTTTGCTCCTGGCTAGAATGCCTTTTTCAGCACGCTTGCTCAAAATGTGGGGGGAACACCCTGGCGAGTAGATGCAGAATGACATGGGCACAAGAGACTCATGAGGCAGGGGGGCAAGGAGCAGGTCAGTAGTTATTTCTGGAAGGGCAAGGATATAGGGGGCAGTCATGGAATAGAGGGGGAAGAGGCAGAGTGCATGCAAATAGGGGGGCCCAGACTTATTAACTGCAGTAAACAAGAAAGGGATGGGGGTAGTAGAAATAAGGGGAAGGGGGCAGGACATCAGTTCCAAGAAGCAAGAATGCCCATCAAGATAGAAATGTGGGAAAAGTGGCTAGAAAGATACCCAGAAAGGGAGGTGGTGGAGTAAATTAAAAAAGGGTTTAAGAACGGTTTCCCATTGCAGTGTGAAGGCCCAAGGCAAGCAAGAGAGGTGAACAACCTAGGCTCAGTTAAAGGGGAAGGAGGACATTTTAAGACAGAAAATAGAAAAGGAAAAGGCAGCTGGTAGAGTTGAAGGTCCATATGCTAACCCACCATTACAGAACATGATAATCTTCCTTTGGGCTTGGTCCCCAAAAAGGCAGGGAGAACACAGGGTGATCCACCATTTGTCATTTCAGAAGGGGACTCAGTGAATGATTTCATAAGTGTGAGCATAGCAAAGTGACATGCCACATTAGAAAGGGCAGTTCGGATTATATGAGCAACTGCTGATGCATGGATGGCCAAGATGGATATAGAGTAAGCTTTCAGGTTGCTTCCATTTAGGTGATATGAATAATATACTTACTAACACTTGGTTAGAGATTACTTTTAAAGGTTTTGTTATTATACAAGCATTTTTCTCATTATTATGCTTTGCTGCCTACGGCGCACACTATGCCAACACCATGAGCAGTGTGTTGAGTCTGTAAATGACCCCTGCCCCTCACCCAGTTCCTCATTTTTCCGTGTTGCCCTTTGTGAGGCAACAAGGGAATGTTACAAAGGTCCATGCACCCTAATTGGTGCCACCAGAGGTACACCATAGACAGCTAGCAATTAGGCATATGTTATACTAACATAAAGGGCTAAGGGCATCTACCGTATAAGAGTAGCTGTCAGAGTATGTATGCATATTATTGTTATACACTTTACTTTCTAATATAGACATGTATTTTTTGCTTACAAGATGTTAGGACATCTGTGTCATTGTAATGATTATGATATATGAGTCGGCATTGCCATCTTCTGATGATTTGCATTACTACACAGCTATGTACAAACTGTACTTCTATTGTTCTTACAAAGTGATGACTACTACAAAATTGTATAATGTTATCTTGGACTGAGGAGTCACCTCTAATTTAGCCAATAGGGCTAATTTCTGTAACTAGAAATGCTTCTATCTTGCAGTAACCATGGTAATTATCATAGGTAAATAATGTAAGACATTATAGCTTATACCTCGGAGACCCCAAGAGACACAGAGATTCCTTGAGGTATAGGGAACGCTTAGCACTGGCTCCCAGTTCCTATTGTTAAGAACTGCTTAGGGCAACTGTAATTATCCTTTGTAGTAATCAATAAGCTTTTATTACTCTTATGCAATGTGTTTGTGATTCCTTGCTTGCCCACCAGTATTGCCAAGAACCTGAGAGTGAAGTTTAGACCTCTTGACAAGATGCAGAGAACTCACAGTAATAAAACTTTGGAGTTTACTGACGGACATATCTTTATCTTTGATGCGCTTGAATGCTCCATATATTTTGATGCTTTCCAATCGAAAGAGTTTACATACTTTAGATTGCTCAGCCTACTGGAAAATTGATTTTACGTGGCCTTGTTTATTCATATGTTGTTTTTGTAGGGCCACTCTATAGATTGTGGATAGCTCAGTGAATGCATTTTGAATATCTAGTGTTTTTTTTTTGGCTAGGAACAAGAAAAGAACAGCAAGGGACAGCTTGGTGGAACACCTAATGGAAATAAACTCCAGCCTCCTTGATTGTACCACCCCATCCTATCCACTGTGTTGGGTTGTCGACTCTCTCAAGTCACTCTTCCTCTCTCATCCCCTGCTACGCTGCCACAGCTCCCACTTGAGATTTACTCACTCCCCTCATTTCCTAAGGCTGTAAAGGAATGGGTTCACATTTCTGCTTCTGCAAACATAACTCAGGCACTAAACAGGAATGTATAAATGGGCAGACTGGGTGGGCCAAGTGGTCCTTATCTGGCATCAAAGTCAAAGTCTATGTATAACAAAATATGCTACAGCCTTTTTCTTTTTTTCCCTGTACTTTCCTAATTTTTCAATTGGAATACATGTCTATGTAGGAATTTTCCAGAAAGTTCAGTTTCCTAGCAGATAGATTTTTTTTTTGCCTTGGCACTGGGCATTATAGTGACCATCTGTAAACAAAAAACATTCTGTTAAAAGGGAGTTAACTATCCTGGTTTCACTTGCTCAATATCTAGGGCCCTAAAAAAAACTTATTTAATCCTTTACTGATCCTGCTACTGTACAAATTGTTATTTTTTTTTTTTTTGCATAAAAATGCACTTTGGTAACCTCATCCTCTACGGTTACATTTAAATCAAATCTTCTGTATTACCGCATAAAAGAACTATCCTCTTTCCTTAATAAAAAATATGTAACATGTCTTCCCCATTTGTCATATTTTTATTTTAATTTAACATTTTTTTTATTTGTAATCTTTATTTAAATAGAGACATGTTCCCTCTGTGTGTTTAGAACCTGCAACACTGGCACCCTGTAACACAGCAAAATGCTTTTGAGACTATTTTTTTTTGCCTAGGTACTGGGCATTAAACTGACCATCTGTATCATAAAATATTTTGTCTAAAGAAAACTAACTGTTCTGATTTTACTTGGTCAGTATCTAAGGTCCTGGAATGAACTTATCTAATCCTTTACCGATCCTGCTGCTGTATAAATGAAATGTTTTTTAGATGCATAAAAATGCACTTTGGGAGCCTCGTCTTCTATTCTACCTTTAAATCATGCTGTCTTCTATTTTATCCCATAAAAGAACAGTCCTCTTTCCATAATAATAATAATTATATATATATATATATATATATATATATATATATATATATATATGAGTGTGTGTGTGTGTGTGTATACTGTATATATATATATTTATATATATATATTTTTATATATATATTTTTATATATATATATATATATAAAATTAAACTCATTTTTTACTTGTACTCTTTCATATAAATATAGGCCTATTCACTCTGTTTCTTTAGAATCTGCAAAAACTAGCACCCTGTAACAGAACACAAAATATTTTGTTCTGTAAATCTTTTTTTCTCAGAAGCAGAACTTTTGCCCTACTTCTTATCAATCAATGAATCACTTTATTTAACCAGGCATAAACACCATTGAGCAAGCTCATTTTCAAGGTGGTCATGGGCATAAATACAATACAGTACACTTCATAAGATTACAATTACAGTGGACAACGGTGCAAAAAAAAAAAACATTGTGAAGATGCCGATCAATATGGGCCTATACATACCAGTCAACATAATTAACATGCAAAGGTACATAATGATAAGCTTTACTGAAATGAGAAGAGACAACAATCCCATATAGTCTCCTCTGAGTAAAAGCTCATACCTAAATGATAAAAAATAAGGAGGTATTAAGGAATAGGGTAGAAATTGGGGTGAAAGAGTAGACAGCCAAAAGGGAGGCCAGAATAGGTAAAAGGTAGAGAATAGGCAGGGTCATTTTGGATTAAGGGAACTAGGCTTGTAGGTCCTAGGTTTCTGTTGATAGGAATATGGGGTGGATGGGATACTTAGCATAGGATTTGAGGGTGGCACCGAGGCTTAGGGGTCATCGGCATCTGAAACAGTTGCATGATTCCTTCAGATAATCCGTTAATAGAGCTTTCAATGTGAAAATGCTTGGAAGGGAGGATAATTTTAATGAGTCTTGCATAGTGTTCCAAAGTGATGGAAGTGAGAAGTTGATTGCTGCTGAGCCAAGGGTAGTTTCACTCTAGGAATCTGGAAGCAGATTAAGGAGAAGCATCTCAGGCCATAGGAACCTTTAGTCCGTTTGAAGATGTTTGAGATATATGCAGGAGGTTATCAGATAATGCTCTAAAAACCAGAGAAGAGCATTCCTTTTTCTTCTAGTTGAGAGTGAGTTCCATCCTGAAACCTGGTATAGATGACAGTGATATGTACTACGGGTAGATTTAAGATAAATCTTAAAGCCCGGTGGTAAAGGGTGTCCAGTTTGTTTAGCATCGTTAATGGGCAATGACTGTAAAGGAAGTCAGCTTAGTCCAGTATAGGTAGGAATGTAGTTTGTACTAGTCTCATTCTGGCTTCTAATGTGAGTAGGTGTTTAATGCGATAGAATAAACCTAATCGCTGTCTTAGTTTCTTCAAGGTTTCATTTAAGTGGCACAGGAAGTTGAGCTTGTTATCCTGCCAGAACCCTAGGTTTTTAAAGGTATCAACTACTTCAAGGGGTTCATCTAAGAGTGTTCGGATCTGTGTGATATGTGGACATCTGGAAGTAGACTTTGGTGAGAGAATCATTGCTTTAGTCTTTTTGGCATTGAGGAGGAGCAATGAATGAGAAGGTTGTATTGGAGGGTGACGAAGTCTTTCTGTAGGTACTCATGGGCCAGATCCAAGGAAGAATTTGTGGTATAGAGTACAGTATCATCTGCAAATAATTATAGTCCTTAAGTTTTAAACACATCAGCAGGGGTTTCCTTCCTGTTTTCTAAATAAAGTTTGTTGGGACAGACACATTTGTGTGAGCTCTGGCACCCCACCCCTTACCAGTTTCAGTTTTTTAAATCTAATTTGATAGTCATTAAAGTTACAACAAAATCTCTGAAGATCAAAATTATTCTAATGAATTTTGCAATTGTTTTTCTAAGTTAATCCACTCTGTACACTAATGGTTTCTCCCTTGATGAAAAAACAGAACATCTTGTCAGGTGACAGCAAAACTCTGATATCATTACTTAAAAGTCTGGGTCTTTCCATTTCATAATCTTCATAAGTGAGACTTTGGGGAACAGAATGCTTTCCATAACAGAACACACAAATGGAATAAATACATTTCAGATTAGGCTGAAGCACCTGGAGTTTCACCAGAAAGAAAAAAAATAAACAAAGTGTCTCAAAGGTCCATATGCTCCAAATATTTAACTCCTTTGTAGGACAAGATATCAACTCTACAAACTGTGTCACATTGTAGGATAAGGAAGATACCCTGTAGGGTATACATTTGACAGTTTCATTCTTCAGAAAATAAATGAATTAATGGTAGCAGTAGTCCTGTCTTGCTGGAGAGCAAACAAGGAGTCAGTACTTAAACTCACTTACAAGATGCCATCAAGGGATCCCTCTTGAGGTGCTGCTGCATGGAAAGGAGATGGGGAAACAAAAGTGAGAAGCCATTACTGCCATGCAGTTTCAAAATGTGTCAGTTACCATGAATATCCATATTTATCAGAAAATAGTAGTAAGTTTTGCATACCATACTTATACTAAAGAGCAGTTAGACCTGATGAGGTTTTACTCCATGATTACCTTCGCCATTTAGTTAGTGGAAAACACAGTTTTGACCACCCATTAGAATCTACTCTTTTGTTGAATTCATTTTCAGTGAGTCCCCTAGTGTAACAATTCTCTGTGTTAAATACATATATTTCCTTTTATTATTTGTGGAATTCTGAACAGTTAATTGTAACAGATGGCAACATGTTACAGTTATAATATTTTTATGCTTGCTTGCGCACATGCACAAGAAGAATTATGTGGCAGCTTAGGAGACAAATGGGTTGTGGAAGTGCGGCACTATGGTGGCCAATACCGTCACTGCATTTGTGGGCTTGGCCTTGTGCACACTAGTGTGATGGCATGCTCCTGCTGCTGACACTAGTTCTGCAAGCATGCCATGAACTTGAAACAAATTGGCTGCTGCAATGAGGAACTGACCTGTCACTGGGCTCAAACCAGTCTCAACACACAATTATATGGTCCTCAATGGTATGCACTGTAATGACTCCACCACCATTGAAAATTCTTTCAACTAATACTTTACTGATCTCACTAAATACTCCGCCTCTTTCACGACAAATCACATCCTGACTCCTGATACTCACACAAACATGCCCATACATCTGCCCTTCTATTTTAAGGCTATTCCAAATGCTGATGTTCTAAAACTACTAAACTCAATCACTAATAGTACTATTGTAGGCTCTGACTATCTAAAGCCTAAACTCCTGAAGCTGGCTGCTCCTTTTATTGTGTCCCCATTGGCTAAAATCATTAAACTGTCTCTGCCATGGTCATGTGCTAGACATATGGAAATTATCAAAAGTCACCCCAGTCTATTAGAAAGGTGACAAGAAGGACATAGCTAATTATAGGACCATAGCCATTCTGTCAGTACTAAACAGAATACTCAAGAAATTAGTGGCTATACAGGTCAATGAGTTCCTCTCAATATACCCTCCTATTACCTACTCAACATGGTTTCTGCAAGGGCATAGCACCTCTACCACTCATACAATTCACAAATGATGCCCTGCTGCTATGGATCATGGTCTCATGACTGGTGCAGTGTTCATTGACCTCTCAAAGGTGTTTGATCTTATAGATCACCCTCTTCTGCTTGCTTGCTTTAGCATCACTGGTTTCTCAGCTAAGCTACAAACTGGTTCCAGAACTACTTAAGCAATAGAAGACAACAGGTAAAATTTAACACTACAGTGTCAGACTCTGCACCTACAATGTTGGGGTTCTTCAATGCTTTATCTTGGGGCCTCTTCTCTTCTCCATTTTTATAAATGACATATCTTCTAACACCCCTTGGTGCTCAACAATCTTGCATGCAGATGATCTGGTTCTCTACACCTCCTCTGCAAACACAGAAGAAATAAATAGCCAGCTAACATTGGCATTTCTTGTGATGCAAGACTGGATCCACAACAAAAGGCTTATCCTAAACATAAATAAAATTGAGGGCATGGTTTTTGGATCTACAACCAAACTTAAAACAAACTGCAACCTTTTCAATGTCTCCTGTGCAAATGGCCCCCCCCTTAAGAAAGTAACTTCATTCAAGTATTTAGAAGTCCTACTTGATGAAACTCTCAACTTTGAGCAACACATCATCGACACCTGCAAGTCAGTAAACTCCAAACTCGGAATAGCTTACAGGACTAGCCAGATGCTAAACCCCCTCAGCTAGACTGGTTATTTCTATGGGTATCCTACTTCCATCCCTTGCGTATGGTGCTGTCATTTACATAAATGCTTCAAAAACCACCCTAAGTAAGTGTGATAAAATGTACAATAGTATCTAGCAGTAGTAGTAATACAATTTATTCATACAGTATATCACCATTAGGACAATTTATGCCCTATTTACAAGGTATAACTGTGCAATAGATGTAAAAAATACAAGTTTCCACACATAACAGTCTGTCATTATGCCTCAGCTTCCCCATGTTTGAAGCACCATTGCTTGCTATATGCAGAACCCAGATGGCCTTCTCCATCTGCCAATCAGCTCCTTGCCCTTGGTACTCTGCTGGACAACGTCATCAGAACTGATCTACCTACTTCTCTTGCAGGCATGCTGGTGCCTCTGTCCCCCACCCATGACCTCCACTCTACTGGTCTCTCTCTACTATACACCCCTACATGCAGAACCCTAAAAGGAACCTCAGTGTTCTCCTGCCTGACCCCAGCATATTTGAATTCCCTACCTCTTGATGTTCGCTCTTCACCTAGTCATACTGCTTTTAAAAAGCTGCATCACACTCCTCATCAAACATGCCCTATGTTCCTGTTTTAACCCCCCAATTGGATGCTTCACATCCCCTTCCTCAGCTCTCAAAATGTTCAGTTTTGTTCTGACTTGTTGTTACTGTAATATGTAGCACTTACCATGGATTACATGTTAAAACTCTACTGCACTATGATTGTATGCTTATTATGTTTTGTACTATTGTGTATTTTCCTGCCATTGTCATGTCGATTTTTCCTTGTATGGTTGATTACCTTTGAAGTTTACCTGTTATTTGTTTTGACTACCAATTTTGTATTGTAACTTCCCAGGCTGTGTTTGAAAATAGTCATATTTTGTGGCTATAATACCATACCCAGTAAACAAAACCTAAATAAATACAGTAGTAGCCAGAGACATTGCAGCTATTTCCAGATATTTCACAAAATTTCTGAAGAGTTTCCCTCTGCTGCCCCTACTGTGGAAATGCAGAAAGCAGGAAATATTTCTGGAAATATCACAGAAATTTTGGGAAATATCTGGCAGTGTCTGTGGCTGCTACTGTAAATTGTAGGGTGGTGCCTTGTGTAGTGTAACATTTGAATTAACATGGCAGCAGCTGTCACCATCCACATCTCACAGTCCCCATGAAAGCCAATGTTGGGAGAGTCCAATCCTCCTGTTGGCATGCCCCCTCCCCAGCTCATTTGCCAATGGGGGAGCACAATCCCCATCAGCATAATGTCTCCCCCCATTACTAGTGTGCTGAGGGAGGTGCCCAATCTAGAGGTGGGTGAAGTGGCCAAAACTCACTCTGCCAATGCAATTCATGGAGTAACATGGAATCCTCAAAGTAATTTGCAATGCGAAGTGGAGTACTTCGTATCATAATGAGGAATGTGAAGTCCATTGAAAACAATGACTTTGCTTTACTCCACCTTTCCCCATCTACCTTAGCACCAATTGCAAGGCAAAGTACATAGAAATCAATGTACTTTGCATCACTTCACCTTGTTTATGAGCTCAAGGTGAATTTTGCAGTGATTCATGGGATTGGAGGTCACAAGGACTCTAGATTGTTCTGCACAGTCTCAGTTCTGTGTAGTGTGTGTAGTGGTAGCTGGAGACAGTTTGCTGTCAGAGCTCTGTGATTGAAACCCTCTAACAGCTGTTAAAAAGACTTTTGAGCCATTTTATTTTCTCAAAATTTAGTACATCGATTGTGGGAAACCCTCCTGTGCTTATTTCATCGAGTGTTTATTGTTTGTGTGTGGATTTTGATTGTTAATTTAGAACATTCAGTCTGTGTGCTGACAGACACTCAAAGTGTGCTTTGGGGGAGGGGCGTATCTGTGGTGGAGGTAGATTACCTGGGAGAAAAAGGCACTCTTTCTGTTTTGGTTATATTTTTCTTGTATAACTACGTTAATGTACACACAGTAATATTTTCAGTAATTCTTGTCTTTTTTTTTTTTTGCTGATTGTTGTGGTGCAGCAGTGCATAATTTCAGTTTGTTTAAAAGATTTGATTATATTACTGAACTTTTCAGTTTGTTACTGGGTCCCTACTAGTTAAGGGACTGCTTTTAATTTTTCCAATCCTCTCACCCCGGTCGTGCCTGAAAATAGGCAGGATTTGTCTAGTGCACTTACCCGTCAACAAAACTAACTAACTAAATAAATAAATAAAATTTCCCCAAGACTGTTTAAAATGGCTAAAACCTGCTTTTAAAAATAGCCCCATAGACTTGTTTAGTGCTCTCCTCCATGCTTCCCTGACCACATGTCACAATTTCCTGAGAGCCCACATGCGGAGTTGAGCACAGCGCCGAACCAGGAAACTGGAAGGGATCAGCTGCCCAAGGCTTTGATGCCAGTTACGATCCCTTCCAAAAGAAAAGGAAATAACCTTAAAATTAAAATTTTGCAACCAGTCAGCACAAGACCATATAAGGTATTGGGCTATGAAGCCCATTCTCTAGTACCTGAAATTTCCTTCAGCAAAATCACAGTGCCACTGTTCATGAGCAGAAGTCCTAAAAGCTTTCATGAGGTGGGGTCACAAAAAGGCCATGTTGAAAATTTGTAGTGCAAATACCAACAAATGCCTGGGGCATTACGGTTTCTAACCATGACATCCCACCCTGTACAGATTAACAGGTGTCAGGGGTGTGCCTTTGGACTGCTAGCTATAATGCTCATGCTACTCCACCTCCACCCCCACCCTGAAGCTAGTGACAGGCATCGAGGTGTGCCTTGGACTCTTTGGTCCCAGAGTTCACCCCATTCTCCTATACTGCACCCATGTCAGTGTATGTCCTTGTGGAATGGAGTGACTATAAAGCCAAACACCCTAAGGCACACCTCAACATTTGTCAATGTCTGTAGGATCGGGTGAGGTGAAATGGCATGAGCATTATGGGCAATGATCCAAAGGCACACCCCAATGCCTGTCCATCTCTGCAGGGTGAGGGTGGGATTGGCATCAATTCAATACTTTCACTGCCATTCCTGTTTGACATCTGTCTAACTCATTCACTTCAAATGCTAATACCAGCAGGCAAAGATTCAGCATTGACAGATGTTTGTTATTTTCGGGGGAGGAGGTAGAAGGTGTCCTCAAATCACTGATGAGTTTTAACATTGTAAATACAGTAACTTTTTTTTTGTTTATGACTGACAATAACAGACACTTACAGAATTGTGCAAGGTTTTTATTTTTTATCTGCAGATTCAAAATTTATTAGACACGGAATTTCTGAAGTAGCATCTCTACTTTCACAAAACATAACGTCCACTGTAATCTACTATTTCATATGAACATGGGTGCAGCACCCAATAGTAGGAATCATCATTTTGGACCAACATGTGCTGCTCCTGGATGCTCCAGCACGTACGTAAGGATGCCAGTGTTAAATGTTCACCAAGTGCCCACTGGTAATATTGAACTTTTCTATAAATGGATGCAGTCGCTGGATATTAAGAACCATGATGCCACAGTAAGAAGTTTTGTATGAAGCCTTCACTTTGAGGACAGTGATTACATTTCAAAAGGACAATTTGATATGGATGGCGTGTTTTCTTTAGTTAAGACAAACCGCCTGAAGAAAAATTCAGTTCCTCGTAATATTAGGAAAGAAATATCACTTGTGGATAGCAATTGCCAACAAAATATAATAATCAGCCCATAGCTAATAGCCCAATTGATACTTTGGCGGGCTAATCATAACTGCAAGCATGAGCAGCATACAGGTATGTAAATGCAATATAGTGTATGATGGAATGCAGTTCTCACTCATTTTCTGGCACAGTCAAAATGTGGTTCTGCTGCAGTAGTGACGACCATACTGCAGCAGAATGACTTTTTCGTTCTGCTTCAGTACGGATGTCGTACTAACTCTTTCATGAGCGCCTGAGTTGCCCTGGTAATAATTCATGCCACTGCTCCCACCCACTAAAGCAGCAGTTTAAAAAAAAAAAAAAAGCTACACTGGTGTATTTCCAAAGTCATGCTACCGGCAACTGATTGTAACACAAGTAAGACGAGCACAGTATTTTATTAGTGAAGGCATCAAGAGATGGGTGAGAGGTGAAAGTTTAAGTCTGCAGCATGGTGATGGCAGTACTGGTCAAGGGAGGTGATGAGAATATCAATCGAGTACTCAACTAACGCCGGTCCAAGTAAGCTCTCTGAAGAACCTGATAGGAATCTGCTGTGCCCATCCTGAAGAGCGAGCTGTGCTGTGGAGGAAGCCAGTGCCTGATAATTCATTGCATGGCTTACTCCCAAAGAAAGAGGAGACATGAGGCAGATTTTGCATTGTGCTGTGCAGTGGGGGTGAACCACTGCTGCACTGTGCCTGTCCTGAAGAGTGAGCTGTGTTGTGGAGGGAGCTGGTGCCTGATTATTTGTTGCACAGCTTACTCTCCGAAGACTGAGGAGACGTGAGGTGGACTCTGGATTCACTGAGGAGCAGGACTGATTGCCGATGGACCGCTCTTCCGCATTAGGATTTTGAGCCTGTGGGTCAGTCAGTGTTGTCTGGGACTGTCTGACGGGGTAACCCCGAGGACTTGATATAAGGACTGTTCATTTTGGATACAGTATCTGCCCAAACTGTTGGACCGGCTTACTTTTATTTCACCTCCTGTAATTTTTGAACTGTTTCAAGAACTTGGGAATTTTGGAACTATCATTGGCCGACCCCTGAAATGGATTTAGGGATTAGTGGCTCAATTCACTGCAAGTAATTTGGCCCAAACTGGCTGAGACTCATGACTGGTCTGTGGCAGCACAGGGTCGGTACCTTTCCAGCCGGGTAGCCTGTTTTGGTGCTTTTACCCTTAGGTCTCCCAAGGGACCGATTAGTTTTGGTTCCATCAGGGTCTGAGAATAGTTGGCGTTGCCCAGGTGTGGACCTTGGGCCAGATTTTTAGGGCTCTTTCTGCAGGAAGCTGATCTAACCCTGAAGAGTTGCTTTGGTCCTCCTCCTATTCTTGTTCCTGTTCCTGCTACTGGTTTAACTTTTCAGACATATTTTAAGATATTATTTATTTATTTCTGCAAGTTTAACTTCATTTTCCCTTTGGCTATGATAGTGCCATTATATTTGATACCCAAGGGCCCTCACAGTGGGAGTATTATGGTCTAGAGTTATACTATGGTATTACCAAAGGATTTGTGCATTAGAATTGCAGGAAATACTGTTATATAGGTCTGACTCAATTACATTGAATTGCAGCATCCAAAATGGGGTCAGCATTCTCATCCAGCCAGGCCTCGGTGATGCAAACCAGATCGGTTGTTCCAACAAGATCTGCAATAATTGCAGTCTTACTTTAACAGATATGGCATTGCATAACACTGCTCGAGTTGCATGGGCTTCGGGCTGCCCCTGCTATTTGCCAGCCACAAAAGGCAGTCCCTTGGGTATGGAACTAGACAGGGAATGCCCTGCTCCAGACGCCATTTTGCCCCAGTGGCCTTCTAAGTCCAACCACCTGAATGTGAGAGGTGCACTCATTCATCCTCCAATGTAGCTCTAGATTGGATCACGGGAGGGATAGTGGACTGTTTCAAGACCAAGTTGGGCCTCACAAGTGTACCAGTTGAGGAAGCCAAACATTTGAATGTACCATGGTGGGCGGTGTGGGTTGCAGGATTGCTCTCATCTACCATCCACCTGGGGATGAGATGCGATTCCTGCAGGAAGTCACAGATTTCATCACCGACATGACATTTGAGTCACCCAGATTGATGGTACTGGGTGACCTCAATGCCTGGGTCAACGTATAACTCTTGCAGTTTGGAAATCACTTCCTACAGCTTATAACATCACTGGGCCTTACACAGGTTGTTACCTTGGCCACCCATAAATATGGTCACTCTCTTGATCTGGTTTACCTCCTGAATATCGAGGCCTCTGACTTGGAGGTGGAACCAGTCAGTTGGTCTGATCACTACACTGTGAGGTTCAATTTATGCACCCCCCCTTTGAAGG
Source organism: Neoceratodus forsteri (assembly GCA_016271365.2). Lineage (NCBI taxonomy): Eukaryota > Metazoa > Chordata > Ceratodontiformes > Ceratodontidae > Neoceratodus > Neoceratodus forsteri. The sequence continues at coordinate 184,897,262 of CM057455.1, forward strand.
CCTATCCCTGTGAAGATGGTCAGTTACCACCCCTTACGGGAAGTGAGCCCTGAAGACCTAGCGGCGGTGATTGGTCTCTTGGAGTTTTCTGTGGCCAGCTTGAGTCCAGAGACCTTAGTGGTGGCCTATAATAGGGCCATTTCTGTAGCTCTGGTCTTGATTGCTCCTGTCCGTGTTTGCCCTCTCCCCCTTTGCCCTCGGGACCCCGTGGTTTGATGAGTCCCTGAGGAAGTTGCGTTAAGTAGGATGTAGGTTAGAGCAGCGTTGGCAGAAATCCACCCTGGAGGTTGACCACCTTAGATTGGTGGCGCATTATCAGAACTACTAATCAGTGATCTCCCATAAGAAGACAGAATTCCTGTTTAGGGAGATCACTGCCACTCAATACCAACCAGCTCAACTCTTCTGAATTGTCCAGGTTGTGCAACCCAACCTGTCTACATCTCCAAAGGCCTTTTTGCAAGTAGAGTGCGATTAACTTGTTTGGTTCTTTATGATAAGGTGGCCGACATCAGATTGGAAATTCTCTCAGCCCACTCTATGGGGGTTACTGATGATCGGTGCCCGGTTGCTTCACCTCAGATTTCCTGGAGTTTTTGTCATGCCTGAATCTGTGGATGTCATGCAGATTGTCCAGGGTATGCACCCACATGCTGTAGCCTGGATCCAAGCCCAACTTTCTTGATTATGGGTTGCTGGGACTTGATTGGCCCAGTCCTGGTACAGACAGTCCACTGCTCCTTGGAATCTGGTGAATTTCCAAGCTCTCTGAAGGAGGTGGTGGTAACCCCCCTCCTAAAGAAGGCTTCTTTGGACTCGGATTCTTCTGCTAACTACAGACCAATCTCAAACCTTCCCTTTATAGGGAAGGTTATTGAGAAAGTAGTTGTGATACAGCTGGATGACCACCTGACCATCCATAACATCTATGAACCTCTTCAGTCTGGTTTTTGAAAGAGGCACAGTACTGAGATGGCACTGGTTCAGGTGCTCAGTGATCTCCTGATGGTGAGAGATTGGAGAAGCCATTCTATATTGATGCTTCTTGATCTCTCCTCAGCCTTTGACACTGTAGACCTTGGGGTGCTGCTTGGATGCCTGGGATCCATCTGCGGACTGACAGGCACAGTCCTCAGATGGTTTACTTCTTTCCTCACTGGCAGGAGTCATAGAATGGTGTCTGGGATTTTTCCTCAGACCCATTCTCCCTATGTTTGTTCCCTCAGGGTCCAGTGCTGTCCCCGTGTTGTTTGCAGTGTATGTGCTGCCCTCAGAGACATTGAAAGATGGTATGGGCTGAGGTTTCATTGTTAAGCTGATGATACCAAGTTCTACCTGTCTTTTGGCCCTGACCAGGACAGAGCTGTCTCTGTACTTAATTCCTGCCTTGTTGAAATCCAGGACTGGATGAACTCGAGCTGGCTAAAGTTGAACTCCGGAAAGATGGAGGTGATGGTAGTGGACCCAGGTCACCGGATAGAGGGGTTGCGGGCTGTTCGGCTCTCTGGAATTTTTCTTGGGGGCCTTCAGATCCCAACCTCTGAATGGGTGTGAGACCTGGGGGTAATTCTCGATGACAGGCTGACTTTACGAGCTCAGGTGTTGGCCATTGTCACGACTTCCTTTTACCATTTTAGGAATATCTCCAGGATTAAGCACCTGGTTCCATCCGGGGACCTGCCTTCTTTGGTCCATGCGTTTGTGACCTCGCACCTAGATTATTGCAACTCCCTTTACATAGTGCTGTCTGGGGTTGATATCCACCGCCTGCAGCTCGTGCAGAACATGGCAGCATGATTACTGACAGGAACTTCCCATTTTTCTCACATTACACCCATGCTACGTGATCTGCACTGGCTGCCAGTTAGGTGGAGGTTCACCTTTAAAGTTGGTTTACTGACTTATAAAGCCCTACATGGACTAGGCCCTGACTACTTGAAAGAGCTTCTTGTACCTTACCACCCAGTGTGACAGTTGTGTTCAGCTGACGAGGGGTTGCTAGAGATTCTGAGGGTGTCTTTGAAATCTTCTGGGGCTCATGCATTTATGCACACAACCCCGTCCCTCTGGAATTCTCTACCCCGTCAGCTTCGGGAGTGCATGACTATGGGGGGGTTTAAATAGGCGCTGAAAACCTATTTATGGTGCCATGCCTTTGGTGGCACTGATTACATTTGATCCTCTGATTATTTTACTGTTTGTCATAGTTTTATCATGATCTTTTGTCTTTCTGTAAAGCATCTTGATGGCTGAAAGGCACTCTGAGAAATAAATTTTATTATTATTATTTATTTAGTAAGTTTTCTGATTCTCTCGCTCTCTCTCTCTCTCTCTCTCTCTCTCAGGTGGATGTGATTCCCCTTCACAAAAGTGGGAGCAAGGCAGAGGCAGGAAACTACAGACCTGTCAGTTTGACCTCAGTGGTAGGGAAAATGATGGAATCACTTCTGAAGGAAAGAATTGTTGAGTACCTAGAGGCCAGTGGGGCACAGGACCCAAGGCCGCATGGATTTGCAGTGGGAAGGTCATGTCAGACAAATCTTATTGACTTCTTTGACTAGGTGACCAAAGTAGTAGACCAGGGAGGGGCTGTGGACATGGCCTACCTAGACTTTAGCAAGGCATTTGACAAAGGCCCACACAAAAGATTAAAAAACAAATTAGCCAGCCTGGAAGTGGGTCCAAGGGTGGTAGCCTGGGTAGAACACTGGCTGGACAACAGGACATGGGTAATAGTAAATGAAGTCCACAGTGAAGAAAGGAGTGTTTCTAGTGAGGTACTGCAGGGTTCAGTACTGGGTCTGGTCCTTTTAATGTCTGTATACGTGACATTGCAGAGGGACTGAAGGAAAGTATGTCTCTTTGCAGATGACACAAATATCTACAACAGGGTTGATATGTAAAGTGGGGTGGAAAGGATGAAAAGGGACTTGGCAAGGTTGGAGGAATGGTCAAATGTATGGCAGCTTAGATTCAATGCAAATAAGTGCAAAGTAATGCACCTGGGAAACAAAAACACAGCAGAAGAGTACACAATGGGGGTTGAGATACTGACAACAATAAAAATGGAAAGGGACCAGGGGTAGTCATATCAGATGACCTAAAGGTGGGCCAGCAATGTGAGAAGGTAGTAAAGAGGGCTGGGGGGATACTAGCATGCATAGGGAGAGGCATCACCAGTAGCAAATAGAAAGTTATTGTCCCTCTGTACAGACAGTTGGTGAGACCACATCTGGAGTACTGTGTACAGTTCTGGAGACCCCATTTCCGCAAAGACATAGACAGGGTGGAGGCTGTCCAGAGGAGGGCAACCAAAATGGTGAAGGGTGTGCACCAGAAGACATATGAAGAAAGACTAAAGGAGCTTAAGATGTATAGCTCGAGGAAAGGAGGAGAGGGTGGACATGATAGAAACTTTCAAATTCTTCAAGAGAATCAACAAAGTCCAAGAGGGTAGCATCTTTCAGAAAAGAGATGTGCAAGAACAAGGGAAACAATTTGAAGATAGAGGGGACGGCTCAGAGGTAATGTGGAAGTATTTCTTCAGAGAGGGTTGTGGATGCATGGAACAGCCTTCCTGAGAAGGTCATAGAGTCAAATACAGTGGTGGAATTCAAGAATGCATGGGACAGACATAATGCAATTCTGCTGGGGTGTAGGAGGAAGAATGCTGTTGGTTAACTAGGATCTGCAGCCTATCCATTAGGTAGGGAAATGGGCAGACTAGGTGGGCCAAGAAGTCCTTATCTGCCATCAAATTCTATGTTTCTATGTTTCTATCTCTCTCCCTCTCCCTCTTCCTTTCTCTCACCCTCTCCCTCTCCTTCCCTCCTCCTTATGTTTCCTTTCTCTACAGGGCCAAGATGTGATGCTGTTTCGCTCACGATAACTCTTCATGCTTGATGACGCAAATCTCATTGTTCAATTGTTGCTGTATTTGTTTTATGTTTGGCTATTCTGCATACAGTAAAGAATATTCACCCTAATTTACATCTCTGTACTTTTCTGTAAAAAATGAGTGGCCAGTTATTCGTAGCAACATACACTATATAGAACAGTGTAGCTGAGCGTTAACAACAAGGCTGATTTCTTATATTTGGTTGTTATGTTAAATGTTGACCTCTTTGAGCTGCCTGAGGTCAAATAATCGCATAGCAAACTACTCGTGTAAGAATTACCTTGTTGTTAACGTTCAGCTATACACTATCCTATATGTTGCTTTTGACATAATATAGTTTACAAGCAATTCTGAAATCTATTTTGTAAATTTTATTTGACCGTCACCATTGTCTGTAGTTTATTTCACTAGAATATGATTTTTGTTTGTGCATAGGATGTTTTGTATTCACACTACTTTGTAGAGACAACTGTGGTTTGAATCTCTAAATCTGCGGATTTCTCTAATCATGAAGGTTATACATTCGATAACAAGCCAGATTGCTGCTCTACCATGTGTCAGTCAGATGAAGGTGTTAAGTCTTCTGAAACTGAGGTATGCTGGTTACAAGACATAGTTTTATTGTGATGTTAAAGCATGTTTAAGCAAAAGCATGACAGGGTGTGTGTTATATTGCGATTTATTATTGCTGGTGTGCAATTAGTGAGTGGCTTACTTGAGTTTAGAGGGGACGAAATGACACAGTAACATGTTGTGATTCTATTTTTTTAAAGAGACAGAGTTTTTACAGATAGGCTGCAAGCTGTGGGTAACATGTATCTGGTGTGAACTGTAACGTACTTTTATCTCCCAGCTTGTGCTTCCAGTGCAAGTTTGCAAAGAGACTTGGTGGGTTGTTTTTTTTGTCATGAGACTGCAAAACTAGTATAGGGTACTAGGCCATCTATTCATCTGTAAAGATGAAAATGTACTCTGTAGGTGGCAGGTATTATGTGGGTGTTACACTAACAGTGTTATTGTTGAAGTATAATACTATAAAACAGAGTAAATGTTATTGCCTGCACCACTTTTCATCGGTCACTACAGAGCAGTCTTGGAGGATCACCCATTCTGGTACCACCTTAGTAATATATTCATGTATTATTATCACACATATTATGGTTGCTGTAAATCTATCTTTAAGTAACTGATGTGATATGTATTGTGCCTCTGCAGATATGAGACACCCCATAACTCTATCACTTAACTTCTTGCAGTATTTTCATGGTCTTGCTGATCAGTTAGGAGTTAGTGTACTCAGTTTGACTGCATTATTGAACATGGATGGACTGAGAGAGTAGAGATGAACAGCAGTGACAGCATTACACCCCTAGTGGGTGATTAAAAAACTATTATTCTAAGCCATGGTCATTCCCTATTGCTTAGTTATTATGCCGCCAAATCAGGATAAAAAGATTTTTTTTCACTACCGAACATGTTGGGTAGGCCTACACATTATATAGAGGATAATGCATGGTCTTTTGTTAATAACCATGCTGTAAAACTTCAAGAGGTTGCCATGACATCACAGTAAACCTCGAGAGTGTAGTTCTAGAGGTTTTCAGATATTATTGCAACCACAGGAAGAGTTTTCTGCGTGGTTCTTAACCAAAGACCATATATTATATTTCATAGTGTATGGGCTACCAAGGTTGAATAATCACAGACTGAATTACTTTACTGGATTACTTTACAGAACACTGATTGTTGTAAGCATTCCATTTTGTTAGAACGTTGATTGTTGTGAGCATTCCATTTTGTTATAGCACTGATATGACATACCCAAGAAAGGTTACCAACAGAGTGATGTCATAATGATGGCATAACAAGGCTGTAATCTGCTTGATTTCAGTTAATAATAAGGGCTCCCCATACATTATTATACAATAATGCATGGGTGGTGTGTTTAATGAGTTTTTACACATGCCCTGAGGAGTTTTATGCACAAAAACACCTAAGCTTGAAGCTTGAGGGGTTTATTTAACCATCCAACATAGCAACATGGGGAGGGGGTGAAAACTATAGTTAAACACACTACCCCATGTTTTATTTAATATAATTGCTGGGGAGCCTTTTCTCACCAAAGCAATTACATAAAATAAAACAGTTGTCACAGCAGTTCAGTCAATGACTTATAACCAGGTTTCCATATGGGAGAAAAGTCTCCTCAGTTAGTATAACTTTATTTTGCTATCCATCCTCAGGTTTGCTCATGTAGATGTCACAACTGTCTACTTGCACGACTTTGGACTGCTGAGAACCGGATGGTTGATAAATAGAGTAATCCAGTAAAAGTATTGCCTATCTTTAAACATAAGAATATGGCCTGTCAGACAGATGCACTCACTGAACCATAACCTTCAAATAAGACTTCTAGATATATAATAACAAATTATCTAACTGCAAAATATGGATTAATCAATGACCATGTATACACATCATGGAAAAGCTGTACTAAAGAAAGTGACATTTACACTGGTAATTCTATCAAGACATGTTCCACATCATCTGAACTGATTATACCCTTTTCAAATTCAAACAACAACCATCTCAAAACTGATAACACTATTGTCATGGATTTAAATAATGAGTGCCTATCTGATTGTGATAGTGACATATTTTCCATGATGACTACAGTAATAATCCAGACTATACACCAGACACATCAGATACTGAAGAATCTATTGTGAGTCTGATGATGATGAAATGTTGGCTGATTCTGATAGATTGTATATAGTTCCCCATAAAAAAACTAATGCTACTATTTAGAAAATGCAATGAACCATTCTACAACAGTCCCCTAATTACTAGTCCAAAAATAATCAAGTACGGTACTGCCATTACCATTAAGACTGAATGCCTACAAGGACATGCTTCATCATGGAATTCTCAAGACTTGATAAATGACATTCCAGAGGTTAACATATTAATGCCGACTGCAACATTCATCTGTGGAGGTTCATATACAACCATATCAGAAGTATTGCAATCGGTGGGAATAAGTAACACTACTGTTAGACATTCCAATAATATTCAGAGAAATTTAATTCTACCATCAGTAAGAAATGCGTGGAAAGATCCCATAAACAGTATCTATCAGAACCTAGCAGATAAAGAAGTAATCTTATCAGGGGATGCATGTTGTGACAGCCCTGGACATTGTACAACACTGGCCACCTACGCATTAATTGTGAAAGCAGTCTAATAATTAATCAACAGTCAGTTAAGGTAACGGAAGTGAAAAACAGTTCCTGGATGGAACTTGAAGGCTTGGTGCGAAGTCTTTCTGAACTTAATGATAAAAAACTCTATGTGTCCATATTGGCCACTGATCATCATGTCACAGTATGGAAGATAATGAGAGAGAAGGTTTCATGTATTAAACATGAGTATGATCTATGGCATATTGCTAAAGAGATGAACAAGAAATTGTTTGCAGCCAGCAAGAAGAAGGACTGTGCTGTAATTTCTGAATGGACTAGCTCAATTATTAATCATGTTTGGTGGGCAGTTGACACATGTAATAAGGACTATGCTCAACTTCAGGACAGATTTACATCAGTGTTGTGCCATATATTGAACACGCATAGCTGGATAACCAGTGATCACTTTCACAGTTGTGAACACCCTTCGTATGATGCAGATGCAGTTGCCCGGAAACCATGGATCCCAAATCAGCCTGTCGCACATGATAAGCAAGATAAGATTGTCATGGATAAGAGGCTACTAACTGATTTAGAAAAGGCAGAGCAGTGACAGAATTTTGTATCTTTTTTTTTGCAGAATTTGTATTTATATTTTAGTTTATTTGCTGTTATATTTTAAATTTGCTTACTGTTTCCTAATTGCCTTCAAGGTTACAGAGGGAATTCATACAGGACATCTAAAAAGTGGCCATGCATTATATCTTAAGTATGCTCCAAAATGGATAAAATAAGACTTTGACGCCTACACATGTCGACTGCATGTGGCAGCAATGGATCATAAATGTATTACGTGCACAAGCCACCAATAGACATTACCAGTTGCAGTACAAGCACCAGTTTTCAAAAGCTGCTGTGAGATATGTAGTCAAGTTGTAAAAGTCAAAGAAGACATGCTAATTCAGAACAAAGTTAATTGAATGTATATACAACAGACAAATGAACGGTGAATTGAATATTAAGTGAAATATCATTTTTTGCATGAATATTTTGATGCTAAGTGATGTATTAATCATATTTATTTTTCTCTTCACTAGGGGATCATCTTCAGGAGAATCAATCACTTGCAAAAGAAGTCATAAAGCGGCGACTCAGTGAATATCATGGAATGGCCAAACTGCCAATTAAAGAAGCTGTAACTTCTCATCACACTAGATTCCCAACCAAAAAATTTAAAAGTAAATTGTAGTTAACATGTTAATTGAGTCTCATGTTGTGAACAAATAGTTTTTTTTTAAAATGAATAAACAATATTTTGTCATTTTAGATTACCTTTCACACATATCCTTTGCTCCATTTGTTACCATATCAATTGTTTAGTACTATGTGATGGTAATACAGCAAGTGCGTGGTGCTATCGCAGATAAAAAAAAAAAACTTAAAGATAACCATACTAGTTATTAGGGGTCATGGACTGTGAGTGAAAATAAAAAGCATATGTCATGGTCGCCCATCATATATTTACTTTATACAATGAGCATGAAGGTTCAACATATTACTGCTTTACTGGCTGTTTTAATCAGCTTATCAGACTTTCTTATTTGTTTTGGGTCTCCTTTCTAGGACCACCGTCCTATGCCATTAACGCCATGCATAGAATATTTTACTCATTTCATTGTCAGGGAAGCGTAATCTGACAAGGTGTGACATAGCCGATTCATAAGATAATTTTTTTTTTTATCTATGAATCAATTGTGTCAAGAGGCAGGATATGATTTTTATCTAGAGTGAGGAGCCATCACACTTGTGGTATAAATATACTTGTCTATGCCATTTATGACTTGCCACTCCATAGTGCCTTCGTTAAAAACTATACAAAGCCCATAATGTATAGTCTTACTACTTACTGTCTGTGTACATGACTACCTGTATTTAGACATTTGATTTCCCCTATCCAATTAATCTGGAAGTTAGTGATTTTTAAATGTGAAATTACAGGAACATCTGTAACACACTGTGTCAGTAATTTGAGCCTACCACCAACCCTCAAGTGCTCCCCCTTCAAACCACCAGTTCACTAAAACAAAGTGCAGTGTCCAAAACAGGCACTGATGTACATACACTACATAGAACAGTGGATGGGCAACTCTGTGCTCAACCAGTGTGTTGTGCTACCTACCTCAGGGGTCTGATTCCAATGGACCTCTTGAGCTTCACTCTTGAGGTCACAGGGAATCAGTACTCCTCGATGTCACAACATTAAGGATAACGTATGGTCTTTGGTCAATAACCATGATGTAAACAGTTCGAGAGGTTGCCATAACATCATTGTAAACCTCAACAGCGCAGCTCAGGAGGTTAACAGATGTCATGGCAACCTCGAGAAATTTTAACAGCGTGGTTGTTAACCGAAGAACAAACATTGTATTTCACAGTATATGGACTGATCTGATTGATTTTAGTTAATAATAACGGTTTCCCATACATTATACATTGGTTGTGCATAGTTGCCCATCCAATGTCCTATATGCTGTAGTTTTGAGACAACTCTCATTGTGAATAGTGTCTAGTTCGTAATCACATACTGTAACAAAACACACATTTGCTACTGGTAACAGAATTGATTGCTATACTTTATAAGAAAATTACATAAATATGATATAGATAGTAGAATCACAAGTTAATAATTCACTTATGAAATACAATGATATCATATTGCACAAAAATGAATCAGATATACAAAACATTGCTAATTATTACTGAAAAATGTAAAGTTGTTTTATTGAACCCATATTTCCATGAAGTAACAATAGCTATAAATAGCATTATGTTGTAGGTAGACATCCTATATTTTTATTTCAGTAAGATCTTTGACTCTGTGTCTCACAAAAGGTTGATCAGGAAGTTGCTGGATCTTGGGGATGGGGAAAACATGACAAACTGAGTAGAAATTCTGGGGAGATTGAGGGCACTGATCATGTACTCCCTTGACGACAGGAGAGAGAGGACATGATTGGGACCTTCAAATACTTAAAAAGCATAGGTAAGATTGATAAGGAGAGTCTCTTTATTTATTTATTTAGTTTTTGTTGACCAGGTGGGTGTGCTAGCCATAGGAATGACTATTTTCAGGCATGACCCGGGAGATTACTGGGTAACATTACAGAGAATACAATAGGGTAACATAACAGAGAATAATAAGTAGGTAGGTACAGTAAGGTCTACACAGTGATATTCTATAGTGGGTTAATCAACATACAAGATTCAAGGTATTGAGATCTGGTAAAATGACATATTAATACAGTCATAACATCGGGATGAGGTGTATTGGCAGTACAGTAAAAACCATTTTGTTACATAATACATAGGACAAGAAATAACTCAGAGATACAAGGTCACAAATTCAAGAAAACATAGACATATAGCAGCTGTGACCCTGAGGGAAAGACAATTTTCAAACAGGCAAGTGAATTATGGGAAACAATAACAAAGGACTAAAAACAAAAGCCCAAAACAAAAAAATCAAAAAACCAAAAAACAAAAACAAAAAACAAACATAAAGCATGCCTATATGCTGATGTCTACAAAAACAAAAAATTAAAAAAAAATAGATAAGTGTCAAATGCGAAAGGCGGTGATTCAGAGTTTGGAGTGGGGTAAGTTAGACGATAGGAGTCAGGCAGGTAGAGGGTGAGGCAGTGGAAATAAGGTGAGAGAGGATATACCTCTTCAAGCTGAGTAGCAACCATAACATGAGGGGGCACAGTCATAAACTGGAGAGTGGGAGGTTTAAGAGGGAGGTCAGGAAGCACTTCTTGACAGAAAGGGTAGTAACCACTTGGAATGCACTGCCAGAAAAGATCATCTTGTTGAAGACAGCAGGCAGCTTTAAGAGTGACTGGGATATACATACTTGGAAGGCAAGGATTGTGGGTAGGGAGGAAGGGAAGAGTGGGGAGAAAGGGCTAGGACATCAGCTCAAGCTGTGGACCCTGCAATACGAGCAGACCTGAAAGACAAAATAACCATTTTCTGCTGATTTCTTTGTATGTTTGTATGTAACAGTTGTTAGATTTGAATGGCAAAATCAGATTGTAAACAGCATTCATATATCAAATTTCTTAGGTCACTGTATTTTACAATTAGTAAAGTTAACAAAACATGTTGATAATGCAATGTGTTACATATATTTGCAAACAACAGAAGAAACAAATTGATCTACCTTTGTTCATTCAGTATGCCACATTGATTTTGATTTTTTTCAATGAAGATAGGTTTTCATGCTAAGCAGCTAACGTATTGATTATCTCGCTAATACTATGCTCAGACTGACAAACTATGCTATACATTAAATAGTGTTTTATTAAATAATTTTTCAAGTTATGTAAAAGTGTTACAATGTGTTTCACAAACTAATGTTAATTTTTAAACTCCCTATTAAAATAATAAAAAAAAAGAAACATAAACAACCCTGCTCATGTGCTGGGAAATTAAATCACACACTGCATTGCTACTTTTTTTATTTATAGCATAAATATTCAATGGAAGCCTTCATAACAATGATCAGGATAGTACTGCCAATTAACTTCACACAACATGAAGGAATCACTGTTCTAATATGTTTTCCAAGGTGACCATGTGTCCACATTGTGAACTGACAATAAGCAGCTAGATGATAAGTCCTGTATGGAATAATAAGAAATAATTTATGATGTTGCATCCTTATGCATATCATATAAATATCTGGACTTTTTGTAATTATGAAACACTGAATCATTGAAACACTGATGCATTACCCCTCTACCCCTCCCTAAAGGCGGTGACTCTACCTCTGCATCCAACTACCGCCCCATCTCCCTCCTCCCCACCCTCGCAAAACTCCAGGAACACCTTGTGCTATCCCAACTCTCTCACTTCCTCACAGAAACTAACTTCTTCACCCCTTTCCAGTCCAGGTTCAAAAAACACCACTCCACTACCTCCTCCCTGCTCAGACTCACAGACCACATCCTCACTGGGATGGACAAAGGGCTAATCACTGCTGCTATTTTCATTGACCTAGCAAAAGCCTTCGACACCGTACCCATTCTCTCCTACTATCCTGCCTTTCTTGAGCTGGTTTAGCTGAATCCACCATAAACTGGTTCAGTGCCTACCTTCTAAATAGAACCCAATCCACTAAAATAGCTGACCACATCCCCACCCCATCACCTCTGGCATACTGCAAGGCTCAGTTCTCAGCCCCATCCTCTTCTCCATCCTCCTAAATGACCTGCCAAACTCCTGCTCCTCTTCAGCCATCCACATGTATGCAGACAACACAGTCCTCGTCACCTCCGGCCGGACCCACGAAGAAGTCACCTCAAAACTTCAAACTGACTTCAACAAAATCCAGCTCTGGTTCAATAGCAACTAACTCTCCCTAAATGCTAAGAAAACCAACTCTATGACTTTCGGCACCAGACAGTGCCTATCCAAACTCACCTCCCCTCTGAGATTCCACACCCTAAATAACACCGTCCTCGAAGAAGTACCCTCCTTCAGGTATCTTGGGGTTTGGCTTGACCGCCACCTCTCCTTTCCTACTCACTTCGATGCCATCATTTCCAAACTGCGCCCAAAACTTGATGCCCTCTATAGAAACCGCACTAGTCTCCCTCTTTCTGTCAGACGCGAAATTGTTCAGAAAATGATTCTACCCTCCTTTGACTACTGTGATGTAGTTTACAGTTCCACTGCACAGACCACCCTAGCCATACTAGACCCCCTCTTCAATGCATTTTGCCACTTTGCCCTCGATGCCCCCCCTCAATCACATCACTGCATGTTTTATCGTTCCCTGTCCCTACCTTCTCTGAGTAACCGGCGCCAGCTGTAATTCATAGCGCTAAATTCACTTCTAACTTCTGGCTCAGCTCCCTCCCTCCCTATCTCGCATCTGCCCTATCCTCCCCACCTACCCCCTCACATGCCCTCAGATCCACTGACCCTAGATTACTATTCATCCCTCACCATAGGACCACCACTGGCCAATCCGCATTCTCTTACCTCTTCCCTAAACTCTGGAATGGCCTCTAACTTCCTTGCACCTAATTGCTACTGCCCCTGACCACCCTCCCGTTAGCTCCTCCCCCTCACTCCCCCCTGCGCCTGACCAGTGGCCTGGTCATCGCCTAATTGTCTGGCTTATATACTATCCTGTGCACTTATACCCTCTCTATTACCTACTCTGCACTCTCAATTTCTCCCTTCCCCCCTTCCTAATCAACCTAAGCTCCCCAGCCCCACTTCCTCCCTCCTCACCTAACCTCTCCCCTATACACCTATGTTTCTACACCCTCCATCTCTACCCCCATCTTGCTCTCCAAATCCTTCCTTTCTTCTTGATGCATCTCCCTGAAGCTCAACCTCCTCTACTGGCACTCAAGTTCTGCTATTACTACCTCTGTTCTGTAACTGGCACTTATGTATTTCATGTTTTGCCTCGATGTGTACCCTTGTATTGTATACCATGCCCTTACAATCATGTTCTGTATTGTTCTTACCTCGTTGGGTAACCACGATTTGTATAACCTGTACTTGCTGAGCCTGTGCTGTGCTGAACTGCACTGCCTATGTAACAAGTTCAAATGTAATCCCTACTAACTATGTACATTTTCCATATTGTGCTACTGTACGTTCAACTATTGTATGTATACCTGCCTTCTCTGTAACCCCCCCTCCCAGGTCGCACCTTGAGACGAGCATCTTTTTGCTCAGTGTGCCTGTCCTGGTAAAACATTTTCAATAAATAAATAAATATTACCAAGCGTTATGTGTGTATGATCTGGTAATTCAGTATTGTGAATAAGCTGTGTCTGACAATGGATTGAGGCTCAAGATGGGGTGTTGTGGTATGGCGAAGTTTGTGTAATGGCATTTATTGGCTCCTCCTCCCACCCTAATCAGATCTCACTTCAAAAACATCCTGAACCTCAATCTTGCATCCAACACAGTCCAATTCATACAATTATAGTACAACATGATACCCACCACCTCCAATGTGTCATTAAATGGACACTGTCAACCTTCAACCTTCAAGGAGGCAGTATAGCACAGTGGCTTTAGGCTCTGAGCTGCAAATCTGGTGGCCTGGGTTTGAATCCCACAGCCCTCACTTACATACTGTGTGACCCTGAGCAAGTCACTTGACTTACCTGTGCTCCCAGGTCACACTTGTAAACAAGTAACCCCCACCCCATACCCTGATCTCTGGTTAAGTGATACAGAACCCATCTCTGATAGTCCAGTGGTATTCCCCTCCCTCCTGTTAGCCTGTTCATGGGTATTATTAAATAAAAGAACAAGCCCTGGTAGTCTAGTGGTACCCTCTCCCTTCCGTAGCCTCGATCGCTGAATCTGCTGAATGTTACTAACCCTGGTGATCTAGTGGTACCCCCCTTCCCTCCCGATGCACCAATCACCAGAAAATAGTCTATCATTCCATCCCTGGTAGTGTAATGATCCCCCCACCTCACCCAATGCACTGATCACTGCTGCTCTGTATTGACATACCCCCTGCCCACCCAGCTCCCCCCATCATATTTGTGACTGTCTCGTACAGTATGTCCTGCAAGCCCATTGGTTCACAGTGTGGACCAATGGGCTTACAGCTCATACTATGAGCTGTCATTTGGAGGGGCAGCCGGGAAGTATGTGGGTGGGTAACAGCTGCCTACCAATGGTGAAGAGGGGCTCTGTGGGCAGGAGGTCCTGTGCAGGTGGGAGGGGGTGGGGGGGCCACTGGACCACCAGGAATATATGTCAATATGGAGCACCAGTGATCAGTGCATTGGGTGTGGTGGGGGTACTGCAAGACTACCAGGAAGGGAACTATACTCTAGTTTCTGGTGAACAGAGCATCGGGAGAAGTGGGGGGATAGGCACCACTAGATTATGAGGGCTAGTGATAGTCATCAGACTCAGTGATTGTGACTACGGGAGGGAGGGGGGTGCCACTAGACTACCAGGACTTGTTCTTTTATTTATTATTACCCACAATCAGGCTAATGAATGTAAGGGGGTACCACTGGACTACCAGGGACCATATGGGTGCTTGTGGACAGTGTTATTTGTTGTGGCTGCACATCATGTCAATGATTACGAACCTATATATGGGACATGAGAATATTGTTATCCTCAATAATACCATGCCCAATAACAAGTAAGCATTCCATAGGACCCAAATGGGAATGTTACACAGGTTAATGGAGTCAGATTACATAAATATTACATATATTTGAACTTTTACTGGTGGCACATCCAATGTGACAATAGTCAAATATGCACAGAGTAAATTATTGATGTAAAATATGTTTTATAAGCAAACAGTGTTCACATGCAAACAGTGAATATGAAGCGGACAGATTAGTGAACCTCCATGAAGATACTTGTTTCCCATTAGACTGACATCTATTGTTTCAATGTCTATGCAAACATTATATAGGTGTGGATTATTGGTAATGCACCCAAGCCCATCCATTTGATGCTGAATTCCATTTATTTTGGGATCAACAGACACTTTCAGTTACAGTAGACATAGCCATAGCCAAATGGGCAGACTAGGTGGGACAAGCGGTCCTTATCTGCTGTCAAAGTCTATGTTTCATGTAATTCCCACATGCACATTAACTAAGATTAAGTAATCTCTCTGGTATTGTGTCAGTCTGATCTTCATCATCTGAAAATTCTTTGACTTAACTCTTGTCTACTGATCAACTCTGCTACCGTTAATGACAGGTTCGAATGCATATCCTTGAATGCCAAAATTATGTACAAGTCCAGTTACCATATCTATCAGGCTGCTTGTCTCTCACTTGTTCCTGATGAGTTGCTCATCAATGATTACAATGGGATCCCAATCATAAAAACTATTAAAGAGAGTAGAGAAAGTAAATTTGAGTTTCGCTTTTGTACTGTGTTATAACATATGACACCTAATTAACAACATATTCACAAACTTGAATTAAGGATCAGATGACATGGCAGGTGGCTGGGAGACCAGTGCCACAGCATAAGCATAGGAGGGCTGAATGGTGTGGTGGAGGGTCAGCAGGTGGGTCAAGACATTATGTGTATAGCATAGTAATAGATTGCAACCCGGTGACAATCAAATGATGAGGTATGGTCACATGCTGGATGTGGTCCTGTCAGACGATGAGCTCATCAGTGACTTTGTGGTTGGGGACCCACTGACAGTGAGTGATCATGCTATTGTCTGGTTTTATCTGGACCTGAGAGGGTCAAATACAAAAGCAGTTGACTTCAGGGATGTGGGTTTTGAGGATATGGAACAGATCATTAGGGGCTGCCTAGATGGGATAAGAGAGAGTATGGACAATGAGAGACAGTGGGAAGATACTAAAAATGGGATCCTGTGATCTAACAAAGCATTCATGAAGGAGCGATGGAAATGGGGCAGTGAAAGAAGGCAAAGCTGGTGGAGCTTGATATGTTCTCTTTTGTGGAAGAGGATGGACAGAGGTGACATGATCAAGGTCTTCACATATCTCAAGAGGATAAATGGGGTAGGCTGGAATGGGGTGCATCAGCTGAGAGACGTGGAGATCACACTGGGGATGCTCAATGAGGCTTGTCAGTGGGATGCTAAATGGAGAGGCAAAGAGACAATACTTCACTGAGAGGGTGGTGGTAACACGGAATGTGCTGCCCAGATAGCTGATGATTGTTAAAACTGTGGAGGAATTCAAGAGAGGTTGGGACAGTTATACGGGAGAGTGCATCTCAGTTCAAGTTCAAGTTTATTGCAGAAAAACTCCATTGAGCAAGCTCATTCACAAGGAGGTCCTGTGACATAAACACTTAAAGTACAAACACAGATAGGTAATAACAGTATATACATGAAATGCACATTACATGATACAGGATGGATATACATACAAGGGTACCACATAGGGTGACCGCAGGTGGTAAACATTGATATGAGACAGGAAGCGACTTACAGGTTGCATACTGATAAATGAAACATGATGACTGGTGTGTGCAATACATATATTTTGACAGCTAGAACAAACAACAGACTACAACTGATATGGGGAGGTGATTTGATAGAGTAGCAGTGGGCGTAAGCATAGATAAAGCCAGGAGTAGAAGGGGATGGAAAGCAGTTAATATGACAAATCAATTATACCTTACCAGTGGATAAATATGGCACACATGGGGAAGGAAGAGACTTAATGACAGTTACAGGTGTCTTTTATTTTGGCTGAACTTAGCGATTTGTAGAAGTTTATTGAAACTGTGCTAGTTAGTTTAAAGTACGGTTTATAATTGGTTCCAAATGGAGGGAAGGGCATATGCAATAGCATGTTTACAAAGGAAGTCCGCGTCCTTGGTATGTCAAGCATAATAAAGTCAGATTTTCTTAACTTATGCACTATGTGAGATACTAATAAGGGAAGAGAATACTTGGCAATTTCTGCAGGAGCAGTTTAAGAGTCCATAGCCCAGCATGGAGCAGGTGTCTAGTAGTACGGGATGTCCAACCAACAGCTGCATATAAGTCACAGTGGTGCGAACAGTAAGGGAGTTGGTAATGAACCGTAATGCGGTGGTAAAGGATGTCCAGTTTACTTAGATTTGCAAGAGTGGTGGAGGAATAGATTACATCGCCATAGTCGAGTAGGGGAGAAAAGTGGCTGCTACAAGCTTGTTTCGAGTTTCAAGGGGAAAAGGGCCTATTTCTGCAGAAGAAACCTAACCTTGCTTTTAACCTTCTAGAGACATCTTCGACGTGGTCATTGAAAGATAATTTATTGTCGATCCAGATATTTAAATTTGGTTACAACTTCCAGAGGCTCGTTTAGTGTGGTGACAATGAAGTACCCAACTCTGGGCATAAAGAAGGTAACTTGATGAGGTGGGAGGAAAGAGGCAGTGATGGTACCTGGCACAGCTCTCACCCTATCAGGTATTATTGGCCAAAAGTAATGTATTTCAAGAACACACAGTGAAAAGGCATTTTGACTTCAAATTCAAATAAAGAATAACGCAAGTTTCAGTTTTCCCTTATAAGAACTCCTTGATTAGGTCTGGTGTTATATTCTGGACCCCTGTCAGACATGGCAGTTGATGGGCTGATCAGAATCTCTGGGACCAATTATTATGGAGATTGCAAAATGTTCCTTAATGGATGATGTTTCTTCTGCTGTCTTGAAGAGGGCAGTTTTAAAGACCCTACTCTGAAAGTCATCCAAGGATCCTGACATCCTGTCCAAAGACAGGCCTGTCTCAAACCTCCTTTTTCTTGGGAGGGTTGTTATGAAAGTGGTGGTGACACAGTTGGAAGCACATTTGGAGATGTTTGCTATATAGAAGTCATTTTAATTTTATTTCAGACAACAACACAGTACAGAGATAGCACTCATCAGGGTGCAAGATGACCTATAGCTAGGAACAGAGGAGACTGAACAAATATTGTTCTCCTTGATCTCTTGTCAGCACTCACGGGCAATGTTCTGAGGTTGCTTGGGTAATTTCAGTCTGTGAGGGTGCAGCATGTTGTGCAGGGAAATTGTTTAATTGCACCATACTGCCCTTGAGTATGGAGTGCCTCAAGGCTCAATCCTGTCTCCCATGCTGTTTGCAGAACATATACTGCCCCAGGAAGGGGGGGTCATTAATTATATAGCTAGCATTTTCACTACCACGCTGATGATACCCCATTGCCCTTTGTTTTGCAACTTGCAGTTCCAGGAAATCCAATAACCATTCTTAAATCATGATCTCCAGCAGTCTCCCACTATGGAGGTCAGGCCCACAGGCCTACAGTTCAAGGGGTTTTCCCTTGCTCTGCTCATAAGCAGTAACACCACTACTGATGCTATACTGTCCCCATACATCACCACTGTCTACAGTGTGTAATTGAATAGGTATACCAGTGCCCTGCCAGAACCAGTGCTGCCTCTTTTAGTACAATGGGTTGCATACTACCTGGCCTGGGGTCTTTTTTCCAGCAAACTAATGAACCGTTTTTGAATGTTGTTCTCCAAAACCTCCCCCATCTCCAATGCTTGCTCCATTCCCCCTTAAACATGGCCCCACTCTCATTTAGTGGATCCCCTGCTTCTGCTGTGGAGACTGAGGTGAAAAATACATTTAGGATACAGTATTTGCATTCTCTGTAATGTCCTTCACTGTTCCACCAACAGTCATTTTCTCAATGCTCCCTTAGACTTGCTTTTTTTTCCATTTATGAAGAAGATTTTGACTCCTAGTCTCCCTTTACTGTCCTCAGTTCAATGTTTGATTTGACTTCCCTAATCAGTTGTTTGCCAGTTTTAAGATGTTTCACATATTCCTACCTCTTCCCATCAGTCTGCTTTCTTTTTGTGTTTTCTGAATGCTGAAGTCCTTGCACTGACAGTCTCCCTAACATCACCTTAGTCTCTTATGTTTTTACCCTTTTTAATATGTTATATATCTGATACCTTCCCTTGCTGTCCCTAATGTCTTTTTTTCAATACTATCCCACATATTTTCCACCCCATAAACATCTTTTATTCCATTCAGTGGGTCCTGAAGAGTCTCTGTCGTGACACTGACAATGGTGCTTCTGAAGTCATGGGTGGAGGGACGAACCTCTTACACTAGATTTCTCCTTCTGATCTGCGAGAGAAATCAGTTGCTGAATCAAAAGGGAATAACCCTCCGCCAAAAAAAGACAACTTTGATTGCAAAATCAGTAAGAGTAGATCCCACATTTACATTCATCCACTGATTAGAGCCAGTGATTTTTACCTGACACAATGTTACATGATTTAAGCCAGAGATATTTATTTGTCCATCTAGTGATACCTAACTAAAAACCACAGCGTAAAACCATACTTTGGTGAGGGAATTAAATAAATGAGCAGGTGATAAAATGATGGTCAGCGACGGGCAGCTCATGACTTAAAACAACAATTGATGTAATGATATGAGCAAATGGCCAGCCAAAAATAGTTGTCAACAAGGTAAACAGTGGAGATAGGGGAACATGAAGTAAGACGTGCACACATATGTATATATATATCTACATTGTAATAAAAGAAACATAGATAGTATACTAATCATCAAGCATACAGTACAAGTCAGATTAAACTGTTCCACCAATGAGTTGGTTGAGTATTGTTTTTTACAGTTGGCAATAGATTGGCAACTCATATTGTATTGTTTTTCAATGCTTAACCAGCTGAAGAGCAATGTTTATAAAGTGTTTTTGCAATTCACTTGGACGCCATCAGTAGTACAGTCACAATGCAATACAAAACAGAGTTTTAAGTCTTAAGAAACAGTTTGTGTAAGGTTTTGTACTGGATCCAGCAACACTTATGAAACTTAGTCAGAAATGCTAAAACAACTCATTGGAGGAACAGTTTAATGTGACTTGTACTGTACGTTCATAATGGGTATTACAGACAGGACGAATACAGCATAGGATGTAGAAGTAGGAGGTGCTGGGGATATAAGATTATTTGCTTTGTAGAGGATCATACAATTTTATTACCCGATTAGGATTAACAGTGCTGACTGTCTATGTACGTGCCACAGATGGTCAGGTTTGTATAAATAAATATGGTAAACAACACAGACTATAAATACAAAATGATTAGCTTAGTTCTGGGAAGCGGACACTTTTCAGTGGTCAAGGCAGAGCGAGCAGTACCATGCGCGTGTCTAAGGGATGAAACTGAATGCATTAATGGAAACATCATCATTAAACTGGCATGCTCTCACTAAACATGAAAAACTGGAAACATTAAACAGGATGCACCAGTAGTGGCCATAACTTCATATTCAGCAACAAGACCTTTTTAAAAAGTAAAATAATACACAATTACAGCATGTACTAACAATTTGAAACAGTTTTTATTGGTCACAAAAACATCAGACTCAATGAAGATTTTGTCAAATTTCACAATTTCCTGTCCTCTTTAAGCACTGTGAGACAAACATATGGACTGACAGTCAGTTTTGTTTTGAACACGGACGTATGTTTAATACTGAAAAATGAGCATGGGAACACTTAGAACTATTGCTTTGAAAATCAGAACTGTGACTCAGGGCATGAGTAGCAGTATCAGAGCAGATGTATATGCCCTGAGTCACAGTTCCAGTTTTCAAAGCAATATTTAGGGGGTCCAGTTCCCTGACACAAAAAGTCCCCTTCCACTGTATCGCCCTGGGCCAGCATTTCTTCAGATATCGTGCGCCACTTTGGCTACACTCTCTCAATGTGGACATGCCTTCCATTACTAAACGAGGCCCTTTCAAAACTAAGCTTCATGAATATCTTGCAACCTTAAGCAACTGTGACTGTTGCACTTAACCATCTCCAGTCCCTCTCACCCCTTCTTCTTTCCCCATCCCTCCATTTTTTGCTTCATAATACTCTTAATGCCTCACTCTACTCTCCAGCCTTGCCCATCCTCTACTCCCTAACCCAGACCAGCGTGCTCTTCCCCTCTCCAACCTCTCTCACCACCCTCTACTCCCCCACCTCCCTCTAACTGACAAAACCTATCAGGCTGCTCCAGTCACCCACCTCATCCGGTCTCCATCCCTAACCTTTCTCAACCCTACTCATTCTACTCCCATCTCCTTTCACCCCCCATGCCCCCCTCTTCACTCCTCACTAGCTTTCTTCAAGCACTTATATCACTTTGGTCTGTATGCTTCCTGGAATTATATCAATATGTCTGTACTTCAATTTTTAAAGTCTGTACCATCCTCTGTTACCAATATTTGTCTTTGTCTAATGTTGTATATTGCATTCACTATAAAATCATGACATGTAACCTTTGTAAATGAGCTCTCAGCTCAAAAGTTGTAATCTGGGACTTAACTAAATAAATAATAATTTGTAAGTGTTCTCATGCTTGTTTCTCAGTATAAAATATATTTCCATGTTCAGGAGAAAGTTTTCTTTCATACCATACATTTAGCACAGGATGCTTAAAATATGCATAAGTCGTGCATGCATGAGTTCATGTCAGTTCAGTGCGCCACCTTCCTCAGACACATGTTCTCTGGTCCTCTAGAACATTTAGAGTCATTGGACAGATGGATTATTGGATGAGCTACGAGGTACAGTAAGAAGTTTGGATTGAGTAAAATTACATTTTGACTGAAAAATAACAACAAACTTGTTAATAAAGCAAAATGGGCAGCCTGGATACAGTCTCCAATCATGTAGCCTCTAACAGGCACACTGGTCCACTGGATGAAAAAAATAAATACTAAAAGTTGCCAGCGCCAGAGACTGAGTGTATGTCCATCAGCTTCTTTGACCCATAAACCTCTTCACAGTCCTGTAGAACATGTTTTGACAGGAGCTGTGTGGAAATTTTTACCAAACTCCTTCTGTTTAAAGATAACCCTTTAAGACTTCACTCCTCTGCTTGCTATAAAGCACTTGTTAGCTATGCCTCAGGATGAGAGTTACCAAGTAACACGAGCCCAATAAAGGGCAAGGGTGAACAAGCTGAAAAAGGAGGCTTTCTTTTCTGTTTTGAGGAGTCAATCAGAGACTGAATAGCAATAACATTCATTGTAAAGCTGAATACAAGCTCTTTTTTTGCACGTTACTGAGATTGAAGCAGTTTTCATTTAATTTAAACTGGCATCCGGAGTGTTCCCTTAGTGAGTGTTCCACAAGCAGCTTTCTGGTTCATTACCCTGTCACAGTACCCCAGTGTAAAAGCAGAGCAGCAGACCCAAAAAGCAGGAGACAGGTGTTTAAACACAGGAATTGGGAGTCGCACAAGAAAATCTTGCAGCTTGCATTTTCAAGACTTGTGGCTGGGCAAAGACTTCAAAGACAGAAGTAGGAGCAGGAGGAGGAGTGGGCAGAATCTGGGAGGAGATTTTGGTATTCTGATGCTGTGATAGGTGGAGGAGTGCCTCTCACAGTTCAGACAAATACCAATATGTTTTCATGCTTTGCAACAAACATAAAAATGTAAAATGAGAGAATGCCAGTAGCATTTGTACAATCATGAGCTCAGTGCGAATGTGTGAGGGGGTGCACAAGATAGTTAATAAGCAGAATGATGCACTTCAGGGGCCATGTAACTGATATGACCATTATTTTTACCATAATCAGAATGTATCCATTGAGAGGTAAGTGAGAGCATTATTAGTAAAAGTATGTACTGAGGGGACTGTGAATTCTTACATAAAGGGCATGTAAATTATGAGAAGTAATGTAAAAAACAGCAGTGGCTGTATGGAGATTATGTTCAATAGCAAACATGGCAAGAATGAATTTAGTTACAATGGAGCCAAATAAAATAATGCAAAGGTTATGAAACTGGATACCATTATGTTACAAATTTGTTCTGGAACATGTTTATGCAAGTTCAAGATATCCTTGGTCATGGAAAAGCATTAGGGATGATAATGACAAATGGAGGAGGAATTTGGGGGATTAGTTGAGAGATGTGATCCATTCTGATTCTGCTTTTAGAAGCAGCACTTTAGGGAGAAGAAAAGGTGAAAGTAGCTTCAGCTCCTCCTTGCCCTATCACTTTGTGGCTAGCTGATACAGATAAAAGGGAGGTTGACCTGGGAATGCAGAGTCAGGTGTGCCCCAGATCCATTTTAAGACTCTTCAACAGCAGCCCTCCATAATACTGCTCTCTGCTTTAAGGACCACAGCACAAAGCACAATGAATAATGGAGTCTGCCTGGAGTCAGCAATTAGGCAACCAACAGCAAGGAACCCTGCCTGATGGAACCCATGTGCATCTGTATTGTTAGGGGGTGTACGCAGAAGTGCGTTGAAGGACTTGTGTTTTAGCAGAACAGTGTGTTGAAGGTTTGGTGAGCTACCTGATAAGCTCACATCTAGGTAGGAGGGTACTGCCTTATCTGTATATTAAAAAAAATCATAAAAAGACTAAATCCAGTAATTGTTGTTTATAGTACACCTGTATCTGTGTAGTGATTGTGTATCTGTGAGTGAGTGTTGTCATAGCATATCTGTATCTAGAGCATTCCTACTGTAGGTTAATGTATAATTGCAAGGTTCTGTATCGTACTTTACTAACTGAACTACTTACAGATTAGCCTTATTGGGTCCTGGGAAAGGGATTATGTATCTGTGAGTGTTGTTATAGCATACCTGTATCTGGGACATTTTTAGGTTAGTGTAATTATAAGGTTCTGTATTGTGCTTTAGTAACTGAACTGCATGCATATTAGCCTTACTGGATTCTGGGAAAGAGATAGTATATCTTTGTGTGAGTATTGTTATAGCATACCTGTATCTAGAACATTCCTAGTTTAGTGTAATTGCAAAGTTCTGTATTGTACTTTACTAATTGAACTGCATACAGATTAGCCCTACTAGGTTCTGGAAAGAGACTGCGTACCTGTGAGCGACTGAATATTGTTATAGCATACCTGTATCTGGAACATTCCTAGCTCACTGTGTCTGCAAAGTTCTGTACTGTACTTTAGTAAAGGAACTGTGTACAGTATTGCCTTACTGGGTTTGGGGAAGGAGGTCAGAAAGTCAAGGGAGAGCAGGAACACTGTAGATTATGTGGAGAGTGGTGTGTCTCAGGATGCAAGTGTAAAATACAGACATTGATTAAGGCTGTGTAAGGTACAACATGCTTGCTTCATGATTTTACTCCAACAAGATTTCAAAAATGAGAAATCACAAGAAAATAAAAATGAATATAAGAAAATAAATCATTGCATAGCATTTGTCAGTCCAGATTGCTCAACATCACTGGGATCCAGTTTTCATCTGTGCTCCAGCTTGTTGTGAGGACAGGAAGGCAGTATGTCCTTCCCTTTGTCATACTTCAGACAGACTGACAAACCAAGGCCGCTTGCAACTGTTTTCAAGGCTGTTTGCAACTGGCTCTGGGCAGTCTGCAAAACCAAGGATGTATAAACTGTCTTTGGGTTGTTTGTGAAACCAAGGCTGTTTATATCTGATACCATTATGAATGTAAAATAAAACAAATGCATTCTCCAGACATTCCCCTATCAAGAGAAACTTTTCTTTTATATTAAATCTGGGTTTCTCAGACACTAAACCACTGTGTAGTATATGACATTTTCAATGTACTTTAGACTAGCAAACATATGTTACTTTATATGTGCTGCATAACAACAGTGCAGCAAAAACCTGACTCCTATTTTAAATGTGTAAATATTTAACAATGGGTATCTGTTTTTATATTGGCAAATGAAACTATGCTAACTATTTATTACATTGTTTGGTCACTTTGAGCCATGCAGGATGTATTTTATAGGGAACTGAAAAAGAAATATAGAACAAAGAAGAAAAAAGGGGGGATTCTGTACGGCAATTTGTATACAACATCCAATTTCTTGGGCTCTGGGTGCCTTACATTAAAAACAGATAAGGTCAATGCAACACACACACTCTATAAAAACATATGTAAAATAGCACAACTATGAACAATAAATAAGTCTTGATATAATTAAAATAAACTCATGTAATTAGTGCAGGTCAGTTGCCTTTGTCGGGAAAGGCCAGATGAAACAAATGAGCCTTTAACACTTTTTTAAATTACTCAACTGTTGGGGTCTCCGTGACAGCAGCTGGAAAGGTATTCCACAGGGTCAGTCTAGTGACACTAAAGGCATGGTCAACAGATGTCTTAAGCCTGACCATAGGAACATCAAGAAGGCTCCTAGTTGAGGAGTGGATGGAATGGACTGAATTAGCAGGTGAAAGGCGATCAGCCAGATAGCCTGGGCCCAGCCTATATAAGGTATTGTAGGTGAGTAAGCCCACCTTGAAGAGGATTCTGCACCTGACAGGCAGCCAATTCAGAGTATGCAGGACTTGAGTCACATGACTGGACATAGTCAGGCCTCTCAGCTACAGAGTTGCTGCATTCTGCACCAGCTGCAGCCAGCAAAGGGTCCCTCCAGTAACAGCAAATTATAGAGCATTGCAGTAATCAAGCCTTGAAGTAAAAAAAGGCATGTACAGTGATGGCAGGTCTTGGGGTGGAACTAGGGGCTTAATTCTGGTGGCATTACTTAAGTGGTAAAACCACTTTTAAACACAGATGACTCATGAGCTTCAAGTGCCAGTATGCTATCCAGGATAACATCAAGATCCCACACCCTAGGGGAAGCCATCAACGGAGCAGATCTCAGAAATAATCCTGTATCCACTCCGGAAGTACTCCCATCACACCAGTGACTTGGTTCAATCACAAGTACCTCCATCTTGTCTTGGTTCTGTCACAAACAGCTGGAAGGCATCCAGTCATTGATCTTGGCCAGGCAGTTGTTAATCACATGGCATTGTGTGTTCCAGGAGCTAAAGACAAATACAGTTGGGTATCATCTGCAAAGCAGTGAAATCCCACACTGTAATGCCAAATGAGCTCTCCCAGGGACAGCATGTATACTGAGGATAACATCAGTGACAAAATTGAACCCTGAAGCTCTGAGCATGATGGGGGCTTCAGGGAGGAGGAGGAGAACTTTTCCATCACCACCCGCTGCACCCTGCCAGAGAGATAGGACTCTAACCAGCCAATGACAGTACCAGTGAGTCCACAGTACCCTCAAAGGTGATCAAGAGGTGCAGTGTGATTCTTGGTATCAAAGGCTGATGAGTAGTGGTGGGTGAAGTGGCCCCAATTCGCTCAGCGAAGTGATCCACGAAGTGAAGGTGGATTCGTGGAGTGCTTCGCAATGCGAAGCGGAGTTCTTCACATCATAATGGTTAACGCGAAGTTCATTGAAAACAATGACTTTGCGTTAATCCGCCTTCCCAAACCACTACTCCACCAATTCTTAAGATGAAGTACATTGAAAACAATGTACTTCGCCTCACTTTGCCTTGTTTTTAGGCTCCAAAGTTGAATTTTGCAGTGATTCATGGGATTTCAGGTCACATGGGCTCCAGCTTGTTCTGCACAGCCTCAGTTTGGGGTAGTGTGTGTATGAAGCTGTAGTAGAGAATCTGCTCTGAGAGCTGTGTGATTCAAACCTTCTAAAGGCTGTTTTGCTGAAACTTTAGTTCATCAATTATAGGAAACCCTCCTGTGCTTATATCATCGAGTGTTTATTGTTTGTGTCAGGATTTTGAATGTTAATGTACAATATTCAGCCTGTGTACTGAGAGACAGTGGAAGTGTGCTTTGGGGGAGGGGCGTATCTGTGGTGTAGGTAGATTAACTTGGAGAAAAAGACAGAGCTTTCTGTTTTGGTGATATTTTTCTTGTATAACTGTGTTAATGTACACACAGTAAAATTTTCAATAATTTTTGCCATTTTTTTGCTGATTGTCGTGGTGCCACAGTGCATAATTTTAGTTTGTTTAAAATATGTGGTTATATTACTGAAGTTTTCAATTTGCTACACATTACTTAGTGTGTGTGTGAGTATGCATGTGACGCATGTCATCAAATCAGACGACCTTTTATTGTGTCACATAATTTCAGCAATGTGAACCTGCTATGCTATCCACTGCAGCTGTGTAATTTTTGTACTTCTTTGTGGCATCTTTACTAGTACTAGTACTAGTGACTGTTACTGCAGCAGTGCAATACACTGCCCCCCCATGGCCTGCTCCAACTGAAAAAGGAATTATTTTCCAGATTTTTGAATTTCTGATGGTGAGCATTGGTTAGATATTGTGCCTTTGCATTTGCATCTCTTCAGTGTGCAGCACAATCTTAATCTGTCTGTGCATTTGCATCTCTTTAGGCCCAGTCTCCATCTCTAACTTAAGTCACAGTTGTTTCTTTGGCTTCCCTTCAGAGTACTGGACAGGTGTGGTTCATAATTCTGCATGAGCATTGCACTCATTAATATGCGTTTTTAAGTCGGACCATTATCATGAGTCATTCGTCATACAAATTACATTCTTCATCATCACGGACAGTCACAAATGCAGCCACAAATCACGATTTACAATTATGTCATGAATCACAACATTAATCTTTTTTAATACTTACTTGGATGTATTGTAAGCCTGTTTTGTAGTATCTCTCCATGCTTCACCACTCTTCCATTGTACTCATTAATGAGTGTTTTTAAGTCGGGGAGTTTTGTGTCACACCTCATCGGGGGGGCCTGTGGAAGTACAGCCATAGGCATTCGCATTTCATCATCATCACGGTCACAAATGCAGTCACAAATCATGATTTACAATCACATCACGAATCACAACATTAATTTTTTTTAATAGTTATTTGGATGTATTTTAAGCCTGTAAGAAAAATAAAACTTACAGAAAGAGCAAATTAAGTAAAAAAGAGCACAGAAAAGTAAAAAAATGTAGCTTTTAAAAAAGCTGGTGGGTCAAAATCAAAGTTTAAATCTCCTCCTCTCTGATCTCAAAGTATCAGCAGTCGCAAAACTCACTACTCTCTCTCCATCTACACAGGAGAAAGTAAAAGTGTCTGCTTGTATGACTCACTTTCTTCCTGCCTAGCTAAAGAGCATATGACGTACAGTACTGTAAGCCATGTGATGCGTGGGGGGGCTGGCGAACCTGAAACACCAAGTGGGTCACTTAGAATCATAATGAGGAATGCGAAGTCCATGAAAACAATGACTTCGCCTTACTTCGTGTTGCCATTCCACCTTAATGCGAAGTGGTAATGACAAGGCTGAGTGAATACTTTGCATGCGGTGGAAACACGATGTGTAATGTATGTCATTTTATACTCCATTTTGTATTGTGTGACTCCATTTTACATGCTGCTTCATTTAATTGGTGTTTTGCTCTTTAGATAGCCTCATTATTATGTTTTGCTTCAGACAGTGTATTTTGCTGACTTGAAGGTTGCATTTTATCAGGCAACCTGTTTTTGTAGTTTTGTTTAAACTTCTGCTTAGCTCATAGTGTTCTAGGCACCCGGCCAGTGTTTGGAGCACAGTGACCTAGCAGGTGTAGGGAATTCTGAGCAGTCCTTATGGTGTGAATTTGCAGCATCTGGGAGCCCGGCCAGCTTCTAGCCTGTGGCAAAACAACACTATGAAGGCTGCATGGTTATTTTTAGCATAGAATAAGATATAAATGTAGCTTTCTCAATGCCTGGTTGGAAGCCTCATCTGCAGGGTGGATGCATCGCTGTGGAACTTTCTCCCGGTTCAAGACTCCTGGCCAGGCTGTGAGATGATTAAGGGGCTTCCCCAGCTACTGGGAAAAGGCTTGGATGTAGCATAGAATCGGTGATGTATCATGTTTTGCTTAATTGAAGTATATATTAATGCTGATAGTAATATTGCTAATGAATGAATGCTAAAGTGTAATCATTAATGCTGATAGTGACATTGCTGCTAAATGAAGTGTAATTATCTTTTGCTTGCAATAAATTGTGCTGATGTGTGAATGCCAAGTGTGATTATTCCTTTGTGACTCTTCGATTAGGCAAGACACCTTCCCACCCACATTTTTTGAGAACCATAGTGTTCTTTCCTTCATTTTGTTTTGTTGATTTGCTTCCCACAAAGGCTTTTTGCCTCTGTGATGGCTGTTTTGATTTTTCCCCACTGTTTCTCCACCCCTCCTTCTTGCCCACTTGCTAGTGCTTTTCTGAGGCACTCTCCCATTTTCCCAAAGTCAGCACTCCAAAAGTCCAATACTCTTGCTTTTCTATGGCTTGACTCCATGGTTGTATTTATCATGAACTACACTGTTTGGTGGTCGCTTGTCCCCAAATGGCTACCCACTTCTAAATCCGAGATCCTTTTTCCTTCCCCATTTGACAGTACCAGTTCTAAGATTGCTCCCTCCCGAGTGGGTTCCAAGACTAGCTGTCTGAGGCATGCCTCCTGTAGGGCATCAAGAATAACCATGCTCTTGGATGTGGCAACAGCAAAGGTGCTCCTGTTAACAACTGGCATATTCAGGTCCCCCATTAACAACATCTCCCATGTTTCTGCCATTCTAAAGATGCCTTCTATAATTTCCTTGTCCATTGCCTCTCCCTGAGATGGGGGTCTGTATACAACAGCAGGGTAGAATGTGGTGCCATTTCCTGTCTCCAGGGTGACCTGCAGTGCCTCCTCTACTCTCTGTTCATCCTATAGTTCTGTTGCTTTGATCTCTTCCCTTACATAGAGAGCTACTCCTTCTCCTCCTCTTTTACCCTCATTGCCTCTCCTTTAGCTTGTGTGTCCTGGTATGTTGACATCCCTGTCATGGTTCTCTGTGTATCATGTTTCTGTGACTGCCACAATATCCAGGTGTCCCTCTTCCATCAAGACCACTAGTTCAGGGAGCTTGTTACACAGACTATGGACATTGGTACTCATCACCCTTCATTTTTTTGCTGGCCTTATCCCTTTTAGCCCATTCCTGTCCTTACTGCCTTTTTCTGCATTTACCCCAGTCCTGCTCCCTATTGACTTCTCTACCTTGGTGTTTACCTTTCTAACTACTGTGTTTTGTGTTGGGAGGCTGGGTTTTCCCCTGCTCCTTTTCAGTTCCTCCCCCCCTTGGCTGGTTTAAATGCTTGCCAGTGAAGCATTTAAACCTATCACCTAGATTCCTGGTTCCCATCCTGGACAGATCTCTCCTCCCTGTCTTTTTGTCACTCACACCCACAATGGATAAATCTTACTTTTTTTCTAAGCTTATTCCAGTACCCATGTATAATCTGTTCTGACCGAATATCTCTAACATTTTTTCCCCAGTCTGTTGATCTCTTACTAATATAATACCATCATCCGCATATGCACGTGTCTTTTGTAGTATCCTATTTTCCCACCTAAGACCTTTCATTTTGTCATCATCCTCTGTTTTTATTAACATTGGGTCTAAATATAAAACATATAATAATGGGCTCAAGGGACAGCCCTGCTTTACCACATTCTTTATATACATCAGGATTCCTAGGTCCCCATTTATCATAGGCCTCACCTGGACTTCTGTATATAAAGCATTTATCAAGTTTCTCAAATTACTGGGGAAGTTATATATTTCCAAAACATCCCACATATACGTATGTTGAATGGAATCAAAAGCAGACTCTTGATCTATACTATAAAGCTACCCATCTAATTTTTGCCATTGTGCTGCATTGATTATTTCTCTGATATAAATAAGATTATTTCTAATATCCCTTCCTGGAATTGCACATGTTTGTGTTTGTAGTACTAATTGTTCTACATATGTCACCAATCTTTTATTTATTATTTTTGCCACAATGTTATAGTCCAATGTTAATAAACATATAGGCCTCCAGTTTTTTTTTTTACTTTCTTTTTATCCCTCCTGATCACCCTCATTGTTCCACTCCTTCAGGCATTGCTTATGCCACCCATGTTCCTGATATAGATTCTGCCCCTAGAGTGCCCTGGAAACTCCTACCTTTCTCCTTCTCACCTTCGTGGAGCACCTGCACAACAGGGTCTGCCCATCAATCCAGGACTGGATGTCCTGGAGCGGTGGTCATCTAGGACTGCTGAGGGTTGTTTTCCATTTTTCTTGTGGTCCCTTTCCCTTTTCATCCCTCTGAGGCTGCCAGCTCAGTTAGGTTACATGCTTATGCACTAAGCCTGCCAATTGCTTAACAGTGTCCTCTCCTCCCCCACTCCAATCCCATGGGAGCCACCAATGCCCCGAAAGTTGGTGCTTCCACCGACCCCTCCAAGGACATCAGGTGCATAAAGCACCCCTGGTAATCCACCCCAAAGTAGGAGAGCATCTTTTGGGACACTCAATCCTCCTTCCCCCTGCTAACCCCCGGCACCCTGAGTCTGTGCCCTAACCTGGGTGGCCAGTGTAGTGTGAGGTGTGGCACCCAGTGCCTCAACCCTCAATGCCACCAGGCCGGCTAGGCCTCCAGTTTTTTATATGAGTTTTGTCACCTTTTTTGTGCAAAAAAAAAAACCATAATCCCTGTTCTCATATTCTCTGACATTATCCCTGTTTGATATATTTCATTATAAACACCCGTCAGCATTTTTACCAACTGTTCTTTATATTTTTTATAGAATATATTGGATAGACCATCTATTCCTAGTGAAGTATTTGTCATTAATTGTTTAATTGCCTCTGTTACGTCACATTCCTTTATTTGCTCATCCATTGACTTTCCTTCTTCTAAGCCTAATTTCAGAATATTTACTGAGTCTAAAAAAACCCTTCTACCTCCCTATTTTTCCCTTGAAATTTACCCTTTAAATATTCCTGTATTTGGAGTTTAGTAGTTCATATGTCTGTATGTAAATGTTCTGTTTCATCTTTTAAACTATATATTACTTTATTGTCCAACATATCTCTATTACTATCATATGGGTTAGTATGAAATTTTGTACCCTGCGTACCACTTTTTTGTTTCATAATTAATGATTGCTCAATTATACTGAAAGTTTCTCATTAATAATTTTATTTCCTCAATCTTTTCAGATTAATTAACCTTATACTTTACTTGCTGTGTAATTAACTTATACAGCTGTGCCCTTAGACACAAATATTATTTATAATTTGTCATTTCTGTTTTTTGAGATTGTTCTATCATTAGTTGTTTAATATCCCTTTTTGTATCATCCCACCATTGTAACACTGAATCATATAGGGAATAGGGAGCAGGATTGGTGTAAATGCAGAAAAAAGCAGTAAGGACAGGAATGGGCTAAAAGGGATAAGGCCAGCAAAAAAATGAAGGGTGATGAGTACCAATGTCCATAGTCTGTGTAACAAGCTCCCTGAACTAGTGGTCTTGATGGAAGAGGGACACCTGGATTCATTTGTTGTGCAAATTTATATTTTTAGCACCTCTTGCAAGCCACTGCTTGCAAGTGCTATTTCTGACTGCCCTCTCCTCTGTCCCCTCCTTTCTAGCCGGCCCTGCCCTCGAAAGCAATCACCCAGAGATCGAATTCGGAGGCCGCCAGCGGGCGGGCGGCCACCGCACAGCCGAGAAGGGAACCAGGAGGCCGGGAGAGACAGCCAGAAAGGTACGGGATAGCTGCATAGCCAATCGGAAGGCGACCGCCGACTTTGCCTGCCTCTGATTGGTGCGCCTTCCCCATTGACTTTTGCTGTACTTGCACCACCAAAACTGGTCGGGATTACTGCTCTTTTATTGCAAAGTTTAAATTCTCTAAAAAGGAGCTGTTTTTACTGTTTTATTGTGTACTTTTGGGAAATGCCTTCTTGCTTGTTTAACCAGTAATTACAGTCTTTTGGGAAGATTTGTGTTGGGCTAGACGCTCAGGCGCCTAACCCCCCACCCACCCAGTCTTTGTTGTGCAAATTTATATTTTAGCACCTCTTGCAAGCCACTGCTTGCAAGTGCTATTTCTGACTGCCCTCTCCTCTGTCCCCTCCTTTCTAGCCGGCCCTGCCCTCGAGCACCCAGAGACCGTAGGGGCTCCGAGCCGCCAGCGGGCGGGCGGCCACCGCACAGCCGAGAAGGAACCAGGAGTGGCCGGGAGAGAAAGCCAGAAAGGTACGGGAAAGCCGCAAAATTTTTGCCCGCCCCCCACCCCTCCAGGGTGTTGTTTTATACACACCTTCCCGCCGAATCTCTTATCCCCGCCCATAGCTAATCTCCTAGCCAATTCCCGAGCTCATTTCTTCACATCACCTTAGTTTCTTTAACCCTTTCCTACCCTCCACCATGCTACTGCGCCTACTATTGCTGCTTTGCCTCTCACCTTCCTTGGATCCAGAAGAGATAACTGTTGGAACCCATGCCATGGTGTTTAGGGCGACCACTCAACACTGTCCCCCTCTACTGTCCCCAGTGGATGCCCCTAAACCCTACATACATATATTACCGCTTCTGCATAATAATCCTTGGGGAACCCCACAAAAAGGCTCACAACCAGTTCGAACTCCTCAATCCCCTGCTACCTTACTGGCACTACAATTACTCCTATGCCTGTCCATTAAGCTGGTACTCTATGATAAAATCTATAACCATGCAGTAGGATCATCAGCCACTATACATTGGATCCCAAGCAAGAAGAAAAAAACTGTCTGACTACTCATTACTCCTATAACGGGTGCCCTCATCAAGCTAATCTTCTTTCTGCTGATCTGTGTTGGCACTGTTGAAATCAACCCTGGCCCCACTGAAAGCTCTATCTCTCCATCTGACCTAGCTTCCATAAATGGCTTGAGTTTTCTTCACATCAACGCCTGCAGCCTCCTAAAAAAGTTCTCATTAATACAGGCCTGGGTTGCACACACCCTACCTGACTTTCTGGTTATATCTGAAACATGGCTCAAATCTGCAACAAAAGACAGTGAAATAAACCTTCCCAACTACCAGCTCTTCAGATCTGACCGTCTATCCAGGGGCGGTGGGGTAGCGATCTATGTCAAAGCAAACATCTCTGCATCCTGCCTCAATTCTACATCACAACCAAAGGAATTCGAATGCTTGTCAATTAAAATAACTCTTCCCAACACATCATCCTTTCAACTGATTGGTTGCTACAGGCCCCCCTCTGCAGGCCTCAAACTCCTATCCCACCTAGGATCTATACTTAATCTAGGCCCTGAAGACACCATCATCTTAGGAGACCTGAACTTAAATTGGCTAACTAATGCATCTGCACCCCTAGTAACCTTCTGTGACACTTATGGATTCACTCAATTAATCAAAGAACCAACAAGGATTAACCCAAAGAATAATCTCAACAGCACACTCCTGGACATTATGTTGGTAAATAAGCCTCATCATTATCCCCATGCTGGAGTACTATTCAGTGACATAAGTGACCACTGTCCCATAGCTGCCATTAGATCAACAATCAAGCCACCCAATCCTGCAAAATTCCTCCCACGAAGGTCAAAAAAGAACTTTAATATTTCAGGATATCTCCATGATCTGTGCCACACCACATGTTGGCAAGAATTCTATCTCACAGCCTCAATAGAGACAGCTCTTCAAATCTTAAATGATATAATCATAAGTGCCCTCAATTCACATGCACCCCTCACCAGTGTCAGAACCAAACTCAAATCCTGTCGCTGGTTCTCTGCTGACCTTAAATCCAACTGCTTGCCAGAGACAAACTCTGGAAAAGGGCAAGAAAGACAAAGGATCAAATGACTGGCTTCAATTCAGAAAAGCCAGAAACTCCTGCACAAAACAAGTAAGAAATGCCAAGGCTGCCTTCTACACAGCTGAATTGGATGCCTCCTATCACAACCCTTCCAGGTTCTGGGGTACCATAAAGGGATCCTAGGTCAAACTTCTACCCCTATCTTACCACCCAAAATTCACCTAAATAGTATTGAAATCACTGACAAGCAAAATATCTTGAATGCCTTTAACGATCATTTCACTACAGCTGGCCTGGCTTTCGACTCCTCACCTGCAAACCTATTAAGATCATCACTAAACCTACAATCTACTGAGGGACAAAAGGTTGCTTCCACATTCTCATTCAAATCAATACTCTTAAAAGAAGTAGAAGACCTTCTACTCCACTTGATAC
Source organism: Neoceratodus forsteri (assembly GCA_016271365.2). Lineage (NCBI taxonomy): Eukaryota > Metazoa > Chordata > Ceratodontiformes > Ceratodontidae > Neoceratodus > Neoceratodus forsteri. Next base: position 184,932,800 of record CM057455.1, read on the forward strand.
AACTAAAAGTGCAGGTGCAGACTCCCTGGATCCCTACTTTCTAAAAGTAGCACTGCATGCCTTAGCCGCCCCCTCACCCACCTCTTCAATCTGTCACTTGCCACTGGTTCTATCCCCTCAATATGGAAGACAGCTCAAGTGTTTCCATTACTTAAGGCAGGTAATCGCATGGACCTCAACAATTATAGGCCCATTTCCATCTTACCAGTACTATCCAAGATGCTTGAGAAGCTGGTAAACTCTCAGTTAACTGCCTACCTTGATACCAACTATCTCCTTAATCCAGCTCAATCTGGGTTTAGATCTATGCACAGCACCATCTCTGCATTAGCAAAGTCACAAATGATTGGCAGACTGCCTTAGACAAAAAGAATAATACCTGTGCTGTGTTTCTGGATCTAAGTAAAGCCTTTGACACTGTGGATCATGAACTTCTAATCTCCTCTCTGAACTCCATAGGCCTTGACTCACTCTCTCAAATGGTTCAGATGCTATCTCTCCGGAAGATTACAACTGGTAAAAATGAAGGTGATCTATCTACCTCTAAACCACTCCTAAGAGGTGTACCATAGAGGCTCCATCCTGGGTCCCATCCTTTTGCCATTTACATCAACAATATTGACTCCAATCTCTCACAATCTAATATTCACCTTTTGCAGATGACACTGTACTATATGTCAGCAATCCCTCACCATCAAAAGCCTGTGAGCTTCTACAGTCTGAATTCTCCTCCTTCAGCACAACCTATTAGAAAGAAATTACTACTAAATGCCAAGAAAACCAAAGCTATGTTCTTTGCCACCAAGAACTGCTCTTCCACTGTCCCATCATTCACCCTCCCACACTCTCTACCATCCTTGGTGAAAATCTGGAATATGTAGACAAATTCAAATATCTTGGAGTATGGATAGACAATAAACTTGACTATACTACCCATATTGAAAACTCCTGAAAAAGCTAAGACAAAGACTTGGTCTATTCTATAGGATCAAACACTACCTGACCAGAGATTCCAAACAAAGATTAATCCTAGCATCATTCCTGTCCCTCATTGATTATGCTGACTTCCTCTATGGTCATTGCTCCCTCTCCATTTAAACAAATTAGACACCTTGTATCATAGAGCTATTAGATTCATTACAGACCTTCCTCCAGCACCCATCATTGCTCTCTCTACAATGCAGTCAGTTGGACATCCCTGCAATAAAGAAGAAATAAAAATGCTGCTATCTGGATCTACAAAGCTCTGACAAACAAACTCCCTTCCTACATCTCAGACTGCTTCAACCGGATCACATCCAGGCCTTACACCCTGATGATCAATAAACTGATCATGCTGAAGATTCCTATCACCTGCACCCGGTATGGAAGAGCTGCAATCAGCTATTCCCTGGCACTTATCTGGAATTCTCTTCAAAAGACATTGAAACTGGATACCCTGATTCCTTTAACATCCTTCAAAAAGCTGTACACCAGCCTATTCCAAGATTCATGCAACTGCTTCCACAAGGCCTAGTCCTCCACACCCCACTCCTCCCACACCCCTCTCTCCTCCACCCCCTTTTAAAGCTCCCCTATTCTTCTATCGTTCCTCTAGCTCGTTCTCCATCAAACTTCATACATATATGCCCACCAAGTCCCACTATCCAAGCCTTATCCCTACTAAACTGTTTGTTTCTCTCCTTTAATAGGTTTTAGGTTTATTGTCATTTTGCCTTGTATATATGTAAATATTTGTATATCTGTCTCATTCATAAATGATTGTATTTGTGCTTATTCAGTATCATGTTTTTGTGTACAATTTGTAACCTTTTATTGTTATGACCACTCAGGTCCATCTTGTAAATGAGCTATGCTCAATGATGTTCGCCTGAATAAATAAAGATTTTGATTGATTGATTGATTGATATAGGCCCCAGACTGATTCCCTAGTCCAAAGCAGATCTAATATATTAGAGTGGCACCTTTCATTTTGAAGCCTCTCAGTATTCATCCTCCAATAACCTTTTCCAAATATCATTTGTTTCCCTAGGTCTAACACTAATTTCACCCCCATATGGTCAGAAATTTCCATAGGCACTATTGAAATATCATCCACCTTCATTTCCCTTGGAATTATCCAAAAGTCAATTCTGGTGGAAAGAGACCCTTTAAAAATTGACTGTTCTATCATTTTTATTCTTTAATTTATACACAGCTTATAAACCTATTTTTAGAATCTCCTTTAGCTTATGGGTATCACAAAACTCTTTCCTTGTTCTCCTTCCCCAGTCCCCTTTACCCAATCCACAATTAAAGTCCCCCCCCCCAATAAAACTGGCTTGGATGTATGAATATGTATGAATGAATTCTCAAAAAGAGTAGTGGAATGTCCCTGGTGTCCTAGTCAGATTGCCCCCATTCACTAAAAAAAATACCACCAACAACTTAATCTGGTTCAGTTTCAGTTGGTTACTATCTGTATCCTTCCTTCCCCCACTCAGCACAGAAACATGGATTTACATAGATACATAGATACATAGACAGTGTCGGCAGATAAGGGCCTATGGCCCACCCAGTCTGCCCATTTGAGCTTGTAAGTTCAGTTTGTTTTCCTAGAAGTCTATTTCCCCTTACCCCTGACCTCTAGAATTCCTTTATGTCTATCCCATGCATTCTTAAATCCCGTGATTGTTTCAGCTCCACCACTTCCTCTGGCAGGGTGTTCCACTTGTCCACCACCCGTTCTGTGAAGAAATTCTTCCTCATGTTTCCTCTGAATCGTCCTCCTCCAACTTCATCCCATGCCCTCTAGTCCTGAAACATCTTTTCGCTTAAAAATAGTGTTTTCCTGCACCCTGTTCCTCCCTGTAAGATACTTGCATGTCTCTATCATATCCTCTCCCTCCTCTCCTCCAGAGTACATGTTCAGTTCCTTCAACCTGTCTTCATAGGACTTGTGATGCAACCCATGCACAATCTTTGTTGCCCTCCTCTGAACCTTCTCTACCTTGTCTATGTCCTTACTTAGGTATGGTCTCCAGAACTGTACACTGTACTCCAGGTGGGGCCTCACTAGTGTCTTGTATAGCGGAATTATGACCTCCCTTTTCCTGCTGGTGATGCCCCTGCCTATACATCCCAGCATCCTATTTGCTTTACCTGATGCCTTGTCACACTGTTTCCTCTCTTGAGGTCATCAGAGATGACAACCCCAGATCCTTTCCTGCTTGGTGCATGCTATATCCTCATCCCCCAACTGATATATTGTGCCAGGGTTTTGTGCCCCATATGCATTATCTTGCACTTCTTTGCATTGAATTTCAACTGCAAACCCTTGACCATTCTTCAAGTTTCTGCAGGTCCCTTCTCATTCTGTCTACACCTCTGGTCTGTCTACTCTGTTACAGAGCTTTGTGTCATCAGCGAACAGTGAAATTCTGCCTTCTAGATCCTGTGCAATGTCACTGATGAAGATGTTGAATAGGACCGGTCCCAGCACTGATCCCTGTGGTACCCACTGGTCCTCTTCCCTCTGTGGGTGACAGCCATTTACCACCACCCTCTGTGTCCTGCCACCCAGCCAGTTACCTACCCACCACACTACTGTCCTGCCCACACCATATTCCCCAGTTTGTGTAATAGTCTTCTATGTGGCACAGTGTCAAAGGCCTTACTGAAGTCCAGATAGGCCATGTCCACTGCCCTCCCGATCCACCTCCCTAGTCACCCAGTCAAAAATTCAATGAGGTTGGTCTGACATGACCTCCCCTGGTGAAACCATGCTGCCTTGGGTCCTGTAGTCCATTGACAACCAGATGTTCCACCAATCTCTCCTTCAGTAGTGCTTCCATGATCTTTCCCACTACCGGGTGAGGCTGACTGGTCTGTAGTTCTCTGCTTCCTCTTTGTTCCCACTTTTGTATAAGGGGACTACATCTGCTGTCCTCCAGTCTTTGGGTACCTCCCTGTTTCCAGTGATTGGCTGAACAGGATAGCCAGAGGTTCAGCCACCACCTCTCTTAGTTCTTTAAGGACCTGGGTGCACCCCATCTGGCCCCATTGCTTTATCAGCTCTTATTACTTCCAGTTCCTTCAGGACCCTTTCTCGTGTAAAGGGACTTGTGTCCATTTCTGCACCATTCTCACCCTTGTACTCCCTTCAGACCCATTACCCCCTCTTCCTTAGTAAAGACTGAGCAGAAATACCTGTTCAATATGTCAGCTTTACTGTTGTCATCCTCCATGCGCTCCATCCTCCCCTTCAGTCTCACTATCCCTCCCTTTGTCCTTCTTTTTCACTTATGTAACTGTAAAAGGTTTTGTCCCCTTTAACCACTGATTTTGCAATGTGTTCTTCTGTCTGAGCTTTGGCTTCCTTACTGACTTCCCTGCCTCCCTTTGTTCCTCTGGTACTTCTCCCTATCCCCTTCTGCCTGTGTCTTTTGTATTGCCTGAATGCAATCTTTTGCTTTCATTTCTTTGCTACCTCTTTGGAAAACCATAATGGTCTCCTCTTTCTTTCCTCTTGCTAACCTGCTTAATGCATAATTCTGTTGTTCTTATAATCCCCATTTTAAATACTGCCCACTGTTCCTCAATCCCTGATTCCTGTCCCATTCCTTAATGCCTCTTTCAAGCATCTCCCATTTTCCCAAAGTCTGCCCCCTAAAATCCAGGATACGTGTTTTGTGTGGTTTGGTTCTGCTCTTTCTGTGATTTCAAACCACAATGACTGGTGGTCACTGTTACCCAGGTGCTCCCCACTGTTACCCCATCACACTGTCCCTGTTTGTGAGCACAAGGTCCAGTATTGCCTTCTGCCGAGTTGGTTCCATGACCAGTTGCTTGGGAAGGCACCCTGAAGGAGTCAGGATAAATCTGCTCCTAGTTGATGCTGCTGCTGGGATGCTCCAGTCCACGTCTGGTATATTAAGTCTCCAACCAGTACTACCTCACCCTTGTCTGCCATCCTTTGGATGGCTATCATCAACTCCTATCTGTTTCTTCCTCCTGGGCTGGTGGTCTATGACCACACCTGTGCGGATGGCTGGCACCTTTTCCTTTCCAGCTTAACCCACAGTATCTCTCCCCATTTTGTTCCTCCTGGATCTCTGTGGCCCTTATGTCATTTTTCACATACAGTGCCACTCCTCCTCCTTCCTGCCTGCTCTGTCTCTTCTGAATATATTGTAGCCAGGTATGGCCATCTCCCAGTCATGGTTATCATTACACCAGGTTTCAGTGATGGCCACAATGTCCAGGTCTGACTGTACCATGACAGCCTCCAGATCTTCCATCTTGTTGCTAAGGCTCCTGGCATTTGCACACATGGCTTTCCATGATTTGACCTCCTAGACTGCTTCACTGTTCTACTCCAGCCCCTTCCTTGGTTGTCATTTATCCCTGGTTCTCCTTGCTGTCTGCCCTTCTGCTGAATTTTGCCCTTTTCTGCTTATCCACCTTTTGGACACTAATCTCCATCTTTTGCACACTGCTTTGCAGAGATAGCACTCCTCTGGTTCACTGGTTCCATTACTAGCTGTGGGGGTGAGCAAGTGGTACCGTCCTTGCTGGCCTGCCACCCCCCTTTGCTAGTTTAAATGCTTGTCAATGTAGCATTTAAACTTATCATTGAGTGCTTGGATTCCCCTCCAGGATGGATGCAGGCCGTCAGGCTTGAATAAACCTCCATCCTCCAGATGGGTCCCCAGTCACCAATGAATCCAAACCCTTCCTCACAGCACCAGTTCTTCAACCATGAGTTAAAGTTCCTGGTGCATGCACTCCTATGCTCTCCCTTGCCTCTCACAGGTAGTACTTCTAGAAAGTGACAGAAGTAGCTACTTGTGAGACCCTCCCCAGTTTCCTAAACTCTTCCTGAACTTCCTTTGGCTCCCCATTTGCCAAGTCATTAGTACCTAGGTGGATAATGACATCCAGCTCACCCTCCTGTCTTGCCTTCCCAGTGATCCCCAGTATCTTCCTTCCATCCCTCCATGCCGTGGCACCTGGTAGGCACCTCACCTCCCTGTCCTCCCCCTCCTGTGTTCCTTGCTGGATCCCTCTTATGATGGAGTCCCCCACCAGGATTCGCTTCCTCCTCCTCTGGGGTCCACTGCTTTCCCCACTGAGGTCACCTCCTTGCCTAACCTCCACATCCTTTCCTTCCACTTCCCTGGGTACCTCTATTTGGTTGTCCTCATTTGCCAGTGTGGCATATGAGTTCTTGAGAGGAATAGGATCTGGGATGTGCCTCTGCCTGACTGCTCTAACCCTTCCTGAGCCCACTGTCATCCAAGTGCTCCTCGTTCTCGGCATCCTTTGAGGCAGCTGCATTGGACTGGGTATTTTCTGGACAGGGGTGATGGTACTCCTGACCCAGTTTACTTCCGCTCTGAGTCTGGCTACCTCATCCCGCAGTCCCGGAGATGCATGCAGATAGGGCAGCACCTCAGTGTCCAGAAGGTCTGCCTTGAATATGGCTGCCCCACAGCCACTGCATTGCACCACTCCCACATTATACTGCAATTCCACTACTTATCTGCTACTGAAGCTCTCTTAGTTCTCTTTTATTTATTTACAGTACTAAAAATCCTGTAACTGATCCTCAGATATATATTTTTTAAGGAAAAAGAAACCAATAAATAAATAAATAAATGAGTCAAAACACTTGTCGTGCTGAGGGTGGTCTTCTTCCCCTATGCCCTCCTACTTCACCTCTTACTATACCCTGTGTTTAGCTCCTGTCAATCAGATTTATCAGGGCATATAATTAAGAGTTGGGGGAAGGGGGGGCGAAAATTTGCAGCAATTAAAGACAGCACAGAATTACACCACCACTATTTTTTAAATTTTCAACAGCCCAAAAGCAATTATAAGTAAAGACAACACAGAAAGAAAGTATAGTGTCACTACAAGCCTACAATCTAAGTTTAAAAGAAAAATACCAGTTACCAGTTACTCTGAAGCACTGAATTGAATATGTTTCCTTCCTTCACCTTCTGGCTTCTTCTTCTCATCTCAATGGGCCTATCGGGTCAATAAAATTCAATAAATAAATACATTTTGAGCAGGTTTTATGCCAGGTCAAATAAGAACAATAGCAGAAAGGCAACAACTGGCAGCGGACAACCTGAAGGATAAATGCTGTGGAGTGAAACTGTCCAGGGTGTTTGTGGCTCTCTGCTGTTTTATGCCATATTTGCTCCAGTTTTACTTATAAAATGGTAATTTTTTTTTATGTTCTCTGTGTTGTCTGGTGCAGGTATTTGCCTTGCTGCCACATTTTTTTCTTTCTGACCTCAGTGCGTGACATTACAGGGAAGATCTATTGATTTTCCCCCACACATGCTCTGTTCCACATGGACCTGCCTATCCATTAGAAAGAAGAGGCAGTTACATGTTTTGAATACATGGAACTGTCTATCCCAAAGAAAGAGGAGATGGTCACTATTTTTAATTCAAACTTCAAAGATAAATTAATAACCATGTCACAGCAAATCACAATTAATCATGGAAAAATAAAAGTATTAGTGTGTAGAGCTCTGAACGTGTATGCAGTCACTTGACAATACTATTTCTTACATTTTGAAGTCCAGTATTATGGAAACACAGAATCTGTCAGCAGAAAAGGACTGTTTGGTCAGCTCAATATGTCCAGATGATCCCGGCCTAGTCTGTGTCAGCAGACCTTAACTGGTCTCTGATGACCCTCCCTCCTCCCTACCGATGTACCAGTTCCTCTATGTCTGTCCCACGCATACTTGAAATCCCCCACAGTTTTCACCTTACCACTTCCTCAGGCAGTCTGTTCCAGGAATTTAACACTCTTTCAGTGCTGTAGTACCCTCATGTCCCTCTTATACTCCCCACACTTCAGCTTCATTGCAGGCCCCCTGGTCCTGGAGCTCTTTCTCATTAAAAAGACAATCCCCTCCTGCTCCCTGTTCACCCCATGAGGTACTTGTATGTCTTCATAATGTTCCCTCTTGCACTCATCTCATCCAGGATTTCATTAGATGTTGAGGTCCCACAGCCTCTCCTCATGTGGTTTTGGTGCAACACCTTCACTATTTTTGTTGCCCTGCTCTGGACTGTCTTCATCCTGTTTTTGTTTTTTTTTCTTACTGAGGTGGGGCCTTCTGAAGTGAACACCATATATGAGAGTGTTGAAAACTTGGGGGTGGAGACTGGAGAGGCATTGGAGGAAGACCTGGTCTGCGGATGACAGGCTGGTTTTGATTGCTCACTATGATGAGTATCAGAATGCAATCATCCAGAAAAAGGCAGCTTTTACAGAATAAGTAGAATGATTATAGCTGGGAAGAACTGATCAGCTCAGCTCTTTCAGATTGTAGACAGACTATTACATCCAGCCTGTCTGGAACCCATTAGAACAGTTTCAACTCACAAGTGTGAGGAGTTTGCTTGGTTTTTTTCAGACAGAGTATCTTCCATGAGGGCTGGGATTTTGCTTAGTAGAATACCATCCTCAAGCAATTGCAGCTCTTGAGTGGATGGATGAACTCGATCTCCTTGGGGAGAGTTGTAGCTCATGATGATGGCAGAGCTCTGTGGGGTGATTGCTGGGCTTTGACCTACAGTATGCTTTGCGACCTTGAAATGGGCCTGAAGTGTCTACTGGTTGGTTTCATTGAGGTTCTGGGTCCAGTTTTCTGTAAGACTGTCAGGAGTTCCTTGTTGGCTGGTATTTTTCCAGAATCTGTTAAACAGCCTTTGGTTAAGCCCCTGCTGGAAAACCTCATCATTGGACCCTGACAATTTGGCAAATTATTGGCATATCTCAAAACTCCCCTTTTTGTGGAAGGTTCCTGAGAAGGTGGTCACAGAACAGCTCAAGATACAGGTCATGGACTTCCAAACTTATGAACCTTATTGGTTCAGATTTAGGGCCATGCATAGCACAGTGACTGCATAGATTAGGGTGCCAAATAACCTATTCAGTGGAAGGGATAGAGGAGAGTGCACAATTCTGGTTTTCCTCAATCTCTCCTCAGTGTTTGATACTGAGTATCATGCGGTGTTGTTGCACAGGTTGAGGGAGTATGTGAGACTCACCAGCAAGGTCATTAGCTGGTTTGAGTCTTCTCTGGGACAGATCTCAGAGGGTAGTACTGGGGAATTATTCATCAGACCCAATGGACCTGCCCTGTGGAGTCCCCCAATGGTCTGTCCTCTCCTCCATGTATTTTGTAGTGTACATGCTGCCTCTGGGTGAGGTTATAAGGTGGTGAGAGCAGTGTTTTCACTGCTATGCTGATGATACTCAGCTCTACCTGTCCTTTGCACCTGGGAGAGTGGACATGGTCAATGTGCTAAATGAATGCTTGGCCGAGATCCTGGCATGGATGTCATCAAACTGGTAGAGACTTAACTTAGGGAAAACTGAGTTGCTGGAGGTTGATCTGGGTGGAAGGGGAGGAGTGGGGGCCTCTGGTGATAGGCTGGGGCTTTTTATTGGCTCAACCAAACTGGTGGCCTCTGCAAAGGTGACACATTTTTTGTGTTGTTTTGGACAAAGAGCTAGACACTTGATGCTCAGGTGTCAGCTGTTGTCCAAACCTGGTTTTAGCATCTCTGGAACATTGCCCAAATTAAGACCCTTATTCTCCCAGATGATCTTGACACACTGATACATATTTTCATCACCTTGAAGCTTGACTACTGTTAAGCACCCTATTGTGGGGTCAGAGGAGGTATGATGCGGTGCTTGCAGCTTTTGCAGAATGCTGCAGCATGGTTGTTGACTGGACACTCGAAGTTCAGTCATATTACACCAGTGCTATGTGAAATGCATTGGCTGTCTGTGCACTGACACATCATTTATTTATTTATTTATTGAAATTGTTTCATCTGGAAAAGCACGCTGAGCAACAAGATGCTTGTCTCCCTGTGCGACCTGGAGGAAGGGTGCACAGAGGATGGGATAACATGCAGGTTATCAAGTGAACATTTAACAGTAAGCAAATAGCAGCATTAGGATACATTGTATGATTTTACAAGCAGCACATGCTGAATACATCAGATACAGTTAGGAGCACAACAACAATTATGTGACATGTAGCAGAAATACAAGGCAAATTTTGCAACACAAGTAGTACGAGGGGTTTAAACAATTGAAGACGTAGAACGTAGAGTTGATAAAGCAATGGGGCCAGATGGGGTGCACCCCAGGGTCCTTAAAGAACTAAGAGAGGTGGTGGTTGAACCTCTTGCTATCCTGTTTAGCCAATCACTAGAAACAGGGGAGGTACCCAAAGACTGGAGGATAGCAGATGTAGTCCCCTTATACAAAAGTGGGAACAAAGAGGAAGAAGCGGGGAACTACAGACCAGTCAGCCTCACCTCGGTAGTGGGGAAGATCATGGAAGCACTACTGAAGGAGAGATTGGTGGAACATCTGGTTGTCAATGGACTACAAGACCCAAGGCAGCATGGTTTCACCAGGGGAAGGTCATGTCAGACCAACTTCATTGAAATTTTTTTTTTGCAAATAACCAAGCTTTATTGAACCATTTCCAACATAAATTACATACCATACAACTAAATAATACATAGAAATCATATAATGACATATGAAAGAAAACATAACAAGGGGAAAGAACCCAAATCCCCCTAAGAATAAAAGAAAAAGGAAAAGCTCTTCAACCCTACCCCCCACCCCTGGCAGCTAGCCCAGTGAATGACTCACCATAATTAGTACATAATCATAAATGTCATCAAAAGCAAAAAAATACAACCAGGCTGGTACATACTTTAAATAGGTAACAAAGAAGGCACCAAGGAGGAAAGGACCTTATTGAAACTAATTTACTGAGCCAGGGCGATACCAGTCCAGTAAAGGGAATACAAGAGACATCTATCTCTAGTACCCGTACCTGTCTTTAAGACATTGGTACAACTTACCCCAACACTGCTGGAATCTTGGTGAAGCATTGTGAAAAGAGAAAACCAATCTTTCTGCATTTAATGCATTCATGAATTCATCCCACCACTCCCCAAATGATGGAGTCCAGTCGTCTCTCCAGTGACGTAAAATTATTAACTAGTTACCAATGCTACCATAGCCATTCGATATTTAGTTAACTTGCCTGGTACTTTATCAAATATCCAAATATGCAAGCCTCCGGAGTAAAGAACCTGCAAGATCATAAAATTGACTGATCCTTGCTTCACCAAATGCCACAACCCAACCACCTTGGGGCAAGTCCAAAATTTATGGTAGCTAGTAGCAAAAGAGTCATTACACTCCGTACATTGCGCTGAAAAGCGGCTACCCATTCTAGAAAGCTTAGCCGGTGAAAAATATAAGTTATGAAGTAATTTAAATTGAAAGTCTCTCAATCTGTCTTGCTGAATAAATTTCTAGATATCGACCCAAGCCTTCTCCCATGTTTCTGCTGATTTACCCAAAGATAAATGTAATTCCCAATATACCGGGATTGGAGACACATTCGAGTTCCCTTTAACTATTATGTATTTATAAATTTTAGAAATCAATTTGCCCGCTTGTATGAACCCTTTCAACTCAGCGAACATTGATCCCAAGGCATCCTGCCCCAGTCCTTTGCCAAAGTAAGATCTAACACAACTTATTATTTGAATTAGTTTTAGGAAGGATTGGGTTTCCACTCCTAACTTCTCCACCAGTGTCTGAAATGGGAGTAACCCATTGTTCTGATAAAAGTCTTTGACTCATATTTATAGCCCATTTAACTACAAATCTAGATATTGGTTGACTTCCAATTGTCAGGTTGGATTTCTAATAGAGGTTGGGATAAATCATAAGTTGCAAAATTTTGAACTTTGCATAAAATTGATGCAAAGCTTTAACATCCCATCCTAACGGCGTACCTCTCACTCTTTTTGGGACCTTAGCCCATGGGATATATAACAAAGACTCTAAGTCAAACTTAAAACTTTTGACAAATAGTCAGTCTAAATGAAGTCCGGGATAGGAAATACCCTCCTCACAAACCCATGCAACCAACCTTGCCATGTGGGTTGCTAGATAGTAGACATAGAAGTCCGGTAGCTGGAGACCTCCCAGTTGACGCCGCTGGGTAAGTTTAAGGTAGCTTCTTCTAGGAGGTCTACCATTCCACAAAAATACCGAGCATTGTTGGTATAATGGTTTAAAGAAAGACTTTGGCTGGTAAATGTTTAGATTTGATAATGGGTAAAAGAGTTTGGGCATAACCACAATTTTAATCATATTAAATCTTCCCGAGAAGGTCAATGGAAGCTTTGACCATCTGACCAAGTCTTCCTTAATAGTTTTGATTAACGGTTTAAGATTTAAATCGACCAGAGCCTCTAAGTTCTTGGATATTTGAATCCCAAATAAGTTAATGATCTGGTTTTATACGAAGTCCCAGAGAAGAGCACCAACTCTTCTGGAGAAATGGGGTCAAAAGAATATACAGAGGTTTTAGCCTTATTTAAACTATACCCTGAGAGCATACTGAACTTATCAATTAAATCAAAGAGCCTTAGGGAGGAAGAAGTAGTATTAGAGATGTTTAGCAATAAATCATCAGCAAATGCTGAAAGTTTAAATTCAGTCCCTATCTTAAGCCCTTGCACTCTCATTTATCTTTATGGATCTAATTAGTGGTTCAATGTACAAATTGAAAAGGTAAGGAGATAAAGGGCAACCCTGTCAGGTACCCTAGAAAGTGGAAAAACCTCTGAAATTAGATTGTTGCACGAATCTTAGCTGAGGGGCAAGAGTACAGAATACGAACCATATGAATAAATCTAGCTGGAAGACCTAGCTCGACAGGGTAGTGAACATAAAGTCCATTCCACCCTGTGAAAGCTTTTCTCGTCTAACAAAACTAATGGCGCTTCCATAGCAGGATCCGCAGATTCAGAAATTAAGTAGAACAATTTACGGAAATGGTCAGCCGAGGAGCGGCCCTCAACAAAGCCAGCCTGTTCTGGGCTCAATAAAACACGCCATACTTGTTTTAATCTGCTGGCCAAAATTTTAGCAAAAATCTTGACATCTAGGTTTAGTAAAGAAATCGGTCTATAGCTATTCACTACCTCAGGGGGTTTATCTGGCTTTGGTAACAAAATAATCTTGGCCTCAAACAGCGTCTGGTCCTTGATCCCTTGATCACACCAAAAGGAGAATAATTCCTTCAATAAGGGCACAAGATTATTTTTAAATCGTTGAAAAAAAAAGGCTGTAAACCCGTCCGGGCCAGGCGCCTTGTCCGAGCAGAAGGAGTCAATAGCCTTCTCTATTTCATCTTCAGAGATAGGAGCTGTTAATTGAGGGCCAACGTCCTCTGACAATCTTGGTAAAGAAATAGCATCCACAAATTCCTGAGTTCTATCTAGCGCCTGTAGTGGGGGCTGCTGGCTTGTATAAAGCTTTCGATAAAAATGCTTAAAAATTTCTAGTATCTCAGCCAAATCTGTAACCAACTGCCCTGATTCTGGATGGTTTAGGGCAGTCACCCACTTTGCTGAACAATTTTGCTTCAACTGCCAAGCCAGCAATCTCCCTGCCCTACTACCTTGCCCCAGGTACAAAGCCTTGACTCTAGAGGCTGAACTAATAACTTTCTCCCTCTGTTTATCTGCATACCAATTTCTTAAGGAGATTAATTTACATTCTTGCACTTCCGTTCTCTGACTATCATTTATATTTTCTAGTTCCTTAATCTCTCTTAAGCATTCATCTAGGAGCTTCCTTGTTTTCGCTTTGCATACCGTTGCCATATGTATTAACTCCCCTCACCACATGGACTTAAGAGCCACCCAAGTTTGGTCTATAGCATTGATAGAACCCCAATTACTAGTAATGGAGCTTTCCAAAAAGGATCTGAATCTGATTAATGCCCTGGATTCCTTTAAAATATTATTGTTTAGTGACCATGAGTATGACCTGCTAGGTTGAAGGGGTAAAGAACATACAATGTTTATAGGGAATGGTCAGAGATTACAGGGCAAAGTTGGCCTCCACCACCCAGGGCAAACTATGCTGGCTAACCAAAAAAAATCTACCTCGAGTGCGACTTATGCACTACAGAGGAAAATGTGTATTCGAGCGTTGGGGTTCAAAGTCGCCAAGGGTCTGTTAGAGCCTGCTGATAGCATAAACTCCCTTAGGGCCTTCTGTGCTGGGGAGGAGAGCCTTTAAATGCGATCGGTCTAGCAGGTTAGACTGGACTGGTTCCAGTCCCCACCCAGAATTATTGGGACATTTCCAAAAGAAGCCAAAGCCAAGCCCAACTGTATAAAGAAGTCAGGTGAGTCCAGGTTAGGCCCATATACCGAGCCCAATACTAGATTAATCCCACCTATACTGCCTAGGATGAATATATATCGACCTTGCGGATCAGAGATTACTTCCGAATGCGTGAATGGAATCCCTTGAGCAATTAAAATAGCAACTCCCCGACTATTTGAAGAGAATCCCACACCAAAAACCTGATTCACCCACTTTTTCTTAAAATGGGCAAGGCGGTCAGAGAGGACATGGGTTTCTTGTAAAAATACTATCGCTGGTTTCAAGCGGGCCAAGTGATTCAGAATAATGAATTTTTTGCAATTGTCCTTTCCTCCTTTAATATTCCAAGAAACTATATTCAACCTATTATCCATTTGTTGCCCAGTCTAGATAAATCTTGGGATAGCTGCCCCCCCCATAAAAAATTATTTCTCCCCGAATTTCCCCTCCCTCCCCAAAAGAAAATAGAAATACATTCATAAATAACTTATAACCTTGCCTTCTGGCCCAGAGCCAGCTACCCATCCACTGGAACGTGGTGCAACATAGAGATGGGTACACCCTCCCTGCCTAAGATTATTGTTAAGAATTGAATGGTGATCTTACCAAGCCCAATCCCAAAAACCTGGGCTAATAAAGGAAATATATATCAATCTCAGATCTTGATTAAATCAGATAACAAAACACGAACAAATAGGGGTCAAGGGTATAGATGCAACCATTCAAACAATAGAGTATTTGCCATTAATAAATACTTCCAGTCAAGTGGACATTGACAGGCGAGACTACAATTCTCTCACATGATGCCCTATGCGTCAGTCCCAGATAGAGGGCTCTGACTAAATCCACGAAGATTAAGTTCTGGCCGAGCTGCTCCCGACAAGGAGCAACTATATAATCTAAGGTAGAGCCACCAGGCCTGTCATGAAATCTTGCCTTGCATTATACCCCTTGGCTGCCATATCTTAACTTGACATGCTCAACTCATGAAACACCATTGCCTATGGTTCTTACAATTAAGAAACTGTTTAAACTCTAAAATCACCAATCATATGAGATTCATAAAGAAACTGAGACCTTCCTACTAATACAAATATAGTCATTATAACCCGTATCCTCTTTTACATTTGTGCCCTAAGCCAATAACTAGAAGCACAAACCCCCACCCCATCCTTTAATTGTAATCCAGAGTACTTTACTACTTCTATCAGGAACATATAGCAACAACTAGGTTATTAAAACTCCCCCCTTCCCATCTGTACAGGGGTTAAATGTAAACGCACTACAAAATGTATTCTATCTTTCCCAACATGCCACTAGCTATACTAGAATACGTTGAAGAATAAACGTTTATTAGATGCCCCCATTAGAGGTCAAATAAAGATTATTAACAGCAAATAAGAAAACACAACCACTGTCTTGCAAAATTTCTGGGTAGTCCTGCAGGTTATCTATGTGATTGAACTTAGCTTTCACCCTTTGGGAAACAGGTCAGGTAACAGAGATCTCAAAGATACAAGTGCCTCTTCGGTCGAATTAAATCTCTTCGGGCCTTCCTTAAATGTAACCTCCAGCCTCACAGGATATAATAAGCGATGTCGAATCCCCTGCAGCCCAGAGCTTCGAGGTGGTCAGCCTAAAACTTGCTCGAGCTTGTCTCATTTTCCAGGTTAGATCAGGCACCAGACGCAGTTTTCTTGCCCTCCCATTGGAAGGCTGCCAGCTTCTTAACTTCTTTTAAAATATGCTCCCTGTCCAGATAACTAAGTAATTTAAAAATAATTGGCCTTGGTGGTTCTGAAGATGGAGGTTTGGCTCTAAGGGTCCGATGACCCCTCTCTATGATATACTCTGGCCCATTAGGTGAGGGGCCTGCCGATTTTTTAAGGAGTTTCTGGAGAAACTGGATGGTGTTCGGTCATTCCTCCCCTTCTGGGAGACCCAGCAGGACCAGATTGTTACGTCTGTTGTGGCCCTCCAGGTCATCTAGGCGATCCTCTAATTTTGCAATACTTCTTTTACACTCCACCATAGTAGGCCCTGCCTTATCCATGGCTCTTTCAATGGAAGAGATCCTAGCCTCAGCATCTGTCACCCTTCGCGCTAGCTGAGTCAGGGCTGGCTTTATCTCTGCCACCTCCTCTATTAATTTAAATAGTGCCTCTTTATAGGTAGTCAGATCTTCATAAATTTTGGAGCTTAATTTCTTCCTCCTCGGTGATGGCGGCGAGCTCCCGTCGTGGGGCGCTTTGCCTCTAGTTCGGCTTCCGCTGCTTGCATTTCGACGAAATGGGTGTAATCAATGTTTGCCACCAAAACAGCTTCTAAGGGCGTAAAACAGTGTCCCAGTGCCCGTTAGCCCCGTTTAGCTGCACAAAATCACTATTTAAATCGAGCAGGAACAGGAGACCCAAAAGCTGCTGCCTCACTCCATGCGCGTCACGTGACCTCTGAAAGCCTTTCATTGAATTTTTTGACTGGGTGACTAGGGAGGTGGATCAGGGGATGGCAGTGGACATGGCCTATCTGGACTTCAGCAAGGCCTTTGACACTGTGCCACATAGAAGACTATTGCACAAACTGGGGAATATGGGTGTGGGCAGGACAGTAGTGTGGTGGGTAGGTAACTGGCTGGGTGGCAGGACACAGAGGGTGGTGGTAAATGGCTGTCACTCCACAGAGGGAAGAGTGACCAGTGGGGTACCACAGAGATCAGTGCTGGGACGGTACTATTCAATATCTTCATCAGTGACATTGCACAGGACCTAGAAGGCAGAATTTCACTGTTCGCTGATGACACAAAGCTGTGTAACAGAGTAGACACACCAGAGGTGTAGACAGAATGAGAAGGGACTGCAGAAACTTGAAGAATGGTCAGGGGTTTGGCAGTTGAAATTCAATGCAAGGAAGTGCAAGATAATGCATATGGGGCACAAAAACCCTGGCACAATATATCAGTTGGGGGTGAGGATATAGCATGCACCAAGCAGGAAAGGGATCTTGGAGTTATCATCTCTGATGATCTCAAGGCAGGAAACAGTGTGACAAGGCAGCAGGTAAAGCAAATAGGATGCTGGGATGCATAGGCAGGGGCATCACCAGCAGGAAAAGGAGGTCATAATTCCACTATACATGACACTAGTGAGGCGCACCTGGGTACACTGTGCAGTTCTGGAGACCTTACCTACGTAAGGACATAGACAGGGTAGAGAAGGTTTAGAGGAGGGCAACAAAGATGGTGCATGGATTGCATCACAAGTCCTATGAGGACAGGTTGAAGGCACTGAACATGTACTCCCTGGAGGAAAGGAGGAGAGGGGATATGATAGAGACATACAGGTATCTTACAGGAGGAACAGGATGCAGGAATGCACTATTTTAAGCGAAAAAGATATTCAGGACTAGGGGCATGGGATGAAGTTGGAGGGAGGACGATTCAGAGGAAAGCGTGAGGAAGAATTTCTTCACAGAGCAATTGGTGGACAAGTGGAACACCCTGCCAGAGGAAGTGGTGGGGGCTGAAACAATCATGGGATTTAAGAATGCATGGGATAGACATAAAGGAATTCTGGAGATCAGGGGTAAGGGGCAACAGACTTCCTGGAAAACATAAACTGAACTTACAAACTTAAATTGGCAGACTGGGTGGGCCATAGGCCCTTATCTGCCGACACCGTCTATGTATCTATGTATCTATGTAACACATGAGGTACATGACAATACGTGCTTAGGTTGGGTCAATTTGCCAGCTCCTGTAGCTATAGCTAAGTGCCATCACCTTTAAAGTAGGTTTTCTGACCAATAAGGCTCCACACATGTTGGGTCTGGGCTATCTTAAGGAGCTTCTGCATCCCTACACCCCTTCTATCTCTCTCAAATAGGCTGGAGAGACCCTCCTGGAGGTCCCCCAGGCAAGGTAAAAATCTTCTAGGGACCAGGCATTTCAAGTGTTATCCCCAGTCCTCTGGAATTCGTTGCTGGGGTACCTCAGGGGTGTGCATTCTGTTAGAGATCTTTAAATAGCATTTGAAGACCTTCCTATTTGAGCAAGCCTTTGGGACCTGATAGAGTTACTGAGACCACTGAAGAGTTTAGCAATCAATGTTTTTTTTTAGATTTTTAGCGGGTTTATGGAATGTTTTTATGTAATGTATGCTGATTGTTCTGTATTGTTTTTGTACATTTGTACTTTTCTGTAAGGTTGCCCTGAGCCTATGGGGAAGGGCACTCTATATAAATAAACTCTGCTACTAGCACTACTACTACTACTAATCCAGATAGGGTCTCAACAGTGAGTGATGCAGTGGCAAGAGTCCCACCCTTCTCCTGCTGGAAATACCCCTCCCTCTGCACCCCAGCATCCCACATGCCCCACCAACTGCTTTGTCACACTGCCCTGGCACATTAAGGTCATCATTTATGATAACTCCAAGTTGCTTTCCTGCTTAGTGACTGTCAGTACCTCCCCAATCCTACATGTAGCTCCTGGGTTCTTATGCCCTAGGTGCATGATTTTGCATAGTTTTGACATTGAACCTGTTGTGATCCTGACCACTCTTCCAGTTTCCCAATATTCCTGCACATTCCCTCCACTACCTCCCAAGTTTCCACCCTATTACAGATTTTTGTATCATTTGCAAAAAGGATGTATTCCCTTACAGTTTTTCTGAAATGTCAATAATGAAGACATTAAAATAACCAGTCCCAGTACTGAGCCCTGTGGCACCCCACTGGTCATTCTCAAATCCTTAGAGGGAGGGCTGTAAACCACCAGCCTTTTATGTCTATTGGTTAACTAATTTGAAACCCAGTGAACTACTTTGGATCCTCCCATTGGACCCTCAATTTCTTAATCAGTCTCTGTTTGGCGGAATGTCAAAAACTTTGTAAAAGTCCAGATAGCACACATCCATTGCCCATCCCAGTCTATTTCTGGTTACCCAGTTAGTGCATGACTCCATTATGGCCACCACATCAAGACCAGCCTCCACCAAGATGGCTTCCCAGATCTGGAATTTTATTTCACAGACTCCTTGCATCATACATCCTGATATGCTTGAACGTCATTTTTCTATATTTCACAGACAGTACACAAATGCTTAGGACTGCTGACATCACACTGTCTGAAACTATAGTATTTGTTTTCAGTTTCTGATAATGTTTTATACATCTTTAGGGGGTCTTTCACTTAGTAGGCTTCTGCAGGCGATGGTAGCATTGACAAAAATGTCATATATAGTGGTAGTGGCAGAACATAAACAAACAAAAACTGTACAGTTGCAGCCATTGCCATTGTCTGATATTTTCTGCTATTTCTGTGAAATCTCTTGAGAAATTCCAACCAGCATGCAGTATGGCTTTAGGGCCACCAGAGAGAATATCTTTCGAAACACAGTATAACCCTGATTATCTGAACTGCCTGGGAGACATAAGATCAGTTTGGATAATGGGGAGTCTGGATGATCAGGGTTCCATTCCATTTAACTGGACCATACTGAATGTGCTGTAAATTACTGTTCAGCCTCACATGAAAGTGGTCTGAGGCTTCACACAGTCTGTACACCCAGTATTTATTGCATTAAAGCAAATCGTACATGGACTGATGAATGTTTTGCATTTGTGTCTTTCCCTGAACTGCAACAAAAACAAACAGGACACATGCTGTCAGTACCCCCTCCTTCCCACTCCCACTCTACTGACAGTCACCCCTGGAAGGACTTGCTCACTGACCTTGCCATGTTCTCCTGTTCCTGAAATCCTCATAGTGAGCTGAAATGGACAAGGCCACCACAGACCATGAATTGAAACTCAGAAACACTCCAGCATGGTGTCGGCAGCATCCAACCAAAAAATATTGGTGATTGAAAATTACAAAAAAAAAAAAATTTAATTTATCACTGCCATCTCCCACTACACATAGTGTAATATCTTTATGCAAGCCAACATCAGTTTGGCAAAAAAAAAAAAAAGATTACCTGGGTGGAGAGTTGCGACATCAGGCATGGTCCGTATTTGAATTGTTCACTGACTACATGGTTCTCTCCTCGGGGATGTCTTACCACTGCAGCATGCTAGTCACTAAGGGATGTGAGTGTCCCTGTCTAGCAGACATAAGATGAGCAGTAGTAGAATAGCAGAATAGAAAAACAATACATACAGTAAAACACTGATTATCCACCCCAGTTTTCCTAGCCCTTTCTGTTGTATAAATCTAAACATGCAGGAGAGGTTCATTAGATAGGGGGTTTCAGATAATTGGGTGTTGGATAATTGAGGTTGAACTATATTGCAAAATATTTGGAAATAACTGACCATATTTTTGCAGCTGTATATACTCTAATTACAGTATTTAGTTTGTTTCATTGATAATCAATGGCTAGGCAATTCTGCCTATTTTCCTTTTTTTTTTTTTGATTATTTTATTATGTTTTTCTCCAATTCTCCCTGCCCTGATGTCCTTGGCAGAGAGTGCACATGTGGAGGCACACACACACATCATGCACTGTAGGACACCCCTTACTAACAGTCGCCTGTACCCACCTATGCCACCATGAGACATCCACCCAATGATGGTGGGACTGTGGAATGGTGACCCTCCCTCCTGGGAGAAGAGAGCAACTGGTCAATCCTGGTACCACCCTTCCCCCAACCCATGCCAGCACATCAATGACCCGAGATCATTCCCAAGCCTGGGTCACTAGTGTAGCATGACATAAGGCAAGGATGCCTCAGCCCACTGCACCACCTGGCCAGCACCCGCTTCTGTCTATATTCAACCATGTCACAGGGTGGGGTGGAGGGGGTCATTCAATATTATATTCTGCATCCATATGTACACCACTAATGTAAATTACTTAATATTTTTTTGCAGCGACTTGTAACTGCCATATTCTAGACAGACCAACTTTTCTACATCTCTTTTCAAGCTGTTTGTTGTTTACCCACTGCAGAGTTTTGTGTTGTCTGCCAGACCACTCACTTTTCCCTGCAAGCCCAACCTAATGTCACTGATACAGATGTAACCCTCCTTCAGGCAGATCTTACCTTAGATTGTCTGCCCAAACACCTCCTTTGTCTTTCAATTTAGGATAAAAACAAACAAACAAAAAAAAAAACCAAGAAGTTAGTGTGTTTAATAAGCTTATAATAATCATAAGCTTTATTTGTTGAGCACCTTTCAGAAACATCAAGGTGCTTTACATAAAGGAATAAATAGAACAAGGTAAAAATATAACACACAATATGAAAACAGGTAACCAGTAAAATTCAGTATAGTTAAACACCATATGCTTGGCACCACAAATATGTTTTAATGCCTGCTTGAAGGTCCCCATTGTCATGCACTCCTGTAGCTGATGGGGTAGAGAATTCCAAAGGACTGGGGCCACATACATAAATGCACGGACCCCTTAAGATTTTAACAATACCTTTGGAATCTCTAGCAACCCCTCGTCAGCTGAGCAGAGTGATCACTTGGGAAGGTAGGGGGACAGAAGCTCTTTCATGTAGTCTGGGCCCAGTCAATGTAGGGCTTTAAAAGTTAGAAGTCCAACTTTGAAGGTGATCCAACACTGAACTGGCAGTCAGTGCAGTTCGCACAGCACCACTGTTATATGACACATTTATGGAGTCCCCATCAACAACTGGGCTGCTGTGTTCTGCACCAGCTGCAGGTGGCAGATATCAACCCCACGTAGCCCTAGGTAAAGGGAGCTGCAATAATCAACATGCGAGGTCACCAAGTCATGGACCAGTGTAGACTGGACAGAACAAGGTGCTTGACCCTAGTGATGTTCCTCGATGATAAAAGGATGACTTGATGACTGCCAACACTTGAGATCACAGTGTCAGCCTATCATCAAACACCACCCCCCAGGTCCCACAGCCATTCAGAGGCAAGAAGATGGGAGCTCCCCAGGAAAAGCCCCGTAGGCTGACCAGCCCCTGACCCTTTGTCCGGCAGCCTAGGTCCATGACCATCACCTCAGTCTTTCCCGAGTTCAACTTCAGCCAGCTGGAATACATCCAATCCTGGATTTCAGCGAGACAGTTATTAAATACCAAGAGTGCACGATCCTGGTCGGGTGCAAAAGACAGGTAGAGCTGGGTATCATCAACATAGCAGTGAAACCTCAGCCCATACCATCTTAAATGTCTCTGAGGGGCAGCATATACTCCGCAAACAACATGGGGGACAGCACCGAGCCCTGATGAACCCCACATGACAGAAAGAGAGGGTCAGAGAAATAAATACCTGACACCACCCTCTGAGTTCTGCCAGTAAGGAAGGACTTAAACCACCTGAGGACAGTACCAGACAGGCCACAAATGACCCTCAGGTGCTCAAGCAGTACCCCATGGTCAACGATGTCAGATACTGAAGAGAGATCCAGAAGCACCAAGATGGAATGGCCTTTCCAATCTCTCATCATCAAAAGATCATTGAGCACCTGAACCAGTGCAGTCTTAGTAGTGTGCCTCTTTTGAAAACTGGATTGGAAAGGTTTATAGATGTTATGGATGGTCAAATGGTTCTTTCGCTGTATAGACACTACCTTCTCAATCATCTTCCCCATGAAGTGGAGGCTAGAGATAGATCTATAGTTAGCAAGGCAGTCTGGGTCCAAAGTAGCTTTCTTCAGGAGGGGGTGTCACCACCGCCTCCTTCAGGGAGCTAGGGAACTCATCCTACTCAAGGAAGCACCAGACTATCCATGCCAGGACTGGGCCAATGATGGCACAACAACCCATAATCAGGGAGGTTGGGCCCAGATCCAAACTACAGCACATAGTGCACATACCCTGGACAATCCACATAAAATCTGTGAACTCCAACCAGTCAAAGGTATTCCAGGAAAAAAGGGGGAAGTGACAGAGCACCATTCAATAGCATCCCCCATAGATTGTGCTGGTTGGATCTCTGCCCTGATGTCAGCCACCTTATATGCAAAGAACTGATCAAGCTCATCACACTCTGATTATGAAAAAGGTCTTTGAGACTGCAGACAGGATGGGCTGCACAGCCTGTCCACAGTTCGAAAGAGCTGAGCCAGTTGGTTCTGAGCAGCAGCGATCTCTCCAGACAGGAACTCTGCCTTCTTACAGGAGATAGTTGATCGATAGACTTGATAATGTTCTAACAATTTAAGATGGTGAGCCTCCAGGGCAGATTTCCACCAGCAAAGCTCTAACCTTCATCCTAGTTGTTGCATCTCCCTCAAGATCCCATCAAACCAAGGGGACCGAGGGCAAAGGGAGAGAGGACGAACATGGACAGGAGCAATAGAGTCCAGGGCTGTAGTAATGGCCTTACAGGCCAGAACCAAGGTTTCTGGACTCCTGCTTGCCACAGGAAACTCTGATTGGTCAAGTACCACCACCAGGCCTTCAGGACTCACATCCCATAAAGGGCGGTATCTGACCATCTCCACAGGGGCAGGCCTATGAAGGGGGTGGTGTAATGATCAGACCATCCAACAGGTTCCACCCCTAAATCAGAGGCTTTGATCCCCAGGAGGAAAACCAGTTCAAGAGTGTGACCTTGTTTGTGAGTAGCAGAGACAACAATCTGTGTCAGACCCAGAGATGTCATCAACTGGAGGAAGTGTTGTCCAAACTGTGAGAGTTCATCATCAGCCCAGGCACTGAAGTTGCATTTGTGTGAATTGGGTGAAGGGAACTGTTATCTGTGCAGATAACTAGGTGAAGAAAGGATTGTGAATTAGGGGGAGTGGCTTAGGAATCAGGAAATTAGGTGTTTGGATTTAAAACTGCCCTAGATAACTTTTGGCAAAGAACAGCAAGTGGAAGGAGATGCTATTAGAACTTTACTACTCTACTGGGACTTAAGAATTAGAACTAGCACCTAAATAGGCATGGCAATGCTTCCCTGAGCAAACAGTTTTTGTCAATCATTAATAACAGTTTAAACCAGATAAGGGGAGTTGAAGATGATGCTTTCATCTCATAAAATAGTGGATGAAACAAATGTATTGACAAAACAAATACAAATACAATACAATACAAATAACTTACAGGAGAGACAGGCAGGGGAGAAGAGGGGGAGGAGTAGCTCTCTATGTAAAGGAATGGATAAAAGCAACTGAACAAAAGAGTAAACAGGGAGGAGAGGAGGCACTGTGGGTCACCTTGGAGAATGGAAAGGGCACCACAATCTGCACAGGGGTTGTGTACAGACCCCCATGTCAGGGGGAAGGAATGGACAAGGATATGATGGAAGGCATTCTTAGAATGGCAGAGAAAGTGGAGATACTGTTGATGGGAGACCTGAATATGCCAGATGTTAACTGGAGCACATTTGCTGCAGCCACATCCAAGAGCAGGGCCATTCTTGATGCCCTACAGGTGGCAGGCATTAGACAGCTAGTTTTGGAACCCACTCATGAGGGAGCAATCTTAGACCTCATGCTTTCAAACTGGGGCAGTGAGAGGATCTCAGATCTAGAAGTGGGTTGCTATCTGGGACAAGTGACCATCAAACAGTGTGGTTCACGTTAAACTCTAGCTACAGAGTCAAAGCCATACAAAAGTGAAGGTACTGGACTTTGGGAGGGCTGACTTTGGCAAGATGGGAGAGTGCCTCAGAAAAGCACTAGCAAACAGGCTAGAAGGAGGTGTGGAGCAACAATGGGGAATTATCAAAACTGCCATCACAGAGGCAACAAGCCTTTGTGTGAAGCAAATAAACAAATCAAAACGAAAGAAAAAGCCACTATGGTTCTCAAGAGAGTTGGCTATGAAAGTCAGGAAGAAAAAGATAGCATTCTGGGAAACACAGAAGGAGCAGGACAGAGAGCTGTACCAGTAAAGGCAGAAAGAAGCAGGGAGGGAAGTCAGAATAGCAAAGGCCCAAACTGAAGAAAAGATAGCCAACTCAGTTAAGAAGGGGGATAAAACCTTTTATAGGTACATCAGCGAGCGTAGAAAGACAAAGATGTGGCTGAATAGAATGAACGGTGGGTGGGCAGAGGGGGACAGTGAAAAAGCATGAATACTGAACGAATATTTCTGCTCAGTATTCACAAAAGAGGAGGGGGAAGTGCCTAATCCAATTAACAGAAGCACTCTTGATAGGGGGGTCGATCCCATTCCTTTCACAGAAGAAAGGGGTCTGCAAGAACTCCCAAAACTGAAGGTGGACAAAGCAATGGGTCCTGATGGAATTCACCCCAGAATTCTAAAAGAATTAAGGAAGGAACTAGTGAAACCACTGGCTACTCTTTTTAATAAATCATGGGAGGATGGTGTGGTACCTGAGGACTGGAGGAAGGCGGATGTGATTCCCTTCACAAAAGTGGGACCAAGACAGAGGCAGGAAACTACAGACCTGTCAGTATGACCTCTGTAGGGAAAGTGATGGAGTCACTTCTGAAGGAAAGAATAATTGAGTACCTAGAGGTCAGTGGCGCACAGGATCCAAGGCAGCATGGGTTCACAGTGGGAAGGTCATGTCAGATGAATCTAATAGATTTCTTTGACTGGGTGACCAAAGTAGTAGACCAGGGAGGGGCTGTGGACATGGCCTACCTAGACTTTAGCAAGGCATTTGACACAGTCCCACAAAAGATTATTAGTCAAATTAACCAGCCTGGGAGTGGGTCCCATGGTGGTAGCCTGGAGTAAAACATTGGCTGGACAACAGGACACAGAAGGTAATTGTAAATGGAGTCACTCTGAAGAAAGGCGGTTACCAGTGGGGTACCGCAGGGTTCAGTATTAGGTCCAGTCCTTTTAATGTCTTCATCAGTGACATTGCAGAGGACTGGAAGGAAAAGTATGCCTTTTGCAGATGACACAAAGATCTTCAACAGAGTTGATACACAAGGAGGTGTGGAAAGGATGAAAGGGACTTGGCAAGGTTGGAGGAATGGTCAGACGTATGGCAGCTAGATTCAATACAAAAAGTGCAAAATAATGCACCTGGGAAACAAGAACCCAGGGGAAGAATACACAATGGGTGGGAGGTAGTAACAACAACAAAACAGGAAAGGGACCTGGGGTAATCATATCAGATGACCTTAAGGTTAGCAAGCAATGTGAGAAAGCAGTAGGAGGGCCGGGGGTATACTGGGATGTATAGGGAGAGGCATCAGCAGCAGAAAACAGGAAGTTGTTATCCCTCTGTACAGACAATTGGTGAGACCCCATCTGGAATACTGTGTCCAGTTCTGGAGACCCCATCTCCGCAAGGACATAGAAAGGATAGAGGCAGTCAGAGGAGGGCAACTAAAATGGTGCAGGGTCTGCAAGAGAAGCTGTATGAGGAGAGACTAAAGGAGCTTAATATGTATACCCTTGAGGAAAGAAAGGAGAGGGGACATGATAGAAACGTTCAAGTACCTCAAGGAATCAACAAAGTCAAGAGGGTAGCATCTTTCAGAAAAGAGACTTGCAAGAACAAGGGACACAATTTAAAGATAGAAGGAGGGCGGTTCAGGGGCAATGTGAGGAAGTATTATTTCACAGAGAGGTAGTGGATGCATGGAACAGCCTTCCTGAGGAAGTTGTGGGGTCTAAAACTGTGGGAGAATTCAAGAATGCATGGGACAGACATAAGGCAATTCTTGTGGGGGGCAGGAAGATATAGGCTGTTGGTTAACTAGGTTCTGTGGCCTATCCCGTAGGTAGGGAAATGGGCAGACTAGATGGGCCTAGCGGTCCTTATCTGTCATCAAAGTCTATGTTTCTATGTTTCTAAGTTCTAAGTTTTAATGCAAGATGCAAGATGCCTTACTCAAAAAATGGATGAACTTCAGCTCAAAGTTTTACATGAAAATATAGATATAGTTTCAATATGTGAGACATGGGGTGATGATAAAGCTCTGTGGGATTATTATTTACTGGACTTTAGACTATACAAACTTAATAGACAGAACGGAAAAGGAGGTGGCATTGCCTTATTTAAAAAAGATACTTTGAGCAGCTTGGATAAAACAGATATTATAAAAACACATGATATAGCTACTGAGACAATCTAGATCAAAGTTTTTCTGAAGCAAGATGACTTTATTATACTTGGTAGATGTTATTATCCACCCAACTCACCTATCTGTATACTTGATGCCATTTTGTCTGAATTCGAGCAGGCTAGTGAGCTTGGACATATTGTTATAACTGGAGATTTTAATCTAGGTGATATTAATTGGCAGGATAGTACAGCCACCAGTAATAAAGTTAAGAAATTCCTTTCTATGTATCTTGAGCTAGACCTTACACAACATGTTTCTAAGCTGACTAGGGCAGATAGAATTCTTAACCTTGTTATTTGTAACAACATTTAATCAATTGTTGATATAAAAATTATTGATCCAATTTCTGGCAGTGACCATAACACTTTCTTGTTCACTATAAATAAATCTTACATAACTATTTGCAATAATACTAAAGTCTATTTATATAACAAGGTAGATTTGGCCTCCATTGAGAAGGTCATTAAGGAAGTTAATTGGCAGTCCATTTTTTCCAATTTAAATTCAGAAAATAGTCCATCTATAAATCAATTATATGTATAACATAAGAGACACATTTGTTCCCTTTGAACCCAAAGTCTGCAGTTTTAAACTTTCACCTAGATGGTTTAATCCATCCATAAAAAGACTAATAAAACAAAACAGAAGGAAATATAATACTTATTTAAAGAATAAATCAAGTGCTAACTGGAATGCTTATCAAATAATTCAGTCAAAGTGTAAATCATCTATTAAAAAGGCAAAATCAAGATGGGAATAAAAGCTCGCTAATAATGCAAATAAAAATAATAGCAAAAATTTTTACTCCTATATCAATTCATTAAAAAAAAACTGTTTGTCAAGTAGGTCCAATTCTACAGAATAATCTATTGGTATATGATCCTAAATCCATGGCAGATTTATTCAGCAGGGAGTTTTGTAATGTATTTGCTAAATGTAATAATGACTTTGTGTCCAGTATTAATCCAAATCAAGATACTGCCATAATGTTTCAAGAAGATTTGATATTAGATAAACTTCTGGCTCTTAAGGGTAAATACTCATCCGGTCTAAACAATACAGAAGGGCATCTATTGTTTTTGTTAGCTAAATATATTTATCTCCCGTTAACAATTATGTTAGAAAAGTTTTTGTTAGAGAAAATAATTATTTTCCTGATGATTGGAATAAGGCTAATGTCAAACCAATACATAAAAAAGGTTTAAAAAACAATTGGGAGAATTATTGCCCAACAAGCTTGACTTCCACTTTATGTAACATTCTAGAGAGTCTAATTAAAGATATCTTAACATCGACGTGGTATAGTCAAGACTCAGAACAACACGGTTTTAAAAGTGGTAGAAGCTGTCTTACTAATCTGTTATGTTTCTATGAGAATATTAGCTTTTTTCTTGATCATAGTATACCTTGTGATGCTGTCGTTATCGACTTTAGCAAATCATTTGATGTTTTGCCTCATAAGGCACTTATTATACAACTTCATAATATGAATATAAATAGCCATATTGTCAATAGGGATCAGTAATTGGTTACAAGACAGAACACAAAGGGTTGTTATTAATGGTTTCTCATCTGAAGCGGGTATTGTTTCTAGTGGAGTTCCACAGGGCTCAGTGTTGGGCCCATGCCTGTTTCAGGCATTCCTTGCTTACATAACAAAGGATTGCCTGTCTTTTACCATCAATTATGCTGATGAGGATAAAATATGTGGCCCATGTAAAGATATATCACAAGCGACAGATATCCAAAAGATTTGGATTGCATTATATCTTGGGTGAACAAGTGGGGTATGAAATTAAATTCAAACAAATGTAAAGTTATGCATTTGGGAATTAATAACCCCTATTATATGTACCATCTGAGTGATTCTAACCTTGTTAGTTCTTCAGATGAGAAAGACTTGAGAATTATTATTTCAGATAACATGTCTTATAACAAATATATTAACATATTAATGGTATCATTAATAAATCTAATGGGGTAGTATGGTCTATCTTGCATAATAGTAAATCACGTAAATCTGAGATCTTATTGCCCTTGTAGAGATCTTATGTTAGGCCACATCTTGAGTATGCGGCCCAACTGTGGTGCTCATATAAAAAAACTATTGGGAAATCACTTGAGAAGGTTCAAAGATGTTATACAAAAAAATTATCAAGTTTAAAAAATGAAACATATAATAGATTATCTACATTAAACCTTATGTCTTGATCTACCCATCTTTTAAGAGGTGATTAATTACTCCTGTTTGACATTATCCAAGACCCCTATCTCATGACAGAGTTAGGTTTACAATTCAAAGATCATGCCCTTAATGTTAGCGGTCATCCTTTACAATTAGTAAGGAAACCATTTAAACATGCCAGTCATCAATATTGTTTTACTCTTAGAACTGTGGGTCCATGGAATAAACTACCTGTGGATGTGATTATCAGTGAAACTAAGGGTACATTCAAATATAGACTTGATAGATCAATTAATTCTGGTTATGGTCTTTCATATTACCACCTGGTTTAGTATAAGAGCATTGTGGGCTAATGCCTTCTTGCTCTTTCAAAGACCTTAGTATGAATCTTAATATAACTCTACTACTGGGACCTTCAATTTAGGGTAAAAACAGACAAACAAAAAATATGAGTTAGTGTGCTTGTTTGAGATGGGTGAAATGAACTGTTATCTGTGCAGTTAGCTTCAGGTAGGTGAAAAGGCGAACTGTAAATTAGGGGGACTGGCTTAGGTAGCAGGAAACCAGGTGTTTGGATTTAAAACTGCCCTATATTGTTTTTTTGCAGAGAACAGCAAGAGGAAGGAGGTGCTGTTAGAACTTTACTACTCTACTGGGACCTAAGAACTAGAACTCTACTACTGAGACCTTCAACTTAGGGTACAAACAAAAAAAGTGAGAGTAAGTAAACTTGTCTGAGATGGGTGAAGGGAACTGTTATCTGTGCAGTTTGCTAGGAGAAGAAGGGAATTGTGAATTAGGGGGAGTGACTTAGGCAGCAGGAAGCCAGGTGTTTGGATTTAAAACTGTCCTAGATAGCTTTTGGCAGAGAACATCAAGAGCAAGGGGCTGCTGTTAGAACTTTACTACTCTACTGGGACCATATAGCCCTCCCTGGCATAACATGATGTAAGACAAGGATGCCTTAGCCTGCTATTCCACTGGGCTAGCACCCAGTTCTGCCTAGTTTCAACCTAGTCCCAGGGTAAGGGGGTACACAGATGGGAACAAGTTGAAACTGAGCCAGAATAAGCTGTTGGTGGCATTTTTGTGAAGCTATAGCTGATAAAGAAAAGAAAAGGACTACAAATCAAACAGTCTGATATTTAGAGCCTACCTGATTTTTTAGGCTATCCAAGCTGAGATGCATCATCTCATTCCCGGTGGAGTCCTGCTTTTACACATTTCTACAGCTGAGTGAACTGGAGACTCAGTTGTTTCAGCACTCTTAGAGACTTCATCCTCCCCTTTCTTTCCAGTTAACCTCATGGCATGCCTCCACACTATCTTTTAGATACTGCTTCTTAGATATTCTGAAAGAATGGCCCCTTCAGGTTTTTGCTGCTAGGTTAGGCCTCCTATTTTGGGTGGTCTGCTTTTAAATATGCTTAATTGATATGTTTTTTTTATTTTAGTTAATGTATTAGAACTGTTTTTTTTTTATGTACTTTAATTGTGCGGTGACCAGAGCCTCTCGGATTGGGTACCTGAAAAATAAAATGTGCCCTGCCTTGCCATAAAAATATCCCTTTAGTATATCTGAGCATTATGTTTGCTTTCCTATATGCAGTGCAGTACTGAGAAAGGGCTTTTAAACTGCTGTTTATTATAACCCCTAGATCCCTGCCCTCTTTCAAATGGTCTACCTTGACTCTGTCAATTTTATATTTAGTATCTATATGTATACTACTAATGTAAATGACTATTTTTTTGCAGTGACTTGCAACTGCCATATTCTAGACAGACCAACTTTTATTCATCTCTTTCCATGCTGTTGATTGTTTACCCTTGCAGAGTTTTGTGTTGTCTACCAGAACATTTACTTTTCCCTGAAAACCCAACCTAATGTCACTGATACAGATGTAACACCCACTTCAGGCAGATATTACCTTATATTGTCTGCCTGAGAACCAGCTTTGTCCTTCAATTTAGGGTACAAACAAACAAACAAACAAAAAAGAGTTGGTATGTTTGTCCGATTTGGGTGAAGGGAACTTTTTTCTGTGCAGTTAGCTAGCAGAAGAAGAAAACTGTGAATTAGGGGGAGTGACTAAGGCAACACTAAGCCAGGTGTTTGGATTTAAAACTACCCTAGATAGCTTTGGGCGGAAAACAGCAAGAGGAGGAGGTGTTGTTTGAACTTTACCACTGCTGGGACTTAAGAACTGGAACTCTACTATTGGGACCTTTCTTTTAGGGTAAAAATAAACAAACAAACAAAAAAATCAAGAGTTAGTGTGATTGTCTAAGTTGGGTGAAGGGAACTGTTATCTGTGCAGTTAGCTAGGTGAAGAAGGAAATGGTGAATTAAGGGGAGTGTCTTAGGCAGCAGGGAGCCAGGTGTTTGGATTTAAAACTGCCCTAGATAGGTTTTTGCAAAGAACAGAAAGAGGAAGGAGATGCTGTTAGAATTTTACTAGTCTACTGGGACTATATAGTCCTCCATCTCCACCACCCCTGCACCCACCCCCCACTTAGCCAGTTCCACTTTTTAGGTACAGGATTTGACTGACAACAGGAACTTTCTTTTTGGGAGCAGGAAGGGATTGATCACAAGGCACAGAAGGAAAGAGTAGCTCTCCGTTACTCCCCCCCCCCCAGCTGGAGGTCTGACTCTGAGCAAGTAAGAAGGAGACTACTGATGAATACAGGAACATTCTATCACAGAACAGGAAGAGCAGGAGCTTTAAGAGCACAAATGCAGTAGGGAGAAAACAATAATTAAACAGAGACAGGGAAGAGTAAGCACACAAAACAAAAGTTAATGGGCTACAAATAAGACATAATGGGAGTGGTGCAATGGCTGTGGAGTGGCAGTCTTCCAGGAGACGTTCTGGAGGATGTGGTGTTGTCCCATTTGCAGGCCCCTCTTTGGGCTGAAGGAGGAGGTTGCTCATCTCCAGGCTGAGTTGACCAGGATTCAGAGACCTCCTCTCTCACCCAGGGACCACCATGGGCGCTGCCGCTGCCTCAGAGGTTTATTTTTTTTTTTCAGTCTTTGGTAACTAGGTAAGGCCCACTAAGCATAAGTGCCTGTTTTTAAGGGTGACCTGGAAGCACTGGATGGTTAAGTGACTTGCTCAGAATCACACAGTATGCAAGTAGAGATTGTGAGAATCAAACCCAGGTATGGTCTGCTGGAAGTACTGAGCTCATTCACAGCTCATTACTCTAACCTCTAGGCTATACTGCCAGACCTGCAAGAGATTTCCAGCTGCCAGAGGTTACCAAGAAAGAGGAGCAGTTGAACATCAGTGGGCTCAGAGAACATGAGGGTGCTGGAAATGAGGTGCATCCCTCCAGTAGTACCTCACCACAATTCATACACCATTGTGGCAGAGTGTGGTTCCTCTATGAAGGCACCAGCAGTGGAAACCAGCAAGGATGCTGGGAACCTCCACAAAGGAGACCCACATGCGGGTGGCATGGGACCCCACAGGGGAAGGAAACAATTCCTCGTGGGGGACTCCATTGTTAAGAGGGTAGAACTGTGGCAGGGTTGAGGGAGATAAGGTGTCTGCCTGGTGCCATGGCTTGGAGAGACAGGGAGTGAATCCTCAGGATCACAGGAGCAGCATCATGGATGAGGGAGCTGGAAGTCATTGTCCAACCAAGGACAAATTACCTGACTGGGAAAGGCATCAGAGCAGTACAGCAGGAGTTTGTGGAATTGGGGAAGGGCCTTAGACAAGTAGCATGCATGGTAACCTTCTCAGAGGTGCTACCTGTCTATGGCATGTGTGAAGCTAGGGTGCTCCACACAATGGGTTTCAATCAATAGTTGAAAAACTGGTGCAGATCTCCAGGTTTTGGTTTCATTGGGAACTGGGGGTTGACCTGGAGGGATACAGGCCTATACTGGCATGATGGTCTGCATCTGTCCAGGAGGGAAAGCAGGATCCTAGGTGATAGGTTTAAATGCTTCATTGACAAGCATTTAAACTAGCCAAGGGGGGAGGCACTGAAAAGGAGCAAGGAAATCATAGCCCTCCCAAAACATCAGGGTAGTCACTGAGGTAAACATCAAGATAGAGAAGTCGATAGGGAGAAGGGCAGGGGTAAATGGAGGAAAAGACAAAGGCAGTATGCACAGAGATGGGGCGAAAATGGGAAAGGCCATCAATAAATGGAGGGTTATGAATACCAATGCCCATAGTCTAGGTAACAAGCTCCCTGAACTGGTGACCTACATGGAAGAGGGACACCAGGATACCGTGGCAGTCACAGAAACTTGGTACACAGACAGCCATGACTGGAATGTCAACATACCAGGTTACACAATCTACAGCAGGGACAGGAAGAGTAGAAAAGGAGTAGGAGGTGCTATGTACATAAGGGAAAGGATCAAAACAGTGGAACTTAAGAGTAAACAGAGAGGAGAGAAGACACTTTACGTCACCCTGGAGACCAGAAATGGCACCACAATCTGCATGTGGCTTGTATACAGACCCTCAACTCCAGGGGAGGAAATGGGTGAGGAAATGATAGAAGGCATTCTTAGGGTGGCAGAAAAAGGGTAGATATTGCTGATGGGGGACCTGAATATGCCAGATGTTAACTGGAGCACCTTTGTTGTAGCCACATCCAAAAGCAGGGTCATTCTCAATGCCCTACAGGGGGAATGCATCAAACAGCTAGTGTTGGAACCCACTCAAGTGGGTACAGTCTTAGATGTGGTACTCTCAAATGGGGATGGAGAGAGGATCTCAGACTTAGAAGTGGGTAGCTATCTCAGAACAAGTGACACCAAACAGTGTGGTTCACGATAAACACAGCCGCAAGGTCAAGCCATACAAAAGTGAGGGTACTGGACATTAGGAGGGCTGACTTTGTCAAAATGGGAGAGTGTCTCAGAAAAGCACTAGCAAACAGGCAAGAAGGTGGGGTGGGGTGGAGTAACAATGGGGAAACAGCAAACCTGCCATCTCAGAGGCAACAAGCTTTTGTGTGAAGCAAATAAATAAAAATAAAAGAAAAAAGCACTATGGTTCTCAAAAGAGGTGGCGGGGAAGGTTAGGAAGAAAAAGATATCATTCAGGAAGTATAAGGAAAGTCAGACAGAGAATTGTACCAGTTAAATCATAAGGAAGTGGGGAAAGCAGTCAGAATAGTAAAGGCCCAAACCAAGGACAAGATAGCCAACTTGGTTAATAAAGGGGGATCAAGCCTTTTATAGGTACATTAGGGAGCGAAGAAAGACCAAGGGAGGGATAGTGAGGTTTAATAAAGGAGAGGGTGGGTGGGAAGAGAGGGACAGTGGAAAAGCAGCTATACTGAACAAATACTTCTGCTCAGTATTCACAGAAGAAGAGGAGGGGGAGGTACCTAGTCCAATCAATAGACGCACTACAGATACAGTAGGGAGGTTGACACCAGTCCTTTCACAGAAGATTTGGTTCTGAAAGAACTCCTAAAACTGAAGGTGGACAAAGCAATGGGGCCTGACAGGATTCACCCTAGAATTCTAAAAGAACCAAGGGGAGAACTAGTGACAACACTAATTACCCTTTTTAACAAATCATGGGAGGATGGTGTCATACCTAAGGACTGGAGAAGAGTGGATGTGATTCCCCTTCATAAACATGGGAGCAAAGCAGAGGCAGGAAATGACAGCCCTTTTAGCTTGACCTCAGTGGTAGGGAAAATGATGGAATCACTTCTGAAAGAAAGAATTGTTAAGTACCTAGAGGCCAACGGTGCACAGGACTCAAGGTAGCACGGGTTCACAGCGGGAAGGTCATGTTAGACGAATCTAATAGATTTCTTTGACTGGGTGACCAAAGTAGTGGACCAACGAGGGGCAGTGGACATGGCCTACCTAGACTTCAGCAAAGCATTTGACACAGTCCTAAGCAAAAGATTAATAAACAAATTAACCAGCCTGGGAATGGGTCCCAGGGTGGTAGCCTGGGTAAACAATTGGCTGGACAATAGGACACAGAGAGTAATAATAAACAGAGTCCACTCTGAAGAAGGGGGGTTACTAGCGGGGTACCACAGGGTTCAGTAATGGGACTGGTCCTCTAATGTCTTTATAGGAGACATTGCAGAGGAGCTGGAAGGAAAAGTATTCCTCTTTGCAGACGATGCAAAGCTCTGCAATAGGGTTGATACACAAAGTTCGGTGGAAAGGATGAGAAGGGACTTGCAAGGTTGGAGGAATGGTTAAAAGTATGGCAGTTTAAACTGAATGCAAAGAAGTGCAAAGTAATGTACCTGGGAAACAAAAACCCAGTTGAAGAGCACTCAATGGGGAGGAGGTACTAACAACAACAAAAATGGAAAAGGGCCAGGGGTAGTCATATCAGACTACCTTAAGGTAGGTAAGCAATATGAGAAGGCAGTAAGGAGAGTTGAGGTAATATTGGGATGCACAGGGACAGGTATCACCAGCAGAAAACAGGAAGTTGTCATCCCTTTATACAGACAGTTGGTGAGACCTCATATGGAGTACTGCATGCAGTTCTGGATTTCGTATCTCCTCAAAGAAATAGACATGATGGAGGCAGTCCAGAGGAGGGCAACTAAAATGGTGCAGGGTCTGCAACAGAAGAAATAAGAAAAGAGACTAAAAGAGCATAATATGTATACCCTTGAGGAAGGGAAAGAGAGGGGGGACATGATAGAAACTTTCAAGTACCTCAAGGGACTCAACAAAGTCCAAGATGATAGCAACTTTCAGAAAAAGAGATGTGCAAGAACAAAAGGACACCATTTGAAGATTGAGGGGGAATGGCTCAGGGGCAACATGATGAAATATTTTTTTTTATTTCTGTTTTATACTCCTCCCTGTATGGCCCCCATCTGACTGGCTCCCCCAGCTCTGTCCCCCGGAATTACCGGGGCTTACCTTATGCCCGGTCCAGGAGCAGTGCCTACGGAGTGTCAGTCACCATCCTGCTGACGGTTTGTTTTTCTTCCATCTTCTCCCCATTTTTTGGCCGAGGGCCCTAGGAGAAGGTTGCATACATGTGAAGGCACGCATGTGCCTTACAGCACTGGTTACGACCCTCCTCCACCAGCCCCATTGGCCTTTCATTGGCACCCTGCTTGCATAGCCCCTCGGCCTCCACCGGGGGCAGCCATGAGCGAAGGATGCCATCCCACCTCCCCAGAAAAGAGAGGAGAGGAGAACTGCCAGTTGGCTGCTCCATCCAGCTCTGCCCTCCCCTCCGCTCCCCCGTTCTAACCTCTGATGGTCCAGGCTCACTCCCGAACCTGGGTCGGCGGCGTACCACAAAGTGAGACATCCAGCACCTCAGCCCTCTGCACCACTGGGCCGGGTGAGGAAATATTTTTTCATGGAGAGAGAGGTGGACACATGGAACTGAATCGCCTTCCTGAGGAGGTTGTGGGGTCAAAAACTGAGGGGAATTCAAGGATGCATGGAACAGCCATAAGGCAATTATAGTGGGGGTAGGAGGAAGTAGGCTGTTGGTTAACTAGAATCTGCATCTTATCCAATAGGTAGAGAAATGGGCAGACTGGGTGAGCCAAGCAGTCCTTATCAGCTGTCAAAATCTATGTTTCTATGCATGCTTCTATATCCTAAATAGACATCAATTTTTGCCAGCCAGGCTTCATGTGGAGATGAATAATGATGCTGAAGTAAAGAGAACATTACCAGTGTTTTATTAACAACAACAAAAAAAAAACCTTGAAGGTTGGTGACAAACCCTTGGTTATAGAAATGTGTGAACCTACTGCCCCCAGTAGAATATGATTCATATTGCAAAAGCAAACTTCCTTAACCATCTGCATACACATTATAGTGGCACGGGAGTGCCACTATAGGTTGGGTTGAGTACCTCATTTAAGGTTAAATCTGAGATATGGCAGCTTAATAACTGCCACTGAACAACAGATTTGCCTGAAATTTGGCATGTACAGTCTGGTACCATAGATCTCTGGATCTGCCAAGTTTCGTTAGGGTTGGATATACGGTTGCGGAGCTAAAGAGCGCCGAAAAATGCACAAATTACATATTTTTGCACATTCTTTGCTCGCTCCTACAGGTCGCACGGTTTGTGTGACCAGTCCAAAACCTTCAGGGAAAATGCAGCCAGGGTCCCCGATATGCCTTTCGAAGATTGTGTGAAAAAATATTAAACGGTTAAACAGTTATTCAAAAAACAATTTTCCCATTATAGTCAATGGGAAAAGTTAAAACGTCTGAAAGTGTCGCAAATGCAGTTTTTAGTGTCGCAAATGACCCTTGTTAGTGTCACAAATTCACTATCTTGTTTTCAGTTGATGGTCACAGAAATGCTTGGCATTTAAATTTGGGACCTTCTAGGGACACAAATCTTGCTGTGTTTACCTAGTCAAGTCCTAAGGATGCTCTCCTTGTCTGTTTCTGGGGGTTAAACACCCCTGAAATATGTTTTTTAAATTTCTGTAAACAGTAGTGTCGCAAAGTAATGTCACACATTTGACACTTTCATGATTTTTTTTGCGAAAGTGTCGTAAATCATGATACTACTTTGTAACACTATGCCCAAAACAATAGGACATCTTTGCCACCCTGCTTCAAAAGACCGGTTTGGTCTTTTGGGTTGAAATGTGGAGAAGAAAGCCAACATAATATAGGGCTGTAAAATTCTGACACTCAAAGTTGACGATTTTTCCCATAACATTACGGCATGCGCCGTACCTTTTGGGGCCCATATCTCAAAAATGCTTCGAGATACGGACTTTTCATCAGAAGAATGCTTAGTCCCTCCCTCTAGGGGGCTAAGTGCAAAACTAGCCAAGGAAGTCACAATAATATGAGATTCTAATTTTTGTTCTACATCATATGGCTCCTGAGATATAAGCAATTTAGTATTCCAAGTGTTAATTTTCTGCTCCAAGGGCTGTTATTATGCATACATTCTGTGTAGTCACTGTGCTTCTAAATGCACCTTTTTGGGAAAAAAAAGTGTGTACATTTAATTTACTGTTACAGTTAGTGTTTCTGCTTGCATTTCTGTAACCGTTTGCATTAGCGTTTCCGGTTACATCACTGTGTGCTTTACTCTTTGCATTTGTGTTTGTGTTTGTATTACTGTTACCATTTGCATTTCCATTACTGTTTTTGTTTGCATTTCCTTTTGTGTCACCATGTGCATTATCATACGTGTTTGCGTATGTGTTTCCGTTTGCATTTGTGTTTCCTTTGGCATTGTCGTTGGTGTTACCATAAGCATTTGTATTTCCAATTGCGTTACCATTACTGTTTGCATGTTCATCACTGTTTGTGTTTGTGTTTCTGGTGGCCTTAGCGTTTGCATTTTCAATAGCGTTTCTGTTGTCAATTGCATTACTGTTTCCTTCGGCATTGCCGTTGCCATTACCATTTGCATTTCTGCTTGCGTTTGTGTCACCATTTGCATTTTTGTTACCATTTCCATTTGTGTTGCCATTAGCATTTCTGTTACTGTCTTCATTAATGTTTGCGTTTCTGTTGCCATTAGCATTTGCGTTACCATTTGCATTACCATTTCTATTTTCATTAACATTTGCATTTGCGTTTCTCTTTCTGTTTGTGTTATCACTTACATTTGCATCACCATGTGCGTTACTGTTTGCGCTTGCATTACCATTAGCATTGCTATTTTATTTTACCTCACTGTTTCCATCACCGTTTGCGTTAACATTACCATTTGTATTTTTGCGGTTGTGTAGTGGAGTGCAGAGCATTATGTTTTTGCTATTTTTCTGCACTGTCTTCCGTGATATATATCACAGCCAGTGTGTGGTTGATTGGTCTGAAACCTGGCAGGCAGAAAGACTGTTGTTCAAGGAATATGCCATTGTTTTTTGGTGAAAAAATGTAGTTCCATTCCAGAGTTATGGCCCTTTGAAGTTGGCCCACTTAGCAGTTATTGATTTTTCAGCCGCCTGGTCCACCATTATAGTGCATTTTCAGTTGCAATTTCTGCCGTTTTGTGGTAGAAGACTTCTTAAAGGTACAGAAACATAAAAATTGAATATCTCTGGAATGGTTTGGTCTCTTCACATGAAATTTGGAGGGTGTTGAGTGGATGTCCTGGAGATATGAATTATGCCATTTACATGTTTGAAAAGTAATGCACTGCGGAGATACTGTGTGACACAGTTAACGTTTAGTGCATAGCGTTCTGCATGGTGCTACTGCCTTTAAATTTATAGCGTAGGTAGCCCTAATGGCACGGAGGTGCCTTGTGGTTTTGTGTGTAAAATATTAACAGGTGTAGAATTATGCCACTCCAAAAAATGAAAATTTGGTTCATTATGCCTCAATAACTTCTGAACCATGCGTCCGATTTGCCTGGCATTTGGAAAGTACAAAGATTTACTATTCATCTTTCACTGTGCTAGTTTATGGATCACTGGCACTTACAGTTGCTGAAGTGTACATGTTACGTTGTTTGCTCATGGCACTGTGCAACCGTTTATCGGATGTACACACAATTCTGGACACACGGTGTGCTATGGTACATGTCTTCATTTACTAATTTTTATTTCAGTTGGTCATACAGTTTTTGCGCAGCAAAGTGACAAAAAATCATATGGTGGGGGGCCTGCACTCCCATTACCACATTCTGTTCACTATTTATAGTGCACATTCTCAAAAAGAAATGAAATTCATGGCAAAAAATTCAGTTTACTGCATCAGTTAGGGTTGTTCCACAGTGACAAAATCAAGGAAATTCAGTGCTAAGGTTGCCAACCCTTGCATGCCACCCCCACCCCATCACCAACAGGCATCAGGGTGTGCATTGGGGTTGTTGGTCCTAACTCTCACCCCATTCTCCTACACTGCAATGCCTTAGCTTATTTACACATGGAATGGGATGAGAGTTAGGGCCGATGACCCCAATGCACACCCCGATACCTGTTAGTGGGGATGGGGTGGACATGGGGTGCAAGGGGTTGCAACCCTAACACCGAATTTCCTCGCTTTTGTCATTGTGCAACAACCCTAACTGATGCATTAAACAGAGTTTTTTCCATGAATATTATTTAAAACTGCACTTATGTATGGGATGAATAACTAGTGAGTTAGCTTTCCCTAGAGGTAATATTTCAAAGGTCCCAGTGTTGGATTTGACTTCATTTAAGTCTCACAACTTAAAAAAAAATTAATATTATTATCAGGCCACTAACATATTGTAGAGCTGTTCACATTGACTTTTCCTTAATTTCGCAGCTTTAGGTTAGACGGGGGAAATGCACAAATAAAACTTTGCACTGGACGTCCCTCTCAGTATTCATCATTGTGTTTTTTTTTATTAAGCAAACACAAAACACAGATGAGAGAATGTGAAGACTTAATCTTCACAGTTCGTACTGCATGGCCACAGATAAACAATTTACACAAATGACAGTCTGACAGTTACCCCAATTCTCAGTGCCAGATGAGCTTGAGTAAATCAAATGGCAATCACATGACGGGCTACAAGCACAAAGTTACTGCCTCACTATATCAATGGGCACAATTCACTGTCAGCACAATTTCAATGTTTAGGATATTCAGATGTATTTGCTGACATTGACACTGAGACTCAGGGCAATGTTAGTTCAAAGCCACTTCATACAGCTAATCTGTTGACAGCAAATTGTTTAATAATCAGCTGATGAAGTGATTCAAGATGGCAATGCCATTAACTTTAGTTCACAGCCTCTGTAATCAACTGCTCTGCAGTGCACAGTACCTCCTCGAACATCCATTTAGCAGAGAACAGCTAATGAGCTTATTAAAAAAAGGGCTGAACAAAAATGGCAATGTCATCAGTAAATTATTTGGCACTGTTGGGCAATGTAGATATACCGGGTGAAAGCTACATCGATACTGTTTACACCAAAGCCGATATGTGGTTGGTGGGGTTGAGTTTACAGAAATGTTTTGTTTTTTATTAAATAAAGGTCTAATTGTTTTCATAGTTTCATAGTGGTCTTAAGGGTTCTGGAGGCAGAAGTCTATTATGAACTCATCTCCTGTCATAGGTGGAACATACATTTCTCTCTTTCACTTTCTACTACTTGTTTTGGTAAGGAGTTCCATGTCTGTACTATTCTCTGTGTGAAAAATGTATGGCTTTTGTGTGTATGATTATTTTCTCCTTTTAATTTTAAGTAATGAGTTCTTGTAGTAGTAGTTCCAAAATTGCAACAAGGCCAATGGTCTCCATAAGATAGTCGGCTTGGACTGCATTGAAAGTACAACAAAGATCCCTTCTGAACTTTCTATATTGTATTGAATACAAGTTGAAATGTTCCAACCTGTTTTCATTTCAAATTAGGATGTTCCAACCTGTTGCATTTATCCATATTTTGAAATGTTTTAGTTATTTTCCTCTGGACACCCTCTATTAATGTATTCCCTCTAACTGTGGAGGGTGCACAAATGGTGCACAGT
The DNA here is from genome assembly GCA_016271365.2 of Neoceratodus forsteri. Taxonomy (NCBI): domain Eukaryota; kingdom Metazoa; phylum Chordata; order Ceratodontiformes; family Ceratodontidae; genus Neoceratodus; species Neoceratodus forsteri. The sequence continues at coordinate 184,974,643 of CM057455.1, forward strand.
AGTCCATGTGTTTTCTTACCAAGCTAGTACATAGTGGGATTATAACTTCTGGTGCCCTACTTTTGATGTTTTTAAGGATACAGACAATAATGTTGTGGCATTTTTTAACTGTAACATTGGTATGTGAATCAAATTTTAGTTTATTGTTGATGATTATTCCAAGATATTTTCTGCTTCTGTTGCTATTAAAGCCTAATTATTCATTTTGTATGTAAATCTCTGATTATTGCTTCCCAGATGCATTATCTTGCATTTATTTTTATTATGGTATAATTTATTTTCTGTGCCCACTGCTGTAATCTGTTTAATTTGTCCTGAAGAAGGTATGCATCCCGTATGTTATTTACTATGCAACAGTACCTATTTTACAGTCATCTGCATACTTGGTTGCCCATGCATTATTATCTACCTGCATTGTAGAGATGAGAACATTGAAGAGTGTAGAACCCAAAACTGACCCCATGTGGGACCAAACTTGTCACACTGCCCTATGATGAATAGTGTCCCCCTATTGCTACCCTTTGTTTCTGAGTTGACAGCCATGAGCTGATCCATGTTATAATATTGTTATGAAATCCCCTCTTAACTAACTGTTCAATTAAAGTGTTATGACAGATGCTATTGAAAACTTTAGAAAAAAGTAGGAATATGATGTCTACAGAACATCCTCTGTCCACAGCTGCATTAACTGGTTCAAAGAAATTTAAGAGATTTGAGAATCATGATCTCCCAGTAACAAATCCATGCTGATTTATGTCACTGTAACCATTTTGTTGAATGTGATTTATTATTTGTTATTACAGTAATTTCTCTAGAAGTTTACAATTAACAGAGGTCAAACTTATTGGTCTATAATTTTTAATTTGTTTCTTATTTCCTGTTTTATGAATGGGAGTAACATGAACTGTGGTCCATTCTGGTGGTACTTTCCCCTCCTTTATTTAATAATTGAAGAGAGTCATACATGGTCCCATAATTTGATTTATTATTTCTTTAAGGAATTTTGGATGTATACCATCTGGACCTGGGGAACTTATTTGTTTCAACTCACTTATTTCTTTATGTATGATATTAAATTGAGGGCATCTGTCATCCAAATTTATACTTAAATCCTTATTGCAGACCTGGTTTGAGAATATATTAAGAAAATATTGGTTGAATGCTTCTGATTTATCTTTGTCATTATTACATATACCCTGTGGTGTTTCTATTGTTCCAATTCCTTCTTGACAACTTTTTAAATAACCAATATAATTCTAGAACTTTTTGTGTTGTCTTTTGTACTGGTTGCAAGTTTTACTTCTGTTTCTCTCTTTGCATTATTTAACTCCTTTTTATAGTTTTATTAGCCATTTTATTAAATCAATTCTAATTCTCTGTTGTAGGATTTCTTTTACATTTATTTTATAGTTTGCTTTTTTCTTTTTCTGCTTTTCAATACCCTCTTTCAATCAAATTGGTGCTCTACCCCTTTTTAGATAATGTTTCTGTGTAGGCACCCATCTGGTGATATAGTATAGTAGTTTGTTCATTATTTTGGTATTACATTCTATTACTCCTATATTGTTAAGTTAATTTTTCAGTCCCATTTATTTAGGTATCCTCTGATCTTTTCATAATCTGCCTTATGAAAATCATGCATTATTGTTTTGCCATTGATATTTGGCTTAATGATTTTAACTTTTAGCCATATTATGTTGTGGTCACTGTCACTTAGTGGTTCAGAGACTTCTGGTTCTGATATTCTGAATGCTATATTTGTAAGTACTAGATACAGAATGTTCTCATATCTAGTTCCCAGCTTTACCAGTTGTTCTAAATTATGTTGTATTGTAAATTCTAGGAACTTATTTTCAGTGCTACTATTTCCTTGTAAGCTCTCTCAATCAATTTTAGGGAAATTAAAATCCCCTAGGAGTATATAAACTCCAGTTACTTCCATACTATTAAATTTATTCAAGAAGTGTTCATTTTCTTTGGATGTGAGATTTGGAGAATGGTAGCCTAGTCCTATTATTATTGCCCTATGTGACATGGTTAATTGAGTCAAAACAATTTCTGTATCATTTTCAACCTGGCTTGGGTGATCAATTTCAATGGCATTATATGATCCTGCAATACATAATGCAATTCCTCTGCCTCTTTTATTCTTACAATTTTTTGAAATTTAGTGTATCTATATACTTCTGTATCCCAGTCATCATTCTTGAACCATATTTTGATAACGGCATAAACTTATATTTTGTGATGTTAAGATATTGGTTTCGAGAGGCACTATATAAATAAAGATTGATTTGATTTGATATTTTTAAGTGTTCCCATTTTGTTTTTAAACTTCAAGCATTTGTAAGGAGAACTGTGAGATAATTATTTTGTTTCAGAATTCCTGTTCTTTTTTCTGTTTGCTTTTTGGAGTGGTCAGTTGTATAGCTAAAACCAGTGTTTTTTTGAGATGATGAAGTTGGATGTAGATGTCGGTAGCCATCTGGGAAATAGCAACATTGAACAGTATGGTTCACAATAAACACAGCAATAGAGTCAAGCCATACAAAGGCAAAAGTACTGGACTTTAGGAGGGCTGACTTTGCCAAAATGGGTGAGTGCCTAAGGAATGCACTAGCAAATGGGAAGGAAGGAGGAGTGGAAGAACAATGGGGAATAGTAAAAACTGCCTTCACAGAGGTAACAAGCCTTTGTGTGAAGCAAGTAAACAAAAGGAAATGATGTAAGAAACCACTATGGTTCTCAAAGGAAGTGACAGTGAAGGTTCAAGAGAAAAAGAAAGCATTCAGGAAGTACAAGGAATCACAGAAGGAGCAGGACAGAGAACTGTATCAGTTAAACCAAAAGGAAGCTGGGAAGGCAGTCAGAACAGCAAAGGCCCAAACTGAGGAAAAGATAGCCAACTCAGCTAAGAAGGGGGATAAAACCTTATATAGGCACATCAGGGAGTGAAGGAAGACCAAGGGAGGGATAGTGAGGCTTAATAAAGGGGATGGAGGGAGGGTGGGCAGAGGGTGACTGTGAAAAGGCAGAGATACTAAACAAATATTTTTGCTCAGTATTTACAGAGGAAGAGGGGGTGGTACCTAAAACAAACAGTAGAAACACTCTGGATACAGAAGTTGATACCAGCCCATTTACAGAAGAAAGGGCTCTGAAAGAACTCTTAAAACTGAAGGTGGACAAAACTATGGGGCCTGATGGGATTCATCCCAGAATTCTAAAAGAACTAAGGGTAGAACTAGTGACGCCACTGACTACCCTCTTTAACAAATCATGGGAGGTTGGGGTGGTACCGAGGACTGGAGGAGGGCAGATGTGATTCCCCTTCACAAAAGTGGGAGCAAGGCAGAAGCAGGAAACTAGAGACCCATTAGTTTAACCTCAGTGGTAGGGAAAATGATGGAATCACTTCTGAAGGAAAGAATTGTCGCCTATCTAGAGGCCAGAGGGGCACAGGACGTAAGGCAACATGGATTCACAGCGGGAAGGTCATGCCAGACAAATCTGATAGATTTCTTTAACTGGGTGACCAAAGTAGTAGATCAGGGAGGGGCTCTGGACATGGCCTACCTAGACTTTAGCAAGGCATTTGACACAGTCCCACACAAAAGATTAATATACAAGTTAGCTAGCCTGGGTGTGGGTCCCAAGATGACAGCCTGGGTAAAGAATTGGCTGGAGAATAGGACACAGAAGGTAATAGTAGATGGAGTCCACTCTAAAGAAAGGGGGGTTACTAGTGGGGTACCGCAGGGTTCAGTATTAGGACCGGTCCTCTTCAATGTCTTTATAAGTGACATTGAAGAGGGACTGGAAGGAAAAGTATGTCTCTTTGCAGATGACACAAAGATCTACAACAGAGTTGATGCACAAAGTGGGGTGGAAAGGATGAGAAGGGACTTGGCAAGGTTAGAGGAATGGTCAAATGTATGGCAGCTTAGACTCAATGCTAAGAAGTGCAAGGTAATGCACCTGGGAAACAAAAACCCAGGGGAAGAGTACACAATGGGGGGTGAGATACTAACAACAACAAAAATGGAAAGGGACCTGGGGTAGTCATATCAGATGACCTAAAGGTGGGCAAGCAATGTAGAGGGCAGCAAGAAGGGCTGGGGGATACTGGGATGCATAGGGAGAGGCATCACCAGTAGAAAACAGGAAGTTATTATCCCTCTGTACAGACATCTGGTGAGACCCCATCTGGAGTACTGTGTGCAGTTCTGGAGACCCAATCTCCGCAAAGACATAGACAGGATGGAAGCTGTCCAGAGGAGGGCAACTAAAATGGTGCAGGGTCTGCACCAGAAGACATATGAAGAGAGACTTAAGGAGCTTAATATCTATAGCCTCGAGGAAAGGAGGGAGAGGGGAGACATGATGGAAACTCTCAAGTACCTCAAGGGAATCAACAACGTCCAGGAGGGTAGCATGTTTCAAAAAAATAGGTGTGCAAGAACAAGGGGGCACAATTTGAAGATAGAGTGGGGGCGGCTCAGAGGTAATTTAAGAATATTTTCACAGAGAGGTTGTGGATGCATGGAATGGCCTTCGGAGGAAGGTTGCGAGTCAAAACAGTGGTCGAATTCAAGCATGCATGGGACAGTCATAAGGCAATTCTAGGGGGTGGGGGTAGGAAGAAGAAGGCTGCTGGTTAAATAGGATCTGCAGCTTATCCATTAGGTAGGGAAATGAGCAGACTGGGTGGGCCAAGCGGTCCTTATCGGCCGTCAAATTCTCTGTTTCTATGTTTCTATGAATTAAGCACGTAGTTAGTTTATTATTACAAGAATTACTTCATTGAGCAAGCTAATTCACAAGGAGGTCCTGGAGATTTCAAACAATACAATGAAGTACATGATCTTACACAAAACAGATTTGGATAGCATGAGTAAACAGCAATGGCAATGATAAGGTACAACTTGGATTGTTGCAAATAACTGATGCATTACATTCAAAAAAATACTGCACTAATGAGAATGTAGATGATACACATGGAGTGAGACAAGTCTTCACAGGAGGCAGAAGGAAAAGGAAAAAAGGAAAAAGTGAAAACATGGAGCTGTAGATGACATCACAGAGGAGGGTGGTAGGTTCAGAGGGAGAAGAATATTGTGCACTGAGATGGGGTACAGGGAAGGGGTCTGGGGAGGGTGGTGAGGGGTAGGGATAGGGATAGGGAGACCGGGTGGTGGGGGAAGGGAGGGAGGTAGGTTCAGCAGGACAGGAATATTGTGCAGAGAAATGAGGTACAGTGATGAGGGTCTAGGGGAGTGAGGTGACTGGGGTAGGGGTGGAGGGTAGGGATACAGGAGATGGAGAAAGGGAAGAAGTGCTAGGAGGCAGAATGGGTAAAGGGGTTGGGGTAGGAATATGGGGCGAGGAGGAGGTAGGAGACAGGAAGGTGGAGGAAGGAAGAAGTGCTAGGAGGAAGAATGGTAAAGGGGGTTGGGGAAGGAATAAAGGGAGGGTGGGGCAGAGGTGGGGCAGATGGGTGACAGGATAGGCTGGGTGGTTGGTGGAGAGACAGGGATAGGGTGACAAGCAGAAGAGATGGTGGGGATTCATATTTTAGCTTAGCATGAAGAGCAGCAGCAGAAAACTTCAAATGCTTTTTTGGCTAGGGACTTAAAGCAATTTAACGTGACTATCTCAGTAAGCTTCACATTTTTTGCAGCTGGTTCTATATAGATGGGAAAACAAAACTAATGGCACATCTACCCTGATTAGTACATGTCCTGGGAATGTCTAGGAGAATAAAGTCTGAGGTGCGCAGTGCATACACATTGTGAGACTTGTGCACTAGGGAGCATGCATACTGAGGTAACTTGCCAGACAGCAGTTTTAAAGTCCACTGCTTAATATGGAACACACTCCTGGTTGATAGTAAGGTCCAGTTCAAAGAAGAGTAGAGTAGTAAAGTACTGGCCCTGTATACCTATTCAGTAAGGCTGTACTGAAACTCCTCTCCCCCATTTAGGCTAGTTTAAATATTTGTTGATACCTTGTGATATATGTTTGCCCAGCAGTTTATTACCCCTTCTACTTAAGTGGATTCCATCCCAGCAATACAATCTATAGTTTTCTTTTAATTATTCCCAATGAGGAATGCATTTTATATTTGCCTGAGGCACCATAAGTATGTCTTGGAAGCCTTCAGGAAACTCCTGCTTATCCTACTCCTATGCTCAGGCAATGTTGAACTTAATCCTGGTCCACCAGCACTTATTTCCTCCCCAGCTGGTCTAGTGTGCCATAACGGTGTGAGTTTCATGCACATCAATGCGTGCAGTCTGCTAAAAAAATTTACATGTATTCAGGCATGGGTTTGTCACACCTTACCTAATGTTTTGGTGGTTAGCAAATCATGGCTCAAGCCTGGAACTATGGATCAGGAGGTATATATTCCTGCCTGTTCCTTGTTTAGAACAGACAGGCAGTCCAGAGGAGGAGTTGCCATATATATTAAAAATACATTTTCTGTCACCATCATTGACTTAACTACAATTCAGAAAGAGTTTGAATGCCTAACTCTCAAGGTTGAGATTGCACATAAGATCTCCCTCTGCATAATAGGATGCTATAGGGCCTCATCTGTGGGATTTCAACTATTGTCCCACCTAAGTAACTCCCTGGGGTCACTGTCATCCGAGTTCATTATTCTGGGTGACTTCAACCTTGATTGGCTATCCAATGTCTCCACTCCCCTTAAATCTATCTGTCACTCCCTAGGCCTGTCCCAACTCATTTCTTTTTTTTTTAAATTTAATAAGCTTTATTGTATTTTAAAGCACTGTTACATTTAAAGTCTGCAATCATTTCAAACTTGCACAGAACAGCTTAGTAATCAACAGTAGTACATGACAAGTTTTTGTGGTTCTGAGAAGTCCCGTAATACACAAGAGTGTATATTATTGCAGAGAAAACATCTTCATGTAACTTCACCTAACATCAATATCCAAAGTTAAGTGTCAGGAGCAATATTGAAAGTATTTAACAAAGCAAGCTAAATACAAGAACAGAGTACATATAGAAGATAGGTTATAACATCCTATCCCCCTCACCGGCCCCTCCCATGTCGCAACTACCCTATATAAAACTGGGAATAGTACTCATTCAAGAGAAAAGAGGGATGGAAAATTAATCACTGACATCCGCAGCACTATGTCAGGTCCAGATAAAATCCCAAACAGCACTAAATGGATAGTAAGGTGTGTAAAGGGGCCCATACCTTCTGATATTTGTTGCTATGCTTAGAGATACTCACAAGGAGATATTCTGCTTGTAGTGCAAATATAATTTCTTTATGCCACTCTGTGTACCTAGGAGTTTGCTGATCTAACCAGTGGTACAGCATAATTTTCTTAGCACAAAGATATCAAGGACATATGCTTCCTTTGATTTCCTATTAGAGTTTCTCCCAAGTCCCCCAAAATTCAAATTTCTGGCTGAAAGGCATTCTGTAAACCCAGGAGGGGGTCAAGTTTAGATCGGATATCTTCCCAAAAGGGTTACTTTGTCAGATTCCCAAAGTATATGAAGAAGAGTGCCTCTTTGGGACCCATATCCGGTATACGTTAGTTGAAAGGTTCCCCATTTTGTTAAGCTTTATGGGAGTGTAATATAAATCATGCAATACATAAAATTGAAGTAGTCTATAGCAATCCCACCTAACATCTTTATACAACCTTTTCCAAATTTGTGACCATTGATGGTGGACCATAAAGGTTGGGGGAAGAATCCTATGCCAAACATAATAGGGAGAACTTTCTAATTCTCTGAGTCACACCTGGAGTTCCTTATAATAAAAAGCAACATAGTGGGAAGAGGGTCTCTTGGATAGTGAACCAAGGATAGTGCCAAGCATGTACCGGTCCCAAAGGCCACTACCAAGATGCTGTATTAATGAATGGGAGATTTGGAGATACTTAAAGCAGAAAGAAATTGACAGATTGTATTTTGTACTAATAGCTGAAAAAGTGAGCGATTTGTGATTTTCTGTTAGATCTATTACTGCATCTCCCAGCCCTGCTGGCCACAAAGATGATGTAATGACTTTACCTCCAATTTTAAAATTGGGGTTCTTCAAGATAGGTTGAGAAGAATCCTTTTCTATTGGGTACATCCCAACTCATTTCTGAAGCTACCCGCCCCATTAAAAAGAACCCTATTAACAATACACTACTGGATCTCATTATAGTAAATAAACCACACCTATTCTCCCGTGCTGGGGTCCTGTTCTCTGATATCAGTGACCATTGCTTCATTGCCTGTGTAAGGGCTACACCTAAGCTAGCCTCTGTCGCTGAACCCCACCCTGAAGAGAAGCAGAAGAAACTTCGATGCTCATGCTTTCACCTTGGATTTGCAAGACTCCCTGCTGTGGCATGACTTTTACCTTGCACAATCTGTATGCACAGCACATATCATTTTCCAAAATATCATTCTAGGGGTTCTGGACAAGCATGCACCAGTTACCAAAGTCAGGGAGAAGGTCAAATCCTGCCGATGGTTTACTGCCAACCTGAAGGCCCTATTGCTTAACAGAGATTGGTTGGCAAGAGTGGTGTGTCTGGAGAAGCAAACTTCAGGGCACATGGTTTTCTCTGTTTTATATTATTAGCCCAATGTGGTAATGTTGAATATAATCCAGGGCCCAAGGAAACTGAGGGAATTACAGTTACACATGACAATGTTAGAAGTCTTATACAGGTACACAAGATTGATCAATTCAGAGTTTGGGCAGCAAAATTGGACCAGGATATTTTAGCAATTTCTGAGACATAGCTCCATTCAGGAATACTCAACAACAAGATGCATTCGGCAGGGTACAGTCTCTAGAGAGGCAGGATAGGGGGAAAAGGAGGGGGAGGGGTGTTGTATATAAAAGAAAGTTTGGGACCCTATTAAACGTTATTTGCAAACAATGTGGAAGAAATTGATTGTCTATTAATAGAGTTGCTAAAAACAAAACTATTGATTGGTGCCTGCTATGCCCTCCCCCAAAACAAAAATAAGAACATTTGAAGCCTTAGCTGATATATTATTGGAGAAAGTAAGAGATCAGTGTGTAATACTAATGGGGCATTTTAATGCAAATTGGGAACAGGATAGAGGAAACAAGCTAAAAATTAGTTTTGATATTTTGGGTCTATAACAAGTTATTCATTTACCTACGAGAAGTTTGAATAACAGAATGTCAGGTTCATTATTGGACCTATTCTTTGTCTCCCAGGACTTGAAAGTAGAAGATTGTGGGATCCTCCCATTAAATTTAGAGGACCACAACCCAATGCAATGTAAAATAATTTTGCAGAGAGCCCTGGGAGGCAGAGAACATGATCACTGGGTGAGGGATTTAAAGAGGTTTAATGGAGAATCTTTTAGGAACAGCCCTAGTAATTTTAATTGGGGCAGAGTGTACCTGATCACAGATCTCGATTTAGCTATCCATGAGTTTATGGACTCCTTTTTGGAAATTGTACAACAGCATGCCCCGAAGATAAAAAAGAGTAATAGTAAAAAAGACGTACCTTGGCTAAAGGAAAATTTAAAAATACAGCTTTGAATAAGAAACAGGGTATAGAAAAAAGCCAAAAGAACAAAAACAGCAGAGGACTGAAATGTGTTTAAATTGTGGAGAAATAAGTGTAAAAAAGAAATAGAAATGGCAAAGAAAAGGTATTGTCATAACAGTTTTAACAAGATGCAGGATCCTAAAAAGTTCTGGAAAAAATATTTCTGAACTAAGAAATCACACAAAACCCAAAAACCCAATTAACTTATTACAAGGAGACAAATTGGTTGATGACCCAAAAGAGGTTACAAGTTAATAACATTTTTATTTTAAGGAATTACCTGACTTAAAGATACCATGGCCCAGATATTCAAACTGGGCCACAAAGAAGCACAATAGCAGGAGCAGGCGCAAGTGCAGTGCACCCATGTGCATCATGCATGATATTCAAACACAGTGCAGGCCAAGGTGCACTTGCGCAACACAACTGAATATCGTGCCAACCATGCCATGGCACAACCAGGGATGCACAGTGGTGCAGGGCTGATGTGCAGTAGCACAAACAGGGATGCACAGTGGAGCAGGGTAGCAGTGCAGTAGCACAACCAGGGATGCGCAGGGACAGGATGCAGGGGTGCACCACCCATGGAAGAAATGGGCAGAGGAGCACGCAACAGACCAGACAGTGCACCCCGCACCCCATGAACTGCACAAGCTGAGGTGAACTGGATGAACCACCAGCCCAAGAACACCAGCAACAAATCCACAGCCAGGGCATGGTGCCCCAGCACACCCGCTGGCAAGTTGTGACTGTAACACAAGGAGGTCCGGCCACCCTGTGCTACTCCATCCCACCAATGCAGAGCACACCCTGCACAGTGATCCCCAGACACCCTACCCAGGAGTAGTGCATGGCTCTGTATGCATGCCACCACCCCCACTGTGACAATGCAACCCTGTGCACCATGGAGCCATGCATGGCAGTCCCACCGTGAGCAACCTACAGTGGGTGGCAGCAGCCACTGACGCAACAACTGCAGACACAGTGCCATCCTGCAGGGCCCCCCAAAGCACAGCCAAGAGATCGACCCAGCATCAGCACCAAGGTACCCCACATGTGACAGGGCCTGCCCTGGACCCCAACACCAGCAGGATAGCATCCTGCACACCCACCCAAGCACACACCCTGTCCCAGTAGTGGCCCCAACAGCCAGCACAGACGTCCACAGTGGTGCATGGCAGCAAGCACCACACAGGATGCAACACAGGGCATGGACAAACTCCCACCCAGACCCAAGGGCACCCCAACACAGGGACACAATAACGGGGCAATAAACCTGCTGGCATGTGACCACAGCAGTGGTGTACCCATGGCTAGCACCCCTCCATGGCATAGGTGTACCAGGCACCCTGCACATGTATCATGAATCCGTCCTTCACCAACATGCGGCCAGAGCACAAGTGACTGACATTGGAGCACAGACCCTGCAACTGACACCAGCAACAGCATGGAGGGGGAACAACAACAGCAGAGGCCACAGTGCCACCCGAGGCAGATGTGCACCATACCGGTGACAGGAGGCAATCCGCCATTGTGCCAGGTCCAGGGGGTGGCCAGCATCAACAGCCACCACTGACATGCCAGCAGACCATGCATAGCACAGACATACAAGGGTGTCCACTGCATGGGCCATGGACAGTCTGACAGGGGTGCCATGGACACAGTGCATGCACCAGGGACCACTGCACACAGGTGTCCAGTGCACAGAGAACAACACACATACCATAGACAGTGACCGAGTCCCCCACCCACACCATAGGCAGTTCCCTGCCAGACACACAGACATGCCCAGGTCTGCACCACCCCCGACACCATGCATACCACTGCAGCCAAGCACCATTAGCCCACTGCAAATCAGAGACCACCACAGTTGTCATAACAAAATGTATGTATTTAACAAATCCAACAACAAAACATATGTACAACTATATACAAGGGTGGGGGAAGGGCCACAAACCAGGTGGGGTGGGCATGGAGCAGGGGTGAACAAATGGGAGAGGGGAAGAAGGGGTGTGAGGGTGAGTCCATGGGGGAATTCAATAAGGGGGCATAGAGGGCCTATCACCTTCCCCTCTCCTCACTTCTGTGCCGTCTCCTTCCTCTGTGGCACTGTACCCCATCCCATTCCATCCTTTGCAGGATTTCCAGTGTTGCCCAGGCAAGCTGTAGCAGCTCCTGTGGCCCCCTCTCTCCATCACCATCCAGTGTTGTCCACCTAGGACAAGGGAGCAGAGTCAATATGCATGACTGTCCAGCCCCCTGCAGCCCACCCCATTGTGCATGGCATACAGCTATGGGCCACACCCCTGTGATAGCATGTGACCACCCACCATGACTGCATCCACGAGACCCACCTACCCAGGCACCCACAGCCATGTGGACCGCTGCATACACCAACCGGCCATGTCCCGCACAGCACCACCGTGGCCGTAGAGTGACATGGCTATGTGGTGCAAAGGCAGTGGCACAGCCATGTACCTAGTGCACACACGAACCACCAGCAATGCCCACCCACACATGCAGTGCCACAGGACAGTGCTGAGTGCACCATGTGGCATGCACAGCAGTGGTGCCAACTGCTGGTGGCCATGCCCTGCTGCCAACTCTGCAACACAGCATACCAGTGGCGACACTGCTCACCGGACCAGGCAATACAAGTGGCCTCCTCCATGCCCTCTGAAACCTCCTCCCACATGGCACTGTGTGGCCTGTTCAGTGGGTCTTGGCCAAACAGGGCCCCAGCATGTGGCTCAACCATGGCCAGAAGGTTCGCCAGCTCTACTGCACTCCACTGCTGAGCTCACCTGCATGACATCCTTCTGTCAGTACAGATTACAAAATGGTGCTCTGTAGAGCACTTTCCTCACATGTGGAGGCTGCACAGTACAGCACTGCCATTCCCCATTGTGCAGTCACCGAACTGCGCGATAGGGGTGCACCCATATTGACGCATGGCACCTAGGGGGGCAAAGGTCAACAGCAGGGTCAAGGGCCTGTCCGCACACGGAGCGCCACAGTGCTATTGGGACTCCCTGTGTGTAGCATGGTAGGGTGTCTGTGTATGATGCCCTGCAGTGGCCTACCGTGCTGTGGCTCCTTGGCACCTACGGCACACCAGAGCACGAGCGCTACATGGGAGAACAGCACACTAGTGTCACTGGCTCCCATGCACAGCACATCATCTGTGTGGCAAGCGTCAGCGTCAACATCCCGGGCATGCGCCGTGCGATGCCTACTACACACATCACAGAGCTGTGCCATTGTCTGAGCACACTCAACAACATTGTGCAAGGTGCAACAGTGTGATATTCAACCAGCATATGCAAATCAGCTCATCAGCAATTCCATGGTGCAACCACTGCATTAGCATCCACTTAAAGTTGTGTCTCCCATCATTTGCATGCGTTGCACTATATGAATGCGACATGAGGCTGCAGAGGACATAGTATGGTACTGCAGTCTATTGTGGTGGGTTGCATGCTGTTTGGATGTGTGGACTGTGGTTTGTGAGGGCTGAATGGGACTGCACATTCAGAGGTAACACCTGCCATTCCCACAGGATCTATCATGACTGAATGATAAGATGAGGAGGAACAGGGATGGGGGAGAAGGAGGAGGCCCAACTTCACCCGGGCTGAATCAGATGCCCTGTTTTAGGCCTATTTCAACAGGGAACTGCTGCTCAGTGGACAGCGTGGAATGCCACAGGCCCATTCTGTGGCATGGGGTGAGGTTGCGCATGCCGTGAACCAGCAAGGCAGCCACCAGCAGTCTGTGCAGGAGTGTAAAAAGAAGGTCAGCATGGACAGTAGGGTAAAGGATAAGGTGGCTGCCATCAGGGCAACATGTGCTGCCGCCAGTGATGGACAGTTGGATGTGCCACATCTGACACCACAGGAGGAGTGGGTGGCCAGTTGCATGCGGTGTTGTGCCATAGAGGGCTTTCATGGTGGTGGCTTCCAGATGGGTGGCAGCCCATCACTGCATGGTAGGTCCTGTGCTGTCACTGTGTGGTTGGTGGGGGTAATGCCACAGGGCAGGGCGGAGACAATAATGCTACTGTGTTCCCTTATAGCTCCTGAGCATCTACATGGGTCAGCAGTGGTGGGTGTGTCCACCGAGGATGATGCCCTGGACACGGAGGAATGCCCATCCACCTCCACAGGTGTCCAAGGGACAGGACTAGTGCATACCTACCTGTCTGTCCAGACTGAAGATGGTGGTGTGAATGTGGATGAGGCCCGGCCTGTGTCCCAGCATGACAGTGCTCACAGACTCCAGCCTCCAGGGACACAGACTGGTGCTGGGTCCAGCATCAAAGATGATGGCTCACATGTCCCAGACAGTGATATGTGTGGGACTCAGGATGGTCCCACAGCAGGAAGTGGCATGGCGTAGCCATGAGTGGTGCCACCGTGGAGGCCTGCATGACAACACAGTCCCAGCCTGTGCCTGTATGCCCCAGTGGGGCAGCACTGGTGTGCATCCAGGCTGGTGGGGCTATTGCAGCCGCTGCGGCAGCACCAGTGAGCCCTGATGATCAGCAGCTGGAGAGGTAGTGCCAGCAGTCAGCCAATGGTGATGGGGGGGCAGTGTCGGGGTGGTGGTGGCAGTGCACCACATGTGGACATGCCCCAGCATGGCTCTGGTGTGCAGCACTCTTCATCAAGGGGTGCTGCCCAGCAGGGCCAGGAATACCATGAGGGACCGCATGCTGGACTGGTGGATGACCTCTTTGATGAGCACAGCCACCTACTCCAGACTTCAGTGGATCAGCAGTTGTGGCTTGTGACTGCGGTGGATGCACTCAGTGTGTTTCTGTGCCAGGCAGAGGAGTGGCGCAGCACAGACCATGGTCTGCTTCTGGCAGAGATGGCCTGGCAGCTAGAGGATGTGACCGCTGTCATTGACAGGCAGACACATGCATTCACAGTTGTCATGGCCACACTGGGCACCCAGTTCAGTGCCCATGTGCCACAGACACTGCATAGTGTCATGTCCACCCTCCATTCCCGGTGCCAAGTAACACCTGCTATGTTGACACTGGGTTCGGCTGTGGGCATACCGAGCACGCTTGGCGTGGGCATGTTCGGTGAGCTGCAGACCCCTGCACAAACACAGTCATGTTTACACAGTGTCACCCCTGGAGAACCGTTGGTGCCACCCCATGAGGCCAATGGTCAGCCTGGCATGGCTGGCAGGTCTCAGTAGGGCTTCCCACGCATCCATGGTCACTGTCTGCCACTGCCCTGTGTGAAGCATGGCATGCATCATGCGACACACAGGTGGGGTACCTGGCCCTGCACACACACATGGTCCCTGTGCACACCCTCCTGGCTGCTGGCCACTGTGGCATGTGCATGATGATGCCTGCATTACGCTGTCTGCCAGTGTGCAATGGTGCCCAGCGCCTGAGGCATGCACAGTGCCAGCCACAGGGCGTGGTCATGTGTGGACCTGTGTGGGGGTAGGGGTTGCATTTGGGGTTGGCGTGTCATCTAACCCATGTGCATGTCTTGTGGTGTGTGCATGTGTGTGTCTGTGTGTGTGTGCACATGTCGTGTTCGGCCCTGCCCATCCCTGATGGAGTGTGTGGTGCCACGCTCCAACCCATTCCCTTACTGCCATCTGCCCCTGTGGTTCATCCATGCCTGTCTGTGGGCTGTGCCCTTGCCATTGGTGGTTGCATATGGCCCCGTGACCTACCTGTGTTGACCAAAGTACTCTTCTGTGATGGTGTTCCGGTGCAGCTGTAACATCTGGATCAGGCAGGAGTTCCTTCACCCAGGGAGTGGCTGCCCATCACCATCTGGACTGGCGTCCTCATCATTCCCACCACTGTCCCCCTCTTTGACCTTTACAGCTATCCCACAGTCATTGGTCATGTTGTGCAGGATGCAGCAGGCCAGGAATAGCCTGCAGGCCTTCAAGGGGCTGTACTGTAGGGCACCCACAGACATGTCCAGGGACCAGAAACATGCTTTCAGCATCCCGAACACCCACTCGATGACATTCTGTGTTGTGGCATGTGCCTCATTGTACCATAGCTGCGATGGGGTTGTGGGGTGCCGGTAGGGTGTGAGCAACCAGGGATAGAGTGGGTAGCCACTATCACCTGTGTGTAGAAGGTGGGCATTAGTATGGTGGTCTGTGTCACTTTGCCATGGGCTGACAAGTCCAGTACCCATGGCACCTCTGACTATGCACCCCCATGTCTGTTTATGTCGTCCTACATGATATGCATACTCACCCACTAGGTGGCCATTGGACATGTCCCCACTCTCAAACCTGTGTCACAGTATGGACTGGTGCTAGATGAAGGCATCATGTGCTCCCCCAGGGTGTGTGGCACAGACATTGGTTATGTGCCCCCTTGCATCGCACACCACCTGGTAGTTCATACTGGCATACCCCTTCTGGTTAATGTAGGACACACCGTCCAGGCCAGGAGGCATGTGGATGGCCACGTGGGTGCAGTCAATGACCCCGAGCATGCCAGGCAACTGTATTACCCTGTGGAACTCTTGGATGTGTGCTGTGTGCTCCGCCTGTGTGCTGGGGAAATGGATGTACTCTGCAGAATGTGGCAGCAGTGCACTGAGTAATTGTGTGAGTAGGCATGACGTGGCTGACTGGGTTATGCCTGTTGTGTCCCCTGTTGGTCTCTGGAAGGTGCCTGTGGTAAGCAAGCACATGACAGCTGTCACCTTCATCTCCACTAACAGAGCATGGCTCCATCGTGTGGGTGTTTGCATCTCATCACTGCACAGCTCACAGAGCCACCTCAGGATCACCATGTGTAGGTGGTACTGGCCCACAATCTCTGTGTCAGAGTAGTGTTCAAAGGTGGTGCGGGCTTGGTACTGCCTGTTCTGGGCATACCGCCGATGGGCGCTTCCATGGCCACACCTCCGGCTGCCTGCCTTCTCACGCCCCTCATTACCACCTCCATCTGGAAGGTGGCACTGGCCATGTCCCTGGCTGGTGCCCCCCCATGGTGGCTGTTATCCTGTTCCCCTTGCTGTCCATTTATGATGCTCCCCTGCAATGGATACACCTCTGGCCTTTGGCTGTCCTGACTACTGCCACTGCCCTCAGTCCACTGTGGCACTCCACTTGCGATCCTGCACAGTGGCACAGGCTCCCCACTCCTATCCTGTTCCTGGTTGACTTAAGCCGTGCCCTGTCCTGCTCCTGCCCAGTCCTTCTCACTGCTACCCTCTGCCTGGTGCCTGTCAGCTTGCTCCAACCTGCGGCTTTCCTGTAGCGTTCTTGTGCCCCTCTCTTGTTTCTTTTTATTTTGGATCATTTCTGCTGTCATGCAACTTCCATTAGCTCCCCTATTGTGCATGGTGGTGCATGCTGTTGAATATTGCACTGCACATGTTATTCATGGTTCCACCCCTACAGCTGCGCATGCATTAATTACTATTGCACTCTTGTGCATTGCAACTTGCGCAGCACAGCTGCCTCCCACTGAATATCGCACAATGGCTAATTTCTGTACTTGCGCTGACGCATCCCTGTTGCATATGGCACATCCATTTTGACTATCCGGGCCCTAGTATATATTATAAAACAACCAATGCTATCAGAGTACAGACTTCAGCCTCTTTATATCATAACACTGTAAGATTTAGATTTAGGAAGACTGAAATAAATGAAACAGCTAAAGTGAAAGTGCCAAAAAGTGGAGGAATGGATGGCATTGAAGCAAGATTTTTAAAGATTGGCACAGATATACTTGCTCCAATGATTACATATTTTTGTAACTGGAGTTTAAGTTCCTCATCTGTGCCCAAAATTTGGAAAATAGGGAAAATCATTCCCATATACAAAGGGGGAGATAGTACTGTTCCCTCAAAATATAGGCCAATAACTTTACTCCCTATCCTGTCAAAGGTGCTGGAGAAACTGGTTCAATACCAGTTTGATGTTAGAAAAGAGTGTCCATGGAAATTGCCTCTTTTTTCTCAAAATGTGATTTTCACTGTTATTCGATGGAGCTTGCCTATTTCTGGTGAGTTAGTGAACAACAAAGATGAGTGACATGCTCATAAGCAACAGAAGCTCTTACACCATTGATTCTTGTCACAAAAAGTTTATTTAGTTTTTGAAAGATCCCAATGTTTCACCTAATTAGTTAGGCTTCTTCAGGGGAACTGTAAAAACATATAAAATATTCTTAATTAAGTTTCTTGCTTGTTTTTGTTGGAACTATTCACATTTATTTGAACACTTACTTTTTAATAATATACAATGTATATTTTTTATATCCTTTTTTATATAACAATTTTTTAGCATTTTTAATATTATGCACACAAAATAAATTGTCAACGTATATACTGATTACTATTTCGCCTATAAAATAGGACCAACTGAATGTAATTAACTATATTTTCCTTTCTTTGTAACACTGCCAATTGAGGCCAAAAAAATGACTGTCATGTCTTACTGAGGTGAAATCGTTTCAGATGTTCACTTTAAAGAAAAATAGATTAAAAATAAATAAAAAAGAAAAAATGAATGTCCATTCATTAAATCACTTAATTATTAATTCATTCATTTATAATGTGTTATAATTTACCTCTTTCAAAACTCATATTCTATTTTTATTCTTGTAAATTGAGACCTTTTTATAGTAATCTTTCTGTAAAATACAAGAAATAGTAAGATATAATAATCAAAGAAGAAAAGAAGGTCATACCATGAAAGGTGAAAGTTTAGACTAATTTCCATATTTGACTCTTAAATTTGACTCTATTAACATGTGCAATATGCTAAGAATATGGTCCTTCGACTCATTGTTAGGACTTTAAATAACATTCATATACTTAATATCCACTCCACTTCTTATATGTGATAGTTTTCTCCTTACCATTTTTAAACTTCCCATAACTTTTGAAGCATTAATATTTCCAAATCTCTCTATGGTTATTATATAGTTCCATCCATATAGATCGATCATAATTATACATTGTGTAATTATATCCCTTCATGTAATAAGAATGTATTCCTAGCATATAATACACAACATTGAGCTCTTATTCATGAGTTACACATTAAGCGTCTATCACAACGTCACTATCCGCTTACTTCTTAAATTTCACTACTTAAGATAAATTCTAAAATTGATAAATTTAACATCAGCTTTCTACACATTTAAATGAGTTAACCATATATGGCATGGACCACCAATGCAATTAAACTTGTTTATTATCTCATTTTAAACTGTTTGTAAATATTTTCAGGCACTGAAAGGAAGCTTGCCTTAAGCTTCTTTCATACGGCTCATTTAAGCTGAAACAAATCTAACATGGTTTACTCCATGCTCCATTTATTACCGATTATAAAAGCTGTGAAACATTCAATGCTGATATTTTCTATATTTTAAAATGTTTTTCATGCTCAAACTTTCCTCGCTTTTTGTTTCAAATTTTAGCTATCTTCAAATGCTTTTAAGCATTCAAAAAACACTGACATCTATCATAGCACTCATTCTTCTATCTACTTACTTTATTAGTCCTTTAATGACTTGATTCTGATTCTAAATTAGATTCTTTTAGCATCAGTTTTTAACTCGTTTGAATAACTTAAGCGTTTATGGCACCAATCGCCAGTGCTGATAAACTTATTTATTCTTTTTTAACGATTCACAAATGCATCCTAGTACTTAATGAATGTTTTTCATAAAACTAATTTGAGCTTAATTGTTCTAACACAGGAGACCCTTTGCTCCATTCATTATCAATTGTAAAAACTGTAAGCATGCAGTGCTATATTTTCTATACTTTAAAGAGTTATTTCATACTCTGCTTTCTCTCATTGGTTGCTTTGATTTAAACTGCCTACTGGTGCGTACACACACTCAAGAGATCTGACCTTTAACATCTGCTTGCTATTCATTGTAACTACTTGTTTCTGTCATTTGTGAGACCTTGCTTCATATATTAGCACTTATCAAAGCATTAGGCATTAACACCATGTTTTCCAGTGCTTTACAAGTTTTTTATAATATTCTATTATTCCGCACTCAAACTTCCTTTCTATAGCTGTAAGATTATTTAAAACCTTATAGAAAACTTTTAAATTTACTTCTAATTATGGCTTCACTGCTCGTAAATGCTCCATGCTCTTCTAACATCTGACTGGCATCATTTGACTCCCCATTTGGCTACCTCTTTATGTCAAGGAATGGAGTCATGTGATAACATGTGTATGTCATCAGACTTAGCCTAAGCTAAGTGGTTACCTCAGCAACCTATGACTCCATTTCTTGATACAATTCTCTCCCCAAAGCTTCACTGTCTTTTAACATCAGCATTTAACTATTTTAGATTGATTCAATGTCTCTGGCATGGATCACCAGTGCCACTTAACTTATTTATTGCTCGATTTTAGATAATTTACAAATGCTTCCTGGCACTTTGAAAAAAAGGTTTACATACGACTCATTTAAACTAGATTGTTCTAACTTGGGAGACCCTTGCTCCATTCATTATCAAATATTAAAACTGTTAACATTAAACGCTAGGTTTTCTGTGCATTAGAGGGATATTACATGCTCTACCTTCTCTCATTAGTTGCTTCAGTTTAAACTGCCTGCTGGTGTTTACACACACTTAAAAGGTCTGACCTTTGAACACCTTGCATGCTACTCATATTAACTGAATGTTTCTGGCACTTGTCTCGGAATTGTTAAAGCCTTAAACACAATGCTATGTTTTCTAATACTTTACACATTTTTTGTCATAATTTTCTATTGTTCCACATTAGACCTTCCTTTCTGTGGCTGTGAAGTTGTTAAAACCTTGTAAAAAGCTTTTAAACTTACTGCTAATTATGACTTCACTACTCATAGATGCTCCACACTCTCCTGATGTCTGACTTGCATCATTTGATTCCCTGTTTGGCAACCTGTTTATGTTGAGGAAGGAAGTCATGTGATAACATGTATATGTCATCAAACTTAACCAAAGTTAAGTGGTTATCTCAGCAACCAATGACTCCATTCCTCTACATAATTCGGTCCTTTAAGCTTCACTGTCCTCAATTTTGCATTGTTTTGTTATATTTTATATATTTTTTTTGTACGCTAGTTCATCTTGTGTTAACTACTTTGGTTAGTAAAATAGTTACTTGTTTATCTCTTCTCAGTGATAACTGTGACAGAGGAATCATAACCATATCAAAATTTGACTATCACCTGCAACCATTAGTGGAAACTATTCCAACTTACTTGAAAGATACAACACATATGTTATAATTAATTCAATAGTTAAATTTAATTGGGATTCCTGCTGATTGTTTACTAGTGACTATAGATGTCAAAGTATTGTACCCGTCTATTCCTCATGATAAAGGAATGGAATCTATGGGCAAACTTTCAGACTCCAGATTATCAGGAGCAAGACCTAAAACATGAACACTACAAGAACTGCTGAAATAGTTCTTAAAAATAACTACTTTAAATTTGAAGAACAATTTTATGGGCAAATAAAAGGAATGGCAATGGGGAGTACCATGGCCCCAGAGTATGCTAATGCATGATTTTGAAAATACATTTATTTTTGGTGAAACAGGACCAGGACATAAATTCAAAAACTATATTATGCTCTGGAAAATATTTATTGATGACATAATATTAATCTGGATTAGAAACATAGCAATATTACAAGTATTTAAAGAATATATGAACACTAGAGATCCAAATATGACCTTTGTTTTCACCTATTATAAAAAAAATTGATTTTTTGGATATAACCATTTATAAACATGGAAATCAACTAGAAACTAAACTATACAGAACAATGACAGATAGAAAAACAATTTTACATACTAAAAGTTTTCATCCAAAAAAACAATTTGAAAGTATTCTCTATTGACAGTTTTTTAGGGCACATCATAATTGTAACACTGATGAGAGTTATAATATAGAAGCTAAAAACATTGAAGAAAGATTTAGAGAGAGACAATATTCCAAAAAAATTTTATAACAAGCACAGAACAAAATAACTATAAAACAAAAACAAGATTTACTAACTAAGAAAATGAAACAAAATGTTAAAGATAGTAGCCCATTAACATTCAGTACAGTACATAATAAAATTATGTCACAACTTAAAAAAGTGATCTTAAACAACCGGAGTTTACTGCTGAATAATCCAACAACTTCTGAAATATTCCAACAACAACCATTTGTAGTTTCAAAAAAGCACTAACCATAGGAGTTCAATTAGTTCATACACAACACTGGCCAGGTACTAATATAAAATCTTAATTGTTATTAGGTCCACTAACACATGGAATGTATCCCTGTGGTAGATGCACAGTATGTGGAAATACATCTAAAAAAACAAGTTATAAACACCCACATCCAGGAAAAGAATACAAAATTAGGTCTCATATTTCATGTATGACAAAGTGGGTTATATATGTAGTTCAATGTCCCTGTGACCAACTTTATGTTGGCAAAACATCAACAGAATTAAAAACAAGGATTTCAGAACATAAAAGCCGCATAAGAAATAAAGATGAAAACTCCCCATTAGCTAGACATTTTAATTCAAGAGGATATTCTCTAATTCAAATTAAATTTTGGGGATTGGAACAGGTTCCATTCCCTGATAGAGGTGGTACTTATAATGATTTAATGTTATAATGTGAAAAGTACTGGATGTATGAAATGGTCTTAATCAATGAAAAAAGGAGCCTAAATGAAGAAGTAAACTGGCAAGTATGCTGGTGAAATAACCAGGATATTACTTTGAATATAATTTAGGGCAAATAATAAATATATTAAAAGAAACAAAAATAAATAAAAGGATCAACTAATAACTTAAAATAATGAATAAGGCAATGCTCTTTATTACTTTTTGAATGGTCATATAGGCCTACTTATTAACATTTGGTCTGCCCCCCCTTCAATTTTCGTTATGATTCCTCTGTCACAGTTATCACTGAGAAGAGATAAACAAGTAACTATTTTACTAACCAGAGTAGTTAACACAAGATAAACTAGCGTACAAAAAAAATATAAAATATAACAAAACAATGCAAAATTGAGGACAGTGAAGCTTTAAGGACCGAATTATGTCGAGGAATGAAGTCATTGGTTGCTGAGGTAACCACTTAACGTTGGTTGAATTTGATGACATATACATGTCATCACATGTCTCCCTTCCTTGACATAAAGATGTTGCCAAACAGGGAATAAAATGATGCCAGTCAGACATCAGGAGAGCGTGGAGCATCTCTGAGTAGTGAAGCCATAATTAGCAGTATGTTTAAAAGCTTTTTACAATGTTTTAACAACCTCACAGCCATAGAAAGGAAGTACTAATTTGGAGCAATAGAAAATTATGACAAAAAATTTGTAAAGTATTAGAAAACATAACGTTGTGTTTAAGGCTTTGACAATTCCGAGACAAGTGCCAGAAACATTCAGTTAAAATGAGTAGCGTGCAAGGTGTTCAAAGATCAGACCTTTTAAGTGTGTGTAAGCACCAGCAGGCAGTTTAAACTGAAGCAACTAACAAGAGAAGGTAGAGCATGTAATATCCCACTAAAGCACAGAAAACCTAGTGTTTAATGTTAACAGTTTTAATATTTGATAATGAATGGAGCAAGGGGTCTCCCAAGTTAGAACAATCTAGTTTAAATGAGTTGTATGTAAAACTTTTTTTCAAAGTGTCAGGAAGCATTTGTAAATTGTCTAAAATCAAGCAATAAATAAGTTATGTGGCACTGGTGATCCATTCCAGAGACATTGAATCAATCTAAAAAAGTTAAAAGCTGATGTTACAAGATAGTGAAGCTTTGGGGAGAGAATTGTGTTGAGAAATGGAGTCATAGGTTGCTGAGGTAACCACTTAGCTTAGGCTAAGTCTGATGACATACACATGTTATCAAATGACTCCATTCCTCGACATAAAGAGGTAGCCAAACGGGGAATCAAATGATGCCAGTCAGATGTTAGGAGAGCATGGAACATTTACAAGCAGTGAAGCCGTAATTAGCAGTAAGTTTAAAAGTTTTCTTTAAGGTTTTAAATAATCTGACAGCTATAGAAAGGAAGTTTGAGTGCGGAATAATAGAACATTATAAAAAACTTGTAAAGCACTGGAAAACATAGTCTTAATGCCTAATGCTTTGATAAGTGCTAATTTATGAAGCAAGGTCTCCCAAATGACACAAACAGGTAGTTAAAATGAATCGCTAGCAAATGTTAAAGGTCAGATCTCTTGAGTGTGTGTACACACCAGTAGGCAGTTTAAATCAAAGCAACCAATGAGAGAAAGCAGAGTATGGAATAGCTCTTTAAAGTATAGAAAATATAGCACTGTATGCTCACAGTTTTTACAATTGATAATGAATAGAGCAAAGGGTCTCCCGTGTTAGAACAATTAAGCTCAAATTAGTTTTATGAAAAACATTCATTAAGTTCTAGGAAGGATTTGTGAATCGTTAAAAAATAATTAATAAATAAGTTTATTGGCACTAGTGATCGGTGCCATAAATGCTTAAGTTATTCAAATGAGTTAAAAACTGATGCTAAAAGAATCTAATTTAGAATTAGAATCAAGTCATTAAAGAATAATAAAGTAAGTAGATAGAAGAATGAGTGCTATGATAGATGTCAGTGTTTTTTGAATGCTTAAAAGCATTTGAAGATATCTAAAATTTGAAACAACAAGCGAGGAAAGTTTGAGCATGAAAACATTTTAAAATATAGAAAATATCAGCATTGAATGTTTCACAGCTTTTATAATCGGTAATAAATGGAGCATGGAGTAAACCATGTTAGATTTATTTCAGCTTTAATGAGCCGTATGAAAGATGCTAAAGGCAAGCATCCTTTCAGTGCCTGAAAATATTTACAAACAGTTTAAAATGAGATAACAAATACGTTTAATGGCATTGATGGTCCATGCCATATATGATTAACTCATTTAAATGTGTAGAAAGCTGATGTTAAAATTATCAGTTTTAGAATTTATCTTAAGTAGTGAAATTTAAGAAGTATGCGGATAGTGACGTGATAGACGCTTAATGTGTAACTCATGAATAAGAGCGCAATGTTGTGTATTATATGCTAGGAATACGTTCTTATTACATGAAGAGATGTAACTACTCAATGTATAATTATGATCAATCTATATGGATGGAACTGTATAATAACCAATGAGAGATTTGGAAATATTAATGCTTCAAGTGTTATGGGAAGTTTAAAAATGATAAGGAGAAAACTGTCACATTTAAGAAGTGGAGTGGATATTAAGTATATGAATGTTATTTAAAGTCCTAACAATGAGTTGAAGGACCATATTCTTAGCATATTGCACATGTTAATAGATTCAAATTTAAGAGTCAAATATGGAAATTAGTCTAAACTTTCACCCTTCATGGTTTGACCTTCTTTTCTTCTTTGTTTATTATATCTTATTATTTCTTGTATTTTACAGAAAGATTACTATAAATAGGTCTCAATTTACAAGAATAAAAATAGAATATGAATTTCGAAAGAGGTAAATTACAACACATTAAAAATGAATGAATTAATAATTAAGTGATTTAATGAATGTTAATTCATTTTTTCTTTCTTTTTATTTATTTTTTAATCTATTTTTCTTTAAAGTGAACATCTGAGATGATTTCACCTCAGCAAGACATGGCAGTCATTTTTTGGCCTCATTTGGCAGTGTTATAAAGGAAAATATAGTTAATTAAATTCAGGTGGTCCTATATTTTAGGAGAAATAGTAATCAGTATATAAGTTGACAATTTATTTTGTGTCTATAATATTAAAAATGCTAAAAAAGTGTAATATAAAAAAGGATATAAAAATATACATTGTATATAATTAAAAAGTAAGTGTTCAAATAAATGTGAATAGTTCCTACAAAAACAAACAAGAAACTCAATTAAGAATATTTTATATGTTTTTACAGTTCCCCTGAAGAAGCCTAACTAATTAGGTGAAACGTCGGGATCTTCCAAAAACTAAATAAACTTTTTGTGACAAGAATCAATAGTGTAAGAGCTTCTGTTGCTTATGACAATACCAGTTTGGCCAGTACCATGAACGGGAGGTGATTATAACAAAGTTCCAGTATGGGTTTAGGGAGGGGGAGGTCCATGAACACCACCCTAATGAACTTCAATAATCTGGTTGCAACATCATTGAACTAGGGCAGAAACACAGGGGCAGTGTCTGTGGACCTTAGCAAGGCCTTTGATTTGGTACAGTATGAGGTCTTGTTATAGAGGTTGTCTGACATTGGGGTACAGCAGGAATCTTTGACGTGGTTTAAGTCCTACCTGGTTGAATGCAAACAATGTGTCCAGTATGAGGTCTGGAGGATATAAACAGAGGTGTACTACAGGGCTCAATATTAGGCCTGTATTGTTTAATATTCATATTAACAACCCAGATGAGAAAATGTGTGATCAGGCTCTATGCAGATGACACAGTTGTAGTGGCTTCTGCTTATAATCCTAAGGAGCTGACACGGCAGCTCAAGACAGACTTTATTAATCTGGAGACATGGATGAGGGACTCTGGTTTATTAATAAGTATAAAAAGAAACACAGTGTATGAAATTCTCCATAAGCTTAAAAGAAAACAAAAAAATGCTTGATTTGCAAATAAGCTTTATGGATGGGACAATGGTTCAGAATGTAACAACTTATAAATACTTAGGAGTCCTTGTGGATACCCGGTTAACTTTTTCAGAGCACGTCAAACTCACTTCACTTCAAACTAAGAAAGTTTATCAAAGGATGGGAGCCCTTAGAAGGATGTCTGGGTGCTTGCCCAGAGATATAAGAAACAGACTGGTGAAGCAATTATTACCAGGGGTAGAATTTAGCCTTCCTTTATACAGGCACTCCAATCAGAAACCTTTGGCTAAATTGAACCAATTGTACTATAGAATGGGGAATTTTATATTATGAAAAGGTTATGGGGTACATCACTGTACAGTTTTTCAGGAACTTGGCTGGCTCCAACAAGCAACACAGAAGGAATACCCGTGGGTGTTAGTCTGTCATGGATTAATCCATCAGAAAAATAGACAACATCCACTAGTGCACTTAATACAATTGGAAATAAACCCTATACATATGTTTAAATTAAGGAAAACTTCACTGAAGATTCCTATGAACAGAACCTTACACAGGATGGAGGGAAGTTACACTTCAGAATAGTTTGGCTAGAGATTGGAATAAATTGCCTCATGAATTAATTGCGATATCTGATTTGCACAAGTTTAGATCTATGCTGCACAAACATCTGAATGTTCAATGCCAATGTTTTAGATAAATGTTGAAAGTGCCTTTGATATTGTGACACATCTGTGCTAATGTATTTTCTCCATTATTAACTTATGTGAACTAATGTTCTTTTGTATGTCTGGTAACTCGTAATTTTTGTAAATGTTTATAACTCACAGGAATTTGTTGTAAATAGGTTTCTTTACCCCAACACTTGACCGTGTATAAAAATAAATTTTTATCAAATCAAAATCAAATCAACATTTCTGCCCTTCTACCCTTTTTATAGGTTTTTGTATTCTGTACTGTAAGCCATTCCTCACCTGTTTCGTCACTATTTTCTTCTTCTCTAATTCTTTTTTTATTAGTGTTTACAGTGTTTTCTTTACTCATTTGTTGTGCCTGGGAAATTATTCCATTACTATGTTCAGTTTCATCTATATTATTTGTACTTGGTATGCCACTGTTTCAGGGATTATTATTTTGTGTTCTTATATCCTTATTTTGGGCATCAAACCAAAAATTTAACCTAGTTGCCATATCATTTTGTTTTGTTTTTTCCATGAATTCCAGACTTGATTTAAAAAGACCAATCTCTTCCTCCATATTCATGTTTTATTGACATGTATCATAGACATAATGATTATTTGGTACTGTAACCATAGTTTATACATCAGGCAGTTTAGACACTTAACTCCAATTTCCCCTTCAACTGTCATTAGTGTTTGTGCCATTCTGACACTAATACAGTTCCAGTGTTTGCTTAACACCTCATGGCTTGTATGTATTATTACCTGCCAAAAACAGTATTTTAGTTTCTTTCTTACTGTTATTTTTCCTTTTACTGAAGTTAATAGCTCTTTAGTCATAGGATAAGTTTATTCAGATTTCTAAATAGAGAAAGATGATAGTCAAAGCTTACGTACTCTCCAATGAGGCAGTTGTTTCAGTGCATTGGCTATATACCTCTCAAACTTTTCACTGACCTTACAAACCTGGCAAAACATGCATAACACATGCAGATGTGCATGTCTTTGTGTGCGTCTTCATGCATGTCAGCACGCTTGCCTGCTCAGCTCACTCTGCTTGCCTCCCTGGCACAAAAATAGTGAGTAGTGACTCTGGAGTATTCCCCGAGGTCACAGCTTCAACGAATAAGATAATGCTTTTAAACAAAAGTTAAGATGGGTGAATTCCACTCATGCATGGAATTAGCATGCTAGTTTAGATGTAAGATATATCCCAGAGTGGAAAATACTGCCACTTCCTGTGTCTGTAGTTTACTAGATAGTTACAGATCTACAGGCTCTTCTTTCTGCTTCTGCTTGCAGGGCTGAGAACCACTTGCAAGTGGTAAATTAGACAAACATTTGTCAATGCCGAATATTGCTTGCTTGTATGTGCTGTTTAGGTATTTGGAAGTGATAGTTCCATGCCTTCCTCCCAAGACATCCACTGTGTCTTTCCGTTCAGTATTCAGAGAAGAGTGGGAGGGACAAGAGCCACAGCAGTTGCCAAGGGGGTGAAGAGGTGGGCAGTAGTCCATTCAAATGCAAAAGAGTCCTGCAGGAGCTCACTAAATTGAAAATGGACAAAGCGATGGAACCAGATGGCATATGCCCAAGGATATTAACAGAACTGCGAAGGGAGATAGCAGTACATCTGGCAGCCATGTTCACTGAGTCATTCAACATGAGTGAATTGGAGGAGGGCACATGTGGTCCCTCTACACGAGTCTGGCAGCAGGGAGGAGGCAGGGAACAGTAGGCTGTTCAGCCTCACCTCAGTAGTGGGGAAGATCATGGAGACATTGCTTAAAGAAAGGATAATGGGGCATCTAGATGCCGTCAGAGCACAGGACCACAGATAACCTGGATTCACAGTGGGGACATCATGTCAGATAAATCTGATTGATTTCTTTGACTGGGTGACAAAGGAAGTGAATCAAGGTGGGGCAGTGGACAACGCTTACCTTGATTTCAGGAAAGCCTTTGACACCATCCCATATAGGAGGCTGATAAACTAGCTGGGTAGGCTGGGTATGGGGAAAAGGTGGTAAACTGGGTTTGAAACTGGCTAACAGACAGGAGGCAGAGAGTGGTGGTAAATAGTATGCAGTCTAGGGAGATGGGGCGACCAGTGGGATGCTGCAGGGATTGGTCCTGGGGCCAGTTCTATTCAATGTCTTCATTAGTAATATTGCAGAATGTCTGAAGGGAATATTTTCACCAAATTTTCAACATAGCCATTTTAAGACCTCTGCTCATAAACAGTGTCACTGCGATTGTCTTAATCTGTTCCAAACATTGATTGCATACACTGAATGCGCCATTGTGTGCTACATGCACAGAAACACATTTTGGGTGATGTGAAAAATGACAGCTGTACTGCTCATAAGGAGGTGTGGTAAAATGGCAATGTTGAAAATCTGGAGTGCAAATATTAAAAATTTGCGCACTTACGAGCGTACGTAGGAACTGCACAACGCACACTCGTAAAACCATCATTTTTAGGAATTTTTTCACCAAAGTTTCAACATAGCCATTTTAAGACCTCTGCTCATGAACAGTGTCACTGTGATTTTCTTAATGTGTCCCATACATTGATTTCGCACACCAACTGCGCCATTGTGTGCTACATGGGCAGAAACACATTTTGAGTAAGATGTGAAAAATGACTGCTGTACTGCTCAAAAGAAGGTGTGGTAAAATGGTAATGTTGAAAATCTGGAGTGAAAATATTGAAAATTCGTGAACTTATGAGCGTGCGCAGGAACTGTACAATGCACGCTTGTAAAACAGTTATTTTTAGGAATTTTTTCACCACATTTTCAACATAGACTTTTTAAGAACACGCCTTATGAACACTGGCAGTGTCATTTCATTAATTAGTCCCAAAAGGTGATTTCACACAGTGACTGCAAAATCATCCTTTGGGCCCGATTAATGCCATGACAGTGCAAGCATTCATGAGGAGGGGTCCCAAAAACCCCATGTTGAAAATTTGGGCCCAAAATTCCCAAAAATGCCTGAGATATGCAACAAAGTTGAAAAAACCCTATCAATACCATTATACAGCTTACCGGCATTTCCTCAGTTCACGGTGAAGCTTTTAAGAGTGCAGGCGTGTTCCCAGTCCACGAATACGTGCGTACCACACTCCGAGTAAGTATGGTATGTGGGGAGGCAGAGTGCACAGTGGGTGGGTGCGGGTGTGGAGGGGAGGGGAGAAGTGCCAAGGGACAGTTTTTGTATTTACAGGTTCTTTTTTATAATAAGACAACGAGGACGCTTGCCACCCTGGGGTGGGTCTCAACGTGGCAGCTGGAAGGGCTGTTGGGGGTGGAGCCGATGGGGATTAGGCACCCCGTTGGCCATAACTTCATTTTGCCACACTGAGGGTGGGCTTCCAGCATGGCACCTGGATGCTTGGGAAGGTGGAGCCACGGAGGATTGGCACCTCCTTTGGCCATACAGTGTGAGGGGAGGGGAAGGCTCATGTGCACACAGTATGTGTGCGCATGCAGTGTGTGTGTGTGTGTGTGTGTGTGTGTGTGTGGAGGGGAGCTCTGCTCACTGAAGTGGAGTTCTCCCTTTTAACTGTACAACTACTGCATTTTCAACTGCTGTCATAGACAGCTGCAGCAGTGATTGGCGAACTGGGGCCGCACCTACAAACACACTGACTGCATTGGAAGACGGGTGCCACACCTCCAAAAACTCAGATGATGGCACTATGTTCCTTGCACGTGTGTGAAAGCAACATAAAAATGTTGTGGAGTCAAAAACGGTGGTTGAATTCAAGCATGCATGGGACAGTCATAAGGCAATTCTAGGGGGTGAGGGTAGAAAGAAGTAGGCTGCTGGTTAACTAGGATCTGCAGCTTATCCATTAGACAGGGAAATGGGCAGACTGGGTGGGCCAAGCTGTCCTTATCTGCCATCAAATTCTATGTTTCTTTGTAATGTTTAAGACATTCTTAGTGTTTCAGTGGAATAGCTCCTTCGACAGAGCAACCAGGAGTGCAGCTCAGATCCTGCAACCTGTGTGTTTAACTATAAGCACTTAAATTTGTTTTACTCTGGCTTTCTTTTAATTGTGCATAGTGTCACAGTACTGTGCACTGGTATTGTTGTGGTGCAATCTCCATGGAAATGCCATTTCAAATTCCTGTGTCATTCACTTAACAGCAGCTGTCAATGTGTAATGCAAGACTATTTTCACTGAGCAGGTCAATACTGCAAAGATAGTGAAATCAAAATTGCACTAAATATCAATAGTTTTGTAGCAGATTAAGACTCTATAATACTGTCAATTTATTTGTCCCACACTGGGAAAAATGAACCTACATTAAATCTAGGGGTGAAAAGCTGGAGGCTTAGATATGAAAATAGAATAATGAATAGGTGCCAGTGGATTATCTGTGAGTAATGCAATCGAGAGGTTCTGGACACACAGGAACCTTGAGAGTGAAGCTCAAGAGGTTCCCATGTCCAGAACCTCAAGATTGGTATCACTAGCCATTAATGCACAGGCACCTATTCATTATTTTTTTTAATATATGGATCCAATGGTGATTTTTGTTTTCCCCATACCCGTCGGTCGGCCACTTCGGTGAAGGACTGTCTCAGTCCTGGCCAACCACCACACTATCTTGTTTACCTGTCTCCCTCTTGCTTGGCTGTGTGGCTCGCTCCCTCTTGCTCATCCATGTGGCTCGCCCCCACCCTTTCTCCCCACTTTCCTGTCCTGTACTATAAGCAGGGTTTAGTACAATTGTTAGGCAATCCTACCTGCTGATCTTTAGAGAAATGTATGATCAAGCAGAGAAGTCTATTTCTGTAAGAGTTGAAGTAAAAAAAAAATGGAGAAGTGAGGAGGGTGCAGTTCAATCTCTGTAAGCAAAAGACAGCTGCCACATTTTTTAAACTGTTTTACCCACCCACAGTAAGAAAGAGGGCAAGCATTAGCTGCATTTTAAATTCAGAGGACATTGTTTTTTTGACACTGGTAGCATAGCTTGGCATGGGAGACTACTGCACTTACGCTGTTCATTTTTTGTGATGACAGTATCATTCAGAGCTCCAAATGATACTATTATGGGCATTGAACAATACTATTATCACTTTTGAACAGTGGTATTACTAGGTTTCGAAGTAGTGTATTATGGGGACATTTTTGAATGCTTTAGTACAGTATTAGTTTCGATATCCATATATTAAAAGACATTCATAGAACAAGCAGAGTCCAAAGCACCAGTTATAAAGTCTCAGGCCTGGATATTCAAACTGCACCCAAAAAGTGCGCAACAGCAGGAGCAAGTGCAAGTCCACCACGCCAATGTGCAAGAAGTGTGATATTCAAAAACTGTGCATGCCAAGATGCACCTGCGGCACACGACTGAATATCACACCACCTGCGCCATAGCGCAACCAGGGATGTGCAGTTACGCATTTCAGATGCACCATAGCACAACAAGGGATGATCATTGGAGCAGTCCAGATGTGCCATAGTGCAACCAGGGACACCCCGTGGAGTAGGGCAGCAATGCAACAGCACAACCAGGGATGCGCAGGGACAGGATGCAGAGGCCCACCACCCATGCCACAGAGGGGTAGAGCAGCACACAGCAGAACAGACATTGTCCCCCACACCCCATGCACTGCACAGCAGGGGGAGAGCTGGAATAACCACCGGCCCATGAATACCAGCAACCAACCCACAGCCGTGGCATGGTGCCCCAGCACACCCCCTGGCAAGCTGTGACCGGCACACAAGGAGGGCCAACCACCCCATGCCACCCCATCCCACCAATGCAGAGCACACTCTACACCATGATCACCATACACCCTTCCCAGGAGTAATGCCCAACAGTGCAGGACACCCCATGCATGCCATCACCCCCACTGTGACAATGAAACCCTGTGTACCACAGAGCCATGCAAGGCAGCCCCACCATGTGCACCCTGCAGCGGGCGGCAGCAGACAGCGATGCAACAACAGCATACACAGTGCCACCCTGCACGTTCCCCCCCAAATACAACTGAGAGACAGACCACACGTCGGCACACAAGGCACCCCACATGCAACAGGGCATGCCCCGGAGCCCACCGCCAGTGATACAGCACACTGCACACCCTCCCAAGGACACATCCTGTCCCAGTACTGGCCACAACAGCCAGCACAGACACACACAGTGTTGCATGGAAGCATGCACCACACAGGATGCAACTCAGTGCATGGACAAACGCCCACCCACACCCAAGGGCACACCAACACTGGGACACAGTAGCAGGTCAACCAAGCCACTGGTGTGTGGCCATGGCAGCCGTGTACACACGTCCAGCACCCCTACATGGCACAGGTGTGCCAGCCACCCTGCACAGGCACCATGAATCTGTATGCCACCAGCATATGGCTGGAGCACAAGTGACAGACACTGGAGCACATCCCCTGCACCAGACACAAGCGACAACATGGAGGGGGGACAACAACAATGGAGGCCACAGTGCCACCCAAGGCAGACGTGCACCATACTGGTGATGGGAGGTAACCTGGCATTGTGCCGGGTACAGCGGTTGTCCAGCATGGACAGCCACCTCTGACATGCCAGCAGACCATGCATATCACAGACATGCAAGAGTGTCAGCTGCACAGGTCATGGACAGTCTGACAAGGGTGCCATGCATACAGTGCATGCACTGTGAACCACTGCACACAGGCATCCAGTGCACAGAGAACAACACACAAACCACAGACATTGACCGAGTCTCCGCCCACACCATAGGTGGTTCCCTGCCGGACACACATACACCCATGCCTGCACCACCCCTGATGCCATGCACACCACTGCAGCCGAGCACCTGCAGCCCAATGCAAATCAGAGACCACTACAGTTGTCATAACAAAACGTATGTACTGAAATGAGGTAACAAACAACTATTTACAAGGAGGGGGAGGGCCACAAACCAGGTGGGGCGGGCATGGGTGTACAAATGGAAGAGGGAAGAAGGGGTGTGAGGGTAGGTCCAGGGGGGTTAGTTGAGTCAGGGGGCATGGAGAGCCTATTGCCTGCCTGCTCTCCACTCCTGTGGTGCCTATGGCTTCTTCTTCTTCGAACCACATCCCACTGCATTCGTTCAAGTATCGCAAGGGACTCCTTCGCCAGTTGCAGCAGCACCTGCATTCCCCTTTGCAAGGCCATCCAGCGATGTCCACCTAGGACAAGAGAGCAGAGTCAATATGTGTGACTGTCCAACCTCCTGCAGCCCACCCACTGTGTATGGCATACAGCCATGTGCCACACCCCGTGATGGTGTGACCACCCACAGTGACCGCCTCCACAAGACCTGCCTACACAGCCACCCACAGCCATGTGAACCACTGCACACATCCACTGCCCATGTCCCCGCACAGCACCACCATGGCCGTACAGTGACTTGGCTATGCGGTGTGAAGGCAGTGGCACAGCCATGTACCCGGTGCATGCATGGACCACCACTGATGCACTCCCAGACATGCAGTGCCACTGGACAGTGCTGACTGTAACAAATTGCATGCATGGCAGTGGTGTCACTGGATGGTGGCCATGCCCTACTGCCCGCCTGTTACACAGCATGCAATAGTAATCATGGATGTAAGGCACTCACCATCATCAGGCTGGTCCCTGTGCCTCTGCGGACCTTCATCCCTCACGGCCTGCTTGTCCTCCTGGCGGTGCCTCTACTCTCTTGCCCACCTGTGCTCCTCTGGGCCTAAGGTACAAACATGGAGAGAGGAACATCAGTACAATCTGGTAGCAAAGTCCCCCCAACCCCATGTGTGTGCAATCCAACAAAGCCATATCCATCCACCCCCCACTCCAATACCACCACCACCATGACCAACACTGGATGGCCCCCCCATGTGCCAGGTACATGCAACTGTGATACCCGTATGGATGTTAACAGTGTATGGATGGGGCACCTACCTGGCCGTGGCACTGTGCCCCTCCTGGCACGTCCCAACAGGCAGGCAAGTATCTCTGGGTCCCTGTGCCGGAGGTTCCCGTACCTGTGGTGACACTGCTCGGCCATGCGCCCGATACTCATTGCCTCCTCCAGTGCAACCATCACCTCCTCCCAAACTGCACTCCTGGCCCTGTCCAGGGGTGCATCACCACATAGTGCCCCAGCATGGGTCTCTACAATGGCCACCAAATTGGCCAATTCAACCTGGCTCCATATAGCAGCCCTTCTCTGTGCCACCTCAACAGATAGGTGGAGTCAAAATGACACGCTGCAGTGCGGTCTGCCACGTGCAGATGTTGCGTGGTACAGTGCTGCCATTCCCTATCATGCTGTCACTGAAAAGCATGATAGTGGTGCACCCATGCTGGATGTATGGCCCCTAGGGGGCAAAGGTCGAGGCACAAGGTCAAGGGTCTCTCGAGCACGGACAGCCACAGCGTGATTGGAACCCAATGCGTGTAGCGTGATTGGGTGCCTGTGTGCCACCTCCTGTAGTGGCCTACAGCGCTGTGGCCCCAGTGCACCTACAGCACCCCAGTGCCACAGCGCCATATGTGTGAACAGTGCAGTAGCACCACTGGCACAATGGTGGCCATGCCCTGCATTGCCTCCCGCACACAGCATGTCAGCAGCACAGCAGGCATCTGCGTCATCACCCTGGGCTTGCACAGTTCGGTGTGTACTGCGCATGTCACAGAACTGTGCCTTGCCTGAACACATTCAACACAATTGTGCAAAGTGCAACAGCGTGATATTCAGCCAGCATATGCAAATCCACTAATCAGCCATTCAATGACACAGACAATGCATTTGCATCCACTTAAAAATGTGCCTCACCTCATTTGCATGCGTTGCGCTATAAAAATGTGACATTGGGCTGCACTGGCCATAGTCTGTTACTGCAGTCTATTGTGGTGAGTTGCATGCTGTTTGGGAGTGTGGACTGTCATGTGTGGGGCATGCATGGGACTGTGCAATCACAGGTACAGTAACACCTGTTATTCTCACAGGATGAATAATGACCGATCGTGAGGTGGAGGAAGAGGAACAGAGACATGGGTGGAAGAGGAGGCCTAACTTCACCAAGGCAGAAACAGATGCCTTGTTTGAGGCCTACCTCAACCAGGAGATGCTGCTCAGCAGATGCCAGGGAACACCACAGGCCCATGCTGCTGCATGGGAAGAGGTGGCACATGCCCTCAACTTGCATGGCAGCCACCAGCGGTCCATGCAGGAGTGCAAAAAGAAGATGGGCACGGACAGGTGGAGGATTAAGGACAAGGTGGCTGCCATTAGGGCAGCATGGTCTGTGACAGGTGGGAGACAGTCGGATGTGCAATGCCTGACCCCACAAGAAGAGTGGGTTGCTGGCAGCATGCAGTGTAGTGCCATCGAGGGTGTTCCAGGTGGTGGATTCCAGATGGGTGGTAGCCCGTCACTGCATGGTAGGTCCTGGTTTGTCAATGAGGGGACAGGGTAGGGCAAATACATTAATGCTACTGTTTTTCCTTACAGCTCCTGAGCGACTACATGGGTCAGCAGTGGTGGGCTTGTCCACTGAGGGTGGTAGCATGGAGAAAGAGGAGATCCCATCCACCTCCACAGGCGTACGTGGGTCAGGGTGACAGTGGGTCCACCTGGCTGTCTGGACTGATGTTGGTGGAGCAGGTGCGGAGGAGGCCCTGCCCGTGTCCCAGCGTGCCAGAGTCCATGGATGCCAGCATGCTGAGATTCGGGCTGGTGCTGGATCTGTCACTTATAATGATGGAGCTAACTTCAAGGGCAGTGATACGTGTGGGCCACAGGACGGCCACACAGCAGGTGACATCACGGGCATGGCCATGGGTGGTGCCACCGTGGAGGCCTGCATGACATCACAGTCCCAGCCTCTGCCTGTCTGCATCAGTGGGGCAGCACTGGTGTTTGTCCAGGACAGTGGGGCTGTTGCGGCCACTGCAGCAGCACCGTTGAGCCCTGGAGAGTGGCAGCTGGAGGGGCAGTGTCAACAGTTGGCCAATGGCCATGAGGGTACAGTGTCAAGAGGTGGTATCAGCGCACCACCTGTGGACATGCCCAGGCCTGGCCCTGGTGTGCAGTGCCCACCCTCATGGGGTGCTGACCATCAGGGCTGCGAACACCATGAGGGACATCATGCTGATCAGGCAGATGACCTCTTAGATGAGCACAACTGCATACTCCAAGCATCAGTCAATCAGTAGGTGCAGCTTGTGACGGCAGTGGATGCACTCAGTGCGACTCTGCCCCAGGCAGAGGAATGGTGCAGCAGAGACACCGCTCTGCTCCCGGCAGGGATGGACCGGATGCGGGAGGATGTGACCGCTGCCATTGACAGGCAGACACAGGTGATCACAGCTGTCATGGCCTCAATGGGCACACAGTTATTTGCCCATGCATCACAGACACCGCGCAGTGCAATGTGCACCCCCTTTCCCCGCATCATGCGACACCCTCCTTGTTGACACCTGGTTCAGCTGTGGGCATCCCGAGCATGCCTGGCACAGGCATGTTCAGTGTGCTGCAGACCCCTGCGTGAGCACAGTCATTCACGCAGTGAAACCCCAGGGGGACCATTGGTGCCACCCCATGAGGCCATTGGTCAGCCTGTCACTGCTGGCAGGTCTCGGTTGGGCCGCCCATGCATCCGTGGTGGCCGTGGCACTGTGGCACATGACTGACCTGTCTCCCAGCATGGCTACTGTCTGATGCTGCCCTATGTGCATTGTGTTGTTCAGCGTGCAATGCACGGGTGGGGTACCCGTCCCTGCATGCATGCACACATTCCATCTGCACACCCTCCCAGTTGCTGTCCACTGTGGTGTGTGCATGATGATGTCTGCGTTGCACTATCTGCCACTGTGCAATGGTGCCCAGCGTCTGACACATGCATCATGACAGGCACTGGGCATGGTGGTCTGTGGACGTGTGTGTGGCTAGGGGTGGCGGTTGGGGTTAGCGTGCCTCCTACCCTTTGTGCATGTCTTGTGAGGTGTGTGTGTGTGTGTGTGTGTGTGTGTGTGTGTGTGTGTGTGTATGCGACCATGTGCCATGTTAGACCTTGCCCATCCCTGATGGCTTGTGCAGTTCCATGCTCAGCCAATTCCCTTAACCACATGCACCCCTGGTGTTTGTCCATGTGTGTTTGTGGGTTGTGCGTTTGCCACTGGTGGTTGCACATGGCCCCATGACTTACCTGGGTTGGTTGAAGTAGTCCTCTGTGATGATGTCCCGGTGCAGCTGTGCCATCCGGATCAGTTGGGGGTCCCTTTGAACAAGGGGGGGGCTGCCCATCACCATCTTCACCAGCGTCCTCATCGTCCCCATCGCTGTCCCCCTTTCAACCTGTACGGCTATCCCACAGTCGTTGGCCATGTTGTGCAGGATGCAACAGGCCAGGAATAGCCTGCAGGCCTTTGAGGGGCTGTACTGTAGGGCACCGCCAGACATGACCAGGCAATGGAAATGTGTGTTCAGCATCCCGAACACCTGCTCGATGACATTGCGTGTGGTGGCATGTGTCTCATTGTAGTGTTGCTTCGATGGGGTCACGGGCCACCGGTATGGTGTGAGCAGCCAAGGATGGAGTGGGTATCCACTGTCACCTGTGTGTAGAGGGTGGAGGTTAGTTTGGTGATCAGCGTCGCCCTGCCTTGCGCCATCTAGACCAATACCCATGTCACTTCTGACTATGCCCCTCCCAAGCTCCATGTCTTTCTGTGTGCTTTGCATACTCACCCACTAGGTGGCCAGTGGGGATGTCCCCTCTCTCAAACCTGTGGCACAGTGCTGACTGGTGCCAGATGAAGGCATCATGTACTCCTCCAGGGTGCATGGCACAGACATTGATTATGCGACCCCCTGGCATCGCACACCACCTGGCAGTTGATGCTTGCATACCCCTTCTGATTCATGTATGTGGCCCCTTTGGAGCCAGGTGGTGTGCGGATGGCCACATGGGTGCAGTCTATTGCCCTCAGCACGCCAGGCATACACGCTACTCTGTGGAACTCCTGTATGTTTGCTGTGTGCTCCGCCGGTGTGCTTGGGAAATGGATGTACTCCGCAGCATGTGGCAGCAGTGCGCTGAGGAATTGGGTGAGGTGGCATGAAGTGGCTGACTGGTTTATGCCTATCGTGTCCCATATTGGTCTCTGGAAGGCACCCGTGGTGAGCAGGCACATGCAAGCTGTCACTTTGGTCTCCACTGACAGAGCATGGCTCCGTGGTGTGGGTGTCTGCATCACATCACTGCACAGCTCACAGAGCCACCTCAGAATTGCCCAGTTCAGGCCGTACTGGCCCACAATCTCATTATCAGTGTGCAGCTCGAAGCTGGTGTGGGCTTGGTACTTCCTGTCTGGGGCATACCGCCGATGGGCCCTTCCACGGCTGCAGCCCCCGCTGCCTGCCTTCTCACCCCCCTCATAACTGCCTTCATCTGGATGGTGGCACTGGCCATGTCCCTGGCTTGTGTTACCCACCTCCTGGCAGCTGTTTCTGTGTTCCTCCCTGCTGTCCTTGCTGCTACTTCCCCTGCAACGGGAACACCTCCCTGTAGTGGCCTCAGTGCTGTGTGGCACTTCCCCCTTTTGGACTGCACTGTGGCAGAGGCTCCCCACACCTTCTCTGTTCCTGGGGGTTCCAGGTGCTCTGTCTCTGTCCTGCCCTGTCCTGCTCTCAGTGCATGTTGCCTGTGTGGCTGCCTACGGTTCAGCAACATGTGCCTTCCCTGTAGTGTTCTTGCACCTCTCTCTTGTTCCTTTTCATTTTGGCTCATTTCCGCTATTGCGCAACTTCCGCTTGCTCCCCTATTGCGCATGGCACATGTTGCTGAATATCACACTGTGCCATTTATGGCATGATTCTCCCCTTCAGTTGCACACATGAGCCCATTATCACCGCGCTCTTGCGCAGTGTGATTTGGGGGGCGCGCATCTGCCTCCCGCTGAATATTGCAGAATGGAGCATTTTTGGACTTGCGCTTGCACATATCTATTGTGCATGGTGCAACCCTTTTGAGTATCTGGACCACGGTCTATAAAAAATTCAAAACTAGAATTTGTACAATATACAGTAGAAAATATAAACAGAAGCGGCATTCTCCTGCTACTTATACAAACTTATCACCAAAATTGCTATCGATATTCACTTAAGGAGGAATTTTCTGGTAGACACCTCCAGCAAAAAAAGAAAAAAAACTATAGAACTGTATTAATTTTCATGGAAGGGGGAAGGGAAGAACGAAAATAAGGTTCAAGCATTTTAACCATAACTCAAGTAGGGGACCAACAGAGAGAGAGAGAGAGAGATACATCTACAAAAATCAGACCTTCTTAAAATGAAAACCAATTTAGATGTAGAAAATTCACTACTTATAATCATCTATGAAATAACTATGATCAATCTAGCAGATTGTAATTAAGTGAGTTATTAGTTTAGTGAACATTATCTGTCTGAGATGACATTATAAAATAATAAATTAAATTCCCAACAATCAAAGCATTAGTTGAACTGAATGACCAAGCAAGATCTACAGAGCTTGGTAAGTTTATTTACAAGGTAATTTATAGTAACTCCATATAAAGTGATGAATGATCAGAGTAAAATACAATCAGCAAGCCTTCAACACTTCTTATGGTCTCCTCATATCAATGCTGGGCCTGGTTTTAAAAAATAAAATTCTTAAACATCGTCCAAATAAGAGAAGGTGCATAGATCTAGTTTTAATCTTACTTGAAGAGACAGCACAACTGAACTCTGTCATTCTAAAAGAATTTGCGCCCTTCAGATTAACTGTAGTCAGTTACAAAAGCAAGGATTGACCCTCAAAAAAAGGTCCAGGAGGGTCAAACCATTACCGAAATAGAATCAGAACACAATTGTTTCTTCATTGTTGGGATATGTTCGTGTTCATATGTTCATCTCTGAGCTTAGTATTCTGGTCTAATTAACTCAAAAAGGCACCATGCCTTATCTCATCAAGGTTTACGTTTAAAATTGACTTTAACTACTATCAGAAGGTCCAAAGTTAGAATGCAAAACTTCACTTATGATATTTTATTTATTTATCTGGAAAAAGTTTTGCAAGGAAAGACAATGTGAACAGTAAACAGCTTGTTTCCAGAAGGATCCTGGGTGGGGGGTATAAGAATTGGGAGAACAGGCAAACACGTAGCGATAACAGAGCAATACAAGTACAATTACTAAAACAAAACAGTGTAGTACAATTACAGAGCAGAAATAACCCAGACCAGCCAGCCAGGGTAAATAAAACCATGTTTGGAAGTAAGATACATTGCAAGAACCCAAGAGCAGGTGATCCATAGGATAAAGAATAGAGGATGGATGACACATTTGAAGTGGTAGAAGCAGAAGGCTGAACCCTGCAAGGGGGACAGGACCAGGCAGAAAAGGAGGAGAGAGAAGGGGGAGAAGGAGGAGGAGTGGAATGTGGCTGATGACCGGAGGCCGGGAGAGGGATAAGGAACAGAGGGCTGAAGAAAATGAGGTTAACTAGGAGTAGAAAAAGGGAGAGCATCAGTAGAAGGGAGGGAGGGGTAGTGGGGGGAAGGCACAGGTTGCAGAGAATGTGCAGTATGAGACGGGCACCCAGCTCAGCCCACTGCTGGATATGAGGCACAGTTTCCAGCAGATATGCAGCATGTGATGGGCACCATGCTCAGCCTGCTGCTGCACATGAAGCGCAGGTTCTACAGAGTGTGAAGCATGAGGTGGGCACCCTGATCAGCCTACTGCTGCATATGAGGCACAGGATTCAGAGGTTGTACAGCATATGATGGGTACGATGCTCAGCCTGGTGCTACACATGAGGCACAGGTTCCAGATAATGGGCAGCATGAGATGGGTGCCCTGCTCAACCTGCTGCTGCCCATGAGGTACAGATTCTTGGGAATGTGAAGTATGTAATAAGTGCCTGGCTCATCTTGCTACTGCACATGAGGCATGGGATCTAAAGGATGTGCAGCATGTGACAGGCAACCTGCTCATCCTGCTGCAGCATGAGGCACAGGTTTGGAGGATGTCCAGCATATGATGGGCATACTGCTCAGCCTGCTGCTGAACATGAGTCACAGATTCCAGCAAATGTGCAACATGAGGCTGGTACCCTGCTCAGCATAATGCTGCACATGAGATGCTGATTCCAGAGGATAAGCAGCATGTAGTGGGTGCCCTACTCAGCCCGCTGCTGCACATGAGGCACAGGTTCTTAAAATGCACATCTTGAGATGCGAACCCTGCTCAGCCTACTGCTCCATATGAGGCACGACTTGTGCAGCATATGATGGTGCCCTCTTCAGAATACTGTCACACATGATGCCCAGGTTCAGGAGAATGTGCAGCATGTAGTGGCACCCTGCTCAGCCTACTGCTACGCATCAGGCACAGGTTCCGGAGGATATGCAATATGTGATGGGTGCTCTGTTCAGCCTGGTCCTGCACATGAGGTGCAGGTTCCAGGGAATGTGCAGTATGTGATGGGTGCCCTTCTTAGCCTAATGCTGCACATGAGGCACAGGTTCTGGAAGATGTGAATCATTTGTTGGGTGCATACCCTGCCTGCAGCTGCACATCAGGCACAAGTTCCGGAGGATGAGCAGCATGTGATGGGTGCCCTGCTCAGAATACTGCTGCAGAAGAGGTACATGTTCTGGAATATGTATAGTATGTGATGGGCACCCTGCTCAGCCAACTGCAGCACATGAGGCACAGTTTCTGGTGGATGTACAGTATCTGATGTACATCCTGCTCAGTGTACTGCTTCAAATGAGACACAGGTTCAGTAGGATTAATAGCATGTGATGGGTGCTTTTCTCAGCCTGCTGCTGCACAAGAGACACAGGTTTCTGGGATGCACAGCATGTGATTGGCACCCTGCTCAGCCTACTGCTGCACATAAGGCACCTGATCCATAGGATGTGCAACATGTGTTGGTTGCCCATTCATCCTGCTGCTGCACATGAAGCACAGGTTCTGAAGGATGCACAGTATGTTGTGGCACCATGCTCAGCCTACTGCTGCACATGAGAAACAGGTTCCGCAGAATGTGCAGCACCTGATGGGTGCACTGCACACCCTACTGCTGCATTTGAGGCAGAGGTTCCAGAGGATTTTCAGCCTGTGACTGGTGCCCTGCTCAGCCTACTGCTGCACATGAGGCACAGGTTCTGGGGGATGTGCAGCATGGGATGGACATCCTGCTCAGCCTGCTTCTGCACATGGGGCACAGATTCCAGAGGTCATGCAGCATATGAGGGTTGTGCTGCTCAGCCTGCTACAAAACATGAGGAACAAGTTCTGGGGAATATGCAGCATGAGATGGGAGACCTGATCAGCCTGCTGCTGCACTTCAGGAACAGGTTCCTGGTAATGTGCAGCATGTGATGGGTGCCCTGCTCAGCATGCTGCTACACATGAGGCACAGGTTCTAGAGGATGTGCAGCATTGATGGTGCCATACTCAGCCTGCTGCTGCACATGAAGCATAGGTTCCAGAGAATCTGCAGCATGAGAATGGCTCTCTGCTTAGCCTACTGCTGCTTATGAGGCACAGGTTGCAGAGGTTTTGCAGCATATGATGGGCATGCTGCTC
This sequence comes from Neoceratodus forsteri, assembly GCA_016271365.2. Classification (NCBI taxonomy): domain Eukaryota; kingdom Metazoa; phylum Chordata; order Ceratodontiformes; family Ceratodontidae; genus Neoceratodus; species Neoceratodus forsteri. The sequence goes on from CM057455.1 coordinate 185,018,135, forward strand.
AACCTGCTGCTACACATAAGACATAGGTTCCAGAGAATGTGCAGCATGAGATGGACTGCCTGCTCAACCTTCTGCTGCACATCACGTGTAAGTTCCTGGGAATCTGCAGCTTGTGATTGGTGCCCTGCTCATCCTGCTGCAGCACATGAGGCACATGTTTGCAGGATGTGTAGCATATGATTGGTGCCTGCTCAACCAGTTAAGACCTTCTAAATGGGTGCAAAATCTGGGCGTTGTGCTTCATAATGAACTGAAGCTAAAAGTGCAGGTGTCAGCAGTTATCAAGTCCTCATTTTATCATCAGAGGAGCATCACCCAGATAAAACACCTCATTCCACCTGAGGACCTTCCTACATTGGTTCACGCCTTTGTGTCCTCTCATCTGGATTACTGCAATGCTCAATACCTAGGGTTACTGGGGGTGGATTTCCATCACCTGCAGCTGGTGCAGAATGCTGTAGCCAGGTTGTTGACAGGGTTATCGAGAACTAGCCATGTCACACCTGTGCTGCGTGAACTTCACTGGCTATTGACAGGGACCGGGTTACTTGCAAGACCTACTTCTGCCCTACTGTCACCTCCACTCTCTCCACTCCACCAATGAGGGATTGCTAGAGGTTCCCAGGGTCCATTTGCAGACATCAGGTGCTAGGGCTTTTTCTTTTGTAGTCCCAGCCCACTGGCACTCTCTACCTTGTCAGATTAGACAGTGCCTGTCCACAGAGACCTTTAAATCCTTATTAAAAACATATTTATTTGAAAAGGGTTTTGGGGATAATGTTTAATTCTGGGATTGCCGCCCTTTATTTTATACTTTTATTAGATTTGATGTTTTATATTGTATATGCATTTTGGTTTGTGGAAAAGTGCTTTAAAAATAAATTTGACTTGACTTGACTTGACTTGATGTGAGGGAAGGGAATAGTGAGGGAGGATGAGAAAAATGGTAAGGGGAAGGAATAGTGATGGAAGGGGAGGAAGAGGGATGGGCTAAATGGGAACATGAAGCATGATGCTACTGTGCTACCCACCTAGTGTAGTGGGTAGGGACACTGTTTGCAGTGCTGGTGGTCCCAGGTTCAGGACTGCATATAGGTATGTTTTTTTTTTCAGATTTGTTTTAAACTTATTGCCATTTTCAGCCCCTCTTCTTTCCTCCAGCGTCTCTCCTCCCCCTCAGAGATGATTGCATAAGTATGGGGGTGTACATTAAACATTATTTTACATGTGCACTGACTTGGTGTTTGGCATTGATTGTGATATGCTGATTTGGTTTTCAGTAGGGTGTACTCACTGTTTTGTGAGTTGCACAAAAATATTCACTGTTGTGATATGAAACCCTCAGAGGTTCATTACTCAAGCAAACTGGAAGGCATAGAATGCATGTTTACTTACAATTGTTGGACTTGTTAATCAGGGTGGTCTATTCTCCCCCAAGGACAAAAGTAATTCATTTTGAAAAACCTATCCAGATAGTTTTGGAACATGCAAAAGATAAAATCATAGTACTGTTGGAGATTATAACACTGCCTGGTATGCATAAGAGGGCAAACAATGGAGGAATCATTACAGAGTATAAATCTGGCACAAATCAGAAGTACACCAACCAGAAAAGGAAAAATAAATAGCTTGGAAAATATTTTAGATCTCATATTTGTATCTCCTGAGCTATTGATATATGAAGAAGAAGAATCAGAATTTATATAGTGCTTTTCTTACACAGTATCCCAAAGTGCCTTACAAGCAATGTTAGACTGGTAGTGAAGTGACTGAATGTGTGGTGGCAGCCATATCACACATCATCACCCACACACAGTCTGGATAATTGAATGAACTGGTTTATGGGAAGGGGAATGTTGTCCAGGACACCAGGAATGCTCCCTGCTCTTTACGAAGAGTGCCCTGAGTTCTTTATTTCCACCTGGACACCCACCAGGATGGGCAGAAGCAAGTTCACTTTAATGTCTCATCTGAAGGACAGCACACCCCAGCAGTACAGCATTCCCCAATGCTGCACTTGGATGGCAGCGATTTTTAGGTGCAAGTCCAATCCCGGTGTGGGACAAGAACCCACGACCTTCTGCTCCAGAGGCGGATGTGCTACCAACTGAGCCACACTGACACCTACAAGAATAATTATTCTATTCTATAATAATTATATGAGAATAATGTCAATTCACTAAACACATGGGATCTTAATGTCACTTGCTGTACTATTAGCACTGAAATAAAAATCCCAAAACAAGAAATTGATGGCTTTAAAAGATGTTTTAAAAATTACAATAAACAAGTTTTCCAAAATCAGATCTCAAAAACAAATATGGTAGAGAATTTCAATAATTCCTGATTTAAATTTAGTGGTAGAAGAGTTTACTTAAATGTTCTTGGAAGTTTATAATTGGAGCACCCCTTTTAGAAAGCAAACTCAAAAATCAAACCACCTGCCCTGGATAGATGGAAAAATTAAAAAGTTAATTAAAGTTAATTAAACTGAAACACAGCTTATGAACAAAGGCAAACAAATCCCTGAGCCAGGAGACTTGGGATCAGTTTAAGAATATTAGAAACAAAGATGCACTAGAAATTAAGAAATCAAAAAGGGTTTACTTTACACAAAAAATAAATAACATTAAAGACCCCAATCAATATTGGACATTAGTTCAGTCACTGACAAACCCTAAGACTAAAACAATTAAGATAAAGTGCCTAGAAAATGGAGAACTCCTAATAGCAGAAAAAGCATCTGATACTCGAAATAAATTTTTATCGCGCTCCCTGACCTAGATGATCAAACTAAAAATCAATTCGATAGCGAGGTAAATAGTCTTGAAAATGACTGTGACCTAGGAGAACAGATGATGACACATAAGTTCAGGTTTAAAAAGATACTCAAGAGGGAAATGATTAAAGTAATAAATGAACTACAATTAGACAAAGCTAGTGGATCCGAAAACTTTGAAATAAAGTTTGTCAGAGATTCCATTTTTGAAATTGCCCAGATCCTGACTGATATATTCAACTGGAGTCTAATGGATGGCACCTTTCCAAGTAAATGGAAACTAGCAAAGATTGTACCGATTTATAATGACAGAATAGATTCAAACCCTACAAACTACTGGCCAATCACATATTTTCAATAGTTTGAAAAATTATGGAAAGAATATTCCATAGTAAACTAATTGGCTATCTTGAGGAGTATAACAAATTGATCAGTCTGCAGTCAGGATTTAGGAAGGGATAGTCAATGAACACCATACTCATGGACTTTATAGATCTAGTGCCCCCCCCCCGGGGAGGCGAGAGTCGTGGACGTGTTGTTGTCAACTTGTCAAAAAACCTTTGACTTTGTACACCGCAGAATCATAATGAATAGATTAAAAGATATAGGAATAACCAATGAGCCTTGCCAATGGTTTCAGTCATATTTAACAGATTGGTCACAGATGGTCACTATAGATGGGAAGTATTCTAACACATCTCCAGTGACATGAGGTGTTCCACAGGGGTCTATATTAGTAGCATTAATAGTAGTAACATTTTTATTCATATAGAATATGAACTGGGATGTACTCAATTGAGCTTACGCTCATTTACAATGAGGTCCCAAGCATACAATCAATAACAATTATACATAATCAACATCTACCATATGTGATACAAAATAAACAGTTCACATTCCACAGATTCAACAAATAACATTCAACATATTAGGCCCTTATTGTTTCTAATTTACATAAATGACAGATCAAGCTAAATTAAATCTACTAGTATAAGACTGTACACTGGTGACACAGTGTTGGTATCAGAGGGGAAAGTTTCTGGGAAGTAGAACACAAGTTACTATCAGATTTTACTATACTACAGAATTGGTTTACCTCTTCAAGACTAATAACAAATACTGAAAAAAACACAATATATGTTATTTTTTTGCAATTAAGTAAACTTTATTAAGTGTACTGACAAAATGACATAAACCATCAGTCACACAATGTACAATCCAGAAAAATGTCCAAAACCTTCCCAACCTCCCCCACCCACAAGAAAGATTCAAAACAATAAAAAGGGTGCAGTATGAACAGATACCAGACAGACCTCCCAAAATGATTCACCCCACCCCTTACTTCCCTCAGTTAACTAAACCCACACTACCTAACTCCCCCAACTAAATATAATCCATGTTCAGAATATAGACAGAAAAGGGAAAAAAAGAATCAGAAAAAAATTACTTATACTGTAGAAACCCATTATCTATCTTATAGTGATATCTGTTCCCATTCGAAGGAGAGAGAGTGGATGTACAGTAGTTCAACCAAAATCTTTCACCTTCCTGCCAAAAACTATGAAAGGGGCTCCCAAAAGGTCTGGAATTTTGTTAAATTATTATATTGTACCACTATGGTCCACTCTGCATTAACCACCAAAAACATGTCTTGAAGCCATTTCCACTTAGTTGGGAATGAGTCATTGATCCAGTGTTTAAGTACCAGAAGCGTAGCTACTGTTTGGGATAAGGGCGTATAACCTTCATGTTGCATTGACTGAATAATAATAATAATAGGTTTATTTATATAGCACCTTATCTATAACCAAAGCGCCTAACAGTTTAGAAACATAGCAAGCGTCACTAATATTAAACATTAAATTAACAGTACACCAAAAGAAAAAGAAAAGGAAATCAATCACAGAATGCCTGGTGCCACAAAAAAAGATTTTAGAAACTGCTTAAATCCCTCCACAGTTGAGCACTCCTGAAGCCAGTGGAGTAGAGAATTCCAAAGGGTGGGGACTGTAAACAGAAAAGCTCTTGCCCTAGACGATTTTAAACACACCCTTGGAATCTCTAGCAACCCCTCATGAGCCGAGCGAAATGATCATCCAGGGCAATAAGGAACCAGGAGCTTTTCAGGTAATCCGGGCTAAGTCCGTGTAGAACTTTGAAAGTCAGTAAGCCGACTTTAAAGGTGATCCGCCACTGTACCAGCAGCTAATGCAGTTTGTGCAGCACCGGCAAAATATGACAGGATCGAGCAGATCCTGTCAGAAGCTGGCCCGCCGCATTCTGCACCAGCTGCAAGTGGCGGATTTAAATGCCAGAAAGCCCTAGATGAAGGGAGTTGCAATAATCTAAGCAGGAGGACACAAAGCAATGGACTAAAGTAGGAAGGTCATCAGACGGAACCAGATGCCTAATCCTGACAATATTCCTAAAATGATAAGAGGAAGATTTGATGACAGCCAACACCTGCGAATGCAGTGTCAGCCCTTCATCAAAAATTACCCCAGGTTATGCACCCGTTCAGAGGCTGAAAGTGAAATGCTGCCAAGAACGATTCCCAAGGGTGAACCAGCCCGCAGCTCCCCTATCCAACAACTTCAGCCAGCTAGAATCCATCCACTCCTGCATTTCTTTCAGACAGTTATTAAAGACTGAGAGAGCTCCATCCTGGTCAGGTGCAAAAGAAAGGTAGAGCTGGGTATCATCAGCATAGCAGTGAAACCTCAGCCCATATCTTCTTACAATGTTTCCAAGGGGTAGCATGTACACCGCAAACAACACGAGTGATAGCACCGAGCACTGATGCACCCCACACACCAGAGAAGTAGGGTCTGAAGAAAAATACCCAAACACCGCTCTCTGTGTTCTACTCTTGAGGACCAATGTAAACCACCTGGGAACCATACCGGACAGTCCACAGATGTGCCTCAGGTGACCAAGCAACACCCCATGGTCCATGGTGTCAAATGCTGATGAGAGATCCAGAAGAACCAAGATGGAGCAGCTCTTCCGATCTCTAACCATCAGGAGATCATTGAGCACCCGAACCAGCACTGTCTCTGTGCTATGTCTCTTTCAAAAACAAGACTGGAATGGTTCATAGATGTCATGGATGGTCAAATGGTCCTCCAGTTGTGTTGCCACTTCTTTCTCAATCAGCTTCCCTAAAAAGGGAAGGTTAGAGATAGGTCTGTAGTTATCATGGCAGTCTGGGTCCAAGGTAGCTTTCTTTAAGAGAGATGTCACCACTGCCTCTTTCAGAGAGCTTAGAAACTCTCCAGATTCCAGGGAGCACCAGATTATCCATGCAAGGACTGGACCAATGACATCAATACCACCCAAAATTAGGGAAGTGGGTCTAGGGTCCAAACTACAGCATATAAGGCACACACCCTGGATAATCCGTGTGACATCCATGAACTCAGGTTGACTGAAGGCACTCCAAGAATGCTGGAGTGCTATGACCTCGAACTGATCAAAAACAGTGCCCATAGAATGTGCTGGTTGAAGAACTGCCCTGTTATCAACCACCTTATTAGCAAAGAATCAAGCAAGTTCATCGCACTCTAATTGCAAAAAGGCTTTCCAGACACTTAGAAAAGCTGGGTTGCACAATCTGTCCGCTGTTCAGAAAAGCTGAGTTGGTCAATTCAGAGCAGTGGCAATCTCCCCGGACAGGAATTCTGCTTTCTTACGGATAATTGCAGATTGATAGGCTTGATAATGATCTATCAGTCTACGATGGTCGGTATCCAGGGCGGACTTCATCCAGCAGTGTTCTAACCTTTGTCCTACTCTCCACATCTCCCTCAGGGTCCCATCAAGCCAAGGAGGGTGAGGGCAAAGGGAGAGAGGGTGAACATGGACTGGAGCAATGGCATCAAGAGCTGCCGAGACAGCCAAATTATAGTCTGTCACAAGGGTCTCTGGGTCACTGCTTGCCAACGAGAGAGACAAGAAGTCAAGCACTGCCACTAGGTTATGAGAACTTATATTTCTTAAAGGGTGGTATTTAACCATCTCCACAGAGGTATTCCTATGAAGGGGTGTGCTAAAACTAAACCCCACGGTGTAGTGATCTGATCACCCAACTGGTTCCACCCCCAAGTCAGATGTCTTGATCCCTAGGAGGAAGACTAAATCAAAGGAGTGTCCTTGTTTGTGAGTAGCAGTGGTAACCACCTGTGTGAGGCCCATAGATGTCATCAACTGGAGGTGCTGACCAAATTGTGAGAGTTCGTTGTCAACCCAGGCGTTGAAGTTACCCAGAACCATCAGTCTGGGTGACTCAAATGCCATGTCGATGATGAAGTGCACCACTTCTTGAAGGAATCATTTCTCATCACCGGGTGGATGGTAAATGAGGATGATCCAATAACCTATACCTGCTACAACAGCACACTCGAATGACTCAGTCTCCTCAACTAGTACACTCATGAGGTTAAATTCGGTCTTGCAACAGACCACAACCCCCCACCTCCGAGGTCCAATCTCAGGCAGTGGATCATCGAGTACCCAGCTGAAGTTAAAGCCTCCAAAATGGGACCAGTGTTCTCATCCAGCCAGGTCTGAGTGATGCATGCCAGGTCCACCATTTCAACAAGATCTGCAATAATTGCAGTCTTATTTTTGATGGACCTGGCATTGCACAACACCGCCCGAGTTGGACGAACCTCCAGGGGCACCCAAACTACCTGGCCACCACAACTGGAAGTGCAGAATAGTTGTCAATAATACAGACTTCCACAGAGAAATAATTGGTGTGATCAAAGAAGGAGGAAAGAAGGTCTTGAATAACATGACAAAAATATGTCACACTAGGACAGACCCATACCATATGAATCAGGGAACCAGAGGAATATAGGAACCATGTTGGCAGATGGGGACCGCAAGATCCCATCTAGTCTGCCTGTGTTTCTCCCCCATCCCTATTTAGACTGCACCCTGATATTTTCAATATGTATGTTCCATGCGAGTTTGAACTCATGTACTGTCTAGGATTCTACCACCTCCTGAGGTATACTGCTCCACGGGTCTCTAACCCTTTCTGTAAAGAAGTACATCCTGAGGTTGCGTTTCAGCCTGCCTACCACCAGATGCAAGTTGTACCCCTTGTATGAGCATCCCTGTTTTCTGGAAGTTGTTATCCCCCTGTACAGACAGTTGGTGAGACCCCATCTGGAGTACTGCGTCCAGTTCTGGAGACCCCATCTCTGCAAGGACATAGACAGGATGGGGGAAGTTCAGAGGAGGGCAACTAAAATGATACAGGGTCTGCAAGAGAAGCCATACGAGGAGAGACTAAAGGAGTTTAATATGTATACCCTTGAGGAAAGGAGGGAGGGGGGGACATGATACAAATGTTTAAGTACCTCAGTGGAATCAGCAAAGTCCAAGAGGGTAGCATCTTTCAGAAAAAGAGACTTGCAAGAACAAGGGGACACAATTTGAAGATAGAGGGGGTACAGCTCAGGGGCAATGTGAGGAAGTATTTTTTCACAGAGAGGGTGGTGGACACATGGAACAGCCTTCCTGAGGAGGTTGTGGGGTCTAAAACTGTGGGAGAATTCAAGAATGCATGGGACAGACATATGGCAATTTTTGTGGGGGGTAGGAAGAAATAGGCTGTTGGTTAAATAGGATCTGCAGCTTATCCTTTAGGTAGGGAAATGGGCAGACTAGGTGGGCCAAGCGGTCCTTATCTGCCGTCAAAGTCTATGTTGCTATGTTTCTATGGAAGAGGTTTCCTGCTTGTGTTGTGTTGATTCCCTTAACATACTTAAAAGTTTTGATCATGTCCCCTCTGTTTCTTCTTTGCTCAAGGGTGTGCAAACTGAGTTCCCTGAGTCTTTTCTTATATGGTGCACAATGCAGTCTTTGCACTATCTTTGTAGCCTTTCTCTGTACTGTCTCCAGGCAGTCTATGTCTGTTTTGAAGTGGGACCTACAAAACTTACCACAGTGCTCTAAAAGTGGTCTCACCAAGGACCTGTAGAGAGAAATTATAATCTTACTCCTTCTACTTGTAATTCCTTAACCAATTCATTGAAGGATGCCACTCACCCTCTGAGCTGCTGTTTTCCAACCTTTAAGTACTCCACAATGACTACTCCGAGGTCTCTTTATGTCTTTGTCACCTCTTACTGATACCCTCCCACTGTGTACTTTATCCCTGTGTTTCTATTTCCAATATGCATAACCTTGCACTTCTTGGCATTAAACTTCAGCTGCCAATCTCTGGACTGTTCCTTGAGTTTTTTCAGGTCTGCTTCCCCACCTGGCAACAGTAGTACCTTTACACATGAGCAGAAGCAGTGAAGAGTCAGGAAAATGCCGATGGTGATTTTGACTTTGGTGGTAGGAAAAATGATAGAGTCATTGCTAAAGAAGAGGATCATGAAATACCTAAAGAACAGCAGAAATATTGACCCCAGGCAACATGGCTTCACAGCAGGACACTCTTGTCAATCCAGTATAATTGATTTTTTCGACTGGGTCACCAGAGCAGTGGACCAGGGAGGAGCAGTGGACATTTTGTACCCGGACTTTAGCAAAGCCTTTGAGACATGATAGAAATGTTCAAGTATCTCAAGGGAATCAACAAAGTCCAAGAAGGTAATATCTTTCATAAAGAGACATGTGCAAGAACAAGGGGGCACAATTTGAAGACTGGGGGGCAGCTTAGAAGTAATGTGAGGAAGTATTTTTTCATGGAGAGGGTTGTGGATTCATGAAACAGCCTTCCTGAGGAGACTGTGGAGTCAAAAACAGTGGTGGATTTCAAGAATGCATGGGACAGTCATAAGGCAATTCTAGGGGGTGGGGGTAGGAAGAAGTAGGCTGCTGGTTAACAAGGATCTACAGCTTATCCATTAAGTGGTGAAATGGGCAGACTGGGTGGGCCAAGCAGTACTTACCTGCCATCAAGTTCTATGTTTCTATGACACTGTCCCTCACAGAAGGCTAGCTAACAAATTAGAGCATACAGGAGTCAGTCATAAGATAGTGAATGGGATCACCAGCTGGCTACAAGTCAGGATGCAGACAGTACTTGTCAATGGATCACTATCAAAGGAAGGCAAAGTGACCAGTAGCATTCCACAGGGGTCTGTGCTGGGACCTATCGTCTTTAACATATTTATCACGGATATTGCAAATGACTTGAAGGAGAAGGTTTACTTGTTTATAGAGGACACAAAACTCTGCAACATAGTAGACATGCAGGAGGTAGTGAAAGGTGCTCTAGTTGGTGAGACCACATTTAGAGTACTGCATGCAGTTTTGGAGACCCCATCTCTATAAAGACATAGACAGGATGGAGGCAGACCAGAGAAGGGCAACTGAAATGGTGCAGGGTCTGCAACAGAAGCCATATGAGAAGAGACTGAAAGAGGTTAATGTGTATACTCTTGAGGAAAGGAGGGAGGGGGGACATGATAAAAACATTCAAGTAACTCAAAGGAATCAAAGTCCAAAATGGGAGCATCTTTGAGAGAAAGAGATGTGCAAGAACAAGGGGGCACAGTTTGAAGACAGAGGGGAAGTGGACAAGGATATGATAGAAGGCATCTTTAAGATGACAGAGACAGGGGAGATATTAATGATGAGGGGCCTGAATATGCCAGATGTTAACTGGAGTGCCTTTGCTGCAGCCACATCCAAGAACAGGGCCAATTCTCAATGCCCTACAGGGGGCATGCCTCAGACAGCTAGTGTTGGAACCCACTCAGGAGGAAGCAATCTTAGACCTGGTATTCTCAAATGGGGACAGAGACAGGATCTCAGATCTAGAAGTGGGTAGCCATCTGGGAACAAATGACCATCAAACAGTGAGGTTCACAATAAACTCAGTTACAGAGTTAAGCCATACAAAAGTGAGGCTATTGGACTTTGTCAAAATGGGAGAGTGCTTCAGAAAAGCATTAGCAAACAGGCAAGAAGGAAGGGTAGAGCAACAATGGGGAAACATCAAAACTGCAGTTACAAAGGGAACAAGCCTTTTTGTGAAGCAAATAAACAAATCAAAATGAAAGAAAAAAACACTATGGTTCTCAAAAGAGGTGTCAGGGAAAGTTAGGGAGAAAAAGATAACATTTAGAAAGTATAAGGAAACACAGAAGGAGCAGAACAAAGGACTGTTACCAATTAAGGCAGAAGGAAGCAGGGAAGGCAGTCAGAATAGCAAAGGCCCAAACTAAGGAAAAGATAGCCAAATCGGTTAAGAAGGGGGATAAAACCTTTATAGGTACATTAGGGAAAATAGAAAGACAAAGGGAGGGATAGTGAGGCTGAAAAGCGGTGTGCAAAAGAGGGAGATTAGTGTCCAAAAGGTGGATAAGCAGAAAAGGGGCAAAATTCAGCAGAAGGGCAGACAGCAAGGAGAACCAGGGATAAATGACAACCAAGGAAGGGGCTGGAGTAGAACAGTGAAGCAGACTAGGGAGGTCAAATCATGGAAAGCCATGTGTGCAAATGCCAGGAGCCTTAGCAACAAGATGGAAGATCTGGAGGCTGTCATGGTACAGTCAGACCTGGACATTGTGGCCATCACTGAAACCTGGTGTAATGATAACCATGACTGGGAGATGGCCATACCTGGCTACAACATATTCAGAATAGACAGAGCAGGCAGGAAGGAGGAGGAGTGGCACTGTATGTGAAAATGACATAAGGGCCACAGAGATCCAGGAGGAACAAAATGGGGAGATACTGTGGGTTAAGCTAGAAAGAAAATGGGGCCAGCCATCTGCACAGGTGTGGTCTATAGACCACCAGCCCAGGAGGAAGAAACAGATGAGGATCTGATGCTAGCCATCCAAAGGATGGCAGACAAAGGTGAGGTAGTACTGGTTGGAGACTTCAATATTCCAGACGTGGACTGGAGCATCCCAGCAGCAGCATCAACTAGGAGCAGATTTATCCTGGACTCCCTTCAGGGTGCCTTCCTCAAGCAACTGGTCTTGGAACCAACTCGGCAGAAGGCAATACTGGACCTTCTGCTCATAAACAGGGACAGTGTGATGGGGGTAACAGTGGGGTAGCACCTGGGTAACAGTGACCACCAGTCATTGTGGTTTGAAATCACAGAAAGAGCAGAACCAAACCACACAAAAACACATAGCCTGGATTTTAGGAGGGCAGACTTTGGGAAAATGGGGAAATACTTGAAAGAGGCATTAGGGGAATGGGACAGGAAACAGGGTTGAGGAACAGTGGGCAGTATTTAAAATGGGGATTATAAGAACAACAGAATTATGCATTAAGCAGGTTAGCAAGAGGAAAAGGAAGAGGAGACCATTATGGTTTTCCAAAGAGGTAGCAAAGAAAGTGAAAGCCAAAAAGCATTCAGGCAATACAAAAGACACAGGCAGAAGGGGATAGGGAGAAGTACCAGGAGAAACAAAGGAGGCAGGAAGTCAGTAAGGGAAGCCAAAGCTCAGACAGAAGAACACATTGCAAAATCAGTGGTTAAAGGGATAAAACCTTTACAGGTACATAAGTGAAAAAAGAAAGACAAAGGGAGGATAGTGAGACTGAAGGGGGAGGATGGGAGTCGCGTGGAGGATGACAACAGTAAAGCTGACATACTGAACAGGTATTTTTGCTCAGTCTTTACTGAGGAAGAGGGGGTAATGGGTCTGAAGGGAGTACAAGGGGTGAGAATGGTGCAGAAATGGACACAAGTCCCTTTACACGAGAAAGGGTCCTGAAGGAACTGGAAGTAATAAGAGTTGACAAAGCAATGGGGCCAGATGGGGTGCACCCCAGGGTCCTTAAAGAACTAAGAGAGGTGGTGGCTGAACCTCTGGCTATCCTGTTTAGCCAATCACTGGAAACAGGGGAGGTACCCAAAGACTCAAGGACAGCAGATGTAGTCCCCTTATACAAAAGCAGGAACAAAGAGGAAGCAGGGAACTACAGACCAGTCAGCCTCACCTCGGTAGAGGGAAAGATCATGGAAGCACTTCTGAAGGAGAGATTGGTGGAACATCTGGTTGTCGATTGACTACAGGACCCAAGGCAGCATGGTTTCACCAGGGGGAGGTCATGTCAGACCAATCTCATTGAATTTTTTGACTGGGTGACTAGGGAGGTGGATCAGGGGAGGGCAGTGGACATGGCCTACCTGGACTTCAGCAAGGCCTTTGACACTGTGCCACATAGAAGACTATTACACAAACTGGGGAATATGGGTGTGGGCAGGACAGTAGTGTGGTGGGTAGGTAACTGGCTGGGTGGCAGGACACAGAGGGTGGTGGTAAATGGCTGTCACTCCACAGAGGGAAGAGTGACCAGTGGGGTACCACAGGATCAGTGCTGGGACCGTCCTATTCAACATCTTCATCAGTGACATTGCAGGATCTAGAAGGCAGAATTTCACTGTTCGCTGATGACACAAAGCTCTGTAACAGAGTAGACACACCAGAGGGTGTAGACAGAATGAGAAGGGACCTGCAGAAACTTGAAGAATGGTCAAGGGTTTGCAGTTGAAATTCAATGCAAAGAAGTGCAAGATAATGCATATGGGGCACAAAACCCTGGCACAATATATCAGTTGGGGGTGAGGATATAGCATGCACCAAGCAGGAAAGGGATCTTGGAGTTGTCATCTCTGATGACCTCAAGGTAAGGAAACAGTGTGACAAGGCATCAGGTAAAGCAAATAGGATGCTGGGATGTATAGGCAGGGGCATCACCAGCAGGAAAAGGGAGGTCATAATTCCGCTATACCAGACACTAGTGAGGCCCCACCTGGAGTACAGTGTACAGTTCTGGAGACCATACCTACATAAGGACATAGACAGGGTAGAGAAGGTTCAGAGGAGGGCAACAAAGATGGTGCATGGATTGCATCACAAGTCCTATGAAGACAGGTTGAAGGAACTGAACATGTACTCCCTGGAGGAGAGGAGGGAGAGAGGGGATATGATAGAGACATACAAGTATCTTACAGGGAGAAACAGAGTGCAGGAAAACACTATTTTTAAGCGAAAAAGATGTTCCAGGACTAGAGGGCATGGGATGAAGTTGGAGGGAGGACGATTCAGAGGAAACATGAGAAAGAATTTCTTCACAGAACAGGTGGTGGACAAGTGGAACACCCTGCCAGAGGAAGTGGTGGGAGCTGAAACAATCACGGGATTTAAGAATGCATGGGATAGACATAAAGGAATTCTAGATGTCAGGGGTAAGGGGAAACAGACTTCTAGGAAAACAAACTGAACTTACAAGCTCAAATGGGCAGACTGGGTGGGCCATAGGCCCTTATCTGCCGACACTGTCTAGGTATCTATGTATCTATGAATAAAAGGGATGGTGGGTGGGCAGAGAGGGACAGTGAAAAAACAGGGGTAATGAGTGAATACTTCTGCTCAGTAGTCACAAAAGAAGAGGAGTGGGTGGTACATAATCCAATCAATGGAAACACCCTGGATGGGGGGGGGGGTCGATACCAGTCCTTTCACAGAAGAAATGGTTCTGAAAGACCTCCTAAAACTGAAGGTGGACAAAGCAATGGCGCCTGATGATAGTCACCACAGAATTCTAAAATAATTAAGGGGAGAACTAGTGACACTACTGACCACCCTTTTTAACAAATCATGGGAGGATGGTGTGGTGCTTGAGCACTGGAGGAGGGCAGATGTAATTCCTCTAGAGAAAAGTGGGAGCAAGACAGAGGCAGGAAACTACAGACCTGTCAGTTTGACCTCGGTGTAGGGAAAATGATGGAATCTCTTCTGAAGGAAAGAATTGTTGAATACCTAGAGGCCAGTGGGGCACAGACCCAAGGCAGCATGGATTCACAGTGAGAAGGTCATGTCAGATGAATCTAATTGATTTCTTTGACTGGGTGACCAAAGTAGTAGACCAGGGAGGGGCTGTGGATATGGTCTACCTAGACTTTAACAAGGCATTTGACACAGTCCCACACAAAAGATTAATAAACAAATTAGCCAGCCTGGGAGTGGGTCCCAGGGTGGTAACCTGGGTAAAACATTGGCTGGACAGCAGGACACAGAAGGTAATAGTAAAAAGAGTCCACGCTAATTAAAGGGGGGTTACTAGTGGAATACCGCAGAGTTCAGTACTGGGTCTGGTCCTTTTTAATGTCTTTATAAGTGGCATTGCAGAGGGACTGGAAGGAAAATTATGCCTCTTTGCAGATGACATAAAGATCCACAACAGGACTGATACACAAGGAGGGGTGGAAAGGATGAGAAGGGACTTGGCTAGGTTGGAGGAATGATCAGAAGTATGTCAGCTTGGATTCAATGCAAAGAAGTGCATAGTAACGCACCTGGGAAACAAAAATCCAGGGGAAGAGTACACAATGAGGGGGAGGGTAGTAACAACAAAAATAGAAAGATACTTGGGGTAATATTAGATAACCTTAAGGTTAACAAGCAATGTGAGAAGACAGTATGGAGGGCTGGGGGGATACTGGGATGTATAGGGAGAGGCATTACCAGTGGAAAACAGGAAGTTGTTATCCCTGTCTAGAGACAGTTGGTGAGACCCCCAGTTCTGGAGACCCCATCTTGGCAAGCACAGAGACAGGATGGAGACAGTCCAGATTAGGGCAACTGAAATGGTGCAGGGTTTGCAACAGAAGCCATATGAGGAGAGACTAAAGGAGCTTAATATGTATACCCTTGCGGAAAGGGGGGGCATGATAGAACCTTTAAAAACCCTCAATGAAATCAACAAAGTCCAAAAGGGTAGCATCTTTCAGAAAAAGAGATGTGCAAGAACAAGGGCACACAATTTGAAGATAGAATGGGGAAGGCTCAGGGGCAATGTGAGGAAGTATTTTTTCATTGAGAGGGTTGTAGATGCATGGAACCACCTTCCTGAGGAGGTTGTGGGGTATAGAACTGTGGGAGAATTCAAGAATGCATGGGACAGACATAAGGCAATTCTTGTGGGGGTAGGAAGAAATAGGCTGTTGATTAACTAGGATCTGCATCTTATCCAGTAGGTAGGGAAATGGGCAGACTAGGTGGGCCAGGCAGTCCTTATCTGCCACCAAAGTCTATGTTTCTATGTTTCTAGGGGGGATGACTCAGGGGTAATGTCAGTAAGCATTTTTTCATGGAGATGGTGGTGGACACATGGAACCACCTTTCTGAGGAGGTCGTGGGATCAAAAACAGTGGGGGAATTCAAGAATGCATGGAACAGACATAAGACAATTATAGTGAAGGGTAGGAGGAAGTAGGCTATTGGTTAACTAGAATCTGCAGCTTATCCAACACATAGGGAATGGGCAGACTAGGTTGACCAAGTGGTCCTTATCTGCCATCAAAATCTATGTTTCTATGTTTCTATGTAAGTGCAGAATCATGCACCTGGGGCATAGGAACCTGGTGGTGAAATACCAACTAGGTGGGAAAGGAACTGGCAGTGACAAAACAGGAAAGAGACCTTGGGATAATCATACCTGATGCCTGAAGGTGTCCTGACAATGTGACAGAGCAGTGGAAAAGGCAAACAGAATGCATAGGCAGGGGTAGCATCAGCAGGTGATGGGAGGTAGTGATGCCACTGTGTCATTGGTGAGACTCCACCTCGAGTACTGTGTGCAACTCTGGGGGCTCCACCTAAGATATGACATAAACAGGGTAAATGCATTTCAAAAGAGGGCAACCAAAATGGTGTGGGGCCTGCATCAGAAACCTTGCAATGAAAGACTCAGGGAATTAAATACTTGCTCACTGGAAATGAGAAGAGAAAGGGGAGACATGATAAACATTTAAATATCTCACAGGTATAAACAAAGTACAGGATAGGAGCATTTTCACTCATGAGAGATGCTCAAGGACAAGGGGTTATTATCTGGAGCTGGAGGGGGGAGATAAAGGGGAGATTTTAGGAGGTGGTTCTTAGCAGAAAGGGTGGTGGATGCTTGGAACAGCCTTCCCAAGTAGGTGGTGGGGGCCAAGATAGTTGTGGGTTTCAAGAAAGCATGGGATAGACATAAAGGGTTTTTTGGAAGCAAGGCAAGGGGGGGGTGGTAATCTAATGCAGGGTAGGGCATCAGGTGGTACTGTAGGCAGGTAATAGAGCAGACTGGGTGTGCCAGGTAGTTCATTTCTGCTGTCAAATTCTATGTTTCTATGTTTCCATGTTTTCCAGTCCACAGGTACTCCACTTTCCACTTTCCAGTGACTTACAGAAAAGCTCAGCCAGTGGTATGTCAAGCTGTTCCCAAAGATCCCTCAGTACCCTAGGGTGGATGCCATCTGGCCTCATTGCTTTATCTACATTGAGCTGATTCAGTTTTTCTTGGACCCTTTGCCTTGTGAAGGGTGTTGTGTCTGCTCCTGTGATTTTGTGTACTGACCTACTTAGTGTAGGACCCTTCCCGCTGTCTTCTATGGCAAAGACCAAGCAAAAGAAGTCATTTAATAACTTTACTTTGTCTTCATCTGTCTCTGCCATCTTGTCTTCCATTGTTGCCAACCTGACTATTCCCACCTTACTCTTTCTTTTTTCCTGTACATATCTGAAGAAGGCTTTGTCTCACTTTTTGACCCCCTGTGCTATTTTCTCCTTCATCTGGGCTTTTGATCTCCTAACTGTGTAATAGGGTCTGTGACCCCCCCCCATTACTGTTATGGCCTGGAAATCAAAAGTGTAATTTCAGTTGCCTTTGAGTATACTGAGGTATACTTTGAATTACATATGGGCTGTAAATACCTTTTTTCTAATAAAAAAAAAATAAATCTGTTGCAACAGTAATTATATCTATCTTCTCCTTTCCTATATGCTTTCCTATTTCTGCCTCTTCATAGGCTTCTTTATTTCCCCTACCCATAGTTGGTCGCCTATGGGTAGTCTTCCTATCCCAAAAATCTATATTTCATGCCTTTTTCTTAAATATTTTATGCCCCTTGTGTTCAGAGACCTCCGTATCCAAAAGCGCTACCGCTGCGATAAAAAAGCCTCATGAACATGTGCACGTTCGCGTTGTGTGGCTGTGCGATTGTGTGAGTGTGTAAACTCGCCGAAAGAATGTCTGTAGTGGGCGTACTTGCTCTTAAGAAAAAAAGTAAGCAGTTTCTACTGCTTTGAGCTAGCGCTTGCTTTTCCCCTAGTTTTTTTGGTCCTGTGAATCAAAAGGAGCAAAAAAGACGCTAACTTTTCAGTTTCAGTATTTTCAGTGCTCAGCTTTCCTGTTAAACTGTTTGAAAAACACTATTGAAACTTTACAGTTTACTTCAAAATGCACTTTGTTACAAGGGTAGCTTAAACTTATGGCTAAAAGGAAATTAAAGGGGTCATGTTATTGTTGGTCATGAAGAAAAGATATAAGGTTTTACTTCTTACTTGTAAGCAGTCCAACAGATCCTCCTCTCAGTACTACCTTGCTATAGTGCTGGCCGACCCTTGTTCCACATTTTTTTATGACAGATACTTTAGGGAGGAGCTTGTATTTTTTTGCAAAAGGGGTAAATGAATTAAATCTTAGTGAATTTCAGCTATGAGGTACTAGAAAGCAATATAAAAGGGATAAAAGTGATTAAAATTCATTGTAAAGTATATTTAAGGCTATTTTGCACACTGAATGTAAGAATTATGCCGTTAGGGAGGAGCTAACTGAATCATGTGATCTTCATGCTGTATAAAAAGGAGAATGTGAAGTAAATCAGCAGTGTATGGTAGGAAGGCGACCCTACCTGATGCCTAGCCTGATCCTAGGTACTATTCTACAGTGATATTAACTGTTGAAATCTGCTAAGCTATGTTCATCTGTATTAAGTTCTTTTATTTTCCGCTTTAAGTTCATATCAATTTCTTCTGCTTAAAGAATAAATTTTGTTTTGAATTTCTGCATCCTGATTGCTTCCTGGACTCCATTTGTTCCCACGTGCACAAACTGCCTTTCCTGCCTCACTCAGCTTGTTTTTGTATTCTTCTTAAATTCACTTTTAGTTTGCCTATATATTACAAAAGCCCTCCTTTTTTCCTTGATTTTGATTGCAACTTCCTTGGTGAACCAGAGTGGATTTTGCTTTCTTTTGGATTTGATGATCTGCCTAGTGCATGTAGCTGTAGTTGTATTTAGACAGTTTTTAAGGCCTCCCAACAGTTTTCTACATTTTCTGAGTTTCTGCCATCTGACATGGATGTAACTATATTTTTCATTTTAGGAACATTAACTCTCCTGAAATCTAGAACCTCTTGAAGAAACTTATGACAGGTAGCATCAGTTTGTCTACCCATACGATGCAATCTAAGTAATAGAGATTGTGGAGTATATTGAATTGTATAATGTGTAACCTAATTTGTTTTATATACGTATATATAAAAAAACAAATCAGCTTCCGCATAGTCTCATCATATTGCAATTTTGCTGCCAACTGCCAATAATAAACCAAGGGAGAGATGAAATTCCAAAATATGGTTCCCAGTTCCCTATACAAACTAGATTTTTTCCTGTCCTGGATTACTAAAGATGTCATTAGAGAAAGCCATGTTGAGGCCCCATCAGACCAAGTTGGTGCCCCTAAAGTGGAATGAATACAGTGTTTTATCTGATCATAGACAAAGATTGGAAAAGCAGGAAGGTGAAAAAAGTCTCTAAATTGTGACAAATATAACAAGCATTTGTCAATGCCAAATGTTGTCTCGCTGGCATTGGCATTGGTAGTGCAGGAGTTAGAGATGCATAATAGAAATAGCAGTAAAGTATTGAACCGACACCAATCCCACCCCCACCATGCAGAGACTGACAGCCATTGGGGTGTGCCTTTGGGTCTTCTGCTATAACGCTCATGCCATTTTACCTCACCCTACCCTGTAGACACTGACAAGTTTTGTGGTGTGCTTTGGGGTCTTTGGGCTTTATATTTACCCCATTCCATAAGAAAATATGCTGAGACCTATGCAGTATAGCAGAATGGGGTGAACTTTAGGGCCGAACACTCCAAGGCACACCTCAATGCCTGACACTGGCTGTAGGGTGGGGTGGGGTAGAATGGCATGAGCATTACAGTCAATCATCCCATGTCATACCCCTGATGCCTGTCAGTCTCTACAGGGTGGGGTGTTACAGTTGGAAACCCTAACATCACAGGCGTTTGTTGGTATTTTCATTCCAAATTTTCAACATAGGCTTTTTGTGACCCCACCTCATGAAGAGCGGCACAATCAGTTTGTTAGTTGAAAGGTGGTTTTGCACAGTGGCATTTGGTGACACAGGGACAAAAACACATTTTGGGCAGGATGTGAAAAATCACAACTGTATTGTTCATGAGGAGGTGTAAAAAAATGGCACTGTTGAAAATCTGGAATGAAAATATGAAAAATTGGTGAAGTCATGAACATGCATAGAAACTGTGCAACACACATCCGTAACCCAATTATTTGGGGTTTTTTAACCATATTTTCAACATAGGCATTTTGGGACCTCCCCTCATGAACAATGGCAATGTGATTTTGTTACTCTGTCCCAAAAGTTGACTTCCCACAGTGACCATGCCACTGTGTGCCACAGGTGTGAAAACACATTTTGGGCAGGATGTGAAAAATGACAGCTGAACTGTTCATAAGGAGGTGTGAAAAAATGCCAGTGTTGAAAATCTGGCATCAAAATATTACAAATTTGACAAGCCCGGTGGTGCTGAGGGTTGAGGTGCTGGACGCCACACCTCGCACCACGCTGGTGACCTGGGTTTGGGGACAGACTCGGGGAGCCGGGGGGTCGGCAGGGGAGGGAGAGGATCGAGCATCCAGAGGACAGTTCTCCTCTCCCTGGGAGGGATCCTGGGGCTGCTTGGTGCCCTCGTGACCCCTGATGGAGATCAGGATTACAGGAGGGATCACCAGCCAGACAAGGAGGGGGGAGTGCGGCAGACGTCAGTAGGCAGCCTTGCACGGACATCATGGCACGCTGCACTCCCAGGGGAAAATATAACAGACAATCCCCAACCGGGGATAGGCGACGGCGCATCCATCCACCCAGCCACACTCCACCACTGGTCGTCCTCCATTCCTGGGCCGAGCCCAACCTGGCCAGAATTAAAAGATAGAGCACCTTGGGTGGCTAGGGCAGCCCTACCTCGGGGGCTCAGAGCCTAGGGGATAGCCAGGTTGGTGCCAGGAATCCAGAGGCCTCTCGAGCACGGAGGTAGAGCAGCATGAAACGGAGGATTCCAAAGAGAGTTCCCCAGGGTGGTGCTAAAATAGAGTTAAAAAAAAATACATATTGCAAATTTGCGAAGTTACAAGGGTTCATGGAAACTGCACAATGCATACTTGTAACACAGTCATTTTATGGACTTTTGTCATCAAATTTTCAACATAGGCATTTTAGGACCTCTGCTCATGAACAGTGTCACCATCATTTTCTCAATCTATCCTGAAAACTGATTTTGCATAGCGACCAGACGTGCAAAAACACATTTCTGCTAGGATATGTAAAATGACAGCTGTACTGTTCGTAAGGAGGTGTGGAAAAATGCCAATTTTGAAAATCTGGAGTGAAAATATTACAGATTTACAAAGCTATGAGTGTGCGTGGAAACTGCACAATGCACATTCATAAAGGAGCCATTTTTTTTTTTTTTTTTTTAACCAAATTTGCAACACAGGCTTTTTTTTATCATATAATATTTTATTGAGTTTTTTTCTTTTCCAGTACAGCACAACATAACGCTATAGGGTGTAACATGCAGGATTATTCACATATTTAGGTACATAGCTCTCCAGGATTAATACAGTAAAATATCTCAACTGGTACACATCAGGCATGAATCTATAATCTGTTGTACATCTTATCTCTTAGGCATCAGGTACATACTAATTGAAACTATTACTATTACTGCAACTGAAGTGCCTAAGTTCTGAGCTACCCCAATATGAAGAGAAAAAGGGCAGGGTATAGCAACTTATCTAACTGCATTCTCCTTGCATAACTTATGATAGGAATACCAGCCTAAAAAAACAGGGATAGGAGAGAGAATTGGTGACTGAAATCAGATGAGTTGTCAAGAGATTTCTGACAGTGAGGTAAGGACCCCTTTACTCAAGCTAGGCACAGGACTGATACAAAGGGGGGGAAGTTAGGTATCAATGCTTTAGGGGATTGTTTGGTGGAGGAGGGGGGACTGCACAGATATGTGAGTGCAGGTTGGCATCCCATTTTTTGTAGAATCTGGGGAGGCTGCCCTTTCTACCATGGATAGCCTCTCAAAAATAGCCAGTCTAGTCACAGCTGCTCACCAGGCAGCTATTGAAGGGATGGTGGGCTGTCCCCATCTCATCAGGATAGCCCTCTTGGCTTCCATGATTGCAGCAAGAGTCCATGCTTTGAGAGGACCCAGAATGGGATCTGATGTGGAGACCGCCCCTATCAACAGGAGGTCTTGTGTCTGCGAGATCATTGTACCCATGAACCTTGAAAAGCCTTTCAGTACTTGTGACCAGAACACTTGTAGGGCAGGGCATGTCCAAAGGATGTGCAGTAAATGGGCTGGGGAGGATTGACACCTCCAGCATCTGTCATGATTCAAGACTTTAAGTTTATGAAGCGTCGCAGGTGTCCTATACCATGGAAGAAGGATTTTGAGCTGTATTAATTGGCTCATGGCATACTCATACGCTGTACAGGCTGCCTTTAAGCAATCAGTACAGAGCTGCGGTGGTAAGGGATGTTGGAGTTCTGTATCCTATGCCATTCGGCAGAAGACAGTGGCATCCGGCTTGTAGTCTCTCAGTACATTGGAGAAGATTCTCATCATTCCTTTCCCTTCTCTTGGCTTGTGTAGTGTGGCCAAGCACCTCCACACCTCGTGTTTGGTATGTCTGGTCAATAATGGGGAAAGGGCACTTCGTAACTGCAGATACCTCCAGAAGTCCTGTGCCTTGAGATTAAAGCAGTTTCACAGATGCTCAAATGACATCAGAGTCTTACTGTTTGGAAGGAAGAGTTCTTTTATGAGACAAATCCCCTTGGAGGCCCACTGAGGCCAGTTAAAAGGTGTATGGCCCACCATGATTAGGTTGTTGTTCTATAAAGGGGCATAGGAGTTTGGTGGAGAATACTCTGCACATGGGACCCTGTGAGAGCCATTGCTTTGCATCATATGTTGCAAGTATCCTCCATAATTGGAGTAAGTTGGTTTTGGGGGGAGGTTTCTTATGGCTTAGCAGGGAGAAGAGAGAGTTACCTGAATAAAGGCCCACTTCTAGGAGTACCCATTGCGGGGAGGGAGCAAGATGGGGGACAAGCCAGGCAGAGGCTTGGGCCATACAGAAGGCTAAGTGGTAGCCACTGAACCATGGGAGACCAAGCCCTCCTTTAGACCAATGAGCTCTTAGATTTGTGCGCCCCTAATGGGCTGCTTTACCTTCCCACAGAAAGGAGGAAATGAGCTTGTCAAGAGAAGAGTTTAGAGGATAATGGAATTGGGAGGTTATTTAAGAGATATGAGACTCTTGATAGCATGAACATGTGCACTGTCTCTATTTTGCCTTTCAGAGAAAGCTGTAACTTTCTCTATTGCTGAACTTCTGCTGTAAGGGTCACTAAGAGATGGGAAAAATTGGCTTTTTCTAAGTCACTCCAGGCCAAGGAGATAAAAATTCCTAAGCACGAAAAACCTTGAGGGGCTCAGGTGATATCAGTGCCTGTCAAGCAGTTTCTACTACATTTTGTGTTCAGCGGGGAGAGAATTGTTTTCTTTTGATTTATGAGCAGACCTGAGAGAAGGGCAAATTCCTATAGTACTGATAGAACTATTGGTATGGAGAGTTCTGGATTGGACAGTGTGAGTAGCATGTCATCAGCATAGGCACTAACTAGGAAATCTTGTTCTCTAACTGGGATTCCACTGATGCCCAGGGTGCCTAGAAATTTCCTAATCAGAGGGTCCAGAGCTATGATGAAGAGAAGCGGGGAGAGGGTGCACTCTTGCCAAGTGCCCCTTTGTAAAGGGAAAGGAGGGGAGATATCTCGGTTAGTGATGATTCTGGACATTGGTAAGAGATATAATGTGGAGACCCAGGATTGAAAATGAAGTCTAAATCCATAAAGATTTAGAACACTGTGGAGATAGCTCCACTCTAATGAATCAAAGGCCTTCGTGAAATCTATCACCAGCGTAGCCATAGGTGTCAAGGATTGGTGCGCTAGCCATTTCAAAATGAGAACGAGGCGGAGATTATCTGCCCCTGACTTGCCCTTCAAAAAACCAGATTGTGAGGGGTGTATTAGTGTGGGTAGAAACTGAGTTTGTCTGTTCGCCATCACTTTGGCTAACCATTTAGTATCTACGGAGAGTAGAGGGATGGGACTAAAGTTGACACAATCTAATGCATCTGATGATTTTTTAGGAATTAGAGTTATTAGGGACCCCCACATAGTAGGAGAGAATGTGGTTGCATCTTGGGCCTCCCACAGCATTTGAAGGAGAGGTGGGATGATTTCAGTTTTTAGGAGCTAGTACAGCTCTACCGTGATTCCGTCGGGTCCCGGGGCTTTCCCCTTCGCCATTTGGGAAAGAGCCGATTGGAGTTCCTCCGAGGTAATAGGGGTCTCCTGAGTATCCCTGTCTAGCTGTGAGAGTTTAGGGAGAGAAATCCCTTTACATAACTCTGTCATTCAAGAAGAAAGCTCATCGGCCGAAAGCTTAGACTGGGACTGATAGAGAGTCTGATAATATAAACACATTGTTTCATTTATTTCTTTAGGTGCCAAGATTATTTTTCCCTCCCTGTTCTTAAATGCTAATACTCTGGATGATGCCTGTTGCTTATGGAGGTTATAAGCTAACAGCTTTCCTCCCTTATCTCCAGCTGTCTACAACTTATGTTTAGAGTGCAGGAGTTGCCATTCTGCTTTCCTGTTGAACAATGTGTTTATTTGATATTTCAGCCCTATGATGGTGGGAAGAAAGGGGGAGTGAAGAATACGCTGTGGCGAGGCTTTAAATTCTCTTTCCAAAGTTGCGAGTTCAGCTTGTAGACTCTGTAGAGTCTATGCCTGAGTTTTATTCTTGGCTGCTGTATAGGAGATGATTGTTCCTCTAATGACAGCTTTAAAAGCTTCCCATACCATAGAGGCTGAAACCTCATCCAGCGTGTTGAGGGAAAAATAGGAGCGAGACTCTTCTTTGATATAGGCCTGGAATGGGTTGCATCTCCACCTTGTGGCAGGAGCCCCCTGGCCAGGAGGAGAAAACAAGATCGACACAGAAGTATGGTCGGAGATAATGATACTGCCAATTGAGGTTTCCACTACTCCAGGTACGGCTACATAATTGGTCAGCAAGAAATCCAGCCTGCTATGGGTGTGATGGACTGCCGAGTAAAAAGAATAATCACGGCCTTTTGGGTTGTTCTTCCTCCAGGGGTCGCATAACCCCCATTCTGCCATGAGTTCAATAATGCTTACTAGCACTTTGGGATGGGTTTGCAGGGTGGGGAAGGATTTGTTGAGAAAAGCATCCAGAACCAGATTATGATCTCCTCCAAGCAGGATAGGAATATCTGAGAAGCCACTGGTAAGATCAGTAAAAGCTTGATTAAGTTCAGGATAGATTTCTGAGTGTGTTGTGGCCATATACATTGGCTAGCAAAACCCTACCTCCCGGGTAACAGAGCCTAACTGCTACCCATTGTCCTTGGGAGTCAGTCCGTGTGTTCTCCACTGCCCAGGGGGAGGCCTTGAGCATCAAAGTAGCAACACCCCTGGATTTGCTGGTAGCACAGCTGGCAATTACAGAGCCTACCTGTAATTTTTTGAGCCATTGCACTGTTCTATTGGTTAGGTGCATCTCCTGGAGAAGGGCTATGTCTGTACCTTTGGAATTTAAAAATTGCAAAACTTTTGTGCATTTAGCCAGATGGTTGAGCCTTTTGACATTCCAGGAGATGCAGCGGCAACCCTGAGTGGTGGTGGAGTTGCCCGCCATCGTTATCAGTTTGCCTGTAGTCAGAAAATGAAATTGAGAAGGAGGTACTCACCCATCAGGAGAAAAGGTAGCTAGAAGAAAGTAAATGAGGAGAGCATCTGATTATTAATTCAGATGTAGGGGCCCAAACCTGGTATTCAAGGAGGATAAGTGAATGTGTAGAACCAGTTTTGAGAAAAGCTGCTGTCACTGCACCAGATAATAATATCCTGGGCAAATAGAAAAGAGAAGATTTATGTGCTATTCCAGTAGAAATATACAATAATACACCCAGTGAAACTATGCTATTAGGTTGATAGTATATCAATATCCAGTAAACCAAATATGAAAACAAAAAGAAAAACACACAGATTGAAAGATCAAAATTAATGATGCTGAGGAGACCGTGTGAAGAAGCCCCAAGTGCTTCATGCCATACTGCTTCAGGCACCAAAGAGAGGGGAAAGTCACACCTAACATGGGTGATCTGTCCCAACCTGGCCTAAATGAACCACTAGAACTAGGTCCGGAGGATCCAGGTATTCCTAACGGCAATTAGCCGATAGTCTGTAACAACAATATTAGCAACTGGAAGGGTTTCTAGGAGAGGGGGTGGAGGTACAAAAAGGAAAAGGGGGGGTGCCTTCCTATGCTTGAAAGAAGCCTATGGAAGGGAAGGGAAGCAGATTGGGAGGGGGACCTCTGTCAGCGAGTATTAGAAATATGTTCTAGGTAGGTTCAGAGAGCCATACAAGTTATAAGCTGGGGTGGGGGGGGGACATGCCTTCTGTTCAGCTTTGTCTGCCAGTTATCACTGAGGTCGCGTGTGCCTCTAATTATTCATCCCCGACCTCTGCACCAGGTATCATCCAGAGAAGAAGGTACTGATAGTAGGATCATCCAGCTTTTTTTGGGAGGAGGGGAACATGCCCCTATTAGCAGGTCTCTCCAGCCTACTGATAACTGTGTCCAAGATGTCTACAAAGTACTGGGGGGGGGCTCAGCAGGATAGATAAACGCTCCTGCATGCTGCTAGATATCAACCAGGAGATTAACAGCCAGCTGAAACATAAACTGTGTCTCCAAAACATTAAACACTCTGACTAATTAGAAAAGAGAGATAGCCTTAGCCATATTTTTGGAAAGTCCTTCTAGTCATCCATCCATTCCAGATTTCGCATGGTCATCCACCTGATTTTTTCAGGTCTACCAGGTCGGGGGAGGGGGGAGCCAGGGCTTCCATGAAGGACTTATGGCCAGGTTTAAGTAGACCGCCCACCATGGTGACCTCTTCCTCACTTTTTTCAACTGAGGAAGCCTAGTCCAGTGGGCCAATATCATCCATGGGTTCCTCTGACTCTTCATTTGGGGATTGGCCCTCGTTTACTTCTGTTGGAGAAGTTGCTTCAGCCCGTAGGAGTTTGGCAGGAGATGAGGCAGAGGGCTTGCCTGCAGATATATGTCCTGGGCTTCTGGAGTGCTGCTGTTGCTGGTTGGCATGGGAATATCTGGTCCAGTTCTGTTTGTCTTTTGTTTCCAGCTCCTCGGAGGGGGACCCATTAGCAGATAGCAGCTTATCAGGAGAACACTGCCAGCAGTCCCTGGATTGTTGAAAGGCCTGCGAGGTGGACACAGGGGATAGTTTTGCACTGGGACCAGTCTGGCTAAAATTAGCTTCCCCTGGAGACCGTGCTCCTTGATTATCTGATCCCTTTCCCATTCTGTCTCCAAGAGCCCAGAGGCGTCTGAGGGATGTTGTCCAGGAGAAGAGGCCTGGCCAATAACTGCTGACCCATGTTTCAGCTTCTCTTGGTGATTCTGCGAGAAAAAACTTCCCATCCTTGGAGATGTGTAATGCGGTAAGCTTCTTAAACTGATATTGAAAGGAGTTGTCCAGCAGAATTTTCTTAATAGGTCCATATGCCCTCCTCCTCCTGGCAGCTACTTCTTGAGTAAAATCCTGATAGAAAGAGATATTAGCGCCCCTCCATATAATCTCTCCCATGTCTCTGGTAACCCTCAGCAGTTTTTCCTTTACTGAATACCTTAGAAAGTAGGCAATTATGGTTCTGGGGGTGTTGGAGCTGTCCGGCCTGCCCATTACCCTGTGAGCCCTTTCCACTCCAATCGGTTCTCTCCACCTATTCCCTAATAGCTGGGGCAACCACTCATTCAGAAAGCATTCCATATTTGGGCCTTCAGCCCCTTCCAGGACTCCCAGTATTCTAATGTTGTTCCTCTGGCTCCTGTTCTCCTGGTCCTCTGCTCTGTACCAGAGTCTTGCGAGTTTGGCCTCATGATCTCTGAGGCGCTGCAGTACTTTGAGGTGTTGCCTCTCCAACTCCTCAATTCTCTGATCCAGGACATTTTGTTTATCCACTAAATTACACACATCGACCACATTCCCTGCCAAGGATGCCCCAATACTGTCTACCCTTGTTAGAAGGGCTTCTAACATTTTTGTTATGTTGGACAAAGCGTCCCCAAGCTGAGCTTGTTCATGGGGCGTTTGAGCAGCCTGTATCCCGGGCTTTTGTACATTGTCTCTGGAGGCATCCATCCCTCCCTCTGACCCTGCGTTTCTATTTAGGAAGAAGAACTGTGAAACAGCAGCTGATGCGTCTTTTACTAGCTTTGCGGCTCACCAGTGATCGTGACCTGTCGAGTTATAGTCAGGTGCCAAAATACCAGCAACTGTGCCGCAGACGGAGTCAGATCCCCACGCTCTGGCCTATGTGGCCTGTTACAACTGTGAGGGTTCGAGATGTGAGCGCTACTGAGTCACTACCAGAATGTGACTCTTTGACTAAAAATCACAGGCATGAAGGTGGCAGGGGGGGGTTTCCAGTTGCTTTCAAAGTGCTTCAATCAGGCATACCGGCAGATTGCATGAGATTAGATGCCAGGCTGCGGCAGAGTGAGAGTCTTATGCTGCAATTTCTATCTGGTCCAAGCCACCCCCCAACCCACAACATAGGCTTTTTGGAAGCCCCTCTCATGAACAGTGGTACTGTCATTTTGTTAATTGGTCCCAAAAGGTGATGCCACGCAGTGACCATGAAATCACCTTCCGGGACCAAATAATGCCATAACAGTGACTGAATTCATGAGGAGGGGTCCCAATAACCCCATGTTGAAAATTTGGTGCCAAAATTCCCACAAATACCCGAGATATGTACCAAAGTTGAAAATAAACCTATTTATGCCATTATACAGCTTACCGGCATTTCTTCAGTTCGCGGTCGGCTTTGAACAGTGCAGACGTGTTCCCAGTCCACCAAAGATCATCATGCCATGCTCCGGAGGTAAGTATGGGGTGAGAGGGGGTGGGGAGATAGTGTGCACAGAGGGTGGGTGCCGGTTTGGGAAGGGCCTCCGGAGTCGATGAGGGACTGTTTTCTGGTTTGCAGGTTAAAAAAAAAAAAATTAATTGCAGGATGGTTTTTGGTTTACAGGGGCATTTGGCACACTGGGGTGGGCTTCCAGCATGTCACTTGAGTGTTTTTTTTGGGGGGGGTTTGTAGCTGATGGGGGATTGAGCACCCCCGTCAGCACACAGCAAATGGAGGGACATTATGCGGATGGGGAGGGGGCTCCCTGCATAGGCAAATTAAAGTGGGAAGGGGGAACATGATGCCAAGGGGGATTGGGCACCCCCTTGGCACACACTTTAAATTGGAGGGTGGTTGCATTATGCCAATGGGCAGTGGGCTCCCCCATTGGCAAATTAAGTGAGTTGGGGCATGCCGACAGGGGGAATGGGCACCCCTGAAGTCAGCACTCTATGCAGCGCAGTCAATGCCACCATGTTTATTCAACTGCTTCACCAGGAAAGGCACGCCATTGAGTGATGAGCTTGGCTCTCATTGCAGCGGACCTTCACTTAGATCTGGTGGCCAGATTACGTGTTGCTGATGTCAGAACCTGCAGCTGCCTTATTGGGAAATGAGGGGCGCACCTATTGATGCGTGCCCTGCATTCACCCACAGTGACAGTGCCTCCAAATCTGCTACTAATGCATTATGTTGGTTGGAGCACAAGCATGAGCCAACATAAAAATGTATCTCCTTTGTGAAATTCTGATAGACAACACTTTCAAGCCCCTCCAAGCAGATGACTGGACTACTTTATTGCCTACAGAATATTTAAGTTATTAAATCATGGCTGTCCAGAGTATTTCTGAATGTTCAGTTTATATAAATGACAGAATTGGTGGTGTGCCCTTATAGACCAAACAATCGGTGTGTGCTTCAACTGGGTGGGAAATTTACTAATGGGAGTGTGTAGGAGTGAAGGTAAAGCAATATGATGGGACTGAACCTGGAAGTTCTCACTATTCCACCACATCAAGTAAGTAGATTCAACCTCCAGATCCTTCAACCACTTAAAATATTCACTGCCCTGAAAAGCAAAATAATATAAAAGGAGCTGTGGGATTTGTAGACCCCCAATCTCTTTAGGTCTGCATAGTTTTTCTAAAGCCCTCCTTGGATGTTTTCTCAACCTCAAAAATGAAGACCATATTGCATTAATCCTTTGTAACCATGCCCTTGGGAGAGAGATGTTTAACATCAAAAGTGGGTACATAAAATGCAGGAATATAGCCATTTTTAGAATATTAACCCTTCCACAGAGGGTGAGTGGTAGATACTTTCACTAAGATTCAGGAAATATCTTTTTCCACCTGCCTCACAACTGGGTCCAGATTCAGGATTTTTAGTGACTGTAAATTTGAAGTGAGGTGTAGTCCTAAAAAAAGGAAAAAGAATGAGAAGCCCATTTAAGACCCAGTTCCTAGACTTCCACCCTTGAAAAAGAGCTGGACAGTGCTAAGACTGTAGTCTTGTGGTGGGTCAATTTATAACCTGCCAACCTACCATAATCTGCTATTATGTTCAAAAACCATAGCCCCAGTTTGATAAATGCAGTAAGAAACTGTCCACAAACATTGACAATTTACATTCATAGTATCCTAATTTTATGCTCCTAACTCCAGGTGAGCTGTTACTCTTTCTGGCCAATGATTCAATGTATAGATTAAAGAGCATGATTAAAAGGGGGCAACCTTGGAGTGTCCCTCAAGTAAGTAAATAAGTATCAGGCACCCTTCTAGAGCTCAGGGAGCCTCAACAATCATCATTAAAAAAAATAAACTTCATTATACATTAAACCATGACTATATCTACAATGTAACAACACTGATTCACTAGGTCCCTTCAAATGCCTGATCAAATAGGTATGTTTCAATAATTTTTTAAATCCTACCACAGTCAGGCTATCTCATATCTGGCATGGTAGAGAATTCCACAGGGTAGGAATTTCTCAAGGCAGAAAGAAAAGCGGCGATAGCATCCCATTGCTTATAATTTTCACTGAAGGGTATAGCTATCATAGTTTATTTTTTTTGAAATTTCAATTTTTATTGTTATCTCTTACATCAACATAAGACAACCAAAAATCATAAATCATGAAATCATAACCAAAAGGAGTAAAACAGTTTTACATACAGTGGGAAAAATTAATCTATTACATTACTCCATATTGAGCCACTGACAAACTGATGAGGATTGAAAGGTTATAATTAAAAGATCACTAAAAGCATTATGACCAGCAGGTCTGATAAACCTGGCCCAAATGTTAGTAACTAAATGATGGCAGCCTACTTATGGCATTGAATGAATTAAAAGCAACAACTCAGCCAGTGCCTATCTCTAATTATGATATACCTTTAAAATATATTAACATAAGAATTAAGAATTAATACCCCCTTCCCTCCCCATGCAGCGTGGTCCATGGGCAAGGAGTACCAGGTGTGTTGGTCAGTTACTCAGTATATGAATATCTACAGCACTACCCACCCCAGACCTGTGTCAGCCTCCAAAAGAGATGTTACACCCCATCCCAATATTTTTTGCTAGATCCAGATAGTGGGTCCCATCACACCTCAGGTGGACTCACTTTCCGAAGGATGGGGAAGGGGAGCAGGTAGACCACCTTATTGATATAAAGCCTCTCTGGCTATTATCTCTAAAACCTGTACTCCCTCACTACCACTCAGAAATTCAAAAAATGGTAGTCAGTGGGCCTTGTGTAAATTTACCTTTAGCCTTAAGTTTGCGGTCATCCTTTCCATAGATTTAATTTGATGGCAGCTGGTCAATCACTGGTCCTCCCAGGGAGGCAGTCTGACAACCATAGTCATGTGATTGATTTCTGTGCTGCTACTATCAGAATAGGAAACAGATATTTAGCTTTTGGATCCCCCAACCATGGGGGATCTTCCCCAGTATTAGGCATCTTGGGCTAATGTTAATCTTCACTTGCAGAATAGTACTCATATGTTCTGTAACCTTGCCCCAGAAACCTCTGAGTTTGGGGCAACCCCAGAAAACATGTTCATGAGTCCCCACCTGCCTGCATCCCCTCCAATAATTCTCTGATGGATTTTTCCCATAGTGCTTCATCAGTACTGGGGTTCTGAAGTACCTTGTAAGAACTTGCCAGCGGAACTTCCTCCAGGAGAGCAAGGCTGTTTTCCTCTGCACCAACCTCCAAATCTTATCACACCTTAAGTGTCCTTCTTCCTCATTCATTTCCTTCTCCCAAAGCTTTTGGATTCTGGCCCTACTGTTAATTGTGACATCCCCACTAGCCAAATAGATTCTGGAGATTAGATGAGTTGTTTGCTTCATACCTGCTGGTAACTCCAGGAGGAGATCTATCAAGAGTTGTGCTTCATGTGGTTTTTTCATAGCCCTCCCTATTCTCTATTTGGAGGTAATGTCAAACTTGTAAATAGCCATAAAAATCCTTGGTTGGGACACCAAACTCCTGTTGGATTTGGGTAAAACTTTTTAATGTTTCTTCTGCATATAGCTGGGTGAAGTGGCTCAGTCCCAAGTCCTCCGAACGGGCAAACATCAGATTCTCCCTCCCAGGAAGAAAATCCACCAAATTCATTATTTTTCCATACCCCAAAAAAATGTGTTGAAGCTTCCTCTCCTTTATTAACTGCATCCGTGACTGTACTATGTTTTTGAGCCAGGGGGTTGGCAGGGCCTGTAATAACCTGGGGTCCCTTTTATTAAACAGTATGGATCAAAGAGTGCCTGGTCTCATAAGTCCAGTTTCATTCTTACCCAATTTTGTACCTCCTCTGAGGCATTGTAAGTGGCCAGGTGCTGCAAATGGGCTGCTCTGTAATAGCCTTCAATGATGGGACTCCCAACCCTCCCCTTCCCTTAGTCAACTTAAGCAGGGACCAACTTAATCTTGGCTTTTTCCCTGCCTAAATAAATATTTTTTGAAGTTTGTTTGTGTCTGATGAGAACGTCTTTGATGGCAGAGAGGTATTGAATTGAAGAGGAAGATTAATCTTGAGAGCACATTCATTCTCACTGATCCCACCCAGCCAGCCACAGCCAGCCACTGACAGCAGGAGAGCTGCCCATCTATGACAGTCCTTTCTTACTTCTTCTAATAATTTCAGGTGGTTAATTTGATAAAGTTTACCTAAATCTCTGGGGAAGTGAATCCCTAATTATCTAAAACTGGTATTGGACCATTTCAAATTAGTTAAGGTCTTCACATCCGAGGGAACCTCAGCGCCAGTGGGGACTATCTCAGATTTAGTTTCATTCATTTTGAAACCCAAGATATTCCCAAACTCCTCCAGCTTTGCCATTGCCCTAGGTAGAGAGGTTTCAGGATTTTGTATGTAGAGAAGGGTGTCATCTGCATAAAGTGAGATACAGTTATCGACTAAGCCCACTTTAATCCCTGTAATTGATGGATGAGACCAAAATGCCTCCCACTAAGGGTTC
This sequence comes from Neoceratodus forsteri, assembly GCA_016271365.2. Taxonomy (NCBI): domain Eukaryota; kingdom Metazoa; phylum Chordata; order Ceratodontiformes; family Ceratodontidae; genus Neoceratodus; species Neoceratodus forsteri. Next base: position 185,051,631 of record CM057455.1, read on the forward strand.
CATACTGAGGGCAAATAAGAGGGGTGATAGGGGGGCAACCCTGTCTGGTGCCTTTCCTAATTGAAAATGATTTTGAAATAGTCCCATTCAACCTCACTTGAGCAATGGGGTTGGTATATAAGGACAAGACCCAAGCTTGAAATTTCGGCCTGAAACTGAATGTTTGGAGTATTGCCCCCAAATAACACCACTCAAGGTGGTCGAATGCCTTTTCAGCATCTAATGTAACTACCATTGCCAGGTCACTCCTCAGTTTTTTCTGAGTTATAGCCATGATAGTTAATCTTCTGACATTATCATGAAGATGTCTCTGGGGCAGGAACCCCACCTGGTCTGAGTGTACCAGTTGAGTTACTACTCCCTGGAGTCTATTGGCTATCATCCTGGCAAAGATCATAATGTCCAGATTGAGGAGAGATACGGGACGGTAGCTACCACATAAGATGGCATCCTTATCTTGTTTTGGAATTACCGATAACAATGCCCAGGCCCAGGTGTCCGGAACTTCAGAAGGCTCATGTGATACATTGCACACCTATAAAAATAGGGGCACCAGATCTGCCTGAAACCTCTGATAATATTCTGCAACAAAACCATCCAGCCCTGGTGCTTTATTATGCTTGAGGGTTTTAATTACCAACACCAGCTCTCCCCTAGTAAACAGGCGGTCTAGCCCTTCCCCCAATTCCTGAGAAAGCCGTGGCAGCCTTAATTTGTCCAGGAAATTCTTGATTTTTCAGCTTGATCTGTCTGTGCCTCTGAGGTATAAAGATTCTCATAAAACTGCCTGAAACATTCTGCAATGCGACAAGGTTTTGTTTCTAATTTGTCCAGGCGTTTAACATTTTTCTCTCCCAAAATATACCTCTCAGCTGCCTGTTTCCTAAGCCTAAATGCCAATAGCCTGCCAGCTCTAGTACCCCTCCATAGTATTTTTGTGCTATGAACCTTAGTGAGTTTTCCATTTTGGTTGTGAGGTGTTCGTGCAATTGCTTGCTTACCAATTTAAGGTCATGCAGCAGATCATCTGGGCCTCCCCTCTTATGTAGGTCCTCTAGATCCTTGATTTTCTGTTCTAAACTGACCTGTTTCTGCTGCTGAGCCTTCTTTTTTTGTGCTGCATAGGAGATAGCCTCCCCCCCATCCACAGCTTTCAGACCATCCCACAGTAATTTCACCTTAGACACAGACCCTGTATTTTCTTTAATGTAATTGGCTATGACGTCTTTTATTTTTGAAATAAATGCTTCCTTTCTGAGGAGCCAGGCATTGAGGCGCTACAAAAAATAATTATATATTACATATTGTATATTATAAGGGAGAGGGACATGTGGGGAATGGTGCAATGCACTGGCTGTGGGGCAGCAGTTTTCCGGAAGACATTCTGGAAACTGCATTGCAATCCTGTTTGCAGACAACTGTCAGCTGTGAGGGAGGAGATTGCCCACCTCCAGGCTGAACTGACAAGGACTAAGGAGGCCTCCCCACCCAAAGAGCACCACTGCCACAACCACTGCCTCAGAGGTTGCCAAGTATGAAGTGCAGTTGGATCACAGTGGGTTCTGGGAGGGTGCGGGTGGTGGAACAGAGGCAAAGACCCATAGTTGAACCTCTACATAAATCATACACCTGTCTGGCAGAGCAAGGTTCCTCTATGATGGCACCCTCAGTGGAGACCAAGAAGAATGCTGAGGACATCCACAAGGGAGGCCCACAAAAGGGTGGCAAGGGACACCACAGGGGAAGGAAACAGCTTCTGACAGGGGACTCAGTTGTTAGGGGGGTAAAACTGGGGAAGGGAAAGCAGAGGGAAGTAAGGTGCCTGCCTGGTGCCATGGCTTGGAGGGACAAGAAGAGAATCCTCACGATTGCAGAATCAGCATTACAGGAAAGGGAACTAGATATCATTGTCCACCTTGGGACAAATGACCTAGCTAGGCATGGAATCAGTGCAGTGCAGGATGAATTTATGGAGTTGGGGAGGGGCCTCAGACAGGTAGCAAGCACAGTTACCTTCTCAGAGGTGCTGCCAGTCCATGGCAGGGGTGAGGCTAGGGTACTGCACACCATGCAGTTTAATGAATGGCTGCAAAACTGGTGTAGAGCACATGGCTTTGGCTTCTTTGGGGACTGGGGATACACCTGGAGAGATGAAGGTATGTACTGGCACTATGGTCTGCATCTGTCCACGAAGGGAACCAAGCTCCTAAGTGACAGGTTTAAATGCTTCCTTGGCAAGCTTTTAAACTAGCCAAGGGGGGAGGTGCTGATAAGAGGCAGGAAATGTCAAGCCTCCTCCTACAAAACATGGCAGGTAGTAAGGTAAACACTGAGGTACAGAGTTCAACAGAGGGCAGGACAGGAGTAAATGGAAAAATAGACAAGGGCAATAAGAGCAGGGATGGGGGAAAAAAGGATAAAGCCAACATTAAATGGAGGGCAATGAGTACCAATGCATGTAGTCTGGGAAACAAGCTTTCTGAGCTAGTAGCCCTGATGGAAGATGAAAAATTGGATATTGTGGCAGTCACAGAAACATGGTACACGGATAACCATGACTGGGATGTCAACATACCGGGGTACACAGTCTACAGAAGGGACAGGGAGAAAAAGAGGAGGTGGAGTAGCTCTATACATAAGGGAAGGGATCAAAGCTACAGAACTAAAAAGTAAAGGGAGGACAAAAGGCACTCTGGGTCACCTTGGAGATAGGGAATGGCATCACAATCCACACAGGGGTTTTATACAGACCCCCGTCTCAAGGGGAGGAAATAGACAAGAAAATGATAGAGGACAGTCTCAAAATGGCTGAAAAAGGGGAGTTATTGTTGATGAGGGACCTGAATATGCCAGATGTTAACTGGATGACATGTACTGCAGCCGCGTCCAAGAGCAGGGTCATTCTCAATGCCCTGCAGGGGGCAGGCCTTAGACAGCTAGTGTTGGAACCCACTTGGGAGGGAGCAATACTAGACCTGGTACTCTCAAATGGAGAGAGGATCACAAATTTAGAAGTCAGTAGACATCTGAGAACAACTGACCACTGGACAGTGTGCTTCACAATAAGTACAGCCATGGAGACAAGCCATACAAAAACAAGGATACTGGACTTTAGAAGGGCCGACTTTGGCAAAATGGGTGAATACCTGAGGAATGCACTAGCAAATGGCCAAAAAGGAGGGGTGGAAGAACAATGGAGAAAAATCAAAACTGCTATCATAAAGGCAACAAGCCTTTGTGTGGGACAAATAAAGAAAACAAAGCGGAGTAAAAAGCCACTATGGTTCTCAAAAGAGGTGGCAGGGAAGGTTAAGGAGAAAAAGGCTGCATTCAGAAAGTAGAAGGAATCACAGAAGGAGCACGACAGGGAACTGTATCAATTAAAGCAGAAAGAAGTGGGGAAGGCAGTCAGAATAGCAAAGGCCCAAACCAAGGAAAAAATAGCCAACTCAGTTAAGAAGGGGAATAAAACCTTTTATAGGTACATTAAGGAGCATAGAAGGTTAAGGAGGAATAGTGAAGATTAATAAAGGAGAAGGGAGGTGGGCAGAGGAGACAGTGAAAAGGCAGAGATACTGAATGAATACTTTGCAGTATTCACAAAAGAAGATGAGGAGGTTACCTAAACCAGACAATAGAAGCACTCTGGGTGGGGGTTGACACCAGTCCATTTACAGAAGAAAAGTCCTGAAAGAACTCCTAAAACTCAAGGTGGACAAAGCAATGGGGCCTGACAGGATTCACCCCAGAATCCTAAAAGAAGTAAGGGAGAACTTAGTGACACCACTGACCACACTTTTTAACAAATCATGGGAGGATGGGGTGGTACCTGAGGACTGGAGGAGGGCAGATGTGATTCCCCTTCACAAAAGTGGGAGCAAGGCAGAAGCAGGAAACTACAGACCTGTAAGTTTGACCTCGGTGGTAGGGAAAATTTTATTTATTTTATTTTTATTTTATTGAAATCTAGGATTACAGATACCTTTGAGCAGGAACTGCTCATTTACAAAGGTTCCACATCGAAGGAATGGGGGGTATACATACATACAAAGGTCAACATAATAATACATAGTTACACAATAAAAGAAGTAAGAGACTGAGGCTTAGGAAATTCCAGTAATTCAAAATGTGCCAAATGTTAGGTAGCATGACATATCAGCCAAGGGCAATCTTAGAAATAGGCACTGCAGGTGAGAGGGAAGGGGGTATGCAGGCAGGAAGGCCATTGTTGGAGGGTAGAGGGTGAGGGTAAGAGCTCTAAAGGGGAGAGAGGGGAAGGATAAAAGTCAGAAAATGCCTGGTGGGGGAGGAAAGGGAGAGGGGGCAAGGGAGTTGGCAGGTAGAAAGTGGCAAGGTGGGGAGATGTAGCTGTCAAGACTGAAGTGGAGGGCTGTGAGCAGAATGATGGAATCACTTCTGAAAGAAAGAATTGTTGAGTACCTAGAGGCCAGCAGGGCACAGGACCCAAAGCAGCATGGATTTACAGCAGGAGGTCATGTCAGATGAATCTAATTGATTTCTTTGATTGGGTGACCAAAGTAGTAGACCAGGGAGGGGCTATGGATATGGCCTACATAGACTTTAGAAAGGCATTTGACACAGTCCTGCACAAAAGACTAATAATCAAGTTAGCCAGCCTGGGAGTGGGTTCCAGGGTGGTAGCCTGGGTAGCAAACTGGCTGCACAACAGGACGCAGAAGGTAATAGTGAATGGAACACATTCCCAAGAAAGGGGGTTACTAGTGTAGTACCTCAGGGCTCAGTACTGGGTCCAGTCCTCTTTAACATCTTTATAGATGACATTGCAGAGGGTCTGGAAGGAAAGGTATGCCTCTTTGCAGATGAACAATGATCTGTAACAGAGTTGATATGCAAGGGGGGGTAGAAAGGATGAGAAGGGACTTGTCAAGGTTGGAGGAATGGTCAGACATATGGCAACTTAGATTCATTGCAAAGAAATGCAAAGTAATGCACCTGGGAAACAAAAACCCAGGAGAAGAGTACACAATAGCAGGGGAGGTACTAACAACAACAAAAATGGAAAGGGACTTGGGGGTAGTCATATCAAATCACTTAAAGGTGGGTAAGCAATGTGAGAAGTCAGTAAGGAGAGCTAGGGGGATACTGGGATGCATAGGAAGGGGCATCACAAGTAGAAAAAGGGAAGTGGTTATCCCTCTGTACAGACAGTTGGTGAGACTCCATCTGGAATACTGTGTGCAGTTTTGGAGACCCCATCTACGCAAGGACATAGACAAGATGGAAGCAGTCCAAAGGAGGGCAACTAAAATGGTGCAGGGTCTGTATCAGAACCCATATGAAGAGAGACTAAGAGAGCTTAATATGTATGCCCTTGATGAAAGGAGGGACGGGGGGGCATGAAAGAAACTTTCAAGTACCTCAAGGGAATCAACAAAGTCCAGGAGGGTAGCATCTTTCAGTTAAAACTTTATTCACAAAATTTTCCACAATACAGGAGGCAGTGATACAGACATTTACAACCTGTTTATATTACAATACCGACACTGCCCTCCAAACCCCCTACCCCCCCCCCGGTACAGCAGTTCCCTCGTATGTTGTAGTTAACAAGCCTTTCACCATAACCGTACATATGTTAAGATAACATATAGCCTACTGCACTTTAAACCTTAGCAGTCATGATTAAGGTGTGAAGGGAATCCCAGATATGCTTGTACCTTTGTAACCTGTTATGGAGGCTTGCTATAGCTTTCTCTGTACGAAGGTACACAAGAATTTCATGTATCCCTTCCTGGTATGATGGGCAAATCCCATCTTTCCAATGCCTAAGTATAATTTTTTTAACAGAGAGTGCAATCATAGATATGTGAAATCTCCATGCTTTGACCTTGATGGAAGACAAGTCTCCCAGGAGGCAAATATCCAGTGTGAAACAATCCTGTAATCCCAGTACGTGATCCAGATTAGCTTTAATTAAATCCCACAACGGAGTTATCCTGGGACACGACCAGAATATGTGAAAAAGCGTCCCAGCTTCCTGGGAACATCTAGTGCACTTATCTGTTTCGAGAAGGCCCCATTTCATCAACTTAACTGAAGTATAATACATGTTGTGCAAAATATGGAATTGCATAAAACGTAATCTGTCTTGGGACACATATTTATGACAAAACATCCAAAGAGCTGGCCAGTTGAAAGTAGATTGTGGAAAAAATGAGTTCCAAAACCTAGTAGGGCCATTGGAACTCCCAAACCGCCAGTGGTACAATACTTGATATATCTTAGAAATGACACCTGAGGATTCAAGAAGGGAGGAAAGCTCAGGTACCAATGCAAAAGCCATTGGGTGGGGAGGGATGTTACCAAAGACAGTAGTTAGCAGGTGCTTTAATTGAAAAACCTTGAATAACTGAGAATCTGGGATATTGAATTTTCGGATAATTTCGGTAACTGTGAGCCAAGCCCCCGTGTCATCCAGAAATGAGAATGCTATCCCTTCTCCTAACTGGGGCAACCATGTACAGGGAATCCTTTGCTTATTTATGGTAAAGGCCGGAGAATTCCAGATGGACTGAGACAGGTCTAACTTCGGATTATATCTCAGAAAAGAACAAAGCTGCGAATGCACTTTTAATGATGTCATGAGAGTGGGACATTTACTAGCATCCTGTAGAAGGGACAATTTAACATAGAGCACAGTCGAGGGGTCCATGTTCATAGCCTGGATAAAGTCTAGTTCAATGTTGAGCCAAGCTGGTCTCAAGTTCTCGGGACCCGGACTTACCCATTTCAGGTACTTAGCAAGATGGCTAGCCAGTGATAGCTTGCCAAATGAGGAATCCGAAGTCCCCCGTCATTTTTAGGGGTGACTAACTTATAGTAAGCCAATCGAGAATGTTTGTTAGACCAAATAAAATTGATGAAGATTTTGTGCATTTTCTGAAACCAGGATAGAGGAACAAATGAGTTAAGCTGTGACGAGGGTAAAAAAGGCGGGGAAATACATTCATCTTAATTATATTAATACGGCCCCATAATGAAATCGGAAGCTTAGCCCATCTCTCTAGGTCCTGCACAATCAACTGAGAAAGAGACTCTAAATTTTCTTTGAACCATATGGAAGTATTGTGTGTTAACTTAATACCTAAGTATTTAAGGACACAGGGTGACCAACACAATCCCAAGGGGACAATGTCAGTCTTAAAGATCTTGTGATTAAGGGGAAAAAAGGACGTCTTGTTTGCGTTCAATTTATAGTTCGAGAAAAGACTAAATGTGGCAATCTCTCCTAATATAGTTGGAATTTATGTTGCTGGATGGGCCAGATGAAGGAGAAGATCGTCAGCATATGCTGTAATCTTCACCACATTACTCCTGATCAGAATACCTTGTATTCCCATATTATTAAGAATATTATGAATAAGGGGCTCCAAATATAAATTAAATAATAAGGGGGAAAGGGGACAGCCCTGTCTCATGCCTGAATATAAAAAAAAGGGTTTAGAAAATGCACCATTACCTGAGATCCTAGCAGAAGGAGACCAATATAGCGCTCGGATCTAGTCTATGAACATGGAGGGAAACTCAAATGCTCTGAGAACTTGGAATAAAAAATTCCAGTTCACCCATTCAAATGCCTTCTCTGCATCCAGAGAGACCAACCCCACAGGAAAGGTGGCATCCCTGGACTCCGAGAAGATGTGCAAAAGGGTGCACAAATGGTCTGAGGATGAGCGCCCCCTCATGAACCTGACTTGAGACATGCTGTTCAGATCCGGGAGGACCAGAGTTAGCCTGTCAGCCAATATCTTCAAAAGTATTTTGATATCCTGATTCAACAGGGATATTGGCCTATAGCTCTGAACCAATTCAGGATCTTTGTCCGGCTTAGGTAAAAGGACTATCAGTGCTTCAAACAAATGGGCATCTGCAGCTGCCCCGAAGAGAATATGGAGGTACAGCCGGTGAAGCACCGGCAATAACTGTTCTCAAAAAGCTTTATAAAATAGAGAGGAAAACCCATCCAGTCCCGGAACTTTATCTGAGGGCAAGGCCTTTATAACTACGAAAATTTCATCCAGAGATAACGGAGAGGATAAAAAATTCCTCTGGGAGTCTGACAGGGAAGGAAGGTGAGAATCCCTAAGGTATGCCTCCAACTTCTCCAAAGGAGGAGGACTATCCATGTCCCTATATAGCTGCTCGTAATATGTAGTGAACTCCTGTACTATCTCTGAGGGGGATACCCTCAGGGACCAGTCCGCCTGTGCCCTGATTGGAGGGAGGAATCTTGAAAGACTCTTGCTGCTTTAAATGTAGAGCAAGCATGCGCCCTGCTTTTTCTCCTTGATCAGTGAAACTTGCTTTAGTATGGATAATGGCTAACTCTGCCTTTTCCCTTAACAATTCTAAATATCTATCTTTAGCTTCTAAAAGTTTCTGCCTATCTTCTTTAGAAGTGGTAGTGGATAGGTTAGATTCTAGTAACCGTATTTGAGACAGTAATGAAAATAGCTCCGCTTCCTGAGCCCTCTTTCTCTTTGTAGCTAGACAATTGAGAATTCCCCTCATGTAGGCCTTAAAAGCGCCCCATAAAATATCCGGTGCAGTACTTTCTATTGGGTTAGTAGGAAAAAAAACATCAATCTGGTCCTTCACCAGTCTACAATACCTATCGCCTTTTAGTAATTGTTCATTTAATTTCCATCGGGTCTGTTTCTTAGGAGAGTTATGAAAAGCCAGATTGCATATCACCAGAGAATGATCAGATAAGGGACCAGGCTGAATCGAGGCGGATAGCACCCCCGGCAAGAGCACCTGGGAAATTAATAAGCAGTCAATGCGAGACTGCGAGCCGTGCACTGGCAAACTGAAAGTATATTTCCTGGAGTTGGGGTGCAAAACTCGCTATACGTCACACAGTCTGCACTGATCTAACAAGTCCCTAAAGGCCCTTTGCCCAGGAGACAATCCTCTCGACCCATTGCCAGACCTGTCTATATTAATGTCAGAGACCAAATTAAAGTCTCCGCCCATAACAATGGGAATAGGAAGCATAGGAAGAATTGTGAAAATCAGCTTCATAAAAAAGTTGGGGTTATCCACGTTTGGCCCGTAGATGCTACCGAGCAATAGTGGCATGGCCCAAAGGGTGCCCTGAACCAGGACGTACCTGCCCTCTGGGTTTTTGGAAACCTGAGTGGGGATAAATGGGATGTCCCTATTAATGAGTAACATAACCCCACAACCGTTAGTGGCTCCTGAGGCATTATACACCTGTCCCACCTGTTGTCTCCTGAGTTGCAATGCCTCACTATCTAGCAAATGAGATTCTTGCAAAAATGTTATCTGGGCACACACCAAGCTTAGGTGTTTAAGCACCTGATATTGCTTAGGTTTTTTCCTTACCCCCTTCACATTCCATGTAGCCAGGTTAATATTGCTTGCCATCTAGGTTGGCAACAGAATGCCCAAAGTTGATATTTGGTGTTTACTACAACTATGATTCAGATACCCCTGTACCATTAATACTACTGTACCATTCTCCCAACCCAACCTACTCTATCCCAATCCCACCCCCCATGTAACACCCAACCATTGCTAAACATTAATAAACCCGTAAATCTACCATTAACCCCACCCTCCCAGTCCCCCCAACTGTCACCAACAACGTTCAACAACATGCCGCTTCTTTTCCCCTCCTCCCAGCCCCCAACATTACTCCCCCAAACCCAGAGAAATTCTATGAGCCTCCTATATGAAAAACAAGAAGGTAATAAATAACCTGAAAAGAAAACTGATTTCTATACGAAGTCGCCTGATAATCAGGTCCTGATAGCCAGTGGGAGTGACACAGTGTTAATAAGGCATCAGCTCAGGGAGTGTACTAAAATAGCCAAACGAGCACACACTGCCTACTGAGGAAAACGCAACTCCCTGGATATTATTAGTGCCAGGCCACACACGATGTAACAAGTCCACCATGGAGGCAGTGCCCGCAACCGGACTAAATTACCCAGAGAGAGCAGTTCTCACCAAGCCCCAGTCAGCTATGAAAAGACTATGCAAGAAAAAAAACCATCCCGGGTCATTAAGACCACTGTCCAATAATTCATGAGTCTAGAGCTCCCTCTGGTGGTACAAGAGAGAAAGTGCATCACAGCGCACCATTAAGAAAAAACTTCAACACACCCCCTAGACAATCATCTGTATAATTAACATTGATGCTCTGTGGGGTGCAAACCTGGGACCTTAACAGTAACAATCCCCCTTGCATACCTGCAGGAGGGCGCTAGGCAAATCTCTTACAAAATTGCTCTCCCCATAAACAGCAAATATACAAATTAACCAGTCTCTTAAACGAAACATCAGTCCCAGACATATTTAGGACATAAGCAAATCATAAAGAGTCTAGTTAGACTTAAAGGATTATGTCCCTTCAGTCCTCTGGTCGGGCTTACACAGATTCGGATGATTATTTGCTCTCATCCACAACGTATAATTCAAAGAGCAGCCACATCACTTCAGACCAGAACTCTCCCATTTAGAAAATGAGGGGCATCTCATGTATCCCTGAAAAGATCAGGCAGGGCCAACTTTAAGCCAGCAAGCACAGCAGCAGGATCATCATAAGTAGCCCAGGTACTGGCCACTTGCACCTGTAACCTGGCTGGGTACCCCATTTGAAACTTAAGCCCAGCAGCAATAATCTTGGAGACTACAGGATGAAATGCTGTGCATTTCAAATGGACAGAGCCTGGTAGGTCTTGCGCTATCCTGAGTTTGGCTTGTACCTTAGGGATCTGTGGGCTCTCTCAACTATATATTTAGCCCCAAAGGGAGAGAGCCCAGCGATCTTCTCCACTAGCTTTTGGACAAATGCTATGGCATTCTGGCCCTCTTCTCCCTCCGGCAGTCTCAGAATAACAATGTTGTTCCTACGACTACGACCTTCGAGGTCCTCTAATTTTGATTCAGAATGTCCAAGCTTCTGCCGCATAGTCGCCAGCCCGGATTCATACTTTTCTACTCACTTCTCCAAAGAAGAAATTTGGGCTGTGTTATCAGAAGTATTGACAGAGACCTCATCAAGCTTCCTGGATAGAGATTTGATCTCAGATGCTATTTCTTTAATTTCCTCGTGAAAAGGCTTAAACTCTTCTAGGAGTCTGCTCAGCGTAAGCGGTTCCAGATCCATGGCCTGATTCGCAACCTCTGGCCTTTCTACCCAACTCAAGGCCTGTGATCTCTTCAGGGTCTTCTCAGGGGTGACCGGTGGGGTGTGTTTTTGCGGCACCTTCTTCATATACACCTCCATTGTTTCTCCAATCCACCAAACTGAAGCACTCGATGATAGGAAGGCAGATTACCATAAAATTATAGGGTTTTAGGCAGGTTAAATGTTCCTAAATACACTTTTAATGAGTTGGGAGGTTGGAACTGTACAGAGGAGCTTCTACCCGGTACCTTGCATCACATGGTTCCCGGTAGCATCTTTCAGAAAAAGATATGTGTAAGAACAAGGGGGCACAATTTAAAGATAGAAGGGGGAGAGCTCAGGGGTAATGTGAGGACATTTTGTTTCACGGAGAGAGTGGTGGATGCATGGAACCGCCTTCCTGGGGAGGTTGTTGGGTCTAAAACAGTGGGGGAATTAAAACATGCATGGGACAGACATAAGACAATTGTAGTGGGGGGTTGCAGGAAGTAGGCTGTTGGTTAACTAGAATCTGCAGCTTATCCAATAGGAAGGGAAATGGGCAGACTGGGTGGGCCAAGTGGTCCTTATCTGGCATCAAAGTCTATGTTTCTATGTTACAGAGAGTGTTTCTTCAGAGGTCCTAAATTGATGGTCAGACTAACCTTTACATGATCAGACAAACAGGTGGGATAGATTTGCTGGTCTATAATCGTGCCTGCCCATGATTTTTGTGTATATGACCTGTCAATATGTGAATAGGTGTTTTGGTCATGGGAAAAAAAGGTGAAATCTCTGCTAGAGGGAAACTGGTCTCTCCACGTGTCTATCAGACCTGCTTCTGTTCATAGATTTTGTAGGATTTTCAGGCTCCTACCTCTATCATGTCCCACCACCTGAGATGTATCCAATACCGCATTCTCTACACAGTTCCAGTCACCTCTGAGAATGATCTGACCCTCAGGGAGTGAGGCCACCACCCCAAATACACACCGGAAAAATTATGGGTTGTTAGGCATGGGGGCATAAGTATTTACAATATGTATCACCCTGTCTGCCATTCTACCGGAAATACCCACCAGCCTGCACTCCTTATCTGCAAATGAATTGACCCTTGTAAAATTCAAACCTCTTCTGATTAGAATGGCTACACTAGCCCTTTTTGCCCTGGGGTGGGAGGAAGAAAGAACCTCCACCACCTATAGGCAGCACAATTTATCATGTTCTGCTGAGGTAAGGCAGGCTTCCTGCAGAATGCCTATATCACATCCAGCTCTGGCGATGTCCTTGAGGACGTTATACCATTTTACTGGCTAACCTAGTCCCTTAACATTAATAATAAATAATAATAATAAATTATAAAACTTTATTTTTATGGTGCCTTTCCAAAACCAAGGTACCACACAATTTTAAAAACATGTCAGATATCACACAACTTAAATTAAGTAAAACAGTACGCATTGAATTTAAAACAAATGCATCAGTCACCGAAAGCTTGGGTCCATAAATGGGTTTTTAAGGCTTTTTTTAAATCCCTACATGTTCACACATTCATGTAACTGGCGGGGTAAAGAAATCCAAAGAGATGGGGACACATTCATAAATGCCCAGGCCCCAGAAGATTTTAAACACACTCTTGGGATCTCTAGCAACCCCTCGCCAGATGAGCGAAGCAATCGTCCAGGGCAGTAGGTAACCAGAAGCTCTTTCAGGTAGTCAGGGTCCTGTCCATGTAGGGCTTTATAAGTCAGAAGACAGACTTTAAAGGTGATCCTCCATTGTACCGGCAACCAGTGCAGACCACACAGCGTAGAGGAAATATGGCAGGACCAAGAGGCTCCCATCAAAAACAGTGCTGCTGCGTTCTGCACTAGATGCAAATGGTGGATTTCCACCACAGAAAGCCCTAAGTAGAGGAAGTTGCAGTAATCCAAGCATGAGGACACAAAGGTGTGAACCAATGTAGGACGGTCACCGGACGGAACAAGGTGCTTAATCCCGGAGATATTCTTTAGGTGGTAAAAAGAGGTCTTGACGATGGCTGATGCCTGCTCATGCAGTGTCAGCCCTTTGTCAAAAATTAACCCCAGGCGGCCGGCCTGCCGGAGCAGCGGTAGGGTTACCGTCACAGCACCAGCGACCCGGTTCAGGAACAGACTCGGGCAGCTGGAGGGCTCAGGCCGGGGAGGAGGATTGAGCACCAGAGGCTGCTATCCTCCTCCAGGTGGGTGGGATGTGGTCCCACCGCGATACCGCCACCTGGGTGACCACGGGTTGGTGGTGCAGCGAGAGACCACATGTAGCAGGAGGGAGGACATCTGCCGGGCCAGATCATTGCGTTGGCCAGTGCGTCACTCCCCAAACTCTCTTGCCGTGTAGACATCCTATGGGATGGCGAAAAGGAAAATACCCTCTGGTGCTCCTGTGAGACGGAGCTTCAGGCCCCAATCCCAGGGCCCCTGCCGGCATGGGGGATGGATCCCCGGCAAAATCACAGTCATTCAGGGTGGTGGAAGGGGGAGCCCCACCTCGTACCCGCCTAGGGGTCAAACCAAGGCAGCATGGGGGGATGACTGCACCCGATGCCGACAGACGAGCAGGGACGTACAAGGCCATAGGAGACTCCTGAAGGTGAGGAAGTACTGGGGTGAGAAGGGGGCATAAAAAGAGAATATAAAAAAAAAAAATGACCCCCAGGTTTCCCACCCGTTCAGAGGCCAGGGGTGATAGACCTCCAAGAAAAAGCCCCAAGGGTGAAAATACCCCTGACCCCCCTATACCGTGTCTTGGGTCCACAACCAGCACTTCAGTCTTTCCCGAGTTCAACTTCAACCAGCTCAAATCCATCCACTCCTGGATTTCTGCGAGGCAGTTATTAAAGAGTGAGAGAGCTCCATCCTGATTGGGTGCAAAGGAAACACAGAGCTGGGTATCATCAGCATAGCAATGAAACCTCAGCCCATACCTTCTTACAATGTCTCCAAGGGGCAGCATGTACATTGGGAACAAAATGGGGGACAACACCGATCCCTGAGGAACCCCACATTACAGAGGGACTGGGTCCGAGGAATAAAGCCTGGACACTATTCTCTGAGTTCTTCCAGTGAGGTAAGATGTAAACCACCCAAGGACTGTACCCGACAGGCCACAGATGAACCTCAGATGACCGAGAAGTACCCCATGGTCCACACTGTCAAATGCTGAGGCGAGATCTAGAAGAACCAAGATAGAACAGTTCTTCTGATCTCTCGCCATCAGGAGATCATTGAGCACCCAAACCAGTGCTGTTTCAGTGCTATGCCTCTTTCAAAAACCAGACTGAAGAGGTTCATAGATGTCATGGATGGTTAAATGGTTCTCCACTGTATGGTTACTACCTTCTCAAAAACCTTCCCTTAAAAGGGATGGTTAGAGATTGGTCTGTATTTCGCATAGCAATTTGGATCCAAGGAAGCTTTCAGCAGGAGGGGTATTACCACTGCCTCCTTCAGGGAGCTAGGAAACTCAGCTGTTTCCAGGGAGCATCAAACTATCCACATGGGGACCTGACCAATGGTATCAATACAACCCAAAATAAGGGAGGTTGGTCCTGGAGCCAAACTACAGCACATAGAGTGCATACTCTGGACAATTCTCATGACATCCATGAACTCCGGGCAGTCGAAGGTACTCGAGGAAAGCTGAAGGACAGTGACCAAGTGCTGATCAGAAACAACGTCAACAGAGTGTGCCGGTTGAAGAGCTGCCTGATGTCAGCCACCGTAGTCACAAAGAATCGAGCAAGTTCATCACACTCTATTTGCAAAAATGCTTTCTGGACTTGCAGACAGGCTGGGTTGCACAGTCTGTCCACAGTTCAGAAAAGCTGACCTGATCGATTCTGAGCAGCCACAATCTCCCCGGACCGGAACTCTGCCTTTTTACGGGTGATTGTAGATTAATAGGCTTGATAATGCTCCACCAATCTAAGGTGGTTGGCAAGGAGTGCAGATCTCCGCTGTCAAAGTTGTAACCTTCAACCTAATCACCGCATCTCCCTCAAGGTCCCATCAAACCATGGAGACCAAGGGCGAAGGGAGAGAAGACAAACACAGACAGGAGCAACGACATCCAGGGCCACCAAAATGGCTATATAATAGGCCACCATGAGATCCTCTGGATTGCTCTTTGCCACCAAAATAATCGATAGGTTAAGTACCGCTGTTAGGCCTTCAGAGCTAACATCTCATAAAGGGTGATACTTGACCATCCCCACAGGGGTGGGCTTTAGAGGGGGGTGTTAACATTGAACCCCATGGTGTAATGATTGGGCCATCTGACTGGTTCCACCCCCAGATCTGAGGCTTTGATCCACAGGAGGAAGACTAAGTCAAGTGAGTGACCATGTTTATGGGTATAAGTGGTAACTATCTGCATATGGCCCAGAGATGTCATAAGCTGGAGGAAGTGTTGTCCAAATTGCGAGAGTTCTTCATCGACCCAGGCATTAAAGTCACCCAGGACCATCAACCTGGGAGACTCAAATGCCATGTCGATGATGAAGTCAGCAACTTCCTGAAGGAACCATTTCCTATCCCCAGGTGGACGGTAGATGAGAACGAGCCTACAACCTACGCCTGCTAACACAGTACACTCCTCAACAGGTACACTCGTGAGGCTCAATTCGGTCTTAAAACAGACTGCAACCCCTCCCGCCGTGATCCAATCTCGAGCGGTGAATCACTGAGTAACTGGCTGGAATTGCAGTCTCTAATATAGGGCCAGAGTTCTCATCCAGCCAGGTCTTGGTGATGCATGCCAGATCCACTGAATTTTCAAGATCTGAAATAATTGCAGTCTTGTTTTTAATGGATCTGGCATTGCATAGCACCGCTCTAGTTGGATGAACTCTCAGGGCTGCCCGGACCATGTGCCCACCAAAATTGGTGGTGCCCTTGGGTATGGAAACCAAACTAGATGGACCATGGTCAGGGTTCCATTTCAGCCCAGAGTGTCTTCTGGACCCTACCACCCCATTGCGATGGCCCCACCCATTCAACCCCCGCCATTTGCACCCCCCAATCCCCATCCTCCCCCAACGTGCAATATCCAATGCTTTACAGCGCTGGTAGATTGAAAAATGCAATGGGAGGGAGACAAAGGGGTGAAGACAGTGAAGGGTGGAGGATGAATAGTGCGCGACTGTGGGGGCAGGCCTCCAACAAATTTTGGTGACCAATTTGATTAAAACTAAAACCCAAAAACATAAAACTAAACTTAAAAATAGCCAAAACAAACTCCCATCCTCGTAAATTACAATGACTACACTAAACAGAGTATACAATCTCAGTTTGACTCCGAATCCCAGTCCAAAGCCAGGTCTTTCCAGAGTCCAGTCTCCAATAAAACACCCATTTCCAGAGAGACTTACATTAAGGTCCCAAGATCTCACAGTTCCACAACAAGGCAAATCATGAGTCTAATGACCAGAATAAGGACTTCAACTACATAACCCAATAATACACTCAAAACACCCACCCCATAAAATAAAACAAATCCTTAAATTGCACAGTAAAATATAAAATAAACAGTCTTAAATCCAGAAAAATGATGGAGGACCAGCTAAGAGATACTTAATGAATTAATAGAAATTATAACAGTAACTGAAGTCTGAAGAATAAGTCATCCATTAGCGAAAATCTTTAGCTCCCTCAAGGCCCTTTCACAGCCCAAGGGGCCAAATGAAGTCAGGGACTCTTACTCCCTGAACAGAAAAATATGTCCCAAATGTTTTTTCCAGCCTCCATACACTCTCACTGCAGAAGGAGGCTAAACCATGCACTCTCACTGCCTTCATGAATAATAATAGTAGCAGGTTAATGGTATTTTCTGCCCCCAAACACTCTCACTGCCAGAAGACTTGGTTTGCTGGCCAAGGCACTTAGCTTCACCTGAGCTCTTTCCTTCTAAGACTGCTTGAAAGGCAGAGTAGAGAAACTTACCAGAGCAAGGGAGAAGGATTAAGACTTAGTTTGGCTAAAGCAGATTTACTGTGTGGTGGTGTTTTTATTTTTTACTCACAGTGATTGCTACTGTTTGTTGCTAACATTTCATTGCTTTATTTTTTCTCTGATTCAAATTGTTGTTGCTGGTATACCTTCTTCTGCATTATTATAAGGTGTGCCTACAGGTGTGTGCTAACAGATTACTGCTGTAATCTTCTGATTCAAATTGTCTTTTGCAAGGTATATCTTCTGTTACTGCTTTATTTTTCCTGGAGCAAAGTGTTTCTACAGGGTATATCTTCTCTGAAATTATTACAGGTGGTGCTTTACAGGTTTTAGTTTTATCTAACATTAGGATAAGCTTTCAGGGTTACTGCATTTGTTGTTGACTGATTGTTTCTGCTCTTACCTCCTTGTTCTTTCGTCCGTGGTTCTTCTTTTTAGGCAGGGGAAGGGCCCAGCCACCCCCCATCCCCAACCACCCCACGCTACACTCCTTTTATAGGGTACCACAGTTGTGACACTTCCTGTGGCAGAGCAGGAAGGGCGGATCAGTGGAGCCTCCACAAGGTGATCTCATTTACAGGGCACTAGTAATTTAACTTGTTATAACAAGCAACAGCACAATTAAACCATTACTTGCATTTTTTTCCTTTTTTTTCCTTCTAATTACTCTGACTAGGTTACAAACCCAGCAACTTATTTGGAATGGATTTCATTAACTGCAGGTACTGTGGAACAATTTTCAGAAGGACAGTCTTACGGGATTTAGGACACTGTCCTACATGCTGGGCCTTTGGAGAACTTAGGTCTCAGCTCCGGGCAGCATGGGCAGAGATTGCACGCCTCAAATTTCATATTGAAGAGGAAATACATTATGAGAACCACCCGCCATTTCCCCAGCATCCAACAGAAAACCTCTCGACCGCAGAGGGTAGTTGGTCCAGGAGGTTGGCAGGTGGTTAGGAGGAGCAAATCAGGTGCCCCATCACTCTCTGCTCTCCAAAACATTACCTCCAAAACCATATAAACACTACAAACAGGTATCTGCCTCTATCTCTGAAATCAAATAAAGAGGCAGAAGACACTGCAGAGCAGGACACTGCGGCACAGGAGCTAGCACAACAATACTCACCCAAATCAGGAACCAAAACTAAACAAGCACAAAGGAAATCAAAAACTTCTGATCATAGGAGACTCCATGATTCAGGGGTTGATACCCATCTCCAGCCAGGGGTGATGGTCAGATGTCTCAGGTACATCAGCATGGAGACACTGACCGCATTGCTAAAGAGTGTTAACAAAGCAGGAGAAAACATTGATGTCCTAGTACACATAAGGACTAATAGATCTCGCCAGCCGGTCAGTTGTGGAGACCAAGGAACACCTGACTAGGCTGGGTGACAAACTATCATCTATTTCATCCGGCATCTCCTTCTCTGAGATCCTGCCAGTCTGGGAGAAGGGAGCAGATGGACGGAAGGTCAGAGGAGGGGAGATAGGGGAGCTAAACACGTGGCTCAAGGGCTGGTGCCAGGAAAAAGGACACAGATTTGTAGGGAACTGGCAACAGTTCTGGGAGCGAAAGTTCTTTAAATTTGATGGACTGCATCTGACTAAAGAGGAGTCAGTGCATTGGGGCAGAAGTTTGACGTCTTTGCAGAATATTTAACTAGCAAATGGGGAGAGGGTGCAGCACCCCATCGTCGAATGGGAAGAACACCCTCCCCTCAGCTAATGGTCAAACAGGAATTCAGCGTGTTTGCCATTCATTTGCATCACCAGGTAAGAAAAAGGTTTGTCTCCCATACGATGCACAGGGTAATGCCAAACTTCACCCAACAACTAACACCAAAATCTGGCCAATGGAAAATCATGTACAAAATGCTCACAGCCTGGGAAATAAGATCCCAGACCTGCAGGCAATAATGTCAGAGGCTAAACTGGACATAGTAGCAATTAGTGAGACGTGGTTTACCAGTAACCACACTTGGGAGACTTCAGTACCTGGCTATGTATTATTCAGAAGAGACCGAGGTGCAAAAAGGGGGGGAGGAGTGGCCCTGTATGTTAATGAAAATATCAAAGCCACAGAAATTCAGAATACACATAAGGAGCCAGAAGAACTGTGGGTCACCCTGGAAACAGGAAATGGGACAGCCATAAGAACTGGGGTTGTCTACAAGCCCCCAGACCAGAGGGAGGACATAGACACATTACTGTTAGAAGATATACAAAACATGACAGCTAAAGGGGAGGTTCTGATAATGGGAGACTTCAACATGCCAGATACAGATTGGTCAATACCAGCAGGAACATCTGCCAGAACTAGACACATAGTGGATTCCTGCAGGGGAGGGCCTCAAACAACTGGTACAGCAACCCACAAGAGACAGGGCTACCCTAGATCTAGCACTGACTAACAAAGAAGGATCACAGATCTCCAGGTAGAAGGTCACCTGGGGCCAGTGACCATCACATGGTATGGTTCAATTTGGCTACTACATCTAAATCATCCCATTCCAAGGCAAAAATATGGGACTTCAGAGGAACTGACTTTGATAAGATGGCCAACAGAGTTAAGCTAGCCCTGGCAAAAAGAAACACAGGTGAGGGGGTACAGGCAAAGTGGGCAAGCATTAAGGATGCAATACTTGCAGCAACATCCCATTGTGTTAGACAGAAAAGGAAGTGCAAAAGAAGAAGGAAACCACTTTGGTTCTCAAATACAGTAGCAGAAAAGGTCAGAGCCAAAAGGCTGGCCTTCAGGAAATATAAGGGAACACAGCCGGATGAAGATAGGGAGGCATACCAAACTGCCCTAAGGGAAGCAGGTAAGGCAGTAAGGCAGGCAAAGTCCCAAACTGAGGAAACACTAGCACGAACAGTAAAAGAAGGTGACAAGACTTTCTATAGATACATTAGTGAAAGGAGAAAGTCCAGAGGGGGTATTGTTAAGCTTAATGAAGAAAAGGGAGCATGTGAGGAGGAGGACCCTGTAAAGGCATCTATCCTAAATAGATACTTTTGCTCAGTATTTACTAAAGAGAAGGTAGGGCAGGGCCCACAGCTTAGCATCATGGACACAGGGGGGAGGGAGGTGAGCACTACTCCCTTCACAAAAGAAAGGGTCCTACAAGAGCTTGCTAAGCTCAGGGTGGATAAGGCAATGGGACCTGATGGCATACATCCCAGGGTACTTAAGGAGCTAAAGGAGGAACTAGCAGAGCCATTAGCAGAATTGTTTAGTGAGTCTCTGAGCACAGGAGAGGTCCCAGAAGACTGGAGAAGGGTTCATGTGATCCTGCTCCACAAGAGTGGTAGCAGGGAGGAGGCGGGGAACTACAGACCAGTCAGTCTTACCTCAGTAGTGGGCAAGATTATGGAGGCACTCCTTAAGGAAAGGATAGTGCAACACCTGGAATCCATAGGGGCACAGGATCCAAGACAGCATGGGTTTACAAAAGGAAGGTCCTGTCAAACTAATCTCATAGATTTCTTTGACTGGGTAACCAGAGTGGTTGACCAAAGGGGAGCAGTTGATGTCGCCTACCTTGACTTCAGCAAAGCTTTTGACACTGTTCCACATAGAAGATTGATAAATAAGCTAGGTAGGCTCGGGGTGGGTCAGAAGTTGGTCAACTGGGTGGCAAACTGGTTGACTGGCAGAAAACAGAGAGTGGTGGTAAATGGTATACAGTCAGAAGAGATGCAAGTCACAAGTGGGGTACCTCAGGGATCAGTCCTGGGGCAGTCCTGTTCAACATCTTCATTAGTGACCTCGCAGATGGACTAGAGGGTAAGGCTTGTCTGTTTGCAGATGTCACCAAGATCTGCAACAGAGTAGATGATCCAGATGGGGTGGGCAGAATGAGAAGAGATCTGGATAAACTAGCAGAATGGTCAGAAGAGTGGCAACTGGGATTTAATGCAAAGAAGTGCAAAATCATGCACATAGGGAAGAGAAACCTGAAGCCACTTATAGGCTGGGAAGGAGTTGCTAGCAGTCACAAGGAAGAAAGAGACTTGGGCATCATCATCACTGATGACCTAAAATCATCAAGCAGACCTCTAAAGCAGTAGGTGAGCTAGGGGGTGTTAGGGTATATTAGTAGGGGTATCACAAGTCGTAAGAGGAGGTAATAATCCTCTGTACAAGACATTGGTTAGGCCCCATCTGGAGTACTGCAGTAGTATTGAGGCCACACCTTCACAAGGACATTAACCAGATTGAGGCAGTCCAGAGAAGGGCAACCAAAATGGTGCAGGGACTGCATCAGAAGACATATGAGGACAGATTAACGGAGCTCAATATGATACCCTTGAGCAAAGGAGGGAGAGAGGTGATATGATCGAGGCATTCAAACACCTGAAGGGCATAAACAAGGTGAAAGAGTCTAAGATGTTTAAATATAAGAAAAATAGCAGGACAAGAGGACACAGCATGAGATTAGAGGAGGCCGATTAAGGGGAATGAGGAAATTCTTTTCACAGAAAGGGTGGTAGATGCATGGAATGGCTTACCACAAGAAGTGGTGGCTATGAATACAGTGCAGGGCTTCAAACAGGCATGGGATTGGCATAAAGGAGCAATACAAATGACTATGAATAGATAGGTCACTGACAGAGCAAAGGCCAATGGCACATTTATAAGGTAGAAAAAGAAATGGGCAGACTGGATGGGCCTCGTGTCCTTATTCGTCAACTTCTATATTTCTATGTTTCTATGAGGCAGAACAAGTTGCAGGGCACTCTCACTGCTCTCCCAAACCAATAGTACAAATGGAAAGAGTAGGGTTAAGAGGTATTTCTGTGAGGGTGAAACAGCTGCAAAATTAAGATTGGAAATCCTCTTCTCGAAAGTCTGAAGCGTGCAGGAGCAGGGCCCCAAAGAAATCCCAAACAGGGACCAGGAACTGCCATCGCCCATGGCCAGCACTACAGATCTCCCCCGGGGCACACCCACCGGTATGCCCCTTAGAGAACTCAAGGGTACCAACTCAGTCCCCTGGCAACTCAGCTAGATCAGGGCCCAGTCCTCCATGCAGCCGTGTATCCCAGCAGCCAGACCCCTGTAGGGTCGGGACCACCAGCTCACTGTACCACACCACACCACTCCTTCCAGTCTTCATCTTCATAAGTCACTTCAAAAAATCTTCCACTAGCAGACTTAAAATCCAACAATCTTCCTTCCTATGGATAGCATCCAAATAGATCCCAGGCAAGTCACCTCCTCACGAAACCCAACTCCAGTGTCTCAGCCAAATCACCTCCAAAAGCACAATACCAAGTCCAATCAGTTGAATAAAATCCAAAACAGCAGACCCAGCTCTAAGATGAATGTTTAAGGGGTAGCAGGCCAACGACAAAATGGCTCCAGTGCACACTACGAAGATTTTCCGGTCACCCTGATGTCACTCCAAACGCACTTTTGCCGACCGGCTTTAGCTCAAAAGCTTAAAAACTTAACTGGGGGCAGGGAGAAAACAAGATACATAGGAAAAACAAAAATAATGAAACAGACTAGCTGCTCAAGCAGCCGACAGCACTCCCAGTCCATTGGCCATCTTATTGAACCACATCAACAACCACAGAGAAATGACTTTCAGTGACCCCATACTTTGGCCAGCAGGATTATAACCCAGTCTTCTGCAGGCTTGCTAAGGCTCCTATGATCTAATCTGCCCTTCTCCAGCACAACAACATTTTCAATCACATGAGGGTAGGTACCCTGTCTCATCTCTCTTAAACCCCTTGTCCCAGGCTGCAGTTTTGACCCACTCCCCATTAAACATTGCAAGATTCCCCATTCCCCCTCCTCCCCAACCCCATTCTCTATAAACTCTGTAAACATGAACACCCCTCGCCTGTTAACGTACCCCCCCAAACAAGAAACTATATACAAACGGGCCTTGCTAGGCCATGTGCAGAAGGAAGCTCCTCCTGCCTTGGAACATGGGCTGTAGTGAGTAACCCTCCCTCCCGGAGCCTCCTTTTGGAGGTGAGCCAGAAGAGTGGTCTCCAAGGGTGACAAATTCAGAGGACGGATGTGGGCTCCCCCGCCGCAGGCAGCAAGAAAAGAAAACCGGCTGTCCGTTGATGGGTGTCCCTCACTCTGATGAGGTCTCCAGTGGCTGTTGGTTAATTTTTAAAACTTAAAGGTGGGGGGGGGACAAGTGAGCCAGAACCCCTGCCCTAATTCTCCTACCTTAAGCCAGAGATCATTTAGCATTTTACCATCTATCCTTCCTAAAAAATATTTTTTACTTTTTTTTAAATTTACCTAGTTTCCCTACAGTTTATTATTGGAATTGAGGGGCAAACAACTGAGAGGGGAGTGCTCTTCCCCTCTCTTATTTCCCTAAGCTGGACTCGCAATGTCATTTCACTGATATCTTGTACCTCAGTATAGATTAGGTTGAGAGGAAAAAAAACTGCTGTCGTACACATTGCCTCACTCCCCGATCCCCACATTACATGCTTCTCATGGTCTTTCCAAGAGAGTACTGAGATAACGCCCGAGGGATTAAAAACATAAATAACCCTGATCCTCATAACATATTGCAGGTGTGCACTTAGTCCAAGTCCATGTTCTTATTAGACCGATTTGGAGTGCAGGGTAATTGAATTGAAAAAGAAATAATTAAGGCTCTAGACGCTGCTATCATCCTTTTCGTCCTATGACCAGCACGAACCAGGTTCTGAGTCCGGCTCATTTTCTTAGGTTGCATTAAGGGCCTTGTTCCCAGACTGATGCAGTGAGTGCTTTGTTCATCATCCTGGGGCCCCCCAACCCCACAGACAAAATTTAAAATCACCCTCACCTCCCACAAGTTCACCTTCCTTCTCCCTTCTTAAACCCGTGTCCAGTCTCCGATCCCAGTTGTCTATGGAACATTTCGGCCAGAAGCTTAGAAGCACACAAATCTAGCACACTGTTTCTTGCATGTGGATTAATGTTCTAGTCGACAGCTCAGCCAATTAACAAGAAAATTGGAGCAATTGGAAATAGCTCACATTGTACCTGGTTCAAATGGGACAGTCTGGTCTTCCACTTCAAAGAGAGTAAACTCAGGTCATTGTTTTTTTCTGCACCACTTTGCTCAAATGGGAAGAAGAAGAAGAAGAATCCGCATTTATATAGCACTTTTCATACATCCCAAAGTGCTTTACAAGCAATGCTAGACTGGTAGTGAAGTGACTGAATGTGTGGTGGCAGTCATATCGCACATCATCACCCACACACAGCCTGGATAATTGCATGAACCAGTTTATGGGAAGGGGAATGTTGGCTAGCACACCGGGAATGTTCTCTACTCTTTGCAAAAAGTGCCCTGGGTTCTTTTACTTCCACCTGGACACCCACCAGGACAACACCAGGATGGGCAGAAAGGAACTGGGTTTAACGTCTCACCTGAAGGATGGCACACCCCAGCAGTACAGCACCCCCCAATACTGAACTCAGATGCCAGCGATTTTTGGGTGCAAGTCCAATTCTGGTGTGGGACGAAAACCCATGACCTTCTGGTCCAGAGGCAGATGTGCTACCAACTGAGCCACACTGGCACCTAGCACAACTGATCATCTGATCCTGAGCTTCTGGCACCTTGACCTCTTGTGGATCCTCTCCCCGTCATCTCCCACTGTAGCTGGAGCAAAATCTGCTCTGATAGCTCCTGTTGGAGGTCTGGCAATATGATACCTGTTTTTTGAAATGGTTTGCTTGCTTCTGTTTGTGAGTCCTAAAGCTTGCTACCACTTTCCCAGTGGATCAGCAACTTTACAGGATACCTGAGCTGGGCCTTGATCTGCTTTTCTTGAAGTTGTTTAATTACTGCCAACACCTTTTTCTGCTTTTGCATTGTCGCAGGCGGAAAGTCATGATCCATGTACACTCACTTCCCATTCAAATTAAGGTCTTTCTTGGCCCAGGCCTTCCTCAAAATCATGTCCATGACTAGATACCAATTAAATTTAGCTAAAATGGACCTCACAGGGCCGTCCTTCTGTGGGTTAGGCCCCAAGACCCGATGCACCCTTTCCAGCTCGAGTGGTTCAGAGCTCGGGATGTCCAGTTTCTGTTGCAGCTAAGTTTTTATGAATATAGGTAGATCGTCCTTCTCCGCTCCCTCTGGGAAACCAAAAATACAGATTGTTTTTCTTCTTCCTCTGGTTTCTGCATCCTCATCCCTTATTGTCAATTCCCTCTCTCTCTCGGCTAAAGATAACACAGCTCATCTCAGCCACAAGGAATCTTCACTGAGCACATCAAGGCCTCTCTCCAGATAGGCAGTCCTCTGCTCAAGATGCTTTAAATCTTATTTGATATTCTTGACATTGGAATTGATCATCTGTATCATTTTTAGAATAAGTGCTGTAGCCTACTATCAAATGAGCTGTTTCATGATGGATTTTCCGCTTCTTCTGATTAGAAGATTAATATACAAGTTGGCCAGCCTGGGAGTGGGTCCCAAGATGGTAGACTGGGTAAAATATTGGCTAGAAAACAGGACACAGAGGGTAATAGTAAACAGAGTCCACTCTGAAGAAAGGGGGGCTACTAGTGGGGTACCACAGAGCTCAGTACTAGGACCAGTCCTCTTTAATGTCTTTATAAGTGACATTGCAGAGGGACTGGAAGGAAAAGTATGTCTCTTTGCAGACGACACAATGATCTGCAACAGAGTTGATACACAAGGTCGGGTGGAAAGGATGAGAAAGGACTTGGCAAGTTTGGAGGAATGGTCAAATGTATGGCAGCTTAGATTCAATGCTAAGAAGTGCAAAGTAATGCACCTGGGAAACAAAAACCCAGGGGAAGAGTACACAATAGGGGTGAGATACTAACAACAACAAAAATGGAAAGGGTCCTGGGGGTAGTCATATCAGATGACCTAAAGGTGAGCAAGAAATGTGAGAGGGCAGTAAGTAGGGCTGGTGGGATACTGGGATGCATAGGGAGAGGCATCACCAGCAGAAAATAGGAAAATGGTATCCCTCTGTACAGACAGCTAGTGAGACCCCATCTGGAGTACTGCATGCAGTTCTGGAGACCCAATCTTCCCAAAGACATAGACAGAATGGAGACAGTCCAAAGGAGAGCAACTAAAATAGTTCAGGGTCTGCACCAGAAGACATATCAAGAGAGACTTAAGGATCTTAATATGCATAGCCTAGAAGAGAGGAGGGAGAGGGGACATGATTCAAACTTTCAAATACCTCAAGGGAATCAACAAAGTCCAAGAGGGTAGCATCTTTCAGAAAAAGAGATGTGCAAGAAAAAAGGGATACAATTTGAAGCTAGAGGGGGGATGGCTCAGAGGTAATGTAAGGAAATATTTTTTCACATAGAGGGTTGTGGATGTAGGAAACAGCCTTCCTGAGGAGGATGTGGAGTCAAAAACAGTGGTTGAATTCAAGCATGCATGGGATAGTCATAATGCAATTCTAGGGGATGGGAGTAGAAAGAAGTAGGCTGCTGGTTAACTAGGATCTGCAACTTATCCATTAGGTAGGGAAATGGGTAGACTGGGTGGGCCAAGTGGTCCTTATCTGCCGTCAAATTCTATGTTTCTATGTAGCCATCAAAACCTCATTCATGGTGTACAACACATAAAAAGGACCAGGAAGAAAAACATCAGACAAAAACAAAGCCAACAATAAAACAAAGAAAATAACTCATATAGGGTATCTAGTTTAGTTTAAAGTTTAATTATCAACTTTGTTGTTGCTAACAATCAAAGTTTTTACAAGTAAAAAAGTAAACAAACAGAAAAAATGGACAGTACACATACAAAATCACAACATTAACACTCAGTCCAATGCAGCTGCCTCAAAGGATGCAGAGAACAAGGAGTACTTGGATGACAGTGGGCTCAGGGAGGGTTAGACCAGTCAGGCAGAGGCACATCCCAGATCCTATTCCACTCAAGAACTCATATGCCACACTGCCAAACAGGGACAACCAAATAGAGGTACCCAGAGAAATGGAAGGAAAGGATGTGGAGGTTAGCCAAGTGCAAAAGATGGAGATTAGCGCCCAGGAGGTGGATAGGCAGCAGAATGAGGCAAAATTCAGCAGAAAGGCAGACAGCAAGGTGAACCAGGGATAAGGACAACCAAGGAAGGGCTGGAGTAGAACAGCAGAAACAGTCTAGGGAGGTCAAATCATGGAAAGTCATGTGTGCAAATGCCAGGAGCCTTAGCAACAAGATGGAAGATCTGGAGGCTGTCATGGTGCAGTCAGACCTGGACATTGTGGCCATCACTGAAACCTGGTGTAATGATAACCACGACTGGGAGTTGGCCATACCTGGCTACAACATATTCAGAAGAGACAGGGCAGGCAGGAAGGAGGAGGAGTGGCACTGTATGTGAAAAATGACATAAGGGCCACAGAGATCCAGGAGGAACAAAATGGGGGAGAGATACTGTGGGTTAAGCTGGAAAGGAAAATGGGTCCAGCCATCCGCACAGGTGTGGTCTATAGACCACCAGCCCAGGAGGAAGAAACAGATAGGGAGCTGATGCTAGCCATCCAAAGGATGGCAGACAAGGTGAGGTAGTACTGGTTGGAGACTTCAATATTCCAGACATGGACTGGAGCATCCCAGCAGCAGCATCAACTAGGAGCAGATTTATCCTGGACTCCTTCAGGTGCCTTCCTCAAGCAACTGGTCATGGAACCAACTCGGCAGAAGGCAATACTGGACCTTGTGCTCTGAAACAGGGACAGTGTGATGGGGGGTAACAGTGGGGTAGCACCTGGGAAACAGTGACCACCAGTCACTGTGGTTTGAAATCACAGAAAGAGCAGCACCAAACCACACAAAAACACATATCCTGGATTTTAGGGGGGCAAACTTTGGGAAAATGGGGAGATACTTGAAAGAGGCATTAAGGGGAATGGGGCAGGAATCATGGGTTGAGGAACAGAGGAAGTATTTAAAATGGGGATTACAAGAGCAACAGAATTATTTATTAAGCAGGTTAGCAAGAGGAAAAGGAAGAGGAGACCATTATGGTTTTCCAAAGAGGTAGCAAAGAAAGTGAAAGCCAAAAAGATTGCATTCAGGCAATACAAAAAGACACAGGCAGAAGGGATAGGGAGAGTACCAGGAGAAGCAAGGGAGGCAGGAGGTCAGTCAGGAAGCCAAAGCTCAGACAGAAGAACACATTGCAAAATCAGTGGGTAGAGAGGACAAAACCTTTACAGGTACATAGTGAAAAAAGAAAGGCAAAGGAGGGATAGTGAGACTGAAGGGGAGGATGGGGGCTGTGTGGAGGATGACAACAGTAAAGCTGACATATTGAACAGGATATTTCTGTCAGTCTTTACTGAGGAAGAGGAGGGTAATGGGTCTGAATGGGTACTAGGGTGAGAATGTTGCAGAAATGGACACAGTCCCTTTACACAGAAAGGGTCCTGAAGGAACTGGAAGTAATAAAGAGTTGATAAAGCAATGGGGCCAGATGTGGTGCACCCCAGGGTCCTTAAAGAACTGGAGAGGTGGTGGCTGAACCTCTGCTATCCTGTTTAGCCCGATCACTAGGAAACAGGGAGGTACCTAAAGACTGGAGGATAGCAGATGTAGTCCTCTTTATACAAAAGTGGGAACAAAGAGGAAGGGGAACTACAGACAGTCAGCCTCACCCTCGGTAGTGGGGAAGATCATGGAAGCACTACTGAAGGAGAGATTGGTGGAACATCTGGGTTGTCAATGGACTACAGGACCCAAGAGCATGGTTTCACTTGGGGAAGGCCATGTCAGACCAACCTCATTGAATTTTTGACTGGGTGACTAGGGAGGTGGATCAGGGAGGTCAGTGGACATGGCCTATCTGGACTAGCAAGGCCTTTGACACTGTGCCACATAGAAGACTATTGCACAAACTGGGGAATATGGTTGTGGGCAGGACAGTAGTGGGGTGGGTAGGTAACTGGCTGGGCAGCAGGACCAGAGGGTGGTGGTAAATGGCTGTCACTCCACAGAGGGAAGAGTGACCAGTGGGGTCACCACAGGGATCAGTGCTGGGACGGTACTATTCAATATCTTCATCAGTGACATTAGCTTGGACCTAGAGGCAGAATTTCACTGTTCGCTGATGACACAAAGCTCTGTAACAGAGTAGACACACCAGAGGGTGTAGACAGAATGAAGAAGGAACTGCAGAAACTTGAAGAATGGTCAGGGGTTTGGCAGTTGAAATTCAATGCAAGGAAGTGCAAGATAATGCATATGGGGCACAAAACCCTGGCACAATATATCAGCTGGGGGTGAGGATATAGCATGCACCAAGCAGGAAAGAGATCTTGGAGTTATCATCTCTGATGACCTCAAGGCAGGGAAACAGTGTGACAAGGCAGCAGGTAAAGCAAATAGGATGCTGGGATGCATAGGCAGGGGGCATCACCAGCAGGAAAAGGGAGGTCATAATTCCACTATACAAGACACCAGTGAGGCTGCACCTGGAGTACACTATAGTTCTGGAGACCTTACCTACGTAAGGACATAGACAGGCAGAGAAGGTTCAGAGAGGGCAACAAAGATGGTGCATGGATTGCATCACAAGTCCTATGAGGACAGGTTGAAGGCACTGAACATGTACTCCTGGAGGAGAGGAGGGAGAGGGGATATGATAGAGACATACAGTATCTTACAGGGAGGAACAGGGTGCAGGAATGCACTATTTTTAAGTGAAAAGATGTTCCAGGACTAGAGGGCATGGGATGAAGTTGGAAGGAGACGATTCAGAGAAAATGTGAGGAAGAATTTCTTCACAGAGCGGGTGGTGGACTAGAGTGGAACACCCTGCCAGAGGAAGTGGTGGGGGCTGAAACAATCAACGGATTTAAGAATGCATGGGATAGACATAAAGGAATTCTGGAGTTCAGGGGTAAGGGGCAACAGACTTCCTGAAAAACATAAACTGAACTTACAAACTTAAATGGGCAGACTGGGTGGGCCATAGGCCCTTATCTGTCGACACTGTCTATGTATCTATGTATCTATGTATTATATCAAGCATAACTTAAAATATAGCATATAAATATCCATTTTCATTTTCAATTTTTAAAATGCTTTATCAGACACATTTTTTCCTATGGCTAAAAACAAGCATATAATGAAAGTAAAATTTCCTTAGAGTGCAATATCCCCATTTCAGATGGGGATTAAACATAATCACCTGTAGCTCTAGCATATTTATTCTTTAGCTTAACTACAGATGCAAACAATTTAGATATCATCAGAGCATCAACATCACTTCTAGGGTGCAAAGGTATAAATACAGGATCATATTCAATTTTTTCATAATATCTCAAAACATTTTCAAGCAAACTGTTTCTAGGACCAGACTAAAGAAGACAAAACCTAATTATATGACTTAAATATTCATTCTGGGTTAATGAACATCTACATTGAATGGATGTATTATCAGGGCACTTATTAGTAGGGGATAGGATATCTAAAAAAACAATAACATGTTTGCATAACACAAATAATATAAAATAATAATAAATGAAAAAGGGAAGAGAAAAAAATACAATTAAAATAAAATCACTGCAAAATTTATCAAGCAGTCTATATCTAACAAAAAACCAATGAAGATAAGGTTGCTTTCACTACATGCCTGCCCGACCATATCATACCAGATCTCAATTGTACTAATTAATCATCCCATCCCAAAACCCCAAGCTTTATGAACCCTGTTTTTCACCCAAGTCACAATACTCTAAAATAAAACCTAGTTTGCACATATAACCTGTAGTATGTTTTGTAACCCGTGTCACTTTACTTGAGCAATTTGTACAGGAAACATTTTCATGTCAGTATTACACACTTCCAAACAAGCTGTTTCCACCAGCTTCCCAATAGCTGGATATGTCATTCTTTGCTGCTGGATGACATATCTGCTATGGGCTTGCAAAAGACAACATTTTAAACAAGCAAAAAAAAAGAACTCCCAATGTACCCGAATCAAAGGCTAAAAGTCTACCAGTAAATTGACCCAACACCAATTGTTCATGGGTTAGGCTAGCCAACCAAGGTAGTTTCCATCTCAGTAATAAAAATGTCCACAGATGTTTAGAGTATTCACATTTTAAAAGAAAATGCTGCATCATTTCTTCAGGTGCAGCACATTCTAAATAGAGACAATCTCTTTCTCCCATAGCTTTATGCTTTAGATTTCCCCTAACATTAAACCTCCCATAGGTACATGGTCAAAGATTATCCCACATTCTAACAGGTATTCAAGAATTAGTAAGTTGTGCTAAGGCCAAGGGAACTCGTGCCGGTATACAAAATTTAAACTCTGGTGTTTGCGGACCAATGGTTTGCACTATCTCAACGTATAATTGTTTCCTAGATTCCTGGAGCAACATTGATTTTGGACATTCTAGATACAGTATATAGTTTTGTTAATGTAGGCTTAAAAAGCCTGGTATTCTCTATTTTGGAAAGTTTCACTGGTGCATCTTGCCAAGCACCCAATAACTCTTGCAGCAAGGTCCTTGTCCCATATTTTCTCCCCATCTTGACTTCCAGTGGTTGCAATACAGTTTTTAAGTTACCTACCCAAAATGGTGTAGAAGAAAACCAATGGTTTAATCATTGCCACCCCACCTTTGTTAACTGGCAAATAGGTAAAATCTCTTTTTATCAGGTTAAGACTACTCCCCCAAAGCATACAGAATAATACACTAAAAATGTTTGTCTCCAAAGTATATGGTATAACATACATCCAGCTGACATGTAATAATAAGGGGACTAAAAATTGTTTTAGTATAAACATTCTCTTTCTTTTAGACAGAATTGAACTTTTCCATTTCTACACACACCATTCACAATTTTGAAGGGCTGTAGACCAATTTTTTATGTGCCATATCCCCTTCTCCTATGTAAAGGCCTAAAATGTTATTAGGCTCAGTAGAAATTTCGACACTGAACACTTCCTCCTCTACAAGTGGTGGCCCAACACAAATTCCGACACTTTTATCCAGATTTAAACATGCACCTGATACTTCCCCATATGTCTGCATTTCCTGTATAACTAGATTGAGACTGTCTGTAGTGCTTAAAATAAACATAAATCATCCACGTAAGCAGTGACTTTCAATTCAGATGACTGACCTAGCAACTTAATGCCATGAACGTGATCAATCCCAGCCAGATGTTGAATAAAAGTGTGAAAGACCATAGTATATAATAAAGTTCACATTGGACACCCTTGAATTACCTCCACTGTAAGTGGGAAAGGGGTCACTAGTCTTTCTCCAATTAGAGGTATGACTGAGGCTGTCCCATAAAGTGTTTGAATACCTCTAATTATCCTACTGGGAGCACT
The DNA here is from genome assembly GCA_016271365.2 of Neoceratodus forsteri. NCBI lineage: Eukaryota > Metazoa > Chordata > Ceratodontiformes > Ceratodontidae > Neoceratodus > Neoceratodus forsteri. The sequence goes on from CM057455.1 coordinate 185,084,139, forward strand.
ATAGTGTTTCAAGACTTGTATTAGGAAGACATGAGAGACTCCATCAAAAGCTTTGTTCTGATTCAATGAAATCAGCAACCCCGGTATATTTTGTTGAGTGCAGTAAGTATAGCAATCCCTTACAAGAATAAGGTTATCCTGTATTCTCAAACCAGGAAATCCACAAGTTTGTGCTGTGTATAACCATTCTTGCAAGTGCCCTTGCAGTCTTTTATAAATCATTTTCCCTTAAATGTTCCAGTCTGTGTTCAAGAGGCAAATCAGCCTCCAGTTCTTTAAGAAGACTTGGTTTGCTGGCCAAGGCACCTAGCTTCACCTGAGCTCTTTCCTTCTAAGACTGCTTGAAAGGCAGAGTAGAGAAACTTACCGGAGCAAGGAGAAGGATTAAGACTTAGTTTGGCTAAGCAGATTTACTGTGTGGTGGTGTTTTATTTTTACTCAGTGATTGTTACTGTTTGTAGCTAACATTTCATTGCTTTATTTTTTCTCTGATTCAAATTGTTGTTGCTGGTATACCTTCTTCTGCATTATTACAAGGTGTGCCTACAGGTGTGTGCTAACAGATTACTGCTGTAATCTTCTGATTCAAATTGTCTTTTGCAAGGTATATCTTCTGTTACTGCTTTATTTTTCTCTGGAGCAAAGTGTTTCTTACAGGGTATATCTTCTCTGAAATTATTACAGGTGGTGCTTTACAGGTTTTAGTTTTATCTAACATTAGGATAAGCTTTCAGGGTTACTGCATTTGTTGTTGACTGATTGTTTCTGCTCTTACCTCCTTGTTCTTTCGTCCGTGGTTCTTCTTTTTAGGCAGGGGAAGGGCCCAGCCACCCCCATCCCCAACCACCCCACGCTACACTCCTTTTATAGGGTACCACAGTTGTGACATTTCCTGTGGCAGAGCAGGAAGGGGCGGATCAGTGGAGCCTCCACAAGGTGATCTCATTTACAGGGCACTAGTAATTTAACTTGTTATAACAAGTTAAACAAAGCACAATTAAACCATTACTTGCATTTTTTTTCCTTCTAATTACTCTGACTAGGTTACAAACCCAGCAACTTATTTGGAATGGATTTCATTAACTGCAGGTACTGTGGAACAATTTTCAGAAGGACATTCTTACAGGATTTAGGACACTGTCCTACATGCTGGGCCTTTGGAGATCTTAGGTCTCAGCCCGGGCAGCATGGGCAGAGATTGCACGCCTCAAATTTCATATTGAAGAGGAAATACATTATAAGAACCACCCGCCATTTCCCCAGCATCCAACAGAAAAACCTCGACCGCAGAGGGTAGTTGGTCCAGGAGGTTGGCAGGTGGTTAGGAGGAGCAAATCAGGTGCCCCATCACTCTCTGCTCTCCAAAACATTACCTCCAAAAACCATATAAACACTACAAACAGGTATCTGCCTCTATCTCTGAAATCAAATAAAGAGGCAGAAGACACTGCAGAGCAGGACACTGCGGCACAGGAGCTAGCACAACAATACTCACCCAAATCAGGAACCAAAACTAAACAAGCACAAAGGAAATCCCAAAAACTTCTGATCATAGGAGACTCCATGATTCAGGGAGTTGATACCCATCTCCAGCCAGGGTGATGGTCAGATGTCTCCAGGTACATCAGCATGGAGAGACACTGACCGCATTGCTAAAATTGTTCACAAAGCAGGAGAAAACATTGATGTCCTAGTACACATAGGACTAATCGATCCGCCAGCCGGTCAGTTGTGGAGACCAAGGAACACCTGACCAGGCTGGGTGACAAACTATCATCTATTTCATCCGGCATCTCCTTCTCTGAGATCCTGCCAGTCTGGGAGAGGGGAGCAGATGGACGGAAGGTCAGAGAAGGGGAGATAGGGGAGCTAAACACGTGGCTCAAGGGCTGGTGCCAGGAAAAAGGACACAGATTTGTAGGGAATGGCAACAGTTCTGGGAGCGAAAGTTCTTTAAATTTGATGGACTGCATCTGACTAAAGAGGGAGTCAGTGCATTGGGGCAGAAGTTTGACGTCTTTGCAGAATATTTAAACTAGCAAATGGGGAGAGGGGTGCAGCACCCCATACGTTGAATGGGAAGAACACCCCTTCCCCCTCAGCTAGTGGTCAAACTGGAATTCAGTGTGTTTGCCGTTCATTTGCATCACCAGGTAAGAAAAAAGGTTTGTCTCCCCATACGATGCACAGGGGTAATGCCAAACTCACCCAACAACTAACACACCAAAATCTGGCCAATGGAAAATCATGTACACAATGCTCACAGCCTGGGAAATAAGATCCCAGACCTGCAGGCAATAATGTCAGAGGCTAAACTGGACATAGTAGCACTAGTGAGACGTGGTTTACCAGTCAACCACACTTGGGAGACTTCAGTACCTGGCTATGTATTATTCAGAAGAGACCGAGGTGCAAAAAGGGGGGAGGTGGCCCTGTATGTTAATGAAAATATCAAAGCCACAGAAATTCAGAATACACATAAGGAGCCAGAAGAACTGTGGGTCATCCTGAAACAGGAAATGGGACAGCCATAAGAACTGGGGTTGTCTACAGGCCCCAGACCAGAGGGAGGACATAGACACATTACTGTTAGAAGATATACAAAACATGACAGCTAAAGGGAGGTTCTGATAATGGGAGACTTCAACATGCCAGATACAGATTGGTCAATACCAGCAGGAACATCTGCCAGAACTAGACTCATAGTGGATTCCTGCAGGGGAGGGCCTCAAACAACTGGTACAGCAACCCACAAGAGACAGGGCTATCCTAGATCTAGTACTGACTAACAAAGAAGGGATCACAGATCTCCAGGTAGAAGGTCACCTGGGGCCAGTGACCATCACATGGTATGGTTCAATTTGGCTACTACATCTAAATCATCCCATTCCAAGGCAAAAATATGGGACTTCAGAGGAACTGACTTTGATAAGATGGCCAACAGAGTTAAGCTAGCCCTGGCAAAAAGAAACACAGGTGAGAAGGTACAGGCAAAGCATTAAGGATGCAATACTTGCAGCAACATCCCATTGTGTTAGACAGAAAAGGAAGTGCAAAAGAAGAAGGAAACCACTTTGTTCTCAAATACAGTAGCAGAAAAGGTCAGAGCCAAAAGGCTGGCCTTCAGAAAATATAAGGAAACACAGCGGATGAAGATAGGGGGCATACCAAACTGCCCTAAGGGAAGCAGGTAAGGCAGTAAGGCAGGCAAAGTCCCAAACTGAGGAAACACTAGCACAAACAGTAAAGAAGGTGACAAGACTTTCTATAGATACATTAGTGAAAGGAGAAAGTCCAGAGGGGTATTGCTGCTTAATGGAGAAAAGGGAGCATGTGGAGGAGGACCCTGTAAAGGCATCTATCCTAAATAGATACTTTGCTCAGTATTCACTGAAGAGAAGGTAGGGCAGGCCCACAGCTTAGCATCATGGACACAGGGGGAGGAGGTGAGCACTACTCCCTTCACAAAGAAAGGGTCCTACAAGAGCTTGCTAAGCTCAGTGTGGATAAGGCAATGGGACCTGATGGCATACATCCCAGGGTACTTAAGGAGCTAAAGGAGGAACTAGCAGAGCCATTAGCAGAATTGTTTAGTGAGTCTCTGAGCACAGGAGAGGTCCCAGAAGACTGGAGAAGAGCTCATGTGATCCCACTCCACAAGAGTGGTAGCAGGGAGGAGGCGGGGAACTACAGACCGGTCAGTCTTACCTCAGTAGTGGGCAAGATTATGGAGGCACTCCTTAAGGAAAGGATAGTGCAACACCTGGAATCCATAGGGCTGGGATCCAAGACAGCATGGGTTTACAAAAGGAAGGTCCTGTCAAACTAATCTCATAGATTTCTTTGACTGGGTAACCAGAGTGGTTGACCAAGGGGAGCAGTTGATGTCGCCTACCTTGACTTCAGCAAAGCTTTTGACACTGTTCCACATAGAAGATTGATAAATAAGCTAGGTAGGCTCGGGTGGGCAGAAGTTGGTCAACTGGGTGGCAAAGTGATTGACTGGCAGAAAACAGAGAGTGGTGGTAAATGGTATACAGTCAGAAGAGATGCAAGTCACAAGGGGTACTCTCAGGGATCAGTCCTGGGGCCAGTCCTATTCAACATCTTCATTAGTGACCTAGCAGATAGACTAGAGGGTAAGGCTTGTCTGTTTGCAGATGACACCAAGATCTGCAACAGAGTAGATGATCCAGATGGGGTGGGCAGAATGAGAAGAGATCTGATAAACTAGCAGAATGGTCAGAAGAGTGGCAACTGGGATTTAATGCAAAGAAGTGCAAAGTCATGCATAGGGAAGAGAAACCTGAAGCCACTTATAGGCTGGGAAGGGAGTTGCTAGCAGTCACAAAGGAAGAAAGAGACTTGGCATCATCATCACTGATGACCTGAAATCATCCAAGCAGACCTCTAAAGCAGTAGGTAAGGCTAGGGGGTGTTAGGGTATATTAGTAGGGTATCACAAGTCGTAAGAGGAGGTAATAATCCTCTGTACAAGACATTAGTTAGGCCCCATCTGGAGTACTGCGCAGTATTAGGCCACACCTTCACAAGGACATTAACCAAATTGAGGAGTCCAGAGAAGGGCAACCAAAATGGTGCAGGGACTGCATCAGAAGACATATGAGGACAGATTAACGGAGCTCAATATGTATACCCTTGAGTAAAGGAGGAGAGAGGTGATATGATCGAGACATTTAAACACCTTAAGGGCATAAACAAGGTGAAAGAGTCTAACATGTTTAAATATAAGAAAAATAGCAGGACAAGAGGACACAGCATGAGATTAGAGGGAGGCCGATTAAGGGGAATGTGAGGAAATTCTTTTTCACAGAAAGGGTGGTAGATGCATGGAATGGCTTACCACAAGAAGTAGTGGCTATGAATACAGTGCAGGGCTTCAAACAGGCATGGGATTGGCATAAGGGAGCAATACAAATGACTATGAATAGATAGGTCACTGACATAGCAAAGGCCGATGGCACATTTATAAGGTAGAAAAAGAAATGGGCAGACTGGATGGGCCTTGCGGTCCTTATCTGCCGTCAACTTCTATGTTTCTATGTTTCTATGTTTAACAATGTTTTATCTCCAGACTTGTATAGAAATTTAAATAGATCAAGAACAAAATCATCTCTAATTATTTGATCATTCGTAATTTTGTGTAACACAGGGAGAAGCATCTCTACATGGATATCCTGAAATACTGTATAACATTCCAAGGGCAAACCATCATGTCCTACGGGTACACTTCTCCACATTTTATGTTGGCACACTTGCGCAGCCAACATCTTGTGGTAGTGGAGATTTGGAGGCGTGGCCACTGTTGGGCAAATGCAGGGCATGCACCAGTAGGTGCATCCCTCATTCCCCAATCAGCCTGCATGCCAGTGCCACACTACTTGGGTAAGCACATTTAAGGAAAGGACCTTCCTACGTGCTTCCCCAGCATCAAACAGGGCAGCACAGTAGCAGCTAAACTGCCAACTTCAGGGGTGCCCAATCTCTCAGTTGGCTTACCCTGCCCCTCTTGTATGTGTCAACAGGGAAGCCCACTCCCCATCAGCATAATGTGTCCCCCTCTCTCCTTTTTTGATTGCTGAGGGGGTGCCCAATCCCTGTCGGCATCTGTCCCCCACTCCCTATGTGCCAATGGGGGTGCCCAATCTCCTGTCAGCTACTGAACTCCCCAAAAAATACCTGTAAAAAAAAGGAAACCATCTGTAATGTTGTTTTTTTTAACAACTGTAAACAGAAAATGGTCCCTCATAGTTTTTCTACCACCCACACCCACCCAATGCACACACTGCATCCCCACACCACTCCCCCACCCCATACTTACCTCTGGAGTCCAGCGCAATGATCGAAATGCTGGTAAGCTGTATAATGGAATAAATAGGGTTTTTTCAACTTTGATGCATATCTCAGGCATTTTTTGGAATTTTTGCACCAAATTTCAACATGAGGTTTTTGGGAACCCTCCTCATGAATTGTGTCACTATTATGACTTTAATCAGTCCAGAAAGGTGATTTCGCAGTCACTGCATGGAATGATCTTTAGGGACCGATTAACACAAGGACAGTGGCAGTGTTCATGAGGTGGGCTCTCAAAAAGCCTATGTTGCAAATCTGGTGGAAGGAATAAAAAAATGGCTGTTTTATGAGCATGCATTGTGCGGTTGCTATGCACACTCATAGCTTTGTGAATTCACAATATTTTCACACTAGATTTTCAACATTGTCATTTTTCTACACCTCCTTGTGAACAGTACAGCTGTCATTTTTCACATCCTGGCCAAAATGGGGGAAATCAGTGTTCGGGGCAGATTATGAAAATTACAGTGACACTCTTCATGAGCAGAGGTCCTAGAATGCCTATGTTGAAAATTTGGTGATGATACTCCTTAAAATGACTGTGTAATGAATGTGCATTGCGCAGTTGCTACGCACACTGGTAACTTCTTGAATTTGCAATATTTTCATGCCAAATTTTCAACATTGTCATTTTTCTACACCTCCTTGTGAACAGTACAGTTATCATTTTTTATATCCTGACCAAAATGTGTTTCCGTACTTCTGGTGCACAATAGCACAGTCGCTGTGGGAAATCAGTGTTCGGGGCAGATTACGAAAATGACAGTGACACTGTTCATGAGCATAGGTCCTAAAATGCCTGTGTTGAAAATTTGGTGACAATACTCCATAAAATGACTGTGTTACGAGCGTGTGTTGCACAGTTTGCATACATGCTCATAACTTGCATTTGTAATATTTTCATTCTGGATTTTCACCCTTGACATTTTTCCATACCTCTTGATGAACAGTACAGCTGTCATTTTACATATCCTGCCCAAAATGTGTTTTCGCACATCTGATGCAGAATAGCGCAGTCGCTGTGTGAAATCACTTTTTGGGACAGTTTGAGGAAATGACAGTGACACTGTACATGAGAAGAGGTGCTAAAATGCCTATGTTGAAAATTTGGTGCCGAAAGTCCATAAAATGACTGTGTTCCAAGCGTGTGTTGTGCATTTCCCTTGCACCCTTGTAACTTCGCAAATTTGCAATATTTACATGCCACATTTTCAACACTGCCATTTTTTTTACACCTCCTTATGAACAGTACAGGTGTCATTTTTCACATCCTGCCCAAAATGTGTTTCTGCACTGCACTACCAAAGCCAATGCCTTTGCGACAACATTCAGCATTGAAAAATGCTTGTTTTTAAAGTGTCTAAAAACTCGTCTTTGGTAAAAGAATTAACAGGTTCCTTCGGACAGGTGTCACATGGACTTGATTTAGACACAGATATCTAGGAATACATTTCTGATCATGTACCTAATCCTCCAGACTCAAGCGAAGAAAAATAAGTTTCTATTATTCAGCTAAGGTCTTGTGATGCTGTTTTTATAAACCCATTCTCATCCTATCATGCTGTTTTACAAGAATTCTCAAGTCTGGTCTTACAAGTCTGACAAGGGTCTCCTAAAGGTGTTTTTATAGTACCATACTGTATTGCGTCCATTAAAGCGGCTGCCCTGTCATATTGATACATCTACATTTGTTGTGTTACCTGACTCATTTGGGCACTATAGTCATGTGTAGTAGTGTTAGTTAGAGAGTAAAGTTATTGTAAATGCTGACATAGAGGTAAATACTTCAGAAAATCAGAATTTTTCTGTTGGGCTTCAGTCTTTTTAAACCAGCCCTGAACTTCCTATTTTGTGTCCTCCCACCATTCACCAGCCATGCCATACTGGCAGCGTACAGCACACCGTGCTTGTAAGATTTCCTGAATCTTAGTCTGAGCTCTCAGATCACTTAATGCAGCCACATTTAATCTCCATCCCCTTATGACTTGTAAAGACCCTTCCTGAAGATCCACTTGCAATTTTAGTAGAGAGTGATAGGAAAATTCCATAGGGAGAACCTGGAAATCAACAAAATGTACATTTGGAGACAGAAACCAAAAATCTATTTATGTTGTAAACCCCCCCCTTACATAAGTGTTAGCAGTATGAGAGGGGGGAAGGCAGTTTGGCTGCATCTTGTATACTTGCAGTGTGCAGACAATTCAACAAAGCATGTGTATCACAATACACATTTCTTCAGGCAGAGGCTATTTGTAAATATACAGGGAACAATTAAAATCACCACCATGAAACACTTATCCACAAGTAGCTAAAAAAGGTTGTATTGATCTAGAAAGCTCTACCTGCTCGGCCTTACTTTGAGGTGCATAAACTGACAACAACTGTCATGCTGTGTTATTAAGTATACTATCTAGTATTACTAAGGGGCTAGGCACTGCATCAATAAGTTTCTGTAACTGAAATGAATCTTCTGAAATAAAATCCCAACCCCGTCAGCTCTGTCTAACCTGAATGACCATTAAGATAGCCCCAGTATCCATGCTTTTTTACACTGGGATACAGATGCAGCAGTGTTCAACAATGTTTCCTGTACAAAGATAACATTCAGTGCCTGCTGGTTTAATAATGAAATTATTGCTTTCCTTTTCCCCCATTCAACATGCTACACACATTTAAAGAGGCAAAAGTGAAAGGCATCATGACAAGAAAAAATTAAGCGTCACTGAAATCCTTCACATATTTTTTCTACTTCTTCCATTATTTCCCACCTTCACCTCCCTCAATAGGGGGAAGGGAGTGAGAGGAGAGAGCCACATGCGAACCATCTGTCTCCATAACCCCTCATTCATGATGTTTCCCCAAATCCTTAAATCTGTTGCTAGTACTAGTCTCAGAGTTGGCATAAGTGCATAGTCTAGCACTTCTCCTGGGGGTAGGGGTAGTCCATGGTTATCCAAAGGAGAAGGTTGGGGAGGTGGTAGAGGCACTTCTTGGGAACCTGCACTATCTGTACTTGTATGTCCAGCCATAAAATCCATTGGTGGTGCCAATGAAGGACCAAGGGAGGGCTCCTTTGGGCCAGAGTCCACCTGCTTCCCAGGATTCTCATCGTGTAGCTCTGTAGCAGGGTTGTTCCTGAGCCTGTGATGCCACAGGTGGCTGTTCATGTGGAGCACGTGGCTGGTCAGATGAACTGTGTTCCTGAGTGAACTTTCCAGCCATGTTTGGTGGAGGGGTGGTGGGGTTGAGGGGGCTGCAGACTGCTCTTCTACTTTTCTTTGTGCTGTTCTAATGATAGCATCCTGGTTGACTCTATCCTGCCGATTATGGGCCACCCAAGGGCATATATAGAACACAAGTCCTCTGGCATCACACAAGTTGTACCTAGCAATGTTTATACATTCTGTGCTCATATGGTCTTATTCTCCACATAGGATACATTTTAGTTTGTCATAGAAACTGGCCAGGAGAGTACGATCCCCACACCTGTGACAAGCCTTCTACTACCCGGCATAAAAACATACTCCACGGTCTTTCTCAATAAAGAAACTGTTAGGCAGATGGATTATGCTAGATTTGGTCTGGCTGAGTTTGATTTTAAAATGCCACCCCCCAAGTCCAGAAGGATTCTGAGTTGATAATCAGTTCAGGAGCACTTAGTACATCACATGGCTTTTGCAGCCAAAGGTGAATATCTCCAATGTGTATAGTTTCAGTGTGAAACATGATGGTAATTTTTTTAATTACTGGCTTGGTGAGAGGGATCACAAAAAATGGAGTCCACAATGGGGAGAACTTTTTTTGAGTGTATGTAGTCCAAAATTTGTCTAACCCATGAGCAGTATGAAAGCTAATGTCAACGTTTTCTTCACCACCAATGTGGATCAGGGCATGAACTTCAGCTGGCAAGAAGTGAAGTGATTCCTTTAGTGGTGTTTTCCCCACATATTCCTTGTCAGGGAATACTTCCAGCCCTCCTCTACAGAGTAACCGTATTGCATGCCTTCATGGTATGGCGGTGATTTGTCAAACAAATTAGAAAATCTAGTAGTTCTGGGCAGTGGTTGATGCCTTTGTTTTCCACCAGAATCTTGATGAGAGTCACCATCAGTCACTTGTGTGTATCATCATGGCCTGTATCAGTTGATGTCTTTTCCTCTCCTAAGCCTGTTTCCTGGTATATGGCCACCTCCTCAGCCTGCTCCTCTGGCAATGTAGTGGCCCCCTCCCTTCCCACATTAGTCCCTGGGGCTTGGTTCTCATCATCAAGATGTATAGTTTGCTGGGTAGTATGTGGCTGAGAACCAGGGTTACCATCCTGAACAATACTATTCATTATGTCCAAACCCTGCTCTCCAGTATATGTATCTGTCCTCCCCATTTTGTTTGTTACCTTCTGTGGTTTCAAAGGTTGAAAATCCTTCAGTAAAGCTTCTTTTGAGTGAGTTAAGAAATTGTCCCCTGACACCCCTACATGCTCAACCATCACTGGTCTCATATCTCCCGTACCACCATTGCCTACTGTAGACCCAGGATGTTTCAATAATTCAGCATCTGGTCCTTAGCTAACAAAGGGTCCTTGTGATAAAACAAATGTGGGGACAATGACCCACTTACCGGTCTCATCCTGCCACCATCTGGCCTATTGCAGGGTCCAGTCTGGTGTCCAATCCTCCATAGGCTACCTCAGGTGAAGCCACACAAAATGCTTCTTTCAGCTGCTCTCTTGCAGTTTGGTGTTTCACTAAGATGCTAAGGGTACTAGTAGCTAAATCTTTTTTTGTCACTTTCTCTTTCCTGTGCATCTTCCACACCTCCTTTGGTGTATGTTCCAGATGTCTCCTGGATTGTACACATTTTTCTGTACCGCATCATTTAGTCTCAGTGCCACTAATCCCTGGAAGTTTCTTGGCTTCAGGTTGGAGCTCATCAATGGCCATCAGAAACTCCTCAGAAGTGGAATCCATCTCTTCCTTTCCAGTTTCCATGGTCAGTGAACCAGTGAATTTTCCACAGAATTGGTTTGTAACTCACATAGAACAGTTCCAGTAGCAACAACATCCACAATAGCCATTGTAGTAGAATTCATATCCATAATCACATACACAGGTGTCTTTGGTATATTGTTCTCCTGGCAAATCTTGGCTGGGAGGGAGAACAATTCCACAGTTGTCAGCACCTCCACCACCTCTGTAACATCAGGGACCTCCATCTTGGAATTGGCCAACATCATCCTCTAGTAAGAGCAGGGGAATTTCCCCAATGCCATGGCCAGATTTTCTGCATTCACTGGAAATGCCACAACCAGCTTTATCTGATTCAGTCTCACTTGGCATTCATCTGTGTGGGATTGTGAAGGTGAGGAGGGGAAGTTGCAATGTGGGTGCTACCTGCACACTTAAGCAGGCTTGATAGATCGTGTGGTCTGAATCTGGTGGTAAGTAAGTAAGTAACTCATCACCTGTAGTGCTTGCCATGTATGCTGTCTTGTGAGCCAGCCCAGTGGAATGCACCCAGGCTGCCTGGGATTGGTGGGGAGGAAGAGATTGAGCATCCAAAAGACTGCTCTCTCTTCCCTAGGGAGGGTTGGGAGATGATAGCTCAAGGAGCAACCTTTGGCAGAGGCTGGAGGTTGCCAACAGCAGTGTTGTGGCAAATGCCAGGGGGTGGAGCCGAGACAGTAGGTTGCCTTGGCAGCCAGTGTCCGCAGGGGTGTAACCAAGCAAGAAACCCTCCCCCTTCCTTCTATAGGTTAAAGTGCCTCCCACCCATGAACCACACTCCCGTAGTCGAGCATGACTATCCTCATTCTGTCTCCTCCCTGGCCTGGTGCTCAACCCTATAGAAAGAGTTCTTCTGACAAATCTTGGCTGGGAGAGAGAGAACAACTCCACGGCTGGCAGCACCTCCACCACCTCTACAACATCAGGGACCGCCATCTTAGAATGGGCCCACAGCATCCTCTAGGAAGAGTAGGGGAATTTTTAATTTGCAAAAGAATACATAACATCAGGTGAAAATCACAAAACAAAATCGCTGTAGCAATGCAATAAAAAGTATTAAAGAATCCATCCATAAAATTAAATAATTGTCCCATAGACATAGAAAAGAAAACAAGAAAAAAAACAGTGTAAACACATTTTTAAACAAAACAGGACCCTAGTGTCATACCCCTGAAATCACTAGAAATTACCCCAAAAAGAACACATGTCTCCATAAATAAGCATAATTTCCCCTACCAAACAGTGAATTTTCCTTCTGTTTAAGCTGATTCAGAGATGCCTCAACACATGCTAACAATACAGATGTTGGAGTGTTAATGTGCTGTAAAGAAAATTTACACAGAGCGTACCACAGATGATATTTAAGGCAGGCAAAATAACATTTAAAGTGCTTTGATAATATCTCCTGTAAAACCCTGTGTATTCTCTTAAAATCAAGTACTCATACTGAACATGCTTTACAGGTCCACAGTTCCATCTTAGTAAACAATCTTCCCAGAAATGCTGAGCATAAGAGCAGAGAATATAAAAATATTCCAATGTTTCCTCTTGTTGTCCACATTCAGGTCGTAAACACATTCTATCTGTTAAAAGCTTGTGTTTTCAATTGCCCTTAACTCCCAAACTACCATAACAGCTCAACCACTGTACATCGCACATATGCTGTGGAATTCTCTTATCCCATAAAAGTTTTAAGGCAGACGCCAGCTTGGTAGGAAGGCATCTAGGAAAATCTACTCTAGAGGAATGGGTCTTATCCATAATTTTTGACATACAAAGCTTTCCTTTGAACATTAACATAAGCTGATTTATTAAAACCCACAGTCTTAATTTCTTAATGGTTGCAGATGCTAAATCCGGAAGTGAACCAGACCCTCAGATTTTAGGGACCTCCATTACCCAACTGTCCATAAAGACATGAAAAAGACCACTAGTCCATGGATCCCACAAGTTAAGGGCCCCAGTAGGTTGACTGAAGGACAAGAAAATATAAAAAGAATGAAAAAACACAATAGGATTCATCATTCTTAAACCACCCTGTTTAGTAGGAAGGTATGTGAAATCCCTTTTGACAGGATTTAACCTGCTGCCTCAGATCATTTGGAAAAAAAAAACTTTAAAGTCTTGCTTCCAATGCACAGGGAACAGAAAAAACATGAGCTATATATAAAAAAGTGGAAGTAAAAACGTCTTAACAATTTGAACCCTCTTTAATTTCCCAAAAGCCCATGACACCTTCTGCTCACCCACAATAAGCTTATCTTCCCAGTTAAGAAATGCCATATCCCCTTGACCCCCAAAAACTCCCCAAATTTTAAGGTGCCCCCTCCCACCACCCGTATACCAGCTATGGTACCAATTTTATCCCCAGCACCAATTTGTAATTCCTTACTCTTATCATAACTCAATCCAGTTCCCGAAAGCTGAGCAAAATCATCAAAATGCTGCACAGCCTTAAAGCCAGACTGAACATCTGAGACCAAAAGGCAAACATAGTCCACATAAGTAGAGAGTTGCTGAGCAGATATTACCACATTGGGAGATAAACCCACAATATCAGTGTCACTCAAAATTACTTGTAAAAGGGGATCAAGGCAAAAAAAATATACAACAAGGGGCCGAGTGGACACCCCTGCCTAACCCCTCTCTGTAACAACATGGGTTCTCCCAAAGTATTATTAACAGAAAGAAAAGTAATGGCCTGACTATATTAAAGTTAGATCCAGTTTTGCAAAAAGGAAGGAATACTATATTAAGCCAGGACCTCAAACAGAAAACTATGAGAGACATTATCAAAGGCTTCAGCCTGATCAAGTGCCAATACAAACCCTTTCAGCTTACTCTGTGTCCCATATTCAAAAACATCCTGTAATAGTCTTAAATTTAGCTGTATATTTCTCCTGGGGACATAAAATGTTTGTACCAGGTGTATGAGCTCCATAGCCACCTTCTGCAGTCTTTTAGACAGAACATATGACAAGATATTATAATCAGTGTTCAGGAGGCTGATCAGCCTCCAATTGGTGAGATGTTTCCTATCACCCCCTTTAAATAAATTAATCATAATGGCATTAGTGAAACCCTTAGGAAACCTCCTGAAAGTCATCATATCATTATATGTATCCACCAAAATCACTCCAAGAACATCCTTAAACAATTTAAAAAATCCATTATTCAGACCATCCTCCCCAGGTGAAACACCATCCCGTAAACTAAAGATTACCTCTAAAACTTCTGAAAGTGTAATCGGGCCATCAATAACAGAAGAAGTCTGCTCTGAAAGTATAGGGGTAGGACAGGTCACAACCTAATCCCACATTAACCCAGAAACAAAAGCTGTCCCTAAAGAGTTATGCAAAGCATCCTTTAAAATATCTAATATTTTACCCTCCATGTGCTTAAAACCAAAAACAGTAGCACCAAATAAACCCTCCATCATGTTATGCCCTGTTTTAAATTTTGCAAGCCTCAAAGGGATTTTGAAAAAGGTTGAGATGAAGTCCCAAATTTAAACTCAGCAGTCAATGAAGCCACTCTAGAAAAATGGTATGCCCTCATTTTCCCCTTAATAATATCAATTTGTGATTTAATTCTGCAGTCACAAACATTCGGAAGAGACATTAATTTATACAATTGATCCCTATATCCTAAGTACAAAATATACTCCTCATTACAGGTTAATTTTCCTAATTTTTAAAAAAGGGCCTTAATGTCAGATTTGGTGTCCAACCACAAAGTACGCCAATCCTCATACTGATCCGCAACCGACTTTGTAAAAAGGAAACATTTATCAACATGCAACTTAATGTTGTTGTGTAGCAATACAGAGGAATTTAACTTCCATCGCCTGGGAACTGAAGGAAAACTAGATTTAATATTTACCATAACAAGGGTACAATGCAAAATATTTTGATTTGTGAACTCACTAAGGCACTCAGTCATGTTTAAAGTATGTAAAAGTTTGAAAATAAAAAAATAATCAATCCTAGTGGAGAAAGCGCTTCTCGGATACGTAGCTCCACCTGCTTTGTGTAAAGACCTATAGACATCCTGCAACATAGCCTTTTCTAATACACCCCTTAAAACATGGTAATCACAATAGATTTTTTGTTGCAAATTATTCTTAACTTTGAGATCCAAACTACAGTTCATATCACCCCCCCACCCAGATGACAGATTTGTTAGTAATCAAAAAGGACTTAATTTGATTAAACAAATCAATCCTGGAGCTTTTACTTTGAGGTGCATAAGTATTTATAAGCCTAAGGAAAAAAACATGAAAAGAACAATCAAGTATCATGGCTCTACCTGGAACCAAGTCTACAAAATGGCGCACCTGCAGTTCAGGGGTATGAAAGAGAATGCCCAACCCATCTGCCACATCCTCCTCAAATGACCAAAAAGATGGACCCCAGGGCCAGAAACATTTTGACTGTACAATATCGTGGATAGAATTAAACCTGGTCACTTGCAAGAAAATGATATTGTATCTTAAAGTTGCAAGAAAACTAAACCAAGCCAGATGTCATTTAGCACTTTTAATGCTACAGGTGTTGCAAGAGACCCAGTATAAGGATGCCAGCAGGTCAAAAAGAAAGTCAACCAAGTTCTTTATCTTTTTTCAGTTTTTTTCCCCTTTTTTTTCATTTCCTTAGGCCCTGGCAAATCCTCCTCACAGTCCATTTTGGATACAGCTCCCAAAATGGAAGAAGTATCAAAATCCAGACCTCCATTGACCTCCTGTAAGATTTCAAATGAGTTTTTGGTAGGCAGAGGAGCATTAGAAATAGGAGCCTTACTAGAAGATCTAGTGACATGTTTAGAAGGGATCACAAAACCATCAGCCATAATAGACCCAACACTCACTTCACCAGATGTACTAGGGGTTTCAGGGTAATCACCCATAGTAGGCTCAGAAACAAAATCTCCTTAGCCCATTTCTTGGTTATCCCCCACCTGCAGACAGAGGAGCTGCGAGTGGGGATGGGGGCTGGCTAGGATGGTCAGGCCTAGGAGGCCTATATCTTTCCTGCGCTTCAGATATCATCATCTTTAATAAGGCCTCCCTGTCTGTTATGACCAGCCCATGGACAATGATGATCAGCATGGCCATGTTCCTCACACAGATTACATTTATAAACATTCCTGCAAACAGTACTAGTATGATTATAATTTCCACAAAGTGCACAAATGACCCTGTCACAAGTGCTACTCAAATGTCTGCTAGTACCACACTTATGACATGCCTTAGGTTGTCTTGGATAAAACACCACCTCTCTATCTTTCCCTAGAAAGAAACTGTTTGGAATATGCTGGATTTCATCCCACAACATTAGCAATTTAACTTTAAAATGCCAGCTTCCCATTCAGATGCCCTCTGAATCAATGATTGCAGAAGGAGGACCCAAAACTTGCCATATTTCTTTAACCAGAAATAAATATCTCCAACATTAACTCCCTCATTCCTAAACATGATATTAAAGAGGAAGTTTCCCATAGTTTCACACACATAATTTCACAACTCCTTATGTGTAACTGTTGTGTTCTGCCTCTAGTTGCCAGTAGTCCTATTGCTGTCCAAATCTTGATAATAAAAATATATAGCCCCCAAAAGTTATCAATGTGTTTGTCCTCCATTTTACCATCAATGCTGCTGGACAATAATGTCATCAAAGCAACAGATAATGGTGCTGCATTAAATGCTGCTCCACCAGTAAACAGAACCCACAATGTTTGGGGGAACTCTTTAAGTGTTGTGCACATCCTGAAGTGCAGACCTAATAGGGATTAGGACCATATGAGTGTGATTCAGCACTGAGTTGACATGTATATACAGTATGCCTATAAGGAAGTGCCTGCATGTGTTGTGTTAATGTTTCTGTTAGCAAAAACAGTTTACCCAATAAATGACTCTAGGCACAACAAAAATCTTAAGTGGTATTCTATAGCTGTTGTATTTTGTTCTGTGTGTGTTAGCATTCTCTGTTTTCATTGATACCAGCAGTGAGACACAATCTTGCAAAAATTACGCTTTTCCTTTGTTACTAGGCAATCAGTGATTGGATGGCTGACGTAAGGCAATAAAAAGTTCAGCTATAACAAGGAATAGGTTACCAGGTCAACATCAGCTGCAGCTTATGGAAGAAGAGTAATCTAGTGGCTAAAGCACAGGCACAAGAACTGGGAAATGCTGGTTCAAATCCTAGTAAAGTTCCTTACTCTCTAACCCTTAACAAGTTCCCCTAACCTCCTTGGGAAGTGTGATGACCCCTCAGGTCCATGACTTTAAAGTGCCCCTAGTCCCCTTATAAATCATTAGCAGTGATGAGAGAACTACAGCACTTCACTTTGAAGGTATTGAAAACAAGCTGTGGCAGCCCCCCCCCCTTGTAATGCCAGCAATTGAAGTAGGATGTCCCTCACAGATCAGATGCTACACTTCAGCAGTTGTAGGTAAAGAAACTAATCAGTCTCAGTGTTTGTAGTACTTTGTATTTGCTTAACTCATTCCTCCTATGTCATATGCATTCTGTTTCTTGGTATTTCCAGTCAGAACCCAGATGTAAGAAGCATTTGAAATGTAAAACAGTACACTTTATAAAGTAAGTGATCTAGCTCTCCACTTTTAGGCTGCTGAAAGGGGAGTGTATAATTTGTGCAAAGGAGGAATTCAGTTTTGTGTGATCCTTTGGGAAACTGCTCAAGCCTACCTTGTAAATGAATCATCTCAAGGGTGTTCACCTGGTTCACTACAGACTGACTGATAGACTGCTCGATTGATTGATTGGCTGGTTGATTGATTGATTAACTGATTCAGTCTACTGCTTTCCACATTTCTGTTTCCTGTGAATGAAATACTATTAGATGCATTATTTGCTCTACGCATGCAGTATTAAGGCTGTAAGTACCACTCCCTGTGTGAGTTGCATGACAGAACTGCCTTAAGCTATTGCAAACTTAAACTAAAATCAGGATAGACAGCATTGATACCATTATGTTTTGTTCTGCACTGTTGCTGCAGTGACATCAATGAATGGGAGGGGCTGTATTACAAGTGACTCATTTTCATGTAAATGGAGGCTTGCTTGATGTTTTACTACCTTGTGTCAGAGTCTCAAACTCTAGATATGTGTTGCAACAGAAGAAATGGCTGATCTCTTATTGACATATGTATTGTTCTTGATGTACTGTATAATAAATACATTAGACATATCCAAATCATAAACATACAGGAGTCTTCTCCTTTAACAGTTTTGTAGAGGAGTTTGGTAAGGGGAATGGCCCAGAATGGAACCCATAAAGGTAAATGCTTTAAAGTCTCATACTTCCTCCAAAAAGCACCAAGTCCAGAGAAATTTGTAAAGCTAACATCAAAAGTATCCTCACCACTGATATTAATCAAGCCATAAATATTAGAGGATGCAAACCCCACAGTGTCTTTCAATAGTTTTTTTTGCCATGTATTGTCTATCAGGATGGACCTGTAGCCCACCCCTTTAGTGTAGTCAGACAGCATTTCTTCTAGGCCCCAGGCCCACATTATTATTTTTAAATAGGCCCAAAAAGGTAGGGCTTGTCTGTCTCCTTTCCTGCCTAGGAGAAGGAGAAGTATCATCAGCCCTTGTGGAATCATGCAAAACAGCCTCAGGACATCCCACCTTATCACCATGAGTAACAGTAAGGGAGGGCAAAATCACATTATGAGCCGGCAAAACTTCAGGGACCATAGATGGCAGTCGAGAAACTCAAGGCTCTCTCAGCTTACCTTGCGAGAAAGACATCCAGGCTGGATCCAGCACCCATTTCCCATCCTCCATTTGCATCCAGCCAGAATGAAGCAAGGAATCATCTTTTGACCAGCTCTCAGGCTCGGAGGAAGTGTCTGCAGTGGGAAGCCAAAAATACGTCCACATTCTTTCCACTGTGGTAGCACTGATGTCATCCTGAGACAGCTGAGGTGCCACCTGTGGTTTGATAGAATCTGAGGCAGCAACTGACAGGAAAGTCACAACAGCAGGTTCTTCAGTAACCAAACTGGCTACACATTCTGTTCAGTGCCTTGTACCCTGAACTTGACAGAAGGCTCAATGACAGTCTCCAAAGACTCAGGTAGTTTAACTGGTTCAGAAACACCAGGAATAACAAAGTCACCAGTGGAAATGTCCTGATTCTTCATTCTGGCATCTCCCATAGCTTCCACAAACTACACCCAACAATCCTCCATAATCACAAGTGGAGCATCAGGTATCTCCTCTGACCACAACTGATGACCATTCTCCTCAGTCACCAGCCTGAGACTGACTGTAGCCTGCTCTCACAGCAGCAAGACCCCCTGCAGGAGAGTAGTGGAGTTGTTATTGATAAATCACATATTGCATACAGTATTATATTAGATAACTCATAAAAGAGAGGAAAAAATAGAAGTAAAAAAAAATAAAATAAATAAATCTAAGGAAAAAAAAACAACCAAAGAAATATGTATGTCCAGTCAATACACCACTATACAATGATGATAATGAATAGTCGTCTTATCAAATTATTATCTTCTAAAATTTGTTTTGTAAAGGAACAGCCTACATAATACATTATGTTATCATAAGAAATAACTTCACTACTTATATTTTATAAAGATTTGAAAGCCCTTCCACCATTTAAAAACTTTATATCTAGGGTATAATATTAAATCATTGGTATACACTGTATCCATCACTTGAGAAACCAAATGACTAAATACAGTGTAAGGTATCTTCTTTTGATGAATAGCCAATTGACATCTTGCCTACCATAAATAAAACCTCAAACAACAAAGTAATAACATATAGGTGTATTGATGCAATTGACAATACCCATAAGGAAGAATACCTATTATTAAGGTTTCATAGGTCAGACTCTGTAACCACCCCATGTTCCATCTAGAACCTAAAATTGGCCATAAATGTTTTGAGTAGGAACAAAAAAAAATAAAAAGTGATCCATGGAATCTTCTATATTAATACAGTACATTCAAAATAGGGACAATTCCTCTCTGCTAACCCCTTATGCTTTGCACTACCTCTAACAGTCAATCTCCCATATACTGTGAGCTATACATTATCCCACATCTGTTAAGGAACTCTTTTGTTAATAAATTGTTTCAAAATCGATGAAGAAGAGCCAGGAGGGCAATTCTTAAAACAGGGCTCAGTGAGATACACCTGGGCCAGAACATCTTGATCAATTTTTTTTTCTAGTACCATGTGAAATGGATATTTTAGAAATTTTCCATTTAAAAGAGTTTTTGGGCTGCAGGCCAAAGAATTCCGGAATGTGTAACCGTGAATGCAATTCTGGGGCCACATTTTGCCATACGGCTAAATATGTCCCACTACATGTTTCACCAGACCCTGACCCCCAGTAGTTATGGGAGAAATACTATATTTCACTGTGTGAAAATTAAAGAGAGAATGCAAAAAAACTACAGGTTCAATCATGCTTAAGCCACCTTTCTCTTTCCTTAAATAAATATAGCACCTTTTAATGGGGTTAAGTTTATTGCCCCATGGCATTTGGAAAAAACAATCTATATATTCTAGTTTCAAGAGGAAGTGGAGGTGGAAAAATGTTAGCCACATATTATAACTGGGGAATAATGAATTGTTTCAATATTTGAATTATTTTTAGTTGCGATAATTTCCAGTGTTGCCACCTGTGTATTTTACACTGTACTTTATTCAGAGCTATCTTCCAATTATTTAAGGAAAGGTTTTGTGGCCCAAAAATAATACCTAACATTTTTAAAGGGGCTATGGTCATGGTTACACATTGTATCTGACAAAAAGTGGGGTCACCAGCACCAACTAATAATCCCTTACTTTTAGCTAAATATAATTTGGAGATAGATAAATGAGCATGAAGGTTTAGTTCATGTAAGAAAAGGGAAGTTGGTCATGATGAGCAAAGAAACCAAAAATATCATCCACATATGCTTGCAGCAAAAAAGGTTACTGACTGTCTGACCCCAATAAACCTTCCCATTTAGGTTTATTTATTAAATGTTTCAATAAAGGGTCCAGAGAAAAGATATACGGTGGGGGGGGGGGGGACTTAGGCGGCACCCCTGCCTAACCTCAGTGGAGATTGAAACTCCCTCAGTTATATGTCCTTTTATAAGAACCCAAACATAAAGAAAAAAATAAAGTAATTGTAATTGCCTAATAACAATAGAAGGTAATCCATAAGCCCTAAGAATTGCAAACAAAAAGGAGTGACTAACTCAATCAAATGCTTTTTCTCGATCTACCAAAAGTATGCAGCCTGTTAATCCTGTAAGGGTAATGTGTTCTACTATACCCTTAATAATTATAAGAGCATCTTTAATTTTCCTGTTAGGGAGCCCACAGAATTGATGTGGAGAAATAACTAATTTAGCATACTGCTTTAGTCTATTATTAAGAATATGTGTAAGGATTTTATAATCCGAATTCAATAAAATAATGGGACTCCAGTTTTGTATTTTAGCCCTATTTCCTGATTTATAGAGCTATGCTAATACATCATCAGTAAAGGACAGAGGGATATTACCAGATTGGAAAAAGAAATGGTATACTGTACATGTTCTAGGCATATTAGAATTTCAGAGGCAAAGACTCTATAAAACTGATTTAGAAGACCATCCAGACTGGGTGAAGTATTAGCCTGTAGAGTTTTTATAGTTCCTACTATTTTCTCAACTGTAATTTTATTTTGGAGAAGAAGTGCCTCTGCAGGGAAAGCCGGGACCTGTATGACCTGTAAATAATCCTGTATACTGTGTTCCATAGGAAACTCAGTTGGCAGCAAGGATTGATAGTATGTTTTCATAATGTACTCTATGTCACTAACCAACTCAATCATTTTCCCCTCTCAATCAGTTAAAATATTCTCTAGTCATATTTTCATGCAGTTGTTAACATGCTTCAAAGGGGTCCCCCACTGGTGTTTTCTGGGTGCCGCCATAAAGCATTGCCTGAATTGTTTTGGCTCTATCATATTGGTAGGCTTGCATATACAGCTTTAGCTGTGAAATCTGATCTGAGTAATTATTTATAGAAAAATTAAAAAACTGTGTAACGATGTTGTAATTGTTTACGGAGAGATAAATATGTCAGTAACCTATCATTCCTGGATTTTCTCCCATAATTAAATAAACCAAGACTTTAAATCTGTCTTGGTATCTGTCCACCATTCCCCAATATTGAAGTGCAATCATTGTACTGATAGTTTAGGGACAAGATACTTTTTTTAACATGAAAGTCAGTTAACACTGAAGTGTTTAACTTCCATTTATTCTTGGTTTTGGGGCTACTATGATTAGTTAGTATAGTCAAAATCATCAGTGATCTTAAAATTCTGTAGGGACTATACTAAAAGGCCCTTTAGGCAAATGACTGGAAATAAACATATGATCAATCGTGGTCTTAAACGTATTCCTGATATATGTAAATCGAGGGCCTTTGTTGTAAACATTACAGTCCAATAAGCTTGCAGTTTTAATAACTTTAGTTAGCATGTTGGAGTCACAATACATTTTTTTTCCCATTAGGTTTTTGTACCCTGTTAATGTCACAATTAAAATCCCCTCAAAAAAAATTGCGTAAGAAGTGACTAAATATGGTTGTTCAGCTCACAAAAGTTCGACTCTATCAGCTTTAACTTGTGGACAATATGCAGTAATAAAATAACATGCCATTGATTTCCAAAAACCACCAATTAGGAGTACTCCACCAGGAATCAGATCCACCAATTTTTAAAGAACAATCATAAGAACCAAAAAAAATTCCCAACCCATCAGTGCAGTCAGGGCCAAAGGATCAAAATGAAGTGCCCCATAACCATTCTCTTTTATAAATCATCAGCTGTTCCCTAAAACACATCCAAATTTCTTGGAAGAAGAAATAAAACATCAAATTTAAGTTCATGCATAAGACAAAACAGCCTGACACTTTATACTATTTAATAAACTATGAATGTTTAAAGATCCAATGGAAAAGGAACCTATCAAAAAGGAAAGTAATAGCAAAGTACCAACTATACATTTTTTAATTTTTCTTTATTTTCCTTTAAAATCACCCTGTTCTACCCCCTGGGAGGTTGAACAAACCCCATAGATTGAGAGTCAGAATCCCCTTGTTTCATCTTGGAGTCACCCTCATTTAAGAACAATGCCACATAAGTATTATCTGATTCAAAGGACTCTGAGGTAGGGGCCAGTTTTGATTTTAAATTCCTAGCAGATCATCTTCTATGTAAGGACTGTACCACAACAGGATTCAAATGACCTCCTTCTATATTATCAGGTTCTGTATAACAGACAGGAACCAGTAACTCTGAGTTAGCCAAATCACTAAATCTCTGGACCTCCTAAAGAGGGACCTGAGCGGGGTCGTCAGAGATAACAACAATCTCTGATCCATCTGGGACTTTAGAAGGGGGATGGGGGGGGAGAGAAGTAATTGAGCTAGTAGAAGGAGTCTCTGGTTGAGGAATTTTAGAAATGGAAGCAGAGTCCTGAGCATGCTGAATCAAAAGCTCAGGACTAATACAAGAGGCCTTATTTTTTTGCAGCCCAAGGACATTGTCTAACAATGTGACCATACTCCTCACACATCACATCTTGTGTGGTTAGCACATTGCATAGTAATGTGTCCTAACTCCCCATAATTTTCACAATGAGCTTTGTCACAAGTGCTGGATAAGTGGGTCCTGGAGTCACATTTATAACAGGCTTGGGACTGTCCAGCATAGAAACACACACCTCGATTCCTACCCAGTATAAAGGAATTAGGTATGTGCTCCTTACCAGAATCAGAAAGCAGCAATTTAACCTTGTATTTCCATCCCCCCATCCAAAACAATTTTGTATCCAATATAGCTTCAGGCTCACTTAAAATGTCACATTTTTGGGACAACCAATACGTGATACCTTCCA
The DNA here is from genome assembly GCA_016271365.2 of Neoceratodus forsteri. NCBI lineage: Eukaryota > Metazoa > Chordata > Ceratodontiformes > Ceratodontidae > Neoceratodus > Neoceratodus forsteri. The sequence continues at coordinate 185,107,962 of CM057455.1, forward strand.
CATGGACCCCCTCATTTTGAAACATTATTGTAACATATTTTATAAGTGGTTTAGTTAGAGGAATTACCAAATAGGGGGTCTATGTAGGAGAAAACTTTACCTGTGAATAACACTCCCAAAATAATTCTAATGGATAATCAGTTCTAAAACTTACTTCGTAGTCATCCTCCACTAAAATATTGATGAAAGCTTAAACCTCTCTAGGTAAAAATTACAAATACTCTTTTAACAAGGTTTTCCTAACAAATAACCTATCTGGTCTTTCAACCAGCCCACCTTTATAATGGATGCAAACTGCCTTCCACCTAGGAGCTGCTTCTTTTTTACTTTAGAAAATAAGTCAGAAAGAAGAGGTTTTTGAGTCACTAGATCTTCAGATGGTGCCTCCTGTAAGGTTATTAAAGGATCTTTTGCAGTAGAAGCCTGTTCAAGCTGCTGAGGTGTCTTATCATGCTGTTGGCCTATATTTTGGGGGCCTGATGGTAGCACTGGTATTATTTGTTCAAGTCCCCCCATGACAGTACTAATGTCTGGAGGCTTGAGCTCAGAAAGTTCTGAACTACTATGTCCTGAAACATGTGGCTTCCACTCAGGAGAAGTTTGTGAGAAATTCAAGGTGGGATCCCAAGATGGGTCAGGTAACCAATTCCCTTTGGGTGTCTATAATCAGCCTGCATTTTGTGAGGCTTTCTGAGGGGACCAGGTATCATCAGAAACAATTGGCAGAGGGCAATTAATTCCAAGCTGTATGACTACACATTGCAAAATGTTAGCAGCATGCATAACCTGCTCACTGTCAGAATCAATCCCAATATTCCTATTAGCCAAAACAATGGCAGCTCGTTTCCCTTTCAAATCTTCTGTTTTCCCTGTTTTCAATGTGGTAGTTTTAGCAGAAAAGGAAAAGGTAGTTACCCCCTCCTAAGAATATTTTTTTGATTGATATGCAACCTTCTGAGCTATAGCTAAGGGATTCTCAACCCCCATTGGACATGCGGATTGCTTGAAAAAAAAGCCAGTCACCTGCATCATATTTTTAGAATTTCTGATTTCTTCTTCAGGATGAAAAAGTTTTGGGACTCCCTGCCCCATCTGAAGACCCACTGGGGAATCTGACTGCACATTGGCGGTAGTAGAGACAGAATGAGGAAAGCGTGAGTCAGGAACAACAGGCCCAAGGCACACACTCATATCGGTGTTTGAACTGCCAGCCTGGGAAACTCCTTCAGAAGTACTTATAACTGTTTCAGATTTATTTTATAAAGGTAAAAGAAGCTGTTGGCATGCACTTTCAACAGCGCTCAAAATGCCAGCCTGTACATAGGGAAAAAAACATCAGTAGATACACAGTTTACATTCCTTTTGCTTGACTCACCCAGCCCAGGTGGGGCCTCTGAAGTGACTGTGTCAGATTCCAGTTTGACAAGTGGAGTGGGAACTCTTAGCCCAGAGGTGGAAGCAGATTTTTACACTGTGCAAGCTGAGCTTCCAGCTCACCTTGCATTTGTAAATGCCTTTTCTCCTCATCATAAAGTTTTTGCATGACTTGAGTTATTTCAGCAGAATCCTCCATAACAACAAATTCTCATCCATCAGTAGCCAGATCTTCCATCGATACATAAAAGTCGTTTGCTTCTCCTTCAGTTTCAATAACATCATGCACATCCATAGAAAAACTGTCGGTCTCTGGAGCATTAAAGGTAGGAGAGGAGACCAGCTCCCCTACCTCTGCAATGTCCATTCAATCCGGAGTCTCACTCCAAGTGGCCATCATTCAGGCCACGTGGCCCCTTCTGGTCAGTAGGGGAAATTTTTATTCAATATTCAAAAGCATAACATAAGTGAAAACAACAAATGATTACACAAAAAACATTCTACAATTCACACAACCCACCGCCAATTTCATAACCTTATAATATTGTAAACATAATGCTCAAAATACAGACATCTCATGCTATATCCAATGATAAGCAAAATAATACTCTTATCCCTAAAACATATGTCTTCGTCCAGAAATATAAAGATCTTAACAGCATCATTCTATTAGAAGAAAAAAATAAAGCATAAGCATTAAAAACATTGAACCTACCATTGTTTTCCATAACTTTGATCCCACCATCTGTCCTACCATTCTAAATTCATACTCATGAATTTTACCTAGCTCTCCCGGGATGCAAAAGAAACTTCTTGTTGGGATACTTCTTTATTTTGAAGAAATCTTTGACATCTTGCTTGCCATACAGACCACTTAATGCATGCTAAAATCACATATATTGTACTCTTTTTCCATTCTAACCATGATTTGGGAATTTGACCTAATACCAAGATCTCAAAATTCATATTTTGAAAGAGTTTTTCTCCCCACCACCTAGTTAATTGCTTCCAAACATCTTGAATTTTCACGCAGTCAAAGAATAAATGATGAATAGTTTCTATTTGATCATAACAGAGAGCTTCCCCACAACCTCTTTCTTCAACTTGCTTGTGCTTTTGATTTCCTTTCACATTCAGTCTCTGGTGACCACATAACCATATAAAATCAAGCATTTTCTGTGGAATTCTAGGTTACACAATACTTTCCAATAACAAATCTGATCCCTTCCAATACCTGAAACAAAGGCTCTTCTGTATACCATTTATCTAATACTGCTTTATAAAAAAAAAGTTCTTATGCCCCAAAAACCAATTCAGCTCAATTTTCCAAGTTCTGATATACTTTAAAGCAATCTGTACATATCCTGGAAGAGTCTTTTCAGCTGGATGCCATTTACCCCTCCCCCATGCCATTAAAAAAGAGGGTCCCCATAATCTCATACACAAAATCCCCATACCCTTGGATAGGAAACTCTTCAACTTGTGCTTTACCCAAAACTAAGATCTGACTTTTAGCTACATTCATTTTGATACCTGAGGTGTTATGTACTTCCTCTATTATTTTTAAAATCTTCTTACCAGATTCCAGATCAGCTACAGTGAAAACACAATCATCAGCGTAAGCAGTGGCTTTCTTAAAAATGTTTAAAGGCTTTAATGTCTGTAGTAGATTCAATCCTCCTTAATATAGGATCCAGCCCAAACACATACAGTAAAGGGCTCAATGGACAACCCTGCCTGACACCATTTTTTATAAAACAAAAACAAGGTGCTGCGTTAGCATGTGGTCTAAAAGCAAAACAAAATGGTTATATTAAATGCACGCTGAAAATAGAAAATAGAGTTAAAAATCTACGTTTTGACCTTAGGTCTTCTTCAGGAAATATCTAAAAGAGAAAAAAAAAAAGAGAAAAAAAAACTAGCACTAACATTTTTTTCTTTTAGATATTTCCTGAAGAAGACCTAAGTCAAAACGTAGATTTTAACTCTGTTTTTCATTTTCAGCTGCATTTACTAACATGTTAACATACTAAAATGCCAGCAGAATAGGCCTAATGGTCTTTCGTGTCTGCTCGTTTGGTCAGTCCCCAACCTGGTGCTGACCTTGCTGTCCCCCTCTCCTTCTCTGGCTTCTCCCTTCCCAGTTCCGGATATTCTTGCTGCATTGGATTTTGCTTCCAGAACCCTTCCCCTGTACCTGTCCCACCCCGTCTTGAACCCCTCCACTGTCTCTGCCTCCACCAGCCCCTAGGCAGTGCATTCCATGGCTCCACCACCCTCTCAGTGAAATAGCACCTCCTCCTTTCTCCCTGAATCTTCCCCTCCAGCTTCCAGCCATGCCCTCTAGTGGCCCTTCCTCCTTCCTTGAAGCACCGACTGTTCCTCCCTATTTACCCTCTTCATGTACCTAAAGACTCTATCATGTCCCCGGTCCCTTCTCTCTTCCAATGTGTATATTTAGCTCTTGAGCCTCTCCTTATAGGTCCTGTCCCCAAAGCCCCAAATCATTTTGGTTGCCTCCTCTGGACCCTCTCCAGGAAGTTAATGTCCCGCTTTAAGTGTGGCCTCCAAAACTGCACGCAGTACTCAAGGTGCCGCCTCACCAAGCAGTTATACAGAGGGAGTATCCTTCCTCCTTCTGGAGGTGATCCCTAGCGATGCATCCCAGCATCCTGTTGGCCTTGGCTGCTGCCCTCCTACAAGTCTCAGAGTTGTTCATCTTGACATCCACCACCACCCCAGGTCCCTCTCAGCCATTGAGACTTGTAGCATTTCCCAGGGTGTACACTTGACCTGGGTTTCTGGCCCCAGGTGGAGTACCTTGCATTTCCTGCATTGAACCTCAACTTCCACTTTCTAGACCATCTTTCCAGAGCCTCCAGATCCCCTGTAGGGCCTCCTCCTCCCTCCTCCCCATCCACCACCGCCCCAGTTTGAGTCATCTGCAAAGAGACTCATCTCCTCTTGATTCCTGTCCTTATGTCAGATATGTAGGTGTTGAACAGAAGGGGCCCAAGGACTGATCCCTGTGGGACCCCACTAATGACCCTCCTTGGGGATGAGACTATCCCACCAACTACAACCCTCTGGGTCCGGTCCTGGAGCCAATTGCCTATCCATCTGATCATCTGGTTCCCCACCCCCATTTCTCCCAGCTTATCCAACAGGCCCACGTGAGGAACAGATTCAAATGCCTTGCTAAAGTCCAGAAAGAGGACATCCACTGGTCTACCCAGGTCCAAGGCACTTGTCACCCAGTCATAGAACTCCACCAGGTTTGTCTGACACGATTTCCCCGGGATGAATCCATGCTGTCTATCGTCCAGGCACCCTGACTTATCCAGGTCCACTCCTAGCCTCTCCTTGACAATGCCCTCCATCACCTTGCCCACCACCGAGGTCAGGCTGACAGGCCTATAGTTCCCTGCCACCTCCCTTGATCCCCCATTTTGTTTTACCATTTTTTATATACACTGGTATGCCTAAATGTCCATTCACCATGGGAGTAACTTGGACTTCAGAAAACAAAGTATGTAATAATGATATAAAAGTTTCTGGAATACCATAAAGTTGTGATACAGGCCAGATATGCTCTTGTTTTACAGAATTAAATGCAGTTTCCTGTCTAAAGTCAATGAATAACCATCTACATTCATACTTAGACTTTGCTCTACTACTTCCCTAATGAAGGTCAAATTTTGAATAACATTCCTACCTGGAATAGCACACGTCTGTGTAGGACTAAGAACCAGCTGAGCAACCTTAGTGAGATGATTTGTCAATACCTTAGTCAGAGTTTTATAGTCTGATTTGAGTAGACTCAGAGGCCTCCAATTTTTTATCTCTTGTGGATCCCCTTTTTTTTATATAAGAAAATCATAATCCCATCTTTCATGCTAGTTACCAACCACTGTTCTCTCCAAATGGCATCAAAAACAATCTGTAACCTTGAGACCAATATGTCATAAAAACCCCTATAGAAATCATTTGCTATTCCATCACTTCCTGGAGTAGTTCTAGTTGTCAGTTTAACAATAGCTGCCCTAATTTCTATTTCTGTAAAAGGAACTATGAAGACTTGAACCTCTATATCCTTTAATTGTGGCATCTCTAATTCATTCATAAAAGAATCTAAACATTGTCCACTATCCTTCTGAAAGATTGCCTAAACATGATCTTGCACTACTAACAGTAGTCCTTTATTATGTCACCAAAGCTCCTTTTTTACGCTTTAAAGCAGCAATTACTAGTCTCTGAGATTCATTTAAACTGGTAACAAATGGTTTACCTGTTCTTTTGTCCCCTTAGTCTGATATTTTTTTTGTCTCACTGCTCTATCCTTTAAATCCTTTAAATATGTATGCATTCCATCCTTAATTTCCTGTAGCTGTGTTTTTACATCATTCGTAAGATCTAGTGCTTGCATTAATAATTTCATATACTTAGCTCTTAGTCCCAAATACTGAATATATTTATTTTTAGCCCTGTCTTTTGTAATATTTATGTGAAGTAATTTTAGGTCTCTCTTTGTGTCTTCCCACTAATCTATGGAACTATCATATAACAAAGCAATATCAGCCCTTAACCTTAAGTAGTCTGTTATAGAATTCTGTATTGAAGCTTCTTGTAATATGGCAACATTTATCTTCCAACATCCTCTTCCTATAGAGATTTTCTGTAATAACCCTAAATTTAACTTAACAGCAACATGATCCGAAGTTTCTAATGGAACAATTTCTACTCCCTGACAAGTAAGTCATTGTAATACAAATCAAAAGTCAGTCCTTGTGGATAGCTTTCCTTTGTGATAAGTATACATGGGGTAATTTTTAAAATATCATAAACATCACTTAGATTATGCATTTCTAAAATTTTAATTAAAGGTTTTGTATCACTATGTATTTTAGTTATAACCCTCCCCCAATCTGCCTGTGATAATCCATAGTTAAAATTGCCCCCATAATACTAATTTAGAGGTGTTTAAATAGGGCCCTACTCTCCTAAAAAGAGAAGATCTATCAGCTTTTGACTGAGGAGCATATATATTTATAATTCTGTATGCCACTTTGTCCAGAACTAGAGCCATTATCATGACCCTTCCTGGCTGAACTTCAAAAATATGTAATACCTTTACAGTAATACCTAAAAATAACAACCCCAACCCCGAACAGGTTTCCTCTCCCAAAGACCAGTGTGAGACACTCCATCTCCAATCTCTCTGTGCTTCTTCCACTTCTATCAATAAATGCAATCTAGTATCCTGTAAAAGAAAAATATTTCCATTTCCTTACTTAAGGCTCGCAAATGTGACCTGCCTTTTACCCAAGGACTTAATACTATTCACATTGATAGTGACAAAAGATAATGTAGCATTCATAAGGAAAAAAGGAAAGAGGACAAGCATTTTCCCAAACCAAAAGCAATACTAATTCATGATCACTTGTTTTTTTTTCATTTCCTTGGTTTGGGCTTTACTACTGGTCTCCTCTCTGCAGTATTATTTGCTTGTGATGAAGTAATAGAAGACAAGTCTGAATCATGACTTTTATCTTCACCTCCTTGTTCAAACAACATAACATAGGAATTGTATACTGGGATGTTTTCCATATCCTTAGACCCAGCTGGAGAGTCTTTAGGGTTTTTCCTGTCTTTAATCTGGTAACTTTCTGAAAAATATCCTCTTGGTGAGCATCAGGAGGGGGCATTGAGATTTCTCCTTCTACCATCTCCTTCTCTTTTACCACATCTGCTGACAGATCATCTTGGGTATCAGTCATAGATTTATTGAGCTCTGGGGGTTCACCATCATGATCTATGGATTTTAAAGCTGTTGTAGGTTCTACCATAGGAGATACAGTAACCAAATCATCAGACAACATTTTTTGAATCTCTTCCTCCTAGACTACAATGTCAATGGGAGCCTTCCGTTCAGGTTGAGGCCCTCTGGGAGGTGTAAGATCCCTATTTGGGGCTGACTTTAGTAACTCACGCATACGTAATTTTTCTTTTTGTGCTATAGTTACATAAGCATCCTGCTTCTCTCTGATAGCCAGGTCTCTACTGTTATGCGAAGTCGATTAGCAGTTACGAAAAGTGTGGCCTTGCTTTTCACATAAATTGCATCTTAAAGGCTGCTGACATTGTGCCCCAAAGTGCCCCACTTCACCACATAGGCCACACTTTTGCTTGTCACAAATGTTACTCAAATGCCCCACATCCCCACATTTAAAGCATGCCCTGGGTTGACCAGGGTAAAATATTACCCCACAATCTCTCCCCCAAAAAAACAATTAGGTAGATGCTTTGTCAGTCCTTGTTCCATGTTTAATACAATCTGATATTTCCAACCTCCGGTCCAAAGTTGCTCATCATCCAGGATAGGCTCTAGATATCCTTTAATGGTGCAGCGCTGCTGTAACCAGTAGGTAGTGTCTGCAACATTCACCCATTCATTTCTAATTAACACAGTTACCTTCTTAGTTAATGGTTTAGTCAGGGAGATCACTAAAAAAGGCATCCATTAAGGAGAAAGTTTCAATAGCTGATATTGCTTCCAAAATCTCTCCAAACCTGTTGGATGTTAAAAACTGACATCAAACACCGAGTCTCCCGGCACATGTATCAGGGCATATATCTCATAGGTATAATATTTCATGCTATCTTTAAGTAGCGCTCTTCCCACAAAATGCCTATCAGGGACCTCAGTTATGTTGCCCCTATACTTCAACCCTACTGAATTCTTTCTTGTAGCAGGTTCTGGTAATATCCTTGTATCAGAATGAAAGAGATGATCTTTAACTCTATCATACCATATATTTCTAGGGGCTGATAAAGAAGGTACAGGGTCTGCAAGTACTGTGGGTGTATTTTCCTGACTTAAGGGATCAGCCTCAGCCCAAATCTCCCTCAAGGTTTCCAAAGGAGAATCTAATAATTGGGGTACAGAATCTTCACCTTCTAAACTCTTAATATGTTCTAATATATTAGAAGAATCAGACTGAATTTGAGCATCTTGCTCTGAAGGATATTGTGCCCTGGGGCCAAATCAGATTCATTACTTCTCTCAGTAGTAGGGATGGAAGTATTTAATGCATTTGAGAAGCAAACTCTTCATTTTTATCAATATTTTCTTTCCATCCAGTACCTGTATCGTTTTTAACCCACCCAGCTGCTGTTAAAGCCGACACTACCCAATCCTCTGAACTAGGAGGAGAATCCGTTAAATCATTCAACGAGACATTTGCTGCACTACTAAGGGGCTTTCTACTTGCATCTGGGGTCTGGGACTTCAACCTATGACTTTTGATAACTCCTTCTTTACTCCAAGATTTTTTCTGCCTCCCGAGGAGACCCTGATAGAAAAGACAACAGGGGTTAAAGGACTAGTTTCCCCATCACTTACTGATACCAGCCATGAAACTTTATTTTGTTGCAACATTTGCCCAGAACTTGTAGAAATAGAAGCAGTCTCCATGGGCCATGCATCTCTCCACACAGTCTCCTTTGAATCCAACGTCATACCCTCCTCCATAACCCGGATTACCGAAGCACTCATAGACACATTGTTTTTAGCACATTAGGAATGTTCCTCTGCCTTATCCAAACTCTCTACACTTACTTTGGTATGATTTGTACTCACTGGATGTACCATTTATGACTTTTCTTTTAAGACTTTTTCCTCTTTCAATCGTAACTCCTCCCATAGCAACTTCTTTGTGTCTTCAAAACTTTTTTTCAGCCATCTCTATCCACCGACGAATATCAGCTATCCTGTTCTCCAAGACTGCCTTCTGCTCAGCAGATATAGCTCCAGTTCCTGACTCAGACATACTCTGAGAGTCAGGATCTAAAAGATCTGGTCATTCTGTAGCTAAGACATAGGTCTCTTCCATAGCAATTTCTGTCTCCATGTTAGCCTCCCAAACCAGGCAAGCCGAGGAGGAGACCAGCTCCTCAGTCACCCTCACATCCTGCTCCTTCGAAAGCTCTCACACTCTGATCACGTTCTCGCAGCAACGCAGCACCCTCTAGTGAAAAGAGATGGGGAATTTCCCCTGTGTCATGGCCACATTTTCTGCATTCACTGGAAATACCACAACCAGCTTAATCTGGTTCAGTCTCACTTAACATTCATCTGTGTGGGATTGTGAAGGCGGGGAGGGGAAACTGCAATGTGGGTGCTAGATGAACACTTGAGCAGACTTGATAGACCATGTGGTCTGTATCTGCTGGTAAGCAAGTAAGTAAGTAAGTAACTTACCGCCTGTAGTGCTTGCCATGTATGCTGTCTTGTGAGCCAGCCTGACGGAATGTGCCTAGGCTGCCGGGGGTCGTCAGGGGGGAAAGAGATTGACGGTCCGAAGGACTGCTCTCTATTCCCCAGGGAGGGTTGGGAAGATGATCGCTCAAGGAGCGACCTCTGGCAGAGGCAGGAGGTTGCCAACAGCAGTGTCATGGTGTATGCCAGGGGGTGGAGCCACAGCAGTATGTTGCCTTGGCAGCCTGGCTCCACAGGGGCATAACCAAGCAAGAAAACCCCCCTCCTCCCTCCAATAGATGAAAATGCCTCCCACCCATGAACCACACTCCCATAGTCAGGCATGGCTCTCCTCATCCTGTTTCCTCTGCAGCCCAGTACTCAACTCTATAGAAGGAGTGCCCTTGGTGTGGAGCGACCCTTCCCTGGAGGGTAGACCCTGGGGATGACTGGTGTCAGAGGGGAGAGAAGTCTGGCCATGCAGGGAGGTAGAATCCAAGGTGTTGGATGCTCACTGGAGAGAGTTCGGCGGGACTCAAGGAAAGGGTGCAAAAATATAATTTGGAAAAAAAAATGTATGCTGCCTTGTTTGATATTTCTTGATGGGTTACTTTTTTTTTTGAATGGATCTTCATGGTTTCAGCAGTCCCGGTTGTTCAGTACCCACATGTACTTTGTTATAGCTTTAATTTGTATTGCAGCTGTTCTTCAGTGTGTCAATCAATGTTTCTGGGAAAAGGAATGTGGGAAAATAGTAGGGAAGGCAGTTAACAGAAGCAACCACGATTGTGTAGTTGCAAAGGGGTTTATTTTTTTTTCCCATCATATTAAATGTAAATAAGTGTAGTTCAGTAGTCAATGGCAGAAGCTGGAGCTCTGTGAAGCTGGTGGGTATGTCAACCCCCCTGCCCCCATCAGCAGACTGTCTTGCTCTAATCACACACTGGCCACTGTCTCAGATGTGCATAGCTTAGTTGAGCAAATCTTCATTGGCAGACATCATAACTTGTGTCAGCCCAGTGTAATCCCTACATTCATTCACACAGTTCATCATGAGTAACTACAGGCTACATGTCAATGAAATGAGCTGCCTGCAGTGCAACCATTGGTGCTGGAAGCAAATTGGCACTGGGGTGCTGCACCTCCTCTCCTCTTTTGATGTCCCGTAGTCATAGTGCCCCTTTTGTTTGTGGTAGTAGTCTTTGTAGTTTATGCATTTTTTTTCTGCAGTTCCTCTAATTTATACCCTGCTCTGTTTTATGCTGGATTTTATATTTTGTACAAGCGCTTAGATATTTTGATTTGTACTTTTTAAAAAATTAAGAAGTTGAACTCTGCATCTATGTTTGCAACCTAAAGTCATGAGCATTGTTATGTTATCAGTTTCCTGTTATAGCCTAGACCACTGTAGCAGTGATATTAGTAGATGGCAAAAGTACAACATGCATTACCAATGAGCCACAACTGTAATCGTTTATCAGCGTTTCTGTGGTTTCTCGTTTTATGCATATGTAGTCAATGCTCTGTTTGCAGAAGTTGTGAGTGACAAAAAGAATGTGTTTCGAGATTGCTATCATATAATTTTGCTGTCTCTGTTTCTCAGTCTATACATTCTGACCAATCCTATGAGGTGAAGTTTTGCACAGATTGGGAGGAGAATGTGGAGACAAGAGGAATAGGCACTGAATAGTGGAGGCATCATGAATAATGTATTTCCCTAAATTTGTAATCACATTGACACTGTGCTATCAGCACAGTTGGATGAGAAGCAGTTGCAGCATGAAATGTATAGTACTTTGAATGTGCAAGATATGTATTTGGGGAGGGTTTGGGGGAGAATAATCTAGATGAATCTTTTCTCAGATGTGGCATAGAAGCCCAGAGTGAACAACACCCCTTTATATGTAAAGCACTTACAATACCTTCTATTTGTGCCTGTAGGTAATGTGCAGCATGTAAAACACAATACTATTCAATGGAGGATAATTCTTAGTTGCCAACAGAGTAGAAGAATGTAAGGCACCCCGAATATCAGTTATTCAGAGCGGATCGCCAAACAAGGGGTGGTGGAGTAGCTATATTTGCAAAATCCAGTATACCTGTATCCTGTAATGCTTCAACCTCTGTGTCCAAGGAATTTGAATGCCTGTCCCTAAAGGTCTCTCTCCCCCCAATACAGCAGCTTTTCAGCTAGTTGGATGCTACAGACCCCCCTCTGCTGACCTCAAGCTCTTATACCACCTGGGGAATCTGCTCAAGCCCAGCACTGAAGAAGTCATTATTCTAGGTGACCTGAATTACAACTGGCTTACCCAGGCAGCTGCACCTCTGGTATCATTCTGTGATACATATGGGTTCACACAACTAATTAATGAGCCAACAAGAATTAATGCAAGGAATAGCAATAACAGCACACTACTTGATATCATGCTAGTGAATAAACCCCATCTATTCACACATGAATGAGTGCTTCTCTGCGATATAAGTGATCACTGCCCCATCGCAGGGGTAAGGTCTTCCAGCAAAACAACAGCCCCTGCAAAATTCCTCATGAGGAGATCCAAGAAAAACATAAATATTGAAGGATATTTGCATGATCTAGCTCACTCTCCAAGCTGGCAAGAGTTTTTTCTTGCCCATTCTGTGGAAAAAGCACAGCAGGTGCTAAATAGCATTATAATAAATGCCCTTAACATCCATGTCCCAATCTCTAGTATCCGAATAAAAAGCAAATCCTGTTGTAGGTTTTCAGCTGACCTCAAAGCTGCACTGCTGGAGAGAGACAAACTCTGGAAAATGGCAAGAAAAACCAAGAATGCAAATGACTGGATGATCTTTAGGAAAGCCAGGAATAGATGCACCAAGAAAGTTAGGGATGCAAAGGCTGCCTTCTACTTCATTGAGCTCGACTCTCCTATCATAATCCTGCTAGGTTTTGGGGTACCATCAAGGGTATGGTTTGGCAGGATTCTAGCACCTCCCTACCAACTCAATTACACCACAGTTATGGCCCTATCACTGGCAAAATGGAAATTCTGGACGCCTTCAATAACCACTTCACAATGGCTGGCCTTGCCTTTGACACCTCTCCAGCTAACCTGCTGCGGGAATAATAAAGCTCCCAGTACACTGGTGCTCAGAGAGCTGAATCTTCCTTCAGCTTCAAATATCTACTGTTGAAGCAAGTAGACGACCTACTATGGCAGCTGGATATCAAAAAAAGTGCAGGGGCAGACTCTCTGGACCCCTACTTTCTAATGATTGCATCCCATGTACTTGCAGTCCCCCTAACACATCTCTTTAACCTATCTCTAAACTCTGGTTCTATTCCCACACTGTGGAAGACAGCCCAAGTGGTTCCCCTTCTAAAATCAGGGGACCATATGGACCTTAATAATTACAGGCCCATTTCCATTCTACCAGTGCTATCCAAGATGCTGGAGAAATTAGTGAGTACCCAGTTAACGGAATATCTTGATGATGCTAACCTCCTGAATCCAGCTCAATCTGGATTCAGGACCAAGCATAGCACTATCACTGCACTAGCCAAGGTCACAAATGACTGGCAAACCGAATTAGATAAAAAGAATAATGTCTGTACAGTATTTCTTGACCTGAGCAAAGCATTCGACACTGTGGACCACGAGCTTCTACTATCATCCTTGCACTCCATTGGCCTAGATCCACCCTCCCTTAAGTGGTTCAGGCGTTATCTTACTGGTAGGTCACAGCAGGTAAAAGCTGAAGGTGACCTATCCCCATTAAAACACTGTTAAGAGGAGTCCCCAAGTGTTCTATCCTGGGTCCAATCCTTTTGCCATCTACAAATAATTATTGATTCAACCTCACCAAATCCTCTGTACACCTCTTTGCTGATGACACTGTTTTGTATGTCAGCAACCCTTCTTCTGCAGCTGCCCGTGAAATCCTTACAAACAGAATTCTCCTTGTTATAATATCAACTACTTGAGAAAAAGCTTCTGTTAAATGCAAAGAAAACTAAAGCAATGATGTTCACAAATCAAAGCTCCACCAGCACCTCCTCTTCAATCATTCTCCCTCAGCTATGCACTATACTTGGAGAATATCTGGAGTATGTAGAAAAATTCAAATACTTAGGTGTGTAGATTGACAGCAGACTCGACTTCACTCATCATTTAGAAGAACTGCTAAAAAAGCTTCGCCAAAGGCTTTGCCTTTTCTATAGATTAAAACCCTTTCTAAACAGAGATTCAAAGATGAGGTTAGTCCAGACCATTTTCTCTCAGTTGTTGACTATGCAGACTTCCTTTATAGTCACTGCCTCCTTTCCTACCTACACAAGTTGGATACCTTATATCATAGAGCAATAATATTCATAACAGATCTGCCATCTAATACCCATCATTCCTCGCTTTATGCTGCAGTTGGATGGGTTTCCCTACACCTCAGAAGGAACAGAAATACAGCTCTATGAATTTACAGAGCGTTATCAAAAAAACTTCCAAACTATATTCTGGACTGTTTCACTCAGACCATTCCTAGCTCCTATGCCCTAAGAAGCAACAACATCATCCTGTTCAAATTGCCCAAATTCAACACCCAATTAGGGAGGGCAGCAATCAGCTATTCTCTAGCCATAGCATGGAACACCCTACAAAAATCCCTTAAACTGTCTAATATTATGCCAATTGCATCCTTTAAACAGCGTTGTACAGTTTTCTTCACAGAGAAATGCAGTTGCTACCGCTAGAGCTAGCTTTGTCATCTCACAATCTCCCTCCCAAAAATTCAACATATATGGCATAATCTTTGTTCTTCAGTTCTCCCTCCCAGGCAGACACCCCATCTTATGGCACCCAGTAATACCTTCCACCATCCTAGTATTATATTATGCTGTGTGTTTGCCATGATCCCTCCACTGGGATATGTATACACTGTATATACTGTAAATATTAGCTTAACTTTCCTATAACCCACTTTATCATGTGAATTTTATTGTACATCACTGTGTTTATAAATGTTTTTTTTTCCCTGTATATATAACTGTTTTATATAAGTGTATTGATGTATCTGTTGTGTATCAACTGTTGAACCTTGACCTTATCAGGTCCATCTTGTAAATGAGCCTTGCTCAATGATGCTCACCTGAATGAATAAATAAAGATCTGATGATGATGATGATGATGATGATGAAATATACAGAAATAAATAAGTCTAGCAGTATTGCTAGCTAAGGTTCCGGGAAGGATACATCAACTGGTGCTGATCATGGTCCTGGGTTTTGGTGCTGTTACTTATCAAGGATGTAAGCCATTTGAGACTGGTTTGTACTAGATGATATTATGTGGTAGCATCGTGTATTTGTGAGTATTAATGCTCTCCCTTATTGTATGGCTCAAGTCTACAGTATGTATACTATGGTGTCAACATTTTTTTTTGCCAAAGTGCTACTCATTATTTCTCCTGAATGCTGACCTGGATACATTTTCCAAAATTCTTGGCAACTTACGTGCTACTGCATGGACAGTGTTCAGGGATGGGAAGAAAGGAAATTGGTTTGATATTTCATGCAGACAACTGCTTTTCACCAGTGATGCTCTCCTTTTTTTTTTTTTTGCAATACACATCTGCTATGTGGAGCAGTCCAGGTCACTGTTGTGGGCTGTTTTCCAAGGTTATCTGATCTGCCCACTGCAAGGACCAGTTTGCTACCTTACAGGCCAGTGGCCCTTCTCAGATCTAATCACTAAGTGTGTTGCAGTATGTTTTGTGCTAGGTACTTAAAATGTGATATGCAGAAATATGTATGTATAGTATCATATACATTGCCGCCCCAGTTGATATTGTTAACTAATGTTAGATCTATCAACACAAAACTGAGCTGCCAATATCTTAGAAAGTGAAAGACCAGTCAGAGATTGTCACTGGTACCTTGTGGTAGCTGTATTACAGGAGACATTGTGAATCTGTGTCTCTGCATTTACTTATTCATTTATTTGTTTATTTAGTTATGTATTTATTTGTTGATTAGTTTATTTTGATGTATCCCTTCTCTGAGTGAAACTGCTGTCTTCATAAGACATGAGTAGTCTGTAGCGTGGTAAAGGTTGCCTCTGTGGAATCATAATCCACACACGGTGTAATGACATAAATTAATTATTTTTATGCTGTTGTGGCAAGCGTGCCCCAGTGTCCACTGCCACAGAAAATAGATGTTGCTGCTTCTACTGTGCCATCTCTGTAACATTTGAAGCTTTGGAAGGAGTTTGATGCATCACGGTGGTCAGAGATTTTCAGAATATGTGTCTGGATGAGGATGTGTTCAACTCATGTTTACATGAATATGTTGAACTGGATGGTTCAGTTGAATATAATGAATCCACTAATGAATAAATGGTGTGGCTCATCTGCAGTTTTCTTACTCAGGACTGGGAAGCTGTGCACATACAATGTGTGCTGCCAGAAGGAATGTCTTATACCATGTGCTACCAACAGTGCAAGTCTCAGTTTGCCTGATTGTTCAGGGCGCTTGGACTGGCACAAGCTGAGGGAAGCAGTAGATTATGTTGAAGACCAGTGCATCAGGGACCCTGTGTCCTGTTCTCTAACTGACAGGGTATTGGTTGCAAAGTCCCCATGTTAGTGGTTTCACTGTCTGTCCCCCCAAATAAAGGTGGGGTTCTGCAGAAGGGCTTTGCCCAAGCAATGGGGTGGCTATGTGCCAGTCCTGCAGTGTCCTTTGTGGCTCAGTAAGCCTGCCCCCAGGCATACACTTATGCGCGGCAATGAGCTGCCTACTGAAATTGTTGTTACAAGTTGCATTGGGGATGCCATGGTCAGTACCTCCTGCTGCAATATGCTCAACAAGCAGTGTTATGTAATTGCTTTATGGTTCTTTATCTCTCCATTTCCCACTCTGTGATATCTGTTATGTGGACATTGTATGTCATTTGTTCGTGCGGTATGGTGGTCCGTTCCATGGTGCAAAATGCCTGGTTTACAGCAGTAACAACTGTAACATGGTATCCATTACTGTCTTTCCCCCTCCTGATATGCCTTGTATTTACAGATATGTAATATAACTTGGTGATACAGTGGTGCCTCACATCCATCTGTCATGCTCAGTATTTAGTAACATTCAGTGTAATCTTGGACTCAGTAACATTTAACATTTGGTAACAGTTAATGTAATTAATGAGACAGTATAGCCCAGTGGTTTAGGGCTCAGAGTTGCAAACATGGAAACTTGTATTTGAATCCCACAGCCCCCACTTGCATACTGTGTGACCCTACGCTAGTCACTTAACTTCCTTGTGCTCCCAGGTCACACTTGAAAACAAGCTTCAGCTTAATGTGCCTTCCCTGGTTAAATAATTTCCCCATTCCCCTTTACATTTATTAATCTTGAGTTCTAGCAGTCCCTGCCCATTGCTCCGATATGCCCATAACTTTTTTGGGGGGGCGGGTAGTGGGGTTGTGGTGGTGCGGGATGACTGATACCACATGTTATGGTAAGTGATGTGGGGGGCTGGGCCCCTCAACAACTAGGAAAAATGAAATATTACTAAATACTGGGCTTCCTGAGGGATAGGAGGGAGAATGGGAGAATTACATTAACTGTAACATTGGCACATTATTGTCATGTCTTGGTGGCAGGAATGACTATCGTACTACAACATATAAATTGAATAAAATATTGAAGAAGTGGTGGTATTGAAGGGGGGGAGGACTTTCATAGTAAATCACACCAAACAGTGTAAATAATAGGCATATTGAGGTGGGGTGATGGGTCACAACACCACCAGGAGGGTTTGCATTAGTAGTGATGTCCTTTTTACAGCCGTGGCCAAAGCCCAGAAGACATTTTGCATTCAGAAAAGGGCTGATGTCATTTTTGCTACCAAACAACATGATAAAGTGTCAAAAATAGATTCTTATACCTAAGCCTCATTACTACGCTGCCTGTGTGTGTATATGAAGCTGTATAACACTATTTTTCCTCTGGCTTAAAGAGTTAATTGAGCCCACAGAAAGTTAACTCATTTTCTTCTTGCAGTCAGTCTGTGTCAGATTACCAATAGATAGTACAAACATCATAGAAAGATATTGGAAGTAGAGTTGGTTAAACACTTCCTGGAACTTTCTGCACAATAAATAAGCTCTGTTGTGCCCTCACCTCATTAAGCCATTTTTAAATCATCATCCTAAGAGCATTCATTCTGCTATTTTGCAGGACATTCCATATCAAAGAGCCCCAGTGATGCATGTTTCCAAATAATACACCAGCTTCAATTTTCAGGCAGGCAGTTCTGGGCTACTGTTTTTATTCTACTGAATGTTCTTAACCTTTGTGACCATTGGTGTTTACAACTGAATGATAATAACCACATTTGCTTCACTTACAAATAGGTAGGGATGTGTGTGTCTAATGTTTGTTTGACTTAGGTTACACACAGAATCTGAACAGTTCATAACATGCTGCATTGTGATTAAATGAATTGATTAATGGGGGCTTTGGTTTCTTCTACAAATTAAATTTTCCTGACCATGGATATACTAAAACAAAAACTGCTCAACAAAATGTTTAAAAAGAAGGAGTTAAGCAGTAATTTAGTTGATGTATTGTAAAGAGCTGCTCCCTAGAAAATCACCTGGTTTGGGGGGGCTGCAACAAGTAGAATGGGACTTCATGGATGGGGGAGCTCATTGCAGCAGAAGATGCATGATGGCATTAAAAGCATAATGGTGTGGATGTAGAGGCACCAATATTTGTGCATGACTTTGGCAGAGGACAAAGTGTGACTTTAGGGTGTGAGATCATCAGTAATTGTGTGTGTCTTGGTATTCTTAGAACTTCAATGGGTTAGACTCTGAATCCACATATACAGCATGTCACTAAGCCACATGAAGTGGGGTATGCTTAAAAATCAGATCACCAGACATGGACCAGAGCTGTAAAATCTGGACTGAGCACAGCTTGTGCTAATATTGCTGATCCACTCACTCCAGATGATCTGGTCTAGTTTTTACCTACAGTATCTGGTCTGGTCCTGATGGTTTTGTTTTCAACCATGCCAAGAAAGGGTTGAAAAACACCCTTCTAGAAGTGGACCAGATATGTAAAAGTCAGACTGAACTGTGCAGCTATAGTGACTAGACCAGCAGTATTTGTGCAAGTTGCACCCAGTATGGCCAGTTTGAATTTTTACAGAACTGCTGTGGTTCAGGTCTGTCAGTCCAGTTTTTAATCAATCAATCAATCTTTATTTTATACTAAAAGGTATGTGAGCAAAAATGCCCATTTACACAAACTTCCTGTGAAGCATAAAAAGAGAACAGAACACCAGGTCAAACAATTACATAGTAAAATACAGTATATACAGGTCTAACATAAACAGGTCTAATACAGAGATCTTGAGGAATATACAGAAGAAAGAGGAAGCAAATAAATAACAGTGAAAAATTTACAGAATAGGATATAGTTGGAGGTACAATTTAGGAACATGAACAGTTGTGTGGTACTTCAAAAAGAAGAAGTGTAAGTCATGCAGCACCCATATCTTTCATGCAGAAAAGCATTCCTACTGCATGATCTCGTTCATTTAAAGAAACCTGCAATTGTTCCTCCTGCTCTCCCCCTCCCTGCCTAAGTGACTTGCTGTTCACCTGTCTTATGAAATATTACACTACCCGGTCTCATTGACCCCTTCTCCTTCCTCTTTAACCTTTTCATAGCATTCCTTTTTAGCATTTCCTTGTGTAGCCTGCTCTCCTGCATAGGTTTCAGTTGTCTTAAAGTAGCATACCTCTTGTTCACATGCCGCCTACCTCCCTGACCCTGGGGCATTCACCTTACCTTCTGCCTCTCCTCACTTCGCTTATCTGAAGTCTGTCCTTACCCATGGCCCTGGTATCACTATTTGCTGCTATGACACTTACAGGTTCCCCTGTCTACCCTCCCCCTCCCTCTTTAACCTTCACAACTCCCTTCCTTTTCTTATCAGCTTCCTAACTTCCCTTGTTGCCCCTCTCACTCATGTTTGTTCTTTTGCCTTCACCACAGCATGGTGTCCAGTCTTGACTATAACCTGTATTTAGCTGTTCATGTGTTTATATAGTACTCATACACTACCACTGTCATTACCCTATGTATTATATTTAGCCCTGACTATGTTAGTTAGTTATTTAAATATTGTGCGATTTTATTGTGTTCAATATGCTGTGCATTGTTCTTGTATCCTGTCCAGGTCCATCTCACAAATGAGCTTTGCTCAATGATGTTCACCTGGTTACATAAATATTTTGATTGATTGATTGATTGATCTGCCTAGGCCCCATATACTGGGTCAAGGACTGTGTGCCCTGGCAATCCTTCAGGCAGGCCTCTTGGATTACGCACCAGAAAAAGCTTGAAGCTCACTTGCTGGAGAAGTGCCTAGCTTTGATGGGAAAAGAGATGCAGAATCTGTGGGAAAAATCTTCTTCTCCAATGCCAGAACTCAAAAAGAAGAAAAAGGAAAAAGAGAGGCACCGAGACCAGGATAGGCCTCCATCCACTTGGCAGCGACCATCAGGCACCACTGACACCAGAGGGGCCTCCACTTCTGTAAGTACCCCTACTGCCAGGTCTCCTATTGCTGTGGTGGATCAGACCATGGCCTCCCTGCCTGCTTTACTCATGATGCAGTCCAGGCCCTTCTTGGATGACAGAACCCCTATTGTGCTCCTGAGGCCCATATCTTCTTCAGGGTCTATTGCCAGCACCAAGGTCATTAAGTCGCTCCCCAGCCCCACCGAGGAGCGCATGGTCACAGTTGGTAAACTGGACTACAGCTCCCCTGCTGTCTGCATGGCCCAGGCCAATTGGTCGGATGTTAGCTCTTCTGACATCTGGATGGCAATGACTGATAAGTCACTCCCCAGTTCCTCTGGGGACCGCACAGCTAAGACTCTCCTGTCGGGGTTGTAGAATACTGCAACATCAAGTTGAGCCTGCTGCCAGACACTCAAGAGTCTTTAAAGGGTTCCCCACTCCCACTGTTCCAATTAGACCCTCCAGGTTTGCCTGAAGATCAAGAGCCAGAGGTAGGCACTAATCTAGAGGGTCCCCCTTCATTGCTGGGTCAGTCTCTTCCTGGTTCACCCACTGGGCCTATTATTAATACCTCCAGGGACCTTCCATCAGGACCTCCTCATCCCAAGCCCCCTTGGACAACCATGTTCCTCCATCTTGGAGTCTGGCTCCTCAGATGACAGCGGATCTTCCATCATGTTCTACTTATTCCCCAACATTAAATGACCCTTCACCAGTTGACCCTTCACTGGGTCAGGTTATGTCTGGCACTTAGGATTTTCCTCAAATGCTGGATGGCCTTCCAACAGGGCCCTAGATGCCAATTCTTCCAGTGCCAGACATTTCTTTGCCTGATTCAGTGCTAGCCCCTTTAAATGTCCCAATGGGGCCAACTCCTTGTCCTTCTAGACCTACTGCCAGGATTTTGGCCTCCTCTTCTTCTGGGCCTTCAGCTCCACCTCTATCTGCACCTATGGACAATGTTCCAGGCTATCCACCCCTTCAATACCCAATATACCCTTCACCAGGGTATCCAACACCTGGTCATCAACCCCATTATGTACTTGGGTACCAGACATTGGGCTATATCTGATCAGGGGTATGCTCCTTCTGGCATTCCCTACTCCTATCAGGCTCATGGAAATCCTCAATATCAAAAGCAGGGCTATCAATTATACCAGCCTCCTCCTCCACCACCTCCTTTTCCTCCTCAACCTCAGCCTCAGCCTCTGTCTACACATCAGCCTCAAGCTGATATACAAACAGTGTTTTGGACCCTGATTCAGGAGGCTGGGACTCAACTAGCCTCAATGATTGACTGTCAGAAACCTGTGACAGCCTCTACTCCCACCTCCTTTATGACCCCTGGATCAGGGACTTATGTGGATTCCCACCTTTTCTGAGAAGGCTCCTCTTGACACTAGGTCAGGGATAAAATCCAAGACACTCCTCCAAAAATGGTTCAGACTCCCAGCATGCACTCTTCAGACTCTGACTCCAGCTCATCCTCCCGTTTTAGTATGTATGCACCTACAATGTAGAGCCTCAGCCTAAGCAGTTCCCAAAGTTCTGTCTGGAGGACTCTTCCTTTGCAGAACTCCTCATAATTATACACAATGCCTGTGGCTGGGCTTTCCAGGAACAGGATCCAATGTTGAAAATGCTTACAGAACATCTAGACATGGCTGACACAGCTCCTATACCTATACTGCCTTGGACTGGGCCCCATGAAGACCTGACATTCACTATCTGGCAACAGCCTTCCTCCAATCTGGCTGTTTCCAAAAAGGCAGACAGGATGCACCCCCCCAATGAGATCACACACCTTACTGGCCATCCTAATGCAGATCTGGTTGCTATCATGGCTGTCCACAACCAGTCCACTAATCCTAAACATTTGAGCATGTTTCCCCCGATAAGGAATCTAAGCAGCAGGACAGCTTCAGTCACAAAATGCTTTCCTCCTCCACTTGCACCCTCAGGTCCCTTAATTATGTGACTTATATGGTTTTCTACCATAAATCTTCCCTGGCCTCACTCTAGACCAAGCTGGAAGCTATCCAGGACCAAGAGCTTAAGGCCAAGATTGCCAAGACAGTGAGAATGGCTAAAATCTCCTGTCAGCATGCCATCCAAGCCACTTATGAGTTATGGCACAGTAGACTCAATTACTCACACCACAGTCACTGCTGTCAGCATTAGGTGATATTTTTGACTCATGATTGCTAGCCTTGCACAAGACATCCAGACCTCCATCCTGGATGCCCCTTTCAGGGGATCCATGTTATTCAGAGGTGGCACCAAGTATACTATCACTGAATTGCTTGACCACAGTAAATCCATCCACAAGGTCAGCTTTATGTACTGAGGGTGTTACAAAGGTAAACAGCTTTTTCATCAGCAACAGATACCAAACCAAAGAGGCCCCTGTCAGTGTCAGTGGCTCTGTAGGTATTGTAGCACACTCACCTCTGAGCCTGGGAGATCAGAGGGCTGTGGGTTTGATTCCCACATCTGGCACTTGGGTTAATATCCTAATATGTATTTATGTATTGTAGAAGTTGGATTTACAACCTTTGAGTAGTGGACTCATTTACAAAGGCACCTCATCACAGGGAGGGTAGACATGTATACAGTGTGAGTACAACAGTGTTAACATACAAGTGCAAATACAGACAACCATAAGGCTCATTTACATGTATACAGAGTGAGTAAAACCATGATTACATACAGGTACAATTCAGATAATAGTATGACTCATTTACAGCAGTGGTTCACAGATAAAGTTTCACACAGAAGTTACAATCAAGATAAAACTATTTCAATATTATAAATTCCTTCCCTCGATGTACCAGGGTGGGTACCTATGGAGAAAATAGTGGTTGGGAGATGGGGAGAGAGCAGTACAATGGACACTATTGACACTGTAGTGCAGCATGAGAGGGGGTACTACACTTCTAAGGTGCTGTCTTTCAGATGAGATGTTAAACCAAAGTCCCATCTGCCTGGATTGGTGGCAATTCAGGTGGAGGTTAAAGATCCCATGGCACTTATCAATGGAATTAGACTCACCAAGGATCCTATCAAGATATTAGGTATCCAATTTGGTCAGAAAGAATTAGACATGTTTAGTTGGGAACAGAAAGTGAGCCAAGGGAAAGTTATGGTTCAAAAGTGGAATAAGTGGCCTTTAAGCAAATTGAAAAGAGTACACCTCATCAGAACCTATTTATTACCTACATTTCTTTTTGTAGCAGCTATATTTCCCCCACTAAAGAAATTGGAAGCATCCATACTTAATTTATTCTTTCAGACAATTTGGGGCAGTCGCCTAAACCCGATAAAGAGGAATATTTTGTATTTGCCAGTAAAAAAGGGTGGTTTGAATATGATAAACCCTACCGTTTTTTATTGTTTTTCTTTCAACTAACATATTTCATTTAGTTTGTTACAAAAATAAAAGTTGGGCAGATTTGTTTGCTGCTTCCTCTAAGCTTTGTGTAACTTAGTGGCAAAATTGGTCAACAAATGTGATCAAACGATCCACATGGACACCTGGGTATTTAAGGAAGGTGTTTAAAAAACTTAAAGCTTGGGGTATCACTAGTCAAATGATAAGACTAACTACAAGAAAACAAATGTACACAATAGTAACAGAGACACATTTCTCTGAAACAAGGGTATTCCCCTCATAGAAACATAGAAACATAGAATTTGATGGCAGATAAGGACCGCTTGGCCCACCCAGTCTGCCCATTTCCCTACCTGATGGGTAAGCTGCAGATCCTAGTTAACCAGCAGCCTACTTCTTCCTACCCCCACCCCCTAGAATTGCCTTATGACTGTCCCATGCATGCTTGAATTCCACCACTGTTTGTGACTCCACAACCTCCTCTGGAAGGCCGTTCCATACATCCACCACCCTCTCTGTGAAAAAATACTTCTTCATGTCTGCTTTCTTGAATAACTACATTAGAAACATTAATTATAGAAAGACAGGTCCCAGATAAAATAAAGGATGTTCACTGGCTATGCTGCCATCAACAATTAAATATAAATGCAAATCAAAAACATAAACAGCTGGAAGAAAGGCTATGTTCCAGAATCAAGAGTGTAAAACAGCTTGAAACTATGAGGCATTTGTTCTTTACCTGAACATTTATAGTTGGGTTTTGGGAAATAACTAGCAAAGAATTGGAAGGAGAATCTGTTTGCTAAACTTTCATATGATGAATTGATATATGGGTACTATGTAGGCCCAGGGAGTAGATGGGATAAAAGTACTCTAAATGTAACCTTTGCAGTATGCAAGTGGCATATATGGAATGCTAGGTATTTGTATGTGTTACAAGAAAAAAAAAAGACAAAAAATGAATTAGCAAACAAAATTACACAGAAAATAAGAGAAATTTATTATAAAGAAATGTTGCATACAAATTAAAGATATTTAGACAGTGCTTGGAGGAATTTACTGTGGGCTACATATTTGGAGTTCCCTGTTACTTAGAATGGACTATGTATAGTAAATGTATATCAGTCAATCAATCAAATCTTTATTTATTCAGGCGATCATCATTGAGCAAGGCTCATTTACAAGATGGACCTGATAAGGTCAAGGTTCGAATTGATGCACAGCAATTACATCACATACTTATGAGACAGTTATGCATACAGAAGAAAAGAAAATGTTATTTATAACACAATAATATACAGAGAATTCACATGTTAAAGCTTGGCTAAGAGAAAGTTAAACTAACCTCTACAATATGTACAGTACATATATATCTCAATGAGGATCATGACAGTCACTCACATAATGAGTACAGGGATGTTGAAAGGAATATTGGGTGCCATATACTGGCGGTGTCTGACTGGAAGGAATATGCCATATGTGATTGGAATATGGTTTTGTAGGATGACTATTCTATCTCTAGCGATAGCAGCTGCATTTCTGTGTGAAGAAGGCTGTACAGTACTGCTTGAAGGATGTAAATGGAATGATAAAGGACAGTTTAAGGGATTTTTGTAGGGTGTTCCATGCTATGGCTAGAGAATAGCTGATTGCTGCCCTCCCTATTTTGATGTTGACTTTGGGCAATTTGAGCAGGATGATATTGTTGCTTCTTAGGGCATAGGAGCTAGGGTGGTCAGGTTGAAGCAGTCCAGGATATAGCTTGGGAGTTTTTTTGATAAAGCTCTGTAGATCCATAGAGCTGCATTTCTGCTCTACTGACATGAAGGGAAAGCCATCCAGTTGTGTCATAGAGAGAACAATGGTGAGTATTATATGGCAGGTCTGTAATGAACCTCATTGCTCTATGATATAAGGTATCCAACTTTTGAAGGTAGGGAGTGGGGCAGTGACTATAGAGGAAGTCTGCATAGTCAATGACTGATAGAAGGATGGCCTGGTCTAATCTCATCTTTGAATCTCTATTAAGGAAGGGTTTTAATCTGTAGAGGAGGCCAAGCCTTAGGCGAAGCTTTTTCAGCAGTTGTTCTAGATGCTGAGTAAAGTCAAGTCTGTTGTCAGTCCACACACCTAGGTATTTGAAATTTTCAACATACTCCAGATTTTCTCCAAGTATGGTGCATAGCTGGGGGAGATTGATTGGAGGATGTGTTGGTGGAGTTTTGGGTTGTGAACATCATTGCTTTGGTTTTCTTTGCATTTAGCAGAAGCTTTTTCTCGAGAAGCTGATGTTGTAATAGGGAGAATTCTGCTTGTAGGATTTCATGAGCAACTTTAGGCGAAGGGTTTGCTAACACACAGTACAGTGTCATCAGCAAAGAGATGTACTGAAGACTTGGTAAGGGTTGAATCAATTTTATTTATATAAATGGCAAAAAGGATAGGACCAGAATAGAGCCTTGGGGGACTCCTCTTGACAATGGTCTTAATGGGGATAGGTCACCTTCAGATTTTACCTGTTGTGATCTACCGGAGAGGTAGCATCTGAACCACTTAAGGGAGGATGGATCTAGGCCAACGGAGTGTAGGGATGAGAGTAGCAGTTCATGGTCCACAGTGTTGAATGCTTTGCTCAGGTCCAGGAATACTGCACAGACATTGTTCTTTTTATCTACTTCAGTTTGCCAATCATTGGTGACCTTGGCTAATGCAGTGATAGTGCTATGTTTGGCCCTGAATCCAGATTGAGCTGGATTTAATAGATTAGCATTGTCCAGATATTCCCTTAACTGAATACTCACTAATTTCTCCAGCATCTTGGATAACACAGGTAGGATGGAAATGGGCCTGTAGTTATTAAGATCCATAGGGTCCCCTGATTTTAGAAGGCAGACCACTTGGGCTGTCTTCCACAGTGTAGGAATAGAGCCAGAGTTTAGAGAAAGTTTAAAGAGGTGAGTTAGGGAGACTGCAAGCACATGACACACAATCTTTAGAAAGAATGGGTCCAGAAGATCTGCTCCTGCACTTTTTTTGGTATCCAGATGCCATAATAGATCCTCAACTTGTTTCAACAGTATAGGTTTGAAGTTAAAGGAGGAGTCAACTCTTTGATCACCAGTATAGTGGGAGCTTAATTGATCCCTTAATATATTATCTGGGGAGGAGTCAAAGGCAAGGCCAGCTGTTGTGAAGTGGTTGTTGAATGCATCCAGGATTTCCATTGTGCCAGTAATGGGGCCATAGTTACTGTGTAATTGGGTTGGAAGGGGGTTGTTAACATCCTGGCCCATCATACCCTTGATGGTGCCCCAAAATCTAGCAGTATTATAGTAGGAGGAGTCAAGCTCGGCCAGGTAGTAGGCAGCCTTTGCATCCCTAACTTTCCTGGTGGATTTATTCCTGGCTTTCCTAAAAATCATCCAGTCCATGATATTTTTAGTTTTTCTTGCTACTTTCCAAAGTTTATCTCTCTCCAGCAGTACAGCTTTGAGCTCAGCTGAAAACCAGTGACAGGATTTGTTTTTATTAGGATACTAGAGTTGGGGCATGGGTGTTAAGGGCATTTATTATAATGCTATTTAGCACCTGCTGAGCTTTTTCTACAGAATGTGCAAGATAGAACTTTTGCCAGTGTGGAGTAGGCTAGATCATGCAGATATCCTTCAATATTGGTGTTTTCTTGGATCTCCTCATGAGGAATTTTGCAGGATCTGTTTTAATGCTGTTGGATCTTACCCCTGAGATGGGGCAGTGGTCACTTATGTCGCATAGGAGCACTCCAGCATGTGTGAATAGATGTGGTTTACTCACTAGCATGATGTCAAGTAGAGTACTGTTACTACTATTCCTTGCATTTAATCTTGTTGGTTCATTAATTAACTGTGTGAGCCCATAGGTGTCACAGAATGATACCAGAGGTCTAGCTGCCTGAGTGAGCCAGTTGAAATTCAGGTCCCCTATGATAATGACTTCTTCAGTACAGGACTTGACAAGGTTTCCCAGGTGGGATAAGAGCTTGTGTTCAGCAGAGGGGGGTCTGTAGCATCCAATTAAATGGAAAGCTGCTGTATTGGGGAGAGAGACTTTTAGAGATAGACACTCAAATTCCTAGGGCATAGATGTTGCAGCAGTACAGGATACAACTAAACCAGCTTTTACATATATGGCTACTCCGCCTCCCCTTGTTTGGCAATCAGCTCTGAATAGCTGGTAGTTAGGTAGGTTAACTTCCCTGTCTTGAGCCATGTCTCAGTTATCACAAGAATGTCTGGCAAGGTATGGGCAACCCAGGCGTGTAGCAATGTACATTTTTTCAACAGACTGCATACATTAATATGCAGGAACCTGAGGCCTTTAGTTGAGGTTAGGTCTGATGGAGAGGTGATACTTTCAAGAGGTCCAGGGTTGATTTCCACATTACCAATACAGAGCAATAGGAAGATCAGTAATTTCATAAGGCTGCCAGTGATAGGAGAGGGGCTGTCTTTGGTCCTCCTTTTTATTCCGTTGCCACTCTTTGTTTGGGTGCTCCTGTGGATCTAAGGTAGTGTGTCACGATACCAATTAGCAGATTGATGACTAGGCTTAGTGGGGATCTATATACCCAGCAGTGGGGCCTTGACTGAGACATATATGTGGTGATATGTGTAACTTTATGGTGATTGTACCACTGTAGTCAATGCAGCAATGGCAAGGCATATGTGAGGGTCTGGGTGTCAGCTGCGGGGGATGTTCCAGAGAAACTAGTTGGGTTGACCACTTTAGATTGCATAGTAGGGTTATCTTCATTGTGGAACCCTATGGCTGATAGTGACAGGAAATAACATTGGTTTATGTGATATTTGGAACTGCTTGTATGATTTATATGGAATGCATATTTATTGTAATTTTTGCTTGGTTTTCAATAAAACCATAAATGAATGTTCATTCACAAATCTGGACTGTCATGTACGGTATGGGCTGCATGCCCATTGGCTCTTGCTCTGCACCAATGGGCATGCAGCCCTACAAACTCAGTCTGGCGGAGTGGCGGGCGGCAGGCGGGTGGGATGCTGCCGCCGCTGGCCGCAGGGGAGCAGGTGGTGGGGCTTCGGTGGTGGGTGGGGTGGGGGACACTAGCCACCAGGAGATGTTTGGGGGTTCAATTTACTTACTGCCCACGATCGGGCATTTCGGTCCACTGAACCACCAGGGAGATGTCTGGGGTTCAGTTTACTTTCTGCCCATGATCGGGCATTTCGCCAGGGAGATGTTCGGTGGAGGTTCAGTTTACTTTCTGCCCACGATCAGGCATTTCACCAGGGAGATGTTCGGGAGGAGATTTCAGTTTACTTTCTGCCCGCGATTGGGCATTACGGTCCACTGAACCACCAGGGAGATGTTCAGGAGGAGGGGGAGCCACATTGCTGCCTGTGATTGGGCTGGTGGGGGGAAGGAGTACACTATGCCCGCGATCGGGCTGCAGGGGGCATCGGTCCCCGACGGCTGCTGCCTGGCAGGGTGCCAGGTGCAAGTCCTCAGGGATTGGCGCACCTACATGCTAATGGCATCAATGGGGCCATAATCATATGCAATGCCCCTGCACCTCTGCTATGAATTATGGCCCCATTTGCATGTCACCTTTTGAATATTGTGATTTTGCACATGGCGCAATGGTACTTGCACCACCGCAAGTTGAATGCTCCACTCTGACAACTTGCGGTGGTGCAAGTTCCACTGCACCATGCACAGTGGCTGTGGCTGGGGGGTGATATTCAAAGGAGTTGCTCAATAGCGCAACTCCTTTGAATATCGCCCCAGCCACACCCCTGCGCAACTATTTTGCGCAGCACAAGGGCTTGCGCCTCAGAATGGCGCAGTTTGAATATCCAGCCCTGTTAATATCAACTCCTTGCCTTCATGTTGAATGGGATATATGCATGGAGTTGACTTTACTGCTCTTAATAATGGGTCAATGCAAAATATATATAAGAGTCGGCTCAATGGGCACCACTGTCTAACCCCAGTTTAAACTGCAATCATGGGTCCATACCAACCATTTACCTGAGGAATTATCATAGCAGTCGAGTATAATTTCTGTAACCATGAAATAAATTGAGGTGGAATACCATATTGCAGAAAACAGAACCATAAAAATGTGTGATCAAGAGTGTCAAATGATTTCTACTAGTCTATTGAGAGCAACAAATCTTCAAGTCCTGAAATATTGTTCCGGTCTAATATTTCGCATAAGAAAATTAATCAGTCCTTCATTGACTTTCTTGGAACTGAACATGTCTGCTTCTGTGATATAACATATACAGCCACCTTCAATAATCTACTTTATAAACTTTTTGTTAAAATTTTGAAATCTATATTTTATAGACTTATAGGTCTCCAATTCTGTAAGTTATTCTTCTCACCAGATTTATGTAAAATATTTAAGACACCTTCTGTCATATGTAATGGAAGGTGTGTGGATTGAAGCATGTGATTAAAAATCATAGCTAACTCTACTGTTATGCCATCATTTATTAATTTATATAATTCAGATGTGAGCACATTTTTCCTGGAGCTTTCCCATTGGTTAAAGCTGATATAGCTGCCTTAACTTCTTCTTCTGTGATGTTCTGTGTTATAGATTGTTTAATGTCTTCCGGATATTTGGGTATCTGAATTTTAGAGACAAATTTTGGAAAATTTGTTGTATCAATTGTCCATTCTTTGTACAAATTTTGTACATGCTGTGCTACTATATGCAATATAGAAATTGTATCTGAATGTGGTACCTGGTTGCATATAGCAATGTGTCTATGGTCTTTGTTTTGATCCTTTGATTACACCTGTCAAACAGACAAATTATACCAAGTTTCCCATGTGCTTCATACATTTGTTATTGCTTTAATTTATTGACTTGTAATTCATGGTATTGCTGCATTTTATATTTTAATGAAGAAATTTGTTCTATAACATCATGTTTTACAGTGTAAGATAACGTAATCAGATTTTGTAACTGTTGCCATTTTTTTTTTGATTTAGTATACTTTATTCATAGTTACCATAGAACAGAAAGAGATTTACAGAGTAGCTTCAGTTACAAAGCCAAAGATTTACATAGGTCTATGAGACCGTATTCTCATAATTTTCAAATTTGTTTACAGGGTATCAAAACCCTTACCCAATTACCTCCCATAAGTACCAAGTGTAGAGATCTATTCTGAAAAAAGAAAAGGGAAAAAACATTGACAGTCAGGTGGATTGTATAACATTCTAAGGTTTCCATGCTTCTAGTAAGGCATTGCTGGTATCCCATTTAGTCAGGTAAGACTGCAATCTATCATTCATCATAGCAATGTTTTTCCAGCTGAAGAGCAGTCAATATTTCTTTGTGCCATTCTAACACAGAGGACATGGAATCTTTTATCCAATGTCTCATGATTATCAGTTTAGACACAGCAGATATTAAAGCCATATATGATCTCCTCTTCCTAATTATTCCTGAGGATAAAAAGTTAAGCAGATAAATTTCAGGCAAAAACAGTGTATCTTATCCCAGCAGGGGGTCTAATAAGCATTGCATGGATCATCAAAACACTTGAACCATTGGACAAGTCCAGAGCATGTGATATAAATCTCCATATGCACCCATGCACCGGTGACACTGTGGGGAAGGAAGTTTCCCAATCTTATGCAACCTTGCAGGGGTAAAGTATAGATTGTGCATTATATTGTACTGGACTCACCAAAGTCAGTCTTGCTTGATGAACCTGTACATGTTACTCCAGGCTTGTTGCCATGTATCAGTATTCCCTGTACAGGATAATTTATGAACCCAATAGTAACAAATTCCCTGGGGTAACAGAGGGTCAAGTGACTGCAGTTCTTGGCGAACTCTGGAAACTGAATAGGGCTGGTCAGCTATGTGCAAGAAGGAGGATAATACTATTTTAGGAGGAACTATATCAGAGGAATTTTGCATGAAGGTGGTCACTGCTTGTTTAACCTGCCAATAGTTGAAGGGTTTCTTATTGAACAGTGGATGCTGTGCTGAAATTGGGAATAAGGTAATACTTTGCCATGTGGGGCTATATCCTCAAGTCAGATTCCCACAAGGGGAGCTCAAAATGAGGGAGGGAGGGATGGACCAATTTTGGATTTGAAGGTGGGAGTTATTAAGTAATGGTTGTTTCAAGGACTTAATGCCAATCAATAGTGAGGGAAAACTGGATTTGATGTAAGTCCTTTAGAGACCACCCTATTGGATTGTTCTGCATTTCTTTGGGGATAGGCTTTGGGGAAGAATAAAGTAGGGCTGGCAGAGTACAAGAGACTTTGAGATCTAAGGTCTCATTGAGATCCAAACATAGGGGGAGATATGATCCCAGTTCTCTTGAATCTGATGGTCGAACCCAATGTGCCAATTTAGTAATGTGAGTTGCCCCATAATATTTGAAGAAGAAAGGGAAGGAGATGCTACCACTTAATTTTGGTGCTGTAAGTCTGGAATATGCTCCTCTAATTCCTTTTCCTCTCCATATATACAGTTTTAGTATCTTTTGAAGGTTAGTAAACCAGGATTTAGGAAAGAAGAGACCTAGCATATTTAGGGAATAAAGAATCTGAGGTAACACATTCATTTTAATAGTGTTGATCCTACCCAACAGAAAGATTGGTAATGTACCCCATCTTTCCATATCTGTTTTTATTATGCTTAGTAGCTTAGAAAAATTCTCTTTCACCATTGTAGACATTTCCCTAGAGGTTTTAATACCTGTTGCCTATTTTTAATGTACTGCATATAGTCCCTATTTTTAATTTCTTTATTTAGTTACAGTATTTTAATAAGGATGTTATGTCCTGTTTGGTATGCTCCCACCATTGGACCAGGTCATCATACATTATTAACACAGATTTCCTGGCTTCCAGAAAATGGTTCCTGTTTGGTTCAGGAATCTACATCAATTCTGGAGTACACATCAAATTACTAGGATCATACAAAGAGTTGTTCTGTTGTCCTATATACTGTACAAGTGCAGTTCTGCATGGTCTGAGTAGTCATCAGGTTGTACTTTAACATTTGTTATCTGTAAGTGTTTGTGATAAAAAGAAAATGTATTCTGGTTGCTAAGTTTCCACAATGAAAGGTTGGGACTATCTGGAATGTATATGATAGATACGCATCTTTAAGATTTGATTCCTGTACTATTTTCTTTGTACATACCATGTCACAAAATATTTTTTTTTGTTTTAGCATCTCTCTCTCTCTCTCTCTCCTCCCTCCCTCCTTCCTCTCTCTCTCTCTCTCTCTTATAGATGTTCCACAATTAAAATTCCCTTCCCATATAACACTATGTGGAGTGAAGAGATAAGATTGTACTTTATAGAATAATGGGACTCTCTGATTTTTTTGAGGGGTGAAGAAGTTAATAAGCCTATATAATAGAAACATAGAAACATAGAATTTGACAGCAGATAAGGACCGCTTGGCCCACCTAGTCTGCCCATTTTCCTACCTAACAGATAAGCTGCAGATCCTAGTTAACCAACAGCTTACTTCCTCCTACCCCAACTAGGACTACTTATGCCTGCCCATGCATTCTTGAAGTCTCCCACTGTTCTTGACTCCACGACCTCCTCAGGAGGCTGTTCCATGCATCCACAACCCTCTCAATGAAAAATACTTCCTCACATTACCTCTGAGCAGTTCCCCTCTATCTTCAAATTGTCCCCTTTGTTCTTGCACACTCTTTTCTGGAAGATGCTACCCTCTTGGACTTTGTTAATTCCCTTGAGGTACTTGAAAGTTTCTATCATGTCCCTCTCTTCCTTCTTTCCTCAAGGGTATACATATTAAGCCCCTTTAGTCTTTCTTCGTATGTCTTCTGGTGCAGACCCTACACCATTTTGGTTGCCCTGCTCTGGACAGACTCCACTCTGTCTATGTCTTTGTGGAGATGGGATCTCCAGAACTGCACACAGTTCTCCAGATGGGGTCTCACCAAGTGTCTGTACAGAGGGATAACAACTTCCTGTTTTCTACTATTGATGCCTCTTCTTATGCATCCCAGTATCCCCCCAGCCTTCCTTACTGCCTTCTCACATTGCTTGCCCACCTTTAGGTCATCTGATATAATTACCCCCAGGTCCCTTTCTCTTTTTACTGTTGTCAGTATCTCACCCCCCATTGTGTAAGCTTCCTCTGGGTTTTTGTTTCCCATGTGCATTACCTTGCACTTCTTTGCATTGAATCTGAGCTGCCATACATTTGACCATTCCTCCAACCTTGCCAAGTCCCTTCTCATCCTTTCCAATCCATCTTGTGTATCAACCCTGTTGCAGATCTTTGTGCCATCTGCAAAGAGGCATACTTTTCCTTCCAGTTCCTCTGCAATGTCACTTATAAAGACATTAAAAAGGACCAGTTCGAGTACTGAACCCTGTGGTACCCCTCTAGTAACCCTCCTTTCTTCGCTGTGTACTCCATTTACTACTACCCTTTGCATCCTGTTGTCTAGTCAATTTTTTATCCAGGCTACCACCTTGGGACCCACTCCAAGACTGGCTATCTTGTGTATTAATCTTTTGTGTGGGACTGCATCAACTGCCTTGCTAAAATCTAGGTAGACCATGTCCACAGCCCCTCCCTGGTCTACTACTTTGGTCACCCAGTCAAAGAAATCTATTAGATTCATCTGACATGACCTTCCCATCATGAATCCATGCTGCCTTGGGTCCTGTGCCCCACTGGCCTCTAGGTACTCAACAAGTATTTTCTTCAGAAGTGATTCCATCATTTTCCCCACCACTGAGATCAAACTAACTGGTCTGTAGTTTCCTGCCTCTGTCCTGCTCCCACTTTTGTGAAGAGGAATCACATCTGCCCTCCTCCAGTCCTCAGGTACCACCCATCCTCCCATGATTTGTTAAAGAGAGAGTAGTCATGGTGTCACTAGTTCTACCTTAATTCTTTTAGAATTCTTGGGTGAATCCCATCAGGTCCTATTGCTTTGTCCACCTTCAATTTTATTAGTTCTTTCAGAACCCTTTCTTCTGTAAATGGACTGGTATTGACCTCGTCTTCAGAGTGTTTCTTCTTGTTTGGCTTAGGTAACTCCTCCTCTTCCTTTGTGAATACTGAGCAGAAATATTCGTTCAGTATCCCTGCTTTTCACTGTCACCCTCTACCCACATTCCTTCCTTTATTAAGCTTCAGTATCCCTCCTTTGGTCTTTCTTCACTCCTAATGTACCTATAAAATGTCTTATCCCCTTCTTAACAGAATTGGCTATCCTTTCCTCAGTTTAGCCTTTGCTATTCTGACTGCCTTCCCAGACTCTTTCTGCTTTAACTGATAACGTTCTCTGTCCTGCTCCTTCTGTGTTTCCTTATATTTCCTGAATGCTGTTCTTTTCTCTTAACCTCCCTGCCCCTCTTTTGAGAACCATAGTGTTTTTTCCTTCATTGTGTTTTATTGATTTGCTTTACACAAAGGCTTGTTGCCTCTGTGATGGCTGTTTTGATCACTCCCCATTGTTCCTCCACCCCTCCTTCTTGCCTGTTTGCTAGTGCTTTTCTGATGCACTCTCTCATTTTCCCAAAGTCAGCCCTCCTAAAGTCCAGTACTCTTGCTTTTGTATGGCTTGACTGTATGGCTGTGTTTATCGTGAACCACACTATTTGGTGGTCGCTTGTTCCCAGATGGCTACCCACTTCTAAATCTGAGATTCTTTCTCCATCCCCTTTTGAGAGTACCAGGTCTAAGACTGCTCCCTCCTGAGTGGGTTCCAATACTAGCCGTCTGAGGCATGCCCCCTGTAGGGCTTCAAGAATGACCCTGCTCTTGGATGTGCCTGCAGCATAGGTGCTCCAGTTAACATCTGGCATATTCAGGTCCCCCATAAACAATATATCCCCTTTTTCTGCCATTCTAAGAAAGCCTTCTATCATTTCCTTGTCCATTCCCTTCCCCTGAGATGGGGGTCTGTATACAACCCCCATGCGGACTGTGGTGCCATTTCCTGTCTCCAGGGTGACCCAAAGTGCCTCATCTGCTCCCTGTTTACTCTTTAGTTCTGTTGCTTTGATCCCTTCCTTTGCTTTCTCAATGCTTACATCTAAAATCATTACCCTTCCTGGTATCAGAGCTACTAATTTTAGAACCCTGATTTCTGCTGAATTAAAAAGGAAACATACCCCTGAACAAGGTTCAGTTCCCAGTGACCTGAAAGAAGGTCCTATTTACCAATATTTTGAGGCTTCAGATGCCTCAGCACATGTGTGTATTCTTGCAACTTGGAGAAAAAAAATATCCATTTTATTCTGGATGAGATGTGAAAAAAACAGATTTTGTTTAGCTGCATTCTTGATACTATTCATATTTATTGTACAAATGGATAATTAATGCATCACTGTGGTGTAGGTATTCTGGTTATCTTGTTATTTTTATCTAAACTACCCTTAGGGCAGTTTCTGCCTATTTGACCTTCTGACCCCTAGACCTTTTTTTTTCTCTTTCCCTTGCTGCAGTGCTGGGCCTCCTTCTTTGTGCATTTAAATTTTTTCAGTATCTGAAGTTATATATTGCTGACTAAAACACAATTAATCTTCGGACTCATCTCCTGATCCATCTGTCACTGTCTGTAATGTTTCATTCCAGTTGGTAACTAGTATTGGGGATGTTTTAGGGATTTTCGGGTTTGGCTGCTTCCAAGTCTGCCTTTGCCTATTATCTACTTTATCCATATCTGTACTCTGTGCTTGAGGAGGGAAGGGTGGGGGCATGCTATCTACAGACTGCAGGACTGGGTTCTCCAAAGCTGACCTGGGAACTGCTTTCCTATGTTCCAGTGCAGAAGGAGGTAAGTCTCCTTCTGTTTCCATCTCCCCCAAAATTTCTACTTGCTCCTCTTCCTGTGCCTCAGGCTGTTCTCCCCTGTGAGCCAGCTCCTGTCTTCTTCCATCCCCTTGAGTTTCCCTTCTTTGCTAGCTTTGCAGAAGGGGGTGCAATAATGGAGTCCACCCTGCTTGTATGTACTCTGTGTGCATTTGTGACTGTCAGTTGCTGTTCTATCAGCCTGTTCTTCCCAATTATGCACTGCCATTTACACTCCTGATATGAATGTCCTTTAGTGTCACACAGATTACACATGGGTTCAGAGCTACAGTGTGCACCTGTGTGTCCCAAAGCAAAACATTTTGTGCACTTAAGTTAGTCAAAATACTACTCAAATGACCTGTGGAGCCACATCTGTAGCAGGTCTTAGGCTGGCCTGCATAAAATAAAACCCCACGGTCCCTGCCCCCCAAAAAAGAACAGTTTGGTAGGTGCTATAACCCTTTATTATTCAAATATAGCATTACTTATATCCTCCACTCCCCAGACCAGATGTTCTTTGTATCGAAGACTGCGTCTGCATTTCCCAGAACATTACATCTTTGTTTTAGTCAGTGAAGCAAGACTGTAATACTAACTCCTTTGTTCCTAAAAAGTACATTGATAGTTCTGTATGCTGGTTTGGATTAAGGTATCACTTCAAATGATGCCCATAAAGCAGTCATCTTTAAGTGAAGATATTGGTCCCAAAATTTTTTGAGGCCCCTTTAAGTTTGAAGCTTATATCAAACATTGACTCTCCTGATACATGTATTAAGGTATATATTTCAGTAGTGTTGAATGTCATGCTTGTTTTTAACAACTGTCTGGTCACATAAACTCTGTCCAGAAATGTCTCAAGATCTCCCTTGTAGAGTAGTCTGATTGCATTATGCCTTTTGTCTGGATACATAGGGCCTTTAAACAAAGAAGCATACGGTCTGTATGTTTTCCCTGTAGTTGGTGGAGCAGAGTCTTGTATATTTTCAATATTTAAATTATTACATGAGTTAGTTTCATCTGTCATGCCATCAGAAAGGTCTACCACTGCCTCCATTGTTTTTTAGTGGGTGGTGTTGTGGTAATTATCTCCTCTGATATTTGTAAATTGAGGTTTTGGGAAAGTTGTAACCCATCCGGGATCTGCAGTGGGGAGTCTGTGATTACCGTTGTGTCATAGTGGGTGCGTATGAGAAAAGCACAATCACAGAAAGTAGGTGCAGAACACAAAAATGTATGCATTTATTTACAAGAAAAGGAAAATAAAAACAAAATGACTTTTAAAAATAAATAAATAAATCAAGCAAACATCTCACAGTTAGGACATGGCATTTGTCCCACCCTCTGTGCCTCCTCAACCTCTCCCAGGGTTGAACTGATCTCCCTAGACTTGTAGACTGGACCTTTAAAACAGACTAGTCACATGATGGATGAGGCTCCGCCTCCTAGTCTAATACAAAATGTTTCTAGGCTAAAAGAATAGAACTCAAACATACTATCATAAAGAAGAACAATAACAAATCATAATGGAGGCTTCTCAACAGAAAAACAAATAGTTGCAGCATTTTTAGGAATATTTTTCCACTGTAGCTCCACCCACCCGCTGTGAATGACAGGTCAGGTAATCTCATATATAAACAGAAGCAGAAAGGGTGCTGGCCCTTAAGAGAAGACCTGCAGAAACACTCAGGTGAGCTACCAATACTTGGGAGTACAGAACAGAAGAACGGCACGTAAGAATTAAAGTATTCAGTTCTTTGTCAGAATATTAATAGCACTTGATTAATGAGTATTTGCACGGAAAACAGCAAGGGTTTGGTTTAGCTTAAAGCCTGGCTTTTTAAGCTTGCTGAAATACACAGAGGGCTCTTATTTTACAAAGGGAAAACCAAACAAAAAAAATTAAGAAGAGGAAGCAGAGTTCAGGGAGGAATTTTCTCATAAAAGCAGCATTTTATTTATTGTGGGAAACTCTCTGTGACACTGCTCTTACAGTAAGTGCTTTACTTAATTCTGCTCTGTAGCCCTGTTGGTGTTTTTGGTGCCAAGAAAACACAAACAGGAGAAACAGAGACAGAATGCATCAAAAGAAAGCTCCTGTTAGTTTTATAATCAGGATTTAATGGTTAGTAGAGGAATACTGCTGTTTTGAACCCATTTTCTACCATTTTCAGGGGGTTTTCACAGGATTCAGCAGCAAGTGACAGTCTACAAAATACACTGACTTTAGGTCAGAGCTTTCACTTGCAATGCAGCGCTACAAGCTACAGACTTACAGAACAGGAAAAGGCTTGGTTTTCTGTTTCTTTCTTTTAGCGGGTTTAGTAAGGTTCCCCACAAAAGGCACTAGCCCTCTAAGTAAATCGGAAAGAAAGGAGCAAGGGAACATAAAGGCAACTCCCGCTGTCATTATTGGGAGTTTTTGTGCAAAGATTTGCATCAGAAGAACACTATCTTACTTTGTGACAGCAGTCCCAAGATCGGGAACAAGCTTACAAATTCCTTTACTTTTAGTCACTGTTTTACAGCATTTACAGCATCTCTTCAGACAAACCATAATACGAGAACATCAGGGGAAGCTGTTTTACAAAAAAACATAGAAACATAGAATTTGACGGCAGATAAGGAATGCTTGTCCCACCCAATCTGCCCATTTTCCTACATAATGTTTAAGCTGCAGATCCTAGTTAACCAACAGCCTACTTCTTCCTACCCCCACGCACTAGAATTGCCTTGTAACTGTCCCATGCATTCTTGAAATCCACCGTGGTTTTTGACTTCACACCTCCTCATGAAGGCTGTTCTATGCATCCACAACCCTCCTGTGAATAAATACTTCCTCACATTACCTCTGAGTCATCTCCCCTCAATCTTCAAATTGTGCCCCCTTGTTCTTGCACACCTCTTTTTCTGAAAGATGCTACCCTCCTGGACTTTGTTGATTCCCTTGAGGTGCATGAAAGTTTCCATCATGTCTCCCCTCTCCCTCCTTTCCTCGAGGCTATACATAGTAAGCTCCTTAAGTCTCTCTTCATATGTCTTCTGGTGCAGACCCTGTACCATTTTAGTTGCCCTCCTCTGGACTGCCTCCATCCTGTCTATGTCTTTGTGGAGACTGGGTCTCCAGAACTGCATGCAGTACTCCACATGGGGTCTCACCAGCTGTCTAAATGGAGGGATGACAACTTCCTGTTTTCTATTGGTGATGCCTCTGCCTATGCATCCCAGTATCCCACCAGCCCTACTTACTGCCCTCTCATATTGCTTGCCCACCTTTTGTCATCTGATATGACTACTCCAAGTCCCTTTCTATTTTTGTTGTTCTTAGTATCTCACCCACCATAGTGTACTCTTTCCCTTGGTTTTTGTTCCCCAGGTGCATTACTTTGCACTTCTTAGCATTGAATCTAAGCTGCCATTCATTTGACCATTCCTCCAGCCCTGCCAAGTCCCTTTTCATCCTTTCCACCTCACTTTGTGTATCAACTCTGTTGCAAATCTTTGTGTTGTCTGCAAAGAGACATGCTTTTCTTTCCAGTCCCTCTGCAATGTTGCTTATAAAGACATTAAAGAGGACTAGTCCTAGTACGGAACCCTGCAGTACCCCACTAGTAACCCCCCTTTCTTCAGAGTGAACTCCGTTTACTATTATCCTCTGTGCCCTGTTGTCCAGCCAATTCTTTACCCAGGCTACCATCTTAGGATCCACTCCCAGGCTGGCCAACTTGTATATTAATCTTTTGTGTGGGACTGTGTCGAATGCCTTGCTAAAGTCTAGGTAGGCCATGTCCACAGCCCCTCCTTGATCTACTACTTTGGTCACCCAGTCAAATATATCAATAAGATTCATCTGACATGACCTTCCGGCTGTGAATCCATACTGCCTTGGGTCCTGTGCCCCTTTGGCCTCTAAGTACTCAACAATTGTTTCCTTCAGAAGTGATTTCATCATTTTCCCAATCATTGAGGTTAAACTAACAGGTCTGTGGTTTCCTGCTTCTGCCCTGCTCCCACTTTTGTGAAGTAGAATAACATATGCCCTCCTCTAGTCTTTGGGTACCACCCCATCCTCCCATGATTTATTAAAGAGGGTAGTCAGTGGTGTCACTAGTTCTACCCTTAGTATTTTTAAAATTCTGAGATGAATCCCATCAGGCCCCATTGCTTTGTCCATCTTCAGTTTTAAGAGTTCCTTCAGAACCCTTCTTCTGTGAATGGGCTTGTATCAACCCCCACATTTAGAATGTTTCTATTGTTTGGTTTAGGTACCTCCCCCTCTTCATTTGTGAATACTGAACAAAGATATTTGTTTAGTAACTCTGCCTGTTCACATTCACCCTCTGTCCACCCCCTCCCGTTTTGACAGAAAATGCCACATGTTTCATTACAGCAGCTACACGGTACTGTGATCCTGCTCACTTTTGTGCAGGAGACACAATAGCACTATTTAATACAATGGACTAATCCAATCCTGTGCACGTTCATGCAAGAAATGCAATAGTGCTATACAAGGCAAAAACTAATGTGATCCTGCACACATTCATGCAGGAAGTGCATTAGCTCTAGACAAAGCAAAACACAAGGGATTTTACTGCTGAGCAGAGTCTGCAGCTCAACCAAGAAAGCATTTATCTAGTATTTTATAACTACTGGCATACCAGACAGCCAAAGACAGGCAAACAGGCAATGGCCTCTGTGCTTTCCCAAGGT
This sequence comes from Neoceratodus forsteri, assembly GCA_016271365.2. NCBI lineage: Eukaryota > Metazoa > Chordata > Ceratodontiformes > Ceratodontidae > Neoceratodus > Neoceratodus forsteri. The sequence continues at coordinate 185,149,123 of CM057455.1, forward strand.
GTGGAGGGGAGAGAGAGAGAGAGAGAGTGACAGGAAAGGAAAAAGAGGAAAGAAGAAAGGTAGTGTAGGTGGCCAACGTACAAGGGTAGGAGAGGATAGGCTAGTAAAAAGGGTGCTGTTGTGCAACAGACTTTAAGCAGGAAAAGATGATGACAGTGCAGGGTCTTTCACTCTCAGAATTGTCTCCCAGGCTGGGGGGGTGCACAGTGCTACCACATGCTGTTTCCTCAATCCCTTGTCCATTTGTAACATTGTTAGTCTTTTTATAATTAGCAGAATTTATATCAGAATTGTGTGTAATCTTATCCCCAGGATGTGAATTGTTGCAAAGTCAGAGGTCCATTCTCCTGATATGGGAGATCCAGCCCATCCAGCTGTCATGAACACCCTGTCGAATGTCCATGATGATTAATCTGTCCCTGATACATCTGCCCAAGAGTCTACGTTTTTCCATGTAATAGATATCATTTTTCTTCTGCCTTCTTTTGCCATGGAGTTTGTAGAAAATGAAAATATTGAAGGTTTTTCTGGTCACAGCCCTTTTTGGAATACAGTATTCAGGCATTCAGAAGTGTTGCTTACAACCTTGAAACCTGGGACTTGCATAGTCACAATGTCTGTACTTGAATCTACAGTCTGGTTGTTATGCAGGGATGATGCCACTATCCGTGTCTGTTTTTCTTCACAACTGCCACATCCTCCTCTCTCCATTTAGTGAATCTGTCCTCTTCTTCTCACATCAGGGTTTGCAGAGCCTCAGTATTTTTTGCATTTAACTCAATGTCCATTTTGTTTAAATATAGCATCCCTTCAGTGCTTGTTTCATTAGTTTGTCCAAGATCCTCTGTAATTATTCCATTTTCAAAGTCTGGTGATTTTACCACATCAAAAAAGACTTCAGCTGGCAGGCCTGGTGGCAATGAGGGTTAAGGCGCTGAATGCCTTACCTTACGCTATGCTGGCTAACCATGTTCAGGAGTAAGCATGGGCTACTGGTGGATGGCATTGGAGGAGAATGATTGAGCATTCGAGGGACTGATTTCCTTCTCCAGGGTGGGGGCCATTGGCAGTCAGCATCGATTGACCCTTAGTGGCTTCTGGGGGACAGCACGCAGATGCTGCAGAAAGTGGAGGAGACTGGGCAGACACTTGGAGAGAGCATGCGGAAGCATGTGTGCTCTTTCTGCAGGTGTCATTGCATGCCCCACCTCCACACAAGGGAGAAAATGGAAAACCTCCTGCCAGCGTGAAGCTGTCACCTCGGAGCCACCCCCGAGATGACACCTCCCTGGCTGGACCCATTGTGGGTGGGTCAAGGCACTCCCCACCCCCTGCCATGAAGGGTAAGTTGTGGGAGATCAAGGGGGGGTCTGATCCTTGGGGGCAGTGCTGGGGCGACAACTGAGGGCACTCAGGGCTGATAGGACATGGAAAAAGAAATACCATAAATAAAAAAAAGGACTTCAGTTTCTACATTGGCAGAAGCTGGGACTGAAACCAGCTCCCCAACTCCATGCACATGCATCTCCTCCACCTCCCCTGCCACATCAGCACTTCCTCATCCTCCTCTGTCTGGCTCCATACCAGGCTCCTCCATTCTGCTCCCAGGAAGTCAAGCCTCCTGATGGCAGACTAGGGGAATTTTTCCTGTCCTGGCCAAATTTCCCTCATTCACTGGAAATTCCACAAACAGCTTAATCTGGTTCAATCTCACTTGGAATTCATCTATGTGGGGATAATTAAGAGATGGAAGGGCAGCTGCAAACAGGAGTACTAACTGCACACTTGAGCAGACTTGATAGACCATGTGGCCTGTATCTTCTGGTAAGAAAGTAAGTAAATTCAAGGCCAAATGCTTGGATTGAGCATCAGGAATCTCTACTCCTCCTGCCAAGTCCTAGAATCCCCCCCCAGTGGAGCTGCCAGCTCCCTCCTTTCAGCCTCCTGATATGTGGAGGACTCCCCAGATCATCTATGGGTGCCAGTGGAGGGAGGAAGGGGGGAATCTGCCCTACACTGTCCAGGATGAAAGGACATACCATGGACTCTTGGGTCCTTCAGTAAATAGCAAGAGTTCACACCACAGAGTTCCTAGACTGGCCCCCAGACATTCCCCAGGCATCTCCCATTATCCTCCAAGGCATCTGACTCTAATAGAGGATGAGAGCCAGGCTCTTCTGCAAAAGCCAGTAATAGAGTCCATGGCTCTGCACAGATAGGAAAGGGTAATACTTCCATTTCTTCCTAGTGCCCTAAAAGACAGGTGACCTAAAACCCATCTTGAACCTAAGCATACTCAACCTGTATGTTGAGTACAAGAAGTTCTATATACTTACCATCCAGGGACTTCTACCCCTGCTCCACAAGGGCCATTGGCTTTGTGCACTGGACATGCAGGATGCTAACCTGCACATCCCTGTCTTCCAGGCCCACCACGACTTTCTTCAGTTTGCCTTCCAAGGAGAACATTACCAGTTCAAGGCTCTTCCTTTTGGCCTATCCTTGAACTTTGGATTTTTACCAAATGCCTAACAGTGGTGGCTGAGACCCTATACCACAGAGGGATCTAATTGTGCCTGTATCTGGATGACTGGCTTCTAGCAGCCCCATCATACAGCAGTCTGACAGAGTCTCTCTCCTTCACCCTGGTCCTCTTTTCTAGACTTGGAATGACAGTCAACTATTCCAAGTCCCACCTCTCCCACCCCTGCACCTACAATTCATTTAGTGTAGTGCTGGATATGGTCCAGGGCAGGGCCTTCCTCCCATCAGACAGAGCAGCTACCCAGCAGGAATAGGACAGATTAGTAACCAACTCATGCTGGACTATAGATCGGTTGATCCACTATCTTCTTGGGCTGATGGCAGCTGAAATCCCTACAGTTCCTCTGGCCAGACTGCATATGAAGGTGACCTAATGGACTCTTCATGTCCAATAGGATCAGCAGCTGGACAACCTGTACCACAGGGTTCTAGTGACTGGGTATATGCAGAAGGATCTTCTTTGGTGGCAGGAGTAGTCCAATCTCTCCACAGTGGGTTCCCCTTTCAACCTCCTGCTCCTACTATGATGATTACAATATATGCTTTGTGTCATTGCTGAGAAGCCCACCTAGGACACTATCAGACCCAGGAACATGATCTCAGCTGGAATCATTTCTACACATCAGTGTGTTAGAGATGATGACAGTGCTGTATGCCCTTCAGGCCTTTCAGCCTATTCTATGTTCTAGGACACTACTGGTTCAGACTGACAGCATGTCTCAGCCACACCACTGTCAGAGCTCACAAGTGGGAGTTAAATCAAGAGGTGGTCAGAAGCTTATTTGACTTGTGGGGTCAGCCAGAGAATGACCTATCCGTATCCCCATTCAATACAAAACTACCCAACTTTAACTAACTCGTTCCCAGGCATAGTGTTTTCTAATGAGATGTGCTGTCTCTCTGCTGGACAAGAATGTTCTTGTATGCCTTTGCTCCCATCCCAGTGTTTCAGAGGGTTCTCCTAGAGCCACAGGTGGAAGGGGCTCACATAATTCTAATAGCTCCTCTTTGACCTCATCAGATTTGGTTATTGATGGAATCCCCAGTAAATCTGGCTCTCTACCATGATCTTCTGACTCAGGAGCAGGGCAGACTGGTGCATTCAGGCCTCATATCCCTCCACCTGCATGCATGGCACCTGTGGACATATGTGGAATATCTCCTATTGTTATTATCTTTTTACAAAAATGTTCAACTGTGCAGATGCATTTGTAAAAAAAAAAGAATTATAATAGTGAGACTTTTTGAAATGGTATTTGACTTACCATACTCATGCTTGTCTACCCACTTACTCAGTCTCCTACATGTTTCTGTCCTTGTACTATCTAATTCCTGTTACTTCATATAAAGGTGTTGTTGATTTTCATATTGTGTGTGCCCGGGGTGGAGAAGCAATAAAAGATAAATTATGCAATACCCTCAGTAACACACATACCAAGTTTACTTTTACCGAATGCCCATTTTTAATCATTGTACAGTAAGAGCTTCCTTCAAGAAAGCAACTTGTAATGAAATGTATAAGATTTACATTGACATTTGGGTAGATGCACTTTTATATTATACTAATTATGTGTGTGTGTGTACTGTATAGCAATCTCTAAAAAAAATCAAACACATCAAATGTCTTCCTAAACATGTTTCAACATTGTGTTTCTCTTCCACCTTGTCACAACATATAATGTAAAAATGATCAGGGAGCCACTGGGTGGAAGTGACCATTGCACAGTGTGTTTCTAGTTGGGCATGGGTAGGGAAAACATCCCAACTAAGACCAAAATCTTGGATTTCAGGAGGACAAATTTCATGAAAATGGGTGAAGTGTGTCAGAGCAGATATGGGGTTGGACCAAAGGTGGTCCATCATTATAATATGTGTTGCCATAGATGAGTGCATTAGGCTCAGGGGGAAGAACACCAGGGCCAAAGTGCCCAGCTGGTTTAGTTCAGATGTTGCCCATGCAGTAATGGAAAAGAGGCTGGCCTATAGAAATTCAGAAAGACCAACAGAGAGGTAGATAGGGAAAATGACTCAAGGTTGGTTAGTGAGGCAATTAAGGAAGTCTGGAGAGCAAAGGCACAGAACAAGCTGCAGATAGCTGAAGGAATTAAGAAGGGGGAGAAGGCTACCTTTCACTATATAAGTCAGAAAATGGACGAAAATGAACTGATTGTTAAGCTTAAGAAAAGGGTGGAGTGGGAGGAGGATAATGAGGGAAAAGCAGAGATACTAAATGAATACTTCTGTTCCACCTTAACCAAAGAGAAGGCTCAACCAGTGCCTTCAGGAGGGAAAAGAGGAGCAGGGAGGAAGAGGAACAAAGATGTAGTGACAGAGGAGGACAGAGGAGGACCGAGTGAGGGAGGGGCTGCTAGCATTGAAGGTAGACAAATCACCAGTCCCAGATATAATACATTCAAGGGTACTAAAGGAACTGTCTGAGGAGCTGCAGGGTCACTGGCAGACCTGTTTAATCGTTCACTAGTGTCAGGCATAGTTCCACAGGACTGGCAAACAGCACATGTACAGCCCCTCCATAAAAGTGGTCCCAAGGATGACCCAGGGAATTACAGATCTGTCAGTCTGACCTCCATTGTGGGAAAGCTCCTGGAGATCGTACTAAATGAAAGGTTGGTGAAATATCTACAGTAGAGAAGCATGGTCTTCTGGATGCAAGATAGCATGGGTTCATTGGGGGAGAACGTGCCAAATTAATCTGATTGATTTCTTTGACCGTGTCACTAAGACAGTAGACAGGGGCCAAGTGGTAGACATCCTCTGTCTTGATTTCAGCACGGCCTTTGACTCTGTGCCCCACTAAAAGTTAATCAGGAATTTGGTGGATCTTGGGGTTGGGGAAAAGATGGTCAGATGGGTGGAAAACTAGCAGAGTGACAGAATCCAGACAGTGGTTGTGGGGGAAGAGTTGTCTGGCACCAGAGAGGTAACCAGTGGGGTTCCGCAGGGCTCAGTGCTGTGGCCAGTGTGGTTCCATATCTTTATCAGAGACTTTGGATATGGCATTAAGGGCAAAATGTGCCTATTTGTGGAAGACACCAAGCTCTGTGGAAGAATGGACACAGCTGAAGGGATACAGGACCTACAGGAAGATCTGGACAAGCTGGGGAGGTGGTCCAGGATCTGGCAGCTTGGCTTCAATGCCAAGAAATGCAAAGTTATGCATATTGGAGCCAAGAATCCCAGGATGGAGTACTACCTGGGTGGAATCTGAGTATCTGCATCAGAGGAGGAGATGGACCTGGGAGTGATGATTACTAGTAACCTGAAGCACTCCACACAGTGCAAGAAAGCAGAAGCAAAGACAAACAAGATGCTGGGATATATATCTAGGGGGATTAGTAGTAGAAGAGAGGAGATTATACTGCCCTTGTACAGGTCACTGGTATGGCTGCATCTAGAGTATGGAGTTCAGTACTGGTGCCCACACCTCAAAAAGGACATTAACCTGCTGTAAAAAGTGCAGAGGAGGGCTACAAAGATGATAGTGGGTCAGCAGAGTAAGGCGTATGATGAGACATTGAGGGCACTGAACATGTACTCCCTGGAAGACAGGAGAAAGAGAGGGGTCATGATTGGCAAGTTCAAGTACTTGAAAGGGATAAATAAAGTTGGTAAGAAGAATCTCTTTAAGCTATGTGGCAACAATAACATGAGAGGGTGCAGTCTTAAGCTGGAAGGTGGGAGGTTTAGGAGTGAGGTCAGGAAGCACTTCTTGACAGAAAGGGTGGTGGATACCTGGAATGTGCTGCCAGAAGAGGTCATCTTGTTGAAGACAGTGGCAGCTTCAACAGAAGCAGGGAGAGGCATAGGGGGAAGTTAAGGATCATGGGTAGGGAGGATGGGAGGAGTGGAGAGAGAGGGCAGGGACATTAGCTCAAGCTGTGGACCCTGCAATACAAACAGACTTGATAGACCAAACAACAGTCTTCTGCTGGCTTCTTTGTTTGTTCATATATAAATGTCTCAGCAGTGTTTGCAATTAAGGTACAATATCTTAATGTATATGGTGGCTTGGTTCTGTTGAGATGATTGTTATAACAGTGCATAGAATAAAATATGAAAACATATAGGTAACTGTAATACAGATGGTGGCATTATTTTTATATCTGCCCTTTCTCAATGTACCATACTTTGATTCAATTAGTGTATGTAATGGTAATTCATGTTTATGTTTAAACTCATGAAACATCCTTATCAAGTTAATGCATTTATAGCCGTAGTGGCTCTGCCAGAACTTGTTTTTGTAAGGTGCATCACCCATATTGTTCCAGGACCTTGCCTCATTGCCACTACTTGCTAAACTCCTCCAGAGGAGTTTATTCTAACTACATATGCTGTACATCACCCTTTTAGAAATCATCCTCTTTAGTAGGTGAGAGAATCCCATTGTCAGGGTGTTAGTGGCTGATGTCTGCCATGGTGCCACCAACCCTGATTGCATGTTTAGCATTTTCTCAGTTTTTGGGCAGCGGGCCTGTGGTCATCAGAGGCTGACATAATGATTTCCTCAGGGTGCATCAGTTGTCACTAAGTGGCACTCTGCACCAGTCTTTATGTGGCAGGCAGCTTGTGCAGCCTCTTTGGGGGGAGGTGGTTTTTGAAATTGGAGTCTTCTGTTTGGGCTGGTAATTGTCTATTTCAAGTTGTACTCTTTTTCTGGAGTTTACTGGTATTTTGCACCAAAAATATTAATGGAGTATCCAATTCATACTTCGTTTTCAGGTTAGAAGTCAAAGAATCAAGAAAGTGCCATTTGTTTGATACCATGTCTTTCAAGACGGACATCTGGTTGCCTTTTGTATTTGATTGACAGTTATGGTGCACATGTCCTTAGCCTTGTTTAGAACCACACCAGTGGTTTTCCAGAATGGTTGTAATGATAATCAGAAAGGAATGCAAAACTACAGTGGTGGAATCAGGATTTTTTGGTTAGGGAAAAGTATTTTCTGCATGAGGAGTGGGAATTCTGCAAATGATTTTCTAGTTATGTTTGCAGGCCATGTAGTAAAAAAAAAAGGAACTGAACAAAGGGTAGTAGTGCACAGTTGAGACCTGCACTGTGCAGAGATCTATCACTTTGTTGAATGTTGTTGTGTCACTGTGCAAAATTCATTGTATTTTATGGTGCACATCTGTGGTACAGCTGTACTCTGATGTCGTGTTGCATTAGTAACATCACCCTTAAAACAGAAACATCGAAGTTGTTGGAAAAAAAGGACCTCAGGCCCATGCACTGTGCCAGTAAGCCTTGTACTTGATTAAGGCCTCTGATCCTATGTGGTCAGCAGCCATTCACCAACCCTTCTAAGCGGTAAAGTTCACTGATGTCGGTCCCAGGCATGTTTGAATCCCTCCACTGTGCTTTCCCCCCACTATTTTCAGGGGCAGACTATTATGTGTGTCCACCATTATCTCTGTGAAGAAAAGCTTTCTGACATTTTCTTCCCATCTGCTTTCTTCTAATTTCATTTTATGCACCCTTATTTTTGTTTTAATCTTATACTGGAAGATTTTATCCCCAGTAGCATGTTTATGCCATTGAGGTATTTGAATGTTTCTATCATGCTCTTCCAGTCCCTCGTCTCATCCTGCAATTTCATATTGAGGCCTTTCAATCTCTCCTCATATGGTTTGTATTGTAAGCCTTGTATCATGTTTGTCACCTTTGTCTGGACCTCCCTTACCTTGTCTATATCCTCATCAAGGTCTGGCCACCAGAATGCCATACAGAACTGAAGGCAAAGTCTTACCCGGGTTTCATACAATAGTATGACAACTTCCTGCCTTCTCATAGTGATACTTGCACCTATGCAGGCCAGCATGCTACTGGCCATCCCTACAGCCTTTAAGCTCTGTGCAGGCATCCTTGGGTCATCTGAGAGACTTATCTCCAGGTCTCATACTTCCTTGGTGACTGTTAGAAACCCACCCCATCCTACACACTGCGGCTCAGCATAGTGTTTTTTGTTCAAAGTGCATTATTCTGCACTTCTTTAAATTGAGCCTCAGTTGGCACATCTCAGAGCATTTTTCAAGCTTCCTCAGGTCTCTCCTCATTGTTTCACTCTTTTCAGGATTATTCACCCCTCTGCAGATGTTGATGTTACCAACAAACAGCCAGACCTTCCCTCCAGCCCATCTTTAGTGCCAGTAATGAAGACATTGTACAGCACTGGCCCAAGGACTGACCCCTGAAGTGCCCCCCTAGTCAACCTCCTTCTCCTGTGATAGGATCCCATTCACCACCACTCTCTGCCTCCTATCCATTTGCCAGTTCCAAACCCAGCTTGCCACTATGTGTACCATGAACAGACCAACTATTTTGTTTTACATCCTCTGATGTGGAATGGTGTGGAAGGCCTTGCTGAAGTCAAGGTAGGTGACATCCACTGCCCTGTCCCCATCCCTCTGGTGAACCAGCTGAGACACCAAGTTCAAAAAATCTATTGGATTCATCTGACATGACCTTCCTGCTGTGAATCCATGTGGCTTTGCATCTTAGGTGCTGTTGGACACCATATGTGCCTCTGTTCTTTCATCCATCAGTGTTTCCATGATCTTCTCTGCTACTGAGGTGAGGTTGACTGGCCTACACTATTATGCCTCTTTTTTTTTCACTCTTGTGTTGAGGAAATGCATGTGCCTTGTTGCCGTCCTCTGGATACTTACCTGTGCTGAGAGACGTGGTGAACATGGCTTCCACAGGTGCTACTGTTTTGCAACCCAACTTTCTTAATATCCTAGGGACCATTCAGTCCCATAGCTACTGTAGGTCCACCTTAACACTTGTGAGTTCTTCCAGGAGTCTCTCAAAGGTGAATTGCCTGTTGTACACCTCCCCCCTTCTCTGTCTGTACATGCTCATCTGTGGTCCTTGACTTCCTCCCCCTCTTCAGTAAGATAACATCCTATATTAAGCAAGCAATAACACATGACGAGGTGTGGGTTATCTCCTGATAAGAACACACCCAGGTGCATTGTTAGGCAAAAGGCGCTTGCACCGAGTGCCTTATGCACTTGGGCGTGCTCTTTTTAGGAGATGGCCTACACCTCGCGTACTCTTTTTAGGAGATGGCCTACACCTCGGAGTGTGTTATTGCACTTATAAAATGGGCCCTGTAACTAAATGTTAAAAAAGGAGAAGAAAGAATACATCCAAAATGTTTTTAAAAAGAGTTTTTTTAATACTAGTTATAGGAAAAATAGTCCCCTGTTACTGTATTGTGCTGTATTTCATACTGGCTAGCTGGTCAGAAAGAGGGCTCTCCTCCACCCAAAACACACAGTGCTGAGATTAGTATGTGCCCCCCCCCCGGCACCACACATCAGATAGTATTAATCTCCAACCATGCTCTTGCTTTACAGATTTTGTTACTCTCGCTCTGTCAGCAGCTGCTTTGGTTACAAGTGAGTAGTGGGATTAGTTTTGATGTGTTTCTTCTCCCAAGTAAAGAAAATGGTCTGGATGAATTTACTTTAATTTTTAGCTTTCCTGCTTGGACAGAGAAAAACGGGGCTTGTGTTCCTTGATGATAACTCCTACAGCTGTGTGGCATTTCTCGCTGGTACTGGTCATTGTTGAGTTTTTTTTATGCATTGGTTGTGAAGTGAAGCGAGCGTGTCTGTTACCGGCTGCCATATGCAGCGGTTTCGTCCTTCATGGTTCAGTAATGTGGTATAGTACAGGGTGCGAAGTTATTGTTTTTAGTCAAGAAGTAAGATTAATGAAGGACTGCAGAAGAAGAGATCGAGGGGGACTATCGGACATAAACGAAATGGACAGTTTGTAGTATCTGCAGCAGAACTAGCAGGATGGAGATGTAAGGAATTCATGTGGTGTCCTTGAGCGCTGCACAGCAGGAGAAATTGCACTTTCTAGATTGTACTTCAGATGGCTGGCTGATCTGTGTTATAGGATTTAAAAATATTTTATAGTTTGGAAAAAAAACAACAGAGAAGCAGGTCTGAATTTCTGTAGTTAGACATGTGGGTTTGTAACTGTATTTGAAAGTCACGGCCAGCTTTAAGTACAGTCAGGAAGCACAGTATGGGTCACTTTCAGTTTGGTCAATTGGGAGGCAAGAAAGAAAAGGTCAGTCTGAGTTTTTAATAAAAAAAAAATTTTCGTGATTGTGTTGATTGAGGGGAGAGTGTCAGATCGGGAAGTGCTTTGTAGATTACGGAAGTGCTGTGCACAGTGGTTGTAGAACTGTTTAGCATGTCACGGAGCTGCAGGTTGATTGTTTTACAGAGGATGGTGTTGGGGACAATGATATTTTTGTGTGGTAAGGCTGAGGTTGGCAGAATTAGTGCCGGTTTGCACAATAAATGCTGATAAGGACACAGCTAAAAGTAGGTTTTAGCCAATCAGCATTCTGGATTTTTTTAGCTCATTTCATAATGCCTACTATTAATTGACTCTATATGAGTGACTCAATAATAATGCTTGGAAGTAGGGAGGTGGGGGGGCATAGCCCCCCACATAAAAATACATACCTTTTAATTTTTTTTTCAGATGCATTAAGTGACCATCACTACTTGCAATGGGCACTCTATTGTCCATCACCCTTTGTCTGTCAGGCAGTTCTTGTCTCATTCTTTGTGATCTGTGCTCATTAGGAATCACTGTTATCAGATAAAACCTTAGTGAGTAGAGAATGGAAGTAGTTATGCAGTATGTCATCTTGTTCTAGGTCTCCCTCCTTGAACTCCACTTCTTCCTCCCTGATCCTTTTGAGTCTTATAATCCCCCTTCCCCTAGACAGTCTTCTGTTGATGATGTACCCATTCAAAGTCTTGTCCCCTTTATTGAGTGTCTGCATCATTCATTTTTCAGTGTGTGCCTGTGTACTTCTGAAGACCATCCAGGACTCCCTTAGACTTTCTTGGTACACATCTCTGTCTTCCCTCATCTGGGCCCCTTTATATTTCAGAAAGGCCTCCCTTTTAAACCTTACTGTTGACACGACTTCTATTTGGAATCATACTGGCTTACTCCTTGTCTTTCTTCTGGCTGCCTATCTGATGCACTGGCTCGTTGTTTACAGTATGGCTCCCTTCAGGTGCTGCCACTGTTCTTTCCTCCAATTTCTCCAGGGCAACTGTGATATAAGTCCCCTTTTTAGCAAAGCATGCCCTTCTGAAATCATGAACCTTTGCTTTTGTGTGAGTTGACTGAGTCCCTGCGAAATGTAATCTTGCATGTTGATACTGCAGAATATTTTGCATTGTAAAATAACTGAATGAGCAACTGTACACGGAACTACAGTAATGAGATGTGGCATGTCAGGGCTTTTATTCCCATTGTTATCTCATGATTAGTCATTTGGTGCTGATGGAGTCCGAAGCATTTTGAGGCATCATGTAGTGGTTGTGAGTATTTGATTATCTTGTACTCTTCCTTTTCAGACAATGTCAGTACCTTTCATGAAAGTTATTGTGTGGCTGTGGGACAATTCCATGGACATTGAATGTACAGTACAAGTTATAGTCAGCTGTTATGTACATCATCCCTGGCTCATTCCACTGGCTCCAAGATTTAAAAATTGTGGAAAGATGAAGAACTGATTTTGTGAGTGTCAAAATGTGGACTCTTCAACTGTTGTCACTAGATTAGCGTCTGTGTTTTACAATTTTGTTATTATTGTTGAGATTAGTGTCAGTAAATTGGTGTATGTATACACTACATAGAAGCTGTGCTGGAGACAGGTTTTCAGACTGACTGGGCCAAAACAGAATCAAGTGCTACTGGGAAGAAGCCAGACTCAGTGGAAGCAGACAGACATGGGAGCTAGTGGAACCAGCGCCATGCAGATATATGATGGGAAGGCAGGTAAGGAGTGGTTTGGCCATCTGTCTTTGACTTCTCTGTATGTACTTTTGCCTCTACAGGTCCTAAATGATCTGTGGCCTATTTTTTCCTTACAAACATTTTGGTGTACCTCTGTGTCCACAATGCAGGATTGAATTCTTGTGATGTACTTGGCTATATAGTGTTCACCAGTAGTGTATTTCATGCTTGTATCTCCTGTCTCAAGACAAAATATGTCATCCTCTTACTCCTGTCTCCCACTCCACACCCTCACACTGTGACCACTATTTCTAGTACCCTTTTTTCTGAAAGATGTTCTCTTCTTGTACATTTTGTCTTCCTTTGAGGTACCTGATAGTCTCTATCACATATCCCTTCTATCTACTTTCCTCCTGGGAATAAATATTAAATATGTTCTGTATCTCTTCAAATGTTTTTTTGTTGCATGTCTGGCATCATTTTTTGTGCCTTGAGGACTGGAAGAGGGAGGATGTGAATCCTCTTCACAAAAGTGGGAGCAAGACAGAGGCAGGAAACTACAGACATGTTAGTTTGTCTTCTGTAGTAGGGAAATGATGAAATCACTTCTGAAAGTAAGAAATGTTGAGTACCTAGAAGCCAATGTGGCAGAGGACCCATGCAGCATGGATTCACAGTGGGAAGGTCATATCAGAAGAATCAAATTGATTTCTTTGACTGGGTGACAAAAGTTGTAGAACAGAGAGGGGCTGTGGACATGGCCTACCTAGACTTTAGAAAAGCATCTGACATAGTACAACACAAACAATTAACAAACATGTAAGCCAGCCTGGGAGTGGGTCCCAGGGCTACAGCCTGGGTAAAACACTGGCTGGACAACAGGAAACAGAGGGTAATAGTAAACGGAGTTCACTCTGAAGAAAGGGGGGTCATTAGTGGGGTGCCACAGGATTTAGTACTTCAACCAGTCCTCTTTAATGTCTTTATAGGTGACATTGCGGAGGGACTAGAATGGAAAGTATGCCTCTTTGCAGATGACACAAAGATCTGCAACATGGTTGATACACAGGGTGGGGTGGAAAGGATGACAATGGACTTGGCAAGGTTGGCAGAATGGTCAAACATATGACAGCTTTGATTCAATGCAAAGAAGTGCAAAGTAATGTACCTGGGGAAAAAAACAGGGGAAGAGAACACAATGTAGTGGGAGGTACTAACAACAACAAAAATGGAAAAACCGCTGTATTCACCAGATGATATGGATCTGAATTTATTGATTAGAGAGATGACTAGACTGGATTTGAAAGAGGAACAGATGAAAACCTAATATCCACTGGAATAAACAAGCCATCTGGGGGAACATTGACACAGGGTTTGGAACCCACCTGGGATCCTGAATCACCTGAAATGAACCTGGACTTGTTGGCTTTACAGGAACTATTATGAGAGCATGACGTATTACCAGAATCAGTGAAGACTTCCCTTACTGGGGCTAAAGGTAATGGGTTGCTGGGTATACATCAGAACTTGAAAACTAATAAGAAAATGTTTACTTCAACCAAACTCAGAATTTTGCCCCAGAACATATGATGCAGCTATCTACACATATGAGAAAACAGTAATCAAACAAATGACTGCATTGTTAACCTACAATCCTGCTACCCATAGGTTTAACCTGACTAAACAAGAAAGTGAAGCATTACAAGCATTAACAATGGAAGAATCAGTGATAATTAAGCCTACTGATAAAGGCTGCAATATTGTTCTGCTAGACAAGCTGCAGTACAAAGAAATAGTGATGGGTCTATTGAATAAGATAGAGAGCTATAAGAAACTGTCCTGTAATCCAACAATTCAGTATAGGAAGGACCCACGTGGCTTACTAATGGAAGCAGTGAACAAGGGAGACATTTCTGAAGGGGAATATAAATACTTATGGAAGGAATTGCCTATAGAATCAGGTTTATACATACTCCTAAAAGTTCAAAAAAATAGGGACTTTCCAGCAGGCAGACGAATAGTCGCGGGGGTGAACTCTATTATGCAAAACCTAGGAAAATCCATTTATTCCTTCTTACAACCACTTGTTAGCAATGTAGAGTCACACATTAGAGAGACAAGTGATCTTTTAAGGAAACTACAGGATGTGACATGGGAAAATGATTTTAGTTGGTTAGGGTAGACGTGGAGTCACTCTATACATACATAAGCCATATATATGGGTCACATGCCACAAAAAGATTCTTGAACCCTTGCCAGGAAACAGATGAAATACCAACTAAATTAATTTTAGACCCCTTAGAGTTTATTTTAAAACATAATTCTTTTGAGTTTGATGTAACGTTTTAAGAACAAAAATGTGGCATGGCTATGGGTGCCTCAATGGCACCCAGCTATGCAAACCTGTTTCTTGGCAATTGGGGAAAAAAACACAGTACTAAATAAAAATGTCAACCTGTTCTACAATCATATTGTGAAATGGTACCATTTTATAGATGATATGATATGTATATGGAGAGGGGAACAATCAGAAGTTCAAAACTTTATGGAATGGATGAATGAAAACAGTCTTAACTTGACATTTAATTTCAAGAATGAAAAGACTGCCCTGGATATTTTAGATTTACATCTAACCACATACCAAGAGTCTGAAAATGAATTCATTATCAGAACAAAAACATTTTGGAAGGACACAGCTACTAATTCAGTACTGCATTATGAAAGTGCCCATTCACCTAACCTGATGAAGTCCATCCCATATAGTCAGCTCATATGTATCAGGAGAAACTGTAGTACAGATTATGACTGGGAGTTATTAGAAAACCCCAGGGAAAGAGTTAGGAAAATGGACAGGAAAAGTCTGTTTACTATAAAAAGAGACAACCAAGAGATTAAGTTCCCATGTACTTTCATTACTGAGTACAATGAATTAGCAGGACAAATTGGCAATATTACATATAAGAACTGGTTAATTCTGCTAGGTGATGAGAAGGTGGGTATAGCATTTGGAGACAAACCCAGGGAAACCTTTAATAGGGCTTGTTATCTGAAGGATAAGCTGGCCCATAGCTGTTTGAAAAAAAGCATGACTATAATTTAAAGAATGTGGATACCAAAAAGGACCAGTGGCTTCTTTAGTTGCAAAAGATGTAATATATGCAAACTTGCACATCCCGACAAATTTTTTCAGCACCCTTAGATAGAGGGTTTCAAAGTGGACATCAAACAATTAATAACATGCAACACCTGTTATGTTGCTTATGCTCTCTGGTGTCTCTGTAACTTGCTATATATTGGGAAGACAGTCCGACCCCTTAAACAACATATCCAGGAATATGTCAGGTTAATTTTAAATGACCATCAGGACACCCTAGTAGGAGAACATGTCACCCAATTCCACAATTCATCCACAGAATATCTAAGATTTATGGGCATAGAGTGGGTGCCACCTCTAACTTAGGGTGGGGACAGACCACTGTTGCAGCAAGAAAGCATTTGGATTTTTGAACTGAAAAGTGTTAAACCAACAGACTTATATGACAAATAGGATATAAAGCCTTTTTGGAAAAAAATGAGAAAATAAGGACTTTTGAAATGTAGGCAGTATTTCTGTATTTCTTTTTTTTTTTTTTGTACTTGCTATTTTCTGCCTTCCTCTGCCCCCTACGCTCCGCTTCTTCGAGAGCGCCTGGCATCTGCCCTCAGTTCCTTCTGTGTCTGAATCCCCACAGTGGTCCCCACGCGCCAGCTGCTTGGATTTCCCCCCCAGGTGGGGATGGGGTGGAGCCCTAGCACCCCGAGCTAATGTCACTTCGTCGGGGCCACTGCATGGGACAGGCAGGGGACCATTGAGGTCTGTGCTGGTGCTCCATCTACCCAGAGCAATGGAGGTGTTTTTCCCTGTTTTCTCTGGATGTACCATGTGTCCAGATGTCAAGGAGGAGCTCTGCCGATGTCTGGCATGCCCAACCCTCCAGGATTGGCCTGGTGCTTGCTGTACCCCAGGCCTCCGCCTGGGGTCAGTCAAGCACCGAGCCTTGTCCTCCCCTTCCTCCCTGGAGAAGGCGAGCAGTCCACGGATGTTCATCCTTCTCCACCTTGCTGGCCCTCCAGCTCCTCAGGCTCATTCCCAAACCTAGGTCACCAGCGTCGCAAGCGGTAGCGCTACTGCTGCACCAACAGGATGGCCCCCTGCATTTCTTTTTTATTGTGATATTTGACTGATATTTGTTTTCCGGTATTTAAATTTCTATATGAAAGGCAAAATACCTGGGAGGTCTGGATTGACCATAGGCTGTCCTTTACTGACCACATAGAAGAGCTGATAAAAAACAGACTTAGACTTGGTCTGTTTTATAGAATTAACCATTTCCTGACAAGGGATGCCAAGGTGAGATTGGTCCAAACCACCTTCCTTTCCCTTCTTGACTATGCAGACGTTTTGTACTGTCAAGGCCCTACTATTGTACTCACAAAGTTGGATACTCTTTACCACAGAGCCTTAAGGTTCATCAGTGGTCTCCCTTACTCAATGCATCATTGTTCTTTATACTCGATTGTGGGATGGTCATCTCTTATGTACAGGCGACAAAGAAATGCAGCCATCTGAATGTTCAGAGCCATTACTAAGAGGCTGACCAATATATCTCAGATTGTCTGCCACTAAGCACAGTAGGTAAGTACACATTGAGAAGTACCTCCTATATTTCTCTGTCTGTGCCCAAGGCTAGATCTCACTTTGGTAGGTCCTCAATAAGTTATATGCTACCCCTACTGTGTAATAAGCTGCAAAAATCATTGAAATTAGTCCACCCTACTACTGTGGCAGTTTTCAAAACAATTTATGCTTGCTTTTTTAAAGAGTCCTGTAATAGCCCCCCTTGATGCAGGTCAGATCCTTAAATGTGAATTTAGTGCCTTTGCAGGCTGTCCACTAAGTACTTTCTCTTCCCTTCTCATCCCACAATTGCTCTTCAATATCCTTTTAATTATTTTATGGATGTCCTGTTCTGATTGCTGCAACCATTTCTCATGATCATACCATCACCTGTTTATGACCTCCCCTACTACCCCCTACTTGGTGTATGCATTTAATACTGCAACCTACCCTATGATCATACTGTCACCTGTTTATGACCTCCCCTACTACACCCTACTACAACCAACTTGGTATATGCATTTAAACCACTCCACTGCACCAGTTCCCTGTTCCAGCAGTTCCCTTAGGCTCCCCTACTTCCTTTTCTTTTGTCCTATCCTCATCATTCTCCCTGCTGCCACTACCCTCCTCCTTGTCAATATCATCCTTAGACCCTGTTACTGTACCATGATCTCCTCTTCCTTCCTCTGTTATCCTTCAGGCTATTATATCTGTATACATTTATCTCATAAATCACTGAAATTCCTTGTATTCTGTAATTATTATGTCTAGGCCTTGCTGTTATTATCAATTAGTTCACTGTAATTATCATGCCCCTTTTCTGTTTTTTATATGTTTTCTGCTGTATTCTACAACTAAGTATTCTGTCCTGTTCCATCTTGAAAATGAGCATTGCTCAACAATGTTTGCCTGGCAAAATAAAGATTCTGATTGATTGAAAGACAGTGATAATAAACTTATACCATATATAGGCCTTAATGTATTATAATATGTTCTGTCATAGCCATGTTTAATTTTTTCCTTTCTTTTCTCTAGGAGCTCTATTTATGTCATCAAGTGTGCTCCTGGAACTCCATCCTACCCAGAATGAACTATTTTGGAGCTTTGAATGGCTGCACTGGTATCAATCTTTCTAGGACCTGCTGACATCCTTACTTTTCTTAAGGCTCTTTTTTATATATTATGTTGTTCATTTGTTTTACGATTAAATAATGAACTTATTGGCAGAAAGGGGTGAATAAGATGCACCCCTTGAGGTGTGACTGAAACAAACGCCCTTTGCTTTAAGTTCACCACTGGATAACTTTGATAGTAAGAAAATGACACTTGGTTGATGTTATATAAAAGTTTTTTAGAGAAATATCATATGGATCTTTGAATAGTAATGATGTCACTGAACAGAATTAAATATTTATGATGTTGGATTTATATGCTCTTGTGTTCCTGATAAGCAGCACACCCTCTGAAGACTCATGAGAGTCAAGGCGCTAGGGGCATGTATTGACATATTTGCTGATTCTCTTCTTGATTTGTATGTGGCATGAAAAGAAACAAAGTAAACAAAGTAAAAATATCTATTTGGATTTACTGGAAATTGTTTTTGTGACTTTCTTTAATCTCATGCATGGCAAAGAAAGCCTTTGTGTGTGCGTTGCCCTTTTGGAACTTTTTTTTTGTGGAGGCAAGCCACCTCTGGGAGTTCAGCAATGACTGGGAACAGTTGCACATTGTGTTTTCTTTGGATCTAAAAATGGAAAGAGACCTGGAAGCAGTCATATCAGATGATCTAAATGTAGGCAAGCAATGTGAGAAGGAAGTAAGGAGGGCTGGGGGATACTGGGATGCATAGAGAGAGGCATCATCAATAGAAAACAGGAAGTTGTTATCCCTCTGCACAGACAGCCAGTAACATCCCATCTGGAATACTGCATGCAGTTCTGGAGACCCCAACTTTGTATGGACATAAACAGAATGGAGGCAATCCTGAGGAGGGCAACTAAAATGGTGTAGGGTCTACACTAGAAGTCATATAGAGAGAGAGAGAGACTAAAGGAGTTTAACATGTATACCCTTGAGGAAAGGAGGGAGAGGAGGGGACACAAAAGAAACATTTAAGTACCACAAAGGAATTAACAAAGTCCAAGAGGGTAGCATCTTTTTGGAAAAAGAGATGTGCAAAAACATGGGGGCACAATTTGAAGATAGAGGGAGGATGGCTTGGGGCAATGTGAGGAAGTATTTATTCAAGGAGAGGGTGGTGGATGCATGGAACAACCTTCCTGGGGAGCTTGTAAGGTCCAAAACAGTGGGTGAATTCAATAATACATGGGACAGGCATAAAGCAATTCTTGAGTGGGGGTAGGAAGAAGTAGGCTGTTGATTAACTACAACTTATCCAATAAGTAGGGAAATGGGCAGACTGGGTGGGCCAAGCGATCCTTATCTGCTGTCAAAGTCTGTGTTTCTACTAGGGGTGCACGGATATGGCAAAATTGCCAGATATCGAATCCAGATATTTTAAAAAGATCCGATCAGTTCGGATATAACCGAGTGAGATATTAACTATGTAAGAAATACACTTTCAATATACCAATGTACAACTGTATCAAACTTAATTATTTATTGTATAAGAAATAAACAGTTAAAAAACATATCTCAGCTACATTCTGATAATAAATTTCACTTTGATTAATGCTGATTAATGGTAGGGGGCACCAATCCAACATAAGTTATGTACCACAGATATTTATTTATTGTTCATTTTGTGATTTTTGTGATAAATTATCTTTTAAAAAAAGAAGCATGTTGGCATTGTGGGGGGACAGTCTGGAGCACCAGTCTGTGATAATGTCACCAGCCATGCTAAATAATCGCTATCTAGGAACACTTGTCAGAGGTGCTGACAAGAAACATTTGGCTATTCTTGACAGTGTGGGAAATCCATGCTCCTGTATTTTCCAGTACTCAAGCGGGTCTGGATGTGCTTTTTTGGTGTAATGTCTGCCATAAGGTACATCTCAAGTTCAATATTTCTTTGGATGTTAGGATCGTCATCTCCAGCTGCAAGGAAAAAGCACAACTGTAAGAAACTATCAGACAACAATTAAAAAACTAAAAACTGACCAAGCAGATAAACCATACAGTACATACATGCCTGTGGTAGTTGATTAGTCTGACTGAAGGTTTCCAAGGATCATCATCCACATCACTTTCTGGCTCCATCGCACATGGTAGCTGACAGACCATAGATTTAGCAGGCTGCTCCTCAAGCTCCTCAACAAGCTGCTTCACCACTACTTTGGAAAATGTTTTTCTGTTTGTTGTTCTAAATAAAATGTAGTTTGTACCTACAGTCAAACAGTGCTGCTGCTACTTCTTCTTTGCAGGGCTTGTAATGATCGAGACGAGAGCCCATAGCTGCCAGTAGTGTTTTCCGCATTCTAATTATCCCTGGTATTTTAAAGTTTTCTACAGCATGGTACAACATGGTGACAGTGGGGATAATGCCAGAAACACAGGCATCATTTGACCTGAGTCTTAGTGTCTCTGTTTCAAATGGTTTGAGAATAGAGCAAACATTTTCAGCGAGTGTCCACTATGCAGATGTACATGTTCTATTATCAGTTTCTGAGGCATATACCGTTAGTGCACGGCGCTGTTCAATTAACCTCTCAAGCATGTAATAGGAATTATTTCACTGTGTGGCTACATCTTGGATTAGTCTGCGAAAAGGGACTTGCAGAGTATTCTAAAGGGCAGTTACAGTAGTTTTTCAGTAGCACTGGATAATGCTTGAAGTGGCCAACGATTTCACATCCCATGGCAAGGAGATCCTCCACTGATTTCTGCTTCATTATTGCCTCATTAATGACTAGTTGCAATGTATGAGTGAGACAACCCTCCCAAAGCAAGGCACTTAACTTGATGGCCTTAACAATCATAGCCCCAGTTTCCCTTATAACGAGGTGCCGTTAAGTGCTCTTGATGCTCCTATAATCGAGCACCTGCAGAAACTCCCTTGACTGATATATATCATTTTTCAAAGGTGTCTCAATTCAAGTAATGCTGCATGTCTTTTGTCATCTATAACAATCTAATGTGTGCTTATTAGTAAGTATGACAAACTGGAGTTTTCATTAGTCCATGTGTCTGTTGTGAAACTTAATGAGCAAACTTTAGAAAGTTATCCTTTAATGTTGTCTCTTATACGACTATACATCTGGGGTATAATTTGGACAGAGAAGTAGCATCTTGATGGAATTACATAGCAGGGTTCTAAAACTGCCAGCAATTTTCTAAAACCAGGGTTGTCCACAATTGTAGTGGCTGTTTATCCATTGCTAACATTTGACCTATAGACTGAGTAATTAAGGCAGCATGAGGATTGTCATCAGAAAAGGGTTGTGATCTAGAAATACATTCCACTATGGTTTGATATTAAAGGAATAATGCATGACAGGGTATGTGTAGTGCTGGGATAACACCACACCTGGGGGGTTGGACACGAGGTTGCAGGCCGAGTGCATCCAATGCCAGAGGTGTGGCATTATCCCAGCATGACACACACCCTGGAGGGCATTACTGCTATTATACAATGGCTTGTTATATATAAAATAAAAAAATTATTTTAAAGAATATTTTTATTAGTGTAGAAAAATATTTTTGTTTCTTAAGACGAGATGCAAAAAAAGAGAGCAGCCATAATGATGACAGTAGACCTGTGGCATTATGCTAGGATAACACCATGGGTCCAGCCCCAAACTGACCAATCACAGTCCAAGATTCTTTCTTGCCACTGTATAATCTTTTTTCATCTTTTTAGCAGGGGGCTCTTATGCCTTGTTTCTCAAATGCTCCTGCTTTTCCTTATCAGACTGCATCTCAAAGAATTTTTCTCTGTGTTTATTTCTGATGTGATTAATGAGGCTAGATGTACCATATGACTTTAGTGAGGATCCTCTGCTGATATAGGTGGACATTTGACAAATGCAGCATCTAGCCTTAGGGTCACTTTCGAAAGATAAAAAGAAGTACTTCCATACCGAGCTTTTCTGTGTCATCCTCACTCAGAATGTTTTCTTTTGTTCCCCTCCCAAATTTGGAGCTGCTGTATCACCCACTGCCTGCCTAGTACTAGAGCACAACCTGACCCCTTTTATTCTGTGGTATCTAAACGGAGTAGATATATCTGCATGGTCCAAAAAACGATTGCTTCAATGACACAGGTCAGATACCCATGCATCCCTAGTTTCTACATTTCTATTTTGAGTCTGAGATGTGGCCTGCAGAGTTGTATACCAGAATCCCAAAGAAGTCTCACCAAATGCCTGCAAACTGGCATAATAATATTTTGATTTCTATTGGTGATGGCTCTTTCTATGTACCTTAGCATACCTCTGTGTTCCACAATTCCTCTCCTCATATTTCCTAGTTAATTTTAGTGAGTCTATCACAATTATTACCTTGTCCTACTACCGACTAGTTTTTGTCAGAAATCCCCATCCTACCCTTACCACACTTGAAATGTGTGTTACAAAAAGGATGTCATAAATTAATATGTGTCGTGTTTCACTGCAATGCTGTCAAGATCAGCCTTTTCTACATTGCCCCTGAATTTTATTTTTGACAGTATTCCACTCTCTGATACTGCTGAATGACTGCATTGATGCATTCTGTTTGTGAAGCATCATCCAGTAACACCAACTACATAAATTATTGCATTAAAAAGCCTCCTATCGTGGAAGTAAACATCCGTAAGTTACCATTCAGTGACATGTCTTTTAAAATAGTTTTCAATAGCAGCATTGAGGCACATACAGGGATTAGATTGACATTTTGGTAATCACCACCTTCGGGCAATATGGCACTTGGCTATGCCTCATACAATATTCTGTTCAATTCAATTTTATTTTTCCCAGGATAACACTATTGAGACAGCTCATTTGCAAGGTGGTCCTGGAAGGACTAACATACTTAGGAGATACATAGAACTAATAATCACAATGGCAGATTAAACAACAGTGGTACAAAACAAATAATGTGCCAGTACAACTTAATTACGTTCTATACGTAGAAATCAGGGTGACAGATACAAAAACAATGCTAACTGTACAAGGAATACGAGACAGATAATATGCAGGTACACAGTGGAATGCTTCAAAAAGGGGTTGGACAGGGCAAAGCAAAAGGTAAAGGTAGCAAAGTGGGGAGTGGGGCAGCTGCTGAGTAGGGAGCTCGATGCAATCTCGAGCAGCCTTGATAGACCAGGATGGCCAGTTGCTGCTGGCAATGTTCAAATGTTTGTACTTATATTTGTCCATTGTAAGTTGCTATAGTTGCTGTTTTCTGTAGTATCCAGTATAAAACCACAGTGACCAAAAACACTCATAGTACATAGAGTATCAGTCTCCACAAGACTGCCTGTTATGATATATATTATCCAGTTTGTTTACGAACAGACATTTCACCCTCAGTACTAAGACATGCATACAGTAGATACAAAGTTGCCTTTATATATCTGTGCAAACATGTTTTTTTTTTCAGTGGACTTAACCACCCTGATAAAAGCATGTGGTTTGATTTTTTTTCACTTTTGACAATGAGATGCTGACAACTAGCATGGATGGAACCACTTTTTAAACAGTATTACCAATTATGGTGGTGTCCCTAAAATTCCAGACAGGCATATTTCTGCATCAAAATTTGTTGTAAGCAAACTAAACTGCTCTTATCTGAATATACCTAGCTAGCCTTGTCCCTACCTTTAGGTTTTGCAGCTCAAACTTCTGACAGCTTTCACAGTGCACCCACCTAATTGCAGGATTTATTTAGGTTTAAAAATAAAGATAGCAAGTATGTTGGACAATGTTATTGAAGTCTTTCACTTTTCAAAAACATTGCATGGCTCATCAAGTAAAAGTGGCAATTAGCATTTTGCATGTTTCCTAAAACAAAATAAAATAACACACTTGTAAGAATAGTTTCATTTAATTATAAACATAAGATTAGTTGCAGTTCATTGAATGCATAAGATACATAAGATTAATGGGGAAGGTGATCAGCCTCATGGCGACTGACAGATTTCCTGACTTCACTCAGTGTTGGAGCAGTTTTAGTTTTAGTTAGTACTCAGTGGCAGGCCATGTGGGCATGCAAAGGTCAGAATTCAAAATTTGGTGCGATCTGATTGTTCAAAAGCAAATACAAATCTAATGCTGCTGTCCAGTTTCCCATCCCTGCCCTGGCACTGAGAATGGCTACAGTTCATACAGTAGTTGAAAACCCTTCTCGGGGCCCATCACTTTTGTTCAGGTTGTTACCCATCAGTTATAACATCGCTTTGACTAGTGTGCTACTGTAGAGCAAAAAGTCTACAGGAAACAAAGTCCCTGTACTGGGAGTTGCTTGGTTGTTCAGTTCCTCTTTTCTTGTGAAATTAACCCAATCGCACCTCCCTCCACCTCAATCTTGCTACTGGACAGTCTACAGATGTGCCTGATCAACATCCTTTGTCTATCAATCTTGTATTTGTTTTTTTCTGTTACTAGAAAAAAAAATGAAGCAACATCATAAAATGTTAATCTAACACATCTATTTTTATCTGGACTTTGCACAAATATTAATTACAGTATGTTATGCCACTACACGTGGATGAATTTGACTGCAGTATTTTATGGGAAAGGCCAACAGGCAGCTATTACAGGAAACATTATCAAACTAAATTGAATATGTTAATTATCTCGGTGAACTTAAAAGCTATTTAAGTTGACCCCATCAGTTTTCAGTAGACCATACATTTTCCACACCCCTAAATGACACACCTACTATATCTAAACTCAGTGATTTATCAAAAGGCACAGTAAGCTGTTCAGTCTGCTGCTGGATACTGATGAGACTGACTCCGAACTATTTTGGGCTATAGACCCAGGATTAGGGCTCCCGTATTGCAGATGAGATCTTGAGGTGTCCTGCCATGGTGATTCCCCTTCCAGTGCTGTACCAGATAGCAGATGTATGCTGCAGGGGTCCTGCTACTGTTGTTCCCCTTCCAGAGTCACACTGAGTTGTATGATAGATGCAGTTCTTTGGGGTTTTACCTGCTGCACATTCCCCTCATGAAGCTGTAATACATGACACAGTACAAGAGGACAACCACTCCCCTAATATACAGAAAGGCTGTCATAGCATCATTGAGACACACAGCATGCTTGCCTATTATACATTTTGTAACCTGTAAAGCATAGTGGTTCAGGGCACTGAGCAGCAAATCTGGAGACCTTGGTTTGAATCCCATCAGCCCCTTCTTGCATACTGTGTGACCCTGAGCAAGTCACTTAACTTCCTTTCTAATTTATATGTATGTGTGTGTGTGTGTGTCTCTCTCTCTCTCTCTCTCTCTCTCTCTCTCTTATATATATATGTATATATATATATATGTATAAAATACAAAATCACACATGCCCAGACAATGCAAAGCTTTATGGGCTGCATATGCAAATCAGCACAGAATGTTATGCTGGTTCAACTTTAAGCAGAATTGCATGGTGCTGAAAGGCCTCTCACACAATTTGCAAAGGGTGCTAACAGATGACATAGACACGTGGTTCATCCTACCAGGACTCATCAGTATGCCTCGTCTGTTTGACACCCCAGTGGAATGAACCAGCTACCCTAAGATGGTCTGTCTGGGCTATGTTGTGGTGGACCCATTAAAATAAAAAACTATTTAAAAGACAAAGAACCTCTGTGCGCAAACATTGAGGCAATGGTTACCCCAAAGGGCATTTGGCTGGGTAGCCAAGTTTTAAGAAAATACAAAATCACACACGCCCACACAATGCAATGCATCATGGGCTGCATATGCAAATCAACATAGAATGTTATGCTGGTTCAACTTTAAGAACAATTGCATGGTGCCAAAAGGCCTCTCACATAATTTGCAAAGGGTGCTAACAGATGACATAGTCACATGTTTCATCCTACCAGGACTCATCAGTATGCCTCGTCTGTTTGACACACCAGTGGAATGAACCAGCTTTTTTATTTTAATGGGTTCACCACAACATAATCAAGACAGACCATCTTAGGGTAGCTGGTTCATTCCATTGAGGTGTCAAACAGGTGAGGCACACTGATGAGTCCTGGTAGGATGAAACATGTGTCTATGTCATCTGTTAGCACCCTTTGCAAATTGTGAGAGAGGCCTTTCTGCACCATGCAATTCTGCTTAAAGTTGAATCAGCATAACATTCTGTGGTGGTATGCATATGCAGCCCATAATGCTTTGCTTTGTGTGGGCATGTGTGATTTTGTATTTTCTTAAAACTTGGCTCTGACAGTAAGGCACTCCTTTTCAAATGTTGAATAGTGAGTTTCTCATTCATGAAGTGTTCTACTTATATAAACTATCAGATGTTCCTCTCCATATATTATCTGGGCAAGTACAGCACCTATGCCACAGTTAGAGGCATCCATCTGAACGATAAATGGTTGATTACAATCAGGAGTGCATAGAACAAGGGATGATCATAACCCAGCTTTGAGGCTCTGAAAAGCTTTCTCACATTTTGGGGACAAAATAATTTTGTCAGGTTTGTTCTTTTCGGTCAGGTCAGTTAAAGGGGCTGCTACAGTGGCAAAATTGGACAGGAAGTGACGGTAATAGCCAGCTAGTCCCAAGAATGAATGCTTATCTTTCTTTGTTTTTTTGTCTGGGGCTGTTGGCCACAGCATTCACCTTTCCTATATTGAGCCTTAACAAATCTTTACCAATTTGAAAACCTAGGTATCTTGTTTCCTCCATAACCATAGAGCATTTAGATGGGTTGATCCTGAGAACAGCATCTTTGATGGCAGTAAAAACTTCTGTCGGATGATGCATGTGATCTTCCCATTTAGCACTGAAAGTGACAGCATCGTCAATGTATGCTGCACTGTATTTGGCATATGAAGTCAAGATACGGTCCATGACTCTGAAAAGTTGCAGGCGCACCATGGAGCCCAAATGGTTTCACAGTGAACTGAAAGAGGCCTAGGGGTGTACTAAATGCTCTCTTTTCATGGGCATCTGGATCTAAAGGAATTTGCCAGTACCCCTTATTTAGATATAGGGTACTGATGTACCAGACATTTCCTAAGTGATCCAAGATGTCCCCAGTTCAAGGCATTGGGTAACTGTCAAACTCAGAGACAGTATTTAGATGCCTAAAATCCAGACAAATCCTTACACCTCCTTCCTTCTTTCCTACTACAACCATTGGGAAATTCCACGCACTGTGGGAGGGTTCAATAATTCCTAGTTCTTGAATTTTATGAACCTCCCAGATGACATCATCTCTAACCCTTTCAGGGAGTCGATAGAGCTTTTGCCTTATGGGTTGTTCCTGATTTACAATAATGTGCTGTTCTGCATCCTTTACCCTTTCTGGAGATCCAGTAAAAGTGCCTTTAAAAGTGTTTAACAGTTCTTGGAGCTCATCGTACTGGTTGGGTATTAACTCATAGCTGTTTTTTATATTTGAGTGTTCTGCTATACCTTCCTTATGTTGGTATTTTATTTATTTGTAAAATTTCGGTGACCAGGTAGGCCCACTGAGCCCCGAAGGTCCCTTTTTCAGGAGCGACCCAGTATGCTATATTAAGTTCACTGTCTGGGGGTTCTGGATATACATAACTGCATAAAGGGGATGCCCATTCCACCCAGGGCTTCAATAAATTGGCATGACTGATGCGCTTTTGATGTTTCTCATCAGGAGTGGTTACCTCATATGTCACTGAACCCACACGTCTAGAGATTACATAAAGGCCCTGCCATTTCACGTACAACTTATTTTCAGGGGATGGCAAGAGTAACAATATTTTATCTCCCTCTGAAAATTCTTTAAACCTGGTACCCTTATCATAGTGCTCTTTCTGTATGACTTGCTTGTCCTGATTGACTTTGTGTGCTTTCTGGACATTTTTAACTACCCAGATCTACAACTATTGTCAATAATCTATGTGGGTGATCCCTTTTTCTGCTGTACCTTCTTCTCAATCCTCTTTAATTATATCTAGAGAACCTCTGGGGTTTTGTCCAGACAGTAATTCAAAGAGTGAAAACCCGGTACAGGCCTGTGGTACCTCTCGATAAGCAAACATTAGATAGGGTAGGTATGCATCCCATTTAGATCCTTCTTCCTGTACAAATTTCTGAAGCATTTTCTTCATTGTTTGGTTGAAACGTTCAACCAGGCCATCGGCATGAGGATGGTAAGGTGTAGTGTAAATAGCTTCAATACCGAGGACTGGATATCAACATTTCAACAAGCTGGCGCAAAAGTTGCTCCCTCTATCTGTAAGGATTTATCTAGGGATACTCATTCTACTGAATATCTTACCAAGCTCTTCAGCAATCATAGGAGCTGTAACAGTTTTAAGAGGGACAGCTTCAGGGTATTTAATTGCATAATCACAAGCTACTAGAATGTAACAGTTACCTTTGGCACTTTTTGGTAAAGGTCCAACAACATCCATTGCTATCCTCTCAAATGGTGTTGTGAACATAGGAATGGACTGAAGGGGTACCTTGTCACTGCATCCAGTTTTGGTTACTCGCTGGCTCTCACTACAGCTTTTACAATATTCTATTACTTCATCATGAATGCCAGCCAAAAAAATCTACAGAGTAAGCGATTTAAGATACGGTCCCTTTCAAGGTGTCCCACCAGGGGAATATCATAAGCAATTTCCAATAACTTTGTCCATACTGTTTAGGCACCAACAATTGCTCCACTCTTTCCCCAGTTTGGGGGTTAACCCATGTTCTAGGTAACAGGTCATTCCTTAACTGGAATTCAACTTGTGCTGAGTCAGTAGAAACTCCAACCTGCGAAAAGAAAGGTGTTAAAGTTACATCTGCCCTCTGTAACTCTTTAAACTTCCCAGACCCACTGTCTTTCACAACTTCTACATCATCTAACACTTTAACATCAGGTTTAATGTCTCTAGCATTAGACTGAGCCAATAAATGTTTTTCTTTTCTCTTCTGGGCTTTGGACTTCTCTTTTCCAGGGGACCCATAAATGTCCTGTTCAAAGGGATACCACAGTTCCAATGTATTTTCTTTCTTTGCTTGTGCTCGGGTAACAATAGCACACAAGTTGTCTGATAATAACTGTTCAAACTGGGGATGATCATGACCAATGTTGATGGAAACAGGCAAGTGTGGTACTACCCCAACTTTCATGGACTGAGAGTGTCCATTAATTTGTAACATACTATCCAGTAAAGGGTAGTGATGAGTGTCACCATGAATACAGGTTACTCCTGTATAAGGGTCTCTAGGTGCAGGTTTCATATCTAATACATCAGCTTGAACAAGAATTTGCCTACTCCCCGAGTCAAGTAGGCCACTCACCAGTTTTTCCCCATTTTGCATTGGAATGACATATTGTCCCTTTGTCTGGCTGTTGCTTTATTTTTAGAAGCACCTAGAGTCATTGTTTTACTGCTTACAGGCTTTAGGGTACCTGTGGGAACAAAAGCAGAATTTCCGCATAACAGCTGAAACAAGCAGCCTTCTGATATAAGACAGTTGCATTCTGCTAAAGTTTTTGCAAATGAATTAAGGGTGTTTTTTGAGTTACAATCTAATTGTAAATGTTTTTTATGATTATTTATTTTTTCTTGTAACAAAGACATTTTTTGGCCTGATATATTTGTACTGTATATGTATGATTTTGGTATTGTACATGTATGTTTTTATGTGAGTCGCACCTGTAAAAGGAACTAGTTTTCCAGTGTGCTTACCCATAGAGTGAATAACCAAACAAACAGCCAAAAAGGAGCTGTGTGAACATGCGCACAGTCGTGACTCTGCAAGGCAGAGACTGGGGAATTTTACAGTCTGCAAACGGCAGTACAGCCAAGGAGAAAAGTTAGAAAACAGCTTGTAACTTTCTCTGGGTGGCAGTACATTGCTTTTCCTGGACCAGATTTATTTTTAAACAGCAACAACATTAACAATATGGATAACATGGATACCGGTATTTCTTTTATGTACAAGTTTAAAGCCACAGCTTATATCAATACATCTCAGAGGCAAACCTTTCAAGGGCATTTGGGACAGTAACTCCATGCTATGCCTTGGCTTGCACATAAAAGCTGGCTAACTAACAGTGGCAAAAACCAGGGCTGTGAACATAAAACATATAAGGACAAACAGACAAACAACAAATTAGGTGGCCAGCCCAACAAAATAAAAACATATAACGCAGTACGTCATATAACACAGGACAGTCACAACCCAGGTATGCCAGCATTACCTTCCTTAGCATACTGTATTCAGCATAAAATGGGAGAACACCCTTTCACAAGATACATGCTGACCAAGTTACCAAAACCTTGCATGGGAAACTAGGTACCATCTACCAACTGAAGGACCAGCTAATACCTGAAGCTAGGATCTCTGTCACCTCCAGACATCCTACTCCCTACACTCACTTATGCTGCCTCAGTTGTTCATGGCACAATGAAGCTTGAGGTGAACAGACTTCAAGTACAGTACACTAAGGTGGCCCACTTTGCAACCCAGGCTCATCCCAGTACTCACCACTGTGACACTCTAGCCCTGCTAAACTGGCCCTACCTGGATGCTCACCTGCAGTACCCTCTGCTGTGCCTAGCTTATAAGCTAATTAGTCCATCTCCCCCTCCTAGCCTCTGTGGGCTCTTTACACCAAAGCCCAATTTCTGGCTCATCCGGACCACAGGCTGAACTCTTCTAGATGTTCCAAGCTTAAGAACTAAGGTGGGTGGCAAGTCATTCTCCCACACTGCCCCTTCCCTGTGGAACAAACTTCCTCCCTGGGTACAGGAAGCACCCTCTATCAAAAGTTTCCACTCAAGGCTTAAGGCCCATATGTTGGGAACCAGTACGTGTCACTGCCTTGGCACCTGAGACCTCCCTACTGCTCCCTTGAACTTCCAGGTCTCAACCTACCTACTAAGTGTCTCTACTTAGATAAGAACTAGTATTCTGCACTTGTGTCTCTCTATATGGATCCTGCCAATTTGCTATTATAATTCCTGAATGCATTTATGGTATATGATGATTGTATAACGTGTAACTGTGCTGGCTGTGTTTTTTCTGTTTATCTATTTATGCTATGTAATCACGGGTTGCCTCTAAAACAGGGAACTCTGGGACTCAGCTGGCTTACTCAGTCACCAAAATTTAATTAATAAATAAATAAATAAGTGTGTGTGTGTGTGTGTGTGTGTGTGTGTGTTAAAACACAAAGTGTATGAAATGATAGTATATAAAACATCAAGAATTAACAGCAGTTATCAATAGTAACAGCAGTTTGCAATGGGTGTTTACTCACCTGGTAAAGGTGATTGTGTTGGTTGACATCCATGGCACTCCCAGACATTACCTCATGGGTTTTAACCCCGCCTGATAGGCTAGTGATGCACATGACTCAGGATCAGATTTCTCCCATATCCAGGTCCTAGAAGCCCCTGCTCTCCAGTTCAAATCTTCCAAAGCTGAAATAAGGTTAGTGAAAATGGAAAACCAAGAAATGACCCCCATACCAGATGATATTGTAACAGAAATAAAGCGAGTATATGCGGAGATAAATGGAATCGGGCCAGGGCCCTAATTTATTCCCCTGACAATACAATCCAGACTCGACCCCTAATGGGGTGACGGTGGACATCCTGGATGTCGAAATGCATGGCAATAAACATTCAGCTCAATGTAAAGTTGTCTGCCCCTAGCCTGTATGCCCCTGACTACTATGTCGGGTGGGTCGTGGAGTACCATGGATGTCAACCAACACAATTACCTTTACCAGGTGAGTAAACACCTATTGTGATTGGTTGACATCCATGGCACTCCAGACATTACCTCATGGGTAGCTAAGAAGCAGTACTGTATAAGTGGGAGGGAGACAGTGGTCTAGGGGCGGAAGGAAGTGGTGTTGGAAGTGGCCGCAGAGAGGACTTGGGTTGCAAAGGTAGGTTGCAACTGGAACAGGTGATATAGGTGATAGTGTCTGGCAAAGGTGTGGATTGAGGTCCACGTGGCTGCCTTGCAGATGTCTTCTGCTGACATGTTGGCCCTCTCTGCCCAGGATGTGGCTACTGCATGATTGGAGTGTGCCTTGATACCCCAAGGAGGTATCCCTTGTTTTGCCAAGTAGGCCTCCTGAATAGTTCTCCGCAACCAGCCAGCGATGGTGGTCTTGGAAGCTGCTTTCCCCTGTCTCTGGCCCTTTGAGACTATGAACAGTCTCTCTGTCTTTCGCATAGGTTGTGTCCTGGTTATGTAAGTGGCTAAAGTGTTGCTCACATCCAGGCTTTGTGGGACGGTAGTGTCTCCTGAGTGGGAGTCTACCCGAAAGGTGGGTAACTCAATGCTCTGTTCTCTGTGGAAGGGGGAGGAGACATTGGGTCGAAAGGCTGGGACAGTCCGTAGGCGTACTCCGTGAGGCGTGAACACCGTGTAGGGTTCCCTGCAGGACAGCGAGCGTAACTCCCTGATTCTGCAGGCTGAGCATTTCACCACAAGAAAGCAGGTTTTTAACCCAACCCAGAACAAGTCTACATCTTGGAGGGGTTTGAGATAGAACTGAGTTGATAGGTCAGCACCAGGGGAGGTCTGAGGGAAGCGTGATTTGGGCGCGCCATTGGCCGTAGCAACTCAGCCACCCTTAAGAAGTGCAGGCGTTGGGTGAGCACGGGATGTGTCCTTCTATGGACCCCACAGCTGCTCCAATGGCTGACAGCTGTACCCTGAGGGATGAATGGGCCAGTCCCCTATCCAGTCCTTGCTGGAGAAATAACAAGATAGTGGGCATGTTGGTGAATTCTGGGTCCGTCGCCCGATCATGGCACCATCTGTTGAACACCGTCCACTGCCTGCTATAGGTGGAGGTGGTTGATGAGCATCTGGACTGCAGCATTGTAGCAATGACTGAGTCATGGTAGCCCACATTTCTTAGTCTTCTCCTCTCAGAAGCCAGGCTGTGAGCTTCATTGTCCTGGGGTTCGGGTGTAGGAGTGGACCCTGGTTCAGCATGTCAGGACGGTAGGGCAGTCTGAAGGAGGCCATCGTCATCGAGAGGATTGTGGTAATCCATGTCCTCTGCATCCAGTAGGGAGCCACCACTATGATGGTCCATCTCGAGGAGCGAATCTTGGTCAGCACCTGAGGTAATAGGGGGGGGGAAGACAACGGAGTGGTCCTGGGACCAAGGTTGTGACAGGGAGTCAGTTCCCTGTGACTGACTGTCCCTGTACCTCAAGAAGTAGTCCCTGACCTGTGTGTTTTGAGCCGTGGCCATGAGGTCCATGGGGATGGGTCCCCAGGTGTCCTGTATCAAATGGAAAAGGCTGGTGTGGAGATGCCACTCTCCTGGGTGAACTTGTTGCTGGCTCAGCCAGTCTGCTCAAATGTTGAGCTTTCCGGTGAGGTGGACTGTACTGAGGTGAGCGAGGTGTGTCTGGGCCCAGTTGAGGACCCTTGCCACCTCCTTCAGCATTGTTCTGCTTCGGGTGCCTCCCTGTCTGGTGATGTATGCCACCATATCACGGTTGTCGGATCGGATCAGGACTGATTGTCCCAAGATGGCAGATTTGAAAGCTGTTAGTGCATGGTATACTGCCCGCATCTCCAGGATATTGATCAATAGTCTGGACTCTGTGTGGGTCCATCGGCCCTGTGCTGTCCTGTTGGCCAGGCATGCATCCCATCTTTGAAGACTCGCATCTGTCTCGATGGAGACTTGGGAGAGGGCCTCCAGTGGGACACCTCTGGTTAGGTGTGAGCGGACTGTCCACCAGGTTAGCGACTTCTTCACTGCAGGGGTAATGGGAGGAAGGTCCCTAGATTGTGTTCATTTGGGGATCCCCATCTGAGGACATGGGTCTGTAGTGGCCGCATATGCCATCTAGCCCATGGAACAAGGTCAATACATGAAGCCATGCAGCCTAGTAGTCATGCTAGGGTAGACATGGATGCCCGACGGCTGGTGCGTACTGTGCATGCCAGATGGAGCAGGTTGAGGACCCTTGCCTCAGACGGTCTTGCCCACCCCTGAGCTGTGTCTAGGCTGGTGCCTAGATGCTCTATTTGTTGCGTGGGTGTTAGGTGGCTCTTGTCCCGATTCACTACCCAGCCATGTTGCTCTAGAGCCCTCAGAGCGAGGGTGGTGTGATGGCGAGAGCTCTCCTTGGATCGTGCCCTGATCAGCCAGTCGTCGAGGTAGGGGATGATGTCGAGACTCTGTTCTCGGAGTCTGGCCACCAATACCACTGATACTTTGGTGAAGACTCTTGGGGCAGAAGAGATTCCGAATGGTAGAGCCTGGTATTGAAAGTGTTGGCCGAGGATGTGAAACCGGAGGTACTGCCTGTGAGCCGATCTGATGGGTATGTGGAGGTATGCGTCCTTGAGGTCTATGGATGTCAGGAAGTCGTCCACCTGAATACTGCAAAGTGTCGACCTCAGAGTGTCCATTTTGAACTTCTGGGGCACCACATGTTGGTTTAGGTGCTTGAGGTCCAGGATGGGGTGAAGGTCTCCATTCTTCTTTGGCACAAGGAAGAAGATGGAGTAGACTCCCAACCCCTGCTCATGTGGTGGTACTGGCTGGATTGCCCTGTTGTTGATCTGGTCTCACAGGATATGTTGTACCTGATGAGCAGTGGCCCTCTTTTTCATCACTGGTGAGGTGATAAACCTGTGTGTCAGGGGAGTCCCCGATAACTCTATTGAGTATCCCTCGGACACAACTTCGTGAACCCATCTGTCGGAGGTGGTGTGGAACCACTGGTGACTGAAGAGCGCTAATCTTTGCCCCCACAGGGGGAGTGCCCTTGTTCTAGGGGCGTCCAGTGTGAGTAGTCATTGCGGCTTGCCTCGCTGGCCCCTGCCTCTTCCTCCGAATCTTGAGCCATGGGCTTTGAAGGATGAGGTGTAGTAGGATTGGGTGGGGGGTGCATGGTGAAGTGTACGAGCCTCTACCTCAAAAGGAAGTGGATGAGTGTGTGTCCCTGCGGTTTTGGTATGGCCTCTGGCCCCCCAAAATCTCTGCCTAGTGGAAGGGAGATAGGAGTGCCTACTCTTGTTTCTAAGGAGTTCCTTGCCCTCCTCTTTCTGTTTCAGGAACTCTAAGAGACCCTCCCCAAAAACATGTTTGCCCTTCAAGGGGAGATTTTGCAGTAAGGTTTTGGACTTATTGTCAGCCTCTCATAACTTAAGCCACAGAGCCTGTCTGGCTCTGTTTGTGATGGCTGTGGCCCTTGCGTTAAGTCTGAGGGTGTCAACAGCCATGTCAGCTAGGTACCTTGCTGCATCGATGGTGCACTCTAATAGCTCTGTCTCTCTGGATTTGGTGTTGGCCTGCTCAAGAAGCTCCTCCAACCAACGTATTTGTGCCCTTGCTGTGTAGATGGCTGCTGTGGATGATCTCACCACCATGCCTTTTGTTTCAAAGGCCTTCTTTAACATGTCCTCGACCCTTTTGTCTGACGGATCCTTTAGGGAGATTGTTCCACAAGGTAGGATAGTCCGTCTGCTAAGGGCGGCCACCTGGGGGTCGACCGTTGGGGTGGAGCACCAGGTGTTGGCTTTGTCCTCCTGAACGGGGTACGTTCAGTCCAGGTTTCTTCTGTTGGGCATCCGGCCTGGGTCGGCAGATTGCCACTCCTTATTGACAATGTCTTCGATGGCCGGACAGATGGGAAAAGTCTCTTCGATGGTGGACCTCTGCTGGATCAGGGGGGTCTAGCTTGAATTGAGGTTTGTCTTCCTCCATTTTGAACCCCATGGTGGTCTGATGATCTTTATGAGGCCTGGAACCATGTTGAAGGAACATAGCTTGGAGGTGAGCGATGGAATGGCCTGTTGCTCCACATCTTCTTCGTCGGAGATGGCCCCATCTTCCTCCTCCAATAGGTCAGGGTCCTCCCGGGTGTCAGGTTTGTGGTTATCCAGGCTAGGTTCCGTCAGGTCCATGTTATCTTCGTTGGCCCCTCCCCGATGTCTTGTTCCAGAGGTGGGTTCGCAGGCAATCTCTGTTGGGTGAGGGACTCCAATTTCTTGTTATCACCTTCAGCATAAAATTCTGCTGACTCTCCATCATGGCCATGGTTGGTTGTTGGTTCTGTAGGAGAAAGGTGCCCGGGTCCAACCAAGATGAGCTGCTAGGCCAGGGTTGCTGGGGCCCATGCCGGTGGACTGTCCCAAGGATAGGTCGTCGTCATCGTCATGGAGACAAGCGGTGCACAGGGGGCCAGGGGCATGGGGCAGGAGGTTGGAGCTGCATGCTGTGCACTTCTTGGCTTTGACCATCTGGGGAAGACAAAAGATGAAGCGTTACCATGAGTGCCACCTGGGCCTGCACCGGGTAGTGGGGCCCTGATAGGCTGTGTTGAGACACGCTTTGTACATAGGAGAGGGAGGGAGAGAGAGAGAGAGAGAGAGGAAGTGAAAGTAATAAGGTGTGTGCTGGCCTCAAATGGGGGTCGCTGAGGTGAGGGACCCACATAGAATCTGATACTCTGGGGATCACTATAGGGAGGGACCCCAGTGGGCAATGTCGCTGGCGGCTCATATGGGCTGCTGTGGGAGGGGCCCATATGGACCTAAAGGGAACACCAGCATTCTGCTCCAAAAATATTTTT
The DNA here is from genome assembly GCA_016271365.2 of Neoceratodus forsteri. NCBI lineage: Eukaryota > Metazoa > Chordata > Ceratodontiformes > Ceratodontidae > Neoceratodus > Neoceratodus forsteri. Next base: position 185,185,809 of record CM057455.1, read on the forward strand.
TTCTTCCAAGTCCAGAGAAAGTGGGGAGGGCAGCTTAGTGTGCCTGGTCTCCTAGAGCAACTGGATCAGCATCCTCCTGCTGGGGGAAGGAGATTAAGGCTCCAGTGTAATAGAGGACCCCGTGGTCCTATCTTTATGGGAAGGGCTCCCAACCTTCCTAACTGTGTAGAGGAAGCTGGACCTGATCCCTGTCCCTGCTGATTCACTAGCCCCCCCACGTGGTATCACTCCTGCTGCAGGAGCAGCTCCCAGTGTGAGGGGGAAGGATGCTCCTAGGCCACCGGATGGATGTTGGCCTGAGAGAGAGTGAGGGATCCTTCCCCTGCAGACTCCCAGGTGTGGGGACCTAGCGGCAAGGACTCTTACTGAGCCACGAGGGTGGTGAGGCAGGATCCCGCAAGAGCCTCCTATTAAGGAGGGCCAGCGCCAAGGCCCAAGCGCAGGAGGACGCGCAGAAACGTGTGCCAAGCCACGTGGTCGTCGGGGAGCCTAAAAGGAGCTGAGACCCTGCACCACACTCGGGAGCAGCAGGAAGTGAGAGAGCACCCCAGCAGAACTGCACCTGAGGCTTCCTCGAGGGCGCTACACGCCAGGCTGTGGAGCTCCTCTATTGGATGCCGGACAGCCTCCGGGGGGAGAGGTAGGAGGCCGAGGTGGTGTGGGCTGAGTTGGCATCCTCCCGCTGAAGGCCGCAACAAGGGATGAATCCAGGGCCCAACGGAGAGGAGGAGGAGGCGGATCGTGAGGGCGGGTGGTGAGAGAGCCAGCACTGCCGCCTGCCCGAATTAGTCCCAGAGTTGGACCTCCTCAGCAGGACAGCTACCATCAGTAGGGGCACGGGAGGAGCGCCTGCCTAGGCCCTGAAAGAGGCCTGAGGGAGGAGAGGGAGCGGGCCAATGTGAAAGCGAGCCAGAGCTCGCGCCTTCGATTCCTGGAGGCGCTGGTCCCCTGAATAAGGACTCCATTTCTCCAATTTTGAGTAAATAATATCCACAGAATACTTGTGTTCTGCTGACTCTCCAGGAAAGAAACTCGAGGGAGGACTTGTGAGTGCCCTAGGTGACTGGGACAACATGCAAACAGTACACCTCGACAGCAGAAAGCAATAACAATTCAGAAGAAGCTGGTTTCAAACAGAAGGAAGCCCGCTAGGCCAAATCTAGTTACCTGGTCGTAGAGGCAGTACCAATGCTAAATAAACCCCTACAAAGGCATTCTTCGCAGGGTTTCCTGGAAACCTGAGTTTAACATGATCTTTCCTTTATATTTATACCTAAAACTGCTTCATTGGTCATGCTAGTTACTGGAATTATTATAGTTGCTTGAACAATTGCAATTTAAAAGGCTTACCTTAGATAATTAGGACAGTAGGGACCCCTGGTGTGCTAGCCTGATCAGATGCAAAGTTTGAATTGGAGAGCAGGGGCTTCTGGGACCTGGACATGGGAGAAATCTGATCCTGAGCCATATGCATCACTAGCCTACCAGGCGGGTTTAAAACTCATGAGGTAATGTCTGGAGTGCCATGGATGTCAACCAATCACAATGTGCATTTATGACTGTTTGCTACAGCAAGATACAAGGCCATCTTGTTCACCCCCCCCCCCAAAACACACACCCTGCTGTTAAATTTCCATCACAAATGGAATGGCATTCATTGGCTGCCTGACTCTAATGATTCAATTATCACCTGAGCTGGTATGCGTTGTTCTTTTATGTGATGTCACAGGAACACTGAGCCATCCAAACACTTCCAATTATCTTGCACACAAAGAGTGCTGTTCTCCAAATGGAAGTGAATGGTATGCCCTTAAGAGGTGGCTAGCCAACAGAAGGCAGACAACTTTTTCTCTCTGTATGAGGGTGTCCCGCATTATGAGGGTCAGTGTCCCTCATTTTGAGTGTCCTTGTCCCTCTCCTTAGTTTTGAATTTAGCAATGTCTGCTAACATCTCAATATCTTTAAAATAAAAATAATTATTGCCGAAATTATGAGCAAACATTTTTGTTAATACTACCAATGTGTAATCCATTAAAAATGCAACTGACATATTTTTTGCATGATCTCTTTATCCTCCCTCTGGTCCACTTGGCTGCCTACTCCTTCTGGGGGCCATCCTACCTGCTGTTTCTCCCCTAGGCTACTATCCACTGCCACATACCACCCCAGGCTGTCCCATCTTATCCCTTTGCTGCCCCCCCGTGGGGGCATAGGGCAAGGAGATCAAGATGCCGGTGGCACTTCCTCGCTAGTGGTGGGTGAAGTGGCCCCAATTCACTCTGTGAAGTGATCCACAAAGAGAAGGTGAATTTGCAGAGTATTCAAGGACTGGAGAGATGGCTCTTTGATGTAAGGGGAGAGGAGCATAACTTTGTTTTGTTTTTTTATATATTGAAAAGTAGTTTCAGTTGAAGCAGAGTTTATTGGAGAAGGCCAAATTAATGCTGCAATTCAAGGCAGGCAGGATGTGAGGTGGGCCTAGCAACATACAGCACAGTGTCATCCGCAAAGGTTTGAATGCTTGCAGTGTTAATATTAAAGTTAATGTCATTGATACAATAATGGTGGGCCCAGGATGGACCCCTGAGGAACTCCTCCCTGAAAAGGTTTTAAAGGAGAGACTGTGCCATGACCTTTTACCCTTTGCTGTCTACCATTAAGGAAACAGAAGAACCATTTTATGGCAATGTCATCCAACCCAAGGTAATATAGCATTGTTAAAAGTATTTGTTGGTCAACAGTGTCAAAAGCTTTGCTCAAATCTAAAAAGAGAGCACAGACATAATTTTTGATGTCAAGGAGGTTTGACAATCATTGGTGACTTTTGCCAGAGCTGACACTGTACTTTTAGTCCTGAATCCAGACTGGAGGTGGTTCAGTAGATTTGCGGATTCAAGGTAATCTCTAAGTTGGGAGTTGACCAGTTTTTATAGAAGTTTGGATAGGACGGGTAGTGAGAAGATTGGCCTATAATTATTAGGATCACTTGGATCGCCAGATTTGAAAATGGGAATAACATGTGCTATTTTCCAATTGGAGGGAAGTGCACCTCGAACAAGGGACAGCTTGAAGGGGTGGGTAATAGGTGGTAACAGAGTGTAGCAGCCTAAGTTTAGGGAAAAAGGTTTGATCTGGTCAACCCCAGCACCTTTGTTTTCATCCAGGGCAATTAAATGATCTTCAACCTGTTTGAGAGTAACTGGATTAAAACTGAATTGGTTTTGGTGAAGATAGGCTTTAGTTGGTAGACATATATGTTCACCAAGTGAGGATGGGGGCGGGAGAAGCTTGTTAGCAGGTGAAGAGTCAAAGGCTAGCCCAGCAGTCTCAAAATGGTTGTTTAGTTGGTCCAGAATATCATGGTTGCTTTGTAGGTATTGACTTCTGATACTATTTTAGTTGGGATCGATGAAGGTGGTTTATGCCCTTCGACTTCTCTGCAACAGACCAGAATTTGGCAGCATTGGTTTTTGAGGGTTCCAGTAATGACTGGAAGTAATTAACTGCAATTCAAACCATGCACTCACCACTCGCTTCAGAGACAGAATACCAGCAAGGTATTTTGGTAATGGGGTGGATGTGTAAACACCATTAGGTGCATCTAACATTTAGCTCTGATGAAGCCCTTGTATGGGTCAAATGTAAACCTGTACCATGTTTAATGTTTGAAATAAGCCATGGGAAAAAAAACTTTGCTTATCTGAACACAAAGTGCTAATATTCTGTCTCTGAAGCGAGTGGTGAGTGCACAGTCTGAATTGCAGTTAATGACATCCAGATATAACCTGGAGCACCACCACCCCAAGTTCTATCTTTTCTTTCACTGACTAGAAATACTTACTCTTCTGTGCCCAATAAAGGTTAATACAGTGGTTACTGGCTGCTCTGAAAGCTGTCAAATTGGAATCTGATTTAGTTTTACAAGCTTTCTTCCATAACTTGCCTCTGTGGAGCTGAAAGGTTTTAAGTGTGGTGGTAAACAAAGGGCATGTTCTTTTGCTTACTCTAACTTCAACCATTTGGGCATGTTTGTTAATCACTTGCAAAACAAGGTGCTGGAAAAGGTTGCAGTCCTCAGAGACTGTGGGAGCCAATTAGAAGTCCTGCCATCTAATCTTGTTACGATCAGCCACAAAATCAGGAATACTGAATTTATGGAAAATGATTTTGAAAGAAAAGACTGGTGAGTAAGTGGTCTTGGGTAGAAGCCTCACAACAAGCTATATATAGTTCTGTGGTTGCTAATATCATTGTCCCCCAGACTTCCATTAATAAATACACAGACAACTTTGTGTAGGTCCTCAGAATTGGTAATTTGTTTACTTAGTTCATTCTATTTGTATTCCATTAAAAGTTTTGGTTATAGATATACATAATCATATCCACTCTTTTACACATTTTATACATCATGACATTTTAACAATTCCACTTCATCAGAAGGAACTGGAAGGGGGACAGGATCAGATCTACAGTACAGTAGCTTCTTGTTTTACATTGTTTTTCATGGATTCTACTTGGTAGAATGTTTATTTTCTTTCTTACTACTAAGGGGCTAGCAGGGTATTGTTTGGGGCTGTTGGAATTTTGAAACCTGTTTTGGTAGCTAAAAGTGGGCTCATTTGTTTGGTTTCGGTGTGGCAGGCTGCATTTGTGAGGCCTATTTCTTCTCTTTTAAAACATAATTGGTGTAATTTAACTGGTCCTGTTTCTTTTTGAATTGGAGACCTATATCTTATAATTCAAACCTATTTTGATGTATTATTTGGTGAAGCTGTTTTGAATTGGTGTCCTGTTTCTTTTGGTAGGGTATTCATTTGCTGGCTTCACTAGCTGCAAAGAAGTTTTAGTGGGGAAAGGGTGCTAGTGTCTGACTAGGGCCTCAGCTACCTGCTTGTTTCCAGAGGACTTGGGCTGGTCCACGCCCACTGACCCTACTACCACCCTGGTCAATTATTCCTTTTATGGGGTTTCACAGCATCACCCTATCAAACAGGCAAGGAGTTTTGCATGTAACAGAAAACAGACATCAGAAGGAACTGCCTTAGAGTGAAGAGGTGACGACTCTCTCAGTGGAAGGGAAGTAGTACAAATCTAGGCGCTTTCATTTATTACTACTTCACATGATTGTGCATTGGGTAAAAGGGGAGTAGGGTTGAAGAAGGTATGCAATAACATAAAGTATTTTGAGTGTGGATAGGAATATACAAAGCGGTTATGCTTATATCTAAGCGTGTGCAACAAAAGTGAGGACATAAGAATATTTTGCACTGATAAGAATGGGGACTTGCAGGGGAGTGTTTGGTATCCTGCATCTGGAAGGGTGGGGGGTCGCTTTAATTGAGCAGCGACAACGTGGGTAGGGTGGTGAGCTAGCAGCAACTGGGGTGCACCAATCTTTCTAAACATTGCCTGGAGGTGGAGGATGCTTTGAGTGCTGCAACCACATAGAAAAACTTAGAAGAGTTGAGGTCTGCAGAGAGGGAACTGCAAGACAGGCAAGGCAGATTGGGGTGGGTTGTTGCAATACTGGAGGGGAGGAAGATGAGGGAGAGTTTAAATAACTTGGTAGGTGAGAGGCTCAGAAGAAGGAAGCAGAGACAAAGGGGCCCAGGACAGGAAGAACTACTGCCGGGGAAACAGGGTCAGGAGACAAAATCAAATGGAAGGAGGCAATAAGGACTTGTGAGGAAGGCGAAGAAGTGGCAAAGATCGCTGAGTGGAAAGGAGAGAACAGGTTACTATGCAGAGAGGAGCAGGCATTTGTGAAGGATCTTCAGAAAATAGTTTTGCACTGCTAGAGAGGAAGAAGGTGGAGGAGGGAAGTGAAGAAATTAGAGGAGTAATTGATAAATGCCTGGACCAAACTGGAGGCGGGGGAAGTTCTGCTGGGAGAACTGCAACCGGGGTAAGAAGGGCATAATAATGTGCAGGAAGAAAGAGGAGCTGAAAATGAGGGAGGAGATGAAAGGAAGCAAGCAGGGAGTAAGAGGGTGGAATCTTGGTGCTGGGGACTCAATACTAAGAGGAGTTAGGTGGGGTAGCAAGGTGGAGAGGCATGAATCCTTGCTCTGGGTGGAGGCCTTGCCAGGAATGACAAGCGGAAAGGGTGGGACAGTCTGTTCTGAAATATGCTAGAAGGGGTAGGGACAAACTCATTTAATTATACATCTTGGGACAAAGCGACCTGGCTGACAAAACAGTGGATATAGTCCAGAGGAGGTTTGAGAGAACACAATTATGTGAGGGCAGGAAGATCAATTTTCCAGATAATACTTCCGTGCCAAAGGCACAACAAGAAAGCTGAGAATAGAGGAATTTAACAGATGGCTAAGAACCTGGTGTTGTGCTAAGGGTATGGGCTGTTGGGGGTGGGGAGGGACCTGGGAGGACAGTAGTCTCTATGCAGAGACAGACTACACTTGAGTGAGGAAGGAAAGAAAGTGTTGAAGCAGAGATGGAAGAAATATAGAGGAAGTTTGGAGTTTAAACTAGGAGTGGGGTGGCAGTTGGGAAGGAGATATGCAGGGACCACAGGTTGGGAAATCATATGAGCTTACCCCCATAACAGTGACAAAGGACAAATGAGTACTAATGGTGATGCTAGGAAAGGAGGCAGGATGGGAGGAGGGAAAAGGGTGGAAGGTGGTTACCCTCAATGCTAGGAGCCTGGAGGAAAACTGCAGAGTTGCAGGTTCTCATGGCAGAGGGAGAGGTGGACATTGCAGCCATCACGGAAACATGGGCCACCAATATAATGACTGGGACCTGTCTGTACCAGGGTACAGGTTATTTCGAGGGACAGGGGTGACTGGGAAAGGAGGGGTGGCACTTTGTGAAGGAAGGACTGAAGTGTGTAAGGAGGAAGGGGAGGAGGGCAGTACAGAGTCACTTTGGGTGCAAATCCAGGATTCCAGAATAGGAGTCTTAGAATGGGAGTGGTGTACAGGCCACCATCTCAGATGGAGGAGTTAGACAGGGAACTAGCAGGGACAGATCAGGAGGACCTGCGAGGAAGGGTAGTGTGGTGATTGGTGGGGACTTCAACATGCCGAAGTGGACTGGAGCACCCCAACAACCAGGAACAGAAGGGAGCAGGGTACTGGATGCCTTCCAGGACAGCTTCCTGCTGCAAATGGTCAGTGAACCAACCAGGTTAGGGAATACCCCTTGACCTTGTGCTGGCAAATGGGGACTTTGTGAGAGAACTTACAGGTGGAGGAACAGCTGTCAGGGAGTGACCACCCACTCAATGTGGCTCACATTGGATATGGGCAAGGAAGAAGTGGAATCTGGCACAAGAGTGCTGGGACTTCAGGAGGGCCGACTTTGGGAGGATGGGGGAAGTGGTAAAAAGTGCCTGGCCAGAATTTAATCTGGTATGGATATAACCACAGAGATGGGGAGCTCATAAAGGACAGGGATAGTGGGCAAGCCAAGAGCCTGCTGCAGCCCAGAGCAAGAAGGCTAGAGCTAAGAAACCGAGCTGGTTGAGCAAAGGAGGTCATGGAAAAGGTAAGGAAGAAAAGAGCTGCCTTTAGGAAATACAAAGAAAACAGGGAGGGGGAGGACAGAGAGGAGTACTTGACAGAATCGAGAAGGGAGGTGACAAGAGACAGTAAGGGAGCCAACATCTCTAGGAACTCAGGCTGGCACAAGGCATTAAGAAGGGGAAAGGACTTCTTTAAGTACATCAGGGAGAAAAGGAGCTGTAAGGACCACATAGTAAGGATTGGAAGGAGGGTTGGGTGGAAGCTAGGGTATGATAAAGTGGAAGCACTAAGTGAGTACTTCTGCTCCAGTATTTACTAAAGAAGAAATGACACCCAAGATGGGTGAAATAGCGAGACGCAGGGGAAGTGGTGACAGATGGGGAAATCATGGAGGACAGAGTTCGAGAGGGTTTGAAGGCACTGAGGTGGACAAGGCACCAGGCCAGATGGCATCCACCCAGGGTACTGAAGGAGCTGGCAGGAGGTCCTTGCAGGACCTTTGGCAGACTCCATTTAATGCCTCTCACTACACTGGGTGTGTACCAGGACTGGAGGATGGCTCATGGTGCCCCTCCACAAGAGTGGCCCCAAGGATGAACCGGGAAACTACAGACCAGTGGCCTCACATCCATCGTGGGTAGCTAATGGAGACTATCCTGAAGGAGGCTGGTGGCCCTCTGAGGGCCAAGGACTACAGGACAGCAGACAGCATGGCTTCATACGTGGCCGATCCTGCCAACCAACCTGGTTGGGTTCATGACTGGGTAACTAGGCAACTGGGCGAGGACATGCAGTGGATGTCCTGTATCTGGACTTCAGTAAGGCATTACGACTCAGTGCCACATGGAGGCTGGAAGGAGATTAGTAGGCACGGGGCAGGTGCAATGCTGGTGAGATGGGTAGGAAACTGGCTGCAGGAAGGCAACAGAGTGGTGGTGGGTGGGAGCTCACACCCAAGGGCAGTGACAGTGGTGTCCCACAGGGCTCGGTGTTGGGACCAGTGTTGTTTGGGATATTCATTGCAGACATATCATGGGACATCAAGAGCAAGAATCAGTCTGTTTGCTGATGATTACAAGGTTGGCAGCGGTGGTGGATGACCTAGGGGGATGGCAGGGGTTGCAGGATGATCTGGTGAAAGCTTGAAACCTGGTCAGACACCTGTCAACTGGGCTTTAATGCCAAAAAGTGCAAGGTGATGCATTTTGGGATGAAGGAACCCAAGGAGGACTTACCAGCTAGGGGGAGTGCAGCTAGCCCAGACAGAGGAGGAGAAGGATCTGGGTGTGTGCTCATCACAGGGTCAATGAACAACTCGGCACGTGTGGGAAGGCAGCTGCAAAGGCCAACAAAATGCTGGGTTGTGTGCAAGGAGGTATATCCTCAAGGGAGGAGGTGATTCTGCCACTGTATAGGTGCATTAGTTGAGCCACACCTGGGTACCGTGCAGTTCACCAAGCGTCCGTATCTGAAAAGGGACATAAAGTTACTGGAGGGTGCAGGCGCGGGGGCGACAAAAGATGATCAAGGGTCTGGGGACTTATCATATGAGAGGAGGTTGAAGAGAGTTGAACATGTACTCACTGGAGAGAGGAGAGACAGAGGGGACATGATTGAAACCTTTAAATACATGAAAGGAATAAACAAGACAGGTACAGAAGGGGCTGTTCAAAGTAAGGGAGGGAGGGCTACCAGGGCCATGATATGAGACTGGAGCAAGGAAGGTTCAGGAGGAGATGAGAGACACTTTTTACAGAGAGGGTGGTGGCTGGGTGGAATCGTTACCTGCAGAAGTGGTATGCAGTAGAACAGTGGACTGCTTCAAGACGAGGATGGGACAGGACAAGGGGGAGGGTTAATGAAGGGGAAGGGTGGAAGGGAGGGGCAGCTGCAGAATAAGGGGTGCTAGCTGCACATTCGAGCAGACTTGATAGACCTCTAGGCCTTTATCTGCTGGCAAATTTCGTATGTTCGTATGTTCGTATCAACCGTAATTCATTTAATTTTTTTTTCAAATTTAAAGTTTATAAAATGTTCCATTTACAGAGGATAGAATATATTGTATGCTAAATAAGTATACTGTTACAAATATACAAGTACATGAATTATCCTCCCCACCCTCCTCCCTCCCTCCATAAACTAAACCCCTCCCAACCCTCCCAATAACTTGCACAGAGAACTAAAAAAGGGGGAACTTAATATATATGAGGAAATACCATAGAAAATAAATGATAAGGAATATAAAGATTGTAATGGGCACCAGAGTCTAGAAAATATTTTATCTCTATTATGTAGACTAACAATGGATCTTTCAGTTCGGAGGTGAGCCAGGAGTTCCTGTAATCATTCTAAATAAGAAATGTCCAAGTTGTCTTTCCAATATTTTAATACCTCATTATCTTCCTCTTTTCCTCCCTAAATGTGCATCACTTGGAGCCATCCTTCTTCTTCTTCTTCCTTCCTTCCTTCCTTCCTCTCCTATGTCCCACACATCAATAATGTGGCAAAAGTAGTCAACACCAGGATGGGCCTTCTATTCCGACATAGGAAAAATCTAACCCCAGAAGCTCTGTTCATCGCTGTCCAGAGCTCCATTATCAGCATCATTGACTACAGTCTCATTATCTATGGATCTGCTACAACCTCCTCTCTTAGGCATCTTTCGACTTCTCTTATTCAAGCCCGCTGACTCGTTACAGGTTCCCACCGTCTCACCCACACCTGTGACCTCTACTCCAAAGCAGGCTGGCTGCAACTGAACAACCATATCAAATACCAAACCTGCATCACTGCTAAGAAAATCATAATGGGAAAGGTACCTCCAGGAATCAGTACCCTCCTTAAACCTAAAATCAAAAACTGCAACACCAGGAGCTCTAATCCCCAAATCCTCCAAATTCTTTGCTGCCGCATATCCCAAGGCCAAAGATCCTTTGCATACGGGTCCCCAAGTTGGCTGAATGAGCTCTCTCATGACACTTCATCGACAGCAATGCTTGGTGCATTCAAAAAAAAATTCCGCCACTTCATAACTGGCTCCACTACCTGTGCTTGTACCCAATAACATCGTTATCCCCTACGCTGTTTTTGGCCCCATAGATGTCAGTTTCTGTCCTCTCCACTTGCAGTTACCTGTCCAATGCAACTTCTAATGTACTTGCCCTGTGTCTGTCCTGACAAGACCCCTCAGCTGCCTCACCCTACCCCACTGCACCTATGCTTTTCCCGACCCTCAACCCTCTCCTGCTTGCCCTCTTCCTCCAATCTGTTTCTTGTGTTACACATCACTCAGTCTGATTACGTCAAGCAGAGTTACTGTCTGAAACCTTGTACCTGTAATTGTCTTATGTTTGAGTGTCTGTTACCCTGTAACCAACCTGAAATGGAACCTTTGTAAAAGTACCTTGTCTCAAAGGTACTTTATAATCCTAGACAAAAATAAATCAAAGAAATAAAAAGGGGTACTAGCATACACATCATATCCCTGCTTCTTGTTGCCCTCTGTACTAATTATTATTTTCCCCATTCCCCCTTTCCTATCCTCCATCTCCCCCCTTATTCCATTGCATACTGCTGTTCACCTTCAACAGCTCCTGCAGTCCCTGTGCTCCACTTGCTACAAAGACCGCCCATACCCAATTCTTTTCTACAGGGTGAGTGGGTGGGAAAATCTCTTAGAGCAAATTTATGAGCTCTCTGCTCCATGCAGGGTCTTAAGTACTCCCCCAGCTCACCCCTCTCTCTCTTTGTCTTGGCCAATCAGTGGTTCCCACCTCACTCCCATGGTGATGTCTTAAATCCCACCTCTTATGTGACCTCACCAAACCCCTCCCCCCTTCTCCCCTTCTCATCTCTCACTATTCTTGCCCTATTCTGGCCCCTCACACAAAAACTGCCAGGGTCAGGGTACAATGAGGTCTGCCCCTTTTTGTGGGCAACCCTCTTTGTCCCCCAGGCACCCATCAATAAATGCACAGACAACTTTGTGTGGCTGCTCAGAATTGGCAATTTAGTTTACTTAATTCATTCTTTTCTTATTCCATTAAAAGTTTTGGTTATACATGTACGTAATCACATCCATTCTTGTACACATATTATACACCATCACATTTTAACAATTCCTCTTCACCAGTCATAATTCATTTCAATTTCTTTGATTAATCTTTGAGTAATCTCTCCTTCATTCTCCTCCTCTCCCCCCTAAGTTTGCATCATGGGGACCGTCCTTCTTCTTCTTCCTTCCTTAATTCTTAAGAGGTACCAGTGTACACACCATACCCCTGCTTCTTGTTGCATTGTCCTCTGTACCAATTATTATTTTCCCCTTTCCTATCCTCTCCCTCCCCCCCATTTTCCACTACTCCACCTCCAGCTTGTGATGGATGGTAGATTCCCCCTTAAGCATATTGCCTTTTTCCTTGCATCAAGGACTCAATGGCACCATCAGTTTCAGAGTTAAACATTGTCAAACCTGAATCTGAAAAATGTACCCCATCCCCTCTGTAAGTAAGTAAGTAAGTAAAATTTATTTTTAAGTGCTTTTCAAAACCAAAGCGCTGTACAAATAAAACAATTAAAATATATACATATAACATAAAACAACAGCAATAACAATATAATCACAATAAAATCACTCTCCATATAAAACTCATTCACATGCTCCAGTATCCCCCTATGTATCAACTTGCCTCCAATGCTCTCAAAAACCTACAGACCCTGGCATTCATTCTTTTTCAGGCCCTATCCATGGCCTTATGGTTGGTTGCATGCCACGATACCCCCTTGGGGTAATATCAGACCATACCAAAGTAACCTCTTGACACTAATCCTTTATCTTCTGGACATCCCTTTTAATTTGAAAATATATGTCCAGCCTCGGTCTGGTCACCGAGTCCTTTCCCCCTAAATGAATCATAATCAGGTTCAGGTGGCTGCATTCCCATCTCATCTCCCTCAGTGTTGGTAGTAGCTTTGCCCACTTCATGCCATGCATGCCTTTCCATGTCAGTTCAGTGATGTCCAAGTACAGCAGCCTTCCCCGAGCCTCCTGGATGCCCACTTTTCCTCCCATTGGGCAAATGAATGTCCACAAATCCAGGATTCCAACCTCCTTCTCCACCCTGTGGGAACCATAAGCAGAAACAAATTAACTGACTGTCATATCATTTTACACCCTTCCCTCCTCCCCCCAATCTTTTTTATCTAATTTCTTACCACCTGCTCTGGGGAGAAAGCAGAAGTGAAGATTACTACTACTGTAAAACTTTACGAATATATTTCTTGTAACAGTTTGAAACCCACCTGCCCCTCTGTATGATGTCTTCAGGTGTGTTGCCTTGCGCTGCCATCACAGAGGCCTCCCCAGTCCTAAACACATGAAACATAGAAACATAGACATTGACGGCAGATAAGGACTGCTAGGCCCATCTAGTCTGCCCATTTCCCTACCTACAGGATAGGCAGCAGATCCTAGTTAACCAACAGCCTATTTCTTCCTACCCCCCACAAGAATTGCCTTGTGTCTGTCCCATGCATTCTTGAATTCTACCACAGTTTTAGACCCCACAACCTCCTCAGGAAGGCTGTTCCATGCATCCACTACCCTCTCTGTGAAATAGTACTTCCTCAAATTGCCCCTGAACCGCCCTCCTTCTATCTTTAAGTTGTGTCCCTTGTTCTTGCAAGTCTCTTTTTCTGAAAGATGCTACCCTCTTGGACTTTGTTGATTCCACTGAGGTACTTAAAAGTTTCTATCGTGTCCCCCCTCTTCCTTCTTTCCTCAAGGGTATACATATTAAGCTCCTTTAGTCTCTCCTCATACGGCTTCATACATGGGAGGAATACCCTACAGGGTTTTCCCCAGGAAGCCCAAATCCTTTTTCAAAACTGTTACCACTTGGGACCCCATCACAGGAGGCCTATTTCCATGTAAGAATTACATGGTGCTTTCACCCTAAGTTCACCCAACTGCATAGGCATTAAAGACCCTCACTGGCAAAATGGCTTCATTCTCATGGCATCTTAACCATACCCTGTTACCAAGTGCCAGTTGGTCATTCTTTGACCCCGTCTGCAGTACAGAGACCCTGTCTTCCATCCACAACATATCTTCTTAGTGCAGTCCTGTGGACGTGTCTTTTTTTCCCATGTCTCACTACCTCACTGACTCGTAACATACACTGTAACATATATTGCCTTAAACAAAATTGTCTCACTATTGGATATGCACACATGGTGCAGGGCTTCTACCAGTTTTTTCCAGCAAACCCTCTGCTACTGGTCTTTGCCCATCTTGGGACTTCTCTGCATGTCACTGCCACCCTTGCATCATGCACCATATCAAGTTCTCTTTGATGGATCCTCCCAATCCTTTAGTGTGCACAGCTGCCCTATGACTGCCAATTGTACACACAGTGTTGTGAGTGCCATCTTGCTTTTCCAGCCTAAAACTGTGAATTGCACTAACCAATCAACTGTTACCATCCCACTTACCTGGGTGCTGGTCTGTTTCTGAAATACGTGGAAAGCCCTCCAAGTGGTTTCATATGCCCCAAGGGTCCTGGGAGACCAGGAATTCTGAAACAACTGCTCAGCTCCCCTGATCCAATCTTTCAGACATGGACCAGAATGGTCATCTATCTGCTTTCTGCTCCAGTTGCAATGGCCTGAAATTTGTCCATCTACAGGTGGGAGATGCAGACAACTATCATGTTGTCCACACCATCTACATGTCTAACCCTGAATGACAGTTTTAATGTCAGTCCTCTTAGCATCAACTGTCTTAGTACCCTCATGACTGTCTCTGACATCACCACCTTTTGTTTAAGATATCCACTACTGTTCTGTTGTCACACCAAAACATGACCTTCTGGTTCCTCAACTCCTCCCCCATGTCTCCATGGCTACCTAAATGGGCAATATCTCCAAAAATGTGATATCTCTTGCCATGCCGCGCTGGCATCATGGGTTGGGCCATGCCATGGTGAACCACTTGCCTTCAAAGTAGGCTCCTGTGAACAGCTGGAGGTCAGTATTAAATAGCCATTCCTCCTGCTAGAAAGTCTTACCATTATAACTGTGTAGGAACATCTCCCATATCTTTAAATCCTATCTGGTCCTTTGGTGATATCTACTCAATCGTGTGGCCTTGAGGCCCCTTGCATTGCTCTGGCCAGGCACTGTGTAAATATGCAAGCTGGTGCAATGGCCATGAAAGTGAAGTTAAAATGACCCAGTAATTGCTGTACCTGTTGCAACTGTACCCTCCGTTTTGCTCTGATGGTTCCCAGCAATGCCCTTAGCCTTTTTAGCTTGGCCTCTGGGAGCCAGAATAACTCCCCTATTGTGTCTATTTTGATGCCCAAAAATTCAATTACTTGGATAGGCCCTTCTGTCTTTTCCAGTGATAGGGGCACTTCCAGCTCCTTACATGACCTCAAAGTCCCTTAGCATCTTTTCTGTCTACTACCGCCCTTCAACGATGAACAGGAAATCATACAGGTAATGGATCACCGTCCTCTACCAGGATCATTCCTGAAATATCCACTGCAACCAAGTGCTAAGCATTTCAAATGTGACACAGGCTATGGAGCACTGCATTGGCATTGCTTTGCCAAAATAATATTCCTCCCCCATTTTCAAATCCAACAGATACCAATCTTTCGGCCTTACTGGCAGCAGGCGGAATGCCACCTTAATGTCCATCTTGGCTAACCATGCTCTCTGTGCGGCCCTAATCGCTCAGACTGCCTCCTCCAAAGTGGCACATGTCACTCTGCTATCCTCCTCGCTAATGACATTGTTAACCGAATCCCCTTCCGGGTATGATAGGTGATGTATCACCCTATATTCCTATGGCTGCTTCTTTGGGACTAGCCCCAAAAGGGGATATTCACAATTCTGACAATGGAGGGTGCTCAATTGGACCCTCCACCCTGCCTGCTGCTACCTCTTTCCAATTTGTTGTGCTAATAGGTCCTCCTGGCCCTTTACTGACTTGAGGTTTTTTGCCCTTGTCCCATTTTTGCCCCTTTAAAATGCATTGTAAAACCTTCCATGAATCCTCTTACTAGCTTGCTGGCTGCTGCCTGATCTATGTACCCTTTCATCCACCCCCCCAGGCTTCTATCTTTATTGGTGTAGGGGCCAAACTGAAACAAGGGGCCACCCCACCTTAATTGTCCACTGTTCTGTTAGAGAAAGCATGGCCCCTGCCACTCCCTGATCCCCACCCTCTATTTCCCCCTCCCCCACTGATGACCCTGAAAACCTGTGTGATCACCCTGAAAGGGCTGCTGGTATGACCCATCCTGACTGAAATTTCCTTTTTCCCAGTTAAACCTGCATTTTGTGGCCATGTGAATGCCCCCACACTTACAGCATGCATGCCTGATCCGACAGTTAGGACATGAACAGGATGCTTTATTGTAGCCCCAGGAACACTTCTGGGCCATCCCTCCTTTTTTGTCACCCTGGCTGCCCATGGTAGTCATCCCCGTACAGACCTCCAACCAGAGGTCGATCTGCCTGGCATCCCATTTCATGTCCCCAAAATGTGCCATCCTTTTCCTAAATTTCTCATCATATTTTAGCCAACTATGCCCTCCTTTCTTGTAAGCATTCTTTATGATCAGTGAATATGTCAGCAAAGATGTGACCAGTTCTGGCCCTTTTTCTATGACAATGGCCATGTAATAAGTGAACCCCATTGACCAATTATCCCATGTTTTTCCATTCATGTCCTCCTCCCCTTTTCTAACAATATGGCTGTTGCTGCCATGTCCTTCTTTTCAGAACTATCCTTTTCTTCATATTTATTCATGTAGTCAAGACTAGCTAGGGCAAATATGTCCACAAATTCCCCCTTCTAGATATTCTCCTTCATGGTCCCTGATCCTGACTCCTGGTGCCCTAATCTCCACCCCACACCTCACAGGCTTTTTCGCCAACTGACCCTGCAGCCACCCCCCACTATCCCCAGTTTCCTTTCCCTTGATTTCTAGTAAAGCCTTCTCCAATTGCCCAAGCCCATTACTGCCCACTGATTTCAACATCTGCTCCTCATACTTTAGTATGCTGCTGCTGTCCAGCATCACTTCTTTATTTCCTTCCAAGTGCATGCTGGGCACTGTCTTCTGTCTCAGGTACTCTCAGTTGATCAATGGCAGTGGTGAGGGCTGAGGAGCTGGCAAGGCAGGCAGCAATGGACCCACCAGCACTAGGGTTTCAGACAGAGGAGTGGGTACTGGAACCAGTGCCACAGGTGGCACTGGCACAGGAGGCAGCAGTATTGAGGCAACTGGCTCATGGATGGGTTCCACACGGCTGGGGTCTCGGGGGACTCTGGGTGCCCATTTGTTGCCTTTCCCTGCCTTTTCTTGGGTTCTCTTCCATGTTTATCCTTGCCCAGACTGGGTGAGTCTGCAGTCTCCAACAGCTGGTTTGCCTTGCTGACCAACTCCATAACAGACTGATAACACTACTCCTTACTGGGCTTGGTCTTTCATGGAGCCATTCTTCACCTGTGAGTGTCTGAAACAAACAATATTAGCCATTGCCATGTCTTACCTCCTTGACCTCCCCAACCCGGTTGGGGCTAATAGTGCCTGTATGCTGAGACAAACTCCCCCCATGCCTAGCTATTCAATTTGACTGATTGAGGGTTATAGCTATCTTTATAGGACTTTACCTCCAATTTTTGTTTTGTTTTGTTTTGTTTTTTATATAGGGCATGGGGCACTGTTCATTCATACAATGAAGCACCACTCCCCCTTTTCCACATGTCGGCTGTGCCTTTCATTGTGGCCAGAATTGTCCTCCTTTTGCTGTGTGGCTACACCCTAAACAGACCTTGCTGGTCTATGCTTCCTGCTGTTTTACCCCCCTTTCTCTACCTCTTGAGCTATTTTTTCCTTTTCTTTTTTCTTTTTTTTTCATATTATTATTATCCTTTTGCTAATAAACACTGTCCTCTTCCCCTCTGCGCCCCCTTTTTGCAAAGGTTAATCCATGATCTGCCATCTGCTGGTATCAGATGGCGATGATATCAGACACCATTACCACGCAGTCCCCATCTAGGACCTCTCTTGTCCTCTGGGCCCATTGCTCCATCCTCTGAGCTCCCTTTTCCCTCCATGTCCTTTGTTTCTTCCCTTAGGCCTATTCCTCATGCTTCAGCCTTGTTTTTAGGTTTGTGTCCCCTCACAGGCCTCTTCCTAGGCTTTTGCTGCTGTACCACATGGTGATGACGTCAGATGTCATCACCATGCAGTCACCCTTCTACGGCCAACACACCCTGGCTTTCTTTGTTGCTTGTTCCCCAAATTCACCCCTTTTTTGTCTTAAAACACCCCACTCCCCTTGGCTTCCATCTTCTTTATTTAGTCAGGGCCAAAAACTCCCACCCTAATGCCTACTGGTGTTCTGGTGCAGACGCAGTGGCCTGCTGCTCTCTCCCTCCACTTCCACAGTGTCCCCTTCTGCTGCTGGAATCCAAAACCTACATGAGAACAGTGCACTCTGGCTTACATGGTCATCAGCCTCAACCACTCCAAACTCTCCTACAAAAAAAAACACTGTCACCTTTGTTGTACCCTAGCGATAGTACCAAGTGTGCAGCATCTCTCTCCCACTACCCATTCGAGATGCAAGGAACTTAAACAAATATCCAACACACTTGCTGCACAGAGAAATGCTAGTCAAAATTGTCACTGGCAATACATATCTTTAAACTTCTTACGGTTACTCCTTCCTCTGCGTTTTTGTTCTGGCAAACTAGCATACCTTGACTTAACTTTTTGCGTTCACCTCCTCAATGCATACATTGTCCTGTATCTTGTAGGAATAAAACCTCCAGAAATATTGGGCAAACCCATAATGTTCTTTTATCCATTAAATTACCTTTAACCAGTGATGATATTAACTCCAAATACTATAGCAAAACAGCCCAATGACTATATCTACTGCAATCAAATGCCAATCTGATGTGCTTCTTAGAGAAAAAATCCTTAGAGCAAATTTGTGAATTCTCTGCTTTGTGCAGGGTCTTAAGTAGCCTCTAGCTCATCCCTCTCTTTCTTTGTCTTGACCAATCCATGGTTCCCACCTCACTCCCATGGTGATGTCATTAATCCCACCTCCTTGTGTGACCTCACCAAACCCCCTCCCCTTACCCTCTCCCTCTCTCTTCTCCTTTTTCATTATTCTTTCCCTTTTCTGGCCCCTCACACAAAAACTACTAGGGCCTGGGTACAATGGGGTCTGCCTCTTTATGCAGGCAATCCTCTCTATTGAATAACTTAATGTATGAAATTTTGTGTGGTCTATTAGTGAGTATCAAATAAAGGAGGGTGCTGTTTCAGTGGGGTTTAGGTTAGGACAGGTGATGTCAACTGATTAGTTGAGTAAAAACTGAGAGTGTTGCATGAGGTTCTTAAAGATTCAGAGCAGTCTGAGCTCTAGTCTAGGTTAAAATCCCCCAGGAATATAAATTCAGAGTTGGTGGCTTCTGTGATCCTACTGAGGTGATGGAGTATCCCTAGTGTTCCTGAGAGTGGTCTGTAGTAGCCAGAAATGAAAAAGGACTTATTAGATACTAAGGAAACTTTTAAGGTAGGAGGTGAAATTGAAAACAGAGACATAAAGCTTGTCTGAGACATAGATTGCAATGCCCCACATCCCAGGTAGTCCTATCAGCCCTGAATACATTACTAAAAGGGATATTAATAGTGTGGTCAGTGGCAGATACTTTTAGCCAGGCTATCACAGCCATTGTGGGTGATATGGATACTGTTATTCAAAACACTGGTTAAGCCTTATTGCTTAATTCCTACCCTGCATTCTGTGCCCAAGGTGTGAAATTTTACCTTTTCTAACCTAGTAGACTCCCTTCTGTGAGTCTTCCTAAAACAAAAGATCACCAAACTCACATGGGAAATATCAATGCTAGACCTGGTGTACACTAACGAGGAAAGTGTCACTGGGGTCACAGTAGGGGAACTCCTGGGAAACAGGAACCTTTGGGCTGTATTGTATGAGATAAGCAATGGTATAGACTGCAAACACACAGAAGCAGGATTCCTTAACTTGAGGAGGGCAGATGTAGGAGGAATGCAAACATGCCTTGAGCAGGCATTAACTGTAATATGGATAGAATTAGGGATGGAGGAGCCGTAGGCCATCCACAATGGAAAGATGCACAAACTATACCTCTATAAAGCCACTGGCCCATGGAAGGTAGTGAGTCTCATAAATTAAAGCAAAAGCATTCATAAATGGTAACAGTATTCTTGTGACAGAAATGAATGGCTGTATATCCACAACAGAAGCTGTGGTCTGTGCTCTGGAATTCATGACAACAGTGGAACACCTATGTTGCTGTTCAGGTCTTTTGATTGTTTACACCCCCCTCGATGGGACACTTTGTGGGTGTGCATTATTACCCTTTCACTGAAAGGTACACATACATATAACTAGTATATTCTGTCTGTTACTGACTTACTTAATGTTGTATAACTCAGTAATAGTTAATTTATTTATTTATTGAAATGTTTCACCAGGAAGGCACACTAAACAACAGGTTGCTCATCCTCCTGTGTGACCTTGGGGGGAGGGGTACAATAGGGGTGTGACATTTTACATTCAAGTTACAAAGATCAACATAGCATACACTTAATTAAGCCAGTTGTTACAGTGTTGCATACATATGCAATTTGTGAGAACAATTAATAAGTGGAATGGTGCAATTGTAATAAGTGAACTAGCGCTATCGTGAAATAAGGAGTGAAGGAGAGAGAATGAGATGACAGATAGGTCAGAGTTGTGTCCCAGAGAGACCCCATCAGGATGCAAGGAACCCTGCAAGGGGACAGGGGACTGGAATAGGGATTAGAGGGAGAGGGAGAGAGAGAGAGAGTGATCAACACTTAGGAGGGGAAATAAGGCCTGACCCAAAAAGACAACCCTTCAGTATGCAAAGAATCCTGCAAGAGGGCAGGGCAGTTCAGGCAATTTTAAACCCTCCTGTGGTTAGGTGTTGTAATTAAAGAGGGATAATGAGAGTAAGTAAGCAAGTAAATAAGTAAATTTTTATTTGTATAGTACCTTTACATAACCAATGTACTTCTTATTTAAAATACAATATACAGACATAAAATTTGCAATAAAACAATAAGTATAGCTATAAATTAAAATTCTCAAGGGAAGGCTAAGTTAAAGAGATATGACTTCAACTCAATTTTAAAACTATCAATGGTCAGGTATTCTCTTAACTAATGAGATAGAGAATTCTTCAGGGTAGGCACTGCAAAAAAAAAAAAACAACGGCATCAGAAATTTTTAACTGAACCCTGGGAATCTCTAGTAATCATTTGTTTGCAGATTGGAGAGGATGGAGGGGGCAGTAGGGAGTCAGGAGATCTTGCAGGTGACTGGGTCCCTGTTGGTGTAGGGCTTTAAAGTTTAGCAAGCCAACCTTAAAGGTGATCTGCCACTGAAGAGGCAGCCAATGCAGTCTGAACAGCACAGGAGTAATATAACTGACCCTTGATGTACCCGTCAAAAACCTGGCCGCAACATGCTGCACTAGCTGGGGCAGTGGATATCAACCCCAGGAATCTCTAGGTAGAAAGCATTTCAGTAGTCAAGATGGGAGGTGACAAATGCATGGACCAGTGTTGGAAGTTCACCTGGGGGAACCAGATATTTCACCCGAATGATATTCATCAGATAGTAAAATGAGGTTTTAACCATGGCCAATACCTGAGATTTCAGGGTCAGGCCATCATCAAAAATAATGCCCAGATTACACACCTTGTATGAGGTAGTGAGTTGAACACCATCAAGCCATAACCCTGATGCCTGTCCAGTCCCCAAAACCACCCCCAGATGACCTGGGTCCACTAGTAGCACTTCAGTCTTGTCTGGATTCAGTCTTAGCCAGCTGGTGTTTATCCAAACATTGATCTTGGTGAGACAATTATTTAGCACAGAGACTGCATCAACCTGTCCAGGTAGAAAGGACATATACAGTTGGGTATCATCTGCATAGCTGTGAAAACCCAAGCCATATCGCCCCAAAGGTTATGCACTTCATGGGTGAAGAACCCAAGGAGAGAATACTGGCTGGGTGGGGGGGGTTAAGCTGGGGATCACTGAGGAGAAGGACCTAGGACTAATGATAACAGGGGTCATGAACAACACTGCCCAGTGCAGTACAGCAGCTGCAAAAGTGAACAAAATGCTGGGGTGTATAGTGATGTGGTGAAGAGAGATGATCTTGCCCATCTACAGGTCACTGGTAAGGCTGCACTTAACAGTATTGTGTGCAGTTTTGGAGGCCATACCTAAAGCATGATATAGGACTACTGGATTGGGTGCAGAAGAGGGCAACAACGATGCTATATGGAATGAAGGGGAGAGACTATAAGAGCAGGCTGGGAGATCTGAATATGTACACCCAGGAGGACAGAAGGGACAGGGGGGACATGATAGAGACATTCAAGTATTTGAGGGGAATCAATGAGGATGGGGCAGATGGGGTCTTAAAGCTAAGGAGGGGGAGGGACACCAAGGGGTGTGGGCTAAGAATAGAGTGGATAAGATTTAGGAGGGATATAAGGACACACTATTTCGTGGAGAAGGTGGTAGCAAAATGGAACACACTACCAGAATGGATGGTATCATGTAAATCTGTGAACAGCTTTAAAAGGGCATGGTACAAGGAACAGGAGAGAGTGAAGGTAGGAGAGGTGGGGGTGGCAATGGGATGGCAAAGGGGAAGGAGGCAGGGAAGCTGCAAACTAGGGGTGCTAGCTGCACACTCAAGCACACTTAGATAGACTGGGTTATCTGTTTCTGCTGGCACATTCATATGTTTGTATGTTTGTTTCTCCTAATGGCAGCATATACACTGCCACCAACATGAGTGCCAATATGGAGCCCAGCAGTACCTTGCAGGAAAGGGGAAAGGAATCAGAGAATTAAATTCTGGTGACCACCCTTTGAGACCTGTCCACAAGAAAAGATCAAAACCATTTGATGACTGTGCCTGACAGCTTGCAAATGAGCCGCAAGGACTCCAAAAGAACACCATGGTTTACAGAGTCAAATGCTGCGGAGAGATCAAGAAGGACCAAGATGGTATGAGTCTTTTGATCTCTTGCTATTAGGAGGTCATTCAATACTCAGACAAGTACAGTTTTGGTGCTATGTCTCTTCCTAAATCCAGACTGGAGAGCTTCATAGACATTGTGGGTCACAAGGTGATCATCCAGTTGCAGTGCAACCACCTTCTCAATAACCTTACCTACAAAAGGCAGGTTAGAAACAGGCCGATAGTTAGCAGGACAGTCAGGATCCAAGGATGGTATTTTAATGAGTGGTCCAAATGACCGCCTCCTTGAGGGGATCAGGAAAGACACCCTCTGTAAAGAACTCCAGACAATTTCATCTAGGATCAGGCAGATAACATCTGCACAACCCACCAATACATGAGGTAGTGCACAGATCCAAATTACAACCAGATGGGCACAGGGTCTGGATGATCTTCACAATGTCCATGAATTCCAATTGGCTAATGTCCATCCAGACAGACTGAGTGCTCCCTCTCTCCTGCTGACCTCCAAAATGCTTCATAGAGAGAACTGGGTCATTACTGGACTTGATGCTGGCAACCTTTTCTGTGAAGAATCAAGCAAACTCCTCTCATTTAGCCTGAGAAAAGTCACCCCCAGACTGCATATAGATTGGATTGCACAACCTGTTGACAGTCCAGAAGAGCTGAGCTGGTCGATTCTGTGCAGCAGAAATCTTCCTGGACAGGAATTCTGCTTTTTTATGGATGATTTCTGATTGATAGAGCCTTATAATGTTCCATCAATCTAAGCCTGTCAGCATCCAGGCCAGACTTCTTCTGTGCTCTGTCCATCCTTCAACCAGCTCACTTCATCTTCTTCAAGGAACCATCAAACTAAAGGATCCATGGGTGAAATGTGAGTGACCAAACACAAACAGGAGTAATCAAGTCCAGGGCATCTCCCACCACATTATTATAGACCAGTACGAGACCCCCTGGACTCATGCATTCACTTGACAATCCTGATAGGTCCAGCACCATCGATAGAGGGAGGGAATGAGAAATAACATCTGGGAGGGGATGAGGCCTGATCCAAGGAACCCACCAGGCAGCTGGGGACCCTGTAAGGGGACCTGGAAGGCCAAAGATAGGTAGATGGGGAAGAAAAGGTGGTAAGCCTAAGCACTATAGGACCCCTTCAAGATGCTGAGAACTTTGCAAGGGGAGAGTGAAGGCTATGGAAAAAGGTATGAGAACTAGCATCTAGGAGGGACTTGGGTCAGTAGAGGCAGTAGAGGCAGTAGAGTCAATAGAGGCATTGGGTAAATTCTGAAAGGGGATAAACTGTAAGGAGCAAGATGAAGGAAATTAAGGTGGGTCATAACAGGAACAGTTAGGTGTAAGATAGTTGGAGAGGGCAGTGTTAATGGAATACAGGGATGAGTGTTGAGTGTTGCATTTGGGGAGACAGACAGTTCCATATTTTAGGGAAATGGTGAGAGTACCCAGACTGAGCAGAGAGGGTGGAGTGGAAGGGGACAGTTAGTGTGTGAGTGTCAGTTGATTTGAGGGAGTAGGAAGAAGGAGGGGGTGTTATAAATGAGGGAGAGAGGTAGGAAGGGAGTTCACCCAGCCAGTGTTTAGCAGTGATTTTAGTACAGTGTGAGATGCATATATTAGTAAGGAAAGGAAAGGAAAGGAAAGGAAAGGAAAGGAAAAGGCTTGATAGAGATCACAGTTGTGGGTACAAGAGGGAGCATCAAGGGCAAAGCAGTAAAAGGAGTTGAAGAGAGTGTCCAATCTGTTCAGGGAGGACCTAGGAGCAGCACCACAGACTATGTTGCAGTAGTCAAAAATGGGGAGGATCATCTTCTAGAAAGTCTCAAACCTAACTGTAGGAGGAATGCAACAGCGGTTCCTGAACAACGCATTGAGCTTGGGGCACAATTTTTTCTGGATGGTGTCAATGTGTCCAGAAAAGTTGAGGTGTTTGTCTAACCAAACCCCAAGGTATCTGAAGGATGAGGTGTCCTCAATTAAAGTCCTGTCAAGAGTGTGGAAAGTGGGCAGGGAGGGAACCCTAGAGAGTCTTTGCCTTGTGCCGAAGGTCATGTAGACAACCTTCTAGGCATTGAGGAATAATTGATGGTTTGCAAACTAGATCTGGACCTTGTTGAAGTCATGCTGCAAGCTGAATGTAACGTCAGCTGGGTAAGAGACAGATGCATCCGGCCAGTATCATCAGCATAAGTGTGTATGGCTGAGGGGAAGGGCAAATGATAGTAGGACATCAAGGAAATTGGAGAACAGAAGGGAACCAAAAACAGAGCCTTGAAGGAAGCCAGTGCAGAACAGGAGTTGTGGCAAGATGGTATCTGTGATCTTAACTGACTTGGTTCTACCAGTGAGGTCGGTCTTAAACCTTAGTGCCAGAAGGGGTTAGACAACCAGATGAGAGGGAGATAATAGTTGTTGTGTATTTGTTATGTCCCCCTGTGTATAATGTTTTCAGTCCTACTTCTGTCTTCTTAACATGATCTACATCTTGCCAATGTTATGGTTAAGTTGTGTAAAATGATCTTGTGGATTCATTAAGTAGTCTGTCTTTGGGTTGATTTGACAGGGGGTCCATTTCTATATGTTCCCCTGCTTCCTACATGTTTTTTTTTATAAACTATTGCATTTTTAAATGTGAAGCTTTGGTATTATAAGTTATGACACTTTCTGCGTAACCAAAATCTTACCACAGGATAACTTTGTAAAACAATGACTCACAGTCCTAAAAGTCATTGTCTGTTAAAAAATTAAAGTTTTAACCTATCTATCTGGACAACTTTGACAGACTCTTGTGCTACATGGCCTATAGGTGCTTCATCTATTGGATATGGTAAAAACATTTGTGCAGAAATCTCAAAGTCCTACTTGCTTGTGTTGTTTTGACAATTTAGAGTAGATTTTCATCAGAGACTTGCACAGGATTCAATTAAGCCTGATGTTGTTGTCTGTACATAATTTCACTGAAATTAAATAACTCTTGTGATGAGTAATATAACAACTCATGCACATCAAACTCCTTATTGTATATAAGGGTGTACATTTTATTTTGAAAATATATAATGAATTCAGCAGATCACAGAAGTACTACAGCAGAATGGCAACTGAAAGCATCCATTACATTGAGTTTGAACACATTCTAAACATCATATGTCAGCTATTTTTCTTATGCACTGTATATTTTACAAACTCAAAAAGTCTATTAAAAATAAATACAGAAGTAGGGAAGGATCAGACCAGGACACTTACACCAGTGCCATGATGACTGCATTGTGACAGAGGTGGACTGTCAGTAAGCAAGGCCCAATTTTGTTTCTAGTCCCTCGTAAAACCCTTTTCAAATCCTTTCACTTCATTATGTGACCACACTGACTGGAAAGCATTGCTGTACCTTATGCATGAACAAATTTCATGCTTGCACATATGATTTGTGGTATGGTGAAGCTCACCAGGGTGAAACCAACTTCAGAAGCATTATACAGCACCTTCCTGCATGCTGCAGCAGAGTTACTATGGAAAGCAATGTCACGACAATCGCAATCAGTCCCTTTTGACATGCTGGATACTGCGATACTCACTTCATCCTGGCAGTGGCACATTCTCATGCATGACAAGAGGAATTAATTCCTTTTGAAATTACATTGTTTACCTCAGTAACTCAGCTACAGCATACTGCAGAATGTTGCAGAAGTGGGTGTCATTATGGCGAGCTTCACTGCACAGTGGGCTTCTGTTTTGTTGTAATGTGCAGGATAGGTCATAAATGAGCTGGCAGAGTTTTTGGCAGAACCAGTTATATTCTTTTTTCAGAAATCATAAGATGAAGGTGTGGTCTTGGAAGCATGGAGACAGGCAGTGGTTGATCCTATACATAAAAAGGGATCCAGGCAAGAGGTTGGGAATTATAGTCTGACTTTGGTTCTGGGAAAAATTCTCAAAGGAACACACCACTGAATTTATACACTTGTCAGGGGTGGAGGATACTACACAACATAGGTTCACTAAGGGAAGGTCATACCAAAGGAATCTTCAGGAGTTCTGTGGCAAGGCCAGTAAAACTCTGGATGAAGGAAATTTTGTTGGTGTCATCTTCCTAGACTTTGCCAAGGTGTTTGACAGAGTCCCACATGGTGAACTGGTTGATGCCTTAATCAGATTGGGAGTACATGGGGAAATATCCCATTGGATTGAGGTATGGTTGACAGGAAGGAAGAAGAGGGTCTGCATCAAGGCAAATTCTCTGGGTGGTCGGACATGACCAGTGGGGTACCACAGGGTTCCGTTCTTGGCCCCTGTCTATTTAACGTATACATTTCCTTGATGAGTACTCAGTCAGGCATTTGGCTGTCTAAATTCACCAATGATACATGTTTAGGCTACCCAGTAAACAAACATTAGGAGGCATACGCTCTGCAGACAGCCCTGGCAGAATTAGAAACATGGGCCCTAAATAAGAAGGCAACATTCAACATCGATAAATGCACTGTGATTCATCTAGGGAAACATAATATACAGCTCAAGTACAGTCTGGGAGGTAGGGTACTTAGGGAAGTCCTTGATAGGAGAGACTTGGGTATAAGAGTCAGTACTGACCTTAACTTTAAGATGCATTGCAATTAAATCAGTAAGAAAGCAAGTAGTATTCAGTATTGCATTCATAAACACATTAAGTGTAGAAACATGGAGGTCCTTTCCCCCCTCTATACCTCACTGGTGCACCCACATGTGGAATATTGTGCCCAGTTTTGAGCAACCGGGGAAAAGGCAATATCAAAGTCTTGGAGAGAGTTCAGAGGAGGGCAACACATAGAATAAAGGAAGTTCAGGGTCAAGATTATGAGCATCAAATACAGAGCCTGGGAATGTATTCATTGGAATTTCATAGACTTCAGGGAGACATGCCTGATCTATAAGGTCCTTACTGATGTACAAATGTGGGAAACAGTTAGGCTTGGCACTAAGGGAATGGGTATACAGTACCAGAGCCCACCCTTTCAGTTAAGTGGGGAGAAATGTAACACACAAAGGAGACAGCAGCGGTTCACGATGAGGGTGGTTAGGATCTGAAATAGGCTCCCAATTGAGGTGGTGGCCAGCAAAACAATGAATGAATTTAAAAATAAACTAGACACCTACCTAATTACTAAAAATATCTCTGGATAGTCTTGAATGTAATAGGTGAGTTAAATGGGTTTCGTTCTTTAAAAAGCTCTGTACCAACCTATGTAACCTGTGGTCTTTTGACAAGCAGGTTACCATACTTCCTTAACACTGGAGACCATATTTCAGGAGTTTGATTAGCTTTTGTGAGGGAATACAATATCTGCAAGTGATAGGTTAAGAAACAATTCCTACCATCTGTTGTGCATTATATGTCTACGAAATATCTGTAGTATATGGAACAATGGATGGGGAAGTGTGCTCAATGAGAATTTAATGGTTGCCCGAGGAATGGAATGCTATATATAAACCCCTGAGGGTAAAGCTGGAGGGGTTTATTAAGGCACAGAAAACAGAATTTGATGGCAGATAAGGACTGCTTGGCCCACCTAGTCTGCCCATTTTCCTACCTAACAGATAAACTGCAGATCCTAGTTAACCAACAGCTTACTTCCTCCTACCCCACTAAGACTGCCTTATGTCTGTCCCATGCATTTTTGAATTGCCCCACTGTTAATGGCTCTGCAACCTCCTCAGGGAGGCTGTTCCATGCATCCACAACCCTCGCTGTGAAAAAATACTTCCTCATATTACCTCTGAGCCATCCCCCCACTATCTTCAAATTGTGCCTCCATGTTCTTGCACATCTCTTTTCCTGAAAGATGCTACTCTCTTGGACTTTGTTGATTCCCTTGAGGTACTTAAAAGTTTCCATCATGTCCACTCTCTCCCTTCTTTCCTCAAAGGTATACATATGAAGCTTCTTTAGTCTTTCTTTGTATGTTTTCTGGTGCAGACCCTAAACCATTTTGGTTTCCCTCCTCTGGACAGCCTCCACTCTGTCTATGTCTTTGTGGAGATGGGGTCTCCAGAACTGCACAGAGTACTCCAGATGGGGTCTCACCAGCTGTCTGTACAGATGGATAACAACTTCCTGTTTTCTACTATTAATGCCTCTTCCTATGCATCCCAGTATCCCCCAGCCTTCCTTACTGCCTTCTCACATTGTTTGCTCACCTTTAGGTCACCTGATATGATTACACCCAGGTCCCTTTCCATTTTTACTGTTGTCAGTATCTCATCCCCCATTGTGTACTCTTCCCCTGGGTTTTTGTTTCCGATGTGCATTACCTTACATTTCTTTGCATTGAATCTGAGCTCCTGTACATCTGACCATTCCTGCAACCTTGCCAAGTCCCTTCTCATCCTTTCCACTCCATGTTGTGTATCAACCCTATTGCAGATCTTTGTGTCGTCTGCAAAAATACATACTTTTCCTTCTAGTTATTCTGCAATGTCACTTATAAAGACATTAAAAAGAACTGGTCCCAGTACCTAACCCTGCGGTACCCCGCTCATAACCCTCCTTTCTTCACTGTATACTTCATTTACTACTACCATTTGCATCCTGTTGTTTAGCCAATTTTTTATCCAGGCTACCACATTGGGACCCATTCCAAGGTTTGCTAACTTGTGTATTAATTTTTTGTGTGAGACTGTATCACATGCCTTGCTAAAATCTAGGTAGACCATGTCCACAGCCCATCCCAGGTCTATTACTTTGGTCACCCAGTCAAAGAAATCCATTAGGACACAACCTTCCCATCATGAATCCATGCTGCCTTGGGTCCTGTGCCCCACTGGCCTCTAGGTACTCAACAATTCTTTCCTTCAGAAGTGATTCCATCATTTTTCCTACCACTGAGGTCAAACTAACTGGACTGTAGTTTTCTGCCTGTACCCTGCTCCCACATCTGCCCTCCTCCAGTCCTCAGGTACCACCCCATCCTCCCATGATTTGTTAAAATTTTAAATTTATAATCATATCATAAATATTGTTAGGGACGGTGATGAGTCTGCATACAGGCGGGGGGGTTGAGCAGTTGACCCTTTGGTGCAGTCAGAATAATCTGGAGTTGAATACTCTTAAAACTGTGGAGATGATAATGGATTTTAGGAGGAGTCCTCCAGTATTGCCTCCTCTTACTATATTTAACAGTATTGTGCCTGTTGTGGAAACCTTTAGGTTTCTGGGATCTACTATTTCCCAGGACCTGAAATGGGTGTCCAACATAGGCACAATTGTTAAAAGGTTCAGCAGAGGATGTACTTCCTCGTCCAGCTCAGGAAGTTCAACCTGCCTCAGGAGTTGCTGATTCAGTTTTATTTTGCAATAATTCAGTCTATTCTATGTACATCTATCACTGTCTGGTTTGGGTCGGCTACCAAACAGGACAGGAATGAACTTCTAGAGACAGTCAGGACTTGCAGAAAAATCATTGGTGCTGACCTGCCCTCTATTGAGGATTTGTATATGCCCAGAGTTAGAAACAGGCAGGCAACATCATTGCAGATTTATCACATCCTGGACATAATTTGTTTCAACTTCTCCCTTCTGGAGCGTTATAGATCTTTATGCATAAAAACAACTAGACATATGAATAGTTTTTTCCACAGGCTATCACTTTGATGAACACTTGAGCCAGTTATACAGATGAACAAATTGTGAAATAATCTGTAACATTAAATGCTTACTGTAATTATAAAATGAATTTTTAGGATGTTACATATATGCATATGTACTGTATATATTTTGTTGTACATATGTATATATTGTTAAATTCATTTATTTTATGTATATAAGTATTAGCTAAATTATTGTATATTATTTTAGTATTTTGTATTTTGCATTATTGTATTATTGTTTTTATCATTTTTTTTGTTGTTTTTATTGTATGTCTATTAAGCATATTGAGAGTAACAACCGGAGTTAAATTCCTTGTATGTGTACACATACTTGGCCAATAAAGATTGATTCTGATTCTGATTCTGATTCTGAAAAAGAGTTGTCAGCAGTGTCACTAGTTCTACCCTAAGTTCTTTTGGAATTATTGGGCGAATCCCATCAGGCCACATTACTTTGTCCACTTTCAATTTTATTAATTCTGTCAGAACCCTTTCTTTTGTAAATGGATTGGTAACAACCTCCATCTTCAGAGTGTTTCTCTTGTTTGGTTTAGGTACCTCCTCCTCCTCTTCCTTTGTGAATACTGAGCAAAAATATTCATTCAGTATCCCTCCTTTTTTACTGTCACCCTCTACCCACATTTCCTCCCCTTTATTAAGTCTCAGTATCCCTCCTTTGGTCTTTCTTCACTCCCTAATGTGCCTATAAAAGATCTTATCCCCCTTCTTAACAGAATTGGCTATCCTTTCCTTCGTTTGGGCCTTTGCTATTCTGACTGCCTTCCCAGCCTCTTTCTGCTTTAACTGATAAAGTTCTCTGTCCTGCTCCTACTGTGTTTCCTTATATTTTCTGAATACTATCCTTTTCTCCTTAACCTTCCTACCACCTCTTTTGACAACCATGGCATTTTTTCCTTTGTTGTGTTTTATTGATTTGCTTTATACAAAGGCGTTGCCTCTGTGATGGCTGTTTTGATTACTCCCCATTGTTCCTCCACCCCTCCTTCTTGCCTGTTTGCTAATGCTTTTCTGAGGCACTCTCTCTCATTTTCCTAAAGTCAGCCCTCCTAAAGTCCAATACTCTTGCTTTTGTATGGCTTGATTGTATGGCTGTGTTTATCGTGAACCACACTGTTTGGTGGTTGCTTGTTCCCAGAAGGCTACCCACTTCTAAATCTGAGATTCTTTCTCCGTCCCCTTTTGAGAATACCAGATCTAAGATTACTTCCTCCCGAGTGGGTTCCAATACTAGCTGTCTGAGGTGTGCCCACTGTAGGGCATCAAGAATGACCCTGCTCTTGGATGTGCCTGCAGCAAAGGTGCTCCAGTTAACATCTGGCATATTCAGGTCCCCGATCAACAATATCTCCCCTTTTTCTGCCATTCTAAGGAAGCCTTCTATCATTTCCTTGTCCATTCCCTCCCCCTGAGATGGGGGTCTGTATACAACAGACTGTGAAGCCATTTCCTGTCTCCAGGGCGACCCAGAGTGCTTCATCTGCTTCCTGTCTACTCTTTAGTTCTGTTGCTTTGATCCCTTCCTTTACATAGAGAGCTACTCCTCCTCCTCTTTTACTCTTCCTGTCACTCATGTAGATTGTGTATCCTGTACATTGCCATCCCAGTCATGGTTCTCTGAGTACCATGTTTCTGTGACTGCCACAATATCCAGGCAACCCTCTTCCATCAAGGCCACTAGTTCAGGGAGCTTGTTACACAGACTATGGGCATTGGTACTCATCACCCTCTTCTTTTTGATAGCTTACCCCTTTTAGCCCCATTTCTGTCCTTACTGCCTTTGCCTTTTTTTACATTTACCTCTGCACTGCTCCCTAATAATTCCTCTACATTGGTGTTTACCTCACTAATTACCATGTTTTTTGGGGGAAGGCTGTGATTTCTGTGCTCCTTTTCAGTGCCTCCTCCCTTGGCTAGTTTAAATGCTTGCCAATGAAGCATTTAAACCTCTCACCTAAGATTCTGCCCCCCAGACAGATGCAGACCATAGCACCAGTATAGGTCTGCATCCCTCCAGGTGGCTCCTCAGTCCCCAGTGAAGCCAAAATCCTGAGCTCCACACCAGTTTTTCAACCATTCATTGAATTCCTTGGTGTAAAGTGCACTAGCATAACCCTTGCCATAGATAGACAGCACCTCAGAGAAGGTTACCGTATGCACTGCTTGTCTATGGCCTCTCCCCAACTCTACAAATTCCTCTTGCACTGCTCTGATCCCATTCCTAGCCAGGTCATTGGACCCTAGGTGGACATTGACATCCATCTCCCTCCCTTGTGCAGCTCCTCCCACTATCCTGAGGATTCGCTTCCTGTCCCTCCAAGCCGTGGTGCCAGGAAGGAACCTAACCTCCCTCTTCCCTTCCTCTCCCATTTCTACTCCCCTAATGATTGAGTCCCCCACCAGGAGTTGTTTTCTTCCCCTGTGGGATCCCATGCCACCCTCCTGTGGGTCTCCTTTGTGAAGGTTCCCGGCATCCTCCTTGGTCACCACTTCAGGTGCCTCAATAGAGCAACCACTATCAACCAGCAGGGCAAATGAATTGTGGAGAGGTGCAGCTGGAGGGATGCAACTCTGTTCTACCACCCTCTTCCTCCCTGAGCCCACCCTGGTCCAGCCTCTCCTCTTTCTTGGCAACCACTGAGGGCAATCATTAAATTTGAGTTTTAGCCTGACACCCCATCTTTTATTTTTTATAACTACTGGTTAGCAGTTTTTTCCAACCTTTCTCTGGTGTTCTTGTGTCTCACTGACAGACACAGATAAAGACACACACACACACACACACACACACACGCACTGTCTGTCACTCTTTATTTATTTATTTTTATTTCGTTTTTTGCTGACCATTTATTTTTATTTTTTACTTGTAGTTTTGATGGCTCCAGAAAACTGCTGTTGCAATTGGCTGTTTAGTGGAGGTCGAGCTGCTACTGTGTGTGAAGTCTTGGTCTGTTTTGTGTGGGATGAATAGTAGGATTAATCAGATGAGTTTGTTTTCTAAACAGATGGCAGGATCAACCAGATAATGTTATAGCTACTAACAACAGAACTCTACAGAGTTCAAAGAAGTTCTGGTGGCTCCTCAATAAGCGAAAGATGGAGCCACCATGTTTTGGTGACTGTTCAGTCTGTCCATTCATGGAAGATTAGCGAATGTGGGAGCAGCTTTCTTTTGAGTGACTCTGCTCCTGCTTGCTGTTATAACCCGGGGGTTATAATGGCAAAAAATAACTCGATCAGCCCATAGAGAAAATTTCTGACCAGGTATTATAGTATAATTCAAGCCTGTAACAATTTTTCCCCTGTTTATGGATCACTTTATATCACAGTTGTTCGTACCCCAAATGATCATATTTGCTGGGTCCTGCAGTTATAACCATATTTTTGTCTTGTGCCTTACAAGGCTATTTTGCTTGAGCTGGCACTTCATCTCCATCTCCACTTCCCTTCTCCCACATCAGACCTGTGCAATGTCTGACCCTAGTCTTGTGCCTGCAGTTCCTTAATATCTACTCCAATCTGTCAACTATTACAATCAACCTTTCCTAACAGTTCATGTCTCTCATCAATGATACACATATCTTACCATTTATTGGTCTCATCATTCATATACCATGCTCAGCTTATCATTCCAATGTTACCTTGTTACACCCCTAATATTTTGAACATTTCTGGCACACCCACTCACACAAAGCTCCTGCACATTCCCTCTTCTGGGTCCCTTGTTTTCTTTTTTATCACTACTTTATTTTTCCCTCCTGTGCAGCCACCACTCTTCCTTACATCCAGCCACCACTATGCTTCCTCTGATGACCTCCTGGGGTGCCCCACACACACCAGCTAGCATTTGCTGCTGTACCCACAAGAGGGACCCCCTTCAGTCCCCACACCGGGCCAGGATCCATTACCGATGTGTCAGGTCACCCATTGACTGCCGCTGGGCTGAGAAAGCTGTGGCTATCAAGCTGCCATGAGTGATGCTGCTAGTTTTTCCTCCTTTGTTCCCTAAGAGTGCAGATGTGCAATGACGTCTAGCACTGACATGTGAACGTCCTCTGCACTCTTCCCTTCATTGCACCCACTCTAGCAGTATCTCCAGGCATCCCCAGGGGCTGCTGCAGAATGGTGAAAGCTGACATCCCTCACCAGGGTAGGAGAGCAGTCCTCCAGACTCTCGATCCTATCCTCCCCTACCAACCCCTGACAACCAGGGCTCATGTCCAAACCCTGGTCATCAGCAGGCCGTGAGGTGTGACTCACAGTGTATAAACCCTCAGTGCCACCAGACCAGCCCTTCTGGGTCCCTTGTAATGGTTCACTATCAGTTCCACTTCAATATGGTGCTCCTTCTCACATATTTCCATATTGTACGGCATTGTCCATTATGTGTCATTAATGTGTTCCATCTACTTCCTCTACCCCAATATGCTCATCCTCTTCCTGTTCCCTAAGTTCTTATTGCCATCCCCTTCATCCTGCTCTCCTGTTTGCCAACCCTTACTCGTAGCACTTAGCTGCCCTTTCAGTACTCTGCCCATACCAGCAGTCCTATGACTTCCTCCTTAACTCTGCCTACTGAGGCATAGCAGTGCAGGTACTGTAAGCTTCCCATGTGTACCAGGGATGGGAGCCTGTTTCCTCTACTTCCAGTTTTGACCAGTTATATTCCCTTCCAACATCCTATAGTCTCCACCCTAACTGTGTCTGATGTGGCATTGAGTGAAGGTTAGCTCACTGTGACTACCAGGGATGTGAGCCTGTTCACCATCTACTGTACAACCAACTACATTTTATACCTGATATCTGGTTGCTGCTTTCCTCAGTAATAGAACCACTGTGCCCCATCCACCTTCACCATCCTGACTCAGTCAATTGCAGCCTCTACCTACATGGGAAATGTGTTCTTGTCCTCACCATTGGCATCCTCATGTTCTGGATTTGGACCCCAGCAGCTTGTTCATTCTCCAGCTCCACCATATTCTCCAGCTCCACCCTATCCTTCCGACTCCCAGACTTCCTTCCTTCCTGTGTGCCTTCTAATTCCCCCAGTGCTCATGTATATTGTTGTTGTGATTTGCCTTCCAGTTCAACCTCCTTCAGTCTCCAGACTTTCAGCTCCCTGCTGCCATCTCCTCTCTCATTGCTACTCTGAATGTTTCCCAAGTTCTTTGTCTTGGAGCTGTCTGCCTGCATTACATCCTTGCTTCCTGCTGTAGATATGATTATTTGCCTGTCTTCAAGGATGGGTGCCCAAGGCTTGTTATGGCCTTTCACTTTTATTAACCTTGTCTCGATGATAAGATCTATCTTCTGTAATTCAAGTTCACCACCTCCTTCAGAGGTGAGAGCCTCATGACTCATCACTGCTGCACTTTCCTTGTCAGCAGTTCCTATTTGACATCTCTTGCAGAGGTGAGAAAACAATCCCCCATCACTGCAGCATATGCCTTCCCCTGTGGCACCTTTTGCTATCGGCAATTTAAGTTCATCATCTCCTTCAGAGATGGGAACCTCATACCTCGACTTCTCAGCACCTTGTACAGTATTTGGAGTTCCCTCACAGTTTGACTTGGATCTCACACCTGAGGCCCATTTCTGCTTCCCTTCATTCCGTTTTGTTAAGCTGTGGTGACTGCCCCCACAGTCCTGTGCCTTATCTGCACTTGCTGATGTCAGTCCTGCTCAGCATCTGCTGACTGCCTATCAAGCTCCATTATCCAGTCAGCAGACTTCCTCTTCGAACTTTACCCACAATGACTGGACTATTGCTTTCCTTCTCACTACTCTGGCAGCATTGGGATCTTGCACATTAGCTGTGTCTCATTTTGGGAATTTTTCACAACTACCAATGTCTGCCATTACTGCTTGTTCAATTACTCCTACCTATTCTTCCACCTCATACTCCTACCTCAACTAATATTACTTCTACAGTCCAAAAGTCTAAAGAGTACCTGTTCTTCTTACCTAAAGAACCCTTCTTCCAGCAATATCCATCAACAGCATGCCATATATAATCTAAGTCACTATACAAAAATGTTGATACTTCCTGATACTCTCCCCAGGATCCATTTCTGGAATCCCATTTGACTGGACTATAGCAGATCTTATCTTTGACTCAACTCTGGAGAATCTTCCTTACATATTCCATTTAATTTAAGCAACATGGACCCCAGTACCTCCTGTCTTTTTCATAGGAACTCAGCTTTAATGGAGTCTCCTTCATGCCTATGATTGTGCCGGAGGTTGGGGTGTAGGTTGGAGCATCGTTGGAGGAAGAATGCCTCGGATGCCGACCATCTTATTTTGTTACAGCATTATAAGCTCTATCAAACAGAAATTTCCCATAAGAAGGCAGAATTCCTGTCCAGGGAAATTTCTGCTGCTCAGAATCAACCGACTCAGCTCTTCAGAACTGTTGACAGACTGTGCAACGCAGTCTGTCAGCAGATCTGTTGAGTTTTTACACAGACTGACTGAGAAGAGATCATTCGGTTCTTCGTTAATAGGGTGGAAGACATCCGGAGGCAATGTCCCCGACCTCACTCTAAGGTTGTTGCAGCTGACCAGTGTTTTGTTGTGGCACCTGGAATTTCCTGGAGTACTTTTGACCTGCCAGATTTTGTAGACACTAGGAGGATTGCCTGCGAGATGCTGTAGGTTGGATCCGGGTCCTACTTCCCTGATTTTGGGATGCAGTGAGGTTATCGGCCCGATCCTTGCTTGGATTATCCAGTCTCCTTGGAGACAGGAGTTTTCCCTAGCTCTCTGAAGGAAGGGGTGGTGACTCCCCTTCTGAAGAAAACTTCCTTCGACCCGGATGACCTAGCTAACTACCACCTGATGTCTAACCTCTCCTTTGTAGGGAAGGTTATTGAAAAAGTTGTGGCAACTCAATTAGACAACCATTTGACCATCCCTAGTCTATACGAACCTCTCCAGTCTAGTTTTCATAAAAGGCATAGCACTGAGACTGCTCTGGTTCGAGTGCTTAATGATCTCCTGATGGCAAGAGATTGGCGACATCATTCTATTTTTGTTCTCCTTAATCTGTCATCAGTCTTTGATACTGTGGATCATGGGGTTCTGCTTGAACACCTGGGGTCCAACTGTGGACTTTCAGGTATGGTCTTCAGATGGTTTTCATCTTACCTTGAGGGGAGAATGCAGAGAGTGGTCTCAGGATTACATTCTTCCAGGGCTTTCACTCTGCCCTGTGGGGTTCCAGAGGGTTCGGTGCTTTCCCCCATGTTATTCACAGTATATATGCTACCCCTCGGAGACATTGTAAGATGGTATGAGCTGAGGTTTCACTGCTATGCTGTTGATAATCAGATCTACCTGTCTTTTGCACCTGACCAGGTTAGTGCTGTCTCGGTGTTGAATAATTGCCTTGCAGATATCTAAGACTGGGTGAATTCCAGCAGTTTAAAGTTGAATCCGGGAAAGACTGAGGTTATGGTTTTGGACCCCAGCCACAGGGGTGGGGGTTTGGGGTTGGAGTCCCCCTCCGGAATAGTTCTAGGGGGTGTCTAGATACCCATTTCTGAATGGGTGCGTAACCTGGGTGTAGAGTTTGACACAGAGTTGACCCTTCATTATCAGGTGTCCTCTGTTGTCAGGACTGCATTTTTTCATCTGAGAAATATCTCCATGATTAGGCACCTGGTTCCTCCTGGTGATTTGCCGGTTTTGGTACATGCCTTTGTGACATCTCACTTGGACTACTGTAACTTCCTGTACCTAGGACTTGCTAGGGTTGATATCTGCCGCTTGCAGCTAGTGCAGAATGCAGCAGCACATTTGTTGTCTGGGGCTTCAAGAAGATCTCATATTACTCCTGTGTTGCGCTCTCTGCACTGGCTGCATATACAGTGGTGGATCACCTTTGAAGTAGGTCTTTTGACCTACAAAGCCCTACATGGGTATGGTCCTGACTACTTGAAAGAGCTTTTGGTGCCTTACACCCCTTTAAGACAGCTTCGCTCGGCTGACGAGGGGGGTTGCTGAGATTCCAAGGTTAATTTGGAAGTCTTCTGGAGCCCATGCTTTTGGCTTTGTGGCTCCATCCCTTTGGAATTCTCTACCCCATCCGCTCCGAGAGAGTACAACAGTGGATATTTTTAAAAGGGCTTTAAAGTCCTTTTTATGGAATAAGGCCTTTCCACCCATATTGCAATTGGTTTTATTTGTTGAAACTGCTGTTCTGTTTTATTGTATTTATTGCCTGGTTTTATGAACTGTACAGTGCCTTGAAAACTTGAAAGGTGCTTAATTAAATACAATCTTTTATTATTATTATTATTATTATTATTATTATTATTATTATTATCTTAACTTGGTAATGTGGACCTAATTCCCTCCTGGGATATAGCAACTCCATAATAACCATAACCCTCAAGGATAACATGAACCACAGGATACCTCATACTAGTACTGGTATCGTCCATCATACCTCCAACTTATGATATTCTCTCCAAAGAGCTGACTCAGTTAAACCATATTATCTGATTATTATTTCCCTGAATAGCCATTGAATGCTCCTGAGTTCCTTCCTACATCTACTATCCCAGAATGCATATCACTGGAGCTCCAGTGCATAGTTGCCTTGCTAAATTCACACTATCCCAAGTCACTGCTCCCTAGCTTCTGGACATCACCATACTTCACGATGTTATCTACATCTCTTCACCACAATATTCTTCTCATTCCAACTACCTATCCAGTGGTCATTTCTAACTCATCTAACAGGAGTTATCCTCTCCTTACTTCCTCCAGCAACTACCATAATCATGAGCAGGCCTCCATTTGACTCATCATCCTGAGCATACACAACTGATCTAGTTATCTCCCTATCACTGTTACATTCTGCAACTCTTTTACATTTGACTAAGCTGTCAATGCACAAATTGCATTCTGCTTATCTTATCAACTCACCATTTGCCATATCAGTCAGTAGACTCAATCAAAGACCCCATTTTTTGGGTTCCCCACAGCATACAGATGTTAAACTCCCTCGGCAAGAAAAAGTCACGATGGCCATTTCAGCTTCCACCATGGGTTATTAAGCTACCGCAATAACATATCCACCATCTCGTATTGGCAGTCCTTCCTCTATTTGAGCCTTGCAAACCTTAACATAGCAACACTAATTCACCTTCAAATCTCAAAACGTATTGTACTGAATGTTTCAAATATACATATCAGTATCCAATTACTATCTTTATAGCATATGTCATCCTTCCTTCATTGGTCTGAAATCCTTCAAATCACCCCCTCTTGTCAGGTACCCAAAGCTTCTCTCTGAATCCATGCTCATCTCTATATAGAAGCCTACATAGCAAAATATTTACAATTCCTGCATTTCTTCCTAAACAGCACTGAGAACAAGCATCAGAGAATCCTGCAAACATTTGAACCATTTGCCACTCTACAAAAGAAACTAAGCATTGTATATTGCTCTTACCTTCTACAATGTCTGACATATTACTTAAGGATTTCATAACCCCTCAAACATTGCTTATTTTGGCATCCAGCAGCCCATTTAATCAAACTCAAGCTCCTCGCAGACTTTGACTTTGACTTTGATGGCAGATAAGGACTGCCTGGCCCACCGAACCTGCCCATTTTCCTTCCTAATGGATAAGCTGCAGATCCTAGTTAACCAACAGCCTACCTCATCATGCTTACATAGATTCTGTAACCATGTCAAATATCAACCAATATCACATATGAACCCTGGATTTTGTTCAACCCCTTTTAACAGACAGATGTAATCTATACTTGGGACCTGGACATTCCTCTGGACTTGACCTGCCTCATCAATCGCAAGAATCGACCCTCCTGAACACATCTTTCAACAAACTCATAAGATGGAACTTTATCACTATAAACAGTACACCCTATACAAACATTAAGAAATAGTTCTAAGCATCTAGGGTAATCTCATCTTAGTTTTCCCCAAGGACAGGTGGGTAAGTAGCCATGGGTCCTCAGAAGTTTCTTCCACCTGGGGTTTTATCCTCTCCTTCATGCCATCTGCCATACTCTCAGTAAACTGGAAGAGGTCATCTTTTTGGGCCCTCTATTCTCTACTCACTACCCAACTTACCTACCAAGGGTGGGACTAGAGAAAGACCAAAGATCAAAACACTCACCATCCTCCCCACCTCCTCCTCTGGCACTCTGCAAACCCTTGGTGCTGGGTTTTCTATTCTTTCTCACTACCAGGCTTGTCTACAAATGGTGGGAATAGAGAAAGGCTGAAGTTCAAAACCTTATAAATATACACAAGCACTACTCTAGTCACCAAAAACATTGATGCTGTAATATTTGGATGCAGGTAGTTTTTGATTTTCTTCTACAGTCAGGAGCTTACCGTCATGCCCCCACCAAGAGCAGCAGCCACCATCACTCCTGCCAGCAGCTTCATCTGCAGTCTTCACTCCTCTTGCCCTCTCCTGGACAGATGCTAGGGCCAGGGAGTACTCCTGCAGGGCAGTTTCTTCAGTGTCATTTGCTGTTCCCCCAAGCTTGCTTCCACATTGACCGAGACTTCACAGCAGGTAGTGCAAAGGCCCATTGTTCCACTTTACATAATTTCTGCTTCAGCCACGAGCTGGCTTTTACAGTATGCAATGATTAAAGTGTAAGAGGACTAAACCTCACTTTCAGGTTCTTGGCAATATTGGGAATGCAAATAATCACAAACAAGCTGCATTCGAGTAATAAACAAGTTTATTATTACAAAAGGGATAAATCACAGTTGCCCATAGCAGTTCTTATCAATACGAACTGGGAGCCAGTGCTAAGCATTCCCTACACCTCGAGGCTTCTCTGTAGTCTCTTGGGATCTCTCAGGTCTCTGAGGTGTAAAGCTTGTGCATGACATTATATACCTGTGATAATTACTATAGTTACCAAAAGATAGAAACATTTGAGTTACAGAGATGAGTCCTATTGGCTAAATTAGAGGTGGCTCCATGGTCCAAGATAACATTATATAATTCTGTAAAGTCATCAGTTTTAGAACAAAGAAGTTCTTATACAGAGTCTTACATAACAAGGTGTAGTAGTGCACATCACCAAAGCATGGTAACGTTGTCTTACATATTATAATTACTTCAAGGACAGGTGTCTTGGCATCTGACAAGTAAGAAACAAAAGAAAATACATGGTATAATATGTGTGCTTTAGCAAGCAAAGTGGATTACAACAATATGCATTATATCCTGACATCTACTCTTATACGGTAGACGCTCTTAGCCCTATGTATTAGTATAGGTCATGCCTAAACATTAGCTGTCTATGGTGTACCCCTGAGGGTATCAATTAGGGTGCAGGGACCTCAGGTAAAAAAAAGTATAAACCATCTCATCATCACATGATGTAAAGATGCTTTCTCTGAATATAGTAGGTGGAATTTGGAACAATAGTATTGTGAGATTTCCAAATACTATAGTTACAGCTCTTCAGTGGTATTACAGCATTTTTAGTGTTTAGATGATATTATTATCCATGTGTTACACCTTATTTAACAGACAGATAACAGGATACTTCTGTAAATTGTGTTGAGTCTGCCCCACTTTCTGTAGTGAGAGGTGTGCCCCAGGGCTCTGTCCTGTAGCTGCTTCCCTTTTGATATACTTAAAACACCTTGGACAAAATGTGGGGGAGTCTCTCTACCAACTCTGTACTGATGACACCATCATCTACTCCTCTCAGTCTTTAATTTATGATGTCCAGGACACCCTCTAAGTCAGCTTCAGCCATCTGCAGACATTAATACATACAAAACTAGCTGGTCCAGTGGCACTGAGGGTTGACGTGCTGGATGCCACACCTTATGCCACACAGGTGACCTGAGTTTAAGAGTGAGCTCGGAGTACTGTGGGATGGCAGGGGTGGGAGAGGATTGAGTGCCTGCAGGGCTGCTCTCCTCCCTGGGGGTGAGGCTGGGGGTTGTGCAGCACATCAGTGGCTCCTGGTAGAGACCAGAAGTGCTTTAGTTTGCTGAGCAGCACATAGTTGGCGTGGAGGAAAAAAGATTTGAAAAAAAAAACCCTCCACAACTAGAGGTATGCTTTTTGGTCCCCCTATTAAAAAAATGGGTAATAAGATTGTGATACTGGATGATACTGGTGTAACCCTGTAATGTGTAGATTCTTATAGATATCTAGGCTTTTGGCTGGATAAACTGGATCCTGTGGACAGGAGGGATAGGAACGTAAAAAGCAGTTGCTCAATCTGTCTAAACTGCATGACAAAGGGGGTAAGGAAAATTAAAGATAAGGAGAAGAATTTTTTGTACTGATGGGGGAAGGAGAGACTTGGAGTGTTTGGTATCCTTTATTTGGAAGGGTGGGGAGTCACTGGTGGGCAAATACAGCAATGGATAAGGGGTAGGCTGCAACAACTGTGGTGCACCAATCTTTCTAAAAATTGCCTGGAAGGTGGGAGATGTTTGGTGTGCAACTAAATAGAGAAATTTAGAAGAAAGTTCAAGGATCTGCAGGAGAAACTAAGACAGTCAAGGTAGACTGGAGGAGGTTATAGCTCATTACTAGAGGGATGGAGGGAGGGAGGAGAGGAGAGGAGATGAGATTAGGAGGGAGGGCAATTTGAGCCAGCAGTGGTGAGGAGAGGGTCAGAAGATGGGCATCAGAGACAGGGGGGGTCCAGTCCGAGAAAAACGACATCAGAGGAAACCAGCTCAGGGATAAAAGACAAACAGAAGGAGGAGATAGGGAATTGTGAGGGGATGAGCAGAAGTGGCAATAGTCATTGAGTCTAGAGGTAGGAAGAGATTACTACAAGGAGAGAGCAAATGAGCTTTGGTGAAGGATCTTCAGAAAATTGTTTTGCAGTACTAGAGGGAAGGATGAGGTGGGAGGTGATAAAATTGGAGGAGTAACTGATAGACATCTGGATGAAACTGGAGTGTGGAAAAGTTCTGCTTGGGGAATTACAACAGATACATAAGGGAACTACTAAGTAAGAGGAAGAGGAGGAGCTGGGAGTGAGAGATGGGGACAAATGGAAGAAAGCAGTGAGTAAGAGGGGTGGAATATTAGTGCTGGGGACTCAGTATTAAGAGGAAACAGGTGGGGTTACAAAAGGGAGTGGCACTGTCACATTTGGGTGGAAGCTATGCCAGGAATGACAGCAGAAATGATGGGACCATCTGTTTTAATATATGTTAGAAGGGATGGGGACAAGCCTTATTTAGTTATATATTTGGGGACAATTGACCTGGCTGACATAACAGTAGATATAGTCCGGAAGAGAACTGAAGAACTAGGACAATTATGTGAGGGGGCAGGAAGATCAGTAACTTTCTCAGAAATACTTCTAGAACCCAGGGCGAGAACAGCCAGAAAGCGGAGAATAGAGAATTTAAAGGATGACTAAGAACCAAGTGTCATGCTAAAGGGTATAGGATGGTGGGAGGGGTGGGAAAGTACCTGGAGGACAGTAGTCTGTATGCTAAGGATAGACTAAACTTGAGCAAGGAAGGAAAGAACGTGTTGAAACAGAGGATGGAAGACTACATAGCGGAAGTTGGGAATTTCAACTGGGAATGTGGGCTAGCAAGTGGGCACGGGACATGCAGAGACCACAGGCTGGGAAGCCATATGAGCTTAACCCCCACAGCAGTGACAAAGGACAAAGGGCAAGTATTATTGAGATGCTAGTAAAGGAGGGAAGGATGGGAAGGGGGAAAGCATGCAAGGTGGTCACTCTTAATGCTAGGAGCCATGGTAAGAAAAAAGCAGAGCTACAGATGCTCATGGCAGATGGAGAGGTGGACATTGCAGCCATCACAGAAACATGGGCCACCCAATACAATGACTAGGACCCGTCTGTGCCAGGGGCAGGTTATTCCTTAGGGATAGAGCACTTGGGAAAGGAGAAGGGGTGGCACTATATGTGAGGGAAGGACTGAAGTGTGTAAGGGAGGAAGGGGAGCAGGGTAGTATGGAATAGTACGGATGCAAATCCTGGATTCCAAGAATAAGACTCTCAGAAAAGGAGTGGTGTTCAGGCTTCCTCTCAAGTGGAGGAGTTAGACTGGGAACCTGTGGGACAGATCAGGAGGACCTGTGAGAAGGGTAGTGTGGTGACTGAGGAGGACTACAACGTGCCAGGAGCAGACTGGAGTACTCCAGCAGCCAGGAATAGAAGGGAGCAGGTACTGCTGGATGCTTTGCAGAATAGCTTCCTGATGCAAATGGTCAATGAACCAATCAGGTTAGGGAATACTCTTTTGCTGGCAAGTGGGGAGATTGAGAAAAAACTTAGGGTGGAAAAACCGCCA
Organism: Neoceratodus forsteri; assembly: GCA_016271365.2. NCBI lineage: Eukaryota > Metazoa > Chordata > Ceratodontiformes > Ceratodontidae > Neoceratodus > Neoceratodus forsteri. The sequence goes on from CM057455.1 coordinate 185,230,384, forward strand.
GCAGGGAGTGACTACCACGCAGTATGGCTCACATTGGATACGGATAAGGTAGGAGTGGAATCGGGCACAAGGATGCTGGACTTCTATAGGTCCAACTTTGGGAGGATTGGGGAAGTGGTAAAAGGGTACTTGGTCAGAATTCAACTTAGAATGAACACTAACCAGAGGTGGGAGCTCATAAAGCTGAGGATAGTGGAGGCAACTAGAACCTGCAGCAAGGCCCAGAACAAGAAAACTTGGGCAAAGAAATCTAGCTGTGTGAGCATGGAGGTCATGGAAAAGGTAAGGAGGAAAAGAGCTGCCATTAGGAGGTATAAGAAAGCAAGGAAGGGGGGAGGATACGGAGGAGTACCTGAAGAAATTAAAGGAGTTGACACTGTCAGTAAGGAAGCAAGGTATCTATGGAGCTCAGGCTGGTGCAAGGCATTAAGAAGAGGAAGAAGGACTTCAGGTGCATCAGGGAGAAAAGAATCACATAGTAAGGATTAGGAATGAGGAGGATTGGCTGGAAGCATGGGGTGAAAAGGCAGAAGCACTATATGATTACTTCTGCTCGATATTTACTAAGGAGAAGAGAGGGTGATACCCAAGGGGGTGGAATGACAGAAATGGGGGGGTGTGACAGACAGGGAAATCAAGGAGGGCAGAGTTCTGGAGAGTTTGAGGGCACTGACGGTGGAGAAGGAGCCATGCCCATATGGTATCCACCCTAGGATACTGAAGCAGCTGGCAGAGGTCCTTGTGGGATCTTTGTCAGACCTATTTAGTGCCTCAATACACTCAGAGTGTGTACCTCAGGATTGAAGGATGGCTCATGTGGTGCCCCTCCACAAGAGTGGCCCCAAGAATGAACCAGAGAACTACATACCAATGAACCTCACATCCATCATGGGTAAGCTGATGGACACTATCCTGAAGGAGAGGCTGGTGGCCCTTCTGGAGGCCAAAGGACTGCAGGACAGCAGACAGCATGGCTTCATACACAGCAGATTATGTGAAACCAACCTGGTGGAGTTCTATGACTGGGTAACTAGGCAGTTGGACAGGGGCCGTGCATTGCATATCCTGTATCTGGACTTCAGTAAGGCATTTGACTCAGTGCCACATGGGAGGCTAGGTGGTATGTTAGAAGGCACAGGGGTGTGTGCAAAGCTGGTGAGATGTGTAGGGAACTGGCTTCAAGGAAAACAACAGAGAGTGGTGGTAGGTGGGGAGCTCTCATACCCAAGGGTAGTGAGGAAAGATGTTCTACAGGGTTTGGCGTTGGGACCAGTGTTGTCTGAGATATTCATTGCAGACATATCATTGGGCATCAAGAGCCAGATCAGTCTGTTTGTTGATGACACCGAGATGGCAGCAGCGGTAGATGACCTAGGAGGATGGCACAGGTTGCTGGATGATCTGGCAAAGCTGTAAACCTGGTCAGACACTTGACAACTGGAGTTTAATGCTAAAAAGTGCAAGATACTACATTTTGAGGTGCAGAACCCAAGGAGGAGTTACCTGCTGGGGGGAGTGCAGCTAGCCAAAACAGAGGAGGAGAAGGATCTGATGGAGCTCCTTATAGAGTTAATGAACAACTCATCACAATGTAGGAAGGCAGCTGTAAAGGCCAACAAAATGCTGGGTTGCATTGCAAGGGGTATATCCTTGAGGAGGGAGAGATGATTCTGCCACTGTATAGATCATTAGTTAGACTGCACTAAGAGTACGGCATGCAGTACTGGCACCCATATCTAAAGAGGGACATTAGGTTACTGGAAAGGGTGCAGCGCAGGGTGACAAATATGGTCAAATGGCTGGATAACATGCCACATGAGAGGAGGCTGAGGGAGTTGAACATGTGCTCACTGGAGAAGAGGAGGAATGGGGGACATGATTGAAACCTTTAAGTACATGGAAGGAATAAGCAAGACAAGTATGAAATAGCTGTTCAAATTAAGATAGGGGAGGGAGCCTCAGAGCCATGATATGAGAATAAAGGGAGGAAGGTTCAGCAGGGAGATGAGGAGACACTTTTTTACAGAGGGTGGTAGCTTGGTGGAATGTGTTACTGGCAGAAGTGGTTTCCAGTAGAACAGTGGACTGCTTCAAAAGTGGAAGGGACAGGGCAAGGGGGAAGGTCAATGCAAGGGAAGGGTGGGGGGAGAGAAGCAGCTGCAGAATAAGGGGTGCTAGCTGCACATTCAAGCAGACTTGGTAGACCTCTAGGGCTTTATCTGCTGGCAAATTTTGTATGTTCATGTGTTTATTTGTTCATATGAAAATAAACATTTAGATACAGTAAATTTATAACTCAAGTTAACAAGTAGGTGAGCTTTCTTTATAGAAATCATTGCTGACTTGATTCTGATATTATAAAGTGAATTGTTCAAGTCCAGATTATGCCATAGATAGATTATTGTGACATATTGTATGATAATTCCACTACCGAAAGATTGCATAGGCTGGATGTTTTATTCAACTGATTAGAGAGATTATTTATTTAATGCGCTAGATATGTCCACCACCGTGTAATACCATCAGGTTGGTTATCTCTGCCTAATAGAAGAGAATACATACATGTATTTTAACATATACATGTGAGTTAAGTGAGGTTCTGGAGTATCAAAGTAATAGATTTTTGGTTAAGAATATTGATTCCTCTTTGAAAAATTGTCAACCAAAAGAAATACTGGTTCCTTATACTAAAACCAAATGTTCTATGCATTATTTCAGTCAGTCTGTTCCAATGAATTGGAATAATCTTCTGTGAGAGTTTTGGAAACAGCATGTTATACCGTCTTCTGTCTTAGCACTGAAAAAGCACTTATTGTCATTACATAAGCCCTGTAGTTGTTCTACTTTATTGTATTGTACTGTGTGTGAGTGTGTTTTCTGTCTGCTTGTATTTTATATTTGATCGTTTACTCACATTGAACTAAATTCACCTCTGTGAAAGAGTTTTTGCTCAACTGTCTTAACCTATAACAAACATCTTGATGCCCACACTTTTCTTCCCATGAGGACAAAACTGCAAACCCTAAACATTTGTTCATGTCTAAACAGATATTGCTGATATTGCTATATAGATCTTGCATGTGATTAGCATAACCTAAACATCATTTATACAGTATAATGAATGTTTTTAATTTTTTTGCTGCTCCTGTTCCTCTCTCCTTTCCTCTGGGTTATGTCTGTAAACAAGATTGCTCAATATCTCTGCACATATACTTGATAGAACTCAGTTAAACAAGCAAACAAACAAATACTGCATCTAGATAATGTTCAGTGTGATTTGGTTTTGCAATGTCAGTTCCCTCCTAACATGCTGACCTCCACTTGAGTAAATAAAATGTTAACTGATAAATTATTAAGCATATCCTAAAAGAAACAACAACGTCACAACTTCCCTTTTTTTAGAAAACAAGATTAAATATTTTGATGTATGGTATTTTTAAAGTCATGACCTTATAGCATCATATGAGCAGAACAAGCAGCTGATAAATAGTATATGCTTAGCTGGAATAGAACAGCTAAACAGTCTAGGGTGGTCAAATCATGGAAAGCCATGTGTGCCAATGCCAGGAGCCTTAGCAACAAGATGGATGATCTGGAGACTGTCATGGTGCAGTCAGACCTGGCCATTGTGGCCATCACAGAAACCTGGTGTAATGATAACCATGACTGGGAGATGGCCATTCCTAGCTACAACTTATTCAGAAGAGACTGGGCAGGTAGGAAAGGAGGAGTGACACTGTATGTGAAAAATGACAAAAGGGCCACAGATATCCAGGAGGAACAAAATGAGGGAGAGAGATACCGTGGGTTAAGCTGGAAAGAAAAATCGGCCAGCCATCTGCACAGGTGTGGTCTATAGACCACCAGCCCAGGAGGAAGAAATAGATAGGAAGCTGATGCTAGCAATCCAAAGGATGGCTGACAAGGGCTAGGTATTACTGGTAGGAGACGTCAATATTTCAGATGTGGACTGGAGCATCCTGGCAGCAGCATCAACGAGGAGTAGATTTATCCTGGACTCCCTTCAGGGTGACTTCCTCATGCAACTAGTCACAGAACCAACTCAGCAGAAGGCAATACTGGGCCTTGTACTCACAAACAGAGACAGAGTGATGGGGGTAACATTGGGGGAGCACTTGAGGAACAGTGACCACCAGTCACTGTGGTTTGAAATCACAGAAGGAGCAGAACCAAACCACACAAAAACATGTATCCCAGATTTTAGGGGGGCAGACTTTGGGAAAATGGGGGAATACTTGAAAGAGGTATTAAGGGGAATGGGGCAGGAATCAGGGGTTGAGGAACCATGAGCAGTATTTAAAATGGGGATTACAAGAGTGACAGAATTATACATTAAGCAGGTTAACAAGAGGAAAAGAAGAGGAGGCATTATGGTTTTCCAAAGAGGTAACAAAGAAAGTGAATGCCAAAAAGATTGTTTTCAGGCAATACAAAAAGACACTGGCTGGAGGGGATAGGAAGAAGTACCAGGAGATGCAAAGGGAGGCAGGTAGGTCAGTAAGGGAAGCCAAAGCTCAGACAGAAGAGCACATTGCAAAATCAGTGGGTAGAGGAGACAAAATCTTTTACAGATACATAAGTGAAAAAATAAAGGGATGGAAAATGAGACTTAAGGGGGAGGATGGGGACCACATGGAGGATGACAACAATAAAGCTGACATACTGAACAGGTATTTCTGCTCAGTCTTTACTGAGGAAGAGGAGGGTAATGGGTCTGAGGGGAGTACAAGAGACGAGAATGGTACAGAAATGGACACAAGTCCTTTTACACGAGAAAGGGTCCTGAAGGAACAGGAAGAAATAAGCAATGGGGCCAGATGGGGTGCACGCCAGGGTCCTAATAGAGCTAAGAGAGGTGGTGGCTGAACCTCTGGCAGTCCCATTCAGCCAATCACTGGAAAAGGGACGTACCCAAAGACTTGATGACAGCAGATGTAGTCCCCTCATACAAATGTGGGAACAAAGAGGAAGCAGGGAACTACAGACCAGTCAGCCTCATCTCAGTAGTGGGGAAGATCATGGAAGCACTACTGAAGGAGAGATTGGTGGAACATCTGGTTGTCAATGGACTGCAGGACCCAAGGCAGCATGGTTTCTCCAGGGGGAGGTCATATCAGACTAAGCTTCTTAAATTTTTTGACTGGGTGACTAGGGAGGTGGATCAGAGGAATGCAGTGGACATGGCATATCTGGACTCAGCAAGGCCTTTGACACTGCATCACATAGAAGTCTATCGCACAAGCTAGGGAATATAGGTGTGGGCGGGACTGTGGAGGGGTGGGTAGGTAACTAGCTGGGTGGCAGAACACAGTGGGTGGTGTTAAATGGCTGAAACTCCACAGAGGGAACAGTGACTAGTGGGGTACTGCAGGGATCAGTGCGGAGACCGGTCCTATTCAACATCCTCATCAGTGACATTGCGAAGGACCTAGAAGGCAGAATTTCCCCATCTGCTGATGACACAAAGTTCTGTAACAGAATAGACCCACCAGAGGGTGTAGACAGAATGAGAAGCGACCTGCAGAAACTTGAAAAATGGTCAGGGGTTTGGCAGTTGAAATTCAATGCAAAGAAGTGCAAGATAATGCATATGGGGCATAAAAACCCTGGCACGATATATCAGTTGGGGGGTGAGGATATAGCATGCACCAAGCAGGAAAGGGATCTTGGGGTTATCATCTCTGATGACCTCAAGGTAGTGAAACAGTGTGACAAGGCAGCAGGTAAAGCAAATAGGATGCTGGGATGTATAGGAAGGGGCATTACCAGCAGGAAAAGGGAGGTCATAATTCCACTATACAAGGCACTAGTGATGCCCCACCTGGAGTACAGTGTACAGTTCTGGAGACCTTACCTACATAAGGACATAGACAGGATAGATAAGGTTCAGAGTAGGGCAACAAAGATGGTACATGGATTGCACATCAAGTCCTATGACAACAGGTTGAAGGAATTGAATATGTACTCCCTGGAGCAGAAGGGGGGGGGCATGATAGAGACATACAAGTATCTTTCAGGGAGGAACAGGGTGAAAGAATTCACTATTTATAAGCGAAAAAGATGATCCAGGTTTAGAGGGCATGCAATGAAGTTGGAGGGAGGATGATTCATAAGAAATGTGAGGAAGAATTTCTTCACAGAACAAGTGGCGGACAAGTGGAACACCCTGCCAGAGGAAGTGGTGGGGGCTGAAACAATCTCGGGATTTAGAAATGCATGAGATAGACACAAAGGATTTCTTGAAGTCAGGATTAAGAGGCAACAGAGTTCTAGGAAAATATAAACTGAAGTTAGAAACTCAAATGAGCAGACTAGGTCGGGCCATAGGCCCTTATCTGCCAATACTGTATATGTATCTATGTATTTCTTAATCAGCACATCTTGGGAAAATGTTAGACTGAAATGAGAAAACGACAGACAATTGTTAAAATAAAATCTACCCAACTGTTCAAAATTCATAATGTTCTACATACTGCAAACATGCTTCAAGTGTCTTTCCTTAGGTTTTCATAGCTTTTTTCCAACTTTCTTTCCCAGTTGTGCACTGTTTGCAAGGCATGGAACATTTATTTATAAAGCACACTATTCAGCAGGCTCAGGATGCTGTAGATCTGACATAAAATCCAAACAAAATTAGACAAAAAGGACTGCACCAGCATTAACCATTAGCACTAGCTTTGTGCCCATTTAGTGCCCCTTTTTCCATATTCAGTGGATAGTGCTGCACCTGTCATTAGTACTTGAGGGTGAGTGAAAAGTTAACATATACAGTGCCTAACCAGGAGGGTGATAATGTGTATATCAGGTGCAGTGCAGTATGCAGAGTTTTAGGAGTGCATTAATGGAACAGTGGTGCAGCAGCATAATGCTGTGCACATATCAACTATAAAAATCAGGTTTAAATGTGGGGCAAACCCCAGAGGTTTGGTGAGGCACTGCAGGACACATACAGTCCCAGCTGAGAACAAAACTGCACACATAGTGTAAGATGAGGGGTGGGATAATGCCCACACTGGTCTCTAGTACAGTCCCTGGATTTGCTATGCTGCAAACAGACAGTACCATCCACAAATCATGTTTGAAACCCTTCAGTGAAGAACACATCATGGACTGCTACAGGCTCAACCAACCCATGATCATGCAGTTGGGTAGTCTACTTCATAACCAGTTCCAGACAGACATTCATAACACCACAAGATGTCCCTAGATCTGAAGATGACAGCAGCATTTTGCTTCCTGACTAAGGGAACCTTCAAGAAACTGGTGGAGAACACCACCGGTATCTCAGAGTCTACTACCTTGCCTCTGTTGGACCAGTTTCTAGATGGCCTATTGGCCAATGTAGGGGCAGTTTATTATATTTCCCAACATTCCAAAAGAGCAAACTGCTACCATTCAGTAATACTATTGAGCTGCACACCTACTAGCCATACTTGGTGCCCTTGACTGCACACGGGTTGCCATCCAAAAAATCACTGGTTATAGACCTGAGGCCTATCTGAGGAGGAAAGGATCCATTCCATGAACTGCCAGGTGGAGTGCAACATAACAGGGTGCATCACTAATATCATGGCACAGTTCCCTGGCAGTGCCCATGAAGCCTTCATTTGACACAACTCAATCCAGCGCCCGAGACGTAAAGGCATGGACATCCCTAGTGGGCACCTCATTGGTGAGTATACCTCAAATAACTCTCCTCTCTTGTTGCAGGTGATGTCACCAACCCATGCTATTTAACTACACAGGGAACAGTGTGTATTCCCTGTATCCCTTGCTCCTCACACCTGTCCTATCCCCCCCAATATGTCACAGAGGAGAGGTGCAATGTAGCACACATTAATACATGCAGCATCATTGGGTGGATCTTTTGCATACTCAAGATGCAGATCAGGTTCCTTGACCATTGTGGTGGTGCCCTATAATTCACCTCTCAGAAGGCCTGTGCCATATTCCTTACCTGATACTTACTACACAACATGGTACTCAAACATGCTTGCCATCCCCTGAGTAACACACTTTACCAGATACTGAGCCAGAGGATGAGGGTACACAGGAGAAGCTTGACAGGTGTGACCACATAATGGCCAGAAGGTTACAGGACAAAACATTCTGCCTTATCACAGACCTCTTTGGAATCAGATGGTGAGTACAAACCACAGAGGTACTGTAATGATGTCAAAAACTGTATAAATGAGAGAATAACAATGATGGTCTGGGAAAAATAATATAAAACGTCATCCAAGTGGGATGAGGGGTTAAAGGGCATGAAAGTAATAAATGTGCCATCCAGGCAGAGGTGTTATAGGCAGTTGAAACAAAATAACAATAAGGACATGAAATATAATAACATGCCATCCCAACAATGGGGGAGCGTAGTTAAAGGGGATGAAAATGAAACCAAATGGTATGCTGTCCCAGCAGCTGGGTTGGGAAAAGAGGATTCGTGAGGTGAGGGCATGAGGTGGATAATGGAGTATAGGCCACATGGCCAGTGTGCACTCTAGGTGCATCCTGGATTACCTCCATGGAGACAGATACTGTGTATCACAGCAGCCTTTGTGAATACATAAATAAAAGGCGAACACAATTGCAGATCAAACTTGAGATATATAAAAAGTTACATAAAAAACATTTTTTGCTTTTTTCTCAAGAAACTTTTATTTAAATACATACTTGTTTGCTGATAAAAATTTATATTCAGATATCCAAAGCAAACAGATAAATACAGACCTGCACAAGGAGGCAACAACCAACTGGCCAGCCACCCACTAACTCTTGCATACGTTGTATCCAGAAGGGTAGTGGGAGGTCTTCATCCACACAATGGGGGACGAGTGTGAGCATGGTGTGAGCTGTCCCCAGCCACAGCCTCAGAGTGTACTGACCCACTGAGCAGCAAGTCATGGCCAGGGATGTGTGGTGTCCTAAGAATCTTAGGTGTACTGGGAATCCTAATGCCCACTGTGTGGGGTGGCAGTACACTCCCCAAAGAGGAATATCCAGTGCTGTGGCAGACACCGGTGGTTCATGGGAAGCATGTTAATTCACTATAGGCAATTCACCCAGCAACTGTTGCTCTCTCTCTCTTACCAAAACAGAATACTGCAGTAATTTTATTTATATTTTTTTAAGCCCCTAAATTAATTACTTAAATTAGGCTGGGAAATGTTCACATTCCTGTAACAAGATCTAGAGGGAGCAAACTGTTGTGGGGCAAATAGTCTGTAATGTATTTTCATGTAGCCTGGTGCCAGAGACCATGACAGCAGCCTTCAACTCAGTGCTACACAATACAAGCCATGCCATCTGTAATAGGGTCTGTTACCCCCCCAAATCCTCTATATGCTCGCGTTGTTGTAGACTATTATTATTTGCCTTAGTGGCTATTGAGGTAGTCTGAGAACACGTATGGGCTATAAATACTATTTTCCCTTTAATAAAATTAGAATCTGTTGCAACAGTACACTTTATTACTTTCTTTCATGCTGTCTCTTTTTTTTGCTATCGCTACACTTCTTCCATTCCCCTACTCAAAGCTTGGCCACCTATGAGTAGTCTTGTTATCCCTTTGTCCTTTCCAGCTCTCATTTACATGTAGTATTTAAGCCCCAGTGTTCAAGGACCTCCACTTTTGCAACACTGATGTTTTGTGGTGAATTACTGCATGAATGTGTGCACGATCGCGCCTTGCGACTGTGCGATCATGTGAGAGTGCGAAAATGCCACAAGAATGTCCATGGCGAGTGTTCTCGCTGTTTGGAGAATTTCTAAGCAGGTTCTACTGTTCAAAGCTAACACTTTCCACTGCTTGCATTTATTTGGTTTTCTAAGTAAAGGAAGCTCAGAAGTAGGCTGTGAATAAAGCTTTGTCTGGGATTCTAAAACAAGTTAGTGTATGTTGTCAGCCCTGAAATATAAGGTTCAAGTTCCCAATTTAAAAACATGCTTTAAAACCCTAAAATGTCCTTTAAAATTTAAGCTTTGCACGATGGGCTGTGTAAAAGGGGTATGTAAACAAATATAACAAAAATGAATTCAAAGGCCCTCATTTTTGTTCAGAGGATTAAAAGATTAAGTCCTTACTTGGATGCAGATTTCAGTCCTTCTCTCACTCCATCTTACTGTAGTGCTGGTCAGCCTTTGTTTCTCCTCTTTTATTGCAAAAGTTTGAGGGAGGAGCTTGGAAAAAAGGTCTAGTAAAGGGGAAATACCTCAAAACATGGTGAATTCTAATCTTGGAATACCAGAAATGAATACAAATAGGGTGTGCATGACTGACATATATTTCAAAATAGGTTCTAAATTATTTTATTTGCTACATATAAGATGTGGAATGTTTTGGGAGGAGTTAACCAAGTCATGTGCTCCTCTTCCTGTATAAAAGGGGATGAATGTGAAGTACTAATTCAGAGTGTGGTAGGAAGGCAACCCTACCAGATGCCTAGCCTGATCCTAGATACTGTTTGGCAGGAATGTTTCATTGAACTATGATTTCCTGTGCACATATTATTTTATTTTATGTTCAATTTCCACTTTATGTTCATTTATTTTCTTCTGCTTTAAAAATAAATCTTTGAAGTACTGGATCCTGACTGCTTCCTGGAATTTATTGCTTCCCCAAGTGCACAACCATTCAAGAAAAACTTCTCCAGTCTCCTGAAGCAGGCATCCCTAACAGCAGACAGGGACTCAAGGCTAACATGTGCTCTGCATGGTGAACCTCTAAATACTGTTCATTAACCTGCATCATGCATCATTTTTGAGTCACTTCAGATGGAGAGGTGGACATTGCAGCCATCACAGAAACATGCGCCACCCAATACAATGACTAGGACCTGTCTGTGCCAGGGTAGAAGTTATTTCTTAGGGATAGAGAAATTGGGAAAGGAGGAGGGGTGGCACTATATGTGGGGGAATGACTGAAGTATGTAAGGGAGGAAGGGAAGCAGTGTAGTATGGAATCAGTATGGATGCAAATCCAGGATTCCAAGAATAGAACTCTCAGAATGGGAGTGAAGTACAGGCCTCCCACTCAGACGGAGGAGTTAGACAGGGAACCTGTGGGACAGATCAAGAGGACCTGCAAGAAGGGTAGTGTGGTGATTGTGGAGGACTTCAACATGCCAGGAGCAGACTGGAGTACCCCAGCAACCAGGAATAGAAGGGAGCAGGTACTGCTGGATGCTTTCCAGAACAGCTTCCTGATGCAAATGGTCAATGAACCAATCAGGTTAGGGAATACATTTGTGCTGGCAAATGGTGAGTTTGTAAGAAAACTTAGGGTGGAAGAACCGCTAGCAAGGAGTGACCACCACGCAGTATGGCTCACATTGGATACGGGTAAGGAAGGAGTGGAATCTGGCACAAGGGTGCTGGACTTCAAGAGGGCCAACTTTGGGAGGATTGGGGAAGTAGAAAAGGGTACTTGGCAGGAATTCAACTTAGTATGAGCACTAACCAGAGGTGGGAGCTCATAAAGCTGGGGATAGTGGAGGCAACCAGAACCTGCAGCAAGGTTCAGAACAAGAAGACTAGGCCAAAAAAATCTAGCTGTGTGAGCATGGAGGTCATGGAAAAGGTAAGGAGGAAAAGACCTGCCTTTATCAGGTACAAGAAAACAAGGAGGGGGGAGGATAGGGAGGAGAACCTAAAGAAATCGATGGATTTGATACTGGCAATAAGGAAGGCAAGGCATCTACGGAGTTCAGGCTGGCGCAAGGCATTAAGAAGAGGGAGAAGAACTTCTTCAGCTACATCAGGGAGAAAAGGAACTGTAAGGACCACATAGTAAGGATTAGGAAGGAGGGGGATTGGGTGGAAGCAGGGGGCAATAAGGCAGAAACACTATATGATTACTTCTGCTCGATATTTACTAAGGAGAAGAGGGGGGTGATACCCAAGGGGGGATGAATGGCAGAAATGGAGGAGTGACAGACAGGCAAATCATGGAGGGCAAGGTTCTGGGGGTTTGAGGGCACTGATGGTGGAGAAGGTGCCAGGCCTAGATGGTATCCACCCTAGGGTACTGAAGCAGCTGGCTGAGGTCCTGTGGGACCTTTGTCAGACCTATTTAGTGCCTCACTACACTCAGGGTGTGTACCTCAGGATTAGAGGATAGCTCATGTGGTGCCTCACCACAAAAGTGGCCCCAAGAATGAACCTGAGAACTGCAGATTGATGAGCCTCACATCCATCATGGGTAAGCTGATGGAAACTATCCTAAAGGAGAGGCCCGGGAGCCCTTCTGGAGGCCAAAGGACTACAGGACAGCAAACAGCATGGCTTCATACATAGCAAATTCTTTGAAACCAACCTGGTAGAGTTCTATGACTGGGTAACTAGGCAGTTGGACAAGGGCCATGCAGTGAATGTCCTGTATCTGGACTTCAGTAAGGCATATGACTCTGTGCCACATGGGAGGATGGGAAGTAAGTTAAAAGGCACAGGGGTGTGTGCAAAGCTGATGAGATGGGTAGGGAACTGGCTTCAGGGAAAACAACAGATAGTGGTGGTGGGAGGGGGAGCTCTCATCCCCAAGGGTAGTGAGGAGAGATGTTCTACAGGGCTCAGTGTTGGGACTAGTGTTGTTTGAGATATTCATTGCAGACATATCATTGGGCATCAAGAGCAAGATCAGTCTGTTTGCTGAAGACACCTAGATGGGAGCAGTGGTAGATGACCTAGGGGGATGGCATGGTTTGTGGGATGATCTGGCAAAGTTGGAAACCTGGTCAGACACCTGACAATTGGGGTTTAATGCCAAAAAGTGCAAGGTACTGCATTTTGAGGTGAATAATCCAAGGAGGAGTTACCTGCTGGAGGGAGTGCAGCCAGCCAAGACAGAGGAGGAGAAGGATCTGGGGGTGCTTATTACAAGAGTCAATGAACAACTCATCACAATGTAGGGATGCAGCTGCAAAGGCCAACAAAATGCTGGGTTGCATTGCAAGGGGTATATCCTTGAGGAGGGTGAGGTGATTCAGCCACTGTATAGATCATTAGTTAGACTGCACCTAGAGTACGGCATGTTGTACTGGCACCCGCATCTGAAGAGGGACATTAAGTTACTGGAGGGGGTGCAACATGGGGTGACAAAGATGATCAAGTGGCTGGAGGACTTACTATATGACAGGAGGCTGAGGGAGTAGAACATGTGCTCGCTGGAGAAGAGGAGGGATGGGGGACATGATTGAAACCGTTAAGTACATGAAAGGAATAAGCAAGACAGGTAAGGAGGGGCTGTTCAAAGTAAGGTAGGGGAGGGACTCCCGGAGCCATGATATGAGACTGAAGGGAGGTAAGCTCAGGAGGGTGATGAGGAGACACTTTTTTACAGAGAGGGTGGTAGCTTGGTGGAATGTGTTACTGACAGAAGTAGTATCCAGTAGAACAGTGGACTGCTCCAAAAGTGGCAGGGACAGGGCAAGGGGGAAGGTCAATGGAGGGGAAGGGCGGGGGGAGAGAAGCAGCTGCAGAATAAGGGGTGCTAGCTACACATTCGAGCAGACTTGATAGACCTCTAGGGCTTTATCTGCTGGCAAATTTTGTATGTTCATGTGTTCTCATATTCGTATGAAAATAAACATTAAGATAAATTGATAACTCAAGTTAGCAAGAGGGTGAGCTTTCTTTATGGAAATCAACACTGACTTGATTCTGATATTATAAAGTTGATTGTACAAGTCCAGATTCTGCCATTGATAGATTATTGTGACGTATTGTGTGATAATTCCACTACTGAAAGATTGCATAGGCTGGATGTTTTATTCAACCGATTACAGAGATTATTTCTTTAATGTGCCAGATATGTTCACCACCGTGTAATGTACCATCAAGTTGGTTATCTCTGCCAAACAGGAAGAATATCATAAATGTATTTTGGCATATGAATGTGAGTTAAGTAAGGTTCTGGAGTATCATAGTAATAGATTTGTTGTTAAGAATATTGATTCCTCTTTGAGAAATTGTCAACCAAAAGAAATGGTGTGTGTGTTTTCTGTCTGCTTGTATTGTATATTTGCTCATTTACTCATATTGAACTGAATTCACCTCTGTGAAATAGTTTTTGCTCTACTGTCTTAACCTATAACAAACATCTTGATGCCCACACTTTTCTTCCCATCAGGACAAAACTGTAAACTCTAAACATTTGTACCTGCCTAAACAGATATAGCTGACATTGCAATATAGATCTTGCATGTGATTGGTGTAACCTAAACATCATTTATACAGTATATGAAAGTTTTTATTTTTTTGGTGCTCCTGTTCCTCTCTCCTTTCCTCTGGATTATGTCTGTAAACAAGATTGCTCTATATCTCTGCACGTATACTTGATAGAACACAGTTAAACAAGCAAATAAACAAATACTGCATCTAGATAATGTTCAGCCTGATTTGGTTTTGCAATGTCAGTTCCCTTCTAACATGCTGACCTCTACGGAGTAAACAAAATGTTAACTGATAAATTATTAAGCATATCATAAAAGAAACAAGAATGTCACAACTTCCCTTTTCTTAGAAAACAAGATTAAGTATTTTCATGTATGGTGTTTTTCCAGTCATGACCTTATAGCATCATGTGAGCAGAACAAGCAGCTGATAAGTAGTAAATGCTTAGCTGGAATAGAACAGTTAAACAGTCTAGGGAGGTCAAATCATGGAAAGTCATGTGTGCCAATGCCAGGAGCCTTAGCAACAAGATGGAAGATCTGGAGGCTGTCATGGTGCAGTCAGACCTGGACATTGTGGCCTTCCCAGAATCGTGGTGTAATGATAACCATGACTGGTAGATGGCCATTCCTGGCTACAACATATTCAGAAGAGACTGAGCAGGTAGGAAGGGAGGAGGAGTGGCACTGTATGTGAAAAATTGCATAAAGGACATAGATATCCAGGAGGAACAAAATGGGGGAGAGATACTGTGAGTTAAGCTGGAAAGAAAAATGGGGCCAGCCTTCCGCTCAGGTGTGGTCTATAGACCACTAGCCCAGGAGGAAGAAACAGATAGGAGCTGATGCTAGCCATCCAAAGGATGGCTGACAAGGGTGAGGTAGTACTGGTTGGAGATGTCAATATTTCACACGTGGACTGGAGAATCCCAGCAGCAGCATCAACGAGGAGCAGATTTATCCTGGACTCCCTTTAGGGTGACTTCCTCAAGCAACTAGTCATGGAACCAACTCGGCAGAAGGCAATACTGGACCTTGTACTCACAAACAGAGACAGAGTGATGGGGGTAACATTGGGGGATCACTTGTGGAACAGTGACCACCAGTCACTGTGATTTGAAATCACAGAAGGAGCAGAACCATACCACACAAAAACACGTATCCTGGATTTTAGGGGGGCAGACTTTGGGAAAATGGGGAGTTACTTGAAAGAGGTACTAAGGGGAATGGGGCAGGAATCAGGGGTTGAGGAACCATGAGCAGTATTTAAAACAGGGATTACAAGAGCAACAGAATTATTCATTAAGCAGGTTAGCAAGAGCAAAAAGAAGAGGAGGTGTTATGGTCCTCCAAAGATGTAGCAAAGAAAGTGAAAGCCAAAAAGATTGCATTCAGGCAATATAAAGACAATGGCTGGAGGGGATAGGAAAAAGTACCAGGAGAAGCAAAGGGAGGCAGTGAGGTCAGTAAAGGAAGCCAAAGCTCAGACAGAAGAGCACATTGCAAAATCAGTGGGTAGAGGGGACAAAACGTTTTACAGGTACAGGTACATAAGTGAAAAAAGAAAGGCAAAGGGAGGGATAATGAGGCTGAAGGGGAATGATGGGGTCCACGTGGAGGATGACAATAATAAAGCTGACATACTGAACAGGTGTTTCTGCTCAGTCTTTACTGAGAAAGAAGAGGGTAATGGGTCTGAAAGGAGTACAAGGAACGAGAATGGTGCAGAAATGGACACAAGTCCCTTTACACGAGAAATGGTCCTGAATGAAATGGAAGTAATAAGAGTTGATAAAGTAATGGGGCCAGATGGGGTGCATTCTAGGGTCCTTAAATAACTAAGAGAGGTGGTGGCTGAACCTCTGGCTATCCTGTTTGGCAAATCACTGGAAACAGGGGAGGTACCGAAAGACTGGAGGACAGCAGATGTAGTCCCCTTATACATAAGTGGGAACAAAGAGGAAGCGGGAAACTACAGACCAGTCAGCCTCATCTTAGTAGTGGGGAAGATCATGGAAGCTCTACTGAAGGAGAGATTGGTGGAACATCTGGTTGTCAATGGACTGCAGATCCAAGGCAGCATGGTTTCACCAGGGGGAGGTCATGTCAGACCAACCTCGTTGAATTTTTTGACTGGGTGACTAGGGAGGTGGATCAGAGGAAGGCAGTGGACGTGGCGTATCTGGACTTCAGCAAGGCCTTTGACACTGTGCCGCATATAAGTCTATTGCACAAACTAGGGAATATAGGTGTGGGCAGTACAGTAGTGTGGTGGATAGGTAACTGGCTGGGCGGCAGAACACAGTGGGTGGTGTTAAATGGCTGTAACTCCACAGAGGGAACAGTGACTAGTGGGGTACCACAGGGATCAGTGCAGAGACCGGTCCGATTCAACATCTTCATCAGTGACATTGCACAGGACTTAGAAGGCAGAATTTCACTGTTCGCAGATGACACAAAGCTCTGTAACAGAGTAGACACACCACAGGGTGTAGACAGAATGAGAAGGGACCTGCAGAAACTTGAAGAAGGGTCAGGGGTTTGGCAGTTGAAATTAAATGCATAGAAGTGCAAGATAAAGCATTTGGGGCACAAAAACCCTGGCACAATATATCAGTTGGGGGGTGAGGATATAGCATGCACCAGCAGGAAAGGGATCTTGGGGTTATCATCTCTGATGACCTCAAGGTAGAGAAACAGTGTGACAAGGCAGAAGGTAAAGCAAATAGGATTCTGGGATGCATAGGCAAGGGCATCACCAGCAGGAAAAGAGAGGTCATAATTCCACTATACAAGGCACTAGTGATGCCCCACCTGGAGTACAGTGTACAGTTCAGGAGATCTTACCTATGTAAGGACATAGACAGGGTAGAGAAAGTTCAGAGGAGTGCAACAAAGATGGTACATGGATTGCATCACAAGCTCTATGATGACAGATTGAAGGAATTGAATACGTACTCCCTGGAGGAGAGGTGGGAGACAGGAGACATCATAGAGACATACAAGTATCTTACAGGGAGGAACAGGGTACAAGAATTCACTATTTTTAAGCAAAAAATAAGATCCAGGACTAGAGGGCATGGGATGAAGTTGGATGAAGGACAATTCAGAAGAAATGTGAGGAAGAATTTCTTCACAGAACAAGTGGTGGTCAAGTGGAACACCGTGCCAGAGGAAGTGGTAGGGGCTGAAACAATCACTGGATTTAGGAATGCAGGAGATAAACACAAAGGAATTCTGGAAGTCAGGGGTAAGGGGCAACAGAGTGCTAGGAAAACATAAACTGAAGTTACAAACTCAAATGGGAAGACTAGATGGGCCATAGGCCCTTATCTGCAAACACTGTCTATGTATCTTTGAATCTATGTATTTCTTAATTGGCACATCTTGGGAAAATGTTAGACTGAAATGAGAAAACAACAGACATTTGCTCAAATAAAATCTACTCAACTGTTCAAAATTCATAATGTTCTACATACTGTAAACATGCAAATGTTTTTCCTTAGGTTTTCATTGCTTTTTTCCAACTTTCTATCCCAGTTGAATACTGTTTGCAAGGCATAGAAACATAGAAACATAGATTTTGATGGCAGATAAGGACCGCTTGGCCCACCAGTCTGCCCAATTCCCTACCTAATGGATAAGCTGCAGATCCTAGTTAACCAGCAGCCTACTTCTTCCTACCCCCACCACCTAGAATTGCCTTATGACAGTCCCATACATGCTTGAATTCCACCACTGTTTTTGACTCCACAACCTCCTCCGGAAGGCTGTTCCATGCATCCACAACCCTCCCTGTGAAAAAACTTCCTTAAATTACTTCTGAGCTGCCCCCCCTTCTGTCTTCAAATTGTGCCCCCTTGTTCTTGCACACCTCTTTTTTTGAAAGATGCTACCCTCTTGGACTTTGTTGATTCCCTTGAGATACTTGAAAGTTTCTATCATGTCCCCCTCTCTCTCTCCTTTCCTCGAGGCTATACATATTCAGCTCCTTAAGTCACTCTTCATATGTCTTCCGGTGCAGACCCTGCACCATTTTAGTTGCCCTCCTCTGGATAGCCTCCATCCTGTCTATGTCCTTGCGGAGATTGGGTCTCCGGAACTGCATCCAGTACTCCAGATGGGGTCTCACCAACTGTCTGTACAGAGGGATAATAACTTCCTGTTTTCTGCTGGTGATGCCTCTCCTATGCATCCCAATATCCCCCAGCCCTCCTTGCTGCCCTCTCACATTGCTTTCCCACCTTTAGGTCATCTGATATGACTACCCCCAGGTCCCTTTCCATTTTTGTTGTTGTTAGTATCTCACCTCCCACTGTGTACTTTTTCCCTGGGTTTTTGTTTCCCCAGGTGCATTACCTTGCACTTCTTAGCATTGAATCTAAGCTGCCACACATTTGACCATTCCTCTAACCTTGACAAGACCCTTCTCATCCTTTCCATCCCACCTTGTGCATCAACTCTGTTGCAAATCTTTGTGTCATCTGCAAAGAGACATACTTTTCCTTCCAGTCCCTCTGCAATGTCGTTTATAAAGACATTGAAGAGGACCGATTTAATACTGAACCCTGCGGTACCCCACTAGTAACCCCCCCCCTTCCTTCAGAGTGAACTCCATTTACTATTAATCTCTGTGTCCTATTCTCCAGCCAATTCTTTACCCAGGCTGTCATCTTGGGACCCACTCCTAGGCTGGCTAAGTTGTATATTAATCTTTTGTGTGGGACTGTGTCAAATGCCTTGCTAAAGTCTAGGTAGGCCATGTCCACAGCCCCTCTCTGATCTACTACTTTGGTCACCCAGTCAAAGAAATCTATCAGATTTGTATGGCATGACCTTCCCGCTATGAATCCATGCTGCCTTGGGTCCTGAGCCCCTCTGGCCGCTAGATACTCAACAATTCTTTCCTACAGAAGTGATTCCATCATTTTCCCTACCACTGAGGTTAAACTAACAGGTCTATAGTTTTCTGCTTCTTCTTTGCTCCCACTTTTGTGAAGGGGAATCACATCTACCCTTCTCCAGTCCTCGTGTACCACCCCATCCTCCCATGATTTGTTAAAGAGGGTAGTCAGTGGTGTCACTAGTTCTACACCTAGTTCTTTTAGAATTCTGGGATGTATCCCATCAGGTCCCATTGCTTTGTCCACCTTCAGTTTTAAGAGTTCTTTCAGAACCCTTTCTTTTGTAAATGGGCTGGTTTCAACTTCTGTATCCAGAGTGTTTCTATTGTTTGTTTTAGGTACCTCCCCCTCTTCATTTGTAAATACTGTGCAAAAATATTTGTTTAGTATCTCTGCCTTTTCACAGTCACCCTCTGCCCACCCTCCTCCCCTTTATTAAGCCTCACTAGCCCTCCCTTGGTCTTCCTTCACTCCCTGTTGTACCTATAAAAGGTTTTATCCCCCTTCTTAACTGAGTTGACTATCTTTTCCTCGGTTTGGGCCTTTGCTGTTCTGACTGCGTTCCCAGCTTCCTTTTGCTTTAACTGATACAGTTCCCTATCCTGCTCCTTCTGTGATTCCTTGTACTTCCTGAATGCTTTCTTTTTCTCTTGAACCTTCACTGCCACTTCCTTTGAGAACCATAGTGGTTTCTTACATCGTTTCATTTTGTTAATTTGCTTCACACAAAGGCTTGTTACCTCTGTGATGGCAGTTTTTATTATTACCCATTGTTCTTCCACCCCTCCTTCCTGCCCATTTGCAAGTGCATTCCTTAGGCACTCACCCATTTTGGCAAAGTCATCCTTTCTAAAGTCCAGTACTTTTGCCTTTGGATGGCTTGACTCTATTGCTGTGTTTATTGTGAACCATACTGTTCGATGGTCGCTAGTTCCCAGATGGCTACCCACTTCTACATCTGTGATCCTGTCTTCATCTCCATTTGAGAGAACTAGGTCTAAGATTGCTCCCTCTTGAGTGGGCTCCAATACTAGTTGTCTAAGGCATGCCCCTTGTAGGACATCTAGAATAACCCCACTCTTTGAAGTGGCTGCTGCAACTGCACTCCAGTTAACATCGGGCATATTCAGATCACCCATCAGCAATATCTCCCCTTTTTCTGCCATTCTAAGTATTATTTCTATCATTTCCTTGTCCATTTCCTCCCCCTCAGAAAGGGGTCTGTATACAACCCCTGTGCGGATTGTGGTGCCATTGCCAGTCTCCAAATTTACCCACAGTGCTTCTTCTCCTCCCTATTTTCATTTTGTTCTGTTGCTTTGATTCCTTTCCTTGTGTAAAGAGCTACTCCTCCTCCTCTTTTACCCTCCCTGTCCCTCCTGTAGATAGTGTATCCTGGTGTGTTTATGTCCCAGTCATGGTTTTGTGTGTACCATGTTTCTGTGACTGCCATGATATCCAGATGTTCCTCCTCCATCAAGTCCACTAATTCAGAAAGCTTGTTACTCAGACTATGGGCATTGGTACTCACTGCTCTCCATTTTTTGATGGCTTTACCTTCTTTTGCATCATCCCCCACTGACTGTTCTACCTCAGTCTTTTTCTCATTTAGTACCCTGTTTTGTAGGGAGAGGCTGGGATTTTCCTGCTGCTTATCAGTGCCTCCGCCCCTTGACTAGTTTAAATGCTTGCCAATGAAGCATTTAACCCGATTGCTCAAATGACTTGTTCCCTTCCTGAACCGATGCAGACCATCTTGCCAGCATAGGCTGGTGTCCCTCCAAGTGGAACCCCAGTCCCCAATAAAGCCAAACCCCTGTGCTCCACACTATTTTTTCAACCATTCATTAAACTGCATGGTGCAAAGTACCCTCGCCTGCATGGAACATTTATTTATAAAGCACACTATTCAGCAGGCTCAGGATGCTGTAAATCTGACATAAAATCCAAACAAAATTAGACAAAAAGGATTGCACCAGCATTAACCATTAGCACTAGCTCTGTGTCCATTTAGTGCCCCTTTTTCCATATTCAGTGGATAGTGCTGCACCTGTCATTAGTACTTGAGGGTGAGTGAAAAGTTAACATATATGGTATCTAAACAGGAGGGTGGTGATGTGTATATCAGATGCAGTGTGGCATGCAGAGTTTTAGCACTGCATTAATGGAACAGTGCAGCAGCATAATGCAGTGCAAATATCAACTATAAAAATCAGGTTTAAATGTGGGGCAAACCCCAGAGGTTTGGTGAGGCCCTGCAGGACACACACAGTCCCAGCCAAGAACAAAACTGCACACATAGTGTACCTGATATACTATGTCACGTAAGATGAGGGGTCGGACAATGCCCACACTGGTCTCTAGTGCAGTACCTGGATTTGCTTTGCTGCAAACAGACAGTACCATCCACAAATCATGTTTGTAACCCCTCAGTGAAGAACACATCATGGGCTGCTACAGGCTCAACAAACCCATGATCATGCTGCTGGGTGATCTGCTTCATAACCAGTTCCAGACATACATCCAAAACAGCCACAAGATGTCCCTACATCTCAAGATGACAGGAGCATTGGAGGTCCTGACCAAGGGCACCTTCAAAATACTGGTGGAGAACACCACCGGTGTCTCAGAGTCTACTACCTCGCCCCTGTTGGACCAGTTTCTAGATGGCCTATTGGCCAATGTGGGGACAGTTTATTGTATTTCCCTAAATTCTAGCAGAGCAAACTGCTACCATTCAGTAATACTATTGAGCTGCATACCTACTAGCCATACTTGGTGCCCTTGACTACACATGTGTTGCCATCCAAAAATACAGTGGTTATGGACCTGAGGCCTATCTGAAGAGGAAGGGGCATCCATTCCATGAACTGCCAGGTGGAGTGCAATATAACAGGGTGCATCACTAATATGATGTCACAGTTCCCTGGCAATGCCCATGAAGCCTTCATGTGACACAACTCCATCCTCTTCCAGAGACTTAAAGGTATAGACATCCCTAGTAGGTACCTCATTGGTGAGAATACCCAAAATAACTCTTCTCTCATGTTGCAGGTGACGTTGTCAACCCATTCCTTTTAACTACTCCAGGAACAGTGTGTATCCCTGTATCCCTGGCTCCTCACACCTGTCCTATGCACCTCCCAATCTGTCACAGAGGAGAGGTGCAATGCAGCATACATTAATACATGCAACATCATTGGGTGAATCTTTTGCATACTCAAGATGCAGATCAGGTACTTTGACCATTCTGGTGGTGCCCTACTATACACCTCTCAGAAGGCCTGTGCCATATTCCTTAACTGATACATACTACACACTATGGCACTCAAACATGCTTGCCATCCCCAGAGGAACACACTGCACCAGATGCTGAGCCAGAGAATGAGGGAACACAGGAGAAACTTGACAGGTGTGACCACATAATGGTCAGGAGGTTACAGGACTAAACATTCTGCCTCATCACAGACCTCTTTGGACTCAGACGGTGAGTACAAACCACACAGGTACTGTAATGATGTCAAAAACTACATAAATGAGAGAATTACAGTGATGGTCTGAGAGAAATAATACAAAAAGGCATCCAGGTGGAATGAGGGATTAAAGGGCATGAAAGTAATAAACGTGCCATCCAGGCAGGGGTGTTGTAGGCAGATGAAACAAAATAACTACTAGGGGGATGAATGAAAATAACATGCCATCCCAACAAGGGGGGAGCCTAATTAAAGGAGATGAAACCAAATAGTATGCTGACCCAGCAGGTGGGTTGGGAAAAGGGATACTGTGAGGTGAGGGCATGAGGTGGATAATGGAGTATAGACCACATGGCCAATGTGCACTCTAGTTGCATCCTGGATTAGCTCCATGGAGTCGGATACTGTGCATATCACAGCAGCCTTTGTGAATGCACAAATAAAAGGTGAGCACTATTGCAGATCAAACTTGAGATTTATAAAAAGTCACATAGAAAACATATTTTGCTTTTATCTCAAGTAACATTTATTTAAATACATACTTGTTTGCTGATGATAATTTATATTCAGATATCCAAAGCAAACAGATAAATACAGACCTGCACAAGGAGGCAACAACTGACCAGCCAGCCACCCACTAACTCTTGCATATGTTGTATCCAGAAGGGTAGTGGGAGATCTTCATCCACACAATGGGGGACAAGTGTGGGGAACATGTGAGCTGTCCCCAGTCACAGCCTCAGAGTGTACTGACCCACTGAGCAGCAAGTCATGGCCAGAGATGTGTGGTGTCCTGAGAATCTTAAATGTACTGGGAGCCCTAATGCCCACACTGTGTGGGGAGGCAGTAGACTCCCCAGAGAGGAATGTCCAGTGCCGTGGCAGCCATCGGTGGTTCATGGGAAGCATGTTAATTCACTATAGGCACTTCGCCCTGTAACAGTTGCTCTCTCTCTCCCCTACCAAAAGAGAATACTGCAACAGTTTTATTTATATTTATTGAACTTCCTAAATTAATAAATTAGGCTGGGAAATGTTCACTTTCCTGTAACAAGATCTGGAGGGAGAAAACTGTTGTGGGTCAAACAGTCTGTAATGCATTTTCATGTAGCCTGGTGCCAGAGACCATGACTGCAGCCTTCAACTCAGTGACACACAATACAAGCCATGCCATCCAAGAAGGATTTCTCCAGACTCCTGAAGCAAGCATCCATGTCAGCAGACAGGGACTGCTGTAGTCCACTCAAGGTTGCTATGTGCTCTGCATGGTGAACCTCTTAATACTGTTCTTTAACCTGCATCGTGCATCATTTTTGAGTAATTTCAATGTGCGCACCCTCGTGTGCCCCCACCATTGACTGCAGCAGCTGCCGGTCGGTGCCTCCAGCTGTTGCCATGTCTTGTCCTGGGGACAAGTTCAGGCTGCACCCTGGGACATTGTGTGGACTGGGTGTACATTGTTGCCAGTACTGTGCACTGGTCTGTTGACTAGGGTGGCACAGCAGTAACAAAGCTGATGGGACTGGCCTGGGTCCAGTCTGTGGCTGGGCAGTGCTGTGCTGGTGATGGGGCCATGGGGAGGCAGAGCTTTGGCCATGCTGGTGGCAGGAGCATGGGAAGGCAAGGCACGGGCCAGACTGTGTGTGTGTTCTGGGGGGGCATGGCTGATGCTGTGCCAAGAGCAGTGGCTTGGGGACAGCACAACAGTGGCTTAGCTGGGGAGGGGGGCCCGGCTCTATCTGTAGTTGGGCCAATCGGGTCAGGCAACCCCTCCCCAGTCCAAGATGGACCCCTCAGTTTGCTTTTCAATGAAGGATTTGTCATCCTCCTCATTGCTGTCAGAATTTTTGTCTGCTCAGTCATGGGTGGGCCTCATGGGCAGCACCTGTCATTGTGGTCCCAGGGCATCTTCATCAATGGTGTCATTCACTGTGGACTAGTCTGATAACAGAATAGAACAGAGTGATATGGCAGAGTAATGTACATACCTGTGTTCTGACTATGACAACATGCATGCCCAGTGTACTATATTTTACCACCTATACTACTCATATTGTCCTGTGACCATACTTCCCCAGTGCTGTACACATGACACACTCTGTTACCAGTAATAACACAGGAGACAACACATGTGGTACAGTAGGTAAGTGCACAACAGACACCAGCTTAAATGAGTAGCACCCTGCAGCCTACACCCATTATATATCATATCCAATAGCTTTGGTCTTGCTGCAGTACCTGGGACCCAGCTACAATGTTGATTATGTGGCCAATAGGGGACATCAAAATGGGAGGGCACAGAATAACACATGCATGTGAATATTTCAAGGAGATGCGATACACAAGGTTGATGTGTGCCACCTAAATATGCCTGCTTTGAGACATATACTCTAATTTGAAAAAAGATGGGAAATGCTAGGAGCTTTATGAGGTAGAAGGTGACCAGGAACCTGGGGGAGGGGGTCCCATGGCAATATCAAGGCATCCTGGTATGGTGGTCAAACCCAGCAAACAGTTACACCATTATAGACAAGGCATGCAGCAGTAATGGCCCACGTGCATGGTGTACCTCGGCCCATACAGGATGCATGTACTGATCTGGGTAGGATGTGTACGCAGAACATTGATCTGTACAGAACATCCTGTGCTTGTACACTCTACATATCCAGCTATGGCCTATATGACCATGCCTCCCCATCAGAGCATATTAACACTGTTCCATGTGCGCGCACAAGCTCAGTGTGATGGGGCTGACACAATCACTTGCAAGGCTATATTAGTCCAACTTGGCTTTCATAGCTGCCTCCAGGAATGCTGATCATCTTTATTTAAACACAGAATAGAATCTGATGCAGATAAGGACCACTACTGTGCCAATTTACAACTTTCTCTCCCTCACCCTTCCTTTCCACTGTGATTCCTTTGCATTTATCAAATGCAGTCATGGACCCCACCACTGTTTTTGCCCCCACCATCTCAGCTGGAAGGCTATTCCAGGAATCCACCACTCGTTCTGTGAAGAAGTAATTCCTCACATCTCTACTGAATCTACTCCCCTACAGATTAACAGCTTGTCAACCTGTTCTTGATCACCTTTTCTTCAGAAAAAGTCTCCCCTTCTGTACCTTATTTGCTCCTGTGAGGATTTAAAGGTTTCTTCCATATCTCCACTCTCCCTCCTCTGTTACAATGTGTGCATATTGAGGTCCTTTAGCCTCCTCTCATGGCTTTTGATGTAGACTCTACACTGTTTTAGCTGCCCTCTCCGCTGTCTCCACTCTATCTAGGTCCTTCCAGAGATGTAGCCTCTGGAACTGGACACAGTGCTTTAGGAGGTGTCTTACCAGTGATCTACACAGAGGCAACACCACCTACCTCTTTCTGCTGGTGAAGCCACTCTCTGTGGTCACCAACATCCCACTTACCCTCCCTATTGCCTTGTCGCACTGCCTGGCGACTTGTAGGTCATCCAATGTGATTACCTACAGAACTCTTTCCTGCTTGCTGGTTATCAATACCACTCTACCCATTTTTGTACTCTGCCTCTGGGTTTCGTTGACCTAAGTGCATTATTTAGCACATTTTCTCATTGAAACCCAGATGCCATACCCTTTACCACTCCTCTAGTTTTCTCAGGTCTCTGCTCATTCTTTACACACACACACACACACAAGAATATCCACCCTATTGCAGATTTTGGTGTATTCCATGGAAAGGCAGTCCTTCCCTTCCAACTCCTCTGCAAAGTTACTTATAAAGACATTAAAGAGGACCCGTCTCAGCACTCATCCCTGAGGCACCCACTCATCACCCTCCCTTCCTTGGAGTGAGCCCCATTTATCACCATCGTCTATCGCCTATCCCCTAACCAATTTCTTATCCAGTTTACCATCTTTGGACTGACTCCCTAAGCTGCCCTGATTGCTTACTAGTTTCTTATGCTGAACAGTGTTGAATGTCTTACTGAAATCGATATAGAAACATAGAATTTGACGGCAGATAAGGACCACTTGGCCCACCCAGTCTGCCCATTTCCCTACCTACTGGATAAGCTGCAGATCCTAGTTAACCAGCAGCCTACTTCTTCCTACCCCCAACCCCTAGAATTGCCTTATGACTGTCCCATGCATGCTTGAATTCCACCACTGATTTTGACTCCACAACCCTCGGAAGGCCGTTCCATGCATGCACAACCTCTCTGTGAAAAAAATACTTCCTTAAATTACCTCTTAGCCGCCCCCCCTCTATCTTCAAATTGTGCCCTCTTGTTCTTGCACACCTCTTTTTTTTAAAGATGCTATCCTCTTGGACTTAGTTGATTCTCTTGAGGTACTTAAACATTTCTTTCATATCCCCCCTCTCCCTCCTTTCCTCGAGGCTATACATATTAAGCTCCTTTCATCTCTCTTCATATGTCTTCCGGTGCAGACCCTGCACCATTTTAGTTGCCCTTCTCTAGACAGCTTCCATCCTGTCTATGTCTTTGAGGAGATTGGGTCTCCAGAACTGCACACAGTACTCCAGATGGGGTTTCACCAGCTGTCTGTACAGAGGGATAATAACTTCCTGTTTTCTACTGGTGATGCCTCTCCCTATGCATCCCAGTATCCCCCAGCCCTCCTTGCAGCCCTCTCATATTGCTTGCCCACCTTTAGGTCATCTGATATGACTACCCCAGGTCCCTTTCCATTTTTGTTGTTGTTAGTATCTCACCCCCCACTGTGTACTCTATAGGTCACATCCACTGCTCCACCTTTGGTGCATTGTTGCAGCCATCACTTCTTCTGCAGAGGCTATAGGCACTACAATACTGGAGCCACCACCTGCGGCCTGATGGTTTGCCCTTGCCTTGGCCATCACCTACTTTATGCTCCACTTAATGACTTCTGCCATCTTCATAACCTCAGCACTTAGGCAAAGCAAGGAAAAATTTATTTAAAAGATGCCCAATCCCGGAGGCTCTGGGCAGCATACAAAATAAATAGAACAGCATCAAAATAAAAATAAAACATCACAAATTTTTAAACAAAATAAATAATAAAATAAATAATTCAGCAAATAATATCAGGTTCTTACTACAGTTTATGATTTTGTCCCATAAAAGCTTAGGAAAATAGGAGGTCCTTCAGGTGCACCTTAAATATATCTGCAGTAGGAGCTCCCCTTACCTCAGCTGACAAAGAATTCCAGACAACGGGAGCTGTGACACTGAGAGCTCTGTTACCAGCAGATTTTAGCCTCATTCTAGGAATGGCCAGGATGCCCCCACTAGAGGAACGGAGAGGGCGGGTAGAGAGAGCAGGTACCAGAAGGTCCAACAGATAACCAGGGCTCTGCCCGTGTAGGGCCTTATAGATGAGAAGACCCACCTTAAAGAGGATTCTCCATCTGACTGGCAGCCAGTGCAACTACTCAGTACCAGTGTTATGTGGCAAAATTTATGCTGACCAGTAAGTAACTGGGCAGCTGCATTTTGCACCAGCTGCAGCCTGCGAAGAGATCCCCCTGTGGCCCCAAGGTAGAGTGATTGCAGTAGTCAAGCCTAGATGTGACTAAGGCATGTATCAAGATAGGGAGGTCCAGAGGCAGAAAAAAGGGCTTAATCCTTGCAATATTTCTGAGACGGAAAAAACAGGAATGAACTGTTGAGGATATTTGTGCCTCCGCTGTTAAATTCCTGTCCAGAATTAATCCAAGATTTCACACCCAAAAGGAGGCCTTCAATGATGCAGCTCCTAAATCAAGTCCAGTTGCTGTGTCAGAGACCATCCTGTCATGCACTCTGTTCAACTCCACTACCAGTACCTCTGTCTTATCATGGTTCAGTAGCAACCAACTAGAGGTCATCCTGTCATTGATCTCTGCCAGGCAGATGTTTAGTACATCCACTGCGTTGGATGTTCCTGGGGCAAAGGACAGATATAGCTGGATATCATTGGCATAACAATGGAAACCCAAGCTATACTTCTTAATGATCCCCCCCAAGGGCAACATATACACTGCAAACAACATTGGGGTCAGTACCAATCCTTGAGGAACTCTACAAGACAGGAGGCTGGATATAGATGATGAATTCCACATCACAACCCGTTGCCTTCTGTTGGTGAAAAAGGATTCAAACCAGTGGATGACAGTACCGGTGAGTCTGCAGAGCTCCTTAAGGCAGTCAAGCAACACACAATGGTCCACAGTGCCAATGCTGAAGAGAGATCAAGGAGCACAAGAATTGTCTTATCCCCTGATCTCTTGCCCTGAGGAGGTCATTCTGCACCCGAACAAGCGCAGTTTCTGTACTATGCCTAGGTCAGAATCCTGACTGGAAGGGTTCATACAACTCATGAGTCATGAGGTGCTCTTCCAATTGAAGTGCCACCACCTTCTCCACCACCTTCGCCAAAAAGGGAAGGGTGGATATGGGACAGTAATTTGCTCTGACCTCTGGGTCCAAAGATGGTTTCTTTAGGAGGGATCTCACTAGTGCCTCCTTCAAGGCATCTGGAAATACCCTCTTGGATAAGAAGCACTGAACAATCAGGGCAAACACCAGACCTACAGAGTCAATACATCTCATTAAGATACGTGTTGGCACTGGGTCCAGCTAACAAAAGGTGTGCTTTAGATTGTCTACCACCTTAATGACCTCACTAACCTCCACTGATCTAAACTTCCCCCAACTAGGCAACGTGCACTCAGAACACATAAGACAACCACTGCCAGCTGTGACATTGCTGGCTGAAGAAGCCACCTGCAGGATCATGGACTCTCTGTCCGAGATGAACCAAGCAAACTCTTCACACTCTGTATTAAAAAAACCTGCCAAGGTTGCAGACAAGCAGGGTGGAGTAGCCTGTCTACAGCTCAGAAAAGCATAGCTGGTCGGTTCTTCCTGGCATCAATCTCCTTGGACAAGAACACTGCCTTCTTATGGTTGATTGCCTCTTGGTATGCACTATAGTGCATACGCAGGACCAGTTTGTCTGCCTCCAAGTCAGACCTCCTCCAGCAGTGCTCTAACCACTGACCCATTCTTTTCATCACCCTGAGATCTCCGTCAAACCATGGGGACCTCAGGTATGAAGTTCTGGGTTGTACATGGATAGGGCAAGGGAGTTAATGGTGTCTGATAACACCCTATTATAGGTGTCAACCTCAGCACCAACACCTCTGATGCATGCAGCACCCACACTAGATAACTGCCGCAAAAATATCCTCAGGGGTCAAACCCTGTAAAGTGCGACAGCTTTTCATCTCAGCAGGGGAAGCGCTTTTGGTGGGAGCCCCAAGGATGGAATGCACCGTGCAGTGATTGGACCAAGGTACTCAATCAATCCTGAGATTAACAATCTCAAGCCCCAGTGAGAATAGCAGGTCTAACATGTGGCCGTCTTGATGAGTCACTGCAGTAACAGCTTGTGTCAGGCCCACGGAGGATATAGTTTGAAGAAAATCATAACAATACCTCTGAAACCTGTCATTGACCCAAACATTGAAATCCCCCAGAAAAAACATCTGGGGGATTCCAGCATTCCGTCAGTAACAAATTCAGTGACCTCCTGCAGGAAATTCCCCATTGGTCCGGAAGGGCAGTAGATAAGGAAGATGCTGCAGCCCACACCTGGTCCCCCATGAACAGCCACACATTCATAGGAATGTGAGTTCCCACTGGGTGCACAGTGAAGGCCAGACTGGATCTTAAACAGATAGCTACACCACCTCTCCTGCATTCCACTATAGGGCAGTACACCATCGTATACCCAGGAGGGACTGCGGCCTCTACTCTCTTCCTTCTACTGCATCAAGCCACATCTGTTACTGTGTACTGGGCCTGGCTGATTTTGGCATTGGGCCCCCTTCACCTGCTGCCAGGTCTCACTGTCCACATAGGCCTCAGCCAGGGCCACCTCCTCTTCCTGTGAAAACCACCATCTCCTCTGCATACAGGAATCATGCATGATGCTACCTGTTTAAAATAGGGAGACTAGACAGCACTGAGCATTATAAAGAGCATGACAGAGTGCTCCCTATGACTCTGGAACTTAGAATAATGCTCAGGAATCTTTTACTGGTTGTTGCAGGAACAAAAAGTTAAAACAGCTCTACTGGAGAAAAATGCCTGATGCATCTTACGTATTTTTATCCTTTATCAAAGGCAAGGTGCCTTAGTAATGATGTCATCAGTTGTGCCTCTCTTAAAGAGACAGGCACAAATTAGGTGTCATTGCCTAAGGACATCAGACTATGGTGCCCAAAATCGAACTGTTAGTTAAGAAATGAGGCATTATGAGGGGTTAGATTAACAGTCTCTTAGTCACCTGCTAGGGGTGTAATACAGCTGAGTGTCATACTGCCCCTAAGGGGTGATTAACTGACTGTTAGTCTAACTCCTGGGAGTGTTTTATTGCTACTATAAAAACTGATTTCAACAGAGAAGTGGTAGAAGTGTACCCTTTGAAAGTTTTTCTCATTGAGAAGGAGATTTTTAATAAAATATTTCATCAACCAACTGTTTAAGAATGTTGTTTTAGAATCAGAATGCATCATTCCAGTCATTCAGTAGTGTTAGAGAATGGAGTGCCGGCAGACAGAATTCATTCATCTTGGTGATCAGGTTGTACATGACAGTATAACAGAGAATAATGTAAAGCTGTCAGAATGCTGACACCCAATCAGAACAGAGCACTTCTAAGACCCTTTTTTTAATAGGCAATAATATAGTTACAAAGTTCAATAAATATTAGTACCATGTCACAAGGGAGGCCCACAGGAAGGAGGCAGAGGACATCACAAGGAAAGGAAGCAGCTCCTGGTGGGGGACTCAGTTATTAGGGGGATAGAACTGGGGTGAGCAGGAAAAACTGAAGTAAGGTGCCTGCCTGGTGCCATGGCTTGGAGAGACAGGAAGCGCATTCTCAGGATCACGACAACAGCTGCACGGGAATCTGAGCTGGGTGTCATTGTCCACCTAGGGACAAATGACTTGGCTAATCATGAGATCAGAGCAGTGCAGAAGGACTTTGTAGAATTGGGGAGGGGCCTAAGACAAGTAGCTCACACAATATCCTTCTATGAGGTGCTGCCTGTCAATGGCATGAGTGAAGCGAGGGTACTTTGCACCATGCAGTTTAATGAATGGTTGAAAAAATGGTGTGGAGCACTGGGGCTTGGCTTCATTGGGGACTGGGGTTCCACCTGGAGGACACCAGCCTATACTGGCAGGATGGTCTGCATCTGTCCAGGAAGGAACAAGTCTTTGAGCAATCAGTTTAAATGCTTCATTGGCAAGCTTTTAAACTAGTCAAGGGAGAGGCACTGATAAGCAGCAGGAAAATCCAGCCTCTCCCTACAGAACAGGGTACTAAATGAGAAAAAGACCGAGGTAGACAGGTCAGTGGGGATGCTGCAAAAGAAGAAAACGCCATCAAAAAATGGAGAGCAATGAGTACCAATGCCCGTAGTCTGAGTAACAAGCTTCCAGAATTAGTGGCCTTGATGGAGGAGGAACATCTGGATATCGTGGCAGTCACAGAAACATGGTACACACTAAACCATGACTGGGACATAAACATACCAGGATACACTATCTACAGGAGGGACAGGGAGGGTAAAAGAGGAGGAGGAATAGCTCTTTACATAAGGGAAGGAATCAAGGCAACAGAGCAAAAGGGAAAACAGGGAGGAGAAGAAGCACTGTGGGTAAATTTGGAGACTGGCAATGGCACCACAATCCGCACAGGGGTTATATACAGACCCCCTTCTCAGGGGGAAGAAATGGACAAGGAAATGATAGAAAGAATACTTAGAATGGCAGAAAAAGGGGAGATATTGCTGATGGGTGATTTTGATTCCTCCCTGTTTACCCTTTTGTTCTGTTGCTTTGATTCCTTCCCTTATGTACATAGATACATAGACAGTGTCGGCAGATAAGGGCCTATGGCCCACCCAGTCTGCCCATTTGAGCTTGAAAGTTCAGTTTCTTTTCCTAGAAGTCTGTTTCCCCGTACCCCAGACCTCTAGAATTCCTTTATGTCTATCCCACGCATTCTTAAATCCCGTGATTGTTTCATGTTTCATGTTTCTCATGTTTCCTCTGAATCGTCCTCCCTCCAACTTCATCCCATGCCCTCTAGTCCTGGAACATCTTTTTCGCTTAAAAATAGTGTTTTCCTGCACCCTGTTCCTCCCTGTAAGATACTTGTATGTCTCTATCATATCCCCTCTCTCCCTTCTCTCCTCCAGGGAGTACATGTTCAGTTCCTTCAACCTGTCTTCATAGGACTTGTTATGCAATCCATGCACAATCTTTATTGGCCTCCTCTGTACCTTCTTTACCCTGTCTATGTCCATACGTAGGTATGGTCTCCAGAAATGTACACTGTACTCCAGGTGGGGCCTCACTAGTGTCTTGTATAGCGGAATTATTACCTCCCTTTTCCTACTGGTGATGCCCCTGCCTATACATCCCAGCATCCTATTTGCTTTACCTGCTGCCTTGTCACACTATTTCCCTACCTTGAGGTCATCAGAGATGACAACCCCAAGATCCCTTTCCTGCTTGGTGCATGCTATATCCTCACCCCCCAACTGATATATTGTGCCAGGGTTTTTGTGCCCCATATGCATTATCTTGCACTTCTTTGCATTGAATTTCAACTGCCAAACCCCTGACCATTCTTCAAGTTTCTGCAGGTCTCTTCTCATTCTGTCTACACCCTCTGGTGTGTCTATTCTGTTACAGAGCTTTGTGTCATCAGCGAACAATGAAATTCTGTTTTCTAGGTCCTGCGCAATGTCACTGATGAAGATGTTGAATAGGACCGGTCCCAGCACTGATCCCTGTGGTACCCCACTGGTCACTCTTCCCTCTGTGGAGTGACAGCCATTTACCACCACCCTCTGTGTCCTGCCACCCAGCCAGTTACCTACTCACCACACTGTCCACCACACCCATATTCCCCAGTTTGTGTAATAGTCTTCTATGTGGCATAGTGTCAAATGCCTTGCTTGAAGTCTAGATAGGCCATGTCCACTGCCTCCCTGATCCACCTCCTAGTCACCCAGTCAAAAAATTCAATGAGGCTGGTCTGACACATCCTCCCTGGTGAAACCATGCCTTGGGTCCTGTAGTCCATTGACCAGATGTTCCATAATCTCTCCTTCAGTAGTGCTTCATGATCTTTCCACTACCGAGGTGAGGCTGACTGGTCTGTAGTTCCCTGCTTCCTCTTTGTTCCCACTTTTGTATAGGGGACTACATTTGCTGTCCTCCAGTCGGTACCTCCCCTGTTTCCAGTGATTGGCTAAACAGGATAGCCAGAGGTTCAGCAACCACCTCTCTTAGTTCTTTAAGGACCATTGGGTGCACCCCGTCTGGCACCATTGCTTTATCAACTCTTACTACTTCCAGTTCCTTCAGGACCCTTTCTCATGTAAAGGGACTTGTGTCCATTTCTGCTCCATTCTCACCCCTTTTACTCCCTTCAGACCCATTACCCCCCTCTTCCTCAGTAAAGACTGAGCAGAAATACCTGTTCAGTATGTCAGCTTTACTGTTGTCATCCTCCACGCGGCTCCCATCCTCCCCCTTCAGTCTCACTATCCCTCCCTTTGTCTTTCTTTTTCCTTATGTATCTGTAAAAGGTTTGTCCCCTTTACCCACTGATTTTGCAATGTGTTCTTCTGTCTGAGCTTTGGCTTCCTTACTGACTTCCCTGCCTCCTTTGTTTCTCCTGGTACTTCTCCTATCCCTTTCTGCCTGTGTCTTTTGTATTGCCTGAATGCAATCTTTTGTGCTTTCACTTTCTTGCTACCTCTTTGGAAAACCATAATGGTCTCCTCTTCCTTTTCCTCTTGCTAACCTGCTTAATGCATAATTCTGTTGTTCTTATAATCCCTATTTTAAATACTGCCCACTGTTCCTCAACCCCTGATTCCTGTCCCATTCCCCTTAATGCCTCTTTCAAAGAGCTACTCCTCCTCCTCCTCTTTTACCCTCCCTGTCCCTCTTGTAGATAGTGTATCCTGGTATGTTTATGTCCCAGTCATGGTTTTGTGTGTGCCATGTTTCTGCGACTGCCACAATATCCAGATGTTCCTCCTCCATCAAGGCCACTAATACAGGAAGCTTGTTACCAGACTATGGGCATTGGCACTCATTGCTCTCCATTTTATGATGACTTTACCTTCTGTTGCAACATCCACCACTGACTTTTCTACCTCAGTCTTTTCTCATTTAGTACCCTGTTTTTGTAGGGAGGGCTGGGATTTTCCTGCTGCTTACCAGTGCCTCCCCTTGACTAGTTTAAAAGCTTGACAATGAAGCATTTTAACAGATTGCTCAAAAGACTTGTTCCCTTCCTGGACAGATACAGACCATTCTACCAGTATAGGCTGGTGTCTCTCCAGGTGGAACCCCAGTCCCCAATGAAGCCAAACCCCAGTGCTCCACATAATATTTTCAACCATTCATTAAACTGCATGGGCTAAGTACCTTTGCCTCACCCATGCCATTGACAGGCAGCACCTGCTGAGAAGGATACTGTGTGTGCTACTTGTCTTAGGCCCCTTCCCAAATGTACAAAGTCCTTCTGCACTGCTCTAATCTCATGATGAGTCAAGTCATTTGTCCCTAGTTGGACAATGCAGTCCAGCTTAGACTCCCATGTAGCTGTTCTCGTAATCCTGAGGATGCGCATCTGTCCCTCCAAGCCATGGCACCAGGCAGGCACCTTACTTCAGTTTTCCCTGGTCCCCCCTGTTCTATCCCCCAAATAATTAAGTCCCCCACCAGGAGCTGCTTCCTTTCCCTGTGGTGTCCTCTGTCTCCTTCCTGTGGGCCTCCCTTGTGACAGTTGTCCTCAGCCTCCTTAGTCTCCTCTGTGGGTGCATCCAAATGGGAACTATGCTCCCCCAGAATAGTGTATGGATTGTGGAGTGGAACAACTGACTGGGTGTGCCTCTGTTCCACCATCCTCACCGTTCCTGAGCCCAGTGTCATCCAACTGCAGTGTTTTCTTCACAACCTTTGAGGTAGTGGTGGTGGCTCTGGTGCTCACAGGATCATGGAGGTTCCCTTCCTAATCTCCAGTGTGGCCTAGTGGAAGGTTCCCTTACTACTGTCTAGTGTGGCCTGAAGGCAGGGAACTTCCTCCTCAGGGCAGAGAGTTGTCTGCAAATAGGTCAGCATCTCAGTCTCAGAATGACTCCAGAGACTGCTGCCCCAGCCATTACATTGCACTACTCCCCAGATGTTTATCTACTTTTTGTGTGTATATGTGTGTGTGTGTGTGTGTGTGTGTGTGTGATTAGTTTATAATATAGAAATATATATACTATACAATGTGTATGCTTATATTGTCAGTGCAGTGTGCTAGAGAGGATATGGCATTGATATGCACCTTGCACTTTTGAGAAATGATGTCAGAACCCCAGGTATAAAGGAACTATTTACAGGGGTGGGTGGGGTGAGGAGTGGGCAGGGGTTGGGCCTAAACTGTGCCTTCACTTAACAATCAGCTAAAAGCTCTGATCCACCGCTGCGGTGAGTGTCTTCCTGTCAGCAAGATGACCTACACAACAATTTGACAGAGAAAATACCCTGCTAATCAAACAGAGAAAAATCCAGACATCCAAGTCAGACACAGGCAAACCTCCACATCCCCAAAACAGCCTGGTGATTTGTGCTCTGAAAGCAGTCAGCCCCAAAATAAATCAGCTGTGCAGCAGGACAGACACAGTAAACAGTATTCCGTCCCTCGGGGTTTATACTCTTCCTGCACTGAAAATCTTAACAATTGTAACAAAAGTAAAGCAAGATCCACCTCCCTCTGTTGCTTGAAAGACTGTCTTTCCTGATTATTCTAAGTTCCTCATTTCACCTTTCAGTTAGAAGTAGCCTCCACCTGCAGAATATCTGCTACAAACAAAAGACAATTGTAAGGTTCACCTCCCTCTGTTGTGAGCATAGATACATAGGCAGTGTCAGCCTATGAGGGCCTATAGCCCACCCAGTCTGCCCATTTGAGCTTGTTAGTTCAGTTTATGTTTTCCTAGAAGTCTGTTGCCCCTTACCCCTGACTTTCAGAACTATTTTATGGCTATCCCATGCATTCTTATATCCTGTGATTGTTTCAGCCCCCACCACTTCCTCTGGTAGGGTGTTCCACTTGTCCACCACCCGTTCTGTGAAGAAATTCTTCCTCACGTTTCCTCTGAATCATCCTCCTCCAAATTCATCCCATGCCTCTAGTCCTAGAACATCTTTTCACCTCACAAGTAGTGTATTCCTGCCCTGTTCCTCCCTATAAGATACTTGTATGTCTCTATAATATCTCTCTCCTCTCCTCCTCCTCTCCTCTCCTCTCCTCTCCTCCAGGGAGTACATGTTCAGTTCCTTCAACCTGTCTTCATAGGACTTGTGATGCAATCCATGAACCATCTTTGTTGCCTTCCTCTGAACCTTCTCTACCCTGTCTATGTCCTTACATAGGTATGGTCTCCAGAACTGTAAACTGTACTCCAGGTGGGGCCTCCCTAGTGTCTTGTATAGTGGAATTATGACCTCCCTTTTCCTGCTGGTGAT
Source organism: Neoceratodus forsteri (assembly GCA_016271365.2). Lineage (NCBI taxonomy): Eukaryota > Metazoa > Chordata > Ceratodontiformes > Ceratodontidae > Neoceratodus > Neoceratodus forsteri. Next base: position 185,267,528 of record CM057455.1, read on the forward strand.
GGCCCTGCCTATGCATCCCAGCATCCTATTAGCTTTACCTACTGCCTTGTCACACTGTTTCCCTACCTTGAGGTCATCATAGATGATAACCCCAAGATCCCTTTCCTGCTTGGTGCATGCTATATCCTCACCCCCTAACTGATATATTGTGCCAGGGTTTTGTGCCCCATATGCATTATCTTGCACTTCTTTGCGTTGAATTTCAACTGCCAAACCCCTGACCATTCTTCAAGTTTCTGCAGGTCCCTTCTCATTCTGTCTACACCCTCTGGTGTGTCTACTCTGTTAGAGAGCTTTGTGTCATCAGCAAACAGTGAAATTCTGCCTTCCAGGTCCTGTGCAATGTCACTGATGAAGATGTTGAACAGGACCGGTCCCAGCACTGATCCCTGTGGTACCCCGCTGGTCACGCTTCCCTCTGTGGAATGACAGCCATTTACCACCACCCTCTGTGTCCTGCCACCCAGCCAATAACCTACTCACTGCATTACTGTCCTGCCCACACCCATATTCCCCAGTCTGTGTAATAGTCTTCTATGTGGCACAGTGCCAAAGGCCTTACTGAAGTCCAGATAGGCCATGTCCACAGACCTCCCTGATCCACCTCCCTAGTCACCTAGTCAAAAAATTCAACAAGGTTAGTCTGACATGACCTCCCCCTGGTGAAAGCCTGCTGCCATGGGTCCTGTAGTCCATTGGCAGCCAGATATTCCACCAATCTCTCCTTCAGTAGTGCTTCCATGATCTCCTCACTACCAAGGTGAGGCTGATTGGTCTGTAGTTCCCTGCTTCCTCTTTGTTCTCACTTTTGTATAAGGGGACTGCATCTGCTGTCCTCCAGTCTTTGGGTACCTCCCCTGTTTCCAGTGATTGACTAAACAGGATAGCCAGAGGTTCAGCCACCACCTCTCTTAATTCTTTAAGGACCATGTGGTGCACCCCATCTGGCCCTATTGCTTTATCAACTCTTATTACTTCCAGTTCCTTCTGGACCCTTTCTCGTCTAAAGGGACTTGTGTCCATTTCTGCACCATTCTCACCCCTTGTACTCCCTTCAGACCCATTACCCTTCTCTTCCTCAGTAAAGACTGAGCAGAAATACCTGTTCAATATGTCAGCTTTACTGTTGTCATCCTCCATGCACAACTCACTTTCTTGCAAATCCTATGTTCAGTATTGCAGCTTCCAGCCAAAGATAGCTTCACCTGAAGAATACTATGCTATGATCACCCCTCTCCCTTTGGAGGCCATTCCACAATACACTTACCTATAGCTACCTGCAGAACCTCCGTGGAATTGAGGGTGGGGTTACCCTTTGCTCCTTTTATATGCTCCAAGTGCTATCATACATGCAAATGAATGAATACAGTCCAGTACTGATATGTAAATATAGACATCGTCCCCTGAATGCAAAATGTGCTAATTTGCATGCTCTGTTTGAATATTGCAGGTTTGGCAGAAGTGCAAGCATGTTAGTGCTACTGCTGAGTGTGCCCTAGCACAGTGTAACCATGCAGTGCAGACACGAAGTTACATGTCTGGATTGGCATCATGATGCTGCACCAGCATGCATGCTCTGATGTTGCACAATGGCACTGCATGTGTGAATTCACTAAAAATACCACTAACAGGTTTACCTGGTTCAATTTCAGTTGCTTACCATCTGTACCCCCCCGGTCACCCCTGAAAAAGGGACTTCTAGACCCAGTGAGTGTACCAGGTCAATAAAATTCAACAACAACAACATGTGCAGCACTGTCCAGATCATGTTCATATACCACTCTGTTCCTGCCATGTGCGGATCCTCCTCTCCATGGAAACATGCATAGTGATATGCAAGTTGAGTATTAGTACAGCTCTAATGCCCAACTGTGTTGAACAAATGGAAGAACACACACACACAGCCAGACAGCCCACATACTTCATATAACAGCTGGTGACACATCAAGACAATGACAGACAGAAACATAAATACAATAAAAAGCCAACTCTGTTTAATTTTAAAATTCAAGCAGCTGCATGGGCACAATGATGCCAAGTCCATTTTGTTCACAATTAAAAAAAGACGCTCATCAACATTCTTGCTTTCATGCCTGTAATACCCAATTCCCCCAAACAGCCTTGCTGCTGAATGTGTCCCACTCACAGGCTCACTACTTGTTTGCTCCCTGCTGTATCTCAGATTCTTTTTCTATCAAAGGATTAAAAATAAAAGTAATACTTTTACAGTACAGGCTAGTGATGTAAGGAGGGGTGGAAAAGGGTGAATCAAGACAGCAGTTAACAGTATCACATTAACAACTACAACTATGATGGCCAAAGTACAGTAGGACAAATGTCTTAAAGAAAAAAAATAATGCTTATGTGGGCAAAATAACTTTTGTACATAAAATTTATCTTGAAACTCTACTTTTTCATTAGTTTAACCTATTGCTTTTATTTTTTTACATATAAAATAAAGAGTCCCATTTTATAAGTCCAGAAAGACATTCCAGAAGTAAGCATTAGAGACTTCTAACACATGGCATTAGGGCTGAAGGCACTTTGTCTGCACCCCAATGACTTGGTACACCCCTGGCCATACATTAGTTAAGCAATAATCCACAACAATTTTTTTTTTTGAATTTTTTGACTGGGTGACTAGGGAGGTGGATCAGGGGAGGGCAGTGGACATGGGCTATCTGGACTTCAGCAAGGCCTTTGACACTGTGCCACATAGAAGACTATTGCACAAACTGGGGAATATGGGTGTGGGCAGGACAGTAGTGTGGTGGGTAGGTAACTGGCTGGGTGGCAAGACACAGAGGGTGGTGGTAAATGGCTGTCACTCCACAGAGGGAAGAGTGACCAGTGGGGTACCACAGGGATCAGTGCTGGGACCGGTACTATTCAATATCTTCATCAGTGACATTGCACAGGACCTAGAAGGCAGAATTTACTGTTCGCTGATGACACAAAGCTCTGTAACAGAGTAGACACACCAGAGGGTGTAGACAGAATGAGAAGGACCTGCAGAAACTTGAAGAATGATCAGGGTTTGGCAGTTGAAATTCAATGGAAGTGCAAGACAATGCATATGGGGCACAAAACACCTTGCAACATATCAGTTGGGGGTGAGGATATAGCATGCACCAAGCAGGAAAGGGATCATGGAGTTATCATCTCTGATGACCTCAAGGTAGGGAAACAGTGTGACAAGGCAGCAGGTAAAGCAAATAGGATGCTGGGATGCATAGGCAGGGGCATCACCAGCAGGAAAAGGGAGGTCATAATTCCACTATACAAGACACTAGTGAGGCCACACCTGAGTACACTGTGCAGTTCTGGAGACCTTACCTATGTAAGGACATAGACAGGGTAGAGAAGGTTCAGAGGAAACATAGAAACATAGAAGTTGACGGCAGATAAGGACCGCAAGGCCCATCCAGTCTGCCCATTTCTTTTTCTACCTTATAAATGTGCCATCGGCCTTTGCTCTGTCAGTGACCTATCTATTCATAGTCATTTGTATTGCTCCCTTATGCCTATCTCATGCCTGTTCGAAGCCCTGCACTGTATTCATAGCCACCACTTCTTGTGGTAAGCTATTCCATGCATCTAGCACCCTTTCTGTGAAAAAGAATTTCCTCACATTCCCCCTTAATCAGCCTCCCTCTAATCTCATGCTGTGTCCTCTTGTCCTGCTATTTTTCTTATATTTAAACATGTTAGACTCTTTTCACCTTGTTTATGCCTTAAGGTGTTTAAATGTCTCTATCATATCACCTCTCTCCTCCTTTGCTCAAGGGTATACATATTGAGCTCCGTTAATCTGTCCTCATATGTCTTCTGATGCAGTCCCTGCACCATTTTGGTAGCCCCTCTCTGACTGCCTCAACTTGGTTAATGTCCTTGTGAAGATGTGGCCTCCAATACTGCACGCAGTACTCAGATGGGGCCTAACCAATGTCTTGTACAGAGGTTATTACCTCCCTCTTACGACTTGTGATACCCTACTAATACACCCTAACACCCCCTAGCCTTACCTACTGCTTTAGAGGTCTGCTTGGATGATTTTAGGTCATCAGTGATGATGATGCCCAAGTCTCTTTCTTCCTTTGTGACTGCTAGCAACTCCCCTCCCAGCCTATAAGTCGCTTCAGGGTTTCTCTTCCCTATGTGCATGATTTTGCACTTCTTTGCATTAAATCCCAGTTGCCACTCTTCTGACCATTTTGCTGGTTATCAGATCTCTTCTCATTCTGCCCACCCATCTGGATCATCTACTCTGTTGCAGATCTTGGTGACATCTGCAAACAGACAAGCCTTACCCTCTAGTCCATCTGCAAGGTCAAAATGAAGATGTTGAATAGGACTGGCCCCAGGACTGATCCCTGAGGTACCCACTTGTGACTTGCATCTCTTCTGACTGTATACCATTTATCACCACTCTCTGTTTTCTGCCAGTCAACCAGTTTGCCACCCAGTTGACCAACTTCTGACCCACCCGAGCCTACCTAGCTTATTTATCAATCTTCTATGTGGAACAGTGTCAAAGTTTTGCTGAAGTCAGGTAGGCGACATCAACTGCTCCCCTTGGTCCACCACTCTGGTTACCCAGTCAAAGAAATCTATGAGATTAGTTTGACAGGACCTTCCTTTGTAAAACCCATGCTGTCTTGGATCCTGTGCCCCTATGGATTCCAGGTGTTGCAACTATCCTTTCCTTAGAGGAGTGCCTCCATAATCTTGCCCACTACTGAGGTAAGACTGACTGGTCTGTAGTTCCCCGCCTCCTCCCTGCTACCACTCTTGTGGAGGCGGGATCACATGAACCCTTCTCCAGTCTTCTGGAACCTCTCCTGTGCTCAGAGACTCACTAAACAATTCTGCTAATGGCTCTGCTAGTTCCTCCTTTAGCTCCTTAAGTACCCTGGGATGTATGCCATCAGGTCCCATTGCCTTATCCACCCTGAGCTTAGCAAGCTCTTATAGGACCCTTTCTTTGTGAAGGAGTAGTGCTCACCTCCCTCCCCCTGTGTCCATGATGCTGAGCTGTGGGCCCTGCCCTACCTTCTCTTCAGTAAATACTGAGCAAAAAGTATCTATTTAGGATAGATGCTCTTACAGGGTCCTCCTCCTCACATGCTCCCTTTTCTCCATTAAGCTTAGTAATACCCCTCTGGACTTTCTCCTTTCACTAATGTATCTATAGAAAGTCTTGTCACCTTCTTTTTACTGTTTGTGCTAGTGTTTCCTCAGTTTGGGACTTTGCCTGCCTTACTGCCTTACCTGCTTCCCTTAGGGCAAGTTTGGTATGCCTCCTATCTTCATCCGCTGTGTTCCTCTTATATTTCCTGAAGGCCAGCCTTTTGGCTCTGACCTTTTCTGCTACTGTATTTGAGAAACCAAAGTGGTTTCTTTCTTCTTTGCACTTCCTTTTCTGTTCTAACACAATGGGATGTTGCTTCAAGTATTGTATCCTTAATGCTTGCCCACTTTGCCTGTACCTCCTCACCTGTGTTCTTTTTTGCCAGGGTTAGCTTAACTCTGTTGGCCATCTTATCAAAGTCAGCTCCTCTGAAGTCCCATATTTTTGCCTTGGAATGGGATGATTCCAGATGTAGCCAAATTGAACCATACCATGTGATGGTCACTGGCCCCAGTGACCTTCTACCTGGAGATCTGTGATCCTTCTTTGTTAGTCATGTACTAGATCTAGGATAGCCCTGTCTCTTGTGGGTTGCTGTACCAGTTGTTTGAGGCCCTCCCTGCAGGGAATCCACTATGAGTCTAGTTCTGGCAGATGTTCCTGCTGGTATTGACCATCCATTATCTGGCATGTTGAAGTCTCCCATTATCAGAACCTCCCTTTAGCTGTCATGTTTTGTATATCTTCTAACAGTAATGTGTCTATGTCCTCCCCCTGGTCTGGGGGCCTGTAGACAACCCCAGTTCTTATGGCTGTCCCATTTCCTGTTTCCAGGGTGACCCACAGTTCTTCTGGCTCCTTATGTGTATTCTGAATTTCTGTAGCTTTGATATTTTCATTAACATACAGGGCCACTCCTCCCCTCTTTTTGCACCTCGGTCTCTTCTGAACAATACATAGACAGGTACTGAAGTCTCCCAAGTGTGGTTACTGGTAAACCACGTCTCACTAATTGCTACTATGTCCAGTTTAGCCTCTGACATTATTGCCTGCAGGTCTGGGATCTTATTTCCCAGGCTGTGAGCATTTGTGTACATGATTTTCCATTGGCCAGATTTTGATGTGTTAGTTGTTGGGTGAAGTTTGGCATTACCCCTGTGCATCGTATGGGGAGACAAACCATTTTTCTTACCTGGTGATGCAAATGAACGGCAAACACGCTGAATTCCTGTTTGACCACTAGCTGAGGGGGGAGGGGTGTTCTTCCCATCTGACGTATGGGGTGCTGCACCCCTCTCCCCATTTGCTAGTTTAAATATTCTGCAAAGACGTCAAACTTCTGCCCCAATGCACTGACTCCTCTTTAGTCAGATGCAGTCCATCAAATTTAAAGAATCTCGGCCCCAGAACTGTTGCCAGTTCCCTACAAATCTGTGTCATTTTCCTGGCACCAGTCCTGAGCCACGTGTTTAGCTCCCTATCTCCCCTTCTCTGACCTTCCGTCCATCTGCCCCTTCTCCAGACTGGCAGGATCTCAGAGAAGGAGATGCCAGATGAAATAGATGATAGTTTGTCACCCAGCTTAGTCAGGTGTCTCCTTGTCTCCACAACTGACCGGGCTACAAATCATTAGTCCCTCATGTGTACTAGGACATCAATGTTTTCTCCTGCTCTGTGAACAATTTAGCACGCGCAGTGTCTCTCCATGCTGATGTACCTGGAGACATCTGACCATCACCCCTGGCTGGAGATGGGTATCAACTCCCTGAATCATGGAGTCTCCTGATCAGAAGTTTTTGGATTTCCTTTGTGCTTGTTTAGTTTTGGTTCCTGATTTGGGTGGAGTATTGTTGTGCTAGCTCCTGTGCAGCAGTGTCCTGCTCTGCAGTGTCTTCTGCCTCTTTATTTGATTTCAGAGATAGAGGCAGATACCTGTTTGTAGTGTTTATATGGTTTTGGAGGTAATGTGTTGGAGAGCAGAGAGTGATAGGGCACCTGATTTGCTCCTCCCTAACCACCTGCCAACCTCCTGGACCAACTACCCTTCTGTGTCGAGGTTTTTTCTGTTGGATGCTGGGGAAATGGTGGGTGGTTCTTATAATGTATTTCCTCTTCAATATGAAATTTGAGGCGTACAATCTCTGCCCATGCTGCCCGGAGCTGAGACCTAAGATCTCCAAAGGTCTAGCATGTAGGACAGTGTCCTAAATCCTGTAAGACTGTCCTTCTGAAAATTGTTCCACAGTACCTGCAGTTAATGAAATCCATTCCAAATAAGTTGCTGGGTTTGTAACCTAGTCAGAGTAATTAGAAGGGAAAAAAAGGAAAAAAATGCAAGTAATGGTTTAATTGTGCTTTGTTTAACTTGTTATAACAAGTTAAATTACTAGTGCCCTGTAAATGAGATCACCTTGTGGAGGCCCCACTGATCCACCCTTCCTGCTCTGCCACAGGAAATGTCACAACTGTGTACCCTATAAAAGGAGTGTAGTGTGGGGTGGTTGGGGATGGGGTGGGGTGGGTGGCTGGGCCCTTTCCCTGCCTAAAAAGAAGAACCACGGACGAAAGAACAAGGAGGTAAGAGCAGAAACAATCAGTCAACAACAAATGCAGTAACCCTGAAAGCTTATCCTAATGTTAGATAAAACTGTAAAACCTGTAAAGCACCACCTGTAATAATTTCGAGAAGATATACCCTGTAAGAAACACTTTGCTCCAGAGAAAAATAAAGCAGTAACAGAAGATATACCTTGCAAAAGACAATTTGAATCAGAAGATTACAGCAGTAATCTGTTAGCACACATCTGTAGGCACACCTTGTAATAATGCAGAAGAAGGTATACCAGCAACAACAATTTGAATCAGAGAAAAAAAAAAGCAATGAAATGTTAGCAACAAACAGTAGCAATCCCTGTGAGTAAAAAATAAAAACCCCACCACACAGTAAATCTGCTTAGCCAAACTAAGTCTTAATCCTTCTCCCTTGCTCTGGTAAGTTTCTACTCTGCCTTTCAAGCAGTCTTAGAAGGAAAGAGCTCAGGTGAAGCTAGGTGCCTTGGCCAGCAAACCAAGTCTTCTGCCTCCAAGATATCAACTAACCTGACTTTTTAACCCTTCTTTCTGTTGGAAATTACTGACAGTTTGCCAGCTCCACCCCACATACACACCCAATCCTTTGGAAAAGCTGTGGGAGGAAAAAGTACGCTCCTTCAATGTGAGAAGGAGACTGAAACACCTCTGAGACAACAAACCTTTTCAACAAACAAGAATAAAATAAAACACAGTGTCAAACAGTAATTTTGCTTAGCCCAATGATAAAAAAGTCACAAAAATGTAAGCTCCACCTGTAATACAGTAATTTCAGAGAAGATATACCCTGTAAGAAACACTTTGCTCCAGAGAAAAATAAAGCTGTAACAGAAGATATACCTTGCAAAAGACAATTTGAATCAGAAGATTACAGCAGTAATCTGTTAGCACACACCTGTAGGCACACCTTGTAATAATGCAGAAGAAGGTATACCAGCAACAACAATTTGAATCAGAGAAAAAATAAAGCAATGAAATGTTAGCAACAAACAGTAGCAATCCCTGTGAGTAAAAAATTAAAACCCCACCACACAGTAAATTTGCTTAGCCAAACTAAGTCTTAATCCTTCTCCCTTGCTCTGGTAAGTTTCTCTACTCTGCCTTTCAAGCAGTCTTAGAAGGAAAGAGCTCAGGTGAAGCTAGGTGCCTTGGCCAGCAAACCAAGTCTTCTGCCTCCTTCTGGAGACCTTACCTATGTAAGGACATAGACAGGGTAGAGAAGGTTCAGAGGAGTGCAACAAAGATGGTGCATGGATTGCATCACAAGTCCTATGAGGACAGGTTGAAGGCACTGAACATGTACTCCCTGGAGGAGAGGAGGGAGAGAGAGGGGATGATAGAGACATACAAGTATCTTACAGGGAGGAACAGGGTGCAGGAATGACTATTTTTAAGCAAAAGATGTTTCAGGACTAGAGGGCATGGGATGAAGTTGGAGGAGGACGGTTCAGAGGAAACTTGAGGAAGAATTTCTTCACAGATCGGGTGGTGGACAAGTGGAACACCCTGCCAGAGGAAGTGGTGGGGCTGAAACAATCACGGATTTAAGAATGCATGGATAGACATAAAGGAATTCTGGAGATATGGGGTGGGGGCAACAGACTTCTGGAAAACATAAACTGAACTTACAAACTTAAATGGGCAGACTGGGTGGGCCATAGGTCCATATACTGCTGACACTGTCTATGTATCTATGTAACAGGGTGTATGGGGGTTATAAGGATTTAATGCACCTTGGGTGTACTGTAAGGCACAATGTGTGATCAGGTGCCCTCACAGCACCTGAGGCATGCATTAAATATAGAATAAAGTATGGGGTGGAGTGTGTAACAAAAAGTTTACATCCCCCAAAGTGTTAGATAAAACCCAGAGAGTGAAGCCCAAGGGCTTTATTACAGCATCTAACACCGAGGGTGTGTGTAAACTTTGAGGTTCCATGCACGACCCCATTTTTTATTTTATATCATTGCTGGGTTTCCCTTTTCCACCACATCAATTATATAAAATACTAGCCCTTCTGGTGCACTCATGCTCTGGTTCTGTTTTCCACCACTGTACACATCCATTCCATCTGAATTTAAAAAAAATGTGATGTAGTGCTTTCTTTCCTCCAGTTGAGTTTAAAATTACACAATTAAAACAAACAAAAAAAAATACTGCCAAGTTCTGCTGGTCTGGCGGTTTCATTTTGAGGAAAAGCTAGCTGAGGTGAGATGTTAAAAGCTGAGAACTGCCGAATGCACATGTGCAGAATGAAAGAAACCATGACGTGTTTGCCATAATAAACACTCCTTAATTATGACAAATTATGCCACGGTTTCCCTCTGGGAATGAGGGAAGCCCATTAATTATATCCCAATAACCCCATACCCTGGAGTGAGTTACCACATTTATAGCAAGGGTTATGTTTAAACTAAATTCACAAAGGTGTTTGTTTTGGTCTTTTAAAAAGGAAAATCTTGCTGACTTGAAAAGTAGTGCCCAGAACTCATGTGTATGTTTTTTATTTTATAAACATACACCAGTACAGCACTCCTTTCTCCTCCACTACCAGCAGCTGACTGAATTGTCAGTGAATGACTGCATGGTTGTACAAGCAGGCGCTCATTTACTGACAGTTCATTAAACTGTGGATAGAATAAATTCCACAGTTTAAATGCATTTTTGCGCAGTTCACAAAAAAGTCAGCAGAACTCGGCAAAACACGGGAAAATCCTACTTCGCCATTGAGAAAGTTCAAACTCCAAGAAATTTCCAAAATTTCACGGAAGTTCCTTGAAAGCAGAATTTGCAACTTTTGCCAATCCTAGACATGGGTGTTGGGGACACCTAGATAGAGGCACTACATGGGACATGCTCAGAAAGCTAGGACACCACTACAACTGTGGAATGTGGCCTCCGTTTAACCTGCTCCATGGCATGCTTTTCTTTCTGAAGTGCCTCAGCTGTGCACAATCGTAAGACTTAAGACGTAAGACTCTGCATGGAGCTGTCCATCCTCCTCTCTATACACATGAGACTACTGAGGCACAGGACCACTATACAGGCATGTGTACTGTTTAGGATTTATGGCATGATGCCATGAGTTGTGCTGCATGCTATTTATCACTTATCTCCTTTGTCTGTCACCACAAACACCAGGGTCCAGCAGGTCTAAACCAGGGCTTGCCAGACAGAGTGGGACCACCAGGAACAGAGGAGATAAGAGAAGACAGATATCCATCTGTGTTTTACTAGGCTGCACCCATGCCTGTGGTGGCAGCACCAATGCAGATGTGGTTGGGAACAATCATCCAGTCCTTGAGCCAGTGTTCCACCATGACACTGTCGGGTGTCAGGGTCCGTGCAGCCTACTGTTGTGCAGGTTCTTGTGAAAGGCAGACTGTCCTGTGTCTGTGTGCATTATAACTTGGCATCCCTTGCACCATGTGGTAGCATGTTCCCTGTATCGCTGAGGTGATACAACATGGTGTTGATGGTAATGTTCACAGCCCTTGGTGAATGACTCATTATCAGTCAAGTCTAAAGTGTCACATGGTCATGACTAGGTATGTGTATCTGTCTGGCAGAGGTAGGCATGTCCCAGTGTTGCACCAGCATACCACTGTGTCATGCGGTGTGATTCATATAGTGCCAAGATAATCTGCCTGCATTAGTGCCATTGCCAGTGGTATATGCATCTGGTGCTATGCAGCTGCATTTCAACAGACCTGTGCTTGTATGGCATAGGTCAATGGCTGGGGGAGGCATTGTGGTCACTGAATGTACCTTACCATATTTGATTGACATGATTCATAGGTAGTAGTGTCTAACTAACCCATTATTGACCAGAGTATGATTACTCCATGGTATACAGGAAGTGCCATGCAAACATTCAAACACAGCTGGGTTTTTGCAAGGCCAATATACTGGCTCTGTATGAGAGGAAACCCAATACCTAGGTTGGGACCGGTTTCTGCTGGGACAGGGACACCTCCAAGATGCTTAGTGTCTCACACCAGTGATGTGCTGACTTTGATAGACTGTAAACCTTCTAGCCATGTGCAACATCCCTGCACATGTATGTTAACTTGGTTGCTGTGCAGAGTGCTACATGATGATCCCATCTGTACACAGCTGTGCTGTGTACATCACATGTATCTGGGCTTGCCCCTGCAGCAGATCAGTGTCTCATGGATCTCTGTTGTCCTACACACCTATGATGGCTTAAGTGCTGGATAGCTAGTTGGCAGGGTCCCGGGCATTTGTGTGTGACTCCAAGTCACTTGGACATTTTACTGCATAGCATGATCTGGCTTGGTGTTGCTGTTGCTTATACTGCATTCACATCTGGGATGCCTGTTGGTGTTGTGTGTCCCTTGCATGGCTCGGTCATGCTCTTATGTAGCATGGGACACTCATTGTATGTACAGTCCTCTACTGTTTGGGTGCAAGATGCTGTCTCTGGTATGCCATGTGCATTAGCTTATGGCTGTCTGACTCCCTCCACCTATTGTATGTGTGTCAAGGTGGCCAGTATGTTTGCTGGTTATACATCTGTTATGTATGTAATACCACTCATGTGTCTCTCACCCTATGTGCACAGCTGGCTGAGTTCCATGTATTTCTTTCCATAGGTGCCTGCAGTGCCCCAAGAAGGTGGCAGGATGCCAGACTGCATGAGGGCCGGGATGAAATGATGTGCTACCAGGTCCACCTGCTGAGGATGTTTGTTCAGCAGAAGGGTAAACTGCCAGCAGTCATCGCCTGGGAAATTTGACAGCAGCAGCAGCCACCACCAACTCCTTCTGCTGCCTCTTCATTGGGCACTGGACTTTTTTTCCCAAAAATGTTATTGAATTTTGAAACATTACAATCACAAATAACAGGTACAGAAGGATCATTGGTTGAGTATATAGAATAACAGTATGAAATGTAAGGTTGGACACACTAGCAATTAGTTTATAACTAATTCTTCATGCCAGTGTGGAGGAGGTAAGAACAGTGCAAGGTGTCATTATAGATAACAGAAGTGTAAGTGTGCTTGTAATGGGAACCACAAGGTTTAGGGAGGCAGAGATCGATATGCCATATGTCTATGTGGTCAGTGTAATTTGATGTGAGGACTGTTATGGTCTTACAGGACAATGCTCTGCTGGCTCCCATTTAGCCAGTTACCTACCCAGTTTACTCTGACCTTAGCCACACCTAGATCCCCTATCTCCTTTATTTTTTTGCAATTTAAAGTGTGTTAACAGATTTTACCATACATAGGACAAATCAACATGCTCAATACAATATAAAGACATTACATGAGGAAATGAAAGACCTGCCCCCTCACCACACCTCCACCCTACCCCCTTCCCCTCACCCCTCCAACTCTTGCACAGTATAAGCATATGAATGACCATAGAAAATCTATACAGGGTAGTGCCTTTAGGCAGGCTATAGGGAATATAAAGCTTGTAAGGGGCCCCAAAGCTTTTTAAACCTAGCAGTATTGTTACAAAGACTTGCAATTGTTCTTTCAGTTCTGACTTTAGCAAGTAATTCCCTCAACCATTCAGTGTAGGAAATCTCTCCGGTATCCTTCCAAAGTCTCAAGATTAACTTCTTGACTGACATTGAAATTAAGGCCATTGGAACTTACGAATCAAGACCAGAATCTCAGAAAAATGCCCTAGTATGCAGACTTTTGGAAAGAACAAGTCATTGAGACCTAAAAGGGATCCACCTTTTGTTTAATAAGGATTCATAGAAGGATTATCTTGGGACAGGACCAGAAATCAAGAAGGAGGTTGCCTTCATCTTGCAAGCATTGTGAGCATGTAGGAAGAAGAGGCAATACCAAATTTGGCCACTTTTTGTGGTGTGTACTATAAATTATGTAATATATGAAACTGTGTGAGTCAAAATCTATCCTGAGTAATAAACTTATGGCAACCTTGCCAAAAGACGGCCCGGTTAATGATTACCTCAGGGAAAAGAGAGGACCAGTAACTGGATGGACAGAAATGTTCTGGATAAAGCCAGTCATACAAGGAACTAAACATCTTGGACACAGCATGAGGGAGGCCAGCCAGAGTAACTATCGCAACTTGAAATTGTGGGCCTATTGAGTGCAAGGGGACTTCCCCCAAAGTTTTCACTAGCAGGTGACGTAACAGGAAGATTTTTAAAATGTTTGATTTTGGGATACCTGCTTTGGCAATAATCTTAGGGGAAGATAGCCAAGAGCCATCTATTACATTTATAAAATAGGAAAGGGGGCAGCCTCTGAAGCATGGGAGCCAAGAAGGAGAGAGAACTTTACTACCTATTTTAAGATTAGGATTACCCATTAGAGGTTGTGCCAAATCTCAAAAAAAAAAAAATGCCCACATTTCAAAAAAGCACAGAGCTGAGAATGTCCTTTTACAGAGGTAGTGAGCAGAGTGGTGTGCATTTGTATGGGAAGACACTTTGGCCTTGCATACAGAAGCATGGGGTGGGAGCGGCAGTGACATTTGATTTGGGTCAGTTCTATCTTTAGCCAAATTGGAATATAAGGAAACATATTTTGAGAATCTTCTGGGATTAACCATCTAAGATATTTGCTAGCATGACTGGCCCAATAATAAAGACCTATATATGGGAGATGGAGCCTTCCCCTAGATTTAGAGGGAGCTAATTTGTGAAAAGTCAGACGTGGTCTCTTGTTGGCCCAGATAAAGTCAATAATGAGGCCATGTGCTTTCTTAAATCATGACAGTGGCAGCCATAGGTTTACCAAATTAAGTGGACAAAAAAGACGAGGAAAAACATTAACCTTAATCAGATTAGTTTTACCCCATAGGGAAAGAGGGAGAAGGGACCATCTTTTTAGATCTTGGGTGAGAGTGAGCAATAAGGAATATAATATTTTTTTTTTTTGTAAAGAGTTGGACTTCTTGTGAAATCAATCCACAGATGTCTCAAGAACTGTTTTCCCAAGACAGTCCCAGGGTCGTGAGTTCCTGTCTCAAAATGTTATGATTGATAGGAAATACAACTCTTTTATCAATATTCAATTCATAATTAGAAGGGCACTGTACTCATTAATGATCTCCAACATGGGCAGGATAGATAAAGCAGGATGGAACAAGTGAAGTAACAGCAGCCAGCTGCACAAAGGAGACAAATTTTTAGACTAGGTTTGCTATAAGATCAATGAGTTAGTCTAGTATAAGCCAAAAAAATAAGACTGCTGCACAAAGTAAAATAGTAATAATAATAATAATAACTTTATTTTTAAGCACCTTTCAAGAAATATCAAAGCTTACATCAAATCACTATATATAGTATCAGTTTTAAACATATAAAATAAATTCATTAAAACATCACTCAGTTAAAACAAACCTTCCAAGAATGGTCTTATGTTAGACTGGTCTTACCATGTTGTTGCTAGGCAACCCATATTGGTCTTAGGTTTTGGTCTTAAGCAATCTCTAAAAAAACAAGATGGCTACCAAGCGTAAGAAAAGTAATGTTAGTGAGGATGACAAACTAACCATAATAGAGGAGATTTTGTTGAAAAAAGACATAATTCTTGGAAGATTTGGTACAAATGTTCAAAATTCTGACAAAAAAAAGGCATGGAAGGAATTGACAGACGGGGTTTATCATGTTAATCCTGCTGTTCTAAGAACTGTTGAACACGTAAGAGAAAATGGAAAAATATGCTTTCTGACCCAAAGAAAAAGTTACAAAAAAAGCCCACAACTGGAGGTGGACCATGTGAGCCTTTTCCTCTGATATCAATAATTATTGACATATATGGTAACACATCAGAGATATTTTATGGCATTAAAGGGGACACAGAGACAGCAGTTGCCACAACAGAAAATGTTGTCAGTATCCTCAGCAGCTGTGTTGGTGACATTATTGATTCATCTACTGTGACAGAAGGTGGATATTTCTGTTCCTCATGTGACTTCTTATGATTCGAGTAACAACTTGTTTATTATGAATGTATTGTCCGTTTTAAATCAATTTGGTCGTAAAGTGTTTTTAATGTGAATTTCCTGGCTATGCCAGATGTGAGTTGAAATATATGATCTGCCGTTTTTTAGTTTTCATAGTGTTTGCTAATTTTTTCTGTATTTACAAATTTCAAGCAAGCCATTTCTTTATTTGCCCCTTTATTTGAAATTGAGAATTGAGACCTGACTTGAATTGATGTGGGTAAAAGCTTCTGTCAGCGAGCCAGGATGCGAGGATGATCAACTGCATCCCACATTTTAAACTTTCTTTTTTTATTTTAAGCTGCCCTGTCACAACTCCCACATCCTGGTCAGTCATATGGGGAGGTATGATAGACATGCTTGCACCTGTCATCGTGACAGCAAGTGAATTTCATGTAGCAGAGGTGTGGAGCAATTGGACAGCTTCTTTGCTCCACCAATTATTGTTCTGTAATGTTCTCGCTGCAACCTCACTCACGGGAGACAACACAGCCTACATAGTTGCCTGATGCCATTTTTCCTGAGACGGAGCACTTTCCTGGAGGGAGAAAGAGAGAGACAGAGAGAGAGAGACAGGAGCAGTCAGCAGCAGGGAGAATGACTCAGTCCATCCTCTTCCTCCCATTCTGTACAGCCAGGACTTGCTTCTCATCATCAGAGGACTTCTCCTGTGTGTCTGAGACTGTCTCTGTCATCGTGTCACCAGAGCGGATGATGCGGTTCATTGGTCTCCCATTGGATAGAGCCAGAATAGCCAGCCAGGAGCAAAAGAGCACTGTAGCAAGTGGAGCCAGGCCCTGCCATACCAACTCCTAGGACTAGGCTTCCAGGGCTGCTCAGAGGGCTATGTGGCCAGCAGCTGAGTTGCAAGTGCTGCATCAATTGTATTTATAACAGCAGCTGTGCTGCAGATAGCATGTCCACTACCCCACAAGATGCTCATTCAGTTTTACTTCATTTCTGAATTGGAGATTAAGTCTGCTTCACCACCAGGTAAACAAAACTCACTTGTATTTTCATTGCTAGCTCCAACATATATTGAGTGATGGCAGGGGCAGGGAAGAGGAGAGATGATCCACAAGAATACAGCAATATCACATGTCAATTGAGCAAAACGGTAAACATCAGGCAAGCATCACAGAAGTCCTTTAGAAGGAATAGAAAATGGTGTGCTTTAACAAACCAACATTGCATGACATACCACATTAAATCTTGATGTCTCTCATCCATATGGTCATTACTGTCTCCTTCTACACCTTCCTCAGACACCTCGCTTGATCCATCCGTGGAGTCTGAGTGACTGACCTGAAAGCTATGATTTAAACACAAATCGTCACCGAGCTAACACCTGCTAAAAAAATGCACTTTTAACCAATGGCAGAGGCTCTTTAAAGAGCAAGTGGTGAGTACAACCTGTCTCCTTGCTGTTGTTTTTTTGTTTGTTTGTTTTGTTTTTGGTGTGTGCCTCCACTCCAGTCAGCTATGCCAATTTCTGTTTAGCTCTTTAGTTTCTCTTCCTAAGTCCCAGTCAACTGTCTTACAGCTATCATGGGAACCTCACAGTCCGGGACAGCAGCTTACAGTGCTTACCTATCCGAGTATGTTTTCCCCTTACAGGGTGCAAATATGTGAATTACATTTTTCATTTTATCTGTAAGTGCAGTGATGCTGTTTTGAAAAATGGGGGAAACAAATTCAGTACTGTGTGCTGTCTCCTTCAATGTGGTTTTATTTAAGTTCAAGTTAATATTGAGCAATCACTGTATGATCGCATATCAGTCCATCAATGTTTATTTAACCAGGCTAAACACCATCAAGATAGACTCATTTGCAAGGTGGACTTGGCCATGGACAAAAAAAAGTAATCAAAGTAGGAACAGTGCGGGGGAGAGGGAGGGAGTTCCCATTATCCAGCCCCTCTGACATGTATGGTAGCTTACCTGCTCCTGAAGCCATGTGTAGCAATAAATCAATTTAACTGTGATCTAAAAAAGTTGTATTGCTCATAATTTCCCCCTTGAATAAAATGGAGCCACTTCTTGAGCCTACTGTCATGCTGGTACATGCAGTCCTATTTTGTGATGGCATAAAACGAAAGTTGCATGTGCGTGCCCCATGGACTTGAATGGGAGGTGATTTTTCTATAGATTTTACTACTATTTATAGTTAGTTGAGCATTTGCTTTGATTTATTAAAATTATTTTTAGATCACAAATAAAATGGATATATTGCTACACATGGCTTCAGGAGCAGGTGATCTCTCATACAGTATATGTTGTGGGGGTGGGGCTGGATAATGGGATATGTGCACCTGCTATTTAACTGGTCAAGAGTGTTATCATGGGAGACCACTACCCCCTAACTTAGATCATGATGACAAGGCATCTAGCTACAAACTGGGTTTAAAAAGGTGCCGCATTACCCCTTGCATTGCTGCAATTACCTGTATGAGAGGTTGGATGGTTACGGTACAAACCAAGCATGTATATTTACTCCAGGTTCTAGGAGACACAGGGCTCTCTGTATGATTTTTTTGTTTGGGGGTGTGATCATCTGGGACTAGTTCAAAAAAAAAAGGTTGCCACAGCTTTCAAGGTATGGAGATAGCAATATTAGTATTTTTACATAGATGATGTACTTGTTGTTGGTTGCACAGCACTCACAATCTGATGCTGTAGTGAGGTTGTCCCCCCAACCTTGACACCAAAAGTACTCCTCTATGTACAGGCCAACATAATTCACAAGTCCCTTCTGTGTGGAGCATCTTTCAGATCCCTCCTTCCCCAACAGAGCAAGATGTCAAGCACATGGTATGGGAGATGCTTCAAGAACTTCTCTCTGAAGTGAATTAGTCCATCCCACATTTACAGAACCTGTGACATGGCTCTAAAACCCTGAGAAAGACATCAATTGCTCCCAGGAGGAGGATGAGTATGATCGGACTGCTGGCAGGGGATGTCAGAATTCGGTCCTCCTCCAACTTCAGATTCAGCTGGAAGGAGAGCGGGGCTTGTAAACCCATAGCAGCTTTTCTTGGGTATTGACTGTCTTTGGGGTTGTCACATATTGAACACTTGTGTAGCTATTGCTAAGCTTTAGAAAAAGTTGTACAGAGAAAATAATTTGATTGTTTACTGGGAAGTTAGGTTCTAACTCATAACATCTTATTTTGTGGACAAGATGAGGTTGTCTAGTTTAAAAGAAATCTGGATTTTGGTTTGGGGGTTAACAGCTATGCTGTTCTCAAATACATTTATCCTTGCTCCATGAATATACACTGACATTCCTAAACAAGCATTTGTCAATGCCGAATGTGGTCTCGCTGGCATTGTCATTGGTAGTGCAGAAGTTAGAGATGCATAATGTGAATGGCAATGAAGTATTGAACTGATGTCAATCCCATCCCCACCATGCACAGACTGACAGGCGTTGGGGTGTGCCTTTAGGTCTTCAGCTGTAACGCTCATGTCATTTTACCTGACCCTACCCTGTTGACACTGACAAGTGTTGTGGTGTGCTTTGGCATCTGTGCCTTTTACATACCCTATTCCATAAGGAAATATGCTGAGGTGGGTGCAGTATAGGAGAATGAGGTGAACTTTGGGGCAGAGCACTCCAAGGCACACCTCTGTGTCTGCCACTGGCTGCAGGGTGGGGGTGGGGGTAGAATGACATGAGCATTACATCTAATGATCCCAAGTCACACCCCTGACTCTGTCAGTCTCTACAGGGTGGGGTGTTACAGTTAGAAACCCTAACATCATAGGCATGTGTTGGTATTTTCACTCCAAATTATCAACATGGGCTTTTTGTGACCCCACCTCATGAAAAGCAGAACTATCAGTTTGTTAGTCAAAAGGTGATTTTGCACAGTGACTGCAACATTTGGCGCCATAGATACGGAAGCACATTTTGGGTAGGATGTGAAAATGACAGTTGTACTGTTCATAAGGATGTGTGAAAAAATGCCTGTGTTGAAAATCTGGCATGAAAATATTGCAAATTTGTGAAGTTACAATGGTGCGTGGATGCTGTTCAACGCACATTCGTAAAACAGTCATTTTTTGGATTTTTTTTACCAAATTTTCAACATAGGCTTTTTGAGATCCCACCTCATGAACAGTGGCATTGTCATTTCACTAATTGGTCCTGAAGGGTGATTCTGTGCAGTGACCGCAAATTCATCTTTAGGGACCGAATAATGCCATGACAGTGACTTAATTCATGAGGAAGGGGTCCCAATAACCCCGTGTTGAAAATTTGGTGCCAAAATTCCCCAAAATGCCTAAGATATGCAACAAAGTAAAAATAAAAACTTATTTATGCTATTATACAGCTTACCAGCATTTCTTCAGTTCCTGGTGGGCTTTGAAGAGTGCAGATGTCTTCCTAGTTCACCAAAGATTGTCTCACTGGGCTCTGGAGGTAAATATGCGGTGGGGTTGTGTGGGGAGGCACGGTACGCAGAGTGTGGGCGCGGGTTATGGGAGGGGGCAGGAGAGACCACGAGGTCCCATTTGTTTGTTTAAAGATAAAAAAAAGAAGAACATTGTGGGACTTTTTTTTTTTAAACAGGGACATTTGGCATGCTGGCGTGGGCTCCCAGCATGCCGCCAATGTGTTGGGAGGCTGTAGCCAGCTGGGGATTGGGCACCCCAGTTGTTGCACATAATGAAAGGGGCAAGAGTCAGGGGGATTGAGCACCCCTCAGCACTCAACAAATGGGGTGGGGGAGACATTATGCCAACAGGGATTGGGCTCCCCATCTGCAAATGAACTGGGAAGGGTAGATTGAAGCTGATGGGATGGGCTCCCCATCAGCAAAGAAAGACTGTTGGAGGGTGCATGATGCTGAGGGGTTTGGGCACCCCTCAGCACATGCTTGAAATGGGTGGGGGCATTATGCCGATGGGGATTGGACTCCTGCCAGCAAATGAAGTGGGTTGGGACATGCTGATGGGGAACTGGGCACCCCTAAAGTTGGCAGCAGCAATCAATGCCACCACGCTTAGTGAAAAACTTTACCAGTAAAGGCACGTTGAAGGTTTGTTATTGTGCCGCTGCATGACTTAGCTTGCCTTTCATTGCCTTGGCACTTTTGTTAGATGTGGTGCCACTTTACATATTTCTGGTTTCAGTGCCTGCATGCTGGCTTATTGGGAATGAGGGACACAGCTGCTGATGAGCCCTGCATTCACCCACAGTGACTGCACCTCAAATCTGCTACTACTGCAAGATATTGGCTGTCGAGCATGCACGAGCCAACATAAAAATGTAGTGACATTTCTGGGAACACAAGCTATCAAAAATACTGTATTTACATTGAGTCTTTTCTTTACATGTGTTAATTTTTAAAATAAGAAAGTTTTCATTAATCTGGACAAAGCATTTAATGTGGTGCCTCACTTACTCCTGGATAATCTGTGATCTAGTATTCTCACAGCCCCGCTGCTGACTAACTCTGTTCCTACCTCTCAGACAGTCAGCAGTATATGTTGTATTGAATGTATTGAAATAACATGTTATATTTTTATTCCTTGAACAAGCATCAGATAATGAAGATACCAGCTTAGATGTCTCTTTTGCAACTGACACACCAGTTTATGACAACTGTACAGGCAGGTGTCCTGTCATGCACTCTAGATATTATATATAGTTTAGTAAGTAGCGGTAATACCCGACAGGGTGGGCAATATTGGGAAATACCAGATCACCCAGGGGTGTAATGAGGCCCAAGCCACAGGTGGAGGGCCTTATAGCCGCTGGATAGTCTGGTATTTCCAAATACCACCCATTCTAGAGGGTATTATTGCACTTAAAAATGGGCCCTGTAAAGAAAAGTAGGTTTGTTAAAAAATGTGTTAATGAAAAAAACGTTTAGATTAAGTTTTGTAATTAAATAGTTCCTCTGCCTGTATTGCACTGAATAAATTGCAGAAAGAAGTATGAAAGAAGAACAAGCAGTGAGCAGCAATGCAATAATAAGGGGTAGGGGGTAGTGACTGATAACTGCAGCAGGGCTTCAGTTAACTTCATTTTGGGAGTATTTGACTTCTAGAAATAAGGCAAAAATTTTCAAAATAAAGGGGGAGGAAGTTGTTGACTTCCAAATGTAAAAAACAAAATTGGATGACTTCCAAAACCGAAGGCACAGAAGCTAAGAAATTACAAATTTTTCCATAAGAAATTGTATTTTACCACTAATATTTGTATTAACATCAAAACATTGATCCTTCTTAGAATACTGTCTTTCAAATTGTGGGATCTGGGAAGTATTTTGACTTCCAAAAAATTGCAATGACTTCCAGATTTTGACTCATGGAAGTATCTGACTTCCACAAAAAATAAATTAACTGAACCACTGACTGGCAGAGACAGGGCTATACTAGTGCCTCTGCAGAGTGGAGAGCAGTGGACAGAATCCATCCCAGTATCAGGAGCAACTGCAGGAATGGGTTGAAAAATCATGAGGGAGAGATTGTAGTGTGAGAAGGGAAGGAGTAGAGGGAAGGGGGATGAGAACCCCAGAGTTTAGTGGAGCAGAATCAGAAGGTAGCTTGATCAGCAGTGTATTTCATTGGGGGGAGAGCATGAGAGTGACAGCAAGCACTGCAAAGAGAGTAAGAGGTACAAAGGGGGAAGAGAGGAGAGGAGAGAAGCAAGATATGAGAGAAGGGAGACACAGTGGCAAGACACCTGGCATCAAGAAAGGAGAGGGAGGAGCACAAAGAGCAGTGGTGAGTGTACAGGGGTTTTAAGGGATCCTGTCTGTAAATAATGTCACCATAGTCAAAAATGGAGAGAATCATCTTTGAGAGGCTCTCTATGCAGGCAGGAAGTGGGATGCTACTCCTCTTATTCCTCAGGGTGGAATGCACTGCCTGAGCAACTTGTATTAGTGCAGACTGTGGGGTGCTTCAAGAGGGGGTGGGATAAATTCAAGAAAGTACATACTGGGGAGCAGGTGGGGACGAAGAGTTAATAGGAGGGGGCAGCTGCAGTCTAATGGGCTAAAGTGCTGCACACTCCTAATTATATATTACCCCTGAAAAAACTTCTGCTTATTTTACTTACATCATTAATGTTCGCTCCCATCAGCAGATATACACAATTATTCAATTATTTAATGATGGATGTAGTGGTTGTTCATATTCATTCAGTGTATTAACATATATTTTATTTTACACCTATTCTCCAGATCAGCAGGAGGTCCCACAAGAGACTTCAGGATTGACCTCATACGAAGAAGATTATAGTGCATCTCTCTACTGTGAGTAACCATTCATTTTTTACTGTTTTTGATGCAACTAGTGGACATGCAAATGTACTGGCATATGGAGACCATGTGCTTTGTATAGTATGTCATGGTTTTCTATCCCACCTCCCCATCTCATTTGCAGGGAAATGTCATGAATGGTGTAAGACCATTACCAACATCTTCCTAGTTGAAGAACGAGAAAACAAAACTGAAAAAAAAAATACAGTAACATATATCGTATTGTGATGCCACTGACAGATAGCAATATTGTGTGCATGGTGTACATGACGTTCAGTAAATTACATCTATATGATGCTGGCTGATACAGACCATACCACCCAACTAGCGCAAAACCTTACATTTCTTTGCATTGCACACCAGCTGCCACCTCTCTGACCACTTGTTGTGTTGGTGTGGTGGCTTCATCTCTGCTCCTGAATAACAGTAGGATAGGACCCAACTAGCACACAACCTTACATTTCTTTGCATTGCACACCAGCTGCCACCTCTCTGACCACTTGTCATGTTGGTGTGGTGGCTTCATCTCTGCTCCTGAATAACAGTAGGATGGCGCTGCCATGTTTGCAGAACTGTTCAGCCCACTCTGAAGGAGATCAAGAGCCAGTGAGGGAGCACTTCATTCCAAATTACAGGGTGTGTGCTCACTGTAATAACCCATGGGTTATTACAGCAAACACAGTATCAACTGGCTGAACCCCAAGAAACAAATAGTAGCTCTCCCAGCTATTCTATTATCTTTCATTCTTTGTTCACCTAATTTTAAATTCACCCGTGGTCAATACACTCCTTCTCTCCCTGTCATTCTTCCCACTTTTTGTTTGCCACATGCTCATACACTTTGTAAACCACATATGCTCAAACCCTGCTTGTCTGCCCATATGTATACTGGTGTGCCAGTTGCTCTCATGTTGTTTCCCTGCCTGCCTACCTGCTCACCCACTAACCTGTTATGGCTGCCAGAATGCTTGCTCATTACCAGCATGTTAAACAGCACACTAACTTGCTGGCTACTCACACACATGATCCCTGTTGGCCCACCTATTAACGCAGCAGCTTCCAGCTCACCCAGTGCTTTGCTGATCTAATTTTGAACTTCCTTAATTAATAATAAACTAAACAACTCCTGTTTTGTATCCCAATGCCTTCTGGACTCTCCTTACCACTGTCCCACTGCCAGGAACTCCACCTAACTGTGCTACAGAAAGGCAAGAGGAGCACAGACATCTCAATATTTTACAGAGAAAATGTGCTCCAGATATCACTGGCTGTGCTCAGAGCATGGAGCATGCCATAACGATATCCATGATTGTAGCATTCCATTCAGCCAGCTTGTGATTTGTCATTTTGCCCCACCCCTACATCAGTTAGTTTCAAGTAGGCTATGCGGCACTGAATCAAGGGCATTGCTGAAGTCCAAGTAAAGAACATCCACCGGATGACCATTATCCAGGTATCCTGTCACCCAGTCATAATATTTTATCAGGTTGGTTTCACAAGACTTCCCTGAAACAAACCTATGCTGTTTCACATTCTGAAAGGTCATTGTCCTCCAGGTATGACACCAGTATTTCTTTAGCATTATTTCCATGACTATGCACACTGTGGAGGTGGACTTACCAGGCAGTGTTAGTCACAGTCCCTGTTACCATTACCACTGGGTCCTTTCAGGTGGGGATATCATGGGACAAGATGTTTTCCATGAACCCATGTTGTAAATCTGGTTCCAAATGTCAAATAGATATCAAACTAAGTTGAAACCACACACTGATGCCATTATGAAGTTTGTTGTTATTTTATTATTTTTGTGATCGACTTCTGATGAATGCTGATGCATTCCCAGGCCACAGAATATCGCAGCATTGAACATCCGGAGTTAGGGTATGTGGTGGGTGGTGTGGTGGTGGTAGTGGTGTATGTAGAGTGGGTGTAGGTTGGAGTAGGTGGCAGACCGTGAACTAGGGACAGACTACTTTTTACAGGTACACTGTGCAACTATTGAACTCACTTTTTTTTTTGCAATTTACTTCTTTTTCTTTTCTTTTCTGGCCAAGCCCTCTACCCCCATGAACAGGCTTGCCATGGCTATGGTACCCAACCCTTACTCCAGGAAGCCCCACCGGAGTGGATTTGCTGAAGTGGAACTGTTGTGGCTGAAGGGCCGGGCACCATACCTGGCTCATACGCTGGGCCTGGCTTTCTAATTAGTGTCCCCTTGGAGCTAGGGTGTGCAATGATGCAAGGATGAGTGCATCTGTCCTAGCTCTACCCCATGTCAGGTGTGGCATACTTTGTCCCAGCCTCCACTAGAGGGCAATCGACACTGACACTCTGAAGTCCACCCACCCGGAGAAGGAGGCAGTTCTCTGGATGCTCGATCCTTCTCCTCCCCTGCCGACCCCCAACGATCCATGCTCATTCCAGAACCTGGGTCACCAGGCATGGAGTGAGGTGTGGTGTCCAGTGCCTCAACCCTCAGCACCACTGGGCTGGCTTGATCTCACTTTCTAACAGTTGACATCAGGAGACTTTTTTTAATATCATGTAACATAAAAAAAATATTGGTCCAATGTGGTGTGCTGTCATTGTGCCACATGAGTTTGGTGGGGGGAGGGGGGCCCAGGAATCCATCAGCTAATAAACTGTTTCTCTGTGGGTATTGTGTGTGGCATAGTACATTTACATTTTCTATTGTTATGTTTTATCTAGGCCCAGGAACAGAGACATCATCAATAACACCAACTGGTATAGTAGAAAATTGTGTAATATCATGCAACTCTCTTAACTTATTTGACAGTATGTCTGTCTCAGGACCTCCTTGTGAATGAGCTTGCTCAACAGAGTTTTCCTGCAATAAACTTGAACTTGAAAAGAGGCAGCATGCACCTGACCTATATTTAGAAATATTGAATCTACAGAAAACAAACTTTCTGCTAGAAAATAAGAAGCTAAATATTGAAATAAAAAATTAATGTTAGAAACTGATATATTGGAGTTTGAGTTTAAAAGAATGAAAAGTGGTCAGTATTGATAGAATATTATAAATTATACAATTAGTCATGTCTTATGAATATTGTTGTTGTTATGATTTTTTTTATTTTGATAAGGGAACTGAAATGTTACAGAAAGGGTAAGACGATTGAACATTACTTGAATCTATTTTGGAAAGTATGATGAACTTATATCTTTAGTTCTTTTAAAACAAATTATATAGTATTTTTTAGTAGCATATTATATGTGTTTATTCTGCCATTCTTATAGTCAATTAACGGAAAATGTTAACAGATTGGTTACTAATATACACATGAATAAAAATGTGTTTTGTATGAAATAACGAAACTTGTCTTTGAATTCAATAGATTAGTGAAAATCATGTTATGATTATTTATATTTAAATTTGAAGTGTGAAACTATTTCATATTATATAGAGAAAGATTGCAAGAAATGCAAAGTTATGCACGTTGGAGCCAAGAATCCCAGGACAGAGTATTACCTGGGTGGAGTCAGAGTATGTGCATCAGAAGAGGAGGACATAGGAGTGATGAAGACAGTAAGCAGCTTTAATAGAGTCTCGGGTAGGCATAGGGAAGGTAAGGATCATGGGTGGGAGGATGGGAGGTGGGAGGAGGTAGGGACATTAGCACAAGCTGTGGACCCTGTAACATGAGCAGTCTTGATAGACCAAATCACCTTCTTCTGCTGGCTTCTTCATATGTTTGTATTGATTGGTAATGTATATTAAGGATTTTTGCACAAGGTGGAGGATAACATATAGGATAGTGAACAAATAACTACACACTACATGGGCATTCTTCCACCAGTGGATACATTGCTGACTGATGACCTCGAGGCGAAGCTCAGCCGGTCTCAAAGTCGATATTTTATATATGAGGTAGAAAGAATAGCCAAGTAGTGTTTGGGTAACCATACACTATCTTATGTGTATGTGCATATGGGACAAATCAAAAGTGCCTTCTGGAGTCCCTTGTATTATGACGTCCTCATTAACACAAACAAAAAGCCTTACAAAAATCTCTGTCAAACAAGGGTCTCTCCTACTCATTGCAACTACTGACATCAGCTAAACAATCTCATAATTAATCAAAAGAAAATAATGGGGATTAATGATAGGACAGTGGAGACTGTCCCTTAGATGTGACTTGGGACCCCCCCACCCCTCAGGCCGGTTAATATTCTTCATTCATACAGGATTGTGGCAGTTTTATTTTATTTTATATAACTGCTGCTGTGATAAAATACTCCCCAGCAATTATATAAAATAAGACATGAGGTGATGTGTTGGACTTGCTATTTTATACACACCCCTGACCCCTCTGTGTTGGATACTTAAATAAACACCTTGAGCAAAGCTCAAGTGATTTCTACAGCATCCATCATCTGAGGGCATATGTAAAATCTCATTAAACACACTACCCCATGCATTATTCTATATATTGTAGTCCCAAAACTCTCATAACACAATTACCAATATGCACATTGTTGTACGTTTTAATCAACAATGCATCAAACATGAAGTTTAAAATTACAAACAAGACCAGCAAGGTTTGTAGAATATGAGCAATCATGTGATATGTTTTACAAAATATTGGCCCTTTTAATCAAAGGGTGTTCACATTATCATTTAACAACAGGAAGTCATTATTTAAGCAATAAAGCACGACAGGGAGTGTGTTACTGTGTAATAACATCCCTCCTGAGTTCGGTTGAAGCACGAGGCACAATAACACACACCCTGAAGTGCCTTATTGCCATTATACAATGGCTCGGTGTGTAACTTTTAGTTGAAGGGTTGTATAATTAAAACACATAGGCAGATTTGAATGTTTTGAAAAAATTTTACTTGTAGAATGTGTTTTTTTGCAGTTAGATTTTTTTATTGTGTTATAGAGACAAGGCATATATCACAGCGCATATATGAGCATTCCATTCCATTCAGACTTTACATACTGTAACATAGTGAGGTATTCTCAGTTATTTCACAATACTTAGAAGGGAGTGGAAGAAATCACATAAATTATATGGGACTGGGTTGTTACTTACAGGTGGGTACTGGGAGAGGTCTCATACTCCATACACTATTATCAACAGAGGGTGGAAGATATGAGGCCTGACCACTCAAGGTGGCTTTAACATATCTTTACCCAAAGGGATTTACAGAATGGGGGTATATACTGAAGGTACTGCATGAATGCTGCCCATTTGTCCAAGAAGGCTCCAGAGATGCTGCAGCCAAATGAGTCAACTTAGAAAAACTAGCCAAATTAGCCATGGCTACTAACCAAGCCATGAGTGAAGGTACTTCTTAATCCTCCATCTACATAAAAGTAACCATTTGGCTTCCACTGAGGCTTGTACAAGCCATGTCAGATGGGGCTCAATGTTCTGAGTTCAGTGGGCAAAGGCCCCAGGATCCAAAAGCTAGGGGAGGTAGGGACCTTTTGTCCCAATATATGGGAGCAACATGTAAGTATTTCAGACCAGAAAGGACGAATGGGGTCACATTGCCACAATATGTGAAGTAAGTCAGCTCCTGCAACATTACATCTCCAGCACACATCATTCATAAGTAAATTAATTTTCTTTAGTACTACTGGAGTATGATACCAGAGGTGTCTTATTTTATTTTGGATAAAGAAACTTCTGGGGTCCCACCAGGCTTTTCTTTGCTATTAACCAGCTACTTTGCCAGGCATCCTCACTAAATGGAAGGTTCAACATATGCTGCCATCTTGCTTTGGTGGGTAGGGATGGATCTGATAAGGAACCCCTCAAACACCTATAAATACAGCCGGCCAGGCCTTTCTATGATTTTAGCCAGCTATCTAAAGGCAATTTGTTTTGCTTGGTTTTGCCATTACTTTGGCATATCATACACGTGCACCCTCTTTTCAACCAGGATGAATAAACATGTCTCATTTGAAGATATCTCCAAAACCACTGGGACCCAAGTTGTACTTCCCTTTCAGAAAAGTAAAACTATCTAGGGTATGGCCATCCCCCATTAGTATATCTTGTAGATTGTTGATCTGCTTCCCCTTCCAGCTCTCCCAGTAAAGGGGTTTGTGGTCAATGGTCCAGCCAAGGTTATTCCATAGAGGGGTGTTTCCCCAGGTTCAAACAGGTCTTACTTATGGCCCTCACTTGTTGCCAGGCCTTGTGAGCTGCTTTTATTGTGAGCCAAAATGAAATTTGGAAGGGAAGGGCTTACCCACATATCCAACCAGATGGGTCCCATGCAGGGCCATCTTCTCCATTGATTCCCATGCTGGTAAGTCAGAAGAACTTCTCTGAAGCATTCTACATGTGGCTGCTGCAGAGAACGCATATGCGTAGTATTGAAAATGCGGAAAGCACCACCCATCCTTGTTCCACGGAGCTCGGAGTTTGACTCTACTATTCCTCTGGGTTTTATTGTCCCACATGAAAGTCCATATTAGATTATCCAGTAATTGAAACCATTTCTTGGGGATCTCAATTGGTTGGTATGATAGTATGTAGAGCACCCTTAGAGCAGTCATCATTTTAATTGCCGCTACTTTCCCGGGGAGAGAGAGAGGTTCAACTGTTTCCACATTTGAGTTTCTATCTTGAGGCTATCAATTAATGGAGAGAAGTTAGTCTCCAGTAGGGAAGACACATTGGCATTTACCCTAATGCTGAGAAACTAATACCCGCCTTAGCCCTAACCAAGCCCACTGCTGAGATATCTTCGGATGAAAGCTGCTTATTTAGGGGGAGGACTTCTGTTTTACCTTGATTAATCCTAAAGCCTGAGATGCTAGCAAAGGACTGCAATAACTTCACAATATGTTCAGCGCTGGATTGAAAATCGTCAGTTAGAATGAGACAATCGTCAGCATGTAACAGTGCATGATATGACTCAGGGCCTACCCGTATACCTTTAATATTTGGATGTTCCCTCAGAGCACTAGCCAGGGCTTCTATGACCAGCACAAACAACATCGGGGAGAGGGGACATCCCTGTCAAGTGCCCCTATGCAATTCAAATGGTTCTGAGAGTATATTATTAGTTAGCAGTCTGGCCATAGGAGACGTGTAAAGTGTTTTGACCCTGCCCTTGAACATATCCACAAAGTTGTAGTGCTGCAGCATCTTATGGAGAAAATCCCATTCTACTGAATCAAAGGCCTTCTCGAAATCTACTGATATAGCGGCTGCAGGAGTAGGGGCTTTCCCTGCCTTCTCTACAAGGGAAATTAAGGATCTAATGTGATCAGAACTGGCACGGCCCTTCACAAAGCCCACTTGGGAAGTGTGCATCAAACAGGGAAAGATTTTCTCCAATCTAGCTGCTAATACCTTAGCTAGAATTTTGGTATCAGCATTAATCAATGAAATGGGCCTATAGTTTGTAGGTAGGATGTAGTCTTTACCTTCTTTTGGAAGGACTGTGATAATTGCCTCCCTGAGGGTGGAGGGGAGAATCTCCTGAGCCCAAGCTTCTTATAACATATCCCTCAGGGGATGAGATACTATCTCTGGTATTACCTTATAAAAATCAACAGAGAACCCATCTCCTCCTGGTGCTTTTTTAGGGGCCATCTTTTGAACTGCCTCCCTTATTTCTTGTATCTCAATGGACATCTTTAGTTGGTCTCTCTGGGCATCTGTAAGCCTAGGAAGCTGTGTACCAGCCATAAACTCCTCAAATTTGGACTCGTTCCAGGTAGTGTGGGAGTTGTACAAGGTTTTGTAGAAAGAGAGCCAAAGTTGGTTAATGACCTCTGGTTTACTATGTTTTCCCCTTATTGTCCCGTAGTTGTGCTATATGCCTCTTGGCTTGTTGTTTTTTTAGCCAGAATGCTAGGAGTTTCCCAGCTTTTTCTCCTCCTGCCCAATATTTATGTTTTAATGTTAAAATTTGTAGTTCCGCTTTCCTAGAAGCTAGCATATTCAATTTCATTTGTAGGGCCAGGAGGTCATACAACAGGTCTGGGTTTTGGATTTTAGTGGGTCCTTCTTGTACAGGCCTTCTTTCTCTCCCAATGCCCTCTCCAGTTCTCTTGTTCTCTTTTCTCTTTGCTTTCTACGGTAGGTGGCATAGCTAATAATGCGACCACTGATTGTGGCTTTAAAAGCCTCCCAGATGACTGCTGCAGTTGCAGACCCACATGGATTGTCAGAGAAAAAGGTTTTAACCTCCCCTTTAAGCCACTCTTTAAAGTCTGTCTCTTGCAACAACAATGGGTCTAGCCTCCAACTAACTGACCTAGTAGTGGGCACAAAGGGTCCCAATGCTAATGTCAATGAGGCGTGGTCTGAGATATACAAAGGGGCTATTGTAACATTCAGTACCTTATTTATAATGTTTGGGGAGATAAACTAATAGTCTAACCTACTTGCAACTTGTTTAGCTTCAGAGAAATAAGTATAGTCCCTCTCAACTGGGTGGGCTGCTCTCCATATGTCTTGCAGATTGTGCAGGGATAACGTATCTTTTAAAGCCCTAATAGATCTGGGATGTGCATCTGGCTTGGAGTTAGATCTATCCAGGAGGGAGTCCATTGTCAAATTAAAATCCCCCCCAGAAGAATGTCAGCATCCCCTGCTGCCAGCTCCAATAGATCTTGTGAGAGTTTGTGAAAGAAATTGGGGGTGTCCTCATTCGGAGCATACATGTTAGCTAATACTATATTCCCTGTGAGGGTGCATACTTTGGCTAAAACCCATCCCCCCTTTGTCAGTCCTTTGCTCCTGCAGATTCCATTTTAAGTTTTTATGACACAGTATAGCTACTCCACCTTTAGTTTTGTTGGCCATACTATGGACCTCCCAGCCCATCCATCCCCGTCTTAGTTTTTGAGCTTCCATATGATTTAACTTAGTTTCCTGTAAGAATGCTATCTGAGTTCTCAGAGCTTTAAGTCAGGCAAGTACTTTCTTACATTTAATGGGTGAGTTCAGGCTCCTCACATTCCAAGAGGAAGCCATCACTATATCTTTACCTGCCATGAGTTATGTCAGTAAGTAATACCCAAGGTCCCACCTAAGTATCAGGAAACCAAGTAGTCTGTATACAGAAAGCTTGTTCTTCGAATCAACCCTTAATCCCTTCTCCTGTCTTTCCCTTGTAATTCTGCAGTCCCCACATATACTACAGATCAGTTCACATATTAACTCTCTAGTCCCTATAGCAACTTTTGTTTTTACCTTTCCATACCATTCTCCTTGTACGACACCTTCGCCTAAGAGGCTCTCCTTATATGACCTGACCATTACAGATGGATATGGTCGATGATCAAGAGAACCCCTCCTGAGCTCGGGGCCTGGTAATTTACAAGGAACCACCAATTTGGCTATCATCAGATTAGATAGTGCAACCATCTCTGCTATTTGACCCGAAGGAGGGCCCTGTCAACCTCCACTAAACTAACAGTGCAAGGAACATCAGATTTTAAAGCAGCAATCCTTAAACCTTAAAACTGAGAAACTGATAACATGATCAAACAAATAAGACATTCCAGATCAGAGATAGTTCCCCTTTATAACCACTAGAGGGGGGGATGCGCTCTCTCCAGTGGAGTGAACCCTGAGAGTGCTGTGCAAAACAGAAGAAATAAAAAACTTTGCACCAACTCTCTCCTGCTCTTAGAAACCACCTATCATGGTTCACCAAAACACCATGGCAAGCTTTAGGCCACAGGCCATCTGGCATAGGAAGCCGGGCAGGCCCCAAAATATTACCTCCATGCCATAACCAGCCAAACACAAAATTCCCTGGTCGGGTGCCAGCCTAACATGGAGACCCAGCCCCTATATGATTACTGGAAAGAGGGAGGGATGTGGAGGATAGCTCAACCCCTCTACAGCCCTTCGAAGCCCAGTGAGCTGGGCAGGGAAAAGAAATGGTTAGAACCCCTCAGTCATCTTGGTCGTTGTTGCGCGGTCAACAGCTCCCCCTCACATTTGGCCCAGTCTTTACATTGCGGGGCCCAGTCTGTTAGCAGACTCTGGTCCATAAGATCTTCTGGCATTGGGCAGTTCAAAATCTTTGTTAAATCCAGGGCTTGCAGCACAAGGTCTCCCAAGGTTCATATCTATTGGACACCTTAATTGGCGTAACTGCCAGGGATATCGTGCTGTCATCCAACAGGATTTGCAGTCTCTGGTGGCTCCTTGATCTGTTCTTCTTGGCCAATTGATTTTTTACTTGGTGTATCTATCAGGCTTCCTTGAATGTCCCAGTTGAACTCTCTGCCAGGCCCCTCCTGGTTCTGTGTCTTTCGGAGCAGTGCTGGTTACTATATCCATGAACATTGGGGATTTCTCCCTGTGCGGTCTATTAGTGCTGCTCAAAAGTTGCAGGGATTTGATCATGCTCCTGCCTGAAAATTGTATGTTTTGTAGAAAGTATTCCACATCTCTAGGGTTGCTAAATGTGTGAAATATACCATTATACTGGATTCTTAGCTGTGCTGGGTATCTGAGCGAGGTGGGAATACCTAACTTGTAAAGTTGCTGTTTCACCTCTGCGTATTCTCTTCTCAGCCTTGCTAACTCCTGAGAGAAATCTTGGTAAAGCTGGATGGAGCATCCTTGCCATGTCAGGGTTTTTAGCTCTCTGGCTAGGCAGAGGTAGCGTTCCTTCACCGAGTATCATAGAAACTTGCACAATATGGGGAGAGGGCGCTCTCCTGGTTTAGGTTTGGGAGCAAGTGTGAGGTGAGCTCGCTCAATCTCTGGTGGTGCCTCGAACTCCAGCCCTAGCATCACTGGCAATGCATCCTCCAGAAAGGATATGAAGTCCCTGCCCTCTGTTCCTTCTGGAATGCCCACAGTTCTGCTGTTCCATCTCTGGACTCTATTTTCCATGTCATCATGTTGTGAGATTTACTTAGCTTGCTGCTTTATATTCTTTTAGTAGCCCTCCACCCAAAGAACTAGCAATCACAACTCCTCATTTATTTGTGTAGATGCCTGCTTTAGTTCCGTAGTGTCTTGCAAAACTTTGCTTAACATCGCTGTAATATTTTCTATGTCTTTGGCCACACTCTTGGAGGTGATGGAGGAGTCCATTGCTTTCTCTGTTGTCTCTGGATTGTTGCCTGCTCACTGTGTGTCAGATTGGGAGCTCTGAAACTCAGGTGGTGCTTAAATCTTGGCCTGTATAGAGCTTGAAACACAGCTGGGCCCAGGTTGTTAAACCAGTGTAGATTTGCGATTCTGCCTCCGATTCCAACAAAAAGCGCTTATTTAGAAGATCTGGTAATCCGACATTGAAAGCTTGCTTTAGAAGCATCAAAATCCCAACTGGACATCGTGGATGGGTTGCAAGGGGTTCACAGGGTGTCTACAGCAAGAGTCAGTGTGCCACCATGTTGGCTGCCAGGCTCTGCCACCTGTAGAATGTGTTTTAATAAATTAGACATAAAATAGTCCCTTCTAAGTTAATGAGACTGTTTGTTACAACATTAATAACTTAGAAACTCTGGATAAAAACATTTTAAAAAGTGTGAAATATTCTAAAAACATTAGTTAGTTTATTTGGCACAAGTCTTTTGCAACTTATATTTAACAGTTTAAACGAGAACTTTTGCAACTGGCAATGAACAGTTCAAACGACAACATTCTGTTTACTGAGATTAACTTTTAAAACTTTACATTTATTAACTTATACATTATCATCGAAAGTAAATAAAAAAAGCATAGCAACTTAAAAGAC
The DNA here is from genome assembly GCA_016271365.2 of Neoceratodus forsteri. Classification (NCBI taxonomy): domain Eukaryota; kingdom Metazoa; phylum Chordata; order Ceratodontiformes; family Ceratodontidae; genus Neoceratodus; species Neoceratodus forsteri. The sequence continues at coordinate 185,302,189 of CM057455.1, forward strand.
TGGGTAAACTATATGTAACTACAAATATTAATATCTAATGCATTTGCTACCCGCTAACAGCAATATGATCAATTATTCAATAATTAAAAACTGTATATGAAAAATTTAAATAGTGAGATAGAGGGATGAATTATTGTGTTCATATATGGCTACTACTCAAACTGTTCAAAATTTCAAGAAAAATATGTATTGATAACCATTGTTCTTGTCACGGCGCTCTCCTCTGATTGGATCGCATGGCTGTCATTGTGCATGCTCTCTTCCAATTGGACATAGTCTTCTGGATCTGGTAATTATTTTTCCTGTTTCAAAATCAATCAAAAAAAGAATTGCAATAAGCATGTGTAGAACACTGTCCAGGCACATTATGCTGTTAATTGGACTTGTTTTAGAAAATTGTTTTTGACTTACTGGCAAATGATTGGCTAGTACATTTGCCAGGGGTTAAACTAACTTTCAATAGATGCCCAGGAAATAAAAAGTGCCAACATATAAGTGTCCCCTTAACCCGCTGAAATTTCTCAGTGCCTACCTTGCCTCCTAATTGATTAAAAGTTGTAATTTTCATTTCAAATTGCTGTCATTTTTTTACCCCGCAAACACACAAAACTATTACAGCTTATTTTGGTACTAGTTGGCCCGATTGCCACCACCATTCCTTGGTGAGGTTCCTCCAGTGAAGTAATAAATAAACAGACAGATGAATGAATATTTAAAATGATAAAACAAAAGGGTTTCAATTTAAGTAGTGTGTGTGTGTGTGTGTGTGTGTGTGTGTGTGTGTGTGTGTGTGACAAAATAAATCAAACAACCACATTTACACATACCATTTTGTACTACTATATATGATACAGTGGCCTATTTTATAAGACCAGCAACATCCTCCAGGGTGAGTTGTATGGGCAGTACCAGACCTTCCAGGGGCTATAAGACCAACAGTATTATATGGACCAGTGTATTATACTGTTGATCACCTGGTCAGTCTTGTGATGTCCTATGGGCATAGGTTGCAACACTGGAATTATGCAGGGTGACCATCAGCATGCATTACCTCTATCAGCTGGTGGTGTACTTTCAAGTACTACGTGGGATTTTCTGCAATTTCTCTCTCTTAACACTAGCTTCAGGTTGTATATACTGATGGTTACTTTGGAGCCATCAACAGTGTTATGTTGACCACTGTTAGGTATGTATCACACTGTTGATCACCTGGACAGTCTTGTGATGTCCTATGGGTAGAGGTTGCAACACTGGAATTTTTCAGTGTGACTGTCAGACTGCATTACCTCTCTTGGCTGGTGGTGCACTTTAAAACAATGTATGGGATTTGTTTTGCAATTTGTCTCTCAAATAACACTTAGCGTCTGGTTATGCATACTGATGGTTACTTAAGCAATAAACCAAGAGGCACAAAATTTAATATGGGGAATACTGAATGGGCAACTATGCACAACCAGTGTGTTCTGCAACAAAGTACAATACAAACGTGCAACCGCATGAAATTAAGAAACAGGCTATGCAAAACAGCTGTGCCCTCTACTGGCTACTACTTTGTATATCTGTAGATATACTACTTTACAAGATACTGAGCTTATATTCTTTTAATTAATATTAGAGTTTTGCTTCTTAATTTAGTTTATTTTATTAAATAACTTACCCATAACACATTTTCTGAATGCAACAATATCCTCCAGAGTGGGAGTATTTCTGCTATAATGGACCTTGGTTGCTATAAGGCCCTCTGCCTGCAGCATCAGATCTCATTTTGACCCTGGGCCATCTGGTATAGCTGAGTAGTGCATACATAGTTGGATAGTGTTACTTACCTAATATACCCTGTAAATAATTACCTAGCAAAGTTATATAGTGTGGTGCACTCACATATTATGTTACAAACTCACTCAGGTGACATCCTGCATTCACCATGAAGGACATGAAACCTATGTTTCAGTACTCCAATACACCGTTCAACAGTGTTCCTAGCCTTTATATGAGCTTGGTTATATCTTTCTTAAGAGTATGCACATGGATTTAGATAAGGTGTCAACAGCCATGGCTTTGATGGATATCCACTGTCACCAAGAAGAAAGCCTTGGCATTCTCCTGTTTCAAATGATTTGCCAATAGAACTGTTATGCAGCATTCTTGAGTCATGGGTACTCTTTGGCCACTGTGCCACAATATTAGTTATGATTAGATCAGCATCACATATAATCTGTGCATTGATAGAATGGTATCCTTTTCTATTTGCATAAATGCTCTCCAGCATGCATGGAACCTGTATCCTGACATGCGTACCATCTATGGTCCCTATTACGTTGGGGAACACTGCAATTTCAAAAAAAGAAACTTTCATCAGGTACAATTTTCCATGATCTGAGGGAAAAGTAATAAAGTTATCCACCTTATGAGACATGCAGAGACAACACGATTAACTATCCTGCTAGTAGATGATTTATGTATTCCTATGAAATCTCCAACAAGGTTAAGGAATGATCTTGTTATAAAGAAACGCAGAGCTAGGCAGACCTGGAGCAGTGCAGCTACACTGTGGCTTCTCTTAGTAGGTGATTCAATGTCTTGCTCAAACAAATCTATAATTTCCAGGATATCAGATTTTCTGAATCTTAGTCTCTCATAAACAGCAGTATCAGAGTAGATCTCAAGTGGATTACATTGGTCCATGAATACCCTTTCCCTTCTCATTGATCTCTGCATCAGAAAATCTCCTGTCACTAACATTCAAGATACCATTTTGAGTAATATACAGTTGTGTGCCCATGGCAACAAAATCAGTCTTATGTGTGATAAGCCTACTAGACAGCAGGGTTAAAGGTTAGCCTGCCTTTATGTCCAGAAAAAAATTGCAGTTTTTGTGCAACGGACTTAAATTATGTAAGACAGAAATGAAAAGCTAACTCAAAAAACAGGTCTTAAATAAGGACATAGCTCCTCTGTGCAACTGGCAGCTGATCGTCAGTGTAGGCCAATACTTGACCTCACAATTTTGTATAGTGATACCTTGAATCCTGGGACAGTTAACTACTCGACGTATAAGAGGTTCCAGGTATAAATTAAAAATAAGAGGGACAGGGGGCAATCCTATTTCATACCGGAGTTTAAGGGGAAAAGGTCAGAAATTACTCTGTTACTCAGAACTCAGGCTCATGGAGATTTATAAAGTGCATGGACCCATTTCTGGAATTCTAAAGGGAAACCAAATGCATGTAGGCTTTGGAAAAGGAAGTTCCAGTTGACTCTATCAAATGCCTTCTCAGCATCCAGGGAAATGAAGGTTGCTGGAAACTCCATATCAGTGGACACCGAGAAGACGTGGGCCAGGGTGCCCAAATGATCAACTGAAGATCTACTTTTCATAAATCCCACTTTTTCTTGCCCTATGAGATCAGGAAGCACCAGGTTTATATGATCAGCAAGCAATTTGATTAAAATGTTAATATCTTGATTGAGAAGAGAAATGGGTCTGTAGCTGGTAACTAGGTCTAGGGGCTTGCCAGATTTGGGGAGGAGAACAATTAAAGCCTCAAATAAGGACCTATCAACTTCACTACGAGAAAGAATATGCTGATATAGGGGAAGCAGCAAAGGGACCAGTTGCTTTGCAAAAACCTTATAAAAGTTGGGAGAAAAGCCATCAGGCCCTAGGGTCTTCTCAGTGGGGAGTTCCTTTATTATTCTAAAAGTTCCGTTTGTTTATTGCAGGAAAACATATATATAGATATAGAGATAGGAGCACATAATAGGAGCCGTTGGGAATCTGAGAGAGAGAAGCAGATGAGATCCAGCAAGATAACTATCCAGAATATCTACGGAGGGAGGATTTGACATCGACCTGTATAGCTGTGTATAATAAGTCTGAAACTCAGCCTTAATATCAGCTGGGGCAATTTTCAGAGAGTGGTCTGCGGATGACCGGATGGCCGCAATGAGCCTAGAAGACTTGTTGTTTGAGTCTTAAGGCAAGAAGGCAACCGACTCTTTCTCCTTGACCAGTATATGAAGCATTGTTTTTTAGAATTGTGAACTCTGCCTTTTACCTCAGAAGATCTAAATAAGAATCATTCAGCATGATGAGTTCTTGCCTGATATGGTCAGGGGTTACAAGGATAGTTTGGCTTCTACATTTCTAATTCGAGAAAGGCAGTTTAACAGTTGGCCTTCCCTGTTCTATTTCCATTTTGAGGCCAATCTGATCAGTAACCTCCTTAAATAAACCTTTAATGCACATCATTCAATATCAGATTTACCTGTAGAATTGTGGTTAACTGAGATAAACTGTGTAATATGTTCAGAAATGTATTGGACTATGCCCGGGGCCATTAAGAGCTGGTTATTAAGTTTCCAACGCTCCCCACTTTCAGGGAAGAGAGGAGAGTGATAGGTGACATGTGACTAGGGAGTGATCGGAAGGAGGACCTGGTTGAATGGACAAATCCATTACTCCTGGAATAGACTATGTGAGACCATAATATAATCAATTCTAGAAGAGGTCCCATGGACCAGAGAGGTAAACGTGTACCTTCTATCGAATGGTGGAGGCTTTGCCAGACATTGTATAGATCCACCTGGTCCACCATATCCCATAATGCTCTTTGCACCAGTGAAAGAACTTTAAACTTGTTTCCTATATGATCCAAGTTTGGGTCAAATGCTAAATTTAGATCACCACCCAGGATCATTGGAATGGAAAGAAAGGGAGCTAATGTTTTTACCAGCTGCATAAAGAACCCGGGAGAGTCATTATTTGGGCCATAAATGCTTCCTAACAAGAGATTGGTGGTATGCAGTTTCCCATGAACAAATAGAAATCTACCATGAGGGTCAGCAATAACATTCAGTGGGGAGAAGAGGATTGATCGGGCTACCAGTATCGTTACCCACAACTCTGAGTGGTACCTTCAGCAGTGAAAACTTGGCCTATTTGCTGCCATCTCAGTTTCATCGCTTCAGCTGTGCTATCAAATGTGATTCCTGAATAAAAGAATATCACCTTAAGTGTTGCAAATGTTTTAATATCCCCAATCTCCATTAGTAAGTGCCTGTGAGGCACTGAGTTGAAAAGCCTTACTGAAGTCAAAGTAAAGTAAATCCATAGCATGGCCCCTATCCAATTCCACATCATCCAGTCAAAAAAACTGTTAGGTTAGTCTGGCTATAGCTCTTTGCCATGAATCTGTGCTGTTTATTATCATGGAGCCCATTGCTCTCTGAGTAGTCCACAGTATCTGCTTTGCCTAGTACTCCAGCAGCTTCCCTGCCATAGAGGTAAAACTGACAGGCCTGTAGTTTCCCACATGTTCCTTTGTACTGCCCTTATTGAGGGAACTACATCCACCATCCTCCAATCCTTCAGAACTAACCCTGTCCTTAGAAAGCCACTAAATAGAAGTACTAGAGGCTCAGCAAGTTCTGTTGCCAGCTAACTTAGTAACCTAGTATGTAACCCATCTGGTCTCAGGCTGTCATCTGTATTTAGTACTGCCAGTCTTTTCTGAATCCTTTTGCTCCTAAATATTGGCTGCATCCATTCTGGGACACCTTAGCAGCTACTTTGATGCCACTCTCTGGCAAGGGTCTGTCATTCTCTTCAGTGAAAACTGAGCTAGAGTAATCATTAAGAATGACAGCCTTTTGCCTTTCCTCCTCTACCACTCTACTCCCCCTCTGCTAACCTTGCTATTCCCCCTCCATTCTTCTTTTTTTTTCTAATATATTGGAAGAACTGTTTTTCTCCAGTCTTGATACCCACTGCAACATGCAGGTCTCTGTCTGCTTATGCTTTCCTAACCACCATCTTTGCCTGCTTATTTTTATGTTGGTTTGCACGCACGTGCAAACAGCATATCGGGGTAGTAGCACTTTCAGAGGTGTGTCAGTGTTGAGGCAAATGCAGGGCACACTTCAGTAGGTGAGTCCTGCATTCCCCAATTAGCCAGCATTCTAGTGATGACAGAAGTATTATGTAAAGTGCTACCAACATATTTATTTATTTGCTTTTGTTAACCGGGTAAACACACTAGACAGCCAAGTGCCTATTTTCAGGTGCGACCTGGGAGATTACAAGGTACATTACAAGGTACATACATGAACATCAGGCAAATAGTAGTGATGAGTTAATACAAAGTGACCAGAACACAGGGACATTGTAAGACAACAATACCAAAAACAGGTATTACAATACAGTATTAAACACTGCAGTCAGTAGGAAGAAGTAGAGTGTGAATTCATTGCTCCAGGCAGCAAGTTGTAAGGCTAGCAGTTAGAATAAGCAGGAGTCACAGATGGGAAAGAGTGGATCCAGTGCGAGAGAAAGGAGTGCACAGTTATAGTGCTCACCCTGTTTTGCCAGTGGGCCTAAAACTTGAAAGAAATGTGCCACTGCAATCGAAGACAAGCTTGTCATGCACCGGCACAAATGACACGCCTCCCGTGCATGCCTTTCCTGGTGAAACATTTCAATAAACATGGCGGTGGCATACAATCTCCAAAGAAGGCTGACATCTGAGTGCAAACCCTGTGTTGGCATGTCCTCCACCCCCCACACATTGTATGGCACACTGGGAGCCCACCACAGTGTGCCAAAGATTTGTTGTATTTCACCTGTAAAGAAAGAAAACTGTCCAATGGCTCAGTGTCTGTTTTTTTTGTACCTGAAAAAAAGAAAATGGAACATTGTCCGTGGCACCCCCTCCCCCAACCCGCATCCATCCTCTGCACATTCCACCTCTCCTCACCCCCGCTCACCCCATACTTACCTTTAGAGGTCCAGTGTTGCAATCATTGGTGGAGTGGGAACACATCTGGACTCTTCAAAGCCCAACTGCAAAATGAAAAAATGCTGGTATGCTGTATAATGGCTTAAATGAGGGTATTTCAACTTATGTGGATATCTCAATTTTTGAATGTTGGCTCCAGATTTTCAACATGGGGTTCTTAGGACTCCACCCCATGAACACATGCACTGCCATCTCGTTATTAAGTCACAAAAGGTAATTTCAAGCTCACTGCACAGAATCACCTTTCAGAACTGATTAACAAAAGGACAGTGCCACGGTTCATGAGGTGGGGTCCCAAAAAGCCTGTGTTGCAAATGTGGTGAAAAGTCAAAAAGTGACTTGTTACAATCGTGCATTGTGCAGTTTCCATGCATGCTCATAACTTCAACAATTTTTATATTTTCCTCCTGATTTTCAACTTTGCCTTTTTCACACCTCCTTATGAACAGTACAACTGTCATTTTTCACATCCTGCCCAAAATGTGTTATCACACATGTGGAGCGTAATGATAAGGTCACTGTGGGAAATCAACTTTCAGGACAGATTAACAAAATCAGTGACACTGTTTATGAGCAGAGGTCTCAAAATGTCTCTGTTGAAAATCTGGTTAACAAAATCCCCAAATAATTGTGTCATGGGTGAGCATTCCGCAGTTTCTACATACTTTGACTTCACCAGTTTTCATATTTTCCTCCAGATTTTCAACATGCCATTTTTACAAATCTTCATGAACAGTACAGCTGTCATTTTTAACATCCTGCCCCAAATATGTTTCATCTGAGGGCACAAATGGTGCAGTCACTGTGCAAAATTACATTTCAGCTAAAGAATTGATAGTGCCACTGTTCATGAGGTGGGGCCACAAAAAGCCCACATTGAAAATTTGGAGTGAAAATGCCAACAAACACCTGGTGCATTAGGGTTTCCAATCATAAAGCCCTACTCTGTAGAGACTGACAGGCATCAGGGGAGTGACTTGGGATTGTCGGCTATAATGCTCACACCATTCCACCCTCATCCTCACCCTGCAGCCAGTGACAGTCATCGTGGTGTGCCTTGGACTCTTCAGCCCCAAAGTTCACCCCAGTCTCCTGTGCTGTACCCTTCTCAGTGTATTTCCTTATGGAATGGGGTGAGTGTAAGGCCCAAAGACCCCAAGGCACAGTGCAACAGTTGTCAGTGTCTGCAAGGTAGGGTGAGGTGAAATGGCACGTGCATTATGGCTGACGACCCAAAGGCACACCCTAATGCCTGTCAGTCTTTGCAGGGTGGGGGTGGAGTTGGCATCTATTCAATACTTCACTGCCATTCCTATTATGCATCTCCCTAACTCCTGTACTCCCAATGCCAGTGCCAGCAAGACAACATTTGGCATTGGCAAATGCTGGTTTAATATGTATTCTTCCCATTCTTACTCCCCCTGCTTTTCTCTATACTTCTAAAAGGTCTTTTTCTTTGTCCTCACCACTTCCCAGACTGTTGCTGAGAACCATAACCATTTCTGGAACTTGTTATTTTTGGTTATTGTTCTCATGCATAACTTAAAAGCCTCAAGAATGGCTCCATTAATTGCCCCATCTCTCTTGCACCACCCTATGTTGCCCACCTTGACTAACTTTCCTCTGACCAGATCCCTCAGAATGTTAAAGTCTGTCCTTCTGAAATCCAGGACTTCAGCCCTCTATTGGAGTTTTTCAGACCCAAGGGCAAGCTCAAACCAAATGGAATTATGGTCATTGTTCCCCAGTGGCTCCCATATTCTCACAGCTCCAATCACCTTCAAGTTGGTGAGCACCACATTGAGAATTGCAGACTGGGGACTTCCTGTTCAACCTTGGAAGGGTATGGTGGCATGAGTTAGGAGCTCCGGGCACCACTCAGTTAAATACCTCTTACATTTAATCTAAAACAGCAAATCTACATAGAAAAATAAAAGAGGTGTTTTATTTATCTATGGGGAGAAATAAAAAAGTGAAAACATCAGCAATACAATCATTTAATTTGGAGAACTACTTATCTATGAAACAGCAGGCTGATTCCAATGAAGGGATTGATGAAGGCTCTTCTATCCCATGGCCAGGTGGTAACCCTACACATGTGATCATACTTCAGGAGCTACAGGATTTTTGTATTGAAACCCACTCCACTAGTTCAGAGCTCAAAAAAATCTCTTTCTGCTCTGGAGGATAAGGTGGAGATTTATAAACAAGCAGTTGAATCAGACTCTAAGGTTGATTGCTTGGAGAGGTTATGTAGCCAGATACTACAGGATTGCCAGAGTCCTACAGATGCTGCTAGGCCCTTGAGAATAGGTCTCTAGAAATGATATTAGAAACATAGACTTTGATGGTAGAAAAGGACTGCTGGGCCCATCTAGTCTGCCCATTTCCTACCTACAGGATAGGCCACAGATCCTAGTTAACAAACAGCCTATTTCTTCCTACCCCCACAGAATTACCTTATGTTTGTCCCATGCATTTTAATTCTCTCACAGTTTTAGACCCACGACCTCCTCAGGAAGGCTGTTCCACTGCATCCACTACCCTCTCTGTGAAATAATACTTCCTCACATTCATATATATGGTATCTCTTGAAGGAGCAGAGGGCTAGGGAGACTTTAGTCTTTTGTTCAATCAGTGCTGCAGTCCATAATTGATATTGAAGACTTAATCCCACTACCGATAGAATGTTAGCATAAGGCACTTAGTGGTAAGCCTCTTTCCTCTACACAGTGGCCGTGCTCTGTTGTAGTATACATCGACAATTATGCAATGAAAATGAAATTTTGAAATGAGCCTGGAGAAGAGGTGTATTAAAGTATCAGGATTTCAGAGTATATCTGGACAATGATTACTCTCGGGCACTACAAACCCGGCGGCATGCTTATGCTCTTGTCATTAAGACTCTACAGGCTAATAATATAACTTTTTCTACTACACACCCCACGTGGATCAAAATCCATTTTGCTGATGGCACCTGGGAATTCAATGATGCAGACATGGCAGTGTAGGAGCTGACTGCTTGGAAATTGTCCCTGCCAGCAGACAGCATGGAAGTTACTGAAACCAGAGATAAACACCCTCTCCAGTGGGACAGTTGGTTGAATCTTTCTCCATCTAGCAAAAAGAGGCGATTGGAGATGGCCCTACAGGATAATTACAACCTACTATGGGCTTATCACTGTGAGGACCAGACCTGAGCTCTTGCATATATTCTTTGCTATGGCTGTTTTGTTTAATTTGTTGAACTGTTGGATTTAAAACTTAACATTATTGTTAACATTGGTCTGGCTAACAGCTTCTAAAGTTTTTACTTTGGATCACTTTTAGAATCCATCAGTATATACTTTCAGTTTGAGCCCAGAATATTGATATTCTCTATTACCTAACCTGCATTTGTAATTTTCCCTAATCACTCATTTTAATTTATGTGTTTTATTTTTTCTTTTCTTTTTTATTTATTTCTCCATCTTCCTTTTCTTTTTTTATTATTGAGTTCTCTAAGTCTATCTCTGATGTAAGCGTAAAACCGGGTGTGTGTGTTTACTTTTCTCTCCTCCTTTCCTGATATTTTTTTTTAGTTATTTAAAACAGTAGAGTAATGTTGTCAATGTTTTTTTATATTATCATTTATTTTCTTTTTATACTTACTTATCTAATCTGTAGCACTTTATTATGCAACGCTCCCATTTCAGTGGACAAAGACAGTGCTCCTCCTCCTGATAAATAGAGGAACATGCTGGAACATCATTGTTTGGATAAGTTTCATTGGGGGCTGTGACAGGGTCAGTCCCTGCCACTGAATGTTTGGACCCATTGTTTTTTTTTTTTTGGTTGCAACCACTAATCCTCATTCTTCTAATGTTCTCCCTGTTTTTTCAGTACGGAGGCAGGCCACCCCCATACAAAACTCCCTCTCCCTCTCTTTCCCTCACTTTGTTTCCTTTGTATTCTTGCAGGTCCCGATAGATATTTAAGGTCTATTAAAAAAAAAGACCACGATACTGTAGACTATACTGAATAGGTGTCTAGTCATACAAAAGTCCATGAAGTATGTTATGGCAGACATATGATATAAAGGATATGAATTAATCAAGCAGCCTTTTACTTTCCCTTTTTCTTTTTTGTATCCTGTGCTGCTTTGCTGTATTTTTTTTGAAGTTAAAGAAAATGTCTACCTTGCTGTAGCCTCTCATGGTTAGAGAGTTACAAGACTTTGCTTTGGTAAACAGTACAATTTTAAAATGAAAACTCCTTCTCCTCACCCTGGTATACTTAATAAAGGAGAAGAGGGAAAGTCCAGTAAAGGAGAAAGAAATTGGTGGTCTTAGCCTTTGGAGATTTGGTTTAGTTTTGTTGCTTAGTGCTGCTTGGGTGCTGTGCAACTGTTCGCATGATCGCAAAGCCCTTACGATCACGCGCACTACCGTGCAGCGTCAGTGCTAGTTTTCTCCTTGAATTTCAGCTAGACAACAGGTCCTTCTGAAGGGAGAGCTTCACACATTATCGCACTATGAAGTCCAGCTCTCCCCCATGACAAGAGAGACAACTGCAGTTCTCCTAGACACAAGGGGAAAGAAAAGTGAAAGTGTCAGCCGTCAGCTTGCAATTTCAGCCAATGGCTTGACATTGCAACAGTGGTGTTGCTACTTTCATTTGTGTAGCCACGTTCAGAATGGTGTCCTCAAGAAAGGAAGAAATAAATAACAAAAATAACCTGAATCCTTTCTGGAGAAAGATTTTTGCAGTAGGGAGATGATATAGACTCCCTAAAATAAGAACATTTGCAAACAATACCTTTTAGCCTGTAGAGTCAGTATATATCCCTGCTGCCTCAGAAAAGTACTCCATTTGTGCTCTTCTGTTAATTTTGCTACTGTCACTGCAGGACTAAAGTAAACTCTCTAGGGTCTGTTCTCTGTGAATCCGCACTGATCTCAGCAGCCTATGGGGACAGAGTGCCCCTTTGTGGCCAGGTTTATACTGAGCATTCTGCCAATCATTCTGGACAAGATTGTGTTTAGAAATACTTTCCATATTGGGATTGTTTATTTTTCCTTTAAAGCCCTGGAATTAGTGGTCAATATTACAAATGTGTTTAGCCTGTCTAAGTCTAGTAATTTGATTTAAAACATGTTTCATTGTTTCACGATGCTAGGTGCGGGTATATTAGTACTGCTTGTGCAGGTAAGAGAGAGATAAGGTCAGTTCCTTCTGACCAGCAGTGAGAGAGGTTCTGTGCTAGATAATCTATTTGCTCTTTCTGTTTATGAAAGTTTTTTTCTGTTTTATTTATAATTATGCTTTATGGTGCCAACATATTTATGAAGTAATAAACATCCCTCTGAAGCAAAAAGTGGGTTGCACCTGAAATCTCAGTCTCTGTGTCCATCTGTAGAACCCGCACTATTACAGGGGGGTTAGAGAAAATAGATATCTCTCTATGAGAACCCTTTCCAGGGGTTGAACAGGTTTTGTTTTTTTAGTCTACTCTTAAATGAATAAGGGTAACTTGAATATGAGGATTCTGGACAAGAGAAGGGTAGAGGGATTTCATTTTGGAGAGGTTCAATCTTTTCATCCTAACTACCAGATATGGGCCTTTTGTTTTTTTCTAATTCCTTAGTTACCATTACAGCATTAAGTTTGTTTTACTTGGTAGGCCTTTTGTGTTGCTTGCACGCATGATCAAGAAACACGTCGCGTCAGCTTCCTTTGAAAGTGAGGTAGGGAGGCGTGGCACTGTTGTGCTGAATGTCAGCAGTCTGTTCTAGGGCCATTCTCTGCATGGTGAAAAGAGGAGCATGCTGTTCATGGCAGCAGTTAGTGAGCATGCCACAATGCATAAAAATGCTGCCACATCACTATGCAATCAGCTGTTTTGGTGCATTGTGTGGTGCTCCCATGGCAATGACTTCTCTGTCGGCCTCTCACAGTCCCACAAAGCCAACAAAGCTGCTGCCCACCATTCAGTATGCCTTCCTGGTGAAACATTTCAATAAATAAAAAAAAAAAAAAAAAAGCTGATGGGGTGCCCAATCCCGCTGTTGGCATGATTCCCTCCCCAGTTCATTTGCTGATGGGGTAGCCCAGTCCCTGTCAGAATGATGCACCTCCCCCATTTGTTGTGTGCCTAGGGGTGTGCCCAATCTCCCCTTGGCTTTTTCACCCCCCAGCATACAGTATGGCCTATGGGGTGCCCAATCCCCCGTCGACTCCACTGCCCCCCCAAATAAACTTCCAGGTGCCATGCTGGGAGCCCAACCCAGCTTGGCAAATGTCTGTATGGCCCACTGGGTGCCCACTCCGTCAGCTCCACTGCCCTCCCAAACAAACTTCCTGGTACCATGCTGGAGCCCACCCAGCGTAGCAAATGTCTCCTATTGTCTTTGTAAAAAAAACAGTGAAAAAAGAATAAAACAGTCCTTGTTGATGCTCTTGCCTCCCTCAATCTGCACCCACCCTCTGCAGATCCCACCTCCCCACACCCCCACCTCACCCCATACTTACCTCCAGAGTCCAGTGTAATGATCTTCAGTGGACCAGGAACTCGTCTGCACTCTTCAAAGCTGACCACAAACTGAAGAAATGCCAGTAAGCTGTATAGGATCATAGGATAAGTCGAGTTCAGTGGGTAAAATTACCCTTTATGGACTGGCCACCAATTATTGGTGGAATTCAAACTCGGAGTATCCATGTTTATATCAAATTTGTTTGAAGGAATCCAAGGTAGTACTGGATACTATATTCTCAGGCAGTTTATTCCAGAGATTCACCACTCTTTGTGTAAACCACTGATTCCTCTTTCAAGTATTATTATGTGTACCTTTTAATTTCTATGAGTGTGATCTAGTACTGACATTTGACTGATTTCTAAGTAATCCTATTGTTTCAAAGAATGAGTTATTTTGAAAAGCTTTATAAATTAGGCATAAGTCTCCACGTAACTTTCTGTACTCCATGGAATAAACAGTGATTTTAGTCTAGTTATATAGTCAAATTCTTTTACTGCATAAACTTTTTATTAGCTTTATATTGAACTTTTTCTATAAGCTTTTTAATTTTTAGCAAATACGGTGCAACTACAGAAGTGCAGTATTTTAATTGTGGTCTAACATGACCAGCATCTAGGGGAATGATCACATTCTTATTCCTACTTTTTATGTTTCTAAGAATGCAGTTTACTGTCTTATTAGCTTTTTTAACAGCAGTAGTTGTAGGCACATCAAATGAGAAATCATTAGAAAGAGTGACACCTAGATCCTTTTTTTCTGGCCTATTGTCCATAAATCTGTATCAATGATTTTGTAGTAATAGCATTGATTATTTTTCCCAAAAGCATTACTTTACATTTAGTTTCATTAAATAATAATTCATTGCCTTTTGACCATTCAACAAGATGTGACAAGTTATTTTGTAAATCAAGAGCAGAGTTTGCATCTGCTATAATACTACAAGGTTTCCAGTCATCAGCAAATTGTAAAGCCAGTATGTATTAGTTAATGGACTCATGGTAGATATTAATATATTAAAAGAACTAGTCCCAGCACAGAGCCTGGGGTACTCCGCTAGTAACTGGACCCCATGCTGAAACATGACCTTTAGCTGAGACCTGTTGTGTGTGGTCTAACAACCATATATATATATATCTAATTAGTAATCACAGGTTGTACTTTTAGGAACTCTAGTTGCTTAATAAGTATTTGATGGGACACAGAGTCGAAGACCTTAGAAAAATCAAGAAAAATTATGTCCACCGATAAACCCTTGCCTAGCGCGTCACTGACAGGTTCAAAGGAAATGTAGAAGGTTAGTTTGACATGATCTCCCTCTGATAAACCCATGTTGGTAAATATCCACATACTGTACTCTATTTCTGCTAAATATTTAGTTAATCTATCTTTAAGCATTCTTTTCAGCAGTTTACATAAAACCACAGTTAAGCTTATGGGTCTGTAATTTTGTGGTAAACTTTTGCTGTTACCATTATGTACAGGAATCACTGTAGCCTGATTCCATATTGGGATCATAGAGCTGGTATTTAGTGAATGATTGAACAATATAGTTATAGGTCCAGTAAGGTATTTAGCCAAAACTTTTATAAATATAGATGGTATACCATCAGGCCCTGGAGACCCACTGGATTTTCATAAGCTGATCCCATTTATAACTTCCTGTTAAGATATTGGAACAAAGGGGATATCACTTATTTTATCTGGAACAAGATCTGTACATTTTGATTGAAATACATTTGTAAAATAATTATTCATATTATTTGCTATTTATAACTCATCAGTCAAGATACCATCTGAAGTATGTAAGAGACCAATGATGGGACTATTTCATTTAAAGAATCAATACAGTTGTAGAAAGACTTTTTCTGAAAAGCTCCTCCTCCTGGGGCTGTGTGGGTGGCTGTTTGTGCTTGTCTGTGTCAGTAGGTTAGTTTTGTTTATTTACATGTTTTTCTGCTGGGAATACCTGTGCCATTCTTGCACACAACATTGGTGAAAGTCTTCTGGACTGAATTTCTGCAAATCTCCATCATCAGGTATCAGCTTTTAATTTTAAATCAACTTTCTTGAACCTCCCCAAGGAAGCATATGCCTTACAACTAGTCTTACAAACATGGTGATGCTGGGTCCTGCAACTGAATCAACCTTTTCAACATTCTCATCTGACCACTCTTAAAGCAACTGCACTGGACTTTAAAGAACAAAGGATTTTAACACATTTTGTGACTGAATCAACATTTTGTCTGACCTTTTCCAAAGGTATTGTACTTGTCTCTGAGGACTTTGAAGATCAAAGAAACATACAGACAAAAGGATTTCACATTGCATATGCCTACTGTCTGACCTACTCCCAAGGTATTGTACTTATCTCTGAGGACTTTGAAGAACAAAGGAAACATATAGACAAAAGGATTTTACACATTGCATATGCCCAGGCCACAGTTTATCACCTTTCAGAAACTTTAACATATTATGTAATCCTGGATCTCAACAGTACTATAGTACTTCTCTTAAACCCTCTGGCACGAAACCCTCCCAGTCTTTTTTTCCTTTATTTTTCTCTGTACTTCACCATAGTGCTTAGCTATCCACCTTAGCCCACTAAATCCATTCCCCACCACCCTCCTGTTAACAACCACCCCGACTGCCTAGCCCACACTGCTTCGGCTCTCTCCTGCCTCGCTAAAAATGCTTGGCTTAGTCCCCACCACCTGTTCCTGCTCACCCTCACCCTCCTTTTCCCTTTATGCCAACTCCCCCTCCGCCTACCCTACCCCTCCACCTACTCTCACCTATACTACTACTCCAAACATTGTACCATGGCTTTTACTCTGAAGTCTTAAACAAACATCACTCAATTAATACCTGGGTGCAAAGAGCCATATTTCCTAATTGAAACTGCCACATCATTATAACTCACTAACGATCACCCTCTACTGGGACTCCAGAAGACAATCCAAGCATCTTATAAAGTACAAGCAGAAACTCACTCCAACCTATTATGAACTCACGAGCGCATCACTGAAACTCCTGCTCCTCCTACTTTTAATATCTGGTGGGATACACCCAAACCCTGGTCCTGTTGCACTGAAGCCGACAAAACAGGAAAGTTGGTAGTGGTCTCTCCATTATCACTCTAAATATCTGCAGCCTCCTTCCCAAACTGGCATCTTTTCAAACTCTCGCTGGACAAAAAAACCCTGATATACTAGCCATTGTGGAAACCTGGCTATCTCCCAGCACCCGGATCATGCGGTCTCGCTTGAAGGCTACAATCTTTTCAGACTCGACTGGGCAAGCAAGAAAGGTAGGGATGTGCTATATACATAAAGGACAACCTCTCCTGTCAACGCGGCAGCTTCACCCCCACAAATACGCAGATGCAACTCCTCCCTAACAAACTGCTTCTTGGTGCACAAAACAAAGTTCTCACAGTAGCCGCAGTCTATATCCCTCCAAAAGACCACCATGCCAGTATTAAGTCTGTACTTGATTTTGTTAGTCTGCAGCCCTCTGAAAATGAACTCCTCCTTGGGGATTTCAACATAAACTGGCTCACCTCTGACACTGGCTCTTACAAAGATGACATCCTAGCAGCAAACCTGACTCAGATAGTAACCTCCCCCAACCGGAAAAATTACAAAACTGGTACAAGCACCCTTATTGACTGGGTTCTCACTAATCACCCTGACCGGATAAAAAACATTAAAGTCCTCCCTGACTCCCTCAGTGACCACTCCTCAGTGTCCTGTACCTGGTCTAATAAATTTCTCAAGCCACCCCCCAAAGTTATAACAAGCAGAGTATTGCCTTATACGAATCTTGTCAAGTTGAAAACCCATCTCCTACAACAGGACTTGATGCCAGTCCTTAAATCAACTGATATTAATACCTCACTAGAATACTTCATTAAATCTTTCAACTCTGCATGTGACTTATACGCCCCAGTAAAAAAACGTAAAATCAAAGCGCTATCAAATCCATGGATTACTGCCAAACTACTTGCTGAGCTCAAGGTTTGGGACCACCTCTGGGCAGTTGCCAGAGACATAGGCTCACCTCATGATACCCTAAAATACAAACAGGCACGAAATAGATGTACCTCACAAATTAAGCAAATGAAGAGCGCCTATTTCTAAAATGCCCTTGAATCCACCTGGGGTGATGGAAGAGATTTTTGGGACAACATCTGAAACATAATGGGTAAACAATCAAAATCGTCACCTACCATTATGAAAGTTGAAGGATCCACCACTCTTGACCCAAAGTCTATTGCAGATGCGCTTAATAAGACATTCACAGACCTTAGTGGGTCCTCCCCAGATTTCTTCTCGGACTTATCTGTAGCCTAGCCTAGTATCACAAAACACCCTCGTGACAAACCACAATTTTACTCAAGAAAATCAAAGTGCATCAAGCACACAAGTACATAAGAAAGACCTGCTCCAAATCCAGAACAAGTAGTGACATGCTAGATCTAAAAATCCTGTCTCTCACCCTGGATGAAATAATTTACCGCTGTAAAAATTCTTAATCTGTCACTTTGCCAAAGTCAATTTCCCAACAAATGGAAATCTGCCATAGTTACGCCAGTGCACAAAGGGGACAAAACCTCAACAGGAAACTATCGACCAATATCAATACTCCCTTCCCTCTCCAAAGCACTTGAACGAATTGTGGCAGACCAACTCTCTGATTACCTGGACAAATACAATCTACTTTGTAATCAACAGCACGGCTTTAGGAAAGGACATAGTACAACAACAGCCTTACTTGATTTCTCTGGATAAGTCTACTCAGCCCTGGACAAAGGGTGCCAAACAGGTGCAGTCTTTATCGATCTTACAAAAGCTTTCGACACAGTCCATCATGGTCCTTACCTCCCTACTTTCTAGCCTAGGCCCGGCGAGTCGCAATAACTTCAGGTAAAAAGTTACCTGTCCAATCGGTCTGAGCTGTAAAATCTCTAATGAACTCTCCGACTTCAAACCAGTTCTCTCGGATGTACCACAGGGATCATTTCTTGGACTGCTCCTCTTTAGCCTGTTCCATGCTCCCTCCCAGATATCCGCCAGGAGAAAATAATCTTATACGCTGATGATGCTGTAATTCTCTCTTCCCACAAGGATCCAAACTCCCTACAAAAAAGCCTGCAACTTGCTTTCTCTAGTGTTGAAAGGTGGTTCCTGGATAGTAAACTTGTGCTAAACCACAATAAAACAAAAGCCATGCTCTTCTCCAATCACCAAAACAAAAATAGGCATACTCCACTCACCATACAAACTTTCTGCGGGAATTACACTGGACCAAGTAAATACTTTCAAATACCTTGGCATCACTTTTGACCAAGGGCTCACCTTTGCAACCCACATTGACAACATCACGAAAACAGTGAACCAACGCTTAGAGTACTATTCGTAACCGTCAATTTCTAAATCAAGCAGCATTGAGAATAGCTATACAGAGTTCCATAATCTCAATCATTGACTATGGCCATATTATTTATGGCTCAGCTACCTATACTGCTCTAAGGCGATTCTTAATCACTCTAAATAAGGCCTGCCGGCTCCTCACGGGGGCTCAAAGACTGACTCACACATGTGATCTGTACTATGAATCAGGCTGGTTGAACCTATCAAATCATCTTATTTATCTCACCTGCACAATGGCAAAAAAAATCTATCTTGGGACTGACTCCATTATGTATTCAAAACCTACTCCGACTGAATCCTGGCTCACGACCCTCCACCAGATCTGAATGCCAACCTTTCCTGGTTCCAAGATGCCGGGACTGCACAGGGACAAAGATCTTTCGCATACAGGGCCCCGACATGGTTCAATGCGCTTAGTCCACCTACTCTATCCTCAACCTCGCTTGAAGCTTTCAAATCCATGCTGTATGCCCACCTCCACCACCACTAGCAACTGTGATTGCGCTTAGATAAAGACTACTGCTCCTCATGTCCATCCTCACATCTGAGGCCTCTTCCTCCTGACTAATGAACCCTCTGGTACCTACTACTTCCTGTCTCCCACCCAAACTCACTCCCCCTTTTTTCTGTCCCTCTCACTCTCCCACTCACCACCTTTCCTCCTCTCTAGCCTCTGTTTGGCCCCTAATGATCACCCTCTCCCTGGACGTTTCCTTAACCTCAAAATTGTCTACTCGCTTGAACCTGTTATAGCTTGTTTTTCTATGAAACTTAAAAATGTTACTGCCTTAAACTGTTAATAGCAAATTTATGATGTAACTTTCCTGTCTGGTTTTACCTGTAATGTGTTTCGTGCTTTGTTAAATGTTCTTTGTGACGTCGAACCTTTGTAAAAGAGCCCTGGCTCAAAGGTATTAATTCCTAGACTAATAAACTAAACTAAACTATTGTCTTTCACTGTACTAGCTTGATTTTCTTCAAGTTTTTGTGTTTGCTTTTTTATCATATTCTTACTTTTATTAGCTATTTTTTATATAATTTCCAATTCAGTGTTGAAGGATTCATTTTGCGTCTTTTGTACAGTTTTCATTTCTTAACTAGAATTTTTTTTTTTTATTTTGTTATTCCACCATATTGGAGATATTCTATTATTAATATATTTTTTCTGGTTGGAACCCATGTGGTGATGCAATATTGAAGAATGTCATTAAACTTGCTACAAGTTTTTTCTAGGTTGCAACCTGCAAGATCATTGACCCAGTTCCATTTTTCAGATGATTTTTTATAGTAGAGTAATTTGCTCTTTTAAAGTTCTTTATTTCTGTACAACCTTTTAGTGCAGTAGAATGTGTAAGGTTCATTGAAATAAGGACCATATTGTAGTCACTATTGGACAAGGTATCTGTAACCTTGACTTTAGTGATTGCATCATCAGTGTTAGTAAAAACTAAATCTAGAATATTCTTGTCTCTAGTAGGTAGTTTAACTAGTTGTTCCATGTTATTTATAATATTGAGATCTAGGAGCAATGATTCTAGAGAAGAGCTACCCTTTCCCACTTCCTAGTATAATGGAATAAATGGTGTTTTTTTCAACTTTAGTACATATCTCAGCCATTTTGGGGAATTTGTTCACCAAATTTTCAACATGGGGTTCTTGGGACCCCACTTCATGAACTCAGTCACTGTCATTTCAACATTCGGTCCCAAAAGGTGATTTCATGGTCACTGCACGGAACCACCTTTTGGGACTGATTAACAAAATGACAGTGTCACAGTTCATGAGGTAGGCCTCCAAAAACCCTATGTTGAAAATTTGGTGAAAAAATTCCCAAAAATGAATTTTATGAGCATGCGTTGCGTAGTCCCTATGCACATTCGTAACTTCGAGCATTGCTAATATTTTCACTCCAGATGTTCAACATTGCCATTTTACCACACATCCTTATGAACAGTACAGCTGTCATTTTTCACATCTCACCCAAAATGTGTTTTTACACATGTAGCACACAGTGGCATGGTCGTGTGCGAAATCAATGTTCGGGACAGATTAAGAAAATTACAGTGACACTGTTCATGAGTAGAGGTATTAAAATGGCTATACTGAAAATTAGGTGACAAAAGTCCATAAAATGACAGTGTTATGAGTGTGCATTGTGCAATTTCCATGCACCCTCGTAAGTTAACTAATTCATAATATTTTCAGTCCAGATTTTCTGTACTGGCATTTTTCCACACCTCCTTATGAACAGTATAGCTGTTATTTTTTACACCCTGACAGAAATGTGTTTTTGCACTTCTGGTGCAGAATAGCATGGTTGCTGTGGGAAATCAGTGTTTGGGACAGATTAAGAAAATCACAGTGACACTGTTCATGACTGAAGGTCCCAAAATGCCTATGTTGAAAATCTGCTGTAAAAAATCCCCAAACTAATTACATTACAGGTGTGCATTGTGCAGTTTCTATGCACACTCATGACTTCACCAGTTTTTTAATATTTTCACTCCAGATTTTCAACATTGCCATTTTTTTACACCTCCTCATGAACAGTACAGCAGTCGTTTTTCATATACAGTTTGAAATGTGTTTTCACACCAGTGGTGCCAAATGATGCAGTCACTGTGCAAAATCACCTTTTGGCTAATGAACTGATAGTGTCACTGTTCATGCAATGGGATCACAAAAATCCCATGCTGAAAACTTAGAGTAAAAATACCAAGAAATGCCTAGGGCATTAGGGTTTTTGACCATAATACCCTACCCTGTAGGGACTGACAAGTGTCAGTGGTGCGACTTGGGATTGTTGACAGTAATGCTCATGTCATTCCACCCCCATCCCCACCCTGCAGCCAGTGACAGGAATCAAGATGTGCCTTGGACTCGTTGGCCCCAGAGTTCACCCCATTCTCCTATACTGCACTCATTTCAGCATATTTTCTTATGGAATGAGATGAGTAATGCATGAACACCCAAAGCACACCTCAACACTTGTCATTGTCTGCAGGGTAGGGTGAGGTGAAATGTCATGATCGTTATGGGCAATGACCCAAAGGCACACCCCAATGCCTGTCCTTCTTTGCAGGGTGGGGGTGGGGTTAGCATCAGTTCAATACTTCACTGCCATTGCTATACTGCATGGGCCTGATTCTTATAGGGACCTGCATCTGACACAAGCTGTGGCAAACAGCAGCTTGCATTGATGCCCAGTGTGCCAGGGACCCTGCACCTGATTCAGGTACAGGAGGTGTCCCAGTGGCTAAGTCCCCATACTTGCGTCGACCGGAACCCTGTGGCAAACCCTTGGTGCACTGCATGGGTCCACCACAGGCCACAAGAGATTAACACAGGACCCATGTCCCACTAGGTAAAGGGCATGTGGACCCAACCCAAACATGGTGGGGCAGTGTCCCCCCACCATGTTTGGTGCAATTGGTGCCTGGCCACAGAGATGAGTGGTGAGATGTGCCGGGCGCTGGGGAGCATTCAGGACTGGTGTGGGGGTGAGCACCACCTGTTTAGGCATGGGTGGGCTATGTACCACCATAAGTTGGTGCTGTAGTAGCGCTGATGGGGTGGGCATCGGGATCGAAGCCACTGCCAGTATGGGCAGCATCAGGATGGGGTAGTGATGTGGCTTGTGTAGTGAGCTCTGGCCCATAAGAGGCTCACAGGAGACCAGTGGGAAGCTAATTAATTAGGAACAAGCTGCATCTCTCCTGTCTGCAATGTAGTGTTAATAGTTCAGCAAGCTCAGCCCTGGCAAATGTATAAAGACTTTATCACATTTCTTATGAGTCTTTTTTAAACATGTTTTATCTGTTGACAGGAGTGCATCTGATTTGAGATCAAAATCAAAAGCAAATAATCATAGCAGAAGAGACCCCCACCACACACACACACACACACACTCACTCCCCAAAAAGCTGCTTAAAAGCCTGCAATTCATGCAATTCAGTTCCATTTTCTTACTTAGTTGGGGTTCAATGTCAACAAGTGTAAAATCATGTACCTAGGGCATAGGAACCCCGATGCTGAGTATAGGATGGGGGGAGGTACTGATACTCACTAGACAAGAAAGATCATTGAGGTTATTATATCAGAGGACTTCAAGGTGGCAGTACAGTGTGACAATGCTATGGGAAGGGCAAATTGGATTCTGGGGTGCATAGGAATGGCATCTCCTGTAGGAGGAGGAGGATGATGTGCTGCCATTATAGCACTCCTGGTATACCCCAGCTAGAGTACTGTGTTCAGTTTTAGAGTCCACACTTCAGAAAGGACATGGGATGGAGGTTTTCAGAGGAGGACAACTAAAATGGTTCAGGATTTTCACAGGAATCCTTACAAGGAAAGGCTGAAGAATCTCAACATGTACACTCTGGAAGAGAGGAGGATGAGAGGCGACATGATCAAGACCTGCAAAGTACCTCACAGGGGTAAACAGGGTACAGTTGTGGAGTTTCCTTCAAATGAGGATGAGTACCCAAACCAAGGGGCATACAATGAAGCTGGGGGTAGGGTCATGATAGATGTGAAGAAATATTTATTTACTGAAGGGTGGTAGATGCCTTGAACAGACTGTCAGGTGAAGTGGTGGAGGCTAAAATGGTAAGGGGCATGAAGCATGCATGATATAAAAATAGGGGACCAGATATTCAAAAGGTTTGCGCATGGCACAACAACCCATTGATGTGCCCCGGCGTGATATTCAAAAGGGAAAAGTGTGTGGCACAAATCCCAATGCGCCGGAGTGCATCAGTAATGTATGCAGGCACAGGTTGGGGGGCATGCCCATGCATAACCTGCACCGCCTGTTATTCAGCCCGGGATGTGCAGAGCCATGCATGCGCAACCCCTACCTGTGCCAGCACAAAGTTAAGCCAAAAAAAAGGAACAACTGATGGCCACCCACAGGTGAGCTGATTCATTGCAGGGCACAACACAGCAGCTGCCACCTGTGGGTAGCTACCCGAGTTCCGGCTGCACCTGGTGGCATCCCCCCATGCCCGATCGCTGGCATATGTTTAAAAATAAATTCCCCGTCCTATATCCCTAGTGGTCCAGTGGACCACCTTCTGCCTAATGGCGGGCATCTGTTGTAATAAAAGAACCCCCCCGTCCAATATCCCACTTTCTGCCCAATCACGGGCATCTGTTGTAATAAAAGAACCCCAATCAAAATCCCTGGTGGTCTAGTGGTACCCCATCCCCACTCACCCACTGAGCCCACCACCCCTCCCACCCCGGTCAGCTGGTCGGGCGCAGCATCCCACCCGCCTGCCACCCCATCCTTTGAATGACAGCTCGGTAGGGCTGCACCCGATAGTTCTGGCGTGAGCCAATGGGCATGCAATCCATACCTACTACACATTCCAGATATATGAATGAATCATTGCATATCTGGAATGTATGCTCTGCTATAAACTGCTGCGCCCATTAACTCACACTGTGGGCTCAATAAGTGCAGCTCCTGCATAATCGATGAGAGGGGCGTGCAGGCAGGTGGGATGCTGCCACCGCTGGCTGACCGGGAGGCGGGGTGGTGGGGCTCAGTAGATGGTGGGAAGGGGGTACCACTAAACCACCAGGATATTGGATGGGGGTTTCTTTTATTCAACAGAATGCCCGCATCCAGCAGCGAGATATTAGGCGGGGGTTTCTTATTACAACAGATGCCCATGATCAGGCAGAAAGCAGGATATTGGAGGGGGTTCTTTTATTACAAAAGATGCCCGCGATCAGGCAAAAAGCGGGATACTGGGTGGGGGGGTTCTTTTATTGCAACAGATGCCCGCGATCGGGCAGAAAGTGGTCCTCTGGACCACCAGGGATATAAGACGAGGAATTTATTTTTATACATATGCCCACGATTGGGCTGCAGGGGGCATTGGTCCCCGATAGCTGCTGCCTGGCAGGGTGCCAGGCGCAAGTCACCAGGGATCGGCACACCTGCATGCAAATGGAATGCAAATGGGGCCATAATGACTTGGATATGGCCCCATGTGTGCCTTGCATATATTATGGCCCCATTTGCATGTCACCTTTTGAATATCACAAGTGCTGTGAATGGCGCAATGGCACTTGCGCTAGTGCATCTCCATGCTCCACTCTGGCCACTTGCACTGGCACAGTGCCAGTGTGCGATGCACACTGGGGGTGGCCAGGGTGCAATATTCAAAGCTGCTGAGCCATAGTGCAGCTCCTTTGAATATCGCCCAGGCCACACCCCTGCACGGCCAAGTTGAGCTGCGCCCATGCTTGCGCCACAGCCTGGCGCAGTTTGAATAGCCGGGCCAGGGCATATTAGAAAAAGGGGAAGGAGGGGGTCAATGGAGATCAATAGGGCTATGGATGTGGAGTAGGTTCAAGTTCATTGCAGGAAAAATCCATTAAGCAAGCTCATTCACAAGGAGGTCCTGATGGACACAGGCAGAATAAGACATACAGTAACATATACAGGCAGGAGTTACAAGTAGGTAGAGAATACTTGGGTAAACTGGGTGGGCTAAGCGGTCCTTTTCTGCTTACAAATTCTATGTTTCTATAGCATCATGTGTTCATTCAGGTGCAGTGTTTATTTAAAGTTGGGCCTACCATACAACCAGATGTAAGGTACAGTAAATTACGAAATTAGATGCAGCCCACTTACAGTACAATAAACAGAACCCCAGTGCTTCAGGAAGCCTTTACTCTTCATAAGGCTGCTTAAGAGCTGGGGTTCTATTTGCAGTGTCCACACCAGTATGCTGATCTTAAAAACGATGCCGTATCTAAATGAGTACTTGATTCTTGCTCACTCCATTTCTTCCCCACTTTGAAAGCTGCTTGTCCTGAGTTAGTTTTGGGCTGGTAGTGCCTTGCCTGTGTTGGAAGAAGTCCAATAAGCAACACTGAAAGACATCAGACTTCACAGACTGTGAAGGCAGCTGCTCACCCACCATCTTGGCAAAAAGAAGGCTGTAGCTGTGGCCATCGATGACTGTTGGGTGTGGGGATGGGGGGACCAAAAGGGACAGACATAAGGAAATAAAATCATAATAAAAATTGTGAGACCTTCACCAGCTTTCCAAATTGCCTACCAGTGAAAGAACACTCTAAGAAGTTTTTCAAATGGCAACACAATCTAGTGAGCCCTCTGTCTGCTGTCTGACACAGGCATCAACCAGCATAAAATTGCCTAAAAGAGGGCAGTGTGGTCATGTGGTTACTGAAATACTGGAGATTACAGATTTATAAGAACAAAGAATACCACACAGAAGCTGGCACATGTGCCTATAGCAGCTGTCTCCTGCTTCTCAGTAGTTATATTTATACCCTTGAGGTACTTGAATGTTTCTATCATATCCTCTTTCCTCCTCTCTCCCAGTGGACAAATCCAGGGACAGTTTACTAAATAATTTTCTAGGCTCAATTCTCTCAGTTATGAATCTCAACTAAGAGAAAAGGTCTCTCTCCCTAGATATGTGTAGGTATAAGGGGATATTCTCCTTGTTTACAAATTACTTAAATTTCTATCTTAATGGAACAATGTGGACTTACCTTAGCTGACAAACTCATAGTGGGTAGACACCATAACCAGCAATTAGTAGTAGACTGGGCAAATACAAAAACTCAATAATTTCTTTTCTATCAGAGATGCCAAACATTGGAATTTATTACCACAATATTTGATTAATCTAGCTAGCTTTGAATCATTTAAATCCCAGTTAGATTTATGGCTCAACTCTCAATATCATCATAACCAATGATCCACTGTTGTGGGGGACAATCTCGATGGGCCTTCTGCCTTCTTTTGTCCCAATCCATCCAGTAATCCAGTAATACTGAGGTCCCTTAATTTCTCCTCATAAGTCTTGTGTTGCAAGCTCTGTACCATCTTATTCGCCCTTCTTGGACCATCTCCAGCCTGTTAATATCCTTCTGAGGGTGCAACCTCTAGAACTGCACATAGTACTCCATGTGAGGCCTGATCGTGTTTTTAAATATTGGCATCACTACCTCCCTTCCTATGCTGGTGATACCCCTGCCTATGCACGCCAGCACATTACTGGCCCTCCCAGCTGCCTTAGCACTTTGACATTTTCAGGTCATCTGAAATAAGAACCCCCAGGTCCCTTTCCTTCTTTATGACTATCAGCAACTTCTTCCCTCCCCCCGCCATCTTGTAGCTTTCCCCATGGCTTCTGTGTCCCAGGTGCACGATGTTGTACTTTTTTGAATTAAACTTCAGTTTCCAGTCCTCAGACCATTTTCAAGCTTCCTCAGGTCCCTCCTCAGGTCCCTCCTCATTTTTTCCACCCCCTCTGGGGTATCCACTGTTTTACAGATCTTGGTGTCATCTGCAAACTGGCAGACCTTTCCCCATCAGCCATTCTGCAATGTCACTAATGAAGACATTGAACAGGACTGGCCCCAGGACTGATCCCTGCAGCACCCCACTGGTCACCTCCTCTCCCCAGACTGCACCCCATTTACCCCCACTGTCTGCCTCCTGTCTGTTAGCCAGTTTCTAAACCAGTTTACCACCCTTTCCCCCATGCCCAGCCTATCCAGCTAGTTTATCAGCCTCCTATATGGGACGGTATTATAGGTTTTGCTGAAATCAAGATAAGTATTGTCCACTTCCCCACCCTGATTTACTTCCTTTGTCATCTAGTCAAAGAGATCAACCAGATTTGTCTGCATGACCTCCCCACTGTGAATCCATGTTGCCAATATTTCTGGGCTCCGATGACTTCTAGATGTGCCACTATCCTTTCTTTAAGCAATGTCTCCATGATCTTTCACACTACTCTGGTGAGGCTGGCCGGCCTATAGTTCCCCACCTCCTCCCTGCTGCTGGATTTGTGTAGAGGGACCACACATGCCCTCCTCCAATTCTCTGGTACCATCCCTGTGTTGAATGACTCAGTGACCATGGCTGACAGAGGTACTGCTATCTCCTGTCACAGTTCTCTTAATATCCTTGGGTGTATGCCATCTGGTCCCATCACTTTGTCCACAATCAATTTAGTCAACTGCTGCAGGATTCTTTTGCCTGTGAATGGACTATTGTCCACCTCTTCACTGCCTTGGAAACTGCTGTACAGCTGTGGCCTTTGCCTCTCCCCCTGTTCTGTGATTACTGAACAGAAAGACACAGTGGATGTCTGGGGGAACATGACAGTTCTTAGGCATGGTACTATCACTTCCAAATAACTAAACAGCACATATAAGCAAGCAACATATGACATTGACAAATGCTTGTTTCAAGCTGTGCTTGTGAGTTAAAAGCTGGACCAAAGGAAGAAAAATATGGCAATGAATATAGAGAAAGGATAATACCAACTGTTCCATATTGGCAGCTTATAATCTCCTTCAGTAGATCCCTAAGCAGCAGAGGATTAAGCAGGGATAGAAATGTTATTCTATATCATTTGGGTATAAGTTTAATACTCTGTAACTGCAAAGTATTTTAGGGTGCAGGCTTTCATTTTTATACATTTTGTCCTTATTTACAGTGTTTTATAATGGGGAACTTTATATAGAGAATAATGGATAATGAAGTGTGTTATGGATTTGTTTTCACCGCCCAAGGTGTGTGATGACCCATAAACCTAGAGAGTAAAGCTTGAGAGGTTTATGGTCATCACACTGAGGGTGTGTGAAAAAAAATCCATAACACACACACTTACCTGTCCTTTATTTTTTATAATTGCTTGTGTGGAGATTTAGACTGTGTTTCTAGCAGCTTGAAAGAATAAGATGTTTTTTGGCTAGATTGCAGTTTTATTTTTGAAGAAATTGAACTGTACATGAGTAAAACACAATTGAAAATACTGCAGTTGAAAAACTTTTTGTGAAACAATGGAATGCAACAGTTTTAAAGTCTTTCCTTTGGGGAATGTCATATCAGTCTGATTTCAAGTTATTATGAAGTGTCATATCAACCTAATTCTGGGTTATTATTGCCTTTGGAGCATAATAACCTGAAATCAGGTTGATAAGCATTTTTAACAAAATGACAATCAGGTTGATATTTATGGTCATCAGTAAATATATTTTCTCTAAGGGGGGCATTTAAAATGTATAGCTCTTAAGTATGGAAGGGAATTTTTAGGGCAGATATGGGATACTGGTTTGACTCTATGAATGCTCATCAGACCTTTCAGTCTAGTTCTCCACTTCCAATTAAAAACACTATGTCATCACACAATGTGGCTATTACAAATTAAAAGGTATATTTGGGGCCCTACTGACTACATTTTCTGTTTCTTAAGCCTTATTATAGATTACCCTATGGAGCGTAGTTGTGTTCTTTGTGAACCAGGGGATGGTGGGTAACAGCTGCTTCCTCCCTGAGGCATCCATGTATATAGTAATACTTCAAAGGAACCCGGATATGTATAGGGCTCCCTGCCTTGGAAGCATAATTTGTTCTTGACGATGTTGTTGTTTGTTCATCTAAGTTTGTTCCTTCTGGTTTACAGTGTTAACAGGCTTTTTGTTACTGTTCAATTGTATTACTATGATGTTGCCTGTTATGGGATTTTTTATCATTATAAAATGTTTGTAATTTCCATATTGTACTGTTTTATAAATAGGAATGAGTTATATTTACCTATTTTAAGGTTAATGGTTGTACACTTATTAGGTTACTAATGCTTATTTCTGATGAATGTCCTGTTAAGTCTGACTGAGCCTAAGTTCTCCAGGGTAAGATACATGGGAAAGGACCCTGATTTTAGCTCCGTGAGGTACATATCCATGGGCACACATGGTAGCGTCAATTCATGGAGTTATAATTCTCTAAATGCACTACAGTTTATTTCAATCAGAATATGTTTTTATCTCAGGGACTGCCTCAAGGGCCTAAATTATCACTTGTTTTTTTGAATGGTGTTGAAACCAGTCAACTTTTAAAGGTGGGTTCATCGATTCATAGATTAGGAGGATCTTTATTGGAGGGTATATGGCCTTATATAGATAATGACTCAGGAAATAATACTGATTTCATACAATGTTAATGCTGTTATGACTCCAGTGAAGCAGTTTTGGTTGTTGCAATATTGAAGGTAGCAGCAGGCTGATCTTATTTATTTTCATGAAACTCATCTAATGTATGAGGAGTACATGATAGTTTTGAAATTAGGTTATGAACATATGTTCTCTGCATCATCTCCAAAGGGTTACTGTAGGGGTGTTCTTATACCGTGTAGGAAGGGACTTTCTTTTAAACATTATACTACAGTATTGGCCAAAAATATTGGCGCCCTTGCAGTTTTTTCTAATAATGCACCATTCCTTCCAGAAAATTGTTGAAATTAAAAAATATTTTGGTATCCACATATGTATTTCTTTCTTTTGCAGTGGAATAAAATACAAAAAGCAGAAAAATTTACTAAGTCTTAACTTATTCCACACAGAAATTCTTAAATGGCCCAGACAAAATTATTGGCACCTTTTAGAAGTAGTTAGAAATAATTAGATTTCAAGTAGGTGATTCTCCTTTACTTTGGAATTGAACTCACTTGTGGTGAGTTGCAGGTGCCTGCAATATAAAAATCACTCATTCAACCAGTTTGAATAGAGAAAAGGACTCATTCTCCTGTTTTGTGTCACTGTGTGTACTGCAATGAGCATGGAGAAAAGAAGACAGCCAGAGAATTGTCTGAGGAGGTCAGACAGAAGATTGTAGCCAAGCATGGACAATCTTAAGGCTACAAATCAATCTCCAGAGACCTTGATGTTTCTGTTTCTACCGTACATAATGTCATCAGGATGTTTAAGGCCCATGGCACTGTAGCCAACCTCCCTGGACGTGGCCGCAAGAGAAAACTCAATCGAAGATTGCAGCGTAAGATTGTTCAAATGGTGGAGAAAGCACCTTGATTAACTGCCAAATAGATTCAAGCTGACCTTCAGACACAAGGTACGACAGTTTCAACTCTCATCATCCATCACCAACTCAATGAAAGGGGGTTATATGGTAGGAGGCTGAGGAGGACCCCACTGCTGAGAGAGAGACATAAGAAAGCCTGACTGGTGTTGGCCAAAACAAACCTGAACAAGCAAAAATCCTTCTGGGAGAATGTCCTGTGGACAGATGAGACCAAATTAGATCTTTTTGGTAAAGCACATCATTTCTATGTTTACAGAAAGCAAAATGAAGCCTTCAAAGAAAAGAACACCTTCCCTACAGTCAAACCTGGAAGAGGTTCAGTGATGTTTTGGGGTTGCTGTGCTGCCTCTGGCACTGGGTGCCTTGAACGTGTGCACGCATCATGAAATCTGGAGATTACCAGGCCATTTTGGAACGCAATGTTCAACCCAGTGTCAGAAAGCTGGGTCTCCGTCGAAGGTCATGGGTCTTCCAGCAGGACAATGACCCCAAACACACTTCAAAAAGCACCCAGGAATGGATCAAGACAAGATGCTGGACTGTTCTGAAGTGGCCAGCAATGAGTCCAGATCTAAATCCCATTGAAAACCTGTGGAGAGATCTGAAAACAGCAATTGGGAGAAGGCACCCTTCAAGTCTGGGAGAACTGGAGCAGTTTGCACAAGAAGAGTGGGCCAAACTGCCAGTAGAGAGGTGCAGGAAGCTCATCCATGGCTATAGGAAGTGGTTGATTGCAGTTATTTTGACCAAAGGCTGTGCTACCAAATATTAAGTCTAGGGTGTCAATAATTTTGTCAATGCCATTTCTTTTCATTTTCTGATTTAAAAGAATATATTCAATTCTGAATCAAAAACAAAGGTTCTGTAATATTAACAGAGAAATAAAGAATTGTGGAGGCCAAATACTGTACTGTTGTTAATTTCAACATATGTTTAGAGGAAATTGTGAGTTATTTGAAAAAGTGCAAGAGCCAATATTTTTGGCCATGACTGTACAACAGCGGATACAGAGGAAAGGTATCTTATTGTTACTGGGACTTATATGGGCAGACAGTAACATCAGTGAATGCTTATTTTCCTCCAGCCTCTAGAAAGGCAGTATTTGTTAAGTTATTTTCTTTTCTAATGTCACAAATGATGGGTAGGCTCTTATCGGGTGGTGATTTAAATTTGGCATTAAATCTGGATCTAGATGTTTCTTGGTCTAGGGCACATCAATTTCAAGAGATATTCTTGAGATATGTTCGACACACCTTACAACATCTCAGTATCCAGGATATGTGGTGTTTTTTGAATAGATCTTCCAGAACATATACCAACTATTTGGCTATTCATGGAAGCTCAGCATGCTTAGATTACTTTCTTTACAACTGTCAAATGTCAGGGATTTGTTAATAATCTTGAGTTAGATCCCATTTTATTATCATACCACTCGCTGGTTAGTATGTTCTTAGATATTTCTTAGTGGCAAACGTTCTGGCATCTTCATTTAGGTCATCTTAGTGATAGGGCCTTAATTGCTGAACTGATTGACCAGATACAGTTTTATCTAGAAACGAATGATAGTGGAGGTTTAGGCCCAGCTATTTTATGGGATGCCTTGAAGGCGGTGTTGAGAGGAAAATTGATAGTCTATGCATTAATTAAGCAAAGTCAGAAGGAACATCGAACAAAGAAACTTTATGCAGAAATTTGTAGACTGCAAGAGGCATTAATGAAGGGGGACAAATTGAATCACCACCATTTGCTTGCTCTAAAAGTGGAATTACAGGGCATTATTGATGCTCAGGCAGGGCATGCATTATATTATCTTAATCAGAGGTATCATGTGGGGCCGAAAGGTGCCCGATATCTGGCTCATTATATTCGGGCACATAGATCTGCAGCCACAGTCATAAGAGTTTGTTACCCACAGCTGGGTACAGAAGTCCATAAAAATGACAAAATACTTTCAGTATTTTGTAATTTCTATACCTCTCTGTATGCAGAGGTTCCAGCACCTCTTTCTCCAGGTCAACTTGATGCTTTCTTTTGTAATCTTTCTCTCCCTCAGTTAACAGAAACACAAGTGTCTCATCTTCTTAGGCAACAGAATTAAAGGAAGTTCATGAAACTGTTATGTCTTTGAAGTCATTTAAAAGTCCAGGAATAGATGGGTTCCCTACAGATTTTTACAAAGTTAAATCCTTGAACGTGGTATTAGTTCCACTTATGTTAAAGATGATTCATGCGGTCCAAAGGGGAGAGCCCTCACCAACTTCATGGAATTTTGCTATTATTTCCACCTTATTAAAACCTGAAAAAAATCCAATGTTAACAGAGTATTATAGACCAATATCTGTTCTGAATGTGGATTATAACATTTTCAATGCTTCTCAGTTGGAGGGTCTTTTCCCATCATTGGTGGACTGGGACCATTTGGGATTTATCTGGAAATGTCAAATCCATGATAATGTTTACCGACCCTTCTTCTGATTGAATATGCTAATTGTCAGTCTATCCCATTGGTCTTGACCATCTTAGACAAGGAGAAGACCTTTGACCGAGTCTTATGGCTCTATTTCTGGAGGAGCATGCAACAATTTGGTTTCCAATTGTCTTTTATTAATGTGTTACAACAACATTATTCTGTTCCTGAGGCATATGTTAAAGTAAACAGTTCTCTCTCTTTGAGTTTCCAGCTTTGCTGGGGTACAAGGCAGGGGTGTCCCCTTTCTTCTCTGCTGTTTACGTTATATGTTGAACCTTTAGCCTGCTTAATCTGTTGAACTGACTGGGTAGAGGGGATTCCTATTGGAGGGAAAGATTATCATATCTTTTTATTTGCAGATGACATTTTGTTGACCCTCACCAGTCCATGCTGCTCCCTACTTAATGTTTTTTCCCTTCTAGATAGGTTGAATCAGTTTCAGGTTTTTGTTTGAATAAATTAAAAACATAAGTTTTGGCCTGGTCCTACACCCCTACTCCTGCCATAAAACAACTTATGCCCATCCAATGAAATAGAAACAATATTCAGTATTTGGGTGTGTCTCTAGATCATATTGACCTTCTGAATTATAAACCACTTATGCAGCAGCTCTAGAGACCTGTCTTGGTGGTCTACTCTCCCACTTTTCTTTTGGCGTAGGTTGGAGGTGGTAAAAATGAACATTCTACCATGGATATTGTTTTTGCTTTCTACATTACCCGCTCCTGCTACACCCACTTATTTCAGAGAATGGCAGCCTTATCTCTTAATTTTCTTTGGCAAGGGAAGAGGCCTAGAGTCAGGAAATCTCTCCTGTACATGTCAACTGGGAAGGGAGGGTTGAGCTTTCCGAATTCTAAGTGGTATTCATTAGCGTCGCAACTTCGGATAATCTTGTGTTGGGTGAACCCTACTCACCAGGCTTATTGGATAGATATTGAATTTGTTATAAATTATCTTCATGATATTCAAAAATTCTTATTTTCTTCTCCTCTTGTTGGTTGCACCCTTTCACATTACTTTGGGTTTACACAAATAATTTTGAAGCAGTGGTATACGCTACATAATCGGCTTCCACTACGTGAAATATTCTGCTTCTTATCCGTGGCAGGCATACCTCTCAACCGCCTCCATCATATGGATCATTTTCTTCAGCAATGGGCAAGAATGGGCTGAATATATTATCAATTGATTGATAAATGGGTTTTCTCCCATTTAACAGCCTTCAAATAAGGTATGGCTTTGCCTGGACTGATCATTATCAATATTTCCAACTCTGATCTTGTTTAAATATCTTCCCTTTTTGTGAAAATGTTCTGATGATCTTAAATTACCCTTTAATAGCTTTGGTTATATCAGCCTATTCTGGGAAAGGGCACAACCATCCTTTTGGTATGGAGCTCTTAGACTTATTTATGGTGACTCTACTCGAGATGTTTATCAGAAGTGGATGGCTGATTTAGGAATTTTTTTTTTTTTTCATGGGAGAAACGGCTACGTTCAGCAAAATGTACATATTCTGTAACCAATACTCATTACTTGTGGGAGTTTGCATGGAAATGTAGATCTCATTTCTTTTTTTAATCCAGCTCAGGAGAAGCATTATAAGGGCCCCTGAGGTAGGGAGACATTGGAGACGACGTGGTGACACATCAAAAGACCAGATTCATATTTTTTTGACATGCCCACAGCTAAATGTTTTCCGATGGGAGGTTGCTATGGTGCTTGAAAAGATATGTGGATGTCAGATTAACATAAATGCTTCTTTAATACTGTTACATAAGTGTTCGGGGAATATTACACTGCCTTCTACATTTAAGAGATTAGTATTGATCATGATAGTCTGTGCTAAGAAAACCATTACTAAAAAAATGGTATTTAGAGCAGACACTAACTCGACAGACTTGATACCAAGTAATAAACTTTATTTATAATTTGGAGCAGGTGGTATATAATGGTATGAATAATCATTCCGCATTTATGAGAATTTGGCAGCCCTAGGTCAATTACCAGCTTCAGGATAATACTAATTTTGTTCCTTAGGAGGACGCCTGTATTTGTTTTTGCGTAATTAATATATTGGAAAAATGTTCAGTTAAAGAAATTCTTTTGTTCTTTCATATTTGCTTAACATTAATGTAGAGCAGTGAGTTGTAGTTATCTTATTCAAATGTAATTGATTAGAGAATACTTAATAAAGTGTGATTATAAAAAAAGAGAATTGCAGTTTGCCTGGTGGGTTCCTGAAGTAGCTGCACCAGCACACAATCCTCTAAGGCATTCAGCAATGCCCGACCTCTGGTGTTCCTGGTCACTGGAATATATCAAACAATACCTGGCAGGTTCGGATCACTCACCACCACTTCCCCCTTTGCCATACCTTCTTTCAAGTTCTTCCCTGAGCTGTCTCTTTCTTCCCTTTGTCCCAGAGGTCTATAGATTTTTCCAAGAGTGCTTCTTGCAGGAGGTTGCCATGAGTTGTACCCACAGTGACTCAGTCTCTCCATTACTACCTGTAATGCATCCATCTTCCGCCACCTATATGCCCTCCTTGACAAAAAGGGATACTCCTTACATCTACCTGTTCATCTATCTCTCCTTAACAATGGGTACCCAGGGACTGTCAGGTCTTAATTATTATTTTCTGAAGCCCACATTTCTGTGATGGCCACTAGGTCCACCTCAGTATCCACCATCAGTGCCTGGAGCTCACTAATTTTGTTACCCAGGCTACAGGCATTAAGGGATACCCATTTCCATCTGACCACTGATCCACCATTGCTACTATCCTTGCATTTCCCTTGTCTTCTCATCTTTTTTTATGTTTTTTTTGTGTTTGCACACTTGTAATCACCTGCTTCTAATGTCTCATCATCTAATTCAGTTGCATCCACAACCCCCTTTGTACCTGCTGTGTTACTACAAGCCACCAAATGTGGGGAAGTACCAGCTAGAATCCCTTTCCTCTCACTTGCCACCATAGTTCCCCTAGTTCAAGTCTCCTCTCAGTCAGTTTAAACATCTGATATAGACATCAAACAACTGCCTCACCGTGCAGGCCCCTCTCTTGCCATGTGAAGTCTTTCACCCTTGAAAAGTCTCCTATACCAGAAGTCTCCCCAATCTCCCAAAAAGTGGTATCAATTTTATAAGACACCATCCCTTAAGCCACTATTCAAAACTCCTGAATTACATCACTCCTTATCATATCCCCCCCCACCATACACAGCACAGGTGTTGATCTAGGTGATATTCCTAAATGGGAAGACTCCACTGCAGACTACGGCAACCAATTGATGTTCTAGTGATAGCCTACAATTCACAGCAACCCCCAGATTCTTAACTCTATGACAATGCTCAGTGAGATCACATTTACAAATATACATGCTGGTCATTGCTGACCCATGAGGACCTGGTTGTGCTATCATCAGTTTCACCTTTGCAAGATTTAATCTCAGTCAATTAGAGGCCATCAAGACCATGTTTTCTTATACACATTAGGCTAGCATGAAGGCAGTGTCTTACAGTTTATTTCTGGTGCAAACGAGAGGTACAGTAAGATGCATTCAACTATGAAGAATACAAATATAGTGTATGATGGAACGTAGTACAGCATGGATTTCCAAGCTGTGTAAAAAGTCATTCTGCTGCACTAGTGATGTCCGTACTGCAGCAGAATGACTTTTCATTCTGCTGCAGTGGTGACATCAGCCAACAATGCTCTGAAGTTGTTTATCACTAGCGTTGCTGCCACTGCTAGTGCACAAGTGACGTAAGCGGCCGTTAGTGATGTTTAAATAATGTTTTACCTGACACATGTTAAAAGTTGAGTGTGGCTGGTCATGCTCCCTATTTATCAGATCAGAGTGCAGCCGCAGTGGCAAGCAATCAGTCATCTGTCAGAGGAGACAAAAGGGTGCAGATTATTGGTCAGAATGGAGACTGAAACTGACCGGGTGTGCCACCCATAAGCCAAGGTAGCAACTCATTGCCAGTGACGTTTCTGATCTCCTGCTTCTTGTCTCTACAAAGTCAGAATAGTGCTGGGTTTGGCCATACACCATATAGAACAGTGTATGGTGTCCTATACACAACAAGGCTACACTTTACCCTTATTGTTACTATGATGATTGAAGGACCTCTCAAGATTCAAGCTCAAGGTCAACAATCATTATAGTAACAACTTGGGTAAAGAACAGCCGTGTTGTGTATGGTACACCATACACTATCCTATATGTGATATGTCACTAACTGCACTAATTATTGTTGGCTTCAGATATAGAGAATACTGGTTGGGCAACCATGCACAACCAGCCTGTGCTGCCACAGAAGGGCTCTGATTACATCAGACTGGGAGAGTGAAGATCAAGAGGTCCTATGTAATCAGAAGCACAAGGTGGCAGCTCAGGCTGGTTGGGCATATGGTTGCATAGCAAGTATTTTTTTTTAATTATGTATAGTGTTTTTGTTTTATTAAAAATGTGTTTTAACTCTTTTCCCATGGAAGTCAGGTGGTTCCAGCCAGAACATGAATTGACTGCTGAGGACTCTCAGTGCTGTGATAAACAACCTGCCTTGAGCACTTCTGATCAGAAGGAGCCTTATTGTACCACAGAAGGGTATAACTGTTTTCTATAACCTTTGAACTGTGGTACAAGGGGTTTTGGCTGGCATGGAAATCCATGCAGAATAAACCCTCACATACAAAAAGATAGGCGTAATGCTCAACTGACTCAAATCACTAATTAAAACATTTTAAACTATTCATTAGTTTTGCTTTGGTTGACATTTGCACAAGGAAATAAATTAGTAGCTAACCCCTTGTAGAAAAACACTACTGCTAAGTAATCTGTAATCTTTTCAGCAGTAAGTCATTTATTAATCTGGCAACTAAAATGGTGCAGGGTCTGCACCGGAAGACGTATGAAGAGAAACTTGAGGAGCTTAATATGTATAGCCTCGAGGAAAGGAGGGAGAGGGGGGACATGATAGAAACTTTCAAGTACCTCAAGGGAATCAACAAAGTCCAAGAGGGTAGCATCTTTCAAAAAAAGAGGTGTGCAAGAACAAGGGGGCACAATTTGAAGATAGAGGGGGGCTCAGAGGTAATTTAAGGAAGTATTTTTTCACAGAGAGGGTTGTGGATGCATGGAACAGTCTTCCGGAAGAGGTTGTGGAGTCAAAAACAGTGGTGGAATTCAAGCATGCATGGGACAGTCATAAGGCAATTCTAGGGGGTTGGGGTAGGAAGAAGTAGGCTGCTGGTTAACTAGGATCTGCAGCTTATCCATTAGGTAGGGAAATGGGCAGACTGGGTGGACCAAGCGGTACTTATCTGCTGTCAAATTCTATGTTTCTATGTTAAGAAATAACAAATTCTTAGTAATTAATTACTAGTTTGTCATGTATTTATTATTTGTTGAGATTATGTAATGGCTCAGTTATTTTCAGCTGATAATTATACCTATTCCACATGTTTAATGCATAATTATTAGTTAAAAATAACTAATCCCTCTCCATTTTCCAAAATGTATTCCACATCAGAATGACACAGAATTGCAGTCCCCTCTCTCTCTCTCCCAATTGTGCACTCAATTGCAGAAGAGGACGGTATTTCTGTGAAAGATCTGGGGAGAAGGTAGTCACTATTTACTCCTCAGTATGTATTGTATCTGGATTCACTGAAACAATTCCATATCTGCAGGGGTTTGTGTGCTGTTATGTTCCAAAACTTCCAATTAATTAAAATCATACATAGAAGAGTATTTTTGTAGTGAATGTTAAAATATTTTATATATACATATACAGTACCAAAACTGTCTTGTCTTACCAAAATGTCCTATATCCAACAGGTTTCTATTTAACTAATTGTGGGTCGCCCCTCAAAAAAGGGACCTCTCTGGCCCAGTAGGCCTACCCAGTTAACAAAATAAATATATCTATACAATGCTTGTGAGACTACAATTTGATAAATATTTGAAATATCAACATGTGGTCAGATCTAGAGTGAGAATAACACATTTATCATCACTCTAGGTCCCCAGGGTTACATTTATCCACACTGTAGTCTGCGACTGGCTGGTGCAGGCAGCATTGGTTGCCAGCTCCATCCTATCACTTTCACTTAAACACCTTTCACTTTCAAACCCACTGGCAGTGCAAGCGGTTTCATAACAACCGTTCACTCACTCACCAACTCTAATAGTTTAACTTCTGTGCTGCAGCTGACACGTTACTTTTCTGTTCAGAGAAGTGTCATATTCTTTATGTATAGGCATTTTCATAACTTCCTTCTTTTACTGCTCATTTTCCATTCACATATCTTTGACCACTCTTACCTAGACTTGTTTTCCCAGGCCCTGATCCCTGACCATTACTCCTATTCTGCACCAACCATGGGCTCCCGCAGCACGACTGCACTTTCCAGCCAGTTTGAAACCACTGCCATCCAGCTGAATCCTGAACAAGATTCTGTTGTCTCTAGTGGCCTCATCCTTAGTAGCTCACTCCCTAGAGTGCACCACGCCACCTCGATTCGCCTGCAGACCTCCACCAAAAACCAGGTACTCTCTCCAAGCTTCACCAGGACTCTCAGCACAGATATCAATTGCCTCTGCTTCCAGATGTAGTCTGCTATTGGCTGCTGCACTACATGACTTTGCCTGTGATTGGAACACACTCTGAAGCAGTCCTCTGTACATGATAGCTTGCCCTGTGAGCCTCTAATTTTCTGATGGTCTTGTAGAGCGCTTTATAGTTTGTCCTGCTCGCCCTCCCTGACCCCAGCCTCTATTAAATGTGGCTTGGCCACCCCTTTTATGCCCTCACTTACTGTTCATTTGCCCAGAAACAGACAGCTCCCTGAGTTAAGGGCATACTCAAACCCAATTTTACTTTGTGCTTCCTCTCTTCTCCATGTACTCTACTACTACTGATTGGAGGACCATCTTAGCTGATTGTTTTGTGAGGGCACAGTTTAGGCCCAACCCCTTCCCAACCCTCACCCCACGCACCCCTGGAAATAGTTCCTTTATACCTGGGGTTCTGACATCATTTCCTCAAGAGTGCAAGGTGCATATCACTGTCATATCCTCTCTAGCACACTGCACTGACAATATAAGCATACACATTGTATAATATATATATATTTCTATACAACAAACCAATCACACACACACAAAAAAAAAAAAATGTGGGGAGTAGTGCAATGTAATGGCTGTGGGGCAGCAGTCTTCCGGGAGTCTTTCTGGAGGCTGAGATGCTGCTGCCCTATTTGCAGACAACTCTCTGCCCTGAGGGAGGAAGTTGCCTGTCTTCAGGCCACACTGGACAGTAGTAAGGGAACCTTCTCCCAGGCCACAATGGACGGTAGAAAGGGAACCTCCCCCATCCAGGGAGCACCAGAGCCACCACCACTACCTCAGAGGTTGTGAAGGAATCACAGCAGTTGGACCACAGTGGGCTCAGGGAGGGTGAGGATGGTGGAACAGAGGCACGCCCAGTCAGTTGTTCCACACCACAATCCATACACCATTCTGGGGGAGCATAGCTCCCCTATGGATGCACCCGCAGAGGAGACTAAGGAGGCTGAGGACAACTGTCACAAGAGAGGCCCACAGGAAGGAGGCAGAGGACACCACAATGAAAGGAAGCAGCTCCTGGTGGGGGACTCAGTTATTAGGAGGATAGAACGCGGGGGAGCAGGGAAAACTGAAGTAAGGTGCCTGCCTGGTGCTGTGGCTTGGAGAGACAGGAAGCGCATCCTCAGGATCACGAGAACAGCTGCACTGGAGTCTGAGCTGGATGTCATTGTCCACCTAGGGACAAATGACTTGGCTCATCATGAGATTAGAGCAGTGCAGAAGGACTTTGTAGAATTGGGAGGGGCCTATGACAAGTAACACACACAATATCCTTCTCTGAGGTGCTGCCTGTCAATGGCATGAGTGAGGCAGGTACTTTGCACCATGCAGTTTAATGAATGGTTGAAAAAATGGTGTGGAGCACAGAGGTTTGGCTTCATTGGGGACTGGGGTTCCACCTGGAGGGACACCAGCCTATACTGGCAGGATGGTCTGCATCTGTCCAGGAAGGGAACAAGGCTTTTGAGCAATTGGTTTAAATGTTTCATTGGCAAGCTTTTAAACTAGTTAAGGGGGGAGGCACTGATAAGCAGCAGGAAAATCCCAGCCTCTCCCTACAAAACAGGGTACTAAATGAGAAAAAGACCAAGGTAAAAAGGTCAGTGGGGGATGCTGCAAAAGAAGGTAAAGCCATCAAAAAATGGAGAGCAATGAGTACCAATGCTCGTATTCTGAGTAACAAGCTTCCTGAATTAGTGGCCTTGATGGAGGAAGAACATCTGGATATCATGGCAGTCACAGAAACATGGTACACACAAAACCATGATTGGGACGTAAACATACCAGGATACACTATCTACAGGAGGGACAGGGAGGGTAAAAGAGGAGGAGGAGGAGGAGTAGCTCTTTACATAAGGGAAGGAATCAAAGCAACAGAACAAAAGGGAAAACAAGGAGGAGAAGAAGCACTGTGGGTAAATTTGGAGACAGCAATGGCACCACAATCTGCACAGGGGTTGTATACAGACCCTTCTCAGGAGGAAATGGACTAGGAAATGATAGAAATAATACTTAGAATGGCAGAAAAAGGGGAGATATTGCTGATGGGTGATCTGAATATGCCAGATGTTAACTGGAGTGCAGTTGCAGCAGCCACTTCGAAGAGTGGGGTTATTCTAGATGCCCTACAGGGGGCATGCCTTAGACAGCTAGTATTGGAGCCCACTCGAGAGGGAGAAATCTTAGACCTGGTTCTCTCAAATGGAGATGAAGGAGGATCACAGATGTAGAAGTGGGTAGCCATCTGGGAACTAGCGACCATCGAACAGTATGGTTCACAATAAACACAGCAATAGAGTCAAGCCATACCAAAGCAAAAGTACTGGACTTTAGGAGGGCTGACTTTGCCAAAATGGGTGAGTGCCTAAGGAATTCACTAGCAAATGGGCAGGAAGGAGGGGTGGAAGAACAATGGGGAATAATAAAAACTGCCATCACAGAGGTAACAAGCCTTTGTGTGAAGCAAATAAACAAAATGAAACGATGTAAGAAACCACTATGGTTCTCAAAGGAAGTGGCAGTGAAGGTTCAAGAGAAAAAAAGCATTCAGGAAGTACAAGGAATCACAGAAGGAGCAGGAAAGAGAACTGTATCAGTTAAAGCAAAAGGATGCAGGGAAGGCAGTCAGAACAGCAAAGGCCCAAACCGAGGAAAAGATAGCCAACTCAGTTAAGAAGGGGGATAAAACCTTTTATAGGTACATCAGGGAAGGAAGAAGACCAAGGAGGGTTAGTGAGCCTTAATAAAGGGGAGGGAGGGTGGGCAGAGGGTGACTGTAAAAGGCAGAGATACTAAACAAATATTTTTGCTCAGTATTTACAAAGGAAGAGGGGGAAGTGCCTAAAACAAACAGCAGAAACACTCTGGATACAGAAGTTGATACCAGCCCATTTACAGAAGAAAGGGTTCTAAAAGAACTCTTAAAACTGAAGGTGGACAAAGCAATGGGGCCTGATGGGATTCATCCCAGAATTCTAAAAGAACTAAAGGTAGAACTAGTGACACCACTGACTACCATCTTTAACAAATCATGGGAGGATGGGGTGGTACCCGAGGACTGGAGGAGGGCAGATGTCATTCCCCTTCACAAAAGTGGGAGCAAGGCAGAAGCGAGAAACTACAGACCTGTTAGTTTAACCTCAGTGGTAGGGAAAATGATGGAATCACTTCTGAAGGAAAGAATTATCGAGTATCTAGAGGCCAGAGGGGCACAGGACCCAAGGCAGCATGGATTCACAGTGGGAAGGTCATGCCAGACAAATCTGATAGATTTCTTTGCCTGGGTGACCAAAGTAGTAGATCAGGGACGGGCTGTGGACATGGCCTACCTAGACTTTAGCAAGGCATTTGACACAGTCCCACACAAAAGATTAACATACAAGTTAGCCAGCCTGGGAGTGGTTCCCAAGATGACAGCCTGGGTAAAGAATTGGCTGGAGAATAGGACACAGAGAGTAATAGTAAATGGAGTCCACTCTGAAGAAATGGGGGTTACTAGTGGGGTACCGCATGGTTCAGTATTAGGACCGGTCCTCTTCAATGTCTTTATAAGTGACATTGCAGAGGAACTGGAAGGAAAAGTATGTCTCTTTGCAGATGACACAAAGATCTGCAACAGAGTTGATGCACAAGGTGGGGTGGAAAGGATGAGAAGGGACTTGGCAAGGTTAGAGGAATGGTCAAATGTATGGCAGCTTAGATTCAATGATAATAAGTGCAAGGTAATGCACCTGGGAAACAAAAACCCAGGGGAAGAGTACACAGTGGGGCGTGAGATACTAACAACAACAAAAATGGAAAGGGACCTGGGGGTAGTCATATCAGATGACCTAAAGGTGGACAAGCAATGTGAGAGGGCAGCAAGGAGGGCTGGGGGAATACTGGGATGCATAGGGAGAGGCATCACCAGTAGAAAACAGGAAGTTATTATCCTCTGTACAGACAGTTGGTGAGACCCCATCTGAGTACTGCATGCAGTCCTGAGACCCAATCTCCGCAAAGACATAGACAGGATGGAAGCTGTCCAGAGGAGGGCAACTAAAATGATGCAGGGTCTGCACCAGAAGACATATGAAGAGAGACTTAAGGAGCTAAATATGTATAGTCTCGAGGAAAGGAGGAGAGAGGGGACATGATAGAAACTTTCAAGTACCTCAAGGGAATCAACAAAGTCCAAGAGGGTAGCATCTTTCAAAAAAACAGGTGTGCAAGAACAAAGGGGCGCAATTTGAAGATAGAAGGGGGCGGCTCAGAGGTAACTTAAGGAAGTATTTTTTCACACAGAAAGTTGTGTACGCATGGTACGGCCTTCCAGAGGAGGTTGTGGAGTCAAAAACAGTGGTGGAATTCAAGCATGCATGGGACAGTCATAAGGCAATTCTAGGGGGTGAGGGTAGGAAGAAGTAGGCTGCTGGTTAACTAGGATCTGCAGCTTATCCATTAGGTAGGGAAATGGGCAGACTGGGTGGGCCAAGCAGTCCTTATCTGCCATCAAAATCTATGTTTCTATGTTTCTACTTTCTCTCAGCTCCTTCAAAAACTGCTGCTTCTACTTTCTCTCAGGCTCGTACTAAACTTGCTGTGTCTGGCAGCTGCTATTGGTAAACACTACTAGAAATCCCTTTATTTCTGCCAGTGGCACTAACTATTCCAAGTTGTTGCATTGCATATTCAGAACAATTTTACTCTCCTTGTGTACTTACAATGCCTACCCCTCGTTCCCTGCTTCCCCTTCTTCTAACTCTTCTCTTAATATTTTCTATCCCAGTCTCACAGGCACCCCAACCTAAAAACCTATATCACCTTTTCCATCCACTCTCTTTGCCCATTCCTTTATTCTTTCCGTATCTCCCTCATCTCCTCTAACACTCTGGACTCACGTCCCTCACTCCCCCCACCACCACCACCTTTATCTCAGTACCTAGCCACCTTGCTTTCCTATGCCTCCTAATCATCCATTCACCTAGCACCACCACCCAGATACTTCCCAAATACTCTAA
The DNA here is from genome assembly GCA_016271365.2 of Neoceratodus forsteri. NCBI lineage: Eukaryota > Metazoa > Chordata > Ceratodontiformes > Ceratodontidae > Neoceratodus > Neoceratodus forsteri. Next base: position 185,346,925 of record CM057455.1, read on the forward strand.
CCGCCACACATGTCCCAAACTCCATTCCCTCATAGTTGCACTCCTCTTACTCATGTCAGGCAATGTTCACCCTAATCCTGGTCCCACTACACCCACCTTTGCAAACTGCATTACTACAAACTTCCCAATCTCCTTCTGCCCTCCCAAAGGGCATGAAAATACTACACTTAATCATTGCAGTCTAGTCTCAAAAATTGACCTTCTGCAACCTACGCTAATCTCACTCACACCTGATATTCTAATTTTAACTGAAACTTGGTTAAACGCTAGACTACCTGTTCTCTCCATTAATATCCTTGGCTACTCCATAATCAGGCAGGATAGGAAGGGCAGAGACAGTGGTGTAGCCATTATTATCCTGTTCTCACTCTAGTACACAACCATTCTCTCATCCTCCCTACCCACTGCCTTTGAAGCCCTTGCAGTAAACATTGCCTTGCCTTTCTCCTCCCATATCTTCATAGCCAGCATCTACTGTCACCCTGGATCCAAAATATCTGATACAATGGATCTCATTGCCTCTATAACTTCCCTCTCACATAAAGGTAAGTTATACATTTTGGGTGATGAAAACCTAAGCTGACTATATCCAGCCACTTCCAAGACACAAAATGACATCACGGCCCTAAATCTCTTCCAACTCAATCTGGAACCTACCCACCTATATCTTAAAACCCTTTATCACTCCTTGATAGACTGGGATCTCACCTCCCTTCCCCACTGTGTCATTAAATTGGGCATCCTCCCTGATGCCATCAGTGACTGTCACCTAATCTCTGTAGTCATGAAGGTCCATAGAATTTTGCCACCACACAAAATCTTTCAGCTCCACTATTTCACTTCCCTATGCCTTAACACCCTTCTCAATGATCTGGCAAGCTCTGACTGGTCCTCAATTGCCTCTGCCCCTTCTGCTGACCAAGCCTTCACCCATTTCAAAGATAAATTTCTAGCCACCTGGAACTCTTATGCCCCATTCACATGTACAAGATTTTGTGGCAACCATCACCCCTGGGTCACCCCTGATTTACTGACCTGTTTCAAAGAGTGAGGCAAAGCATGGAGGAAACCTTGTAGCATCCCCTGGACTGCTAAGTATTGCATGTTAAGAAATGCATGTACAAAAGCTACTTGATTAGCCAAGTCTGAATATTTTAACTCATCTTTCCTTAAAAAGAAATACCACTCCAATTTCTGGAAAGTGGTCCGTGCCCCTTTCTCCCCCCCTTCACATCCACCACCCACAGTGCTTAAAATAAACAATACATTGGTCTCTGAGCCATGCTTAGTGGCTCAATAGTTTAATTCCTATTACACCCCCTGTGCTGCACCCCTTTTAAAGTCTCTTCCCTCAAACCTCCCTGTTCCTCACCCTACTGAATCCAGCACTTGTACCATCCATACCCACCCTTTCTTCTCCTTCTCAGTTGTCTTCTCAGCTGTCTCCTCTGAGGAAACACTAACAGCCCTTCTCTCTCTCTCTTTTTTTTTGCATTATTTGTTTTTCCACCCCCCCCCCGTACCAGAGCCGATCACTCCTTTGGGCTCCTCAAAGGATCTTCCCAGCCTGGCTGTCTCCTGACCACACCGCCCCACATTTGCGGCCTACCTAGTTATCCCCGATCTATCCCTTCATTGGGCAGGTTCCATACTTACGTGAGGCATGATTCTTTTGGCCATACTTCATGACCCTGGGTGCTGCTCAGGTGGGCAGATGGAGGTCCCGGGAGCCCAAAGCTGGAGATCCGGGGAGGGCATCACCTGATCGGCCCTGGTACCATTTTCAATTTTCTTACAAGGAGCGATGTGCCACTGATGTCACAGCACGTGCCAGATGTCCATTGCTCCACAGATGTTGTGGGTCGCACATTGAACTGTACCCCCATCCTCCGCTAGGGGTCAGCAGATGCCGAACCACATCCCCACCCACTCTCCAGAGAAGGAGAGCTGTCAGTGGATGCTCCTTCCTTCCCCCCCAGTTGGCCATCCAGTGACCCGAGTCCATTCCTAAACCCGGGTCGCTGGCATCACAGATGGAAATACAACCACTGCGCTGACAGGCCGGCACCCTTCTCTCTGTCTCTTAATCCTTTGGAAAGGCTCCTCACCTGATGATCTAGACCCCAAACTCCTCTACCTTTCAGCTTCTGCTATAGCATACCCTCTCTCCTTAATCCTAAATCTCTCCTTTAAGTTCTCAACATTCCCTTCATCCTGAAAACATGCTGTGGTCCTCCCTCTCACTAAGTGTGGTAACCCCTCCTCCCCTGCAAATTTTCACTCAATCTCCTGCCCCCTCTCCCTTGCCAAGCTCCAAGAACACCTGGTCCTCTCTCAACTAACCTCATTTCTTGCTTACTCTTCCTTTTTCAGCCCATTCCAATCTGTTTTTTGGAAGAATCAGTCTACTACCACCTACCTTCTCAAACTCACTGACTCCATCCTCACTGGGATGGATAATTGCCTAATCACCTCTGCCATCTTTGTCAACCTCACCAAGGCTTTCAACACCATCTCCCATGCCCTGCTTCTTGACTCTCATATGGCTGCTTGTTTATCTACTCCTGCTCACAAGTGGTTTAGAGCTTATCTCACAGGCAGAACACAATCAGTCAAGATCCATGATGAAACCTCTCCACCCTCCCAATCTCTACAGGAGTCCCACTGGGCTCTGTGCTTTGCCTCGTTCTCTTCTCCATCTTTCTAAATGACTTCCCTCCCAGTATGCTTCCCCACCTCCTCTATCTGAATGTTTGGTAATGATACTGTCCTGTTCTACTCTGGCAAATGCCCCACTGATGTAGCAACCACCCTTCAGCATGACTTCCACCAGGTTCAGCTATGGTTTTCCTCACATCAGCTATTCCTAAATGATAAAAAGACTGTCTCTGTGACCTTTGGCACTAGGCAGAGACTCTCCAGGTTGTATCCCATACCTGCATTTCATACCCTTGATGGGACAATCCTCATTCAGATACCTTTGGGTCTGGTTGGACCAACACCTTAACTTCACTGGACATATCAACACCATCCAGAAAAATCTACACCCCAAGATTGGTGCTCTATTCAGGAACCATAGGTGCATTCCTCCTATGGTGCAGCATTAACTAGTTCAGAAGATGATCCTCCCCATGTTTGACTACTGTGATGTAGTCTATGGTGCTGCTCTCAATTCCTCCCTAACCAGATTGGATACTCTCTTTAACTCCTTCCTTCACTTTGCCCTTGATGCTCCATGATACACTCATCAATGCGACCTTTACCATGCCCTGTCCTTTTACCCACTTGCCAACAGGTGAATCTCTCATTATGCCAAACTGGCTAGGCGAACTTCCGCTTACTTTAATGTTCCCCTCCACTCCTTCCCATTCCCTTAGATCCACAGACATTTATACTTTGCTTTTCCCCTATCAAACCAATCTCATCAGACAGTTAGGTTTCACCCATCAATTCCCAAAACTATGAAACTCCCTCCCCCCAATAAGTGCTCCTCCTCCTCCTCCTCCTCCCACTCCTTAGCCTCCACCTTAAATAACTTTCTCTCTATATTGCTGTTACTGCTTTAATCCTACTTAATCTGCTCCTCCTAACAAGGCACTCCTCCTCCTCCCCCTCCCATTCCCTAGCCTCCACTTACATAACCGTCGCTCATCTTTTATTTATTTATTTATTTTTATTTTAATTTTTCTTGACCTGGTAAGTGCACTAGACAAATTCTACCTATTGTCAGGCACAACCCGGGGGAGGGAGATACAGATAAATGCCAACTGACACTGAACCAGATTAAGCTGTCAGTGGTATTTTTAGTGAAAGGGGGAAAATTTGGCAAAGGCACCGAGGAAATTCCCCTACTCTTAGTAGGTGGAGCCTTTGCTGCTGGCTGCAAGATGGCCAGTTCGCATGATCCCCTGGAAGAGATGGACTCTGTTAGCTCAGGGGAGTCGGCCTCCTCCTCTGTGCTACCTTCTCAAGAGGCCCCAGATGCATGTCTTGCTGTTGCTGATGTTAGTGTCGACTATTTTTGAATTTGACTCCGTTCTTGAAGCGACCCTAAAGTTGTTTCCAGTCTACCTGATGTGCAAAGTGGCTCGCGTTCAGTTCCAGTCTTCAGGAGCAGCTGAGCGTTAATCCTGCAATTGCAGCTTTTAGATCGGCATTGCGAGTTTCTGCGCAGGCATCGCCTCGGACGCCACTTTCTTGTTCTCCTTCTCGCGACGTCGGCATTTGGAAAGCCCCCAGTCGATGGCCTACCGATGGATTCGCTTCTGTTCCTGCTGTGGAGAATTCTCTTCATGCCCCCTGCTACTGCTGTTTCTCAGACTACTTCAAATGACCCGCCGACTACCGACGTCGGAAGAAGCCAGATTCTGAAATCCCTGCAGCTATTCCTGCTCTGTAAGTGACTTTAGCGCTCACAACTGCTTCGTTTAGTTTTCGGAGAAACCCACAGTATTTTTTCTCAGCTACACAGGAACCTGGCTGGTCCAAGCAGGGGTTCCTTATTCCCCAAAAAATTAAATCTGGCCAAAATACTGATTTAGACTGGTCACAGAGTCAGCTTTATTACATGCTGGCTGGGAAAGAGATATTGAAGGGACTTGGACTCCTGATTCTCAGGACCCTGTCTACATTAATATGCTTCAAAACTCTGCTAGAATAATGACCTGAGCTCAACGAACCCGGGTGTGACTCTTTCTTCTTCTACTGTTACTAGTGACACTATTGTTGTTTCTAAGTCTATTTCTACTGTACCTGAACCCACTACTGTTTCTCAGGACCTACTTTGTTACCTACTGTTGCTGCACCTAAAAGTTCAACATTTAAACTTACTGATTTATTTTCCTCCAAAGGAACCTGCACCTAGGAGGAATGCAGTACGTTGCTTTATAAGGTGAGATTAGAACTCCCACCAGATCGTTTGTATATAGCTAAAACCCTCCTTAAGGGTTCCATGAGTTTTTCTTCTGAGATTTTGCCCTGATTAATATAGGTAATTCCAATTTTGATGTTAGTTTTAAACAAATGTCGAGGGCTTGATAGATTCTGGGCCCAATATGACAAACTTCAGACTCACCCATTTGGTCCCCTTCAGGCCATCCCTCTCACCAAACCTGCCATTACGTAACATTACTGTTGTTTTAAAAATGAGGGAGTTCACATTGAAGACATTTTATTTTGGTTAAACAAACGCTGTGAAGTCTTGATAGGCCTACCCTAATCTAGACTCTGAACAGATTTGGGATGGCAGTTGGAAGGTCCGTGTTAAGCTTTTTCCACTAACACTGGCCCACGACATTTGCTAATTTTTCTTTCTAGGTAAAGACAGGGCTTCATTTTTCGCGGACAACCCAAGTCCTGTTTTAAATGTGGGTCAGGTACCCATTTAAGTTCGACTTGTGATACCCTTAAATGTAGCCACTGCTTTGAATCACGGTCATATTGCAGCTAAATGTACTAATTCATTTAAGTGTAACTTATGTGATGGGACTGGCCACGGCGTATGGCAGGTGCCCCTGGGCCTCTCATAACAGAAGATTGTCCCTCTCATGATGGCATTATTACTATTGCTCAACAGTCACTTGCCCATAGTCTAGCTTCCTCTAATCCAGAGGTTACCCTCCTCCGGTAGTTGGAGATGTCTCTTCTGTTCCAGTTTCCAACCCTCTTTTCCTGTTATACCTACTCCTACTGCCATTGTGGTTTCCCTGATACTACACCCGTTATTCCAGATATGGATTGCCCTCCCCCTCGGGTCAAGGGGAGATAATTTTAATTTTACCACTGTTACCCATAAATGGACTAGGAAGGGTTTAGCTGTTGCTACTCGTAGTAAGGAACCCCTACACGGAACTGGCAAACCTCTAACAAATTTGCTGTTTTAGCCACAGATTTTTCAGATAAAGACTGGGGGTGAGGATACTGATTCCTCCTCTCTCTTTCTTTCCCGGATGGGGTGATAGGGCAATCACGGATCCCATTGCAAAAGCGTACTAGGCAGCGACGAAGGGGTAAGTCACCACCTATTACTTAAATCCTGTCTTCCCTTAAAGATCTGCTCTTTAAATGTGAACAGCACTTAAAGGAAGAGAAAATTAGGGAGATTTTTAACCCTTTCTGATTTACAGTGTGACATTATCTGCCTTGTTGACACTAGATTAAAGACCCATGGGGAATTATTCCAGGCCTCTAAGGCATGGACTGCAGCCCTTCTTTTTGGTCTGTTGGACCTGATACTTGTGATGGGGTCAGGATATTGTTCTCCAGCTCTAATTTTACAGTCTCTAGACTTGTAGATATTTCCCTAGTGAAACTTTGTTATTAGATTTCTCATATAAATCTGAGAATTTCATATGATTGGGACCTCGCGCCTCAAACCAAGGCTCAGAGGGCTTCCCTTTTCACCAAATTAAGCCATACCTTTTTCATCCAGATTACTCCTATGGGTGGAGATTTCAATTGCGGCCTACATCAAACAGATCGAGGCCTAAAGACTTCCAAGTTATTTTGTGACTCTGTGGCTTTAAATAGTGTGGTCTCTATGGCCAAGCTTGTGGATGTTTATAGACATTTCCATAAAACAGGTGGGTCAACTTTTTTAAGGGTCCTTACATACTAGGATAGATTTTCTTTTTTTATCTAAGATTTTGATTTTACTTCCTGTACAACTGTGGCTGCAATTTTGGATCCGTTGCCCTATTTGCCACTTTTCCTGGGACTCTGCTCCTAGATGTAAGAAAGCCAGTTGGCGTCTTAATGATTCTCTAGCAATGACCCTCTTTTTCTTAAACTTTGGCACAAAAGATTTACAGCTTCGGTTGTCAGTAGTTGATTTTTATGATACTGGGATGGATTGGTGGGAGGAATCTAAGCTAAGCTGGAAACAGTTTTTTCAGAAGGTAGCGGCAAAAAAACAGAATACTAAATATTTGTCTTATCTGTCCTCTGGCATCAGCTACAGCACCTATTCTCTTTAGCTAGCTCTACTACTCATGATTTTAGCTTTCAGATTAGTGAGGTCAGCCTAAAATGAAGTTATCCCAGTATAATCGTGCTGACTCTTTTGGGTCAGGGAGGCGTTTGGCACTCATCTTACTAAAGGTTGTTTAGACCCGTTTAAGGCCTGTAAAGATAGAGTTGAAGCTAAATTAATTACCTCTCTATTGTCTCCATCGGAGGAGTTACTTAGAAACCTGAGGATTTGCTTCACTGTTGTTGAAAATTATGTTTCAACATGTTTGTACTAAAGCTGACCTTGACAATGCGGATCATTTTCTTAGCTCACTGTCCTTACCTCAGCTTTCGGGACTCTGATCGAAAACAAGCTTTCTTGGTCATTACTGAACCAGAGGTCTTGGCGGCCATTACTAGTTTAAAATCACATTCTGTTCCAGGGTCTGATGGCCTAACCCCACATTTTCAAGACTTTCTCTGCTGATCTTGTTCGGTTCTAACTATTCTCTATAATGAGATGTTACATTCTGATGCCTTGGCTACTTCTATGAAAGGCGCTTTACTGATTTTACTGTTTAAGAAAAAGGGGATCCCTTTGACATTACAATTGGAGACCAATCAGTCTGCTTAATGTGGATTATAAGATCCTTGCCAAAATTCTTTTATCTAGAATGATTACTTTGGCATCACACATGTTATGCCTAACTCAAACCTGTGGTATCCCAGGCAGGCATCTTTCTGACAATTTGATTTTATTGAGAGAATTGTTTACTCTGGGACAACAAATGCTGTAACAGGATGGATTATAAGTTTAGACCAGGAAAAAGCATTTGATACAGTCTCTCATGAGTTCTTATTTCTAGCCCTGAAGGCTTTTGGGTTCCCAGTATGCTTCCTTTCTGGCTTCGTTTATTATATAGGAATGTTGTAATCGTCCTAATGTGAGCGGCTGGATAGGCCGTCCTACTATTCTGGCCCGTAGAGATACGTCAGGAGTGCCGTTAAGTCCCTTATTATATACCTTTTTATTGATACTCTTTTGAGAGCCTTTTTCTTTGCCCACAGATTATTGGTTGCTCTGTACTCCCTCCTCTTTACCACTTAAAATATTAGCTTATGTGGATGATTTAATTTTTGGCTGTGGATTCTTCCACGAAACAAGAGGATATTGTTCAGGTTTTACAGGCATTCTCTCTGTTTCAGGTTCTAAGATAAATTTTACAAAAGATATTTGTGTACCACTAGGGCATACTTCCCTCCCTAGTACAGACCTTTATGCTGGTGTTTCTGTATCCACTACTGTTTTTTCGTATTTAGGTATTTTTTTTGGTTGTGATGATCCGCATATCTATAATTGGAATCTTGCCCTACAAAAGGCAGATAATGTGATTAATGGGTGGAAAAAGCATTTAATTGGGAAGAAAGAAACAGGTTGTGCTCCTTTAAACTCTGGTTATACCGATTTTCCTGCATCTTTGTTATATGTTGCCCCACTACATTTCCTATTTTCCAGATTAACGAGGATTTTTTCAAAGTTGTGGGGATCAGGCTAAACCCCATTAAAGGCATATTACTTACAGACCGCTCAAGGAAGGTGGACTTGGTATGATCCACCCGTTGTTTTTACAGCCTTTTTCTTCATTATAATTATGGAAAGTGCTGAAACCAGGGACTGTTTTTTTGGAAGCCCTATTTTTTAGCATGGTTCTCCCTCTGCCTTGATAACTGGCAAACCCCGTTATAAAGGGATTATTTCAAATCCCAACTGATCCCCTCTTATGGGAAGAGGTTTAAGATGGCCTTGACCTGGTGTCTTCATCCTCAGGACTTTTGTATCTTATCTAGACCCCAACTATATGAGCGACTTTGGAGGTTGGAGGCTCGGGAGGAGATTGTTTTTCCGTTCTGCCCCTCTGGACGTCTCCCTGGGTACTCCACCAACTGCTAAATCAACGGCTGCCATCGTATTTATGGGATATGGTATGGTTATGCAACTATGATAGACTAGGAGTGCTAACAATCATAAGCATAAAGCATTGTCTTTGAGATATTGTCCTAGATCCTCTTGCCTCAATGTTTGTGAAACTCAGCAACATTTATTTTGTGAATGCCCCTTTTCTTTGGAAGTCTGGTCTACCCTATCTGCTAACTGGGCAGAACCCTTGTTGGCCTCTCTTTCTTATGAACATGTTATGTTTTCCGAATGACCTGCTTAATAGAAAGTATCATGTTGACAGTTTATATATAATTTTGCTATTATTCGTTATTATTTATGGCAAGCCAGATGTTTGCTAGTGTTACACCAAAAACTATTTCCATTCATGAAGTATTTTGTAATATTAGGGCTGCTTTGTGTTCTGTAAAAGTCTGACTTCTTACTTTTTACTGCAAAAGCTGTATTGTTTTGGAAACATTGTGATACTTTCTTCTGTTAACTGATTTTGCCTTGTTTGGATTGTTTCTGTTTATTGAGTTGTTTTGTTTTTTTGTAATGAAGCCCACTTTATTACCAATAAAATTCCCCTACTCTGATGGTGCATGGCTGCCAGCAGGAGTGCTGGTCAGCTTTCAAGATGGACGTGTAGAGGAGCTACAGCAAGTTCAGTCTGCAGATGTGAAGGAGACCATAACAAGAAGTTCTACAAAGGTTAATTTTCCTTCAGCAGAGCTAGAAGATGCAAATTATTTCTGGATGCCTTATCTTCTGAGGATTCAAAGTTCCTGTAAGCCCTACAGAGCCTGAAAAAGTAAAATGCTGCCTTTAAAGTCTGTTCAGCTACTTTCTTGTACAAAACCTATAGATGGTGTTGCCCTTTAAGACCTGCACTGCCTGTGGATGATGTCATGCTACTGAACACGGAAGGGATTCAGCTGGAGAATGGTGTTTCTGCTGTTTGCAGGAGCAATGGCAGTTCTAAAGATCGAAATCTTTCTGCTCCAGCACAAAAAACAGGTCAGTTGGGGGTCTCCCTGCCTAGCACTGAAGCGCTACTTGTTTCCAATAGTTTGGGGGATTTGTTGGAAGTGGGAAAAATGGACTGCAGCAAGATAAACAAAGAAACTGAAACCAGGGAAAAGTATGTGGTGGGAACTGCTCCAACACTGACTAAACAAGCAGGGTTTGTTTTTTCTTCTTCCACTGCTCAGATTATTTATCAAAAACAGCCAAATGAACAGGAGGAAGCAACTGTTTTTTCTTTTGGTGACCGAAATATGGGGAATGCTTCTACATCTTTGCAGCAGGTTAAAAGTTCTGTTCCTCAGCCCATTATGCCTAACTCTGATATTTTGACTTTCTCTTCTACACATGAGAGTGACTGGACTCCTGCTTCAGCTTTAATGGCAGCAGGGTGGAAACAAACTCCTTCAGGAGAATGGGCTGCTGACTTAACCTGGGATTCTTCATTTGACATAAACTCTCATTCCCCTAAGTGGAACCCAGAAAAGCCTGTTCAATCTGCTAAAAAAGGGGGCTCAGACTCTAGGGATTTGGTTCTTAATGTCTCTAATGATACTGTTAGTCCTGTTTCTGTAGAGTCTCATAATGCTGTATCTGATAAAAGACCTTTATTATCTGACTTATTTGCAAAAAACAAACGTGAATCCGCTCCCAGGTGGAATGCAGTGCGCATTAGATATACAGGGGGCATGGCTGAAAGGCCTAATAGAAACTATGTTGGGAGACATTTAATTAAGGAATCCTTGCATTTTTCTCCTAGAGATGTGTTTGCCATCATCAATATTTCAGGAGAGGATAATTATGATGTCAGTTTTAGATCAGCTGCCTTGTTAGAATTATTTTGGATTAGGTATTCTCAGGTAAAGTTCTCTCCCCTTTGGTCCCCGTTTGTGATTATTCCCCTCTCTCAACCAGCCATCAAGTTTGTTACAGTAATGTTCCGCAATGAAGGGGTGTCAGTGGATGATATTACATATTGGTTGTCCAATAAAATGTGATGTACAGGGATCCAGAGCCTATTTTAGACTCAGGGGCTTTTGGACAGGCGGATGGAAATATAAGGTCAAATTACGACACAATGAACATGGTTTATGCATATCCCAAACTCCTTCTTACTAGCCGTGATAGAGGTGTTTGTTTTATAGTGTGTCAGCCAAGGGCCTGCTATAAATGTGGCTCACAGACGCATTTGTCTAGTGTTTGTGATAGTCCTAGATGTGACAATTGTGGCGAGAGTGGGCATTCACTGATTCAATGTTCTAACCCAACGAAATGTGATTTATGCGAGGTAGTTCTCACACATTCAACACCTGTCCGTGGGCTGCAAAAACAAAGTATCAGGGAATTGTACTGAACAGTTTTTACAGAAAGCATCAGAAGACTACTCTCTCATTCGCCTCCCACTTTTCCTGGGAACCCCTCTTGATGTGAAAACCTGTAACTCCTGTGACAATGAATTTAGTTCTCCCCTCCTCTTCATCATTGTCAAAGCCTGTACAGCCTAATAGTTCTGCTTTGCAGGACCCTCTGCTTGTCCCAAGTGTGAAATCGGTGGTATTGCAAAACTTTAGATCAGAGTGTAGAACCCCCAAAATTAACCCTCTCTCTCTGCCTCCTAGAAGGTCCATGAGGAATGTGAAATCAGTACCTGATGCAGTTACAGATTCAGTGGAAACTTCTAATCCTTTCTCTCTCTTCTTTCTTCTTGAGGGATACAGCAATGGATGTTGTGGATTCGGATTCCCAAATCTCTACCCAAGACCCCATGGAACCCTCCCAAGGTTCTTATAAGGAAAGAAAAAGAAAAGAAAAAGAAGAAAAAATAAAATAAATTCCTTCTTTTTTTTGGTACTCATATGGTTTTCTGTGGCTTCTTTGAATGTTCATAGCATTTTAAATGGAGCTAAACGAAAGCTATTTTCATATGTTGCATAATTCTAGAATTACTGTTTGCTTTTTACAAGAAACTTGGATGTTCTCTAAAGAACATGTTACTGCCTTTAAAAAGATTGGCTTTGGGGCCCTTCATATTGGTCATTTGGTCAGGATAAAGCTGACGGCATTGGTATTCTTTTTCCACCTTCCAGTTTAAACTTCATAAATTAATAGACTGCATTCCAGGGAGGGTTTTGATTGTGGACTGTTTTCTTGAATCTGTCCTATATAGACTTATTAATATTTATAATCCACAGGTAAAACAGCCAGAATAAAGTGTATGAAACTATACAACCTTTTCTGCTCACTACCAGGCCAGTACTGTGGGGTGGGGATTTCAACTGTTCTCTTACTGACAGGAGATCTAGTGGAAAAAAATGTATTGTGATGCTAACTTTTACAATCTGTTATTAGAGAGCAGACCTCAGAGTCTGCAATACTTAGAATCCAACCCCTAAAATACATTTTGTAAAGGGAGGACTGGTACCTGTATTGATTACCTTTCACCTCCAAAATATATATATTTCACAGTTTCTAGACAGCCTTTTGAATTTTCAGACCATCTCCTACTTAAAATTGCAATAGAAATCCCAGTAAATTATAAGCCCTACAAAAAGTAGATGGCGACTAAATACCTCATCATTACAAAATGACTTTGTCAAACATTCTATAGTTCAAATTCTAACTGCCCAGCTTCTCGATTGCAATGTTTATATTGGACTTAGGGATCTGGTGGGAAGAAACTAAACTAGATTGCATGGATTGGTTTAGAACTTATGGACAAAAACCCAGAGCGATAATTTTCTTCATTACCTCACATTACGTTCAAAATTACAGTCTCTATTAACTAGAGCTAACACTTCTTCAGAAGATTTATCTCCTTTAATTAAGCATGTTAAATTACAGATGAGGAAGTTTCAATATGATAGAGCCAGATCCTGCAAGCCTTAATTAACAACTACACGTCCAAAACAGTGATTGGGGACCCCTATAGTTTGTGTAAACAGTACCGAGATAATTCTACACTGATTGTTTTAGTCAGTAATTCACAGTATTATACTGACCCTTGGGATATAAGTCATATTATATTCCGACATTTCCAAAATTAAGGTCCTCATATAGACTTACAAACTGACGTCTTTCAGGATTTTCTGAAAGGTGTTACAGGCCCTGTCATTGATGCCTCAATGGCAGCTGTTCTTCTGAACCCTTTCTTTAAGAAATTGTGGATGTTATTTCTAAACTTAAGCTTAATGTGTCTCCTGGGGTAGATGGGTTATCTAATGCCTTTATAAAACTTTTGCAAATGAGCTGGTTCCCTGTTTGGTTGGTGTTTTAATTCCTTTCTTTCTGGAGGACAGATCTATCCTGCATTCACAAAGGGTTACAAGTTTATATCTTTAAAAACAGGAGATAGAAGTGAGATCAAAACTGGAGACCTATCACATTGTTAAATTCTGACTATAAAATCTTTGCGATGCTGCTTAATAACAGACTTCAATCTTGGGCTACTCTAGTGATTTCTCAGTTCAGTTCTGTGGTGTTTCTCAAAGGCGAATACATTCGGTACTTGTTATATTAGAGATTTTATTGAAATATTACATCACAGCAAACAAACTGGTATTCTACTATCATTAGACTTAGAAAAAGCCTTTGATAGGGTTAGTCATTCATTCCTTTTCCAAACCTTGGCCTTTTTAGGAATGCCCCCTGAGATTCTTACAATTTTACAAAATTTATATTCTAATTCAATAATCTGTCCAGTTATTAAAGGGAAAATTGGGAAAGGTTGGACGCTAAAAGCTGGTGTCAGGCAGGGCTGTCCACTGAGCCCTTTATTATATATTTGCTCCTTAGAACCCCTTATTAGACATTTACAGTTGGTTTCTGGTTGGGAGGGTCCAAACATTCCCTTTTCTGACTCCTTTAGAAATGTACAAGTTTTTGCGGATGACATCTGTTTATTTTTTAAACAACAAGGCCAGCTGGAAGTTTTCTTTAAGTTATTTCACAGGTATGCGACCTTGTCAAACGCCAAAATTAATTTTCAAAAATCTAAAGGGTTGTTAATAGGAGCGAATACATTAACCCCCTTTGTGCACAGAACTATTTCATTCACTACAACACCTATTTCCATTTAGGGTTCTGTTACGGTTCCCAAAATTTACCTGAGCAGAATTGGCTTGCAGTTTTAAATAAAATGGATAATAAAGTTCAGAGGTGGAAACATTATAAATTCTGAAAACTGAAGAGTTCAGATTTTAAACAATTCCTGTTACCTTGCCTACAATATTTGGCATTTCTGTACCCTGTCCCAACCAACCTGGAAGTGAAACTGTACAGTATTAGTTTTCAGTTTTTGGGGAAATAGGTTAAATCCATTAAAAGGTATTATACTTACCTGGATAAAGTCAAGGGAGGGTCGGGATGGTAGATCCTGTGGTTTTCTGTTCTTCCCTTTTCTTGCTTTTTCTTTTTGGAACTGTACTTTAACCCCAATATTCCAGAATTTAGCTGGTTGAAATTCTTACTATTCAAGTATTCATCGAAATGGATTGGATTGGCTCCAAAACCTAATATTTCCTTTTCTACTCCCTTTCTTTAAACCAATTGTTCGGAAATTATATATGTGGCAATTGTCCAAATCCTAAATTATTAATTCTCCAACAAAACTATATTCCACTATTATTTCTCAAATCTATCCTCATTCCCCGCATTTAAAACTGCCCAGGTACTATGACCCATCTGGTGTTAGCACAATTAAATAACCCCGTTTACCCCTTACATGTGGGAGGACAATGGTTGATAATGTATGGTCGGTTACAAGTTAGAGGACAGCTAAGTATAAAATGAAAGAAGAAAGGTTTTGTCCTTATTTAGAGTGTACGGCACAAGAAGAAACAATGGAACATTTTTTTATTCATTGTTCTTTTGCCTCTAAACTATGGGTGTATTTGGCAACTATCTGGCACTTCCCATGGTTGAAACATATTTCTTATGAATTGTTAGTATTGGGATCTTTACCCCCATGTCTTGCTACATTTCATACTTCAACTGTACACATTTTCTTAGCATGTCTTAGATTTTGTTTATGGCAAGTTAGATGCCAGTGGGTTTTGTATCAAAAAAAGCCAACTTTTTTAGGCTTCAGCCTATATTGTTGTGAATTAAATAAAGTATATCTAAAAGATGCTCAGATTTATGGGACTAGAAAAGTTCAAATCTGGTGGAAGGGTTTCAGCATATGATAAAAATTTAAATGACGGATTACTTTCTTTTCTTTTATGCTTTTTGTTAAAAGATAACTGTGTATCACTTGCTTTTTGTTCAGTACCTTTGTTGATTTGTATAAGCTTTTGTGCTTTTTGCTGCTGTTTTTCTTGATGTGTTTTTTTTCCATGCTTTATTTCAATAAAGAAGCAATTTACCCCTACTCTTTTCAAGTACCATGAGTCTTTAACATCCACCAGAACTACCACTGGAACAGGTAGATGGGACCTCAATTTAACATCTCATCCAAAAGAAAGCACCTCAGGAGTGCAGCACCCCCCCCTCATGCTGCACTACAGTGTCGGTATTGGGATTTAACCCAAGTGCCTGGTGTGGGTATAGATCCCACAGCCTTGTGCTCTCACAGCCTCAGAGGCAAGTGTGCTACCTGCTGCTCCTGCTTTAATCTTTGTAAATATGTCTCCTCCTGTGAGTCTGCTGCACTCTGTTGCACCTGGGGTAAGCTCTCTATTATCTCACATACACCTTATACTGTATTCCTGATCTGTTATACTGTGATACTGCTATTTTGCACTAATATATAAATTTAGGCATCCATCATATAAGTATGAGTGTCAGGAATGTGCTTTGCTGCTAATATTTGTTAATGTTTACATCCTTCATAGGATTAGATCATGCATGACTATTATACCTCACTATAATGCATTATGTTTGTCTTTTACATATATTCCATATATAATCTACCTAATCACTGATAAGATGACTCTGAGGGATCATCAGCAATTACTTTATACACTATGGCCCGGATATTCAAACTACACCAGGCTGTGGCACAAGTCTGGGCCCAGCTCAACTTTGTTGCACAGGGGTGTGGCCCGGGTGATATTCAATGGAGCTGCTCTATGGTGCAGCAGCTTTGAATATCGCACCCTGGCCACCCCCACTGTGCATGGCACAGTAGCACTGTGCCAGTGCAAGTGGCCAGAGTGGAGCATGGAGATGCGCTGGCGCAAGTGCCATTGTGCCATGCACAGCACCTTCGATATTCAAAAGGGGACATGCAAATGGGGCCATAATTTATGCAAGGTGCACAGGGGGCCATTTGCATCTCATTTCAGCCCCATTTGCATGCCATTAGCATGCTGGTGCACCAATCCCCAATGACTTGTGCCTGGCAACCTGCCAGGCAGCAGCCGTCGAGGACTGACGCCCCCTGCAGCTCGATCGCGGGCATTCCTGTAATATAAAATAAAAACCATACCATATCCCTGGTGGTCCAGTGGACCTCTACTTGCCTGATCGCAGGCATCAGTATAGTCACCCCCCGTCCAATATCCCTGGTGGTCCAATGGACTGATTGCTGCCTGATTGTAGGCATCCGTAACACATAACAGACCCCTACCACCCTGGTGGTCTAGTGTACCCTCCCACCCACCCGTGGTAATCGGTATAGGCTGCACGCCCGGTGGCTCAAGCTGTGAACCAATGGGCGTGCAGCCCTCCTGGCTTCCATCAGTCGGCCCGGGCAGCGGGGTGGCAGGTGGGTGGTGCTGCCACCACCGGCTAGCCGGTGGAAGTGGTGTGGGGCCCAGTGGTGGGTGGGGAGGGGGCACACTAGACCACCAGAGTGGTAGGGGTCTGTTATGTGTTACGGATGCCCGTGATCGGGTGGCAATCGGTCCACTGGACCACCAGGGATATTGGACAGGGGGCAGACTATACTGATGCCAGTGATCAGGCAGATAGAGGTCCACTGGACCACCAGGCATATTGAACAGGAGGAGTGCGCTCCAGGGATGCCCATGATGGGGCATGGGGGGCACCGCCAGGTGCAGCAGGAACTCAGGTGGCCACCCACAGGTGGCAGCTGCCGTGTTGCACCCAGCAATGTGGCAGCTCACCTGTGGGTGGCCATCACTGGTTCCTTTTTTTTTTGGCTTAACTTGTGTGCCAGCTGGTGGGGTTACATGCATGACTCTGCACATCCCAGGCTGAATATCAGGCTGTGCAGGTTATGCATGGGCACGCCCCACCTGTGCCTGCATGCATTACTGATGCACTCCGGCGCATCCAGGATTTGTGTGGCACATTTTCCCTTTTGAATATTGTGCCGAGTGCATCAGTGGGTTGATGGTGATCATGGCTATGCAACCCTTTGAATATCTGACTATATATATATATATATATATATATATATATATGTATATGTGTATGTGTGTGTGTGTATTATATATATTTATATATATATATATTTATTCTCATATATACTATGGGTGGGATATTCAAAGGGTTGCTGTAATCACGCAATAGGGTTGCACCCTCGTGAAGATCGAAAAATGTGCTATTCTGCGATATTCAGCAGGAGGCAGTTGCGCCACTGAAAACATGCTGAGCAACAGCGCAGTGCTAATGAAGGCATGTGCAACCGAAGGGGATGGAACCATGCATAAAGTGCGCAATGTGATATTCAAAGACTTGCGCAATGCGCAACTGTGGACCAGGTGGAAGTTGCGCCATAGCGGAAATTACCCAAAATAAAAAGAAGCAAGGAAGAGGCACAAGAACGCTACAGGGAAGCCACATGAGGCAGGGAGAGAGACAAGGCCAGAGTGACAAAGAGGGCAGGCCAGGGAGAGCAGAGGACAAAACAGGGGCAAGGGAAGGTGTGTGGGGCCACAGAGTACAGAGGCCAGTAGGTGTATCTGGTGCAGTGGAGGTAGCAGTCAGGACAACGGTGGGAACAGAGCAACAACAGCTGGGGGGGACACAAGCCAGGGACATGGACAGTGCCACCTTCCACATGGAAGCCATAATGAGGGGGGTGAGAAGGCATGCTGCAAGGGGACGTGGCCGTGGAAGGGCCTGTCGGCGGTACACCCCCAACAGACAGTACCGAGCCTGCACCAGTTTTGAGCTTTACTCAGATGTTGAGATTGTGGGCTGGTACCACCTGAACAGGGCAATACTGAGGCGGCTCTGTGAGCTGTGCAGTGATGTGATGCAGGCACCCTCACGAAGGAGTCATGCTCTGTTAGTGGAGACAAAGGTAACAGCCTGTATGTGCTTGCCCACCACGGGTACCTTCCAGAGACCAACAGGGGACACCACAGGCATAACACAGTCAGCCACATCATGCATCCTCACCCAGTTCCTCAGTGCACTGCTGCCACATGCTGCGGAGTACATCCATTTCCCCAGCACCGTGGCAGAGCACACAGCAAACATACAGGAGTTCCACAGGGTAGCACGTATGCCTGGCATGCTAGGGGCGATAGACTGCACTCATGTGGCCATTTGCACACGCCACCTGGCCCTGATGGGGCCACCTATATGAATCGGAAGGGTTATGCCAGTGTCAACTGCCAGGTGGTGTGTGATGCCAGTGGGCGCATCATCAATGTTTGTGCCAGGCACCCTGGGGAAGCACACAATTCATTCATATGGTACCAGTCGGCACTGTGCCATCGATTCGAGAGTGGGGACATCCCCACAGGACATCTAGTGGTGACTATGCATGTAGGACTAACAAATCGGGGGCAAGGGTGGGTAAGCAACAGGTGCCATGGGTGTGGCACACAGGGTTAGGGGCAATATGAGCCTGAACAAGACACTAACCTCCACTATCTCCACACAGGTGACAGTTCCTTCAGCCATTGTCTTTCTTTCTTCTCTTTTGCATTGTCTGATAAAACATCACAATTTTCACTTTCTATAATGCTGCCTTGTCCAGACCATGAAGCATGTTTGATCTCCACTGCTGGACCTGTAGGGAAGGAGATCTGCATCCCTACAGGTACACCAGCCAAATGATTCTGTGAAGATTCCTCATCCATGGGTGCTCACAAGTCCACACCACTGCCACATCAGCACTTCCTCCTCAGTTGCTGTCCAGCTCCAAACTGAGCTCCTCCATGCCACAGGAAGTCAAGCCCCCTGCTGGCAGAGTAGGGGAATTTCCCCGGTGTTCTGGCCAAATGTCTCTCATTCACTAAAAATACCACCAACAGCTTAATCTGGTTCAAGGTCGGTAGTCATTCATCTGTATCCCCCTTCCCCGGATCATGCCTGAAAATAGGCAGGATTTGTCTAGTGCACTTACCCGGTCAACAAAAAATAAATAAATAAGTGTGCTTTGGTGGAGGGGGCGTATCTGTGGTGTAGTAGATTAACTGGGAGAAAAAGGCAGTCTTTCTGTTTTTGTTATATTTTTCTTGTATAACTGTGTTAATGTACACAGTAATATTTTTAGTAATTCTTGACATTATTTTGTTGATTGATGTGGTGCAACAGAGTATAATAGCAGTTTCTTTAATAACATTTTCAATTTACAGCGCATTACTTGTAGTGTATATGAGTGTGTGTGTGTGAGTGTGTGTGTGTCTGATGCATGCCATTAAATCAGACACCTTTTATTGAGCCACAGAGTAATTGCAGTGGTGTGAACCTGCTTTCCACTGCACCTGGCTGAATTTTTTATACTGCATTGTGGTATCTTTACTGCTGGTAGACTGTTACTGCTGTGCACTACCCCCCCAACTGGCAAAAGGTATACTTTTCTAGATTTGGATTTGTAACTTGTGAGCACTGGTTAGGTGTTGTTGTGCCTCTGTGTCTACATCTTTTGAGTGCGCAGCACAATTTTAATCTGTCTATGCGTTTGCAGTGCACCATTAATTCTGGGAGACTTTGCATTTCTTGTTACACTCTCATTTCACTTCGTCAGCACTGGGGAATTTTCTGGACATAAGACAGTAGCATTTTGGGGATGCACATTAATTCTCTAGACTGTGTGTGACCACTGCACACATGACTGAGTGCGCCATTAATTCTGGGAGACTTTGCATTTCTTGTTACGCTCTCACTTCACTTTGTCAGAACTGGGGAATTTACTTTACACAAGAAAGTAGCATTTTGGGCATGCGCATTAATCACGGCGACTGTGTGTGACCACTGCATGCATGATGTCTGAGTGCACTGTTAATTCTGGGATACTTTGCATTTCTTATGCTGTCATTTCAATTCATCACCATCAGCACTGAGGAGTTTTCTGGACACAAGATAGGAGCATTTTTGGGGATTCATATTAATTCTGGTGACTGTGTGTGAAGAGTTGCCGATATTGTTGTTACTTCACCTTACTTTTCATTAAGGCAGCATGACAATGCAAAGTAATCATTACAAGGTGAAGTGAGCATTTTGCATTGGCCACTACGAGTAGCGGAGTGACAATGCGAAGTGAACATAAATTTGCTGCATCGTTACAGATAAGGACCACTTGGCCTACCTAGTCTGTCCATTTTCCTACCCATTGAATAAGCTGCAGATCCTAGTCAAACAGCAGCCTACTTCACTTCACTTGGTTATGGAGAGAGGCAAGAAGCCAATTGCACATAGGAGCATCTGTCTTTCGCCCATAATATTCCTATTTGTTTAATAACAAATAGAAATCAAGTTTATTTTACATAGAAACATAGAATTTGATGGCAGATAAGGACTGCTTTACCCACTCAGTCTGCCCATTTTCCTACCTAATGTTTAAGCTGCTGATCCCAGCTAACCAACAGCCTACTTCTTCTCCTACCCCACCCCCTAAAATTGTCTTATGACTGTCCCATGCATTCTTGAATTCCACCACTGTTTTTGACTCCACAACCTCCTCAGGAAGGCTGTTCCATGCATCCACAATCCTCTCCATGAAAAACTACTTCCTCACATTACCTCTGAGCCGTCCCCCCTCTAGCTTCAAACTGTGCCCCCTTGTTCTTGCACACCTCTTTTTCTGAAAGATGCTACCCTCTTGGACTTTGTTGATTCCCTTGAGGTACTTGAAAGTTTCTATCATGTCCCCCTCCCTCTTCTCCTTGAGGCTAAAGCTATTTAGCTCCTTAAGTCTGTCTTGATATGTCTTCTGGTACAGACCCTGCACCATTTTAGTTGCCCTCCTCTGGACTGCCTCTGTCCTGTATATGTCTTTGCAGAGATTGGGTCTCCAGAACTGTATTCAGTACTCCAGATAAGGGTCTCTCCAGCTGTCTGTATGGAGAGATAACAATTTCCTGTTTTCTACTGGTGATGCCTCTCCTTATGCATTCCAGTATCCCTCCCCCAGTCCTCCTTACTTTCCTTTCACATTGCTTGCTCAACTTTAGGTCATCTGATATGACTGCCCCCAGGTCCCTTTCCATTTTTGTTGTTGTTAGTATCTCGCCCCCCCATAGTGTACTCTTCCCCTGGGTTTTTATTTCCCAGGCGCATTACTTTGCACTTCTTAGCATTGAATCTAAGCTGCCATACATTTGACCATTCCTCCATACTTGCCAAGTCCCTTCTCATCCTTTCCACCCCACCTTGTGTATCAACTCTGTTGCAGATCTTTGTGTCGTCTGCAAAGAGACATACCTTTCCTTCCAGTTCCTCTGCAATGTCATGTATAAAGACATTAAAGAGGACCGGTTCTAATACTGAACCCTGCTGTACCCCACTAGTAACCCCCCTTTCTTCAGAGTGGACTCTGTTTACTATTACCCTCTCTGCCCTGTTCTCCAGCCAATTCTTTACCCAGGCTACCATCTTGGAACCCACTCCCAGCTGGCCAACCTGTATATTAATCTTTTGTGTGGGACTGTGTCAAATTCCTTGTTAAAGTCCAGGTAGGCCATGTCCACAGCCCCTCCCTCATCTACTACTTTGGTCACACAGTCAAATAAATCTATTAGATTCATCTGACATGACCTTCCCACTGTGAATCCATGCTGCCTTGGGTCCTGTGCCCCCTCTGGCCTATAGGTACTCAACAATTATTTCCTTCAGAAGTGATGCCATCATTTTCCCTATCACTGAGGTTAAACTAACAGGTCTGTAGTTTCCTGCTTCTGCCATGCTTCCACTTTTGTGAAGTGGAATAACATCTGCCCTCCTCCAGTCCTTAGGTGCAACCCCTTCCTCCTATGATTTATTAAAGAGGATAGTCATTGGTGTCACTAGTTCTGCCCTTAGTTCTTTTAGAATTCTCAGATGAATCCCATCAGGCCACATTGCTTTGTCCACCTTCAGTTTTAAGAGTTCTTTCAGAACCCTTTCTTCTGTGAATGGTCTGGTATCAACCCCCCATATCCAGCATGTTTCTATTGTTTGGTTTAGGTACCTCCTTCTCTTCATTTGTGAATACTGAGCAAACATATTTGTTTAGCATCTCTGCCTTTTCACTGTCACTCTCTGCTCCCCCCTTTATTAAGCCTCACTATCCCTCCCTTGGTCTTCCTTCAGTCCCGGAGTTACCTATAAAAGGTTTTATCCCCTTTCTTAACTGAGTTGGCTATATTTTCCTTGGTTTGGGTCTTTGCTATTCTGACTGCCTTTCCTGCTTCCTTTTGCTTTAACTGATACAATTCTCTCTCCTGCTCCTTCTGTGATTCCTTGTACTTCCTGAATGCTCTCTTTTTCTCCCTAACCTTCCCTGCCACCTCCTTTGGGAACCATAGTGGTTTCTTACATCATTTTATTTGTTTATTTGCTTCACACAAAGGCTTGTTGCTTCTGTGATGGTAGTTTTGATTATTCCCCATTGTTCTTCTACCCCTCTTCCTGCCCATTTGCTAGTGCATTCCTTAGGCACTGAACCATTTTGGCAAAGTCAGCCCTCCTGAAGTCCAGTACCTTTGCCTTTGTATGACTTAACTCTACTGCTGTGTTTATCATGAACCATGCTGTTTGATGGTCACTAGTTCCCAGATGGCTACTCTCTTCTAAATCTGTGTTCCTCTTGCCATCTCCATTTGAGAGTATCAGGTCTAAGATTGCTCCCTCTCGAGTGGGTTCTGATACTAGTTGTCTAAGACATGCCCCCTGTAGGGTATCTAGAATGACCCCACTCTTAGAAGTGGCTGTTGCAAATGCACTCCAGTTAACATCTGGCTTATTCAGATCCCCCATCAGCAATATCTCCCCTTTTTCTGCCATTCTAAGGATACTTTCTATCATTTCCTTGTCGGTTTCCTTCCCCTGAGATGGGGGTCTGTATACATCTCCCGTGCGGATTGCAGTACCATTGCTTGTCTCCAAATTGACCCACAGTGCTTCCATTTCTCCCTGTTTACTCTTTTGTTCTGTTGCTTTGATTCCTTCCCTTATGTAGAGAGCTATTCCTCCTCCTCTTTTACCCTCCCTGTCCCTTCTATAGATAGTGTATCCAAGTGTGTTTACATCCCAGTCATGGTTCTGTGTGTACCGTGTTTCTGTGACTGCCACAATATCCAGATGTTACTCCTCCATCAAGGCCACTAACTCAGGAAGCTTGTTACCCAGACCATGGCCATTGGTACTCGTTGCTTTCCATTTTATGATGGCTTTACCTCTTGTAGCACCATCCCTGCCCTCATTGACTTTGCTTTCTCCATTTACCCCTGTCCTGTTCCTACTGACCTTTCTACCTTGGTCTTTACCTCATTTTGTAGGGGGAGGCTGGGAATTCTCTGATGCTTAACAGTCCCTCCCCCCTTGACTAGTTTAAAAGCTTGCCAGTGAAGCATTTAAACCAATCACCCAGAAGACTTGTTCCCTTCCTGGACAGATGCAGACCATCCTGCCAGTATAGGCTAGTATCCCTCCAGGTGGAATCCCAGTCCCCAATGATGCCAAACCTCTGTGCACTGCACCATTTTTTCAACCATTCATTGAATCGCATGGTGCAAAGTCTCACCCTTGTCATAGACAAGCAGCACTTCTGAGAAGGATACAGTGTGCGCTACTTGCCTTAGGCCCCTCCCCAACTCCACAAACTCCTCTTGCACTCCTCTAATCTCATGTTGAGCCAAGTCATTCATCCCTAGGTGGACAATGATGTTCAGCTCAGTCTTCCGTGCAGCTGTTCTCGTGATCCTGAGGATGCGCTTCTTGTCCCTCCAAGCCATGGTACCAGGCAGGCATCTTACATCAATTTTCCCTGCTGCCTCCAGTTCTAGCCCCCTAATAACTGAGTCCCCAACCATGAGCTGCTTCTTTTCCCTGTGGTGTCCTCTGCCTCTTTCCTGTGGGGCTCCCTTTTGACATTTGTCCGCAACCTCCTTAGTCTCCTCTGTGGGAGTGTGTGCATTTTTTATCAGTTTATTTAGATTTGCTAATGACAATTTCAGATGGGAGTTTGTTCCGGGATTAAATATTTTCTGTGAGAAGTGACTTTGTTTTTTTGTTTAAAATTTTGGACATGTTCATTGTAGTGGATGACCTTTTGTATTCATATTAATTTGTTTAAAATCGAGGCCTACGTCAGTCATCAAATATTCGTCATTTATGAGATCTCTAGCCAATAGCAGATCACCTATTAATCTCTTTGTCTCTAGGGACATTAAATTGAACTTCTTTAGTCTGTGACTAATCTCCTTTCCTTCTACAAAAAAATTAGTTCAACTGTAGATAACCAAACACCATGTGATATCGTTATCTAGACTTTAAGAAAGCCTTTGATTCAGTTCCACACTGGGATCTTATTAAAAAGTTAAATTATTGTGCTATCCACCCTAGTATTATTAGATGGATTCAAAAATAGTTTAAAAATTGACTTCAAAGTGTGATTATAGATGGTCATACCTCTAACTGGCTTCCAGTATTAAGTGCATTCCCTCAAAGTGCAGTTTTATCCCCAGTTATTTTTGAAATATGTATTTCTGATTAAACACTCAATATAAACTGTTGGTCTTCTAAATATGCAGTTGACTGCAAAATAAGTAATCCCAGCAATTCATCTGAAGATGACAAGACAAGGCAAGGCAAAGCAAATTTTATTTTTTAGGCACTCAGTCCTAGAGGCTCTGGGCACTGTAATTCAAAATACCAACATACAGAGAATACTGAATGACAGAATTCGACTTTAACTAACTGTGTTGTGTTATGTTGTAGTTTGTCAGACTCTGCTGGATTACTTATTCTACATGCAGGCAAGCGAAACGAATGGATGGACTATCATAATGTATATTTAAAAATCATCACTTACCACATAATAGGGCAGAAGAATGGCAAGTGTAACAGAGGAGGTGCTGCCTGGTGTGCGCGACTTGATCACTGGTTTACAGATGTCACTTTAACCTACACCCTTTCACCTTTACCACTTGCACAGTAGTTCAATGTTCGCAATAACAATATAATTACTGGGTAGCTCTTTTTCCCATAGGGAAACCCAGTTTTAATTTGCCATTATAACTGGCTATGATGGCAAATTATAACCGGGTTTCCTTTGGATCGCGCATGTCCCAGTCGTGCGCTCTTCCTTCAACTGCAACGGTTAGAACATCATCCAACTGCAGTTGCTCGCAGTCATCGATGAATATTTTTTTAATAAAAAACCAAATCGCCTCTTTTCCTGTACTCCCTGGCAGGGAAAACCAAACCGAAAATACTGAAGCACACCATCTGGTTTCGGTTTCCCTGCCAGCATGCAAGAGTCAGCAGATCTGCCCACCTCTTCCTACTGGAAACTTTTCAAAGCTCAACTGCCATTCCCGGTAAGTTAGAAAAAAGCACAGAACTTGCTCCATGACTTGCCAAAAAGAATTACTGTCAGTTGACAGACCAGGGACCATGACTGCACAAAATCCTCACTTGTCCCCTCTGCCTAAAAGTCAATCTGTTTCATGATTTTTTTAGAATTGCTGAGGCAAAAAAGTGCATGCCAGCAATTATAAAAATAAAATTGGGTGTGTACAAAACTCGATTTTACACCCTCGTATGGATGCATCCACAACTGTGTGTGTAAAATCGTACACACACCACCCCATATATTATTCTCTGCAACGTTACCATCTTGCACAAAACTCCAGCTTTTGCCGTTCTGTAATGTTACTAGAAGTGGCCTCAGCTTGGCATGGGAGTTAAGTATGCATCAGTTACTCAGTAACACCTGATTCAATTAACAGTGACAGTCAGCTGCAACATGTCAGACACTATAAGTCCACTAGATGTCAGTAGACAAGTGCAAAGTCATGATTTTAACTCATGTTAGCTTTACAATGAACATGATTTTTGAATTCGGGCATGCAATGTAGTCAGGATTTAGGTGTCAGGAATGTTGGTGACAGGCATTTGGATGTTGGGATTTAGTATGGATCCTGAGTTAAGAAGGGTAATCAAGTTGTGGGTGTACATAAGCACTATATAAGGCTAAAAGGACAGATTCATCTCTTGATCTGATGTTATGTTTAATGGACCACCAGACCTTATTAGCACAAGCTATTTTTTCTGAGATTTGTTTACTAAAAAAAAGATCATCCAAGATATAAACTCCTAAGTCCTTTTCACATATGGTTTCCTGCAGTGTTTGTCTATTGAGCAAATAATGATATTGTAGGTTATTAGGGACTAAGTGCAAGATACAGCATTTTGGCCCATTTTAGGAGACCAAACAAATGTAGTATCGAAATCATTTTGGAGAGTGTATGGTGCCCAGAGCCTCTAGGACTGAGTGCCTAAAAAAATAAATTTGCTTTGCCTTGCCTTGCCTTGTCATCCTCAAATGAATTGCTGGGATTACTTATTTTGCAGTCAACTGCATATTTAGAAGACCAACAGTTTATATTGAGTGTTTAATCAGAAATACATATTTCAAAAATAACTGGGGATAAAACTGCACTTTGAGGGAATGCACTTAGTACTGAAAGCCAGTTAGAAGTATGACCATCTATAATCACTCTTTGGAGTCAATTTTTAAACTATTTTTGAATCCATCTAATAATACTAGGGTGGATAGCACAATAATTTAACTTTTTAATAAGATTCCAGTGTGGAACTGAATCAAAGGCTTTCTTAAAGTCTAGATAACGATATCACATGGTGTTTTGTTATCTACAGTTGAACTAATTTTTTTGTAGAAGGAAAGGAGATTAGTCACATAAGAACTTTTCTTTGAAAAACCATGTTGATTAGAATCAAAACTCCCAAAAGAAACAGACATTCTTAATTTTATTACACTTTCCATATGTTTGCAAATAACTGGGGTCAGACTTATAGAACAAATATTATCCGTATCTCCCTTGTCTCCTTCTTAAAAAGTGGCATCACATTTGCCTTTTTCCAATCCAGTGGAATGTCACCTGTATGTATGCTTTGATTAAACAAGATCTGGAATGGCAAAATTAGGTGTTCTTGCATAATTTTAACCATATCAGTAGATATACCATCCTGACTTGGGGAGTAATCAATTTTTAGATTGCATATTGAGTCTCTGATTTCTTCTTTACTAAAGATGAGATGCAGGATTCACAGAAGGGGGAGAAGGACCCACAGCTGCAGTATAACCTCAGTGCTAGTGGGAAACCACTTGCGTAAGCACAGGTCACCAAGAGCCATGGGCACTCATGTAGGTGGAGCTGGAGCATGACCGGCTCCACAGAATATGGCAGCTTGCAGATGCTGTCACCATGGACAGCACCACAGCTGCAGGAGACTTCTACAGGAAGCGGAACCTGCCATAGCACCCTCTGCAACTGCCGTGGCTGTGAATCGCAACCACCACAGATGTGGACGATTCCAGTCCGCAACAATAGTTGCAGAGGGAAACTTTAAAGTTTCTGTTTGTGGATCTTGCCTGATATCTTCAATTTTCTGAAAATCTGTTGGGATGGATAGTGATGTTAAATTATTAAAATCCTTGCAAAAGTGTCTATTAAATTGGGAGGCAATCTCTGTAGGAGAATTGACAGTTGATGTTGAAGTTATAAGTGGGCCAAGCTTACAGTTTTGCTTTTTTAATGAATTTATGTAATTGAAAAATTGCTTACTTTCTGCTTTTTTGGCCTGTTTTGCTAGGGAATTTTCTGCCTTAACTTTAGCTTTTTTGATAGCAGTTTTACATGCTTTAAATGCTTTTTTATAAACTTCTACGTGACAATCCAGTTTATAAATTTTATACTATTTATAATGTTTTTTTAATTAACTTTTTTATTTTATTATTTATCCATTTCTGGTTCAGGGAGGAATGGTTTTTATTTGGGGCCAGAATATTCACACTACATCAGGTTGGGGTGCAAGCCTCGGCGCAGCGCAATTGGGATGCGCCAGGGCATGTACTGGGCGATATTTAACGGTGCTGTGCCATGGCTCAGCACCATTGAATATGGCACTGAGGCCACCCATATTGCTCATAGTGCAGTGGCACTGTGCCAGCGCAAGTGGCAAGTGAGGAGCAGGGGGATGTGCCAGTGCAAGTGCAGTTGCACTAGGCACAGGAATCATGATATTCAGCGGTGGGTAAGCAAATGGGGCCATTATGCATGCAAGGTGCAAATGGGCCATTTGCAAGTCATTATGGCCCCATTTGCATGCAGGTGCACTGATCCCCGGTGACTTGCACCCTGCCAGGCTGCAGTCTTTGAGGAGCAACACCCCCTGCCCCTTGGTGGCAAAGTGCTCCAATGCCCGATCATGGGCTTTGTATATTTGTAATATCCTGGTGGTCCAGTGGACCAAATCCAGCCCGATTGTGGGCTTATAAAAGTTAAATCCATCCCTGGTGGTCCAGTGGACCAACTCCCAAGCCAGATCATGGGCTTTGTAACACAAAAACCCTGGTGGTCCAGCTGTACCCCCCTTCCCACCTGCCCACACAGACCTGCCACACCGCTTCCTCTGGTCAGCAGCTGGTGGCAGCTTCCCACCCGCAAGCTGCCTGGTCGCCCGCCGACTGACAGCATACAGTATGGCTATATGCCCATTGGTCTACAGCATGGGCCAATTAGCGTGCAGACCATACTGTACTACACAGTCCCGATATGTGAATGGACCAATGGGCATACAGCTGTACTGTACGCTGTCAGTCGGTGGGTGGCCAGGCGGGTGGGGTGGGAGCTGCCACCCACCGCTGACTGGGGGAGGGGTGGTGGGTCTGTGTGGGCTGGTGGGAGGGGGTACTGCTGGACCACCAGGGTTTTTCTGTTACAAAGCCTGTGATTTGACTAGGGAGTGGGTCCACTGGACCACCAGGGATAGGATTATTTATATTAAGCCCATAATCGGGCTGGGAGCGGTCCACTGGACCACCAGGGAATGTATTTACTTGCTTACACTTGCAATCAGGCGAGGAGGTAGGATCCACTGGACCACCAGGGATAGGTTACATGTACAAAGCCCATAATCGGGCATGGGGGGTGTGACGATGACAGACCGTGGCTCTGGAGGTTAGGTGGCCACCCACAATGGGCGCCTGCCATGTTGCGCCCTGAAATATGGCAGCTCACCTGTGGGTGGCCAGGCCTTGCTCCTGGTTTTTCTCTGTGGATCTTTGCACCCCACTGTGCAGTGCAAGGTGGGAGTGTGCCTGCATATGCACCACACATCTCGGGCTGAATATCGGGATGTGCCACTTATGCATCAGGATTTGCACGGCACAACATCCCCTTTTGAATATTGCGCCAGGGCACATCAGTGGGTTGCGCATGGTGCAACAATGTTACACCATGTACAACGCCTTTGAATATCCAGCCCAAGGAGTACAGAGTTCAGCAGTACTGAGAATAATAGATTTAATTTTTAAACATATTTCCTCAACAGTTTTATCTTAAAGGACTGTGGATCAATTATTGTCTGACATCAATGAATTAATTATTAAAATATCAGTTTTCTTGTTGAAATATACTTTTGTTTTTCTGATGGTTGAGTCAATGGCAGTCTGAATATCAAATCTGACCATACTATGGTCACTGTTTGCCAAAGGCAGAGTAACATGACAGTTCTGGATATTGATAGAATCTGGACACATGTTTGGAGAGATCTAGTAACTCCTTACCCCCATCCAACCCCCTCCTACTGCCAACTATAATTTTCTTATGTCAGTCCCATGAATTATCAAATTCCCCCACTGTTTTTCACTTCATGACCTCCTCAGGAAGGCTGTTCCATGCATCCTTCACCCTTTCCATGAAAAATACTGTGTCACGTTGCCCCTGAGCTGTCCCACCTCTATCTTCAAATTATGCTCCCTTGTTCTTGCACATCTCTTTTTCTGAAATATGCTACCCTCTTGGACTTTGTTGATTCCCTTGAGGTACTTGAAGCTTTCCATCATGTCCCACCTCTCCCTCCTCTCTTCAAGGGTATACACAATAAGCTCTTTTAGTCTCTCTTCACATTGGCTTCTGGTGCAGACCCTGCATCATTTTGGTTGCCCTTCTCTGGATTATCTCCATCCTGTCTATGTCCTTGCAGAGATGGAGTCTGGTATTAGTTTGATGTGCTTCAGAAGGATGGGGGTTGGATGTGGGAGGGGATAGAAGGGGGTATATGTTTGAGTCTATAAGTGGTGTTTGTTTGGTACTAGTTTTTATCACCTTGGATTTATGGCATCTTTCTGCTGCTTTCTTGTTTTCCAGTAAAGAATATTAAATTGAAAAATAAACCCCTGATAACACTGGGTGACTGCTATCACTAGTCCATGCCTGTGTGATGTCATGGCTCAGTTACTGCAATGCCCTTTAACTGGGGCCATCAGGGGTTGATCTTTGCCACCTGCAGCTACTGCAGAATGTGGCAGCCAGGTTGTTGACTGGTCTGACAAGATCATGTCACATTACATCTGTGCTGCACTCTCCAGTGGCTGTCTGTCAGGTGGCAGATCTGCTTCAAGATCAGTCTGTTGACCTATAAGGCCCTGCATGGTCAGGGGTCCAGCTACCTGTAGGACGACCTATTGCCCTATCACTCTTCCCATCTCCTATGCATGGCAGATGAGAGATTCTTGGAAATTCCTAGGGTGCGTTTAAAACATTGGGTGCCTGTGCTTTCTCTTTTATGACACAAACCCTATGGAACTCCTTCCCTCATTTTATATTTTTTGAAATTGTAATTTTATTCAAGTTTTTCAGTAAACACATAGACACAAGACATCTACAAATAATACACATTCCAGCCTCACAGAGCCAGACAAGACAAAACAATATTCCACTGAGTACATGTGGGAAAAAATTGATTGATTATGATTAAGAGTGACATTTTTACCCCAGCTACCTTTGGAAGTTATGATAGCCAAGAAAATTCTTCTTTTATCCCTTCTGCAGTATTATCATGAGGTAGGAATCATCCAAAAGGAAAACAAACTTACATCTGCTCCCATCCTCCCCTTCAGTCTCACTATCCCTCCCTTTGTCTTTCTTTTTTCACTTATGTACCTGTAAAAGGTTTGTCCCCTTTACCACTGATTTTGCAATGTTCTTCTGTCTGAGCTTTGGCTTCCTTACTGACTTCCCTGCCTCCCTTTGTTTCTCTGGTACTCTCTATCCCTTCTGCCTGTGTCTTTTTGTATTGCCTGAATGCAATCTTTTTGGCTTTTCACTTTCTTTGCTACCTCTTTGGAAAACCATAATGGTTCCTCTTCCTTTTCCTCTGCTAACCTGCTTAATGCATAATTCTGTTGTTCTTATAATCCCTATTTTAAATACTGCCCACTGTTCCTCAACCCCTGATTCCTGTCCCATTCCCCTTAATGCCTCTTTCAAAGAGCTACTCCTCCTCCTCCTCTTTTACCCTCCCTGTCCCTCTTGTAGATAGTGTATCCTGGTATGTTTATGTCCCAGTCATGGTTTTGTGTGTGCCATGTTTCTGCGACTGCCACGATATCCAGATGTTCCTCCTCCATCAAGGCCACTAATACAGGAAGCTTGTTACCCAGACTATGGGCATTGGCACTCATTGCTCTCCATTTTATGATGACTTTACCTTCTGTTGCAACATCCACCACTGACTTTTCTACCTCAGTCTTTTTCTCATTTAGTACCCTGTTTTGTAGGGAGAGGCTGGGATTTTCCTGCTGCTTACCAGTGCCTCCCCCCTTGACTAGTTTAAAAGCTTGACAATGAAGCATTTAAACAGATTGCTCAAAAGACTTGTTCCCTTCCTGGACAGATACAGACCATTCTACCAGTATAGGCTGGTGTCTCTCCAGGTGGAACCCCAGTCCCCAATGAAGCCAAACCCCAGTGCTCCACATAATATTTTCAACCATTCATTAAACTGCATGGGCTAAGTACCTTTGCCTCACCCATGCCATTGACAGGCAGCACCTGCTGAGAAGGATACTGTGTGTGCTACTTGTCTTAGGCCCCTCCCCAAATGTACAAAGTCCTTCTGCACTGCTCTAATCTCATGATGAGTCAAGTCATTTGTCCCTAGTTGGACAATGCAGTCCAGCTTAGACTCCCATGCAGCTGTTCTCGTGATCCTGAGGATGCATCTGTCCTCCAAGCCATGGCACCAGGCAGGCACCTTACTTCAGTTTTCCCTGGTCCCCCCTGTTCTATCCCCCAAATAATTGAGTCCCCCACCAGGAGCTGCTTCCTTTCCCTGTGGTGTCCTCTGTCTCCTTCCTGTGGGCCTCCCTTGTGACAGTTGTCCTCAGCCTCCTTAGTCTCCTCTGCGGGTGCATCCAAATGGGAACTATGCTCCCCCAGAATAGTGTATGGATTGTGGCGTGGAACAACTGACTGGGTGTGCCTCTGTTCCACCATCCTCACCGTTCCTGAGCCCACTGTCGTCCAACTGCAGTGCTTTCTTCGCAACCTTTGAGGTAGTGGTGGTGGCTCTGGTGCTCACAGGATCATGGAGGTTCCCTTCCTAATCTCCAGTGTGGCCTAGTGGAAGGTTCCCTTACTACTGTCTAGTGTGGCCTGAAGACGGGGAACTTCCTCCCTCAGGGCAGAGAGTTGTCTGCAAATAGGTCAGCATCTCAGTCTCCAGAATGACTCCCAGAAGACTGCTGCCCCACAGCCATTACATTGCACTACTCTCCAGATGTTTATCTACTTTTTGTGTGTATATGTGTGTGTGTGTGTGTGTGTGTGTGTGTGTGTGTGTGTGATTAGTTTATAATATAGAAATATATATACTATACAATGTGTATGCTTATATTGTCAGTGCAGTGTGCTAGGATATGGCAGTGATATGCACCTTGCACTTTTGAGGAAATGATGTCAGAACCCCAGGTATAAAGGAACTATTTACAGGGGTGGGTGAGTGAGGTGGGCAGGGTTGAGGCCTAAACTGTGCCTTCACTTAACAATCAGCTAAGCTCTGATCCACTGGTGGGTGAGTGTCTTCCTGTCAGCAAGATGACCTACACAACAATTTGACAGAGAAAATACCCGCTAATCAAACAGAGAAAATCCAGACATCCAAGTCAGACACAGGCAAACCTCCACATCCCAAAACAGCATGGTGATTTGTGCTCTGAAAGCAGTCAGCCCCAAAATAAATCAGCTGTGCAGCAGGACAGACACAGTAAACAGTATTCAGGCCCCTGGGTTTATACTCTTCCTGCACTGAAAATTTAACAATTGTAATAAAAAGTAAAGCAAGATCCACCTCCTCTGTTGCTTGAAAGACTGTCTTCCTGATTATTCTAAGTTCCCATTTCACCTTTCAGTTAGAAGTAGCTTCCACCTGCAGAATATCTGCTACAAACAAAAAGACAATTGTAAGGTTCACCTCCTCTGTTGTGAACATAGATACACAGGCAGTGTCAGCCTATGAGGGCCTATAGCCCACCCAGTCTGCCCATTTGAGCTTGTAAGTTCAGTTTATGTTTTCCTAGAAGTCTGTTGCCCTCACCCCTGACTCCAGAACTCCTTTATGTCTATCCCATGCATTCTTAAATCCTGTGATTGTTTCAGCCCTCACCACTTCCTCTGGTAGGGTGTTCCACTTGTCCACCACCCGTTCTGTGAAGAAATTCTTCCTCACGTTTCCTCTGAATCATCCTCCTCCAACTTCACCCCATGCCCTCTAGTCCTGGAGATCTTTTTTCACTTAAAATAGTGTATTCCTGCACCCTGTTCCTCCCTAAGATACTTGTATGTCTCTATCATGTTCTCTCCTCTCTCTCTCTCTCCTCCCTCTCCTCTCTCCTCTCCTCCTCCCTCTCTCTCTCTCTCTCCTCTCCTCTCCTCTCCTCCAGGGAGTACATGTTCAGTTCCTTCAACCTGTCTTCATAGGACTTGTGATGCAATCCATGAACCATCTTTGTTGCCTTCCTCTGAACCTTCTCTACCCTGTCTATGTCCTTACATAGGTATGGTCTCCAGAACTGTAAACTGTACCCAGGTGGGGCCTCCCTAGTGTCTTGTATAGTGGAATTATGACCTCCTTTTCCTGCTGGTGATGGCCCTGCCTATGCATCCCAGCATCCTATTAGCTTTACCTACTGCCTTGTCACACTGTTTCCCTACCTTGAGGTCATCATAGATGATAACCCCAAGATCCTTTCTGCTTGGTGCATGCTATATCCTCACCCCTAACTGATATATTGTGCCAGGGTTTTGTGCCCCATATGCATTATCTTGCACTTCTTTGCATTGAATTTCAACTGCCAAACCCCTGACCATTCTTCAAGTTTCTGCAGGTCCCTTCTCATTCTGTCTACACCCTCTGGTGTGTCTACTCTGTTACAGAGCTTTGTGTCATCAGCAAACAGTGAAATTCTGCCTTCTAGGTCCTGTGCAATGTCACTGATGAAGATGTTGAATAGGACCGGTCCCAGCACTGATCCCTGTGGTACCCCACTGGTCACTCTTCCCTCTGTGGAGTGACAGCCATTTACCACCACCCTCTGTGTCCTGCCACCCAGCCAATAACCTACTCACTACATTACTGTCCTGCCCACACCCATATTCCCCAGTCTGTGTAATAGTCTTCTATGTGGCACAGTGCCAAAGGCCTTGCTGAAGTCCAGATAGGCCATGTCCACAGACCTCCCTGATCCACCTCCCTAGTCACCTAGTCAAAAATTCAACAGGTTAGTCTGACATGACCTCCCCTGGTGAAAGCATGCTGCCTTGGGTCCTGTAGTCCATTGACAACCAGATGTTCCACCAATCTCTCCTTCAGTAGTGCTTCCATGATCTCTCCCACTACCGAGGTGAGGCTGACTGGTCTGTAGTTCCCTGCTTCCTCTTTGTTCTCACTTTTGTATAAGGGGACTGCATCTGCTGTCCTCCAGTCTTTGGGTACCTCCCTGTTTCCAGTGATTGGCTAAACAGGATAGCCAGAGGTTCAGCCACCACCTCTCTTAATTCTTTAAGGACCCTGGGTGCACCCCATCTGGCCCATTGCTTTATCAACTCTTATTACTTCCAGTTCCTTCTGGACCTTTCTCGTCTAAAGGGACTTGTGTCCATTTCTGCACCATTCTCACCCCTTGTACTCCCTTCAGACCCATTACCCTCTCTTCCTCAGTAAAGACTGAGCAGAAATACCTGTTCAATATGTCAGCTTTACTGTTGTCATCCTCCATGCACAACTCACTTTCTTGCAAATCCTATGTTCAGTATTGCAGCTTCCAGCCAAAGATAGCTTCACCTGAAGAATACTATGCTATGATCACCCCTCTCCCTTTGGAGGCCATTCCACAATACACTTACCTATAGCTACCTGCAGAACCTCCGTGGAATTGAGGGTGGGGTTACCCTTTGCTCCTTTTATATGCTCCAAGTGCTATCATACATGCAAATGAATGAATACAGTCCAGTACTGATATGTAAATATAGACATTGTCCCCTGAATGCAAAATGTGCTAATTTGCATGCTCTGTTTGAATATTGCAGGTTTGGCAGAAGTGCAAGCATGTTAGTGCTACTGCTGAGTGTGCCCTAGCACAGTGTAACCATGCAGTGCAGACACGAAGTTACATGTCTGGATTGGCATCATGATGCTGCACCAGCATGCATGCTCTGATGTTGCACAATGGCACTGCATGTGTGAATTCACTAAAAATACCACTAACAGGTTTACCTGGTTCAATTTCAGTTGCTTACCATCTGTACCCCCGGTCACCCCTTAAAAATGGACTTCTAGACCCAGTGAGTGTACCAGGTCAATAAAATTCAACAACAACAACATGTGCAGCACTGTCCAGATCATGTTCAAATACCACTCTGTTCCTGCCATGTGCGGATCCTCCTCTCCCATGGAAACATGCATAGTGATATGCAAGTTAGTGTTAGTACAGCTCTAATGCCCAACTGTGTTGAACAAATGGAAAGACACACCCACACAGCCAGACAGCCCACATTAGCTTCGTATAACAGCTGGTGACACATCCAAGACAATGACAGACAGAAACATAAATACAATAAAAGCCAACTCTGTTTAATTTTAAAATTCAAGCAGCTGCATGGGCACAATGATGCCAAGTCCATTTTGTTCACAATTAAAAAAAGACGCTCATCAACATTCTTGCTTTCATGCCTGTAATACCCAATTCCCCCAAACAGCCTTGCTGCTGAATGTGTCCCACTCACAGGCTCACTACTTGTTTGCTCCCTGCTGTATCTCAGATTCTTTTTCTATCAAAGGATTAAAAATAAAAGTAATACTTTTACAGTACAGGCTAGTGATGTGAGGAGGGGTGGAAAAGGGTGAATCAAGACAGCAGTTAACAGTATCACATTAACAACTACAACTATGATGGCCAAAGTACAGTAGGACAAATGTCTTAAAGAAAAAAAAATAATGCTTATGTGGGCAAAATAACTTTTGTACATAAAATTTATCTTGAAACTCTACTTTTTCATTAGTTTAACCTATTGCTTTTATTTTTTTACATATAAAATAAAGAGTCCCATTTTATAAGTCCAGAAAGACATTCCAGAAGTAAGCATTAGAGACTTCTAACACATGGCATTAGGGCTGAAGGCACTTTGTCTGCACCCAATGACTTGGTACACCCTGGCCATACATTAGTTAAGCAATAATCCACAACAATTTTTTTTTGAATTTTTGACTGGGTGACTAGGGAGGTGGATCAGGGGAGGGCAGTGGACATGGGCTATCTGGACTTCAGCAAGGCATTTGACACTGTGCACATAGAAGACTATTGCACAAACTGGGGAATATGGGTGTGGGCAGGACAGTAGTGTGGTGGGTAGGTAACTGGCTGGGTGGCAAGGACACAGAGGGTGGTGGTAAATGGCTGTCACTCCACAGAGGAAGAGTGACCAGTGGGGTACCACAGGGATCAGTGCTGGGACCGGTACTATTCAATATCTTCATCAGTGACATTGCACAGGACCTAGAAGGCAGAATTTCATTGTTCGCTGATGACACAAAGCTCTGTAACAGAGTAGACACACCAGAGGGTGTAGACAGAATGAGAAGGGACCTGCAGAAACTTGAAGAATGATCAGGGGTTTGGCAGTTGAAATTCAATGCAAGGAAGTGCAAGACAATGCATATGGGGCACAAAAACCTTGGCACAACATATCAGTTGGGGGGTGATGATATAGCATGCACCAAGCAGGAAAGGGATCATGGAGTTATCATCTCTGATGACCTCAAGGCAGGGAAACAGTGTGACAAGGCAGCAGGTAAAGCAAATAGGATGCTGGGATGCATAGGGGGCATCACCAGCAGAAAAGGAGGTCATAATTCCACTATACAAGACACTAGTGAGGCCGCACCTGGAGTACACTGTGCAGTTCTGAGACCTTACCTATGTAAGGACATAGGGTAGAGAAGGTTCAGAGGAGGCAACAAAGATGGTGCATGGATTGCATCACAAGTCCCTATAGAGGACAGGTTGAAGGCACTGAACATGTTCTCCCTGGAGGAGAGGAGGGAGAGAGGGATATGATAGAGACATACAAGTATCTTACAGGGAGGAACAGGTGCAGGAATGCATATTTTTAAGCAAAAGATGTTTCAGGACTAGAGGGCATGGGATGAAGTTGGAGGGAGGGACGGTTCAGAGGAAATTTGAGGAAGAATTTCTTCACAGATCGGGTGGTGGACAAGTGGAACACCCTGCCAGAGGAAGTGGTGGGGGCTGAAACAATCAAGGATTTAAGAATGCATGGATAGACATAAGGAATTCTGGAGATATGGGGTGAGGGCAACAGACTTCCTGGAAAACATAAACTGAACTTACAAACTTAAATGGGCAGACTGGGTGGGCCATAGGCCCTTATCTGCTGACACTGTCTATGTATCTATGTAACAGGGTATGGGGTTATAAGGATTTAATGCATGCCTTGGGTGTACTGTAAGGCACAATGTGTGATCAGGTGCCCTCACAGCACCTGAGGCATGCATTAAAAATAGAATAAAGTATGGGGTGGAGTGTGTAACAAAAAGTTTACATCCCCCAAAGTGTTAGATAAAACCCAGAGAGTGAAGCCCAAGGGCTTTATTACAGCATCTAACACCGAGGGTGTGTGTAAACTTTGAGGTTCCATGCAGACCCCATTTTTTATTTTATATCATTGCTGGGTTTCCTTTCCACCACATCAATTATATAAAATACTAGCCCTTCTGGTGCACTCATGCTCTGGTTCTGTTTTCCACCACTGTACACATCCATTCCATCTGAATTTAAAAAAAATGTGATGTAGTGCTTTCTTTCCTCCAGTTGAGTTTAAAATTACACAATTAAAACAAACAAAAAAAAATACTGCCAAGTTCTGCTGGTCTGGCGGTTTCATTTTGAGGGAAAAGCTAGCTGAGGTGAGATG
Source organism: Neoceratodus forsteri (assembly GCA_016271365.2). Taxonomy (NCBI): domain Eukaryota; kingdom Metazoa; phylum Chordata; order Ceratodontiformes; family Ceratodontidae; genus Neoceratodus; species Neoceratodus forsteri. The sequence continues at coordinate 185,385,478 of CM057455.1, forward strand.
TTAGAAAGCGAGGAACTGCCGAATGCACATGTGCAGAATGAAAGAAACCATGCACGTGTTTGCCATAATAAACACTCCTTAATTATGACAAATTATGCCACGGTTTCCCTCTGGGAATGAGGGAAGCCCATTAATTATATCCCAATAACCCCATACCCTGGAGTGAGTTACCACATTTATAGCAAGGGTTATGTTTAAACTAAATTCACAAAGGTGTTTGTTTTGGTCTTTTAAAAGGAAAATCTTGCTGACTTGAAAAGTAGTGCCCAGAACTCATGTGTATGTTTTTATTTTATAAACATACACCAGTGCAGCACTCCTTTCTCCTCCACTACCAGCAGCTGACTGAATTGTCAGTGAATGACTGCATGGTTGTACAAGCAGGCGCTCATTTACTGACAGTTCATTAAACTGTGGATAGAATAAATTCCACAGTTTAAATGCATTTTTGCGCAGTTCACAAAAAAAGTCAGCAGAACTCGGCAAAAATCCGTGGAAAATCCTACTTTGCCATTGGAGAAAGTTCTGCAAATCCCTCAAAATTTCCAAAATTTCACGGAAGTTCCTTGAAAGCAGAATTTGCAACTTTTGCCCAATCCTAGACATGGGTGTTGGGGACACCTAGATAGAGGCACTACATGGGACTGGCGTTCGTAGTGCTAGGACACCACTACAACTGTGGAATGTGGCCTTCCAGCTTAACCTGCTCCATGGCATGCTTTTCTTTCTGAAGTGCCTCAGCTGTGCACAATCGTAAGACTTAAGACGTAAGACTCTGCATGGAGCTGTCCATCCTCCTCTCTATACACATGAGACTACTGAGGCACAGGACCACTATACAGGCATGTGTACTGTTTAGGATTTATGGCATGATGCCATGAGTTGTGCTGCATGCTATTTATCACTTATCTCCTTTGTCTGTCACCACAAACACCAGGGTCCAGCAGGTCTAAACCAGGGCTTGCCAGACAGAGTGGGACCACCAGGAACAGAGGAGATAAGAGAAGACAGATATCCATCTGTGTTTTACTAGGCTGCACCCATGCCTGTGGTGGCAGCACCAATGCAGATGTGGTTGGGAACAATCATCCAGTCCTTGAGCCAGTGTTCCACCATGACACTGTCGGGTGTCAGGGTCCATGCAGCCTACTGTTGTGCAGGTTCTTGTGAAAGGCAGACTGTCCTGTGTCTGTGTGCATTATAACTTGGCATCCCTTGCACCATGTGTGGTAGCATGTTCCCTGTATCGCTGAGGTGATACAACATGGTGTTGATGGTAATGTTCACAGCCCTTGGTGAATGACTCATTATCAGTCAAGTCTAAAGTGTCACATGGTCATGACTAGGTGTGTGTATCTGTCTGGCAGAGGTAGGCATGTCCCAGTGTTGCACCAGCATACCACTGTGTCATGCGGTGTGATTCATATAGTGCCAAGATAATCTGCCTGCATTAGTGCCATTGCCAGTGGTATATGCATCTGGTGCTATGCAGCTGCATTTCAACAGACCTGTGCTTGTATGGCATAGGTCAATGGCTGGGGGAGGCATTGTGGTCACTGAATGTACCTTACCATATTTGATTGACATGATTCATAGGTAGTAGTGTCTAACTAACCCATTATTGACCAGAGTATGATTACTCCATGGTATACAGGAAGTGCCATGCAAACATTCAAACACAGCTGGGTTTTTGCAAGGCCAATATACTGGCTCTGTATGAGAGGAAACCCAATACCTAGGTTGGGACCGGTTTCTGCTGGGACAGGGACACCTCCAAGATGCTTAGTGTCTCACACCAGTGATGTGCTGACTTTGATAGACTGTAAACCTTCTAGCCATGTGCAACATCCTGCACATGTATGTTAACTTGGTTGCTGTGCAGAGTGCTACATGATGATCCCATCTGTACACAGCTGTGCTGTGTACATCACATGTATCTGGGCTTGCCCTGCAGCAGATCAGTGTCTCATGGATTTCTGTTGTCCTACACACCATGATGGCTTAAGTGCTGGATAGCTAGTTGGCAGGGTCCCGGCATTTGTGTGTGACTCCAAGTCACTTGGACATTTTACTGCATAGCATGATCTGGCTTGGTGTTGCTGTTGCTTATACTGCATTCACATCTGGGATGCCTGTTGGTGTTGTGTGTCCCTTGCATGGCTCGGTCATGCTCTTATGTAGCATGGAACACTCATTGTATGTACAGTCCTCTACTGTTTGGGTGCAAGATGCTGTCTCTGGTATGCCATGTGCATTAGCTTATGGCTGTCTGACTCCCTCCACCTATTGTATGTGTGTCAAGGTGGCCAGTATGTTTGCTGGTTATACATCTGTTATGTATGTAATGCCACTCATGTGTCTCTCACCCTATGTGCACAGCTGGCTGAGTTCCATGTATTTCTTTCCATAGGTGCCTGCAGTGCCCCAAGAAGGTGGCAGGATGCCAGACTGCATGAGGGCCGGGATGAAATGATGTGCTACCAGGTCCACCTGCTTGAGGATGTTTGTTCAGCAGAAGGGTAAACTGCCAGCAGTCATCGCCTGGGAAATTTGACAGCAGCAGCAGCCACCACCAACTCCTTCTGCTGCCTCTTCATTGGGCACTGGACTTTTTTTCCCAAAAATGTTATTGAATTTTGAAACATTACAATCACAAATAACAGGTACAGAAGGATCATTGGTTGAGTATATAGAATAACAGTATGAAATGTAAGGTTGGACACACTAGCAATTAGTTTATAACTAATTCTTCATGCCAGTGTGGAGGAGGTAAGAACAGTGCAAGGTGTCATTATAGATAACAGAAGTGTAAGTGTGCTTTAATAGGAACCACAAGGTTTGGGAGGCAGAGATCGATATGCCATATGTCTATGTGGTCAGTGTAATTTGATGTGAGGACTGTTATGGTCTTACAGGACAATGCTCTGCTGGCTCCCATTTAGCCAGTTACCTACCCAGTTTACTCTGACCTTAGCCACACCTAGATCCCCTATCTCCTTTATTTTTTTGCAATTTAAAGTGTGTTAACAGATTTTACCATACATAGGACAAATCAACATGCTCAATACAATATAAAGACATTACATGAGGAAATGAAAGACCTGCCACCTCACCACACCTCCACCCTACCCCCTTCCCCTCACCCCTCCAACTCTTGCACAGTATAAGCATATGAATGACCATAGAAAATCTATACAGGGTAGTGCCTTTAGGCAGGCTATAGGGAATATAAAAGCTTGTAAGGGCCCAAAGCTTTTTAAACCTAGCAGTATTGTTACAAAGACTTGCAATTGTTCTTTCAGTTCTGACTTTAGCAAGTAATTCCCTCAACCATTCAGTGTAGGAAATCTCTCGGTATCCTTCAAAGTCTCAAGATTAACTTCTTGACTGACATTGAAATTAAGGCCATTGGAACTTACGAATCAAGACCAGAATCTCAAAAAATGCCCTAGTATGCAGACTTTTGGAAAGAACAAGTCATTGAGACCTAAAAGAGGATCCACCTTTTGTTTAATAAGGATTCATAGAAGGATTATCTTGGGACAGGACCAGAAATCAAGAAGGAGGTTGCCTTCATCTTGCAAGCATTGTGAGCATGTGGAAGAAGAGGCAATACCAAATTTGGCCACTTTTTGTGGTGTGTACTATAAATTATGTAATATATGAAACTGTGTGAGTCAAAATCTATCCTGAGTAATAAACTTATGGCAACCTTGCCAAAAGAGCGGCCAGGTTAATGATTACCTCAGGAAAAGAGAGGACCAGTAACTGGATGGACAGAAATGTTCTGGATAAAGCCAGTCATACAAGGAACTAAACATCTTGGACACAGCATGAGAGAGGCCAGCCAGAGTAACTACATAACTTGAAATTGTAGGCCCTATTGAGTGCAAGGGACTTCCCCAAAGTTTTCACTAACAGGTGACGTAACAGGAAGATTTTTAAAATGTTTGATTTTGGGATACCTGCTTTGGCAATAATCTTAGGGAAGATAGCCAAGAGCCATCTATTACATTTATAAAATAGGAAAGGGGCAGCCTCTGAAGCATGGAGCCAAGAAGGAGAGAGAACTTTACTACCTATTTTAAGATTAGGATTACCCATTAGAAGGTTGTGCCAAATCTCAAAAAAAAAAAAAAGCCCACATTTCAAAAAAGCACAGAGCTGAGAATGTCCTTTTACAGAGGTAGTGAGCAGAGTGGTGTGCATTTGTATGGGAAGACACTTTGGCCTTGCATACAGAAGCATGGGGTGGGAGCGGCAGTGACATTTGATTTGGGTCAGTTCTATCTTTAGCCAAATTGGAATATAAGGAAACATATTTTGAGAATCTTCTGGGATTAACCATCTAAGATATTTGCTAGCATGACTGGCCCAATAATAAAGACCTATATATGGGAGATGGAGCCTTCCCCTAGATTTAGAGGGAGCTAATTTGTGAAAAGTCAGACGTGGTCTCTTGTTGGCCCAGATAAAGTCAATAATGAGGCCATGTGCTTTCTTAAATCATGACAGTGGCAGCCATAGGTTTACCAAATTAAGTGGACAAAAAAGACGAAGAAAAACATTAACCTTAATCAGATTAGTTTTACCCCATAGGGAAAGAGGGAGAAGGGACCATCTTTTTAGATCTTGGGTGAGAGTGAGCAATAAGGAATATAATATTTTTTTTTTTTGTAAAAGAGTTGGACTTCTTGTGAAATCAATCCACAGATGTCTCAGGAACTGTTTTTCCCAAGACAGTCCCAGGGTCGTGAGTTCCTGTCTCAAAATGTTATGATTGATAGGAAATACAACTCTTTTATCAATATTCAATTCATAATTAGAAGGGCACTGTACTCATTAATGATCTCCAACATGGGCAGGATATATAAAGCAGGATGGAACAAGTGAAATAACAGCAGCCAGCTGCACAAAGGAGACAAATTTTTAGACTAGGTTTGCTATAAGATCAATGAGTTAGTCTAGTATAAGCCAAAAAAATAAGACTGCTGCACAAAGTAAAATAGTAATAATAATAATAATAACTTTATTTTTAAAGCACCTTTCAGAAATATCAAGGCGCTTCACATCAAATCACTATATATAGTATCAGTTTTAAACATATAAAATAAATTCATTAAAACATCACTCAGTTAAAACAAACCTTCCAAGAATGGTCTTATGTTAGACTGGTCTTACCATGTTGTTGCTAGGCAACCCATATTGGTCTTAGGTTTTGGTCTTAAGCAATCTCTAAAAAACAAGATGGCTACCAAAGCGTAAGAAAAGTAATGTTAGTGAGGATGACAAACTAACCATAATAGAGGAGATTTTGTTGAAAAAAGACATAATTCTTGGAAGATTTGGTACAAATGTTCAAAATTCTGACAAAAAAAAGGCATGGAAGGAATTGACAGACGGGGTTTATCATGTTAATCCTGCTGTTCTAAGAACTGTTGAACACGTAAAGAGAAAATGGAAAAATATGCTTTCTGACCCAAAGAAAGAAGTTACCAAAAAGAAGCCCACAACTGGAGGTGGACCATGTGAGCCTTTTTCCACTCTGATATCAATAATTATTGACATATATGGTAACACATCCGAGATATTTTATGGCATTAAAGGGGACACAGAGACAGCAGTTGCCACAACAGAAAATGTTGTCAGTATCCTCAGCAGCTGTGTTGGTGACATCATTGATTCATCTACTGTGACAGAAGGTGGATATTACTGTTTCCTCATGTGACTTCTTATGATTCGAAGTAACAACTTGTTTATTATGAATGTATTGTCCGTTTTAAATCAATTTGGTCATAAGTGTTTTTAATGTGAATTTCCTGGCTATGCCAGATGTGAGTTGAAATATATGATCTGCCGTTTTTTTAGTTTTTCATAGTGTTTGCTAATTTTTTTTCTGTCGGTACAAATTTCAAGCAAGCCATTTCTTTATTTGTGCCCCTTTATTTGAAATTGAAGAATTGAGACCTGACTTGAATTGATGTGGGTAAAAGCTTCTGTCAGCGAGCCAGGATGCACGAGGATGATCAACTGCATCCCACATTTTAAACTTTCTTTTTTTTTATTTTAAGCTGCCCTGTCACAACTCCCACATCCTGGTCAGTCATATGGGGAGGTATGATAGACATGCTTGCACCTGTCATCGTGACAGCAAGTGAATTTCATGTAGCAGAGGTGTGGAGCAATTGGACAGCTTCTTTGCTCCACCAATTATTGTTCTGTAATGTTCCGCTGCCTACCTCACTCCACGGGAGACAACACAGCCTACATAGTTGCCTGATGCCATTTTCCTGAGGCAGAGCACTTTCCTGGAGGAGAAAGAGAGAGAGAGAGAGAGAGAGACAGGAGCAGTCAGCAGCAGGGAGAATGACTCAGTCCATCCTCTTCCTCCCATTCTGTACAGCCAGGACTTGCTTCTCATCATCAGAGGACTTCTCCTGTGTGTCTGAGACTGTCTCTGTCATCGTGTCACCAGAGCGGATGATGCGGTTCATTGGTCTCCCATTGGATAGAGCCAGAATAGCCAGCCAGGAGCAAAAGAGCACTGTAGCAAGTGGAGCCAGGCCCTGCCATACCAACTCCTAGGACTAGGCTTCCAGGGCTGCTCAGAGGGCTATGTGGCCAGCAGCTGAGTTGCAAGTGCTGCATCAATTGTATTTATAACAGCAGCTGTGCTGCAGATAGCATGTCCACTACCCCACAAGATGCTCATTCAGTTTTACTTCATTTCTGAATTGGAGATTAAGTCTGCTTCACCACCAGGTAAACAAAACTCACTTGTATTTTCATTGCTAGCTCCAACATATATTGAGTGATGGCAGGGGCAGGGGAAGAGGGAGGAGATGATCCACAAGAATACAGCAATATCACATGTCAATTGAGCAAAACGGTAAACATCAGGCAAGCATCTACAGAAGTCCTTTAGAAGGAATAGAAAATGGTGTGCTTTAACAAACCAACATTGCATGACATACCACATTAAATCTTGATGTCTCTCATCCATATGGTCATTACTGTCTCCTTCTACACCTTCCTCAGACACCTCGCTTGATCCATCCGTGGAGTCTGAGTGACTGACCTGAAAGCTATGATTTAAACACAAATCGTCACCGAGCTAACACCTGCTAAAAAAAATGCACTTTTAACCAATGGCAGAGGCTCTTTAAGGAGCAAGTGGGTGAGTACAACCTGTCTCCTTGCTGTTGTTTTTTTTTTGTTTGTTTGTTTTGTTTTTTGGTGTGTGCCTCCCACTCCAGTCAGCTATGCCAATTTCTGTTTAGCTCTTTAGTTTCTCTTCCTAAGTCCCAGTCAACTGTCTTACAGCTATCATGGGAACCTCACAGTCCGGGACAGCAGCTTACAGTGCTTACCTATCTGAGTATGTTTTCCCCTTACAGGGTGCAAATATGTGAATTACATTTTTCATTTTATCTGTAAGTGCAGTGATGCTGTTTTGAAAAATTGGGGAAACAAATTTAGTACTGTGTGCTGTCTCCTTCAATGTGGTTTTATTTAAGTTCAAGTTAATATTGAGCAATCACTGTATGATCGCATATCAGTCCATCAATCTTTATTTAACCAGGCTAAACACCATCAAGATAGACTCATTTGCAAGGTGGACTTGGCCATGGACAAAAAAAGTAATCAAAGTAGGAACAGTGCGGGGAGAGGAGGTTCCCATTATCCAGCCCCTCTGACATGTATGGTAGCTTACCTGCTCCTGAAGCCATGTGTAGCAATAAATCAATTTAACTGTGATCTAAAAAGTTGTATTGCTCATAATTTCCCCTTGAATAAAATGGAGCCACTTCTTGAGCCTACTGTCATGCTGGTACATGCAGTCCTATTTTGTGATGGCATAAAGCGAAAGTTGCATGTCGTGCCCATGGACTTGAATGGGAGGTGATTTTTCTATAGATTTTACTACTATTTATAGTTAGTTGAGCATTTGCTTTGATTTATTAAAATTATTTTTAGATCACAAATAAAATGGATATATTGCTACACATGGCTTCAGGAGCAGGTGATCTCATACAGTATATGTTGTGGGGGGCTGGATAATGGGATATGTGCACCTGCTATTTAACTGGTCAAGAGTGTTATCATGGGAGACCACTACCCCTAACTTGGATCATGATGACAAGGCATCTAGCTACAAACTGGGTTTAAAAGGTGCCGCATTACCCCTTGCATTGCTGCAATTACCTGTATGAGAGGTTGGATGGTTACGGTACAAACCAAGCATGTATATTTACTCCAGGTTCTAGGAGACACAGGGCTCTCTGTATGATTTTTTTGTTTGGGGGTGTGATCATCTGGGACTAGTTCAAAAAAAAAAGGTTGCCACAGCTTTCAAAGGTATGGAGATAGCAATATTAGTATTTTTACATAGATGATGTACTTGTTGTTGGTTGCACAGCACTCACAATCTGATGCTGGTTGGAGTGAGGTTGTCCCCCTCAACCTTGACACCAAAAGTACTCCTCTATGTACAGGCCAACATAATTCACAAGTCCCTTCTGTGTGGAGCATCTTTCAGATCCCTCCCTTCCCCAACAGAGCAAGATGTCAAGCACATGGTATGGGAGATGCTTCAAGAACTTCTCTCTGAAGTGAATTAGTCCATCCCACATTTACGAACCTGCTTGACATGGCTCCTAAAACCCTGAGAAAGACATCAATTGCTCCCAAGGAGGAGGATGAGTATGATCGGACTGCTGGCAGGGGGGGGATGTCAGGGAATTCGGTCCTCCTCCAACTTCAGATTCAGCTGGAAGGAGAGCGGGGCTTGTAAACCCATAGCAGCTTTTCTTGGGTATTGACTGTCTTTGGGGTTGTCACATAGTGAACACTTGTGTAGCTATTGCTAAGCTTTAGAAAAAGTTATACAGAGAAAATAATTTGATTGTTTACTGGGAAGTTAGGTTCTAACTCATAACATCTTATTTTGTGGACAAGATGAGGTTGTCTAGTTTAAAAGAAATCTGGATTTTGGTTTGGGGGGTTAACAGCTATGCTGTTCTCAAATACATTTATCCTTGCTCCATGAATATACACTGACATTCCTAAACAAGCATTTGTCAATGCCGAATGTGGTCTCGCTGGCATTGTCATTGGTAGTGCAGAAGTTAGAGATGCATAATGTGAATGGCAATGAAGTATTGAACTGATGTCAATCCCATCCCCACCATGCACAGACTGACAGGCGTTGGGGTGTGCCTTTAGGTCTTCAGCTGTAACGCTCATGTCATTTTACCTGACCCTACCCTGTTGACACTGACAAGTGTTGTGGTGTGCTTTGGCATCTGTGCCTTTTACATACCCTATTCCATAAGGAAATATGCTGAGGTGGGTGCAGTATAGGAGAATGAGGTGAACTTTGGGGCAGAGCACTCCAAGGCACACCTCTGTGTCTGCCACTGGCTGAAGGGTGGGGGTGGGGGGAGAATGACATGAGCATTACATCTAATGATCCCAAGTCACACCCCTGACTCTGTCAGTCTCTACAGGGTGGGGTGTTACAGTTAGAAACCCTAACATCATAGGCATGTGTTGGTATTTTCACTCCAAATTATCAACATGGGCTTTTTGTGACCCCACCTCATGAAAAGCAGAACTATCAGTTTGTTAGTCAAAAGGTGATTTTGCACAGTGACTGCAACATTTGGCGCCATAGATACGGAAGCACATTTTGGGTAGGATGTGAAAAATGACAGTTGTACTGTTCATAAGGATGTGTGAAAAAATGCCTGTGTTGAAAATCTGGCATGAAAATATTGCAAATTTGTGAAGTTACAATGGTGCGTGGATGCTGTTCAACGCACATTCGTAAAACAGTCATTTTTTGGATTTTTTTTACCAAATTTTCAACATAGGCTTTTTGAGATCCCACCTCATGAACAGTGGCATTGTCATTTCACTAATTGGTCCTGAAGGGTGATTCTGTGCAGTGACCGCAAATTCATCTTTAGGGACCGAATAATGCCATGACAGTGACTTAATTCATGAGAGGGGTCCCAATAACCCGTGTTGAAAATTTGGTGCCAAAATCCTCAAAATGCCTAAGATATGCAACAAAGTAAAAATAAAAACTTATTTATGCTATTATACAGCTTACCAGCATTTCTTCAGTTCCTGGTTGGCTTTGAAGAGTGCAGATGTCTCCTAGTTCACCAAAGATTGTCTCACTGGGCTCTGGAGGTAAATATGCGGTGGGGTTGTGTGGGAGGCACAGTACACAGAGTGTGGGCGCAGGTTATAGGAGGGCAGGAGAGACCACGAGGTCCCATTTGTTTGTTAAAGATAAAAGAAGAACATTGTGGGACTTTTTTTTTTTAAACAGGGACATTTGGCATGCTGGAGTGGGCTCCCAGCATGCCGCCCGAGTGTGTTGGGAGGGCTGTAGCCAGCTGGGGATTGGGCACCCCAGTTGGCACATAATGAAAGGGGGCAAGAGTCGAGGGGGATTGAGCACCCCCCTCAGCACTCAACAAATGGGGTGGGGGGAGACATTATGCCAACAGGGATTGGGCTCCCCATCTGCAAATTGAACTGGGAAGGATAGATTGAAGCTGATGGGAATTGGGCTCCCCATCAGCAAAGAAAGACTGTTGGAGGGTGCATGATGCTGAGGGGGTTTGGGCACCCCCTCAGCACACGCTTGAAATGGGTGGGGGGGCATTATGCCGATGGGGATTGGACTCCTGCCAGCAAATGAAGTGGGTTGGGACATGCTGATGGGGAACTGGGCACCCCTAAAGTTGGCAGCAGCAATCAATGCCACCACGTTTAGTGAAAAACTTTACCAGTAAAGGCACGTTGGAAGGCTTGTTATTGTGCCGCTGCATGACGAGCTTGCCTTTCATTGCCTTGGCACTTTTGTTAGATGTGGTGGCCACTTTACATATTTCTGGTTTCAGTACCTGCATGCTGGCTTATTGGGGAATGAGGGACACAGCTGCTGATGCGAGCCCTGCATTCACCCACAGTGACTGCACCTCCAAATCTGCTACTACTGCAAGATATTGGCTGTCGCGCATGCACGAGCCAACATAAAAATGTAGTGACATTTCTGGGAACACAAGCTATCAAAAATACTGTATTTACATTGAGTCTTTTCTTTACATGTGTTAATTTTTAAAATAAGAAAGTTTTCATTAATCTGGACAAAGCATTTAATGTGGTGCCTCACTTACTCCTGGATAATCTGTGATCTAGTATTCTCACAGCCCCGCTGCTGACTAACTCTGTTCCTACCTCTCAGACAGTCAGCAGTATATGTTGTATTGAATGTATTGAAATAACATGTTATATTTTTATTCCTTGAACAAGCATCAGATAATGAAGATACCAGCTTAGATGTCTCTTTTGCAACTGACACACCAGTTTATGACAACTGTACAGGCAGGTGTCCTGTCATGCACTCTAGATATTATATATAGTTTAGTAAGTAGCTGTAATACCCGACAGGGTGGGCAATATTGGGAAATACCAGATCACCCAGGGGTGTAATGAGGCCCAAGCCACAGGTGGAGGGCCTTATAGCCGCTGGATAGTCTGGTATTTCCAAATACCACCCATTCTAGAGGGTATTATTGCACTTAAAAATGGGCCCTGTAAAGAAAAGTAGGTTTGTTAAAAAATGTGTTAATGAAAAAAACGTTTAGATTAAGTTTTGTAATTAAATAGTTCCTCTGCCTGTATTGCACTGAATAAATTGCAGAAAGAAGTATGAAAGAAGAACAAGCAGTGAGCAGCAATGCAATAATAGAGTGAAATTGGTGACTGATAACTGCAGCAGGGCTGGTTAACTCCATTGGGAGTATTTGACTTCTAGAAATAGGAAAAATTTTCAAAATAAAGGGGAGGAAGTTGTTGACTTCCAAATGTAAAAAACAAAATTGGATGACTTCCAAAACCGAAGGCACAGAAGCTAAGAAATTACAAATTTTTTCATAAGAAATTGTATTTTACCACTAATATTTGTATTAACATCAAAACATTGATCCTTCTTAGAATACTGTCTTTCAAATTGTGGGATCTGGGAAGTATTTTGACTTCAAAAAATTGCAATGACTTCAGATTTTGACTCATGGAAGTATCTGACTTCACAAAAAAATAAATTAACTGAACCACTGACTGGCAGAGACAGGGCTATACTAGTGCCTCTGCAGAGTGGAGAGCAGTGGACAGAATCCATCCCAGTATCAGGAGCAACTGCAGGAATGGGTTGAAAAATCATGAGGGAGAGATTGTAGTGTGAGAAGGGAAGGAGTAGAGGGAAGGGGGATGAGAACCCCAGAGTTTAGTGGAGCAGAATCAGAAGGTAGCTTGATCAGCAGTGTATTTCATTGGGGGGAGAGCATGAGAGTGACAGCAAGCACTGCAAAGAGAGTAAGAGGTACAAAGGGGGAAGAGAGGAGAGGAGAGGAGAGCAGCAAGATATGAGAGAAGGGAGACACAGTGGCAAGACACCTGGCATCAAGAAAGGAGAGGGAGGAGCACAAAGAGCAGTGGTGAGTGTACAGGGGTTTTAAGGGATCCTGTCTGTAAATAATGTCACCATAGTCAAAAATGGAAGAATCATCTTTGAGAGGCTCTATGCAGGCAGGAAGTGGGATGCTACTCCTCTTATTCCTCAGGGTGGAATGCACTGCCTGAGCAACTTGTATTAGTGCAGACTGTGGGTGCTTCAAGAGGGGTGGGATAAATTCAAGAAAGTACATACTGGGGAGCAGGTGGGGACGAAGAGTTAATAGGAGGGGGCAGCTGCAGTCTAATTGGCTAAGTGCTGCACACTCCTAATTATATATTACCCCTGAAAAAACTTCTGCTTATTTTACTTACATCATTAATGTTCGCTCCCATCAGCAGATATACACAATTATTCAATTATTTAATGATGGATGTAGTGGTTGTTCATATTCATTCAGTGTATTAACATATATTTTATTTTACACCTATTCTCCAGATCAGCAGGAGGTCCCACAAGAGACTCCAGGATTGACCTCATACGAAGAGGATTATAGTGCATCTCTCTACTGTGAGTAACCATTCATTTTTTACTGTTTTTGATGCAACTAGTGGACATGCAAATGTACTGGCATATGGAGACCATGTGCTTTGTATAGTATGTCATGGTTTTCTATCCCACCTCCCCATCCCATTTGCAGGGAAATGTCATGAATGGTATAAGACCATTACCAACATCTTCCTAGTTGAAGAATGAGAAAACAAAACTGAAAAAAAAAATACAGTAACATATATCGTATTGTGATGCCACTGACAGATAGCAATATTGTGTGCATGGTGTACATGACGTTCAGTAAATTACATCTATATGATGCTGGCTGATACAGACCATACCACCCAACTAGAGCAAAACCTTACATTTCTTTGCATTGCACACCAGCTGCCACCTCTCTGACCACTTGTTGTGTTGGTGTGGTGGCTTCATCTCTGCTCCTGAATAACAGTAGGATAGGACCCAACTAGCACACAACCTTACATTTCTTTGCATCACCAGCTGCCACCTCTCTGACCACTTGTCATGTTGGTGTGGTGGCTTCATCTCTGCTCCTGAATAACAGTAGGATGGTGCTGCCATGTTTGCAGAACTGTTCAGCCACTCTGAAGGAGATCAAGAGCCAGTGAGGGAGCACTTCATTCCAAATTACAGGGTGTGTGCTCGCTGTAATAACCCATGGGTTATTACAGCAAACACAGTATCAACTGGCTGAACCCCAAGAAACAAATAGTAGCTCTCCCAGCTATTCTATTATCTTTCATTCTTTGTTCACCTAATTTTAAATTCACCCGTGGTCAATACACTCCTTCTCTCCCTGTCATTCTTCCACACTTTTGTTTGCCACATGCTCATACACTTGCTGTAAACCACATATGCTCAAACCCTGCTTGTCTGCCCATATGTATACTGGTGTGCCAGTTGCTCTCATGTTGTTTCCCTGCCTGCCTACCTGCTCACCCACTAACCTGTTATGGCTGCCAGAATGCTTGCTCATTACCAGCATGTTAAACAGCACACTAACTTGCTGGCTACTCACACACATGATCCCTGTTGGCCCACCTATTAACGCAGCAGCTTCCAGCTCACCCAGTGCTTTGCTGATCTAATTTTGAACTTCCCTTAATTAATAATAAACTAAACAACTCCTGTTTTGTATCCCAATGCCCTTCTGGACTCCCCTTACCACTGTCCCACTGCCAGGAACTCACACCCCTAACTGTGCTACAGAAAGGCAAGAGGAGCACAGACATCTCAATATTTTACAGAGAAAATGTGCTCCAGATATCACTGGCTGTGCTCAGAGCATGGAGCATGCCCTTAACGATATCCATGATTGTAGCATTCCATTCAGCCAGCTTGTGATTTGTCATTTTTGCCCCTACCCCTACATCAGTTAGCTTCCCCCCAAGTAGGCCATGCGGCACTGAATCAAGGGCATTGCTGAAGTCCAAGTAAAGAACATCCACCGCATGACCATTATCCAGGTATCCTGTCACCCAGTCATAATATTTTATCAGGTTGGTTTCACAAGACTTCCCTGAAACAAACCTATGCTGTTTCACATTCTGAAAGGTCATTGTCCTCCAGGTATGACACCAGTATTTTCTTTAGCATTATTTCCATGACTATGCACACTGTGGAGGTTGGACTTACCAGGCAGTGTTAGTCACAGTCCCTGTTACCATTACCACTGGGTCCTTTCAGGTGGGGATATCATGGGACAAGATGTTTTTCCATGAACCCCATGTTGTAAATCTGGTTCCAAATGTCAAATAGATATCAAACTAAGTTGAAACCACACACTGATGCCATTATGAAGTTTGTTGTTATTTTATTATTTTTTGTGATCGACTTCTGATGAATGCTGATGCATTCCCAGGCCACAGAATATCGCAGCATTGAACATCCGGAGTTAGGTATGTGGTGGGGTGGTGTGTGGTAGGTAGTGGTGTATGTAGAGTGTGGGTGTAGGTTGGAGTAGGTGGCAGACCGTGAACTAGGGACAGACTACTTTTTTACAGGTACACTGTGCAACTATTGAACTCACTTTTTTTTTTGCAATTTACTTCTTTTTTTCTTTTCTTTTTCTGGCCAAGCCCTCTACCCCCATGAACAGGCTTGCCATGGCTATGGTACCCAACCCTTACTCCAGGAAGCCCCACCGGAGTGGATTTGCTGAAGTGGAACTGTTGTGGCTGAAGGGCCGGGCACCATACCTGGCTCATACGCGGGGGCTGGCGGTTTTCTAATTAGTGTCCCCTTGGAGCTAGGGTGTGCAATGATGCAAGGATGAGTGCATCTGTCCTAGCTCTACCCCATGTCAAGGTGTGGCATACTTTGTCCCCAGCCTCCACTAGAGGGCAATCGACACTGACACTCTGAAGTCCACCCACCCCGGAGAAGGAGAGCAGTTCTCTGGATGCTCGATCCTTCTCCTCCCCTGCCGACCCCCAACGATCCATGCTCATTCCAGAACCTGGGTCACCAGGCATGGAGTGAGGTGTGGTGTCCAGTGCCTCAACCCTCAGCACCACTGGGCTGGCTTGATCTCACTTTCTAACAGTTGACATCAGGAGACTTTTTAATATCATGTAACATAAAAAATATTGGTCCAATGTGGTGTGCTGTCATTGTGCCACATGAGTTTAGTGGGGGGGGCCCAGGAATCCATCAGCTAATAAACTGTTTCTCTGTGGGTATTGTGTGGCATAGTACATTTACATTTTCTATTGTTATGTTTTATCTAGGCCCAGGAACAGAGACATCATCAATAACACCAACTGGTATAGTAGAAAATTGTGTAATATCATGCAACTCTCTTAACTTATTTGACAGTATGTCTGTCTCAGGACCTCCTTGTGAATGAGCTTGCTCAACAGAGTTTTCCTGCAATAAACTTGAACTTGAAAAGAGGCAGCATGCACCTGACCTATATTTAGAAATATTGAATCTACAGAAAACAAACTTTCTGCTAGAAAATAAGAAGCTAAATATTGAAATAAAAAATTAATGTTAGAAACTGATATATTGGAGTTTGAGTTTAAAAGAATGAAAAGTGGTCAGTATTGATAGAATATTATAAATTATACAATTAGTCATGTCTTATGAATTGTTGTTGTTATGATTTTTTATTTTGATAAAGGGAACTGAAATGTTACAGAAGGGTAAAACGATTGAACATTACTTGAATCTATTTTGGAAAGTATGATGAACTTATATCTTTAGTTCTTTTAAAACAAATTATATAGTATTTTTTAGTAGCATATTATATGTGTTTATTCTGCCATTCTTATAGTCAATTAACGGAAAATGTTAACAGATTGGTTACTAATATACACATGAATAAAAATGTGTTTTGTATGAAATAACGAAACTTGTCTTTGAATTCAATAGATTAGTGAAAATCATGTTATGATTATTTATATTTAAATTTGAAGTGTGAAACTATTTCATATTATATAGAGAAAGATTGCAAGAAATGCAAAGTTATGCACGTTGGAGCCAAGAATCCCAGGACAGAGTATTACCTGGGTGGAGTCAGAGTATGTGCATCAGAAGAGGAGGACATAGGAGTGATGAAGACAGTAAGCAGCTTTAATAGAGTCTCGGGTAGGCATAGGGGGAAGGTAAGGATCATGGGTAGGGAGGATGGGAGGAGTGGGGAGGGAAGGTAGGGACATTAGCACAAGCTGTGGACCCTGTAACATGAGCAGTCTTGATAGACCAAATCACCTTCTTCTGCTGGCTTCTTCATATGTTTGTATTGATTGGTAATGTATATTAAGGATTTTGCACACCCAAGGTGGAGGATAACATATAGGATAGTGAACAAATAACTACACACTACATGGGCATTCTTCCACCGAGTGGATACATTGCTGACTGATGACCTCGAGAGCGAAGCTCGAGCGGTCTCAAAGTCGATATTTTATATATGAGGTAGAAGAATAGCCAAGTAGTGTTTGGGTAACCATACACTATCTTATGTGTATGTGCATATGGGACAAATCAAAAGTGCCTTCTGGAGTCCCTTGTATTATGACGTCCTCATTAACACAAACAAAAAGCCTTACAAAAATCTCTGTCAAACAAGGGTCTCTCCTACTCATTGCAACTACTGACATCAGCTAAACAATCTCATAATTAATCAAAAGAAAATAATGGGGATTAATGATAGGACAGTGGAGACTGTCCTTAGATGTGACTTGGGACCCCCACCCCCAGGCCAGTTAATATTCTTCATTCATACAGGATTGTGGCAGTTTTATTTTATTTTATATAACTGCTGCTGTGATAAAATACTCCCCAGCAATTATATAAAATAAGACATGAGGTGATGTGTTGGACTTGCTATTTTATACACACCTGACCCCTCTGTGTTGGATACTTAAATAAACACCTTGAGCAAAGCTCAAGTGATTTCTACAGCATCCATCATCTGAGGGCATATGTAAAATCTCATTAAACACACTACCCCATGCATTATTCTATATATTGTAGTCCCAAAACTCTCATAACACAATTACCAATATGCACATTGTTGTACGTTTTTAATCAACAATGCATCAAACATGAAGTTTAAAATTACAAACAAGACCAGCAAGGTTTGTAGAATATGAGCAATCATGTGATATGTTTTACAAAATATTGGCCCTTTTAATCAAAGGGTGTTCACATTATCATTTAACAACAGGAAGTCATTATTTAAGCAATAAAGCACGACAGGGAGTGTGTTACTGTGTAATAACATCCCTCCTGAGTTCGGTTGAAGCACAGAGGCACACAACACACACCCTGAAGTGCCTTTACTGCTAATATACAATGGCTCTCAGTGTAACTTTTTAGTTGAATGGTTGTATAATTAAAACACATAGGCAGATTTGAATGTTTTGAAAACATTTTAATTGTAGAATGTGTTTTTTTGCAGTTAGATTTTTTTATTGTGTTATAGAGACAAGGCATATATCACAGCGCATATATGAGCATTCCATTCCATTCAGACTTTACATACTGTAACATAGTGAGGTATTCTCAGTTATTTCACAATACTTAGAAGGGAGTGGAAGAAATCACATAAATTATATGGGACTGGGTTGTTACTTACAGGGTGGGGTACTGGGAGAGGTCTCATACTCCATACACTATTATCAACAGAGGGTGGGAAGATATGAGGCCTGGACCACTCAAGGTGGCTTTAACATATCTTTACCCAAAGGGTTTACAGAATGAGGGGGTATATACTGAAGGTACTGCATGAATGCTGCCCATTTGTCCAAGAAGGCTCGCAGAGATGCTGCAGCCAAATGAGTCAACTTAGAAAAACTAGCCAAATTAGCCATGGCTACTAACCAAGCCATGAGTGAAGGTACTTCTCTAATCCTCCATCTACATAAAAGTAACCATTTGGCTTCCACTGAGGCTTGTACAAGCCATGTCAGATGGGGGCTCAATGTTCTGAGTTCAGTGGGCAAAGGCCCCAGGATCCAAAAGCTAGGGGAGGTAGGGACCTTTTGTCCCAATATATGGGAGCAACATGTAAGTATTTCAGACCAGAAAGGACGAATGGGGTCACATTGCCACAATATGTAAGTAAGTCAGCTCCTGCAACATTACATCTCAGCACACATCATTCATAAGTAAATTAATTTTCTTTAGTACTACTGGAGTATGATACCAGAGGTGTCTTATTTTATTTTGGATAAAGAAACTTCAGGGTCCCACCAGGTTATTCTTTGCTATTAACCAGCTACTTTGCCAGGCATCCTCACTAAATGGAAGGTTCAACATATGCTGCCATCTTGCTTTGGTGGGTAGGGATGGATCTGATAAGGAACCCCTCAAACACCTATAAATACAGCCGGCCAGGCCTTTCTATGATTTTAGCCAGCTATCTAAAGGCAATTTGTTTTGCTTGGTTTTGCCATTACTTTGGCATATCATACACGTGCACCCTCTTTTCAACCAGGATGAATAAACATGTCTCATTTGAAGATATCTCCAAAAACCACTGGGACCCAAGTTGTACTTCCCTTTCAGAAAAGTAAAACTATCTAGTGTATGGCCATCCCCCATTAGTATATCTTGTAGATTGTTGATCTGCTTCCCCTTCCAGCTCTCCCAGTAAAGGGGTTTGTGGTCAATGGTCCAGCCAGGGTTATTCCATAGAGGGGTGTTTCCCCAGGTTCAAACAGGTCTTACTTATGGCCCCCACTTGTTGCCAGGCCTTGTGAGCTGCTTTTATTGTGAGCCAAAAATGAAATTTGGAAGGGAAGGGCTTACCCACATATCCAACCAGATGGGTCCCATGCAGGGCCATCTTCTCCATTGATTCCCATGCTGGTAAGTCAGAAGAACTTCTCTGAAGCATTCTACATGTGGCTGCTGCAGAGAACGCATATGCGTAGTATTGAAAATGCGGAAAGCACCACCCATCCTTGTTCCACGGAGCTCGAGTTTGACTCTACTATTCCTCTGGGTTTTATTGTCCCATGAAAGTCCATATTAGATTATCCAGTAATTGAAACCATTTCTTGGGGATCTCAATTGGTTGGTATGATAGTATGTAGAGCACCCTTGGAGCAGTCATCATTTTAATTGCCGCTACTTTCCCGGGGAGAGAGAGAGGTTCAACTGTTTCCACATTTGAGTTTCTATCTTGAGGCTATCAATTAATGGAGAGAAGTTAGTCTCCAGTAGGGAAGACACATTGGCATTTACCCTAATGCCGAGAAACCTAATACCCGCCTTAGCCCTAACCAAGCCCACTGCTGAGATATCTTCGGATGAAAGCTGCTTATTTAGGGGGAGGACTTCTGTTTTACCTTGATTAATCCTAAAGCCTGAGATGCTAGCAAAGGACTGCAATAACTTCACAATATGTTCAGCGCTGGATTGAAAATCGTCAGTTAGAATGAGACAATCGTCAGCATGTAACAGTGCATGATATGACTCAGGGCCTACCCATATACCTTTAATATTTGGATGTTCCCTCAGAGCACTAGCCAGGGCTTCTATGACCAGCACAAACAACATCGGGGAGAGGGGACATCCCTGTCAAGTGCCCCTATGCAATTCAAATGGTTCTGAGAGTGTATTATTAGTTAGCAGTCTGGCCATGGGAGACGTGTAAAGTGTTTTGACCCTGCCCTTGAACATATCCACAAAGTTGTAGTGCTGCAGCATCTTATGGAGAAAATCCCATTCTACTGAATCAAAGGCCTTCTCGAAATCTACTGATATAGCGGCTGCAGGAGTAGGGGCTTTCCCTGCCTTCTCTACAAGGGAAATTAAGGATCTAATGTGATCAGAACTGGCACGGCCCTTCACAAAGCCCACTTGGGAAGTGTGCATCAAACAGGGAAAGATTTTCTCCAATCTAGCTGCTAATACCTTAGCTAGAATTTTGGTATCAGCATTAATCAATGAAATGGGCCTATAGTTTGTAGGTAGGATGTAGTCTTTACCTTCTTTTGGAAGGACTGTGATAATTGCCTCCCTGAGGGTGGAGGGGAGAATCTCCTGAGCCCAAGCTTCTTATAACATATCCCTCAGGGGATGAGATACTATCTCTGGTATTACCTTATAAAAATCAACAGAGAACCCATCTCCTCCTGGTGCTTTTTTAGGGGCCATCTTTTGAACTGCCTCCCTTATTTCTTGTATCTCAATGGACATCTTTAGTTGGTCTCTGGGCATCTGTAAGCCTAGGAAGCTGTGTACCAGCCATAAACTCCTCAAATTTGGACTCGTTCCAGGTAGTGTGGGAGTTGTACAAGGTTTTGTAGAAAGAGAGCCAAAGTTGGTTAATGACCTCTGGTTTACTATGTTTTCCCCCTTATTGTCCCGTAGTTGTGCTATATGCCTCTTGGCTTGTTGTTTTTTTAGCCAGAATGCTAGGAGTTTCCCAGCTTTTTCTCCTCCTGCCCAATATTTATGTTTTAATGTTAAAATTTGTAGTTCCGCTTTCCTAGAAGCTAGCATATTCAATTTCATTTGTAGGGCCAGGAGGTCATACAACAGGTCTGGGTTTTGGATTTTAGTGGGTCCTTCTTGTACAGGCCTTCTTTCTCTCCCAATGCCCTCTCCAGTTCTCTTGTTCTCTTTCTCTTTGCTTTCTCGGTAGGTGGCATAGCTAATAATGCGACCACTGATTGTGGCTTTAAAAGCCTCCCAGATGACTGCTGCAGTTGCAGACCCACATGGATTGTCAGAGAAAAGGTTTTAACCTCCCTTTAAGCCACTCTTTAAAGTCTGTCTCTTGCAACAATAATGGGTCTAGCCTCCAACTAACTGACCTAGTAGTGGGCACAAAGGGTCCCAATGCTAATGTCAATGAGGCGTGGTCTGAGATATACAAAGGGCTATTGTAACATTCAGTACCTTATTTATAATGTTTGGGGAGATAAACTAATAGTCTAACCTACTTGCAACTTGTTTAGCTTCAGAGAATAAGTATAGTCCCTCTCAACTGGGTGGGCTGCTCTCCATATGTCTTGCAGATTGTGCAGGGATAACGTATCTTTTAAAGCCTAATAGATCTGGGATGTGCATCTGGCTTGAGTTAGATCTATCCAGGAGGGAGTCCATTGTCAAATTAAAATCCCCCCAGAAGAATGTCAGCATCCCCTGCTGCCAGCTCCAATAGATCTTGTGAGAGTTTGTGAAAGAAATTGGGGTGTCCTCATTCGAGCATACATGTTAGCTAATACTATATTCCCTGTGAGGGTGCATACTTTGGCTAAAACCCATCCCCCCTTTGTCAGTCCTTTGCTCCTGCAGATTCCATTTTAAGTTTTTATGACACAGTATAGCTACTCCACCTTTAGTTTTGTTGGCCACACTATGGACCTCCCAGCCCATCCATCCCCGCCTTAGTTTTTGAGCTTCCATATGATTTAACTTAGTTTCCTGTAAGAAGGCTATCTGAGTTCTCAGAGCTTTAAGTCAGGCAAGTACTTTCTTACATTTAATGGGTGAGTTCAGGCTCCTCACATTCCAAGAGGAAGCCATCACCATATCTTTACCTGCCATGAGTTATGTCAGTAAGTAATACCCAAGGTCCCACCTAAGTACCAGGAAACCAAGTAGTCTGTATACAGAAAGCTTGTTCTTCGAATCAACCCTTAATCCCTTCTCCTGTCTTTCCCTTGTAATTCTGCAGTCCCCACATATACTACAGATCAGTTCACATATTAACTCTCTAGTCCCTATAGCAACTTTGTTTTACCTTTCCATACCATTCTCCTTGTACGACACCTCGCCTAAGAGGCTCTCCTTATATGACCTGACCATTACAGATGGATATGGTCGATGATCAAGAGAACCCTCCTGAGCTCGGGGCCTGGTAATTTACAAGGAACCACCAATTTGGCTATCATCAGATTAGATAGTGCAACCATCTCTGCTATTTGACCCAAGGAGGGCCCTGTCAACCTCCACTAAACTAACAGTGCAAGGAACATCAGATTTTAAAGCAGCAATCCTTAAACCTAAAACTGAGACACTGATAACATGATCAAACAAATAAGACATTCCAGATCAGAGATAGTTCCCCTTTATAACCACTAGAGGGGGGGATGCGCTCTCTCCAGTGGAGTGAACCCTGAGAGTGCTGTGCAAAACAGAAGAAATAAAAAACTTTGCACCAACTCTCTCCTCTCTTAGAAACCACCTATCATGGTTCACCAAAACACCATGGCAAGCTTTAGGCCACAGGCCATCTGGCATAGGAAGCCGGGCAGGCCCCAAAATATTACCTCCATGCCATAACCAGCCAAACACAAAATTCCCTGGTCGGGTGCCAGCCTAACATGGAGACCCAGCCCCTGTATGATTACTGGAAAGAGGGAGGGATGTGGAGGATAGCTCAACCCCTCTACAGCCCTTCGAAGCCCAGTGAGCTGGGCAGGGAAAAGAAATGGTTAGAACCCCTCAGTCATCTTGGTGGTTGTTGCGCGGTCAACAGCTCCCCCTTGCATTTGGCCCAGTCTTTACATTGCGGGGCCCAGTCTGTTAGCAGACTCTGGTCCATAAGATCTTCTGGCATTGGGCAGTTCAAAATCTTTGTTAAATCCAGGGCTTGCAGCACAAGGTCTCCCAAGGTTCATATCTATTGGACACCTTAATTGGCGTAACTGCCAGGGATGTCGTGCTGTCATCCAACAGGATTTGCAGTCTCTGGTGGCTCCTTGATCTGTTCTTCTTGGCCAATTGATTTTTACTTGGTGTATCTATCAGGCTTCCTTGAATGTCCCAGTTGAACTCTCTGCCAGGCCCCTCCTGGTTCTGTGTCTTTCGGAGCAGTGCTGGTTACTATATCCATGAACATTGGGGATTTCTCCCTGTGCGGTCTATTAGTGCTGCTCAAAAGTTTCAGGGATTTGATCATGCTCCTGCCTGAAAATTGTATGTTTTGTAGAAAGTATTCCACATCTCCAGGGTTGCTAAATGTGTGAAATATACCATTATACTGGATTCTTAGCTGTGCTGGGTATCTGAGCGAGGTGGGAATACCTAACTTGTAAAGTTGCTGTTTCACCTCTGCGTATTCTCTTCTCAGCCTTGCTAACTCCTGAGAAAAATCTTGGTAAAGCTGGATGGAGCATCCTTGCCATGTCAGGGTTTTTAGCTCTCTGGCTAGGCAGAGGTAGCGTTCCTTCACCGAGTATCATAGAAACTTGCACAATATGGGGAGACCGCGCTCTCCTGGTTTAGGTTTGGGAGCAAGTGTGAGTTGAGCTCGCTCAATCTCTGGTGGTGCCTCAAACTCCAGCCCTAGCATCACTGGCAATGCATCCTCCAGAAAGGATATGAAGTCCCTGCCCTCTGTTCCTTCTGGAATGCCCACAGTTCTGATGTTCCATCTCTGGGCTCTATTTTCCATGTCATCATGTTGTGAGATTTACTTAGCTTGCTGCTTTATATTCTTTTGTAGCCTCCACCCAAAGAACTAACAATCACAACTCCTCATTTATTTGTGTAGATGCCTGCTTTAGTTCCGTAGTGTCTTGCAAAACTTTGCTTAACATCGCTGTGATATTTTCTATGTCTTTGGCCACACTCTTGGAGGTGATGGAGGAGTCCATTGCTTTCTCTGTTGTCTCTGGATTGTTGCCTGCTCACTGTGTGTCAGATTGGGAGCTCTGAAACTCAGGTGGTGCTTAAATCTTGGCCTGTATAGAGCTTGAAACACAGCTGGGCCCAGGTTGTTAAACACGGTGTAGATTTGCGATTCTGCCTCCGATTCCAACAAAAAAACGGCTTATTTAGAAGATCTGGTAATCCGACATTGAAAGCTTGCTTTAGAAGCATCAAAATCCCAACTGGACATCGTGGACGGGTTGCAAGGGGTTCACAGGGTGTCTACAGCAAGAGTCAGTGTGCCACCATGTTGGCTGCCAGGCTCTGCCACCTGTAGAATGTGTTTTAATAAATTAGACATAAAATAGTCCCTTCTAAGTTAATGAGACTGTTTGTTACAACATTAATAACTTAGAAACTCTGGATAAAACATTTTAAAAAGTGTGAAATATTCTAAAAACATTAGTTAGTTTATTTGGCACAAGTCTTTTGCAACTTATATTTAACAGTTTAAATGAGAACTTTTGCAACTGGCAATGAACAGTTCAAACGACAACATTCTGTTTACTGAGATTAACTTTTAAAACTTTACATTTATTAACTTTACATTATCATCAGTAAATAAAAAAAAGCATAGCAACTTAAAAGACTGGGTAAACTATATGTAACTACAAATATTAATATCTAATGCATTTGCTACCCGCTAATAGCAATATGATCAATTATTCAATAATTAAAACTGTATATGAAAAATTTAAATAGTGAGATAGAGGATGAATTATTGTGTTCATATATGGCTACTACTCAAACTGTTCAAAATTTCAAGAAAAATATGTATTGATAACCATTGTTCTTGTCACGGCGCTCTCCTCTGATTGGATCGCATGGCTGTCATTGTGCATGCTCTCTTCCAATTGGACATAGTCTTCTGGATCTGGTAATTATTTTTCCTGTTTCAAAATCAATCAAAAAAAGAATTACAATAAGCATGTGTAGAACACTGTCCAGGCACATTATGCTGTTAATTGGACTTGTTTTAGAAAATTGTTTTTTGACTTACTGGCAAATGATTGGCTAGTACATTTGCCAGGGGGTTAAATCAACTTTCAATAGATGCCCAGGAAATAAAAAGTGCCAACATATAGTGCCCCTTAACCCGCTGAAATTTCTCAGTGCCTACCTTGCCTCCTAATTGATTAAAAGTTGTAATTTTCATTTCAAATTGCTGTCATTTTTTTTACCCTCGCTTAAACACACAAAACTATTACAGCTTATTTTGGTACTAGTTGGCCCGATTGCCACCACCATTCCTTGGTGAGGTTCCTCCAGTGAATTAATAAATAAACAGACAGATGAATGAATATTTAAAATGATAAAACAAAAGGGTTTCAATTTAAGTAGTGTGTGTGTGTGTGTGTGTGTGTGTGTGACAAAATAAATCAAACAACCACATTTACACATACCATTTTGTACTACTATATATGATACAGTGGCCTATTTTATAAGACCAGCAACATCCTCCAGGGTGAGTTGTATGGGCAGTACCAGACCTTCCAGGGGCTATAAGACCAACAGTATTATATGGACCAGTGTATTATACTGTTGATCACCTGGTCAGTCTTGTGATGTCCTATGGGCATAGGTTGCAACACTGGAATTATGCAGGGTGACCATCAGCATGCATTACCTCTATCAGCTGGTGGTGTACTTTCAAGTACTACGTGGGATTTTTCTGCAATTTCTCTCTCATTTAACACTTAGCTTCAGGTTGTATATACTGATGGTTACTTTGGAGCCATCAACAGTGTTATGTTGACCACTGTTAGGTATGTATCACACTGTTGATCACCTGGACAGTCTTGTGATGTCCTATGGGTAGAGGTTGCAACACTGGAATTTTTCAGTGTGACTGTCAGACTGCATTACCTCTCTTGGCTGGTGGTGCACTTTAAAACAATGTATGGGATTTGTTTTGCAATTTGTCTCTCAAATAACACTTAGCTTCTGGTTATGCATACTGATGGTTACTTAAGCAATAAACCAAGAGACACAAAATTTAATATGGGGAATACTGAATGGGCAACTATGCACAACCAGTGTGTTCTGCAACAAAGTACAATACAAACGTGCAACCGCATGAAATTAAGAAACAGGCTATGCAAAACAGCTGTGCCCTCTACTGGCTACTACTTTGTATATCTGTAGATATACTACTTTACAAGATACTGAGCTTATATTCTTTTTTAATTAATATTAGAGTTTTGCTTCTTAATTTAGTTTATTTTATGAAATAACTTACCCATAACACATTTTCTGAATGCAACAATATCCTCCAGAGTGGGAAGTATTTCTGCTATAATGGACCTTACAGGTGCTATAAGGCCCTCTGCCTGCAGCATCAGATCTCATTTTGACCCTGGGCCATCTGGTATAGCTGAGTAGTGCATACATAGTTGGGTAGTGTTACTTACCTAATATAACCTGTAAATAATTACCTAGCAAAGTTATATAGTGTGGTGCACTCACATATTATGTTACAAACTCACTCAGGTGACATCCTGCATTCACCATGAAGGACATGAAACCTATGTTTCAGTACTCCAATACACCATTCAACAGTGTTCCTAGCCTTTATATGAGCTTGGTTATATCTTTCTTAAGAGTATGCACATGGATTTAGATAAGGTGTCAACAGCCATGGCTTTAATGGATATCCACTGTCACCAAGAAGAAAGCCTTGGCATTCTCCAGTTTCAAATGATTTGCCAATAGAACTGTTATGCAGCATTCTTGAGTCATGGGTACTCTTTGGCCACTGTGCCACAATATTAGTTATGATTAGATCAGCATCACATATAATCTGTGCATTGATAGAATGGTATCCTTTTCTATTTGCATAAATGCTCTCCAGCATGCATGGAACCTGTATCCTGACATGCGTACCATATATGGTCCCTATTACGTTGGGGAACACTGCAATTTCAAAAAAAGAAACTTTCATCAGGTACAATTTTCCATGATCTGAGGGAAAAGTAATAAAGTTATCCACCTTATGAGACATGCAGAGACAACACGATTAACTATCCTGCTAGTAGATGATTTATGTATTCCTATGAAATCTCCAACAAGGTTAAGGAATGATCTTGTTATAAAGAAACGCAGAGCTAGGCAGACCTGGAGCAGTGCAGCTACACTGTGGCTTCTCTTAGTAGGTGATTCAATGTCTTGCTCAAACAAATCTACAATTTCCAGGATATCAGATTTTCTGAATCTTAGTCTCTCATAAACAGCAGTATCAGAGTAGATCTCAAGTGGATTACATTGGTCCATGAATACCCTTTCCCTTCTCATTGGTCTCTGCATCAGAAAATCTCCTGTCACTAACATTCAAGATACCATTTTGAGTAATATACAGTTGTGCCCATGGCAACAAAATCAGTCTTATGTGTGATAAGCCTACTAGACAGCAGGGTTAAAGGTTAGCCTGCCTTTATGTCCAGAAAAAAATTGCAGTTTTTGTGCAACGGACTTAAATTATGTAAGACAGAAATGAAAAGCTAACTCAAAAAACAGGTCTTAAATAAGGACATAGCTCCTCTGTGCAACTGGCAGCTGATCGTCAGTGTAGGCCAATACTTTGACCTCACAATTTTGTATAGTGATACCTTGAATCCTGGGACAGTTAACTAGCCGACGTATAAGAGGTTCCAGGTATAAATTAAAAATAAGAGGGGACAGGGGGCAATCCTATTTCATACCGGAGTTTAAGGGGAAAAGGTCAGAAATTACTCCATTACTCAGAACTCAGGCTCATGGAGATTTATAAAGTGCATGGACCCATTTCTGGAATTCTAAAGGGAAACCAAATGCATGTAGGCTTTGGAAAAGGAAGTTCCAATTGACCCTATCAAATGCCTTCTCAGCATCCAGGGAAATGAAGGTTGCTGGAAACTCCATATTAGTGGACACCAAGAAGACGTGGGCCAGGGTGCCCAAATGATCAACTGAAGATCTACTTTTCATAAATCCCACTTTTTCTTGCCCTATGAGATCAGGAAGCACCAGGTTTATACGATCAGCAAGCAATTTGATTAAAATGTTAATATCTTGATTGAGAAGAGAAATGGGTCTGTAGCTGGTAACTAGGTCTAGGGGCTTGCCAGATTTGGGGAGGAGAACAATTAAAGCCTCAAATAAGGACCTATCAACTTCACTACGAGGAAGAATATGCTGATATAGGGGAAGCAGCAAAGGGACCAGTTGCTTTGCAAAAACCTTATAAAAGTTGGGAGAAAAGCCATCAGGCCCTAGGGTCTTCTCAGTGGGGAGTTCCTTTATTATTCTAAAAAGTTCCGTTTGTTTATTGCAGGAAAACATATATATAGATATAGAGATAGGAGCACATAATAGGAGCCGTTGGGAATCTGAGAGAGAGAAGGCAGATGAGATCCAGCAAGATAACTATCCAGAATATCTACGGAGGGAGGATTTGACATCGACCTGTATAGCTGTGTATAATAAGTCTGAAACTCAGCCTTAATATCAGCTGGGGCAATTTTCAGAGAGTGGTCTGCGGATGACCGGATGGCCGCAATGAGCCTAGAAGACTTGTTGTTTGAGTCTTAAGGCAAGAAGGCAACCGACTCTTTCTCCTTGACCAGTATATGAAGCATTGTTTTTAGAATTGTGAACTCTGCCTTTTACCTCAGAAGATCTAAATAAAATCATTCAGCATGATGAGTTCTTGCCTGATATGGTCAGGGGTTACAAGGATAGTTTGGCTTCTACATTTCTAATTCGAGAAAGGCAGTTTAACAGTTGGCCTTCCTGTTCTATTTCCATTTTGAGGCCAATCTGATCAGTAACCTCCTTAAATAAACCTTTAATGACATCATTCAATATCAGATTTACCTGTAGAATTGTGGTTAACTGAGATAAACTGTGTAATATGTTCAGAAATGTATTGGACTATGCCGGGGCCATTAAGAGCTGGTTATAGTTTCCAACGCTCCCACTTTCAGGAAGAGAGGAGAGTGATAGGTGACATGTGACTAGGGAGTGATCGGAAGGAGGACCTGGTTGAATGGACAAATCCATTACTCCTGGGAATAGACTATGTGAGACCATAATATAATCAATTCTAGAAGAGGTCCATGGACCAGAGAGATGAACGATGTACCTTCTATCGAATGGTGGAGGCTTTGCCAGACATTGTATAGATCCACCTGGTCCACCATATCCCATAATGCTCTTTGCACCAGTGAAAGAACTTTAAACTTGTTTCCTATATGATCCAAGTTTGGGTCAAATGCTAAATTTAGATCACCACCCAGGATCATTGGAATGGAAAGAAAGGGAGCTAATGTTTTTACCAGCTGCATAAAGAACCCGGGAGAGTCATTATTTGGGCCATAAATGCTTCCTAACAAGAGATTGGTGGTATGCAGTTTCCATGAACAAATAGAAATCTACCATGAGGGTCAGCAATAACATTCAGTGGGGAAGAGGATTGATCGGGCTACCAGTATCGTTACCCACAACTCTGAGTGGTACCTTCAGCAGTGAAAACTTGGCCTATTTGCTGCCATCTCAGTTTCATCGCTTCAGCTGTGCTATCAAATGTGATTCCTGAATAAAAGAAATATCTACCTTAAGTGTTGCAAATGTTTTAATATCCCCAATCTCCATTAGTAAGTGCCTGTGAGGCACTGAGTTGAAAGCCTTGCTGAAGTCAAAGTAAGTAAATCCATAGCATGGCCCCTATCCAATTCCCACATCATCCAGTCAAAGAAAACTGTTAGGTTAGTCTGGCTATAGCTCTTTGCCATGAATCTGTGCTGTTTATTATCATGGAGCCCATTGCTCTCTGAGTAGTCCACAGTATCTGCTTTGCCTAGTACTCCATCAGCTTCCCTGCCATAGAGGTAAAACTGACAGGCCTGTAGTTTCCCACATGTTCCTTGTACTGCCCTTATTTGAGTGGAACTACATCCACCATCCTCCAATCCTTCAGAACTAACCCCTGTCCTTAGAAAGCCACTAAATAGAAGTACTAGAGGCTCAGCAAGTTCTGTTGCCAGCTAACTTAGTAACCTAGTATGTAACCCATCTGGTCTCAGGCTGTCATCTGTATTTAGTACTGCCAGTCTTTTCTGAATCCTTTTGCTCCTAAATATTGGCTGCATCCATTCTGGGACACCTTAGCAGCTACTTTGCTGCCACTCTTTGGCAAGGGTCTGTCATTCTCTTCAGTGAAAACTGAGCTAGAGTAATCATTAATAATGACAGCCTTTTGCCTTTCCTCCTCTACCACTCTACTCCCCCTCTGCTAACCTTGCTATTCCCCCTCCATTCTTCTTTTTTTTTCTAATATATTGGAAGAACTGTTTTTCTCCAGTCTTGATACCCACTGCAACATGCAGGTCTCTGTCTGCTTATGCTTTCCTAGCCACCATCTTTGCCTGCTTATTTTTATGTTGGTTTGCACGCGTGCAAACAACATATCGGGTAGTAGCACTTTCAGAGGTGTGTCAGTGTTGCGGCAAATGCAGGGCACACTTCAGTAGGTGAGTCCTGCATTCCCCAATTAGCCAGCATTCTAGTGATGACAGAAGTATTATGTAAAGTGCTACCAACATATTTATTTATTTGCTTTTGTTAACCGGGTAAACACACTAGACAGCCAAGTGCCTATTTTCAGGTGCGTCCTGGGAGATTACAAGGTACATTACAAGGTACATACATGAACATCAGGCAAATAGTAGTGATGAGTTAATACAAAGTGACCAGAACACAGGGACATTGTAAGACAACAATACCAAAAACAGGTATTACAATACAGTATTAAACACTGCAGTCAGTAGGAAGAAGTAGAGTGTGAATTCATCGCTCCAGGCAGCAAGTTGTAAGGCTAGCAGTTAGAATAAGCAGGAGTCACAGCTGGGAAAGAGTGGATCCAGTGCGAGAGAAAGGAGTGCACAGTTATAGTGCTCACCCTGTTTTGCCAGTGGGCCTAAAACTTGAAAAGAAATGTGCCACTGCAATCGAAGACAAGCTTGTCATGCACGGCACAAATGACACGCTCCGTGCATGCCTTTCCTGGTGAAACATTTCAATAAACATGGCGGTGGCATACAATCTCAAGAAGGCTGACATCTGAGTGCAAACCCTGTGTTGCATGTCCTCCACCCCACACATTGTATGGCACACTGGGAGCCCCACAGTGTGCCAAAGATTTGTTGTATTTCACCTGTAAAGAAAGAAACTGTCCAATGGCTCAGTGTCTGTTTTTTTGTACCTGAAAAAAGAAAATGGAACATTGTCCGTGGCACCCCCTTCCCCAACCCGCACCCATCCTCTGCACATTCCACCTCTCCTCACCCCCCGCTCACCCCATACTTACCTTTAGAGGTCCAGTGTTGCAATCATTGGTGGAGTGGGAACACATCTGGACTCTTCAAAGCCCAACTGCAAAATGAAAAAATGCTGGTATGCTGTATAATGGCTTAAATGAGGGTATTTCAACTTAGTGGATATCTCAATTTTTGAATGTTGGCTCAGATTTTCAACATGGGGTTCTTAGGACTCCACCCCATGAACACATGCACTGCCATCTCGTTATTAAGTCACAAAAGGTAATTTCAAGCTCACTGCACAGAATCACCTTTCAGAACTGATTAACAAAAGGACAGTGCCACGGTTCATGAGGTGGGGTCCCAAAAAGCCTGTGTTGCAAATGTGGTGAAAAGTCAAAAAAGTGACTGTTACAATCGTGCATTGTGCAGTTTCCATGCATGCTCATAACTTCAACAATTTTTTATATTTTCACTCCTGATTTTCAACTTTGCCTTTTTTTCACACCTCCTTATGAACAGTACAACTGTCATTTTTTCACATCCTGCCCAAAATGTGTTATCACACATGTGGAGCGTAATGATAGGGTCACTGTGGGAAATCAACTTTCAGGACAGATTAACAAAATCGCAGTGACACTGTTCATGAGCAGAGGTCTCAAAATGTCTCCGTTGAAAATTTGGTTAACAAAATCCCCCAAATAATTGTGTCATGGGTGAGCATTCCGCAGTTTCTATGCAAACTTTTGACTTCACCAGTTTTTCATATTTTCACTCCAGATTTTCAACATGCCATTTTTTTACAAATCTTCATGAACAGTACAGCTGTCATTTTTAACATCCTGCCCCAAATATGTTTTCACATCTGAGGCACCAAATGGTGCAGTCACTGTGCAAAATTACATTTCAGCTAAAGAATTGATAGTGCCACTGTTCATGAGGTGGGGCCACAAAAAGCCCACATTGAAAATTTGGAGTGAAAATGCCAACAAACACCTGGTGCATTAGGGTTTCCAATCATAAAGCCCTACTCTGTAGAGACTGACAAGCATCAGGGGAGTGACTTGGGATTGTCGGCTATAATGCTCACACCATTCCACCCTCATCCCCACCCTGCAGCCAGTGACAGTCATCGTGGTGTGCCTTGGACTCTTCAGCCCCAAAGTTCACCCCAGTCTCCTGTGCTGTACCCTTCTCAGTGTATTTCCTTATGGAATGGGGTGAGTGTAAGGCCCAAAGACCCCAAGGCACAGTGCAACAGTTGTCAGTGTCTGCAAGGTAGGGTGAGGTGAAATGGCACGTGCATTATGGCTGACGACCCAAAGGCACACCCTAATGCCTGTCAGTCTTTGCAGGGTGGGGGTGGAGTTGGCATCTATTCAATACTTCACTGCCATTCCTATTATGCATCTCCCTAACTCCTGTACTCCCAATGCCAATGCCAGCAAGACAACATTTGGCATTGGCAGATGCTGGTTTAATATGTATTCTTCCCATTCTTACTCCCCCTGCTTTTCTCTATACTTCTAAAAGGTCTTTTCTTTGTCCTCACCACTTCCCAGACTGTTGCTGAGAACCATAACCATTTCTGGAACTTGTTTTTTTGGTTATTGTTCATGCATATCCTAAAGCCTTCAAATGGCTCCATTAATTGCCCCATCTCTCTTGCACCACCCTATGTTGCCCACCTTGACTAACTTTCCTCTGACCAGATCCTCAGAATGTTAAAGTCTGTCCTTCTGAAATCCAGGACTTCAGCCCTCTATTGGAGTTTTCAGACCCAAGGGCAAGCTCAACCAAATGGAATTATGGTCATTGTTCCCAGTGGCTCCCATATTCTCACAGCTCCAATCACCTTCAAGTTGGTGAGCACCACATTGAGAATTGCAGACTGGGGACTTCCTGTTCAACCTTGGAAGGGTATGGTGGCATGAGTTAGGAGCTCCGGGCACCACTCAGTTAAATACCTCTTACATTTAATCTAAAACAGCAAATCTACATAGAAAAATAAAAGAGGTGTTTTATTTATCTATGGGGAGAAATAAAAAAGTGAAAACATCAGCAATACAATCATTTAACTTGGAGAACTACTTATCTATGAAACAGCAGGCTGATTCCAATGAAGGGATTGATGAAGGCTCTTCTATCCCATGGCCAGGTGGTAACCCTACACATGTGATCATACTTCAGGAGCTACAGGATTTTTGTATTGAAACCCACTCCACTAGTTCAGAGCTCAAAAAAATCTCTTTCTGCTCTGGAGGATAAGGTGGGAGATTTAAGTAAACAAGCAGTTGAATCAGACTCTAAGGTTGATTGCTTGGAGAGAGTTGTAGCCCAGATACTACAGGATTGCCAGAGTCCTACAGATTGCTGCTAGGCCCTTGAGAATAGGTCTCGTAGAAATTATATTAGAAACATAGACTTTGATGGTAGAAAAGGACTGCTGGGCCCATCTAGTCTGCCCATTTCCCTACCTACAGGATAGGCCACAGATCCTAGTTAACAAACAGCCTATTTCTTCCTACCCCCCACAAGAATTACCTTATGTTTGTCCCATGCATTTTTTAATTCTCTCACAGTTTTAGACCCACGACCTCCTCAGGAAGGCTGTTCCATGCATCCACTACCCTCTCTGTGAAATAATACTTCCTCACATTCATATATATGGTATCTCTGAAGGAGCAGAGGGCTAGGGAGACTTTAGTCTTTTTGTTCAATCAGTGCTGCAGTCCATAATTGATATTGAAGACTTAATCCCACTACCGATAGAATGTTCGCATAAGGCACTTAGTGGTAAGCCTCTTTCCTCTACACAGTGGCCGTGCTCTGTTGTAGTATACATCGACAATTATGCAATGAAAATGAAATTTTGAAATGAGCCTGGAGAAGAGGTGTATTAAAGTATCAGGATTTCAGAGTATATCTGGACAATGATTACTCTCGGGCACTACAAACCCGGCGGCATGCTTATGCTCTTGTCATTAAGACTCTACAGGCTAATAATATAACTTTTCTACACACACCCCACGTGGATCAAAATCCATTTTGCTGATGGCACCTGGGAATTCGATGATGCAGACACAGCAGTGTGGAGCTGACTGCTTGGAAATTGTCCCTGCCAGCAGACAGCATGGAAGTTACTGAAACCAGAGATAAACACCCTCTCCAGTGGGACAGTTGGTTGAATCTTTCTCCATCTAGCAAAAGAGGGATTGGAGATGGCCCTACAGGATAATTACAACCTACTATGGGCTTATCACTGTGAGGACCAGACCTGAGCTCTTGCATATATTCTTTGCTATGGCTGTTTTGTTTAATTTGTTGAACTGTTGGATTTAAAACTTAACATTATTGTTAACATTGGTCTGGCTAACAGCTTCTAAAGTTTTTACTTTGGATCACTTTCAGAATCCATCAGTATATACTTTCAGTTTGAGCCCAGAATATTGATATTCTCTATTACCTAACCTGCATTTGTAATTTTCCCTAATCACTCATTTTAATTTATGTGTTTTATTTTTTCTTTTCTTTTTTATTTATTTCTCCATCTTCCTTTTCTTTTTTTATTATTGAGTTCTCTAAGTCTATCTCTGATGTAAGCGTGTAAACCGGGGTGTGTGTGTTTACTTTTTCTCTCCTCCTTTCCTGATATTTTTTTTTAGTTATTTAAAACAGTAGAGGTAATGTTGTCAATGTTTTTTTTTTATATTATCATTTATTTTCTTTTTTATACTTACTTATCTAATCTGTAGCACTTTATTATGCAACGCTCCCATTTCAGTGGACAAAGACAGTGCTCCTCCTCCTGATAAATAGAGGAACATGCTGGAACATCATTGTTTGGATAAGTTTCATTGGGGGCTGTGACAGGGTCAGTCCCTGCCACTGAATGTTTGGACCCATTGTTTTTTTTTTTTTGGTTGCAACCACTAATCCTCATTCTTCTAATGTTCTCCCTGTTTTTTCAGTACGGAGGCAGGCCACCCCCATACAAAACTCCCTCTCCCTCTCTTTCCCTCACTTTGTTTCCTTTGTATTCTTGCAGGTCCCGATAGATATTTAAGGTCTATTAAAAAAAAAGACCACGATACTGTAGACTATACTGAATAGGTGTCTAGTCATACAAAAGTCCATGAAGTATGTTATGGCAGACATATGATATAAAGGATATGAGTTAATCAAGCAGCCTTTTACTTTCCCTTTTTCTTTTTTGTATCCTGTGCTGCTTTGCTGTATTTTTTTTGAAGTTAAAGAAAATGTCTACCTTGCTGTAGCCTCTCATGGTTAGAGAGTTACAAGACTTTGCTTTGGTAAACAGTACAATTTAAAATGAAAACTCCTTCTCCTCACCCTGGTATACTTAATAAAGGAGAGAGGGAAAGTCCAGTAAAGGAGAAAGAAATTGGTGGTCTTAGCCTTTGGAGATTTGGTTTAGTTTTGTTGCTTAGTGCTGCTTGGGTGCTGTGCAACTGTTCGCATGATCATAAAGCCACCCACGATCACACGCGCACTACGTCTGGCGTCAGTGCTAATTTTCTCCTTGAATTTCAGCTAGACAACAGGTCCTTCTGAAGGAGAGCTTCACACATTATCGCACTATGAAGTCCAGCTCTCCCCATGACAAGAGAGACAACTGCAGTTCTCCTAGACACAAGGGGAAAGAGTGAAAGTGTCAGCCGTCAGCTTGCAATTTCAGCCAATGGCTTGACATTGCAACAGTGGTGTTGCTACTTTCATTTGTGTAGCCACGTTCAGAATGGTGTCCTCAAGAAGGAAGAATAAATAACAAAATAACCTGAATCCTTTCTGGAGAAAGATTTTTGCAGTAGGGAGATGATATAGACTCCCTAAAATAAGAACATTTGCAAACAATACCTTTTAGCCTGTAGAGTCAGTATATATCCCTGCTGCCTCAGAAAAGTACTCCATTTGTGCTCTTCTGTTAATTTTGCTACTGTCACTGCAGGACTAAAGTAAATTCTCCAGGGGTCTGTTCTCTGTGAATCCGGCCACTGATCTCAGCAGCCCTATGGGGGACAGTGCCCCTTTGTGGCCCAGGTTTATACTGAGCATTCTGCCAATCATTCTGGACAAGATTGTGTTTAGAAATACTTTCCATATTGGGATTGTTTATTTTTCCTTTAAAGCCCTGGAATTAGTGGTCAATATTACAAATGTGTTTAGCCTGTCTAAGTCTAGTAATTTGATTTAAAACATGTTTCATTGTTTCACGATGCTAGGTGCGGGTATATTAGTACTGCTTGTGCAGGTAAGAGAGAGATAAGGTCAGTTCCTTCTGACCAGCAGTGAGAGAGGTTCTGTGCTAGATAATCTATTTGCTCTTTCTGTTTATGAAAGTTTTTTCTGTTTTATTTATAATTATGCTTTATGGTGCCAACATATTTATGAAGTAATACATCCCTCTGAAGCAAAAGTGGGTTGCACCTGAAATCTCAGTCTCTGTGTCCATCTGTAGAACCCGCACTATTACAGGGGTTAGAGAAAATAGATATCTCTCTATGAGAACCCTTTCCAGGGGTTGAACAGGTTTTGTTTTTTTAGTCTACTCTTAAATGAATAAGGGTAACTTGAATATGAGGATTCTGGACAAGAGAAGGGTAGAGGGATTTCATTTTGGAGAGGTTCAATCTTTTCATCCTAACTACCAGATATGGGCCTTTTTGGTTTTTTTCTAATTCCTTAGTTACCATTACAGCATTAAGTTTGTTTTACTTGGTAGGCCTTTTTGTGTTGCTTGCACGCATGATCAAGAAACACGTCGCGTCAGCTTCCTTTGAAAGTGAGGTAGGGAGGCGTGGCACTGTTGTGCTGAATGTCAGCAGTCTGTTCTAGGGCCATTCTCTGCATGGTGAAAAGAGGAGCATGCTGTTCATGGCAGCAGTTAGTGAGCATGCCACAATGCATAAAGAAATGCTGCCACATCACTATGCAATCAGCTGTTTTGGTGCATTGTGTGGTGCTCCCATGGCAATGACTTCTCTGTCGGCCTCTCACAGTCCCCACAAAGCCAACAGAAAGCTGCTGCCCACCATTCAGTATGCCTTCCTGGTGAAACATTTCAATAAATAAAAAAAAAAAAAAAGCTGATGGGGTGCCCAATCCCGCTGTTGGCATGATTCCCTCCCCAGTTCATTTGCTGATGGGGTAGCCCAGTCCCTGTCAGAATGATGCACCTCCCCCATTTGTTGTGTGCCTAGGGGTGTGCCCAATCTCCCCTTGGCTTTTTCACCCCCCAGCATACAGTATGGCCTAGGGGTGCCCAATCCCCCGTCGACTCCACTGCCCCCCCAAATAAACTTCCAGGTGCCATGCTGGGAGCCCACCCCAGCATGGCAAATGTCTGTATGGCCCACTGGGGTGCCCACTCTCCTGTCAGCTCCACTGCCCTCCCAAACAAACTTCCTGGTACCATGCTGGGAGCCCACCCAGCGTAGCAAATGTCTCCTATTGTCTTTGTAAAAAAAAAAACAGTGAAAAAAGAATAAAACAGTCCCTCGTTGATGCTCTTGCCCTCTCCCTCAATCTGCACCCACCCTCTGCAGATCCCACCTCCCCACACCCCCACCTCACCCCATACTTACCTCCAGAGTCCAGTGTAATGATCTTCAGTGGACCAGGAACTCGTCTGCACTCTTCAAAGCTGACCACAAACTGAAGAAATGCCAGTAAGCTGTATAGGATCATAGGATAAGTACGAGTTCAGTGGGTAAAATTACCCTTTATGGACTGGCCACCAATTATTGGTGGAATTCAAACTCGGAGTATCCCATGTTTATATCCAAATTTGTTTTGAAGGAATCCAAGGTAGTACTGGATACTATATTCTCAGGCAGTTTATTCCAGAGATTCACCACTCTTTGTGTAAACCACTGATTCCTCTTTCAAGTATTATTATGTGTACCTTTTAATTTCTATGAGTGTGATCTAGTACTGACATTTGACTGATTTCTAAGTAATCCTATTGTTTCAAAGAATGAGTTATTTTGAAAAGCTTTATAAATTAGGCATAAGTCTCCACGTAACTTTCTGTACTCCATGGAATAAAGGCCCAATGATTTTAGTCTAGTTATATAGTCAAATTCTTTTACTGCATACACTTTTTTATTAGCTTTATATTGAACTTTTTCTATAAGCTTTTTAATTTTTAGCAAATAGGGTGCAACTACAGAAGTGCAGTATTTTAATTGTGGTCTAACATGACCAGCATCTAGGGGAATGATCACATTCTTATTCCTACTTTTTATGTTTCTAAGAATGCAGTTTACTGTCTTATTAGCTTTTTTAACAGCAGTAGTTGTAGGCACATCAAATGAGAAATCATTAGAAAGAGTGACACCTAGATCCTTTTTTTCTGGCCTATTGTCCATAAATCTGTATCAATGATTTTGTAGTAATAGCATTGATTATTTTTCCCAAAAAGCATTACTTTACATTTAGTTTCATTAAATAATAATTCATTGCCTTTTGACCATTCAACAAGATGTGACAAGTTATTTTGTAAATCAAGAGCAGAGTTTGCATCTGCTATAATACTACAAGGTTTCCAGTCATCAGCAAATTTAGCAAGCCAGTATGTATTAGTTAATGGACTCATGGTAGATATTAATATATTAAAAAGAACTAGTCCCAGCACAGAGCCCTGGGGTACTCCGCTAGTAACTGGACCCCATGCTGAAACATGACCTTTAGCTGAGACCTGTTGTGTGTGGTCTAACAACCATATATATATATATCTAATTAGTAATCACAGGTTGTACTTTTAGGAACTCTAGTTGCTTAATAAGTATTTGATGGGACACAGAGTCGAAGACCTTAGAAAAATCAAGAAAAATTATGTCCACCGATAAACCCTTGCCTAGCGTCACTGACAGGTTCAAAGGAAATGTAGAAGGTTAGTTTGACATGATCTCCCTCTGATAAACCCATGTTGGTAAATATCCACATACTGTACTCTATTTCTGCTAAATATTTAGTTAATCTATCTTTAAGCATTCTTTTCAGCAGTTTACATAAAACCACAGTTAAGCTTATGGGTCTGTAATTTTGTGGTAAACTTTTGCTGTTACCATTATGTACAGGAATCACTGTAGCCTGATTCCATATTGGGATCATAGAGCTGGTATTTAGTGAATGATTGAACAATATAGTTATAGGTCCAGTAAGGTATTTAGCCAAAACTTTTATAAATATAGATGGTATACCATCAGGCCCTGGAGACCCACTGGATTTTCATAAGCTGATCCCATTTATAACTTCCTGTTAAGATATTGGAACAAAGGGATATCACTTATTTTATCTGGAACAAGATCTGTACATTTTGATTGAAATACATTTGTAAAATAATTATTCATATTATTTGCTATTTATAACTCATCAGTCAAGATACCATCTGAAGTATGTAAGAGACCAATGATGGGACTATTTCATTTTAAAGAATCAATACAGTTGTAGAAAGACTTTTTCTGAAAAGCTCCTCCTCCTGGGGCTGTGTGGGTGGCTGTTTGTGCTTGTCTGTGTCAGTAGGTTAGTTTTTGTTTATTTACATGTTTTTCTGCTGGGAATACCTGTGCCATTCTTGCACACAACATTGGTGAAAGTCTTCTGGACTGAATTTCTGCAAATCTCCATCATCAGGTATCAGCTTTTTAATTTTAAATCAACTTTCTTGAAGCCTCCCCAAGGAAGCATATGCCTTACAACTAGTCTTACAAACATGGTGATGCTGGGTCCTGCAACTGAATCAACCTTTTCAACATTCTCATCTGACCACTCTTAAAGCAACTGCACTTGTGGACTTTAAAGAACAAAGGAATTTTAACACATTTTGTGACTGAATCAACATTTTGTCTGACCTTTTCCAAAGGTATTGTACTTGTCTCTGAGGACTTTGAAGATCAAAGGAAACATACAGACAAAAGGATTTCACATTGCATATGCCTACTGTCTGACCTACTCCCAAGGTATTGTACTTATCTCTGAGGACTTTGAAGAACAAAGAAACATATAGACAAAAGTTTTACACATTGCATATTCCCAGGCCACAGTTTATCACCTTTCAGAACTTTAACATATTATGTAATCCTGGATCTCAACAGTACTATAGTACTTCTCTTAAACCCTCTGGCACGAAACCCTCCCAGTCTTTTTTTCTTTTATTTTTCTCTGTACTTCACCATAGTGCTTAGCTATCCACCTTAGCCCACTAAATCCGTTCCCCACCACCCTCCTGTTAACAACCACCCCGACTGCCTAGCCCACACTGCTTCGGCTCTCTCCTGCCTCGCTAAAAATGCTTGGCTTAGTCCCACCACCTGTTCCTGCTCACCCTCACCCTCCTTTTCCCTTTATGCCAACTCCCCTCCGCCTACCCTACCCCTCCACCTACTCACCTTTCTATACTACTACCGAAACATTGTACCATGGCTTTTACTCTGAAGTCTTAAACAAACATCACTCAATTAATACCTGGGTGCAAAGAGCCATATTTCCTAATTGGAAACTGCCACATCATTATAACTCACTAACGATCACCTCTACTGGGACTC
Organism: Neoceratodus forsteri; assembly: GCA_016271365.2. Taxonomy (NCBI): domain Eukaryota; kingdom Metazoa; phylum Chordata; order Ceratodontiformes; family Ceratodontidae; genus Neoceratodus; species Neoceratodus forsteri. The sequence continues at coordinate 185,426,505 of CM057455.1, forward strand.
CAGAAGACAATCCAAGCATCTTATAAAGTACAAGCAGAAACTCACTCCAACCTATTATGAACTACGAACGGCATCACTGAAACTCCTGCTCCTCCTACTTTTAATATCTGGTGGGATACACCCAAACCCTGGTCCTGTTGCACTGAAGCCGACAAAAACAGGGAAAGTTGGTAGTGGTCTCTCCATTATCACTCTAAATATCTGCAGCCTCCTTCCCAAACTGGCATCTTTTCAAACTCTCGCTGGACAAAAAACCCTGATATACTAGCCATTGTGGAAACCTGGCTATCTCCCAGCACCCTGGATCATGCGGTCTCGCTTGAAGGCTACAATCTTTTCAGACTCGACTGGGCAAGCAAGAAAGGTAGGGATGTGCTATATAATAAAGGACAACCTCTCTCTGTCAACGCGGGCAGTCACTCCCCACAAATACTAAGAGATGCAACTCCTCCTAACAAACTGCTTCTTGGTGCACAAAACAAAGTTCTCACAGTAGCCGCAGTCTATATCCCTCCAAAAGACCACCATGCCAGTATTAAGTCTGTACTTGATTTTGTTAGTCTGCAGCCCTCTGAAAATGAGCTCCTCCTTGGGGATTTCAACATAAACTGGCTCACCTCTGACACTGGCTCTTACAAAGATGACATCCTAGCAGCAAACCTGACTCAGATAGTAACCTCCCCCAACCGGAAAAATTACAAAACTGGTACAAGCACCCTTATTGACTGGGTTCTCACTAATCACCCTGACGGATAAAAAACATTAAAGTCCTCCCTGACTCCTCAGTGACCACTCCTCAGTGTCCTGTACCTGGTCTAATAAATTTCTCAAGCCACCCCCAAAGTTATAACAAGCAGAGTATTGCCTTATACGAATCTTGTCAAGTTGAAAACCATCTCCTACAACAGGACTTGATGCCAGTCCTTAAATCAACTGATATTAATACTCACTAGAATACTTCATTAAATCTTTCAACTCTGCATGTGACTTACTCGCCCCAGTAAAAAGCGTAAAATCAAGCGCTATCAAATCCATGGATTACTGCCAAACTACTTGCCGAGCTCAAGGTTTGGGACCACCTCTGGGCAGTTGCCAGAGACATAGGCTCACCTCATGATACCCTAAAATACAAACAGGCACGAAATAGATGTACCTCACAAATTAAGCAAATGAAGAACTATTTCTAAAATGCCCTTGAATCCACCTGGGGTGATGGAAGAGATTTTTGGGACAACATCTGAAACATAATGGGTAAACAATCAAAATCGTCACCTACCATTATGAAAGTTGAAGGATCCACCACTCTTGACCCAAAGTCTATTGCAGATGCGCTTAATAAGACATTCACAGACCTTAGTGGGGTCCTCCCCCCAGATTTCTTCTCGGACTTATCTGTGCCTAGCCTAGTATCACAAAACACCCCTCGTGACAAACCACAATTTTACTTCAAGAAAATCAAAGTGCACGAAGCACACAAGTACATAAGAAAGACCTGCTCCAAATCCAGAACAAGTAGTGACATGCTAGATCTAAAAATCCTGTCTCTCACCCTGGATGAAATAATTTACCCGCTTGTAAAAATTCTTAATCTGTCACTTTGCCAAAGTCAATTTCCCAACAAATGGAAATCTGCCATAGTTACGCCAGTGCACAAAGGGGGGGACAAAACCTCAACAGGAAACTATCGACCAATATCAATACTCCTCCCTCTCAAAGCACTTGAACGAATTGTGGCAGACCAACTCTCTGATTACCTGGACAAATACAATCTACTCTGTAATCAACAGCACGGCTTTAGGAAGGACATAGTACAACAACAGCCTTACTTGATTTCTCTGGAGAAGTCTACTCAGCCCTGGACAAGGGTGCCAAACAGGTGCAGTCTTTATCGATCTTACAAAAGCTTTCGACACAGTCCATCATGGTCTTACCTCCCTACTTTCTAGCCTAGGCCCGGCGAAGGTCCTTGTGCTTAGGTAAAAAGTTACCTGTCCAATCGGTCACAGGCTGTAAAATCTCTAATGAACTCTCCGACTTCAAACCAGTTCTCTCGGTGTACCACAGGATCATTTCTTGGACTGCTCCTCTTTAGCCTGTTCCTTAACTCCCTCCCAGATATCCGCCAGGAGAAAATAATCTTATCGCTGATGATGCTGTAATTCTCTCTTCCCACAAGGATCCAAACTCCTACAAAAAGCCTGCAACTTGCTTTCTCTAGTGTTGAAAGGTGGTTCCTGGATAGACTTGTGCTAAACCACAATAAAACAAAAGCCATGCTCTTCTCCAATCACCAAAACAAAAATAGGCATACTCCACTCACCATACAAACTTTCTCGGGAATTACACTGGACCAAGTAAATACTTTCAAATACCTTGGCATCACTTTTGACCAAGGGCTCACCTTTGCAACCCACATTGACAACACTGCGAAAACAGTGAACCAACGCCTTGGAGTACTATTCCGTAACCGTCAATTTCTAAATCAAGCAGCATTGAGAATAGCTATACAGAGTTCCATAATCTCAATCATTGACTATGGCCATATTATTTATGGCTCAGCTACCTCTACTGCTCTAAGGCGTATCTTAATCACTCTAAATAAGGCCTGCCGGCTCCTCACGGGGGCTCAAAGACTGACTCACACATGTGATCTGTACTATGAATCAGGCTGGTTGAACCTATCAAATCATCTTATTTATCTCACCTGCACAATGGCAAAAAAAATCTGTCTTGGGACTGACTCCATTATGTATTCAAAACCTACTCCGACTGAATCCTGGCTCACGACCCTCCACCAGATCTGAATGCCAACCTTTCCTGGTTCCAAGATGCCGGGACTGCACAGGGACAAAGATCTTTCGCATACAGGGCCCCGACATGGTTCAATGCGCTTAGTCCACCTACTCTATCCTCAACCTCGCTTGAAGCTTTCAAATCCATGCTGTATGCCCACCTCACCACCACTAGCAACTGTGATTGCGCTAGATAAAGACTACTGCTCCTCATGTCCATCCTCACATCTGAGGCCTCTTCCTCCCTGACTAATGAACCCTCTGGTACCTCTACTTCCTGTCTCCCACCCAAACTCACTCCCCCTTTTTCTGTCCCTCTCACTCTCCCACTCACCACCTTTCCTCCTCTCTAGCCTCTGTTTGGCGCCTAATGATCACCCTCTCCCTGGACGTTTCCTTAACCTCAAAATTGTCTACTCGCTTGAACCTGTTATAGCTTGTTTTCTATGAAACTTAAAAATGTTACTGCTTAAACTGTTAATAGCAAATTTATGATGTAACTTTCCTGTCTGGTTTTACCTGTAATGTGTTTAGTGCTTTGTTAAATGTTCTTTGTGACGCGAACCTTTGTAAAAGAGCCCTGGCTCAAAGGTATTAATTCTAGACTAATAAACTAAACTAAACTATTGTCTTTCACTGTACTAGCTTGATTTTCTTCAAGTTTTTGTGTTTGCTTTTTTATCATATTCTTACTTTTATTAGCTATTTTTTATATAATTTCCAATTCAGTGTTGAAGGATTCATTTTGCGTCTTTTGTACAGTTTTCATTTCTTAACTAGAATTTTTTTTTTTATTTTGTTATTCCACCATATTGGAGATATTCTATTATTAATACATTTTTTTCTGGTTGGAACCCATGTGGTGATGCAATATTGAAGAATGTCATTAAACTTGCTACAAGTTTTTTCTAGGTTGCAACCTGCAAGATCATTGACCCAGTTCCATTTTTCAGATGATTTTTTATAGTAGAGTAATTTGCTCTTTTAAAGTTCTTTATTTCTGTACAACCTTTTAGTGCAGTAGAATGTGTAAGGTTCATTGAAATAAGGACCATATTGTAGTCACTATTGGACAAGGTATCTGTAACCTTGACTTTAGTGATTGCATCATCAGTGTAGTAAAACTAAATCTAGAATATTCTTGTCTCTAGTAGGTAGTTTAACTAGTTGTTCCATGTTATTTATAATATTGAGATCTAGGAGCAATGATTCTAGAGAAGAGCTACCTTTCCACTTCCTAGTATAATGGAATAAATGGTGTTTTTCAACTTTAGTACATATCTCAGCCATTTGAGAATTTGTTCACCAAATTTTCAACATGGGGTTCTTGGGACCCCACTTCATGAACTCAGTCACTGTCATTTCAACATTCGGTCCCAAAAGGTGATTTCATGGTCACTGCGGAACCACCTTTTGGGACTGATTAACAAAATGACAGTGTCACAGTTCATGAGGTAGGCCTCAAAAACCCTATGTTGAAAATTTGGTGAAAAAATCCCAAAATGACTCCTTTATGAGCATGCGCTATGTAGTCCTATGCACATTCGTAACTTCGAAAGCATTGCTAATATTTTCACTCCAATAAGTTAACATTGCCATTTTACCACAATCCTATGAACAGTACAGCTGTCATTTTCACATCTCACCCAAAATGTGTTTTACATGTAGCACACAGTGGCATGGTGGTGTGCGAAATCAATATTAGGACAGATTAAGAAAATTACAGTGACACTGTTCATGAGTGAAGAATAATAAATATGCTATACTGAAAATTAGGTGACAAAAGTCCATAAAATGACAGTGTTATGAGTGTGCATTGTGCAATTTCCATGCACCCTCGTAAGTTAACTAATTCATAATATTTTCAGTCCAGATTTTCTGTATTGGCATTTTCCACACCTCCTTATGAACAGTACAGCTGTTATTTTTACACCCTGACAGAAATGTGTTTTGCACTTCTGGTGCAGAATAGCATGGTTGCTGTGGGAAATCAGTGTTTGGGACAGATTAAGAAAATCACAGTGACACTGTTCATGACTGAAGGTCCAAAATGCCTATGTTGAAAATCTGCTGTAAAAAATCCCCAAACTAATTACATTACAGGTGTGCATTGCGCAGTTTCTATGCACACTCATGACTTCACCAGTTTTTTAATATTTTCACTCCAGATTTTCAACATTGCCATTTTTTTACACCTCCTCATGAACAGTACAGCAGTCGTTTTTCATATACAGTTTGAAATGTGTTTTCACACCAGTGGTGCCAAATGGTGCAGTCACTGTGCAAAATCACCTTTTGGCTAATGAACTGATAGTGTCACTGTTCATGCAATGGGATCACAAAAATCCCATGCTGAAAACTTAGAGTAAAAATACCAAGAAATGCCTAGGGCATTAGGGTTTTTGACCATAATACCCTACCCTGTAGGGACTGACAAGTGTCAGTGGTGCGACTTGGGATTGTTGACAGTAATGCTCATGTCATTCCACCCCCATCCCCACCCTGCAGCCAGTGACAGGAATCAAGATGTGCCTTGGACTCTTGGCCCCAGAGTTCACCCCATTCTCCTATACTGCACTCATTTCAGCATATTTTCTTATGGAATGAGATGAGTAATGCATGAACACCCAAAGCACACCTCAACACTTGTCATTGTCTGCAGGGTAGGTGAGGTGAAATGTCATGATCGTTATGGGCAATGCGACCCAAGGCACACCCCAATGCCTGTCCTTCTTTGCAGGGTGGGGGTGGGGTTAGCATCAGTTCAATACTTCACTGCCATTGCTATACTGCATGGGCCTGATTCTTATAGGGACCTGCATCTGACACAAGCTGTGGCAAACAGCAGCTTGCATTGATGCCCAGTGTGCTAGGGACCCTGCACCTGATTCAGGTACAGGAGGTGTCCCAGTGGCTAAGTCCCCATACTTGCGTCGACCGGAACCCTGTGGAAAACCCTTGGTGCACTGCATGGGTCCACCACAGGCCACGAGAGATTAACACAGGACCCATGTCCCACTAGGTAAAGGGCATGTGGACCCAACCTGGTGGGGCAGTGTCCCCCCACCATGTTTGGTGCAATTGGTGCCTGGCCACAGAGGTGAGTGGTGAGATGTGCCGGGCGCTGGGGAGCATTCAGGACTGGTGTGGGGGGTGAGCACCACCTGTTTAGGCATGGGTGGGCTATGTACCACCATAAGTTGGTGCTGTAGTAGCGCTGATGGGGTGGGCATCGGGGATCGGGAAGCCACTGCCAGTATGGGCAGCATCAGGATGGGGGTAGTGATGTGGCTTGTGTAGTGAGCTCTGGCCCATAAGAGGCTCACAGGAGACCAGTGGGAAGCTAATTAATTAGGAACAAGCTGCATCTCTCCTGTCTGCAATGTAGTGTTAATAGTTCAGCAAGCTCAGCCCTGGCAAATGTATAAAGACTTTATCACATTTCTTATGAGTCTTTTTTAAACATGTTTTATCTGTTGACAGGAGTGCACCTGATTTGAGATCAAAATCAAAAGCAAATAATCATAGTAGAAGAGACCCCCACCACACACACACACACACACACACACACACACACACACACACACTCACTCCCCAAAAAGCTGCTTAAAAGCCTGCAATTCATGCAATTCAGTTCCATTTTCTTACTTAGTTGGGGTTCAATGTCAACAAGTGTAAAATCATGTACCTAGGGCATAGGAACCCCGATGCTGAGTATAGGATGGGGGGAGGTACTGATACTCACTAGACAAGAAAGATCATTGAGGTTATTATATCAGAGGACCTCAAGGTGGCAGTACAGTGTGACAATGCTATGGGCAGGGCAAATTGGATTCTGGGGTGCATAAGGAATGGCATCTCCTGTAGGAGGAGGAGGGATGTTGTGCTGCCATTATAGCACTCCCTGGTATACCCCCAGCTAGAGTACTGTGTTCAGTTTTAGAGTCCACACTTCAGAAAGGACATGGGATGGAGGTTTTCCAGAGGAGGACAACTAAAATGGTTCAGGATTTTCACAGGAATCCTTACAAGGAAAGGCTGAAGAATCTCAACATGTACACTCTGGAAGAGAGGAGGACGAGAGGCGACATGATCAAGACCTGCAAAGTACCTCACAGGGGTAAACAGGGTACAGTTGTGGAGTTTCCTTCAAATGAGGATGAGTACCCAAACCAAGGGGCATACAATGAAGCTGGGGGTAGGGTCATGATAGATGTGAAGATATTTATTTACTGAAGGGTGGTAGATGCCTTGAACAGACTGTCAGGTGAAGTGGTGGAGGCTAAAATGGTAAGGGGCATGAAGCATGCATGAGATAAAAATAGGGGACCAGATATTCAAAAGGTTGCGCATGGCACAACAACCCATTGATGCGCCCCGGCGTGATATTCAAAAGGGAAAAGTGTGTGGCACAAATCCCAATGCGCCGGAGTGCATCAGTAATGTATGCAGGCACAGGTTGGGGGATGCTCATGCATAACCTGCACCGCCTGTTATTCAGCCGGGATGTGCAGAGCCATGCATGCGCAACCCCTACCTGTGCCAGCACAAAGTTAAGCCAAAAAAGAACAACTGATGGCCACCCACAGGTGAGCTGATTCATTGCAGGGCACAACACAGCAGCTGCCACCTGTGGAGTACCCGAGTTCGACTGCACCTGGTGGCATCCCCCATGCCCGATCGCTGGCATATGTTTAAAAATAAATTCCCGTCCTATATCCCTAGTGGTCAGTGGACCACTTTCTGTAATAAGCGGGCATCTGTTGTAATAAAGAACCCCCGTCCAATATCCACTTTCTGCCCAATCCGGGCATCTGTTGTAATAAAAGAACCCCAATCCAAAATCCCTGGTGGTCTAGTGGTACCCCCATCCCCACTCACCCACTGAGGCCCCACAACCCCTCCCACCCCGGTCAGCTGGCGGGGCAGCATCCCACCCGCCTGCCGCAGCCATCCTTTGAATGACAGCTCGGTAGGGCTGCCACCCGATGATTCTGGCGTGAGCCAATGGGCATGCAATCCATACCATACTACACATTCCAGTATATGAATGAATCATTGTTATATCTGGAATGTATGTCTGCTATAAACTGCACGCCCATTGGCTCACACTGTGAACCAATGTGTGCAGCCCTACCTAGCTGTCAGTCGGTGGGGGGGGGGCGCAGGCAGGTGGGATGCTGCTGCCCGCTGGCTGACCGGGGAGCGGGGTGGTGGGGCTCAGTAGATGGGTGGGAAGGGGGTACCACTAAACCACCAGGATATTGGATGGGGGTTTCTTTTGTTACAACAGATATATGATCGGCAGCAAAGCGAGATATTAGGCGGGGGTTTCTTATTACAACAGATGCCCATGATCAGGCAGAAAGCAGGATATTGGAGGGGGTTCTTTATTACAAAAGATGCCCGCGATCAGGCAAAAGCGGGATACTGGGTGGGGGTTCTTTTATTGCAACAGATGCCGCGATCGGGCGAAAGTGGTCCTCTGGACCACCAGGATATAAGACGAGAATTTATTTTTATACATATGCCACGATCGGGCTGCAGGGGCATTGGTCCTCGATAGCTGCTGCCTGGCAGGGTGCCAGGCTTAAGTCACCAGGGATCGGCACACCTGCATGCAATGGGAGGCAAATGGGGCCATAATGACTTGCATATGGCCCCATGTGTGCCTTGCATATATTATGGCCCCATTTGCATGTCACCTTTGAATATCACAGGTGCTGTGAATGGCAATGGCACTTGCGCGCTAGTGCATCTCCATGCTCCACTCTGGCCACTTGCACTGGCACAGTGCCGCGTGTTGATGCACACTGGGGTGGCCAGGGTGCAATATTCAGTTGCTGAGCCATAGTGCAGCTCCTTTGAATATCGCCCAGGCCACACCTCTGCACGGCTGTTGAGCTGCGCCCATGCTTGAGCCACAGCCTGGCGCAGTTTGAATAGCCGGCCAGGGCATATTAGAAAAAGGGGAAGGAGGGGGTCAATGGAGATCAATAGGGCTATGGATGTGGAGTAGGTTCAAGTTCATTGCAGGAAAAATCCATTAAGCAAGCTCATTCACAAGGAGGTCCTGATGGACACAGGCAGAATAAGACATACAGTAACATATACAGGCAGGAGTTACAAGTAGGTAGAGAATACTTGGGTAAACTGGGTGGGCTAAGCGGTCCTTTTCTGCTTACAAATTCTATGTTTCTATAGCATCATGTGTTCATTCAGGTGCAGTGTTTATTTAAAGTTGGGCCTACCATACAACCAGATGTAAGGTACAGTAAATTACGAAATTAGATGCAGCCCACTTACAGTACAATAAACAGAACCCCAGTGCTTCAGGAAGCCTTTACTCTTCATAAGGCTGCTTAAAGAGCTGGGGTTCTATTTGCAGTGTCCACACCAGTATGCTGATCTTAAAAACGATGCCGTATCTAAATGAGTACTTGATTCTTGCTCACTCCATTTCTTCCCCACTTTGAAAGCTGCTTGTCCTGAGTTAAGGTTTTGGGCTGGTAGTGCCTTGCCTGTGTTGGAAGAAGTCCAATAAGCAACACTGAAAGACATCAGACTTCACAGACTGTGAAGGCAGCTGCTCACCCACCATCTTGGCAAAAAGAAGGCTGTAGCTGTGGCCATCGATGACTGTTGGGTGTGGGGATGGGGGGACCAAAAGGGACAGACATAAGGAAATAAAATCATAATAAAAATTGTGAGACCTTCACCAGCTTTCCAAATTGCCTACCAGTGAAAGAACACTCTAAGAAGTTTTTCAAATGGCAACACAATCTAGTGAGCCCTCTGTCTGCTGTCTGACACCAGGCATCAACCAGCATAAAATTGCCTAAAGAGGGCAGTGTGGTCATGTGGTTACTGAAATACTGGAGATTACAGATTTATAAGAACAAAAGAATACCACACAGAAGCTGGCACATGTGCCTATAGCAGCTGTCTCCTGCTTCTCAGTAGTTATATTTATACCCTTGAGGTACTTGAATGTTTCTATCATATCCCCTCTTTCCTCCTCTCTCCCAGTGGACAAATCCAGGGACAGTTTACTAAAATGGTACTACGGCTCAATTCTCTCAGTTATGAATCTCAACTAAGAGAAACAGATCTCTCTCCCCTAGATATGTGTAGGTATAAGGGGGATATTCTCCTTGTTTACAAATTACTTAAATTCCCTATCTTAATGGAACAATGTGGACTTACCTTAGCTGACAAACTCATAGTGGGTAGACACCATAACCAGCAATTAGTAGTAGACTGGGCAAATACAAAAAAACTCAATAATTTCTTTTCTATCAGAGATGCCAAACATTGGAATTTATTACCACAATATTTGATTAATCTAGCTAGCTTTGAATCATTTAAATCCCAGTTAGATTTATGGCTCAACTCTCAATATCATCGTAACCAATGATCCACTGTTGTGGGGGACAATCTCGATGGGCCTTCTGCCTTCTTTTGTCCCAATCCATCCAGTAATCCAGTAATACTGAGGTCCCTTAATTTCTCCTCATAAGTCTTGTGTTGCAAGCTCTGTACCATCTTATTCGCCCTTCTTGGTCTGCCTCCTGTCTGTTAGCCAGTTTCTAAACCAGTTTACCACCCTTTCCCCCATGCCCAGCCTATCCAGCTAGTTTATCAGCCTCCTATATGGGACGGTATTATAGGTTTTGCTGAAATCAAGATAAGTATTGTCCACTTCCCCACCCTGATTTACTTCCTTTGTCACCTAGTCAAAGAGATCAACCAGATTTGTCTGCATGACCTCCCCACTGTGAATCCATGTTGCCAATATTTCTGGGCTCCGATGACTTCTAGATGTGCCACTATCCTTTCTTTAAGCAATGTCTCCATGATCTTTCACACTACTCTGGTGAGGCTGGCGGCCTATAGTTCCCCACCTCCTCCCTGCTGCTGGATTTGTGTAGAGGGACCACATGCCCTCCTCCAATTCTCTGGTACCATCCCTGTGTTGAATGACTCAGTGACCATGGCTGACAGAGGTACTGCTATCTCCTGTCACAGTTCTCTTAATATCCTTGGGTGTATGCCATCTGGTCCCATCACTTTGTCCACAATCAATTTAGTCAACTGCTGCAGGATTCTTTTGCCTGTGAATGGACTATTGTCCACCTCTTCACTGCCTTGGAAACTGCTGTACAGCTGTGGCCTTTGCCCCTCCCCCTGTTCTGTGATTACTGAACAGAAAGACACAGTGGATGTCTGGGGGGAACATGACAGTTCTTAGGCATGGTACTATCACTTCCAAATAACTAAACAGCACATATAAGCAAGCAACATATGACATTGACAAATGCTTGTTTCAAGCTGTGCTTGTGAGTTAAAAGCTGGACCAAAGGAAGAAAAATATGGCAATGAATATAGAGAAAGGATAATACCAACTGTTCCCATATTGGCAGCTTATAATCTCCTTCAGTAGATCCCCTAAGCAGCAGGCGATTAAGCAGGGATAGAAATGTTATTCCTATATCATTTGGGTATAAGCTTTAATACTCTGTAACTGCAAAGTATTTTTTAGGGTGCAGGCTTTCATTTTTATACATTTTGTCCTTATTTACAGTGTTTTATAATGGGGAACTTTATATAGAGAATAATGGATACGTAAGTGTGTGTTATGGATTTGTTTCACACGCCCAAGGTGTGTGATGACCCATAAACCTAGAGAGTAAAGCTTGAGAGGTTTATGTGGTCATCACACACTGAGGGTGTGTGAAAAAAAATCCATAACACACACACTTACCTGTCCTTTATTTTTTATAATTGCTTGTGTGGAGATTTAGACTGTGTTTCTAGCAGCTTGAAAGAAAAAGATGTTTTTGGCTAGATTGCAGTTTTATTTTTGAAGAAATTGAACTGTACATGAGTAAAACACAATTGAAAATACTGCAGTTGAAAACTTTTTGTGAAACAATGGAATGCAACAGTTTTAAAGTCTTTCCTTTGGGAATGTCATATCAGTCTGATTTCAAGTTATTATGAGTGTCATATCAACCTAATTCTGGGTTATTATTGCCTTTGGAGCATAATAACCTGAAATCAGGTTGATAAGCATTTTTAACAAAATGACAATCAGGTTGATATTTATGGTCATCAGTAAATATATTTTCTCTAAGGGGGGCATTTAAAATGTATAGCTCTTAAGTATGGAAGGGATTTTTTAGGGCAGATATGGGATACTGGTTTGACTCTATGAATGCTCATCAGACCTTTCAGTCTAGTTCTCCACTTCCAATTAAAAACACTATGTCACTCACACAATGTGGCTATTACAAATTAAAAGGTATATTTGGGGCCCTACTGACTACATTTTCTGTTTCTTAAGCCTTATTATAGATTACCCTATGGAGCGTAGTTGTGTTCTTTGTGAACCAGGGGATGGTGGGTAACAGCTGCTTCCTCCCTGAGGCATCCATGTATATAGTAATACTTCAAAGGAACCCGGATATGTATAGGGCTCCCTGCCTTGGAAGCATAATTTGTTCTTGACGATGTTGTTGTTTGTTCATCTAAGTTTGTTCCTTCTGGTTTACAGTGTTAACAGGCTTTTTGTTACTGTTCAATTGTATTACTATGATGTTGCCTGTTATGGGATTTTTTATCATTATAACATGTTTGTAATTTCCATATTGTACTGTTTTATAAATAGGAATGAGTTATATTTACCTATTTTAAGGTTAATGGTTGTACACTTATTAGGTTACTAATGCTTATTTCTGATGAATGTCCTGTTAAGTCTGACTGAGCCTAAGTTCTCCAGGGTAAGATACATGGGAAAGGACCCTGATTTTAGCTCCGTGGGGTACATATCCATGGGCACACATGGTAGCGTCAATTCATGGAGTTATAATTCTCTAAATGCACTACAGTTTATTTCAATCAGAATATGTTTTTATCTCAGGGACTGCCTCAAGGGCCTAAATTATCACTTGTTTTTTTGAATGGTGTTAAAACCAGTCAACTTTTAAAGGTGGGTTCATCGATTCATAGATTAGGAGGATCTTTATTGGAGGGTATATGGCCTTATATAGATAATGACTCAGGAAATAAAACTGATTTCATACAATGTTAATACTGTTATGACTCCAGTGAAGCAGTTTTGGTTGTTGCAATATTGAAGGTAGCAGCAGTTGATCTTATTTATTTTCATGAAACTCATCTAATGTATGAGGAGTACATGATAGTTTTGAAATTAGGTTATGAACATATGTTCTCTGCATCATCTCCAAAGGGTTACTGTAGGGGTGTTCTTATACCGTGTAGGAAGGGACTTTCTTTTAAACATTATACTACAGTATTGGCCAAAATATTGGCGCCTTGCAGTTTTTTCTAATAATGCACCATTCCTTCCAGAAAATTGTTGAAATTAAAAAATATTTTGGTATCCACATATGTATTTCTTTCTTTTGCAGTGGAATAAAATACAAAAAGCAGAAGAATTTACTAAGTCTTAACTTATTCCACACAGAAATTCTTAAATGGCCCAGATTTACTGTCCTTAGTTATCACTCTCAAGCAGTGAGGGCTCCTCTGGGGTAATGGTCTGTGGCACTTTGGAGCTATCTATGGATCCTTAAACTCTACTAGGGCCAGGAAAGTGTGGGTGAGCAGATTAGCATGCCGACCCACCACCACAGGGTTTTGTAAACCTTCCACCTTGGAAAGTACTCCCTGCACAGTGTCCGTATTGATACCCAGGGGATGTCCAGGATAAGCATAGCATTTTGGGGTCGATCTCCTCCCAGTACACCACTCCACCAGCCGGTGCACAGCCACTTCTGTCGGGGTACCCATTTTTCTTAACAGTGGTTCGTAAATATGGCCACTAGAGGACACACAATCCCAGCGTGAGCCTCCAAGATGTAACCCTAGATGGCGCTATCCCAGGGGCTACTACCCTGCCTGATTTGCCACTAACAGGTTGAGGGGCCTGGATCCAATGGCGGTGCCTCCACCCAGAGGTCAGGGTTTGCAATAGTTAAACTAACTTGGTCACAGCCTCTGGGACACTGCAACCTCTTTCTTCCCACTAGTGGCCCACACAATATATCAGAATTACCTTCACAGTATACACTTACCCCAGGTCTGGTTCCGACTGGGACCTCCTGTGAAATGAGATACAGTGCAACAATCACAGTACAGTACTTTAACATAGACAAATACCTCAGGCAGTATAACTTTGCTGAAACAAGCAGCTCTGATTTATTTAGGGGGATATAACAAAGGACAGGGGAAATCAGGTTAATTAGCTTATCACTCTAATAATCTATTTATGGCTCTGTGCACAGGCCTATCCCTATCAGTTACTGTCCCTGGGTACCCAAGCCTTAGTGGCTAGTCCAAACCGTGGCAGCTGGTAGGGGCCCTTTCACACAGAGAAAAGGAGAATTAAACAGTCAGCAGTACAGTAATTCCATTTGGATTTAATGTGGCAATTCAACAGGGAGCGACTCCTGAATTAGTACTCACGACCTCCAAATAAGATAGGGTCCTTCAATGTCAGCAGGGCTCACTTGAGGTACAAGCTCTCTTCACACATCCATATAAAAGAAAGCACTATACCAGGCAGGCTGCATCTGTATCCCGATCGCAATTACTGCACAATACCCGGAGAACACACAGCAGATTCAGTTCCTGACAGACCGATTGCAATTTTCAGCAATTCCTCCAGTCTTCTACAGGGTGAGCCTGGTTTCTACTCTTCAGAGATCCTTTGATTCTTTTCACAGGACGGATTCAGTCCTAACAAGCTGTTATACAAGCTGCAGACCGGAACTCTGGGCCTTACACACGCTTTTTGACTAAAACTGCACACTGAAAAGCACAGGGCTCTTCCTTCTTTCACTGCCAAAGCTCAACTGAAACTCCAACCGACAAAACCGAGCACTTCCTTTGAGTTCCTCCCAGTTCTTGACTGGATTGGCTGTCACTCACAAAAGACTGCTGCTGTTGGTCCAAAAGGCACTGAAGTCTAAACTACATCTCCCAGAGTCACTGCCCATACAATCCTCTTGTGGCTGGCTCAGATTATGAGTCCAAGTTCTGATTCGTCCAAGGCACCATTTTAGAGCTAGCTTACCCCACACTGATTGGTCCAGTTCAGCAGTTCAAAACTAGAATGGGAACTAGCAGACACAGTTCTGGCTGCAAAGAAAGCAGGTTAGACAAACTGTAATTTCATTATTACTCTAAATAATTTCTGGCAAACAGTTACATCTTTCAGATAGGTTCCCTTTGCACTCCTAGTGACTGCAAAATGAAGTGAATTGGCAGCAGCTCGAGTGGTACCAGAGAGTACACAGTCCCCATACAAACTAATTATATCTGCAAGCAGACAGCTCTTAAAGAGACAGTACCAGAGGCTCTAAAAACACTCACTGATAAATGGCTTAAATGCCAAACACCATTCAGGCTTGGAGCATTCAAGCAAGCTCCTGGAAGTCTTTTGGGAACCCCCATTTGCAGGGGGGTTACACATATAATTGCTGTTTTGTGACGTAACAGTCTATTGCCATGGTGAGCACCATGATGTGATAAACAAAGGTACTGTAATGTGAGGGTAACGGGAGAAGCAAACATTTTATATGCAGATTTTTTAGATAGACTGCCAAGATGTGCTGTAAACCTTGGAAAAGAACACTGAAAATGGAATCATGTATTCTCTAGTAAATTGTAATAACTGGAACATCCTATTTATGAAAGTACATGCTGAAGTGCAGAATTGCTGTTTAAATGACTTTACAGAATGGCAACACAAAATCTAGGAATTTCATGGGCCAAGAGATGTCACCTGACTGTGCATTAAATCTCTATAGGTTCACAGTTAGGTGCCAAATCTCATTTTCCTCACTCCAAAACCTACTTAGAGCCATTTTATGTGTGTAATCAGCCCTCCAGGGTCTGCATCACAGGATTTTAATGCATTTCCCAGGGGTGTAAGGACACTCAGTCTTTGGCCTTCATGCTTACTACATCCCTGGGGCATACATTAAAAATCCTATAATGCACACCCTGTCATGACTTAGTACATATATAATTCCCAGTGGCACTGCACTTTCAAGTACTGTAATTACAGACCAATGTGCGAAGCAGTAGTGCATCAAGCTGTTTAGCAGCATCAGCCAAAAATATATCAATAATCTCCAGTGCTGTCTTCTATTATAGTCTGCCTTCCAGGACTCAGTGATGCTAGGAAGACTTTCCTCCCTCCCTTCTCCATACCCAAGGTGCTGCAGTGATGGGAAGGCAGCAATAGGCTGTAATGTGTCTCCGGGCTCTTTAGTCCTCCCCACTCCCACCTACTTCCCAACACAAAAAATGTCACTTTCACTACAAGCGGTTGACACTACAGCTGTCTTGAAGCTGACAGCTTGTACTGAAAGTGAATCAGTCTGCACTGGGAAGTGAGAAAGACTGAGCAGCCAGCAAATGCATCTCAGCCTATTGTACCTTCCTCCACTATGGATCGGTGGGGGGTGCTGCAGGGAGATGGGTAGACATTTATTATCATGAATTTGATGCTGAGGGAGAGTCTAGTAAGGGGGATTTAGGGGGTTGGGTGAGAAAAGATGGTGTTAGGCTGTGTTAGATACACTGCTTGGGAACTGGACTGAGGAAGAATGATGGAGAAACCAGAAATGTCTCAGCATTTTACCCCCCCACCATCATGGATTGGGGAATGGGGAGCAGTACTCATTCTGATAGCCCTTTGGGGACAGGGAGGGTTGGGTTTGTGGGGATAGAGAAAAGACAGTGTTGGTCAGGGACAAAGGGTATGCTAGGTTGTAGTTTCGGCCACAGATGACAAGGGAGAGGATTGGTGTGGTCAGTGGTGGGAAGGGATAAGGCATTCACTAGGTAAGCAATAATACCTAACAGGGTGGGCAGCATTGGGCTATACCAGACTGCGCAATGCTGCGCTGTGGTCGAGGACTGGTTTTCTGAAAATAAACTTATTTTGAACTATAAAAAAAAAAACAAAGTGATGCTCTTTGCCAGTCATCACAATAAACATAAAAATTCCCAGCTTCACATCACTAACAACCTTAGCACACCACTAGAACAAGTCCATTATTTCAAAATATTTAGGTACAACGCTCAACTGTAACCTATCCTTTTATGAGCACGTAGCATTATCTCTAGAGCTGTAAGCGTCAGACTAGGTCTCCAGTATAAACACAGGCACAGTATGTCCCAGGAAGCACTCTGCCTAGCCATTACTAGATCTTCCCTTGTCAGTCTTCACCATTCATTACTGCTGGGTGTGAGCCGGGTGCACCTGCATGGGAGCTTTTTGGGGAGTCAGCACTGATGGCGCCACATGAGGCCCACGCATTGCGTGGCACATGAGGGTTGGCCGTTAGGCACCAAGACTCCTCCTCCACCCCAGTTCTGTTTCTCTCGCCATCTCTGCTGCATGAGTTCCAGAGTTTTACCGCTGCATCACCAGGCCTTCACCAATTTCAACACCGCTCCTGCTTTTCCGCTCCATCCCAGTTCTGAATATCACCCGACACCGTTGAAACCAGTAAGCCCATTCCTGTTATTTCTTACCAACGGTGCTGGGCCCTTTTTCTGTGAGTTTTGTTAACTTTCTGTCTTTTCTGCGCCAATCTTCACCATTCATCACTATTGGGTGCCTGACCGAAAGTCAGGACCCTGCAGGAACTTTTTTTTGGCGTGGTGGAGCCAATGCAGGTGACGGTGCCACCTCGAGGCTGACGATTATGTGGTGCTTGTGGTGGTCGCCAACTGTCATCGGCGCCAATTCTTCGTCAGTTCTTTGTCTCCCGCTGTAGAGGTCGAACCTTGTGAGGAGCTTCGAGAAAACTGCGACATAACATCTGCGGCCTAGTTTCCGATTGGCCTATTGCGGTTGAAAAGTCCCATTGGTTCTGTTC
This sequence comes from Neoceratodus forsteri, assembly GCA_016271365.2. Lineage (NCBI taxonomy): Eukaryota > Metazoa > Chordata > Ceratodontiformes > Ceratodontidae > Neoceratodus > Neoceratodus forsteri. Next base: position 185,444,218 of record CM057455.1, read on the forward strand.
GCCACGCCTTTGCTCGACACCGCAGAGTCCCGGTAAGACTGTTCCTTTTATTCTTTTTTCCAGTGATGTAGAGTTCTGTGTTTGTTTGATTTTCCGGTAGATCATGTCTCGTTCGAGGGGCAAAAAATAGTCTAAGACAGGGTGGCCTCCTATGCATCGTGCCCCTGCGGCCACCTTTACTCCATCACGGACCTTCATGATCGGTGTCTCATCTGCCTTGGCCCAACCCACGATACGGATAACTGTGATGCCTGCTTCTTCATGAACCGCCGAGTCATTGGGTTGTGCGCATTTAAAGTAGGGTGCACGCCGCCGACTTTCAGGGGATGGGTCTGCATTCAAAAGGCCAAGGTACAGATGCTTGACCCTTCCTCCAGGTCCCCCCCTGGTTCTATACAGACCGCAAAGGAGGGGACCTCCGCCTCTCTTGGCCTTGCTGCGGTGGGGGCTCCTCCTGCGGTGCAGGTGGCCCACCTGTCCCTTTCGGGGGTCGGGAGGGAGGCACCACCCTGGCAATCGCCTCCTCGGAGGTGAGAGCTCCCCAGTGTCGCATCCCGGGGCTTATGAGTCCGGGCCGCACTATCTTCGATGCTGTCTGCTGGTGCTGTTTCAGGCTTTAGTGCCGCTTTGCACCGGGCCCTGGATGGCGCAGTGGTCAGTGCCAGGCTATCTCTCAGTGCTGTTTCTGCTGTCTGTGCTGTTAGCCACACCAATGATGGGGCGGCATAGGTGGGCCCACATCTCTGGTTCTGGGGCTGTGAGACTGGGGGCGGCACCGTCTCCAGCTCTGGTGCGGTTTGTGGTACCGGGAGGGACGGCACCGCAGTCTGCACCATCTCTGGCTTGGGGAGTCGAGTGTCTGCCTGTGCCGCTCTGGCTCCGTGCTGTCTGCGGCACCGGGGAGGAGGGCGGCACCATGGCCAGCGCCAACTCTGGCTTCGGTGCCATGGTTGGCACCACCTCTGAGTCTGGTGCCGGTCACGGTGCCGGGGAGTGGTGCGATGCCGGCTGCAGCACCAGGGCTGAGGTTGGCACCTCTCATAGCCCTGGAACAGGCAGGGGTCAGAGGGTGGTCTGGCATCGGACCTCGGTTTCCACCTCCTTGGAGGAGGATTCTGGGTCAGATCAGGACTATTTCCCAGACTCCTCTGAGTCTTCTGACCCCTCAGTGGTTACCTCTTCAGCCCCACTCAGCCCTCTGGGAGTGGGCAACTCTTCCTGACTCTGGGGTCAGTGGCACTGACCAGCCGGGCAGTGGTCCAGGTGGCCACTGCCGCGCAGCCTGGAGTTGGGAGGTTGTCTGTCCCTTCAACTGGGACACCCCTTCTTTGGTGCACCAGGCCGCTTCTCAGTGCCATTTCTGCTGTCAGTGCTGTTCGCAGTGCCATTGATGGGAGTGGTGCTGTGGGTGGTACATCTCTGGTTTCTGGGGCTGTTTCTGGTCTTGGTGCGTTCTCAGTGCTGAGACTGCCGGAGACGCGCCATCTCCTCTCTGGCGCCATTTGCGGCACTGGGAGGGATGGCACCATGGTTGGCACCATCTCTGGCTTCGCCGCCATTCGCTGCTTTGGGGGTCGGGCGCCATCTCTGGCTCCAGTGCCATCCGCTGCACCAGGAGTAGGGCAGTGCTGTGGCTGGCGCCGACTCTGGCTCGTGCCATGGTTGGTGCCGCCTCCCACTCTGGTGCCGTCTCGTGGTGCCGGGAGGTGTGGTGCCAGCCGCAGTGCTGGGGCTGAGGTTAGCATCTCTTGCAGCCTGGAATGGGCAGAGGGTCAGAGGGTGGTCTGGCATCGGACCTCGGTTTCCACCTCCTTGGAGGAGGATTCTGCGTCGGATCCAGACTGGTTCCCAGACTCCTCGGAGTCTTCTGACCCCTCAGTGGTTACCTCTTCGGCCCCCACTCAGCCTCCCTCTGGGGAGCGGGTAACTCTTCCTGACTCTGGGGTCAGTGGCACTGACCAGCCGGCAGTGGTCCAGGTGGCCACTGCTGTGCAGCCTGCAGTTTGGGGTTGTCTGTCTCTTCAGCTGGGACACCCCTTCTTTGGCGTGCCTGGACAGTCCGCATTTGGGATGGCCCGGGCACCCATGGAAGGGAGGTGCTGCATCCTGGGTGGTCTCCTCAAGCTCACTTTAGAGTTGCCAGCTGCTTAGGCTGGTTGTTATGAGGCAGAGGGCTCTTTCGGAGTTCAAAGGGTCAAGGGGCCTGAGTTCTGTGCAGTGGCGGCCTCTCTCTGGGACCCACCCAGGTTCGGGGAGGAGCAGCAGTGTGGATCCTCACCCTTCCCCTTCCCCTTCCCCTTCTCTCTCCTTGAGATAGACCTCTTCTTTGGAGGCCAGGGACCATCCTTCTGGACTCTCACGGTCCCGGTCGCCTCACAGGGGGGATTCTTCTTTAGGGCACAGTCTTAGCAGTTCCAGTAAGGTTGATCAGCTGCTGTCTGCTAGGCTTTCTGGGTCTCCTTCCCAGTTAGGAGCATCCACTAGGCCTTCTTGCCCGGGCAGAGGGATCTCCTCTTTGAAGGACTTCGCCCTATTCCTCTGTCTCCATCCCCTCTGTCCCTGGTATTGCAGGTCCTAAGGGACCTCTGACCTGGGAACAGTTCAGGGGATCGGCTCTCATTTTCCAACATATGTTAGGGTCATGGACGAAAGGGTGTTCTACCCTCCTCCAGAGCAGCCACCCGCTGAATCTCTGGACTCATCTGCTTCCTCATCCCCCTCCTCTGAGGGAGAGGAACCCTCCGTTCACATATCCCCTGCAGCTGATCTTTCTTCATATCAGTGCTTCCTCTGAGGATGACGGATGATCTCTGGATCACCCCTGGCTCGGAAAGCAATACTAAACATGTGATGCACGCCTTCTTAGGCGAGTTCAGTGCAGCCAACCTGGTGGTTCCCGCCTGGCTTGTCCACCTTTCAGGAAGCATCACTGTGTTTCTGGCAGCATTCCTTTTATAATGTTCCAGCCCCAAGGGAATTGCGCCAGAGGTATTGCACTTTCCTGGAGTCTCCAGGTCGCATGCCTCACCCACTTGCGGGTTTGACGCAGTTGCACACTCCTTCTGGGCTTCGCAGCCCTCACCGTGACCAGCCCCCAGATTTAGATTCTTCGGATTTTGATTTCTGGGGTATTCGGCACAGATCTTGTTGTCCATCTCATCTCATCAGGCCCACTATGCATCCTATGACAGGTTCTTGTGGTCCAGGCTAAGTCAGCTCCTAGCCTCTCTGCCTGATACGGAGGTAACCAGACAGGCCACTGCACTCTCTGCTCAGGGCCTGGAGCTAGCAAGGCACCAAGAGAGGGCGTCCTATGACACCAATGAGGTAGCTTCCAGAGTCGTAGGGACAGCGATCTGCATTAGTCGGACGGCATGGCTTCATCTTTCTCAGTTGTCACCCATGGCCCGACATACAGTGATTTCCTCCGCCTACCGGAGAACCCACCTTTTCTCCTGTAGGGTGAGATGCAACTGTCTGGGCGCCTTCCTTCCCCCTCAGGGGGGTCCCTGTCTCACTCAGACCAGTCTCAGGCCTCGGCAGGCTCATAGAGGTTCCCCCCTCCAGTGTATCCCCCACGGGGGGCTAAGGGGCCTAGTTCTGTAGGGTCCTTGGGCCCCCTTCGAGGGGCTCAGTACTCACCCGATAGTGATGAATGGTGAAGATTGACACAGAAAAGATATGAAAATTACATACCTACCGTAATTCTTGATCTTTCTGTGTATCTTTACCATTCATCACTAAATCCCATCCTCCATCCCCCTAGGGCCTCAGTCTCTGGGTCCCCCTTCCTCTGTGTGCCTCTTCCCTCCCCTCCCTTCTTCCCTTTGGCCAGGAGGGGGGGGACCTTGGAGACACATGGGGAACCCCAGTTCTACAGCTTTGAGGCTGGGGGGGGGATAGGAGAGGGCTTTTGCCTTATCACCTTGCAGCTTCTCCACCTCTTCCTAGGGGTGGGTGCTGCAGTTAGAGCCCTCTCCCTTCCCCCTTCTTCTTTGTCCTTCAGGACTAATCCAATTTATTATTTTGGGGAGGCTCTTCTCTTGAAGTTCCTCCACCCACTTTTTCCTTTGGCTAGGGAAAGGACTTGCCTTGGCTCCTGGACTTCTTTGCCATCGAGGCACAGGTTGGGAAGCATAGGAAAACCCAGGAGCACTTGTAAATTCACCAAAACTTTATTTATAGTAGCAGTAATATAAAAATAAACTTATTCATAATAACTATGTACAGAAGTGAAAACAATCTTTCTTGTAATAAAACCTCTTGCAGTAGCAGCTTAGTTTGGTGATCGCTATCAGCTAGTGGGTCCTCCACCCTATTTCCCTCTCTGCCTCACCATTCAACAGTACCAGATCTAGCGTGTTACTTATCCTAGTAGGTCCAGTGACCGGCTGTGTCAGGGTTCCTCCTGGATCGCATCCAGCAGCACCTGCTCCCCAGCACTGGAGGTAACTGGAGTGCTTCAGTCAACCCCCAGCAGGCTGAAGTCCCCCACGATGGCCATGTTCCCATTCCTACATACCCTCCTGATTTGTTCTTCTAACTCCTGTCCATCTCCTCTGCCTGGGACAGTGGCCTGTACACCACCCTGAACCTCAGCTTCCTACCCTAGAGTCCAGGAGCTGCATCCAAATTACCTCCGCTCTCCTTTCCTCCCCTCTTCCCTTGTATATTTGATCCCATCCTCACATATATTGCCACCCCCCACCCCCACCCCACAGTCCTTCCAGTACAGTTTATATGCTGGGATTGCCAGATCCCAGTCCTGGTACTCGTGGCCCACGTTTCCATGATGGCTGCAATATCCCCCTCCTCACTGCCAAGAGTGCTGATTTGTTACCTAAGCTTCTCGCATTCAGTGAGACCACTCTCCATCCTATCCTCTTCCATTCCTTTCTGTGCTTCTCCTCCCTCCTATTCCCCCCGTGCAACTTCCCTGAATCCTTCTCTGCTAGCTTGGGAGGAAAGCTCATTTGGCTCCTTTCTTCGGGATCCCTGCCTACCAGTTGTCCACCTGCCACCCCCCCCACCTAGTTTAAATCCACCTTTGTCGCTATATACCCCTCTAACTTCTGCTTTAATACCCCCTCCCCTCCCCACTCAAGTGCAGCCTATCCCTGCATATAGATCGTTATTGTCCCAGGTTCTGCCCCATCCACCCCTACCCCATACCCTTGGATTGACACCACCCCAACCATGTTGAACTCCCCAATCTTCCCTTTCCTCGCCAGACTCACACAGGGTACTGAGCACCTCTGAGAAGGCCACTGACTCCCCTATCACCTCGCACAGCCTTCCCACACCCTCAAACCTCTCCCTCACTACCTCCACCATCTCCCCTTCTAGGTCGTTCATCCCCACATGCACCACTATATGCTATTTCCTCCTACCCCTCCTTGCACACTTTAGACTTGACTGTCCCATCCTGTCTGCCGTTAAGCCCAGTATTGACCCCACCCATATGCGACTATGCCATTCCCCCTTGCTGCCTCATCTGATCCCCTTAAGTATGGAGTCCCCCAATACCAGTGCACCCCCTGATTCATTCCTCGCTCTCATCCCCACCCTTCTACCCTGGTTCCATTTCTAGAGTACCCATATCAGAAGCTCTACTGTTCACTCCAGCGGTTTTCTCCTTTCCACCCCTGACCTATTCCCTCCCCTTTACTGCTCGCCCATCCTCCACCTCCCCATCTGCCCTGGGCTCCTCCCAACCTCTGCAATGACCCTCTCGCCCCTCCACCAGTATTGCCCCTCTTCCAAGTACCGCCCCTTGTGCAATCTCCTCCTGTTCCTTCTCCTGTCCCTCCTGAGCCTGCCTCCTCCTCTTCCTTCCCACCAGTGTCCATAGTGCAGCAAACCTATTTCCTACCCCCTTTGTCCTGCTATGCATTGTCTCCTCCCTCCTGACTTGAGTCCCCCCTCTGTTGCTAGGCCAAACTCGAGTCCACCCTCCATCGTTAGGCCTCCTGTCCAGTTTGCTCCGTCTTCAACCCTAGCTGATGCATTAATGAAGTTTTCTACAATACATTATTATTGTTCCTTTTACAGAACCGTGGTTACCTGGGATACTGCAATGATCACCATTGCTCAGGATGTTACTGAGCGTGGTCATCAAGGGATCAGCGAGTGGTCGGAATGGCATAGTGTGCATGGGCCATGGTCATCACTTTCATTTTTTTTTTTTAATTTAAAAGCTGAATCTCAGATTTAGACATTATCCTGAATTTCAACATGGGAGGAACAGCAGTATGAGTGTGGTGGGACCGAAGGTGCTGACACCATGTCAGGTACAGTCGGACAGCAACTCAGAAGAGACAGTAGACTGTGAGTGGTTAGACATTTTAGCACTGATGCTGGAGTGGGACTGTTGGCTGTCGAGCATGGGTGGAGCCAGGCCAAGCTGGGAAGTTGTCTGTGTAGTAGCACTTAGCACGTGACATTCTACTGCTATGAATTTAAACAAGAGAAAATGCTGTTGTTAAAGGAAAAATGTTTAGAAAAGGAGTATATTGTTTGCCACATATGGATTTTAGTGAAAAGGGTTTTGTATGGCTGAAGCAATCATTACAGCAGATGGGGGTTGTATCTCTGCTAAGTGAGAGAAAACATGGTGGATTTTAAATTGAACATTCTATTTCAACTCAATAATTTTTATGTAAACAGGTAGGTTGAGACTGGGACTCATTATTTCCCGGTCTCTGTTGCCTGATTCCCGACCACGTGGTTGGTGGCCTTAGCCAATCATGTTTAAGATTTTCCTCAACCCATTTTCTGAAAGGTATTCTCACACCCCTGGAAAAGAATATGATGTAGGTTTGTGGGAAACTGAGATTTGGAAGGATGTAAAAAGCAGCTTTTGGTGAATGTGTGTTAGTAGGACGGAGCTGCTACAGTGTGTAACATTTAACTCATTACCTCCAATAGCTCCATATGAAGTCCAAACTATCCATTGTTTACCTGACACAGAATGGCCGTCCAAGAGGTAATTGCAGCCTAGTGGACTGATGACTGGCAATCATGTTACTGGCAGTACAGTTGACTGTGTTAGGGACAGGGTAAAGTTTCTAAGATGCTTATTCATCCTGATTAGCAAAATAAGATCTGAACTACTGTATATCTTCGATTTATGGCCAACCTTGTATAGTAGCCACCCTTGAATGTAAGCTGCAGTGCAAAATCGAATTTGCTAATAAAAGCCACCCTCAATCAAAAGCCGTGGCTATTGTTAGATGCAATTACTGACAAACAAGAATCCGACGACGGCTTCACCCCCTAGCAGTTCAACCCCCGTAAGTAAAACTGAGATCTCCCACTCACTAAAAACTGATGACTGACGACACAGATGATGTGCCCTGATATTACGTGCACAAAAGCAAGAAAAATGTATTATTTTTGGTTCAAAGTCCTTTGGCAAGCACTGACCAACGGTGGTTTTCTGGCGTTTAGTAATTCCCCACCGAAACAAGAACTTATCAACCAGCCAATCTTCTCCTTTTTTATTTCAGACAATTGAGCCAGTCTATGACACCTTCTCTTCCAGAGAAGGCAAACTTTCTGCCACTCCCGTAGCTGCTTTTCATCAATATGGAGCGCAGCAGCCACGGGCAGGTTTCCTTCTTTCTCCACTCGTCTGGCGGCATTGACTTTGAACTCCAAGTCAAACGAGTTTCTTTTTGGCATGTTTTAAGGTATCATGCTCAAACCACTTGCTTTAACTTGCTTTAGCAAGGGTAATTTAAATAGGTGTTTCAGTCACTAGTACCTGCATCTAAAACTAGCATTTTGGTTTACAACCACCCTCGATCAGTAACCACCCTGAACATAAGCCACACCAAAAAATCAAATTTTGAAATAAAACCATGGCTACAAATTGAAGATATTCAGTATGTATTGTAATGATATAACACCCGTTAGTTAAGAACCTCAGTGACCGTAAGCTCATTTTCAAGGAAGAAAGGAACCTTGGAGCCTGTCAGGATGTACGAAGTTACTTACTAGCTGTGGGCCTTTACCTAATTTCGAAAATTCAGCCAAATATTCATATTTGGGTCCCAAAATATTTGGATATTCTGTATTCATATTCGTTACTCTTTCTGGACATAAAGTCTACATCACTCATTCACACTAATGGGACTATGCCGGAGGCGGTCGGCACGAGGGTAGGGCCGCGCATGTGTGGCGCCGCAAGACCAGCTCACACCATATAGCCTACTTCAGCATCGACCCTCTAACCACCTCAGTTCCTTTTTTCCCACCGTCGAGTGCGCTTCAGTCACGATGTTGCACGCCTGCCGGGAGTCAAATCTTCACATCTATACTACAGCAGCTTAGTCATTCAGTATTTGATTAAGTATTAGTATATTTATTATTTATTAGTTATTTATTTATTCATTTAAAAAAAGTTTTTTCCTTTTTTCAATGAAAGAACAGAGAAGTCTTCTTCAGGCTGCCTTCGACGGAGTCGACCATGAACGGGGCCCGTGACGGTAGGGAGACTTCGCATGAAAGCTGTTTTAGCAGCAGAGCTAGGTCCCGTCCACCACCCTCTATGGAGGGGGGTCTGACCACAGGCAGTCCGGTGCTTGGGAGGAGGGGCAATCCTCTCGAAAGCACAAAAGGAAGTGGGCCTGTTCCCGATCTTTGTTGGGAACCCGGTACCACTCTGCCCCAAGTTCTTCTTCGTCCGACCAGTCAAAGAGGAAACAGTACTGCTAGTGGTTGCCCTCTGGTACATCTGCATGATGATAGTCAGCAGCGGGGGACAGGAGGCTGACTCAGACTCCGTTGGGGTGTCTGCGGCCTCTGTTCCTGGTGGCCAGCATCCTCGACTCCATAGTCCCTCCCCAACCCGAGTTTCATCATTGGGTCGCTCTTACGGAGCAGTGGGTTCGGTGGTTGTCCCGACTTCCCGAGCCTGCAGAGCTGACCCTGGGGCGCCCGGGCCTGGGGGCCGAACCTAGAGGAGGCGGTTGGGTCAGCCCTAGTCATGTGGCACCTTCTTTGGTGCTGTCTACGCTGCTCTTGTGCTTTTTCCCTCACATGGCTGCAGCACAAGGACCAGCACAGGTACTACCTTCTCCTACTCATGTTTTCAGATCTTCATCTTGGGTGCCCCAGGGTTTGGGTTGTGGTCTCCAGGCACTTGCATGGTGATGGTTGCGTCACCGCCTTCGACTCCGGTCTTGGCGGCACCGCGTCTGGTGCTATTTTTCTACACCGGTGCCTCTGCGGGTGCAGGAATTTTCGACTTTTATTCAAGGAGCACCTCCTCCTGCTCTCTTTCCTCCCTTTCCTTTATATACTATCCCTCCTGGGCTAGTACATAATATTGAGCCTGATCCTGATCTGCAGTTAGGAGATGACTTTGATGAAGATTCATCCTTCAGAGTGGAAAGTAAGCCCTCTACTTCAGCTGAGCCTCTGGTCGTGGACCTATCCTTTAAATCTCTGCTAAAGAATATGAATTCCACTCTCTCTCCAGACTTCAGAGGTTGATCCGTGGAAGCTGTTGCATCTTCAATATCTGCATGTCCCGGAAATCCCTGTGGAATTGATACCTCTGGTATAGTCCTCTTTCGAGACTTTTTCACAGATGGCATGGGACAATCCAGTGCTTATTCCTTCCGTGGCCAAGTCCACAGACAGGAAGTATACTCCCCCTAAGGATCTACCAATCATGGCCTCTCAAGCCTTTGCAGACGCCATAGTGGTCTTGGCAGAAAATGACACAGCCGTTCTCCCTCAGGGGTCTATGTCTCGTCCAGTAAATAAAGAATCCCATAAGACTGACACCTTGAGGAAGTGAGTCTTCAACGCTTCTTTCCTAGGAATGCATATTGTTAGCTACCTGGGCTATTTCTCACAATATGAGTATACCCTCTGGCATTCGCTGAAAACCTCTGTGGAAGCTCTTCCGGAGTCAGATGTTAGTTCAGAGCTTCTCCAGACTATTACTAGAGGCATTGAATCCAATAAACAGCAATTTAAGGCTGCTATGGATGCCTTTGACATTGCCTCGAGGGCAGCAGCAGCTGGGATATGCACCCGACATCACTCGTGGTTACAGACTTGGGGGTTTACAAATGATGCTCAGCAGAGAGTCATGAATTTGCCTTTTGATGGAGTTTATATGTTTGGCCCACAGGTGGAGCAGGCACTGGACGCCATGCAGAAAACTAGGACTGCCATTAAGATGGCCAGACCAGCCCCTGCTGCCCCTCAACAGGGCGGAAACCACCAGCAGGTTTATAACCGGCAGTCCTTTAGTGGTGAAGGCAGAGGGGCTTCAACAAGAATCAGGCCCCAGCTGCAAACAAAATGCAGCAGAAGGCACAGGGCCCAAAGGCGCCTAGTGCCACTCTCTGAAATTCGCCCAGGTCCCACCTCAACTGTCCGAGTTGTTCTCTTCGGCAGTAGGGAGGCATCTGACTCAGTTTTACAACCAATGGAAGTCAGTCACATTGGACAAATGAGTTCTCAGGATAATTTGCGAGGGTTACTCTGAATTTTTTCAGATACCCTCCAAACGACAGCCAGACTGTCTGTCACTCAGTCAGACCTCCTCGCTGCTGAGATTCAAGGCCTTCTGAACAACAGGGCAGTAGAAGTAGTTCCGTAGGAGGAATGGGACACAGGATTCTACTCCCATTACTTTCTAGTTCCAAAGAAAACCGGCAGTATGTGCCCTATTCTAGACCTAAGGAAGTTAAACAAATTCCTCTCCAAGGAGAAATTGAAGATGATATTGCTCAGTACGCTTCTAGCTCTGATTCATGAAAACAATTGGCTGACCTCCCTGGATATGCAGGATACCTACCAGCATATTTCCGTGCACCTAAGCCACCACAAGTATCTCTGATTTGTGGTCTTGGGTCAACACTACCAATTCAGAGTCCTGACCTTTGGGCTGTCCTCGTCGCCACATGTTTTTACAAAGTGCCTTGCAGTACTCGCAGTGCATCTCAGGAAACTTGGAATTCAAGTATTCCCATATCTGGACAACTGGCTCCTAGCAAGCTCCTCCAGACAAGGGACACAGGAAGTAGTGGTTACAGCTTCCAAGTTTCTCACATTCATGGGAGTCCTGTTGAATCTGCAAAAATCGCAGCTGCAGCCCTCCCAACAACTCCTCTTCATAGGAGCCCTCCTGGACACCTCCAGGGCAAGGGTCTTCCTTCTGGAGGACAGAATCCAATCCAATCCAATCCAATCCAATTTTATTTATATAGCGTCTTTCAGATCCAAGGCGCTGTACTAAAACATATACAGAGTAATAAAAATCCATATATTTAAAATGTCAGTCATGACTAACTAGAATATGCTAAATTAAATAAATATGTTTTTAAAACAACCTTAAAACTATGTGACGGTTGGGCATTCTCTCAACCAACAGGGTAGAGAATTCCACAGGGTTGGTGCTGAAAAGCAAAGGCATTGAGATCCTGATGTCTTTAATCGAACTCTGGGAATTTCCAGCAATCCCTCGTGGCAGAACGGAGAGGACGGAGGGGCAGTAGGGAATCAGAGATCTTTCAGGTAACCGGGTCCCTGATCATGTAGGGCTTTAAAGGTTAGTAAACCAACCTTAAAGGTGATCCGCCACCAAACAGGCAGCCAGTGCAGTTCGCGGAGCACAGGCGTAATATGACTGGTTCTAGAAGTCCCAGTCAAAAGCCTGGCTGCCGCGTTCTGCACCAGCTGGAGGCGGCGGATATCAACCCCTGGTAGCCCTAGGTAGAGGGAGTTGCAGTAGTCCAGACGAGTAGTGACAAAGGCGTGGACCAGTGCTGGAAGATCCCCCTGAGGAACCAGATGTTTCACCCGGGCGATATTCCTCAGATGGTAAAAAGAAGATTTGATGACAGCTGATACCTGAGATTTTAGGGTCAGACCATCGTCAAAAATAACGCCCAGGTTTCGCACCTGATTAGAGGTAGAGAGCGGTATACCACCAAGTAACAAACCTGATGGTTGTCCAGCTCCCAAACCCACCCCCGGACGACCTGGATCCACAACCAATACCTCAGTCTTATCCGGATTGAGTCTCAGCCAGCTGGAACTCATCCAAAGTCTGATCTCTGCAAGGCAATTATTTAGCACAGAGAGTGCATCACCCTGACTGGGGAGAAAGAACAGATACAGCAGAGTATCGTCTGAATAGCAGTGGAAACCCAAATTGTATCGCCTGATGATTTCTCCCAATGGCAGCATATACACTGCAAACAACATGGGAGCTAAAATGGAGCCCTGTGGTACCCCACAAGGCATGGAGTGAGCGCCAGAGGAATAAATTCCAGTGACAACTCTCTGAAACCTGTTCGTGAGGTAAGAAGGAAACCATTTGAGGACTGTGACAGACAGCCCACAAAAGACCCGCAGGTGCTCCAATAGCACTCCATGGTCTACAGTGTCAAATGCAGCAGAGAGATCGAGAAGGACCAGAATGGTACAAGCCTTTCAATCTCTAGCCATGAGGAAGTCGCTCAATACCCGGACAAGGGCAGTCTCTGTGCTATGCCTTTTCCTAAAGCCAGACTGGAGAGTATCATAGACATTGTGAGTTATAAGATGATCATCCAATTGCAACGCAACTACCTTTTCAATAACCTTACCAACAAATGGCAGGTTAGAGATAGGCTGGTAGTTAGCTAGACAGTCTGGATCCAAGGAGGATTTTTTAAGGAGTGGTCGAATGACCGCCTCCTTAAGGGGGTCAGGAAAGACCCCCCTCTCCAAAGACTTCCAGACAATGTCAGCAAGGATTGGGCAGATAACTTCTACACATCCTACTAAAAGAGGTGTAGGGTCTGGATCCAAACTACAACTAGTTGGTCGCATTGTTTGGATGATCTTCACAATGTCCCCGAACTCCGGCCGGCTAAAATCTAACCAGACAGACCGAGGACATGCCACTTCTAGTCGACCACCGCAATCCCCCATAGGAGAGGTCGGACCGATGCCGGACCTGATGCTGGCAACCTTATCTGCAAAAAAACGAGCAAACTCCTCGCATCTTAGCTGAGAAAAAGCTTCTCTGGGCTGAAGACAGACTGGATTGCACAATCTGTCCACGATCCGGAAAAGCAGAGCCGGTCGATTTTGTGCAGCAGAAATCTCTCTGGACAGGAATTCTGCCTTCTTACGAGTGATTTCTGATTGATAGCTATCATAATGTGCCATCAACCTAAGCCTGTCAGCATCAACGCCCGACTTCCGCCAGGCTCTCTCCAGCCTTCGGCCAACTCACCTTAACTCTTTCAAGGAGTCATCAAACCAGGGGCTCCTTGGATGGAGGGCGAGAGGCCAAACACGAACAGGAGCAATTTCCTCCAAATGGTTCGCTTCATCAAAGAGAACGACTCAGTTCGAGCTCTCTCAGTGCAGCGGATGCTGGGTCTCATGGCATCATCAGTGTTCACGGTGCCTCTGGCTCGTCTTCACGTGAGAACCACTCAGTGGATGCTCAGTACTCAGTGGTCCCTGACCACACATCCGCAGTCCTTTCACATTAAGGAGATGGAACCTCTAAGGCAGTTGCTCACCTGGTGGACTCAGGTGGACAACCTTTTTCAAGGCTTTCCTTTTGTCCCACTGGAGACACAGATCACCATCACCACAGCTGCATCTCTAATCAGCTGGGGAGCTCACTGTCAGGATCTCTGCACCCAGGGTCTGTGGAATCAGGATGAGTCTCAACTACACATAAATGTCCTGGAAATGAGAGGCTAGCCTGTATGCTGTCCGAGCCCTGAAGGTCATCCTGTGTCACAAAGTAATTCTCCTTCAGATGGACAACAAAGCAGTGATGTACTACATCAACATGCAGGGAGGCGCACACTCTTACCCTCTGTGCAGGGAAAAGATGAGAGTGTGGGAATGGTGCCTGGAACATGAAACCCTGATCCGGGCAGTCTACCTACCTGGAGTCCAGAAAGATCTAGCAGATCACCTCAGCAGAACCGAGGCGGATCCACACGAGTGGTCTCTCGACTCAAGCATCATGCAATCGCCCTTCAAAGAGTGGGCACACCAGACCTGGACCTTTTTGCACCCCACTCAATGCAAAACTGCTCTATTCTGCTCCAGAAATCCAGAACCTGGCATTTTCTGTCAGTTTGCTTTCAGACTGCAGTGGACAAGATGCTTTCTGTACGCATTTCTCCTTTTCTTTAATTCAGTGGGTGCTGCTCAAGCTGGAGGCACGGGAGGGGCAGAATGATCCTCATCACGCCCATACTGGCCTCATTAGATTTGGTTTCTGTTAATCATCAGATTATCAGAAGTTCCTCCGAGACAACTTCCACTTAAAATGGACCTTCTGACCCAGGGCCCAGTGGTCCATCCCAACCTGAGGTCCCTTAATTTCCATGCCTGGCTCCTGAGGAGATAGAAGTGGGTAGATTTGATGTCTCTCTTAGAGTCTCAGACATTCCCCGAGCAGTGCGTAAGCAATCCACTAGGAAACACGGCAAAGTAGAAATGATTCTCCCTCTGGTGCGCAAAGTCCTCCCTGGACCCCTTTTCTTGCCCACCAAACAAAGTCTTTGAGTATCTGTTAGACCTGTCAAATACAGGACTACAGTACTCAATGGTGAAGGTACAACTCTGCACGATTTCAGCTTATCACGAGCCTATCCACATCATGTTGATGGCTCAGCTGCCCTTGGTTAAGAGGTTCCTTAAGGGTATCCTCCACACTAGGCCACCAGTCAGGAGACTGATAGCTGCTTGGGATATCAAACTTGTGCTAGACATGTTCACTCATAAACCTTTCGAGCCTCTAGCAAGTACACTGCCACCTCTAGCAACTTGCAAGTTGAAGTTCCTGACCTGGAAGGCTACCTTCCTTGTAGCCATTACTTCCACTCACAGAGTGTCCGAAATACATGCCCTGGTCACAGACCCTCCTTATATAGTAATTCACATGGACAAGGTGGTTCTCAGAACTCACCCTAAATTTCTTCCAAAAGTAGTCTCGGAATTACACCTGAACCAGCCCTTGGTCCTTCTGACCTACTTTGAGAACTTCCAGAATGAAGGGGAACGTACCCTACATTCTCTGGATGTTAAAAGAGTTTGCGGTTCTTCAACAGAACAAAGACATTCATGAAGTCCAAGCAACTCTTTGTCTCGGTCTCAGCATGGCCCAGCTGGGTCAGCCTGTTGCCATCAGGTGTATTTCGGCGTGGCTGGTAGCATGTCTCTGCCATTGCTACTCAATGGCACAGGTCAAGCTGGAAAGCACGGTGACGCCCATTCTACCAGAGCAGTAGCATCTCTGGCAGAAATATGGAACATGCCCATTGCAGACATCTGCAATGCAGCTACTTGGAGCTCTGTGCACACCTTTGTGAAGCACTATGCCTTGGATGTCCATACCAGACAGCATCCGTCCTTTGGCAGGACAGTTCTTAATGGACTTTTGTCCTCAGTGAGCTCATCTCTCCTGCCACCCTTCTTGGGCAATTATTTTAGCTTGGTACTCTCCAGTTAGTGTTTATGAGTGGTGGAGACTTTATGTCCAGGAAGATATGAAAATTACGTACCTACCGTAATTCTTGATCTTCTTGGACGAATTCTCAACCACTCATTCACACGCCCACCCTCCATCCCCCAAGCTCACTTATCTTGTTTTGGTCTTCACTCCCTCGATGGTTGGGTCATGAAGACTCTGTTGTGTTGACCCTTCTTGTGCGGGTCATTCAGATTATCTTATTTCCGACATGGGTTAGTTTCACTAGGTTAGTTTACACTGCACCTCCTCGGTAAAAGTACTGAAGCAGTTGGAGGGTCAACGCCGAGGTAGCCCATACGGCACAAGCCGGTCTCAAGGCACCGCACATGCGCAGTCCTACCCTGGCGCTGGCCCTCCTGAAGATTTTTGGCTCCCACTGGGTCCTAGCACCTCCGGCCTAGTCCCATTAGTGTGAATGAGTGGTGGAGCCTTCGTCCAAGAAGATCAAGAATTACGGTAGGTATGTAATTTTAATTTCATGTACTTGTGGGGGGAAGTAAAAAGCTGCCCCCATGCTGCTCCCCAGCCTCATTTTTTAAACCACAACCCTCCTACCCCCACAACAAGTCCAATTCTACCTACTCCCACCCTAGCACCCACAATTTAAGATTTAAAAAAAAAACGTATTTATTTATTTATTGAAATGTTTCACCAGGAAGGCACACTAAGCAACAGATTGCCTGTCTCCCCATACAACCTTGGGGGTAGGGAACATAGGAGGAGAACAAAGGTATGGTACAATAACATAGCATAGCATAAATTTACATACATAGAGAATAAAGGATGGGGAAGTGGGTGCTATGAGAATTTAATGCACACCTGAGTTGTGAGATGTTACATAGGTTTATCAAAGCATCCCACAACGAGGGTCTGCATAAAATTCTCATTGCACCCCTTACCCAATCTTTTATTTTTGATAATACACTGGGCAGCAGTTTTTCTCAGGCCCCATTTCTGTGAGCATGTCACACACCACACACCACACACACACACAACACTCTGTCTCCCAGGTTGATTTTTTTTTATGTTGTTTCTTTTATTTTAAAACTTTTTCTACTTACACAGTTTGTAGTCTAGACTGATCGTGGCTTTGAACGCGGCAGCATTGCAGCTAACGCCACACTCGCTTTGGACAAATGGCTATGGATCAACCGGATATAAAAAGCTATCGCGGTACACTGAAGACATTGCAGGAGCCATCAGATACAGCTTTTATAAGCTGTGAAAGATAGGATCAACCAGATATCTAAACAAAATTAAAACAGACGGCCTATGTTGTGGCGGCTCCACGGTGAAGATGGAGCGCCATGTGTTTTTGAACTGTTACGCCCACCCACAAGCAAGACAGGCGTTAATGAGGAGTGGCATCTTTGAGTGAAATGGCTCGTGAATGCCATAATAACCAGATGGTTGTTACGGGAAATATCAACTGGTCCAGTCCACAGGAAAAATTGCTGACCAGTTATTATAAAAACATACTATACAATGAGTAGACTGTACAGAGAGTAATAAACTAGAGGAGTGCTAACAGTTTTGGTCTAAGAAGCTGGATGATGAAGCATCAGAAATTAATTACAGTAATTCAAACTTTACAAAAGAATGCAAATGCCAAGTAGCTCCTAGCTGCTTAGGAATGACTGAATGGGCTAATTTGTTATTTAGCTAGGTCAAGTACTGAGGAGAATTCAGACGGTACAGTGATTCTAGGTAAGCCCTAAGTGCAATAGTCTAGGTGCAAGATAGATTTGGGCAACCGTAACTAGGGCTGGGTAATGAAGGGGGGTAATAAGAAGAGGTGTAATGGAGACAAAGCAGTGATCACCTATCAGGTTATGAGTATGCAACCAGGGGTGGATAGGGCTAGAAAGATGAGGGGTGTGAGCATGGAAGGTGAAAGTGAGAGGAGGGAGGCAGTGAGGGGTGAGGAATTAGGGGGTTGGGGACTAACTCCCACCGGCACAACCTATGTGCCTTCAAGGCTGGGCACCATCTCCTCTAGTGCTTTTCATTTAGTAAAAACTCATCCACCCTCTCCCCCCAGCAGCAGCATACCCAGTGCCCACCCTCCTCCTCCTCCCCAGTTCCCAAATATCCTAAATAGAAGCCCCCCAGGCATGGCAAAGGAGAGCGATGCAACCCATTGTCCTCCATGGCCAGCCACCTCGTGTGAATATAAGTGCTTCCACCTTGTTTTACTATGCAAGCAAGCATGGGAGCGCTTCCATTCACAAAAAGGTGGCTGGCTGTGGAGGAGGGCAGCTTATGCCAGTCACCTTCACTGCCCCTGGGGGTGGGCTGATATTTAGGAAATGTGGGTGCTGGAGGGAGGAGAATGAGAGCTGAGTGCTGCTTCTGGGGTGGGGGGATGAGTTTTTACTAAATGAAAAGTGCTATAGGAGATGGCAGCTGGCCGTAGAGGCCAGCAGGTTGTGCTGGTCACCCATCATGAGAGTACATTTTTTCAAACCTTAAATTATAGTTGCTAGGAAGGGAAGAGGGTGTGATTAGACTTGCTGCAGAGGGTGGAGGATGGGGGCTGCGGTTTAAATAACTGCAGTGGGGAAGGGGGGCTGTTTACCTTTTTTTTCTTTTGGTATTCCCCGAATACCAGTAGGCATGAATAGTGCTACTATTCATTATTTGTATCTGAATAATGAGTAGTGCATTATTCATGCTATTCAGAAATACTATTCATTGCTTGCACACCTGTGCTACTTATGCATTTTGTAATCAACCTCATGGTATAACAAAACTTAAAATACAGTCCCTGTTGAAATGTGCCCTTATTGTCTGCAGCACATTAATAGCATTAATCCCATTCCTGGCATGTCATGAAATAAATGTTATTAGGGCCTTCACATTTGCAGTGCACCATGTCAGTGGAAGCTGGTGGCTGAGTGAAGTTTTTAAAAGTGAAATCAAATGTATAACAAGCTTCATATATTTTTTTGAATGTTTCTTGGCCCCCATATTCAGCCGTGGGGAGATGCATGGCGCAACCAGATGCACTACCCAACAAGATGGGCCTTTGCAACTGACTGCAATATTCAGACACAGCGCACAAGACAAGTGGATCATGCATCCTGTATGAATAATGCAGAACAGGTGGCTGGCGCAAAAGGTGGGTGGCTGCCAATGCGCCCGGCGCATCCAGGGGATGGGCTGAATACCATCTATGGGGGATGCTCTGGCGAATTCCTGATGCGCCAATCCCCCAAAGGTGATATTCAGCCAGGGTATGCAAATGAGGCCACTAGGCATGCATGGCACAAATGGCCCTCATGCATGCCTATTAGGGCTCAACTGCATACCTGCGCCCAGCTGGATGTTCCGGCAGTGCGCCTCCCCACCCAGGCCACAGACAGACTGCAACTGCAATAAAACACCCTGGAAAGCCAAGTACACCACCCCCGCCTGATCCACATTCATGTTATAGGCACAGAACGACCTTTGCCAGTGTGGAAGACCCCCACTCCCTGCATGATCCACAGCCCTGACACAAGTATCCCCCCCATCGGCGAAGCGTAAGGATCCCCGTCCCTGTCACACAACAAGTGCCACCATCAACAATAACCCCTGCCCTCATGTAGCTTGGCAGAAGACACCAGGAGAAAGAACTGCTGTGTGACTGGACTTCTCTGCTGGGACTAAAGAAGTAGAACTCTTGTACTTGGAACTTTAATTTAGGGGTAAAAAAACTAACAAACAAAACAAAAAAAAGTGTGTGTTTGTCTGAGTTAACTGAACTGAATGGTTATCTGAACAGTTATCTAGGTGTAAAGCTCAGGTGATTGAAAGGACTTGATAGCTGTGAGGTTTAAATTACTTGTAGAAAGATCTAGTAAGTAGGGGGAGTGGCTTAGCTATAAGGAAGCTACATTTAAAGACTGCCTTAGAAAGATTTTGCTAGTAGCTTGGCAGAAGACACCAGGTGAAAAGGACTGCTGTGTGACTGGACTTCTGTACTGGGACGATATTGTCCTCCTTCCCTCCTCTCCACCCAAAGCTAGTTCTACTTTTATAGGCACAGAATTTGACTGACAACAGGAACTTCCTGTTTGGGAGCAGTAAGCAGTGATCACAGAGCCACCAAAGACCCACCATCCTAGAAGGGCAAGAGTAGCTCTCCGCCCCCTCTAGCTGCTGGAGGTCTGCCTCTGAGCAAGTAAGGGTCTACTGAGAAATATAGGATATTCTTGTCTCAGAACAGGACAATCAGGAGCTTAAAGGGCATACAGGCAGAAAGTAAGGAGAGAGAGAAAAAAACAGAGGAAAGAGTAAGGATTGCAAACAGTTAAGGGGCCAGAAATAAGACATGATGGGAGTGGTGCAGTGCAGTGGCTGTGGAGCAGCAGTCTTCCGGGAGACGTTCTGGAGGATGCGGTGTTGTCCCATCTGCAGGCACCTCTCTGGGCTGAGGGAGGAGGTAGCTCATCTCCAGACTGAGTTGGCCAGGATTTGTGGGACCTCCTCTTCCATCCAGGGACCACCAGTGCCACTGCTGTTGCCTCAGAGGTTGCCAAGAAAGAGGAGTGGTTGGACCACAGTGGGCTCAGGGAGGGTGAGAGTGGTGAAACAAAGGCGCATCCCTCCAGCTGTACCTCTCCACAATCCCTATGCCATTCTGGCAAAGTGTGGTTCCTCTATGGAGACACCCGCAGTGGAGACCAAGGAGGATACTGGGAGCCTCCACAAAGGAGACCCACAGGAGGGTGGCAGGGGACCCCGCAGGGGAAGGAAACAACTCCTGGTGGGGGACTCCATTGTTAGGAAGGTAGAACTGGGGGAGGAAGGGGAGAGGGAGGTAAGGTGCCTGCCTGGCACCATGGCTTGGAGGGACAGGGAGCGAATACTCAGGATTGCTGGAGCAGCTGCACAGGGGAGGGAGCTGGATCTCATTGTCCACCTAGGGACAAATGATCTGGCTAAGAAAGGGATTAGAGAAGTGCAGGAAGAGTTTGTGGAATTGGGGAGGGCCTTAGACAAGTAGCATGCACAGTAACCTTCTCGGAGGTGCTGCCCATCTATGGTGTAGGAGAGGCTAGGTGTTCCGCACCATGGGATTTAATCAGTGGTTGAAAACTGGTGTGGAGCCTCAGGGATTTGGCTTCATTGGGACTGGGGTCCACCTGGAGATGCAAGCCTATACTGGCATGATGGGCTGTATCTGTCCAGGAGGGGAACCAGGATCCTAGGATGATAGGTTTAAATGCTTCATTGGCAAGCATTTAAACCAGCCAAGGGGAGGCACTGAAAGGAGCAGGGAAATCCTAGCCTCCCTAATAAAATCATGGTAGTAAGTGCTGATAAACACCAACATAGAGGTGTCGATAGGAAAAGGGCAGGGGTAAATGGAGAAAGGACAAAGGCAAGAAGACAGGGATGGGGCAAAAGGAGTAAGGCCATCAGGAAATGGAGGGTAATGAATACCAATGCTCAGTAGTCTGGGCAACAAGCTCCTGAGCTGGTGGCCTTGATGGAAGAGGGATGCCTGGATATTGTAGCAGTCACAGAAACATGGTACACAGAGAACCATGACTGGATGTTAACATACCAGGGTACATAACTACAGGAGAGACAGGCAGGGGAGAAGAGGGGAGGAGAAGCCTCTATGTAAAGGAAGGGATAAAAGCAACTGAACAAAGAGTAAACAGGGAGGAGAGGAGGCACTGTGGGTCACCTTGAGACTGGAAAGGGCACCACAATCCGCACAGGGGCTGTGTACAGACCCCCATGTCAGGGGGAAGGAATGGATAAGGATATGATAGAAGGCATTTCATAGAATGGCAGAGAAAGGGGAGATATTGTTGATGGGAGACCTGAATATGCCAGATGTTAACTGGAGCACATTTGCTGCAGCCACATCCAAGAGCAGAGCCATTCTTGATGCCCTACAGGTGGCAGGCCTCAGCTAGTTCTCGAACCCACTCGTGAGGGAGCAATCTTAGACCTCATACTCTCAAATGGGGGCAGTGAGAGGATCTCAGATCTAGAAGTGGGTTGCCATCTGGGAACAAGTGACCATCAAACAGTGTGGTTCACGTTAAACTCCAGCTACAGAGTCAGTTTTCACAAAAGTGAGGTACTGGACTTCAGGAGGGCTGACTTTGGCAAGATGGGAGAGTGCCTCAGAAAAGCACTAGCAAACAGGCTAGAAGGAGGTGTGGAGCAACAATGGGGAATCATCAAAACTGCCATCACAGAGGCAACAAGCCTTTGTGTGAAGCAAATAAACAAATCAAAACGAAAGAAAGCCACTATGGTTCTCAAAAGAGGTGGCTGTGAAAGTCAGGAAGAAAAAGATAGCATTCCGGAAGTATAAGGAAACACAGAAGGAGCAGGACAGAGAGCTGTACCAGTTAAGGCAGAAGGAAGCAGGGAAGGAAGTCAGAATAGCAAAGGCCCAAACTGAGGAAAAGATAGCCAACTCAGTTAAGAAGGGGATAAAACCTTTTATAGGTACATCAGCGAGCGTAGAAAGACAAAGGGAGGGATAGTGAGGCTGAATAAATGAACGGTGGGTGGGCAGAGGGGGACAGTGAAAAAGCAGGGATACTGAACAAATATTTCTGCTCAATATTCACAAAAGAGGAGGGGAAGTGCCTAATCCAATTAACAGAAGCACTCTTGATAGGGAGTCGATCCCAGTCCTTTCACAGAAGAAAGGGTTCTGCAAGAACTCCTAAAACTGAAGGTGGACAAAGCAATGGGGCCTGATGAAATTCACCCCAGAATTCTAAAAGAATTAAGGGGAACTAGTGAAACCACTGGCTACTCTTTTTAATAAATCATGGGAGGATGATGTGGTACCTGAGTACTGGAGGAAGGCAGATGTGATTCCCCTTCACAAAAGTGGGACCAAGACAGAGGCAGGAAACCACAGACCTGTCAGTCTGACCTCTGTGGTAGAGAAAGTAATGGAGTCACTTCTGAAGGAAAGAACAGTTGAGTACCTAGAGGCCAGAGGGGCATAGGGCCCAAGGCAGCATGGGTTCACAGAGGGAAGGTCATGTCAGACGAATCTAATAGATTTCTTTGACTGGGTGACCAAAGTAGTAGACCAGGGAGGGGCTGTGGACATAGCCTACCTAGACTTTAGCAAGGCATTTGACACAGTCCCACACAAAAGATTAATAGTCAAATTAACCAGCCTGGGAGTGGGTCCCAGGGTGGTAGCCTGGGTAAAACATTGGCTGGACAATAGGACACAGAAGGTAATTGTAAATGGAGTCCACTCTGAAGAAAGAGGGTTACTAGTGGGGTACCGAGGGTTAGATTGGGTCCAGTCCTTTTAATATCTTCATAAGTGACATTGCAGAGGGACTGGAAGAAAGTATGCCTCTTGCAGATGGCACAAAGATCTGCAACAGGGTTGATACAAAAGGAGGCATGGAAAGGATGAGAAGGGACTTGGCAAGGTTGGAGGACTGGTCAGAAGTATGGCAGCTAGGATTCAATGCAAAGAAGTGCAATAATGCCCCTGGGAACAAGAACCCAGGGAAGATTACACAATGGGGGAGTAGTAACAACAACAAAAAGGAAAGGGACCTGGGGGTAATCATATCAGATGACCTTAAGGTTAGCAAGCAATGTGAGAAGGCAGTAGGGAGGGCTGGGATATACTGGGATGCATAGGGAGAGGCATCAGCAGCAGAAAACAGGAAGTTGTTATCCCTCTGTACAGACAGTTGGTGAGACCCCATCTGGAGTACTGTGTCCAGTTCTGGAGACCCCATCTCCGCAAGGACATAGACAGGATAGAGGCAGTCCAGAGGAGGGTAACTAAAATGGTGCAGGGTCTGCAAGAGAAGCCGTATGAGGAGAGACTAAAGGAGCTTAATATGTATACCCTGAGGAAAGAAGAAGGGAGGGGGGACATGATAGAAACTTTTAAGTACCTCAGTGGAATCAACAAAGTCCAAGAGGGTAGCATCTTTCAGAAAAGAGACATGCAAGAACAAGGGGACACAATTTAAAGATGGAAGTGTCTAGGGCAATGTGGAGGAAGTATTATTTCACAGAGAGGGTAGTGGATGCATGGAACAGCCTTCCTGAGGAGGTTGTGGGGTCTAAAACTGTGGAGAATTCAAGAATGCATGGGACAGACATAAGGCAATTCTTGTGGGCCGAGGAAGAAATAGGCTGTTGGTTAACTAGGGTCTGCGGCCATCCTGTAGGTAGGGAAATGGGCAGACTAGATGGGCCAAGCGGTCCTTATCTGCCGTCAAAGTCTATGTTTCTATGTCTATGTTTCTGTGTTTCATTAATGTCCCCCCACCCCCACGGTAGGCAGGACCCACTCCCCGCACTTCCCCTTCTCTCACTGGCACAGCCTCATTGCCACCACGTTAGCCGCCACTGCAGTGAAGTCTGGGGAACTGCACTGTTCTGAATCTGCACTCATTTGTTGAGCACATTTCGGTGCAGTGCAGTTCCTGTACTGTTTAGTCAGTGGCTGGCCAGTGGTGGCGGGACAGTGCCAGCTGCTGGCCGTGGGGTGGGGGTATGGGGATGGGGTTCCGGTCCTGATGGGGTAGGAGGATGGGGGCACTACACTACAGAAATGGGGGGATGCCATTAACTGTAGTAATGGGGTTGGGGCATGGTGGTGTGTGTGTGTGCCCCTTGCATTCCGGGATTGGGGCCGGGTGGGGTGTCCACATACGGACTGGAAATGGGCATGGGTGGGTGTCCCTATGCTGTGGAACAGGGGTCGAGGGATTCCCCACTGTCGATTGGGGGCTCGAGCATGGGGGGGCCCTACCATATGGCACAGGGATTGGGTGGGCTGTATGGTAGGTACAGGGATGGGGAAGGGAATGCCACTAGACTGCCATGGCATCCAGGCTGCCATGCACCAGCCTGCACTTCAGCAGCCTGCCTGTGGGTGGCTGGCTGATTTAGGCCAGCTGTTTGCTGCCTGTCTCTGCATGGCACATTTTTGGCCATTACGGGGCATATTCCCAATGAATATGCTGATGCACGGCATATTCATGGGAACGCCCCCTCTGCTTGGGCCACATACATTATGTTTGGGCCATGGCCCATTTGCTTTTGGGTGGCCCATCTCCCTCACTGAATATTGCTCTGTGGCACATTGTTGAGGTTATGCCGCACATCTCCCTTTCCACTGGGATGCCGGTATCTCTTGAATATGGTGGCCCCTGTCTGTTAATTAATTAGCCTGGTAGCTAGCTATCAGTCTAATGAAAAAAATACTACACTAGCTCTTTAAGTGAATACTTCCTTTCTTGGGTAGCCTAAATGCTTTAAATAGCTAATATGTACTGCAATGAAATTATTAAAAACAATAGATTTACACCAGTTATATTTTAATTTCATTGTATTCTAGTTATTTTTTTTTACTTTACCCTGCTGTTGGTCTTCTAAATATTATAAATAATGCAGACTTATTTCATGAGTCTTTGAAAATGTATCTGACTCTCCCTTGTTAACTACATAATTACTGTTTCACACATCACATTATGTGTCTTGGTGAGCAATATCATGTCCTAAACAAAGGCACTGTGAGGTTAACGGGAGAAGTAAATGTTTTTTATACAGGCTTTTTAGATAGACCACCACATAGTGCTGTAAACCATGAAAATTAACACTGAAAAGGAAAAAATAAATGTATTCTGTAGTAAATGGTAATAGCTGAAACATCTTATTTATGAAAGCACATGCTGAAGTGCTGAGCTGCTGCACTTTAAGATAGGATACTGGTGTATAAAACAAATTGTTTTAATGTCTTACAGAGGTTAAGGTCATTGCTGAACTCTAAAGATTTGCACTGAATACAGAACAAAATGCTGTTCTTCTTAAAAAGATAACCAAAGTCATGTGCTGTATAGTCTTTATCCAGATAAAAAGTAAGTGTACTGAAGTACTAAAGTCTTACATTGTTACTGTCAGGTCCGTCGAATTGTTAAAGAAGATGAAGCAACGCTAAAGTAAAGCTGAAGAGACGCAAACTATTGCTGATGATGCCCAGCGGGATCTAGATGAAGCTCTGCCAGCTCTGGAGGCAGCAAACAAAGCCCTTGACTCTTTGGATAAGGCAGATATATCTGAAGTTCGAGTTTTCACCAAACCTCCAGACCTCGTCATGACTGTTATGGAAGCCATCTGCATCCTCTTAAATGCAAAGTAAGCACAGAAGGATTTGTTACTAAGATGTGCAGTGATATGGTTAGCTTGGTTAATAGCCTTTTTTACACCATTCTATGGGACACAAATGTAAAATAAAAGTGATATTCAGTCATTCTAACCCCAGGAATCACTCATTATGATTAAACAAATGCAGTCAGCCTCCTGTGTTGGACTGCCCGGACAGATGGAATTATATGCAAATGATGGAACTCTCAGTTGGCTCATGCCACTTTCAAACTGCTGCCATAGCAACTGTTGCACTCTGAGTGCTTCAGATTCTTTACTCTGCCTGCCTAGTGAAGACATCCCGGAGAGCTCTCCTTCAACCTCTTCAAACCTGATTATCTGTTTGATAAGTAGTGTTTTTACTTTATTATGTTGATTGCGCGCATGCGCAAGAAACATGTTGCGGCAGGTTTCTGCAGAAGCAGGTTGTGGAGGCGTGGCACTGTTGTGCCCAATGCCCCCACAGCCTGCAAAGGCTTGTCCCCCGTCCCCCAATGCCGTGGCACGCTGCTGCTGACACTAGTTCAGCCAGCGTGCCACAACTTTCAAACAAATTAGCCGCTGCAATCAGGGGCCCCTTCGTCATTGCAGCGTCAGCCATCCGCTGCAATGAGGGAGCGACCACGTCATTGCAGAGGCGAGATCATAACATCTGTGGTATTGTTTGTGAACATGGCGGCGCTTGCCGTCGTATTCACAAACTTAATAGGTACCCCAATGTTTATTTGCGGCAGAGCCCTCCCCTCGCCGCAGAAAGGAACCCCCTTTGTTGTTGGTCGACGGGTGCCCAATCCCCTCACAAACAGAAAGAATCCCCTTTGTTGTTTGCTGATTGGGGTGCCCAATCCCACTCGCTACAGCTGCCCCCCAGACTCGGGTGGAGACGCTGGGAGCCCACCCCAGTGTGCCCCATGCCCCGAAATGTGGAAAGCGCCCCTGACGCTTTCTTGTACCTGGAAAGAAAGGAACGGTCCTCGTAGTGTCCCCTCACCCCCCACAACCCGCACTCCACCCACTCGCACCCAGCCTCCCCACACCCCCCATACCCCTATACTTACCTCCGGAGCTCAGCGTGACGATCTTCGCTGGACCGGGAACACGTCTGCACTCTTCAAAGCCGACCGCGAACTGAGGAAATGCCAGTAAGCTGTATAATGTAATGAATAGGGTTTTTTCAACTTTAGTGCATATCTCGGGCATTTTTGGGAATTTTTTCACCAAATTTTCAACATGGGGTTTTTGGGACCTTCTCATGAATTCTTGAGCTGTCATGGCGTTAATCGGCCCCGAAGGTGGTTTCGCGGTCACTGTGCGGAATCACTCCGGGGCGATTAACAACGACAGTGCCAGTGTTCATGAGGTGGGCTCTCAAAAAGCCTATGTTGCAAATTTGGTGGAAAAATCCAAAAATGACTGTTTTACGAGCGTGCGTTGCACAGTTGCTACGTACACTCGTAACTTCGCGAATGTACAATATTTTCACGCCAGATTTTCAACACTGGCATTTTGTCACACCTTCTTGTGAGCAGTACAGCTATCATTGTTCACATCCTGGCCAAAATGTGTTTTCCCACTTCCGGCGCAGAATAGCGCGGTCGGTGTGGGAAATCAGTGTTCGGGACAGATTAAGAAAATGACAGTGACACTGTTCATGAGTAGAGGTCCTAAAATGCCTATGTTGAAAATTTGATAACAATACTCCATAAAGTGACTGTTTTACGAGCGTGCATTGCGCGGTTAGCGAGCACCTTCGTAACCAATTTCTAATATTTTCACTCCAGATTTTCAACATTGCCATTTTCCAGATTCTTCTTATGAACAGTACAGCTGCCATTTTTCCCATCCTGGCCAAAATGTTTTCGAACTTCCGGCGCAGAATAGAGCGGTTGCTGTGGGAAATCACTGTTCGGGACAGATTAAGAAAATGACAATGGTACTGTTCATGAGCAGAGGTCCTAAAATGGCTATGTTGAAAATTTGCTGATGATAGCCCATCAATTGACTGTGTTACAAGTGTGCGTTGAGCACTTTCCACGCACTCTTGTAAGTTCGCAGATTTGTAATATTGTCACACCACATTTCCAACAGTGCCATTTTTTCACACCTCCTTATAAGCAGTACAGCTGTCATTTTTCACATCCTGACCGAAATGTGTTTTCACAGTTCTCGGCGCAGAATAACATGGTCACTGTGGGAAATCAGTGTTCGGGCAGATTAAGAAAATGACAGTGGCACTGTTCATGAGCAGAGGTCCAAAAATCCCTATGTTGAAAATTTGGTGACAAAACTCCATAACATGACTGTGTTACAATGCCGCATTGAACTGTTTCCACGCACCCTTGTAACTTTGCAAATTTGTAATACTGTCACGCCACATTTTCAACAGTGGCATTTTTTCAACTCCTTATGAAAACTGCAACTGTCATTTTTCACATCCTGGCTACAATATGTTTTTATACTCCTGCGGACAATAGCACGGTCTCTGTGGGAAATCAGTGTTTGGGACAGATTAAGATCGACCGAGTGAGAGGGGGGAGTGACCGAGCTCAACTGAGCTCTGTCAGGACTGCTGCGGATTTGTTTGTGGCAGACAAAGGCCCCAACACAAGAGCCCAGAACAAAAGGCACTGGGAGAAACAGAACGAGAGAGCAAGTGAGGGAGAGGGAGTGAGCGAACTCACCGAAGCGCTGTCAGGACTGCTGCAGATTTCTTTGTGGGCAGAAAAAGGCGTCGATACAGGCATAGGGGCCCAGTACAAAAAGCCAGCCTGCAGCAGTGGGAGAAACAGTACGAGCGAGTGAAACAAGGGGACTTAGTGAGCTCAACGGAGCGCTCTCAGAGCTGCTGGGATTTCTTTGTGGGCAGAAAAAGGTGCCAATGCAGGCAGGAGCCCCATATAAAAGGGCAGCTTGCAGCGCCAGGACAAACAGAATGAGCAATGAGAGCTCTGTCGGGACAGCTGCGGATTTCTTTGTGGACAGACAAAGTTGCCAACACAGCCAGGAACTCCATGCAAAAGCGCAGTCTGGCGCGCCAAGAGAAACAGAACGAAGGTGACAGAGCGGTGTAGTGAGTGAGCTCAACGGGCTCTAGTGTGACTGCTGCAGATTTCTTTGTGGGCAGAAAATGCAGCAACGCAGGCAGAAGCCCAGTACAAAAGGCCAGCTTGCAGCCGGCAGAAACGAATGCGAGAGTGACAGAGGGGAGGAGCGAGCTCAGTGGAGCTGTGTCGGACTGCTTCAGATTTCCTCGGCCAGAAAAGCCACCAATGCAGGCAGGGCCCAGTACAAAGGGTAGCCTGCAGTGCCAGGAGACACAGAATGACCACATGAGGGAGAGGGAGTCAGTGAGCTCAACGGGCTTTGTTGGGACTGCTGCAGATTTGTTTGTGGGCAGGAAATGGCAGCAATGCATGCAGGGGCCCAGTATGAAGGGCAGCCTGCAGTGGCAGGAAAACCAGAATGAGCGAAGTGAGTGAGCTCAACAGGGCTGTATTGTAACTGCTGCAAAGTTCTTTGTGGGCATAAGAAGGCAGCAACGAGGCAGGAGCCCAGTAGAAAAGGGCAGCCTGCAGTGCCGGCACAACAGAATGAGGGAGTGAGGAGAAGCAGAGTGAGCGAGCTCAGCGAAGCTCTGTTGACACTGCCATAACATGACTGTGTTACAAGCGTGCATTGAACTGTTTCCACGCACCCTTCTAATTTCGCAAATTTGTAATACTGTCACCACATTTTCAACAGTGGCATTTTTTCACAACTCCTTATGAACACTACAGCTGTCATTTTGCACATCCTGGCTAAAATATGTTTCTGCACTCCTGTCAGCACAATAGCACGGTCACTCTGGGAAATCAGTGTTTGGGACAGATTAAGATCGACCGAGTGAGAGGGGGGAGTGGCCGAGCTCAACTGAACTCTGTCGGGACTGCTGTGGATTTGTTTGTGGGCAGACAAAGGCCCCAACAGAAGAGCCCAGTACAAAAGGGCAGCCTGCAGCACTGGAAGAAACAGAACGAGAGAGTGAGTGAGGGAGGGGGAGTGAGCAAACTCAGCAAAGCGCTGTCAGGACTGCTGCAGATTTCTTTGTGGGCAGAAAAGGCATCAATACAGGCAGGGCCCAGTACAAAGGGCAGCCTGCAGCGGTGGGACAAACAGTGCGAGCGGTGACACAAGGGACTTAGTGAGCTCAACGGACTCTGTCAGGACTGCTGGGATTGCTTTGTGGGCAGAAAAGGGGCCAATGCAGGCAGGAACCCGTACAAAGGGCAGCTTGCAGCGCCGGGACAAACAGAATGAGTGATGAGAGGGAGACTGAGCGACCTCAACGCAGCTCTGTCAGGACAGCTGCGGATTCCTTTGTGGACAGACAAAGGTGCCAATGCAGCCAGGAGCCCCATACAAAAGCGCAGTCTGCAGCGCCAAGACAAACAGAATGAGCGAGTGACAGAGTGGTACTGAGCGAGCTCAACGGAGCTGTAGTGTGACTGCTGCAGATTTCTTTGTGGGCAGAAAATGCGGCAACGCAGACAGGAGCCCAGTACAAAAGGCCAGCTTGCAGCGCCGGCAGAAATGGAATGCAAGAGTGACAGACGGGCGGTGAGCGAGCTCAGTGGAGCTGTGTCAGGACTGCTTCAGATTTCTTTCTGGCCAGAAAAAGCCGCCACTGCAGGCAGGAGCCCAGTACAAAAGGGCAGCCTGCAGCGCCAGGAGACACAGAATGAGCAAGTGAGGGAGGGGGAGTCAATGAGCTCAACGGTGCTTTGTTGAGACTGCTGCAGATTTGTTTGTGGGCAGAAAAAGGCAGCAATGCATGCAGGGGCCCAGTACAAAAGGGCAGCCTGCAGTGGCATGAAAACCAGAATGAGTGAGTGAGTGAGCTCAACAGAGCTGTATTGTAACTGCTACAAATTTCTTTATGGGCATAAGAAGGCAGCAATGCAGGCAGGAGCCCAGTAGAAAAGGGCGGCCTGCAACGCCGGCAGAACAGAATGAGCGAGTGAGAGAAGGGGAGTGAGCGAGCTCAACAGAGCTTTGTCGGGACTGCTGCAGATTTCTTTGTGGGCAGAAAAAGACGCCAACAGAGACAGGAGCCCAGTACAAAAGGGCAGCCTGCAGCACCAGGAGAACTGGAATGAGTGAGTGAGACAGGCGGACTGAGTGACTTCAGTGGACTTCTGCCGGGACAGCTGTGGATTTCTTCATGGGTAGAAAAAGCCACCAACACAGGCAGGAGCCCAGTACAAAAAGGCAGCCTGCAGTGCCAGGAGACACAGAATGAGTGAGTGACACAGGGGGAGTGAGCCACCTCAATGGAGCTCTCTCAGGACAGCTGCGTATTCCTTCCTCGGCAGAACAAGGTGCCAACGCACGCACCAGCCCAGTACAAAAGAGCAGCCTGCAGCACTGGGACTAACAGACTGAGCCACTGACAGAGGCCCACTGCGCGAGCTCAACAGACCAACGCAATCAACATTCGGCATTGACAAATGCTTCTTTTTCAGATTGCTGCCTTAGTTTTAGATTATTTTGTAGTTTGTGTAATTTTTATTGTATTTAGTGGTTCCTTGGAACCGAGGGTTCCGCTATTTCTAGCGAGGGTTTTACCTCAATCTTTTGTGTTTGTCATTTTCTGCAGTAGGTTCCTAACCCATATTATTATTTAAATTTTATATAGGATTTCTTAGTCTTGGTGTTTGGGAACTTGGTAGCGCTCAGTTCCTGAAACTGAATCATGATTGCTTATATTTGTTGTATTCGGTTCCCAGGAACCGATAATTTGTCATATTTTCTTTAACGATTCCTGCTTGATGTCAGATGATCCTGCTGTTAAGCCTTAAACGCATAGGACCCACTGGTTTTAAAATTGTGATTCTTGTGGTCAAATAATAGCCAAAGCAGACAGACATTCTTTGTGTATTTTTGCCTGGGTACTAGCAATATCTTTGCATATTGTGACATTTGTAAAACCTTTTGCCCTAAGACTCTTAAGAAAAGGTCAAACATATTAGAGGAGATGGCATCTGCTTCTGCTGTTACTGGTGAAACTAGTTCCTCCACCTCTGGTACAAGAAAGGATGGAGGTAAAGCTAAGGATCCTGATAAAGGATCAGATAAAGTTGAGCAAGGTAAGTCAAAAAGACCAGTGGACTCAGGGTCTGAACCTGTGCCAATGAAGAAAAAATGTAAAGAGAAGCATGTCGCTGTGGCTCCGGCCGAGAAGGCAAAGGAGCTCCCAGCTGACAAAACTAGTATGCCCTCGACTGAGGACATTGCCAAGGCCTTACAGGTCTTGCAAGCA
Organism: Neoceratodus forsteri; assembly: GCA_016271365.2. NCBI lineage: Eukaryota > Metazoa > Chordata > Ceratodontiformes > Ceratodontidae > Neoceratodus > Neoceratodus forsteri. Next base: position 185,476,191 of record CM057455.1, read on the forward strand.
CTGCAAGCTGCAGTCCCGGTTCCAATACCAACGGCCCGGTTCCTGTACCAGTTCCACCCCCTCAGGAATCACTGGCTTCCTTTCCTGAGGAGGAGGAGGATGATGATTTCGAGGAGGAACAGATAGACCCCGAGGTTTCTCCAGAACAGGAGTTCGGTTCCCCCCCCCTCCGGGGGTCCAGAGGATTATTCTCACACTATGCTTTTGTTCAAAGCATGGTAGAAACACTTAACCTCCCTCTGCAGGAGACAGAGGAGGATGTGAAGGAAGCAGAATTCTTGGATATGATGGGGTTAACCCAACAAAACGTTTATTACTGCCTATGCATAAGTCCTTAAAAAAGGCAGCAATGCAAGTATTCCAAACTCCCAATTCTATTCCAGGAGTTGATAAAAAAGCTGATAAGAAATATCAGCTTGATAGGACAACAGCTGATTTTCTGTTCAGCCACCCTGACCCTGAAGGGATTGTGTAGGTTGCTGCTTGCGACAAAGCCAGAATTCCCCTGGGTACCCATCCCCCTGATAAGGATTCTCAGAGGATGGACACAATGGGAAAGAAAGGGTATATGGCTGCTTCCCTCATTCTTTAACAGGCCAATTATATGGGCTATGCAATGCAACACCAGAAGGCACTCTGGAATGCGGTGCTAGCTCTTGCTGACAAAGTGCCTGGTGAGGTGGCAGTGGACTTGCAGAATACAGCAAGGGCCGCTTTAGATGCCACAAAATACCAGTTTCACATGGCTGTGGACACTAATGACTCCGCAGCCAGGTTGATGGCACTTTCTGTCTCACTTAGAAGATTTGCCTGGCTCAGGACCACAAACCTGACACTTGACACCCAGGCTAAGGCGATGGACTTTCCTTTTGAGAAAAATTCTCTGTTTGGAGATAAAACAGAGGCTTATATAAGGAAGGTAGAAGAATATAAGGCCACCTACAGAAGCAATTCTAAGGATAGGCCATCCTCATCTTATAGGTCCCAGACCAGGGGAGGTAGGAGTAGGGGATCCTACTCCAGACCTTTTTTCCAGGCTCAGGTCTCTCAACTGCATCAACAGCCTAGAGGATACTTCAGAGGGAGGGGCAGGAGAGCCATGAGGAGACCTTCTCCCTCCCCAGTGATTCAGGCACAGCCCACTCAGAACCCCTGATGGACTAGTACAGGTCGCATCCCCTGCCAAAAATCCACCAGTGGGTGGCAGACTGGCTCATTTTCTTCAGGATTGGTATACCATCACCACAGACAAGTGGGTCCTGGATGTGGTGAGCCAGGGTTTGGCAATCAGCTTCAAATCTCTCCACAAGCTGAGAGCAAGAACATTTGCACCAGTCACATCTGCAGACAAGATACTACTAGATGCAGAAGTGAAACACTTGCTAGCTATCATAGTGGAGCCTGTGCCCCTAAACCAGTGGGGAAAAGGCTCTACTCCAGATACTTTCTCACAAAGAAGAAAATGAGGATTGGCGACCTATCCTGGATTTAAGACTTCTAAACAGACATATTCTAAAACCAAAATTCAAAATGGTTACTGTTGCTCTGATCATTCCCACTTTACAAAAGGGAGACTGGCTAGCCTCCCTAGATTTAAAGGATGCTTATTTTCACATCCCCATCAGACCTTCTCACAGAAGGTTTCTGAGGTTCAGACTGGCCTCGGGCCATTATCAGTTTGCAGCCCTTCCTTTTGGCCTGACTTCTGCACCAAGGGCATGCACAAAGTGTTTGGCCGTGGTAGTAGTTTCTGAGAAACAAGGAGTATCAGTATTTCCCTACCTGGATGACTGGTTAGTGGTGGGTCCATCTCTACATTTGGCAGAGCAGGCCTTAGCACTAACAAAGTCTACTCTGGAGTCCCTGGGTTTCCTCATAAACGAGCAGAAGTCTCAGCAAGCACCAGTACAGATACTTGAGTTCAATGGAGCCGAACTGAATACCAGACTGGGCAGAGCTTTCTTGCCACAGGACAGGGTAGACAGTATTTTATGAATTGCAAACTCATTTGTACCAGGAAAACCCAAACCAGCCAGAGACTTCCTCAGGCTGCTGCCACCACAGTGGTACTAGGTTCCAGATTCCAAATGAGGGACATCCAGTTCTACCTGAGATGGTACTGGTCACAGAGGACAGACCTTCTGTCCAAGTTGGTGCCAGTCACACACACTCTCCTACAGGCACTGCAGTGGTGGCTCGATGAACAAAACCTTCGGGTAGGGGTTCCTTTCACAAAGGAACAACCTTCCTTGGTTCTTACAACAGATGCATCCCTTCTGGGTTGGGGAGCACACATGTTGGATTAGACAGCAAGTGGCACATGGTCTGCTCATGAATCCATGTTGCACATAAATCTTCTGGAGCTCAGAGCAGTGTACCTAGCCCTGCAGGCATTTGCTCCACATCTTCAGAACAAAGTGGTACAGGTCAGAACAGACAACACCGCTACTATGTATTACATAAACAAGGAGGAACCAGGTCAGCCCCACTATGCACAGAAGCAATGAGGCTGTGGTCCCTGGCCCACTCCATGAAGGTATCCCTTTCAGCCATACATCTTCCAGGAAAGGACAACGTACTGGCAGACTCCCTCAGCAGGGTAAGTCAGGATCACCATGAGTGGTGTCTGAATCCTCAAATTCTCAGTTCGATTTTCAGGCGTTGGTGCACTCCAGAGATAGATCTCTTTGCCACTGCAGAAAATCACCATCTACCAGTTTATTGCTGCAGGCCTCCTCTCAGGGGCACACTACCCCTGGATGCGTTGGCACTGGATTGGGCAGGGAAGTTTCTGTATGCCTTCCCTCCTTTCCCACTGATATTCAGGACCCTACTGAAATTGAGGTCCCAATCAGCAACAGTGATACTGGTGGCACCAGACTGGGCGAGGCAGCACTGGTATTCGCTTCTGTTGACTCTATCAGTGGTACCTCCAATTCACTCCCTTGATGTCAAAAGAGCACTTAGCCACTATATTGACAGAACTAAGTCTTACAGACCAGACCAGACACAGCTCTTTCTTACCTATGGAGAGGTAGGTAAGGGTAGACCTGCCACAAAATGGACAGATGCTCATTGGATAGTGACATGTATTCAGTTTTGCTATAGTAAAGTGAGTAAACAGGCTCCCCTGGGCCTTAGAGCACATTCCACCAGGGTACAGCTGCTTCAGTGGCAGCTTCAAGGGATATTCCACTCCTGGAAATCTGCAAAGCAGCTACATGGAAAACAGTGCACACCTTCACAAAGCATTACAGCATGGATCTGCAATCCAGAAGTGATGCTAGGTTTGGTACAGCAGTGCTGCAGAACCTGTTTCCTAAATAGATTTTCTGCCCAACCTCCAAAGGTACTGCTTGGTAGTTCATGTTGTTTAATCATAATGAGTGATTCCTGGGTTAGAAGAAAAATTACTCACCATAGTAATCTTGTTTTTTCAAAGGGATCACTTATTATGATTAAAACTAAAAAACCTACTAAAAAACCTATGATCTTTGTTCTGCATCCCTGTTTTGGGATATTTTTTCCATATAGGTTAGGTTAGAGACTCACCTTTTTTGTTAACCAGTTGGTTCCCTTGTGGTCTCAAGTTTTTTAGGTTTATTTATTGGGATGTTTTTTGACCTGAGAGGACAAAAAATTATTATGTTTTTAAATATTATCATAGTTAATGGGTCTTACACCCAGTTTAGGCTACGAAAGAATCTGAAACACTCAGAGTGCAACAGTTGCTAGGGCAGCAGCTTGAAAGTGGCATAAGCCAATTGAGAGTTCTATCATTTGCATGTAATTCCATCTCTCCAGGCAGTCCAACACAGGAGGCTGACTGCATTTGTTTCATCATAATGAGTGATCCCTTTGAAGAAACAAGATTACTATGGTGAGTAATTGTTTCTCAGCGGGTTGGCCATTGAGTGTTGTTGACTCCTCCCTCCGCCAGTTCTTAGATCTCCGCCCGTCGGTGGCACCTGCGTGGGTAGCTGAGAAACTTCTGAGAGGCCTGCTGCTTTTCAAGAAGCCTTCTAACTCTGTGTCAGTTTGTCGCTTCTGTGTTGCAAAGTTCTTCGACTCCGTTCCGCTTTTCCTGCAGGTCCAGTTTTGCTTCACTCAATGTCGCCTGGTAAGACTCTTCCTTATTTTATTTCGCGATGTCAGGTCTTGTTTGGTGTTCTTTTCCATAGGTCATGTTCTTGGTCGGGGGCAAGAAAACTTTAAAAGGCAGGATGGCCCCCATATGTCGGTGCCCATGCGTACCGTATTCCGTCACCGGCCGAACACGACTGTTGCCTCGCGTGTCTTGGCCGCTACACAACATGGATTCATGCGATGTCTGCTTCTCCATGGACCGTCGTGTCGTAGACAATGTGTGTGGAAAGTTGGACAAGCTCTGCCGACTTTTCGAGGATGGCGCTTGTCGGGTAAGCCCGTTCTCGGCCCTTTCATCCGGGTCCTCCCGGTTTAATACGGACCGAGGAGGAGGGGCTTCTGCTTCTTGTAGCCTCACCATTGCAGAAGCCCTTCCGTGGTGCAGGAGGCGAGTATGTTCCTTTGGGGATGGGCGGAGGCACTGCCTTGGCAGTCACCCTTTGGGGTGAAGACTCCCCAGTGTCATACCCTCGGCTTGGAAGAGCCCTAGGTCAGCACCGTCCTTAGCGCGCCCGTCTGTCAGCGCGTCTGGGGCCTGCAGGCGCCATTTGTGGCGCGCGTGGGCCCTGATGAGTACCGTCGTCACACCAGTCCATCGCTCAATGCCGTTGCTGCTTTCGACTCTGTTTGCATTGCCAATGGTGCTTATTTATTTATTTTAGTTATTTATTTCAATCTAGGATTACAATACCTTTGAGCCGAGGCTTTTACAAAGGTTCCACGTCAGCGGTGCAATAGTCATCATTTTTAGTTACAAACACAACGTCACTGACTTACAGACATGTAATAACCAGTACAAAGACTTGAGCTAAGAGCAAGACAAGGGAGGAGGGGGGGTCGATGGGAGAAGTGAGGGTAGGAGATCGAGGGGGTAGGAGGTGCAGGGGTAAGGTGGGGTCACGGGAGGTGGGTGGGGGCAGGAGTGGAGATACAGGGGAGGTGGGCAAGGGTGGGAGACAGTGCAAGCCACGGGGCCTTGTCGGGAATATGCCAGGTAAGGTGTTAGGGGTGCAAAGACTGATTGTAAGTGCTGGGTGCTGGGGCATGTGCAGCTGGAATGGTGGAAATGTTAAGATGGGCAATCGCAGGATACAAGCAGTGAGAGGCGCAGCTTGGACTTGAAAAGGCCGAGTGTTGGAGCGGTCACTATGTTGCTGCCAAGAGAGTTAAGCCAGTTGGATGCCCGATAGGCAAATGATCTTTGTCCTTGGGTCGTGCGACATCGTGGGATATGTAGTAAATGGGAATTGGATCTCCTTGTAGTGACATTCCTATGTCTAGGCTTAAGGAGGGCACAGACACCAGGTAGGGCAAGTCTCATTATGATTTTCTTGGCCGTGATGCAGGTTTGGTATTTTATGCGTTTGTCCAGTTGAAGCCATCCTGATTGGGAATAAAGGTCACAAGTGTGGGTATGGCGATGTAAGCCAGTGATGAGACGACAGACCTTATTCAGGGAGGTCGCGATATGTTTGAGAGCAATGGTAGTTGCAGACCCATATATGATAAGACCATAGTCTATGATGCTGACAATGGAGCTTTGAACGGCCACTGACAGTGCTTCTGGGGTTAGGTGTTTCCTGTGCCGGAATAATATGCCTAACCTCGCATTGGCAGAGTTTGCCACATTGCTAATATGGACAGCGTTATGAGAGGTGGGGATCAAGGGTGATGCCAAGGTACTTGAACGATTGTGTTTACTCTAGGATGGCTCCTTGTTCGGTTGCAATGGAGAGGTGGAGTTGTTTGTTTTTGTTGTGGGGGCTGCAAAAGACCATAGACTTGTTTTTTTTCTGATTGAGAAGCAGTTTATGATTTAGGAACCAGGATTCAATGGAGGAGAAGGCCCGCTGAAGTTTATTTTGTAATTGGTTTGGATCAGGGTCTGAGGTGAGGATCACAGCATCATCGGCGTAGAGAATTATTTGTTCTGGGCAGCTATCCAGTAGTGAGTTTAAGAATAGGCTGAAGAGGAGGGGTCCCAGAATGGAGCCCTGGGGGACTCCCGAGCGGACCGGTCTAGGGTCCGAGAGTGTATCAGCGATTCTTACTGTTTGGGACCGTTCTTCAAGGTAGCTCTTAAACCAGCCAATGGTGTCGGTTGACAGCCCAGTGTTCTGAAGCTGGACAAGTAGGGCGGTGATTGTGATTGTCGAGGCTTTGTTAAGTCAATAGCAGATTGAGCCTAGTAGTTCACCGGAATCAAGTGTGTTGTGGATTGCGCCGGTGAATTCGAGTAGGGCTGTGGAGGTGCTGTGACCTTTGCGGAACCCGTGTTGTTGCTTGCACAGGATGTTGTACGTATCCAGGTATTCTGTGAGCTGGTCCGAGACAATGCGTTCTAGTGCCTTGGAGAGTGGGGGTAGTAGGGAGATAGGTCTGTAGTTATCGTGGGCAGTTTTGTCACCACTTTTATGGACTGGGGTGACAGTGGCAGATTTCCATCTGTCTGGGAACTGGCTAAGGCTGAGGGAGAGGTTGAAAATTCTGGTCAGAGGACTAAGCACTTCATCAAGTGTGAGAGACAGGATTTTGAGATCGAGGGAGTCATTACTGAATCTTGATTTACCAAGGGCTATGGTAACATATTTAGCATTTGGTGAGCCTTGACTGCTTTGAAGTAGAAGCAGGGGAGCTGGTGGGAGTAGTGTTCATTTCAGACAGGGGGCTACACCATCTTTGAAGTAGTCCTGAGGTAGAACAGCGCTGAGGTCAGTAAAGGCTTTGTTAAAGGTATCCGTATGGTTTTTGGGTTGAGGGTTGTGGTTCCGCTTGATGTTGAGTATTGATGGAGGGGTTTTGGGTGGATTCCCAGAGAGTTCCTTTATGTTCTTCCAGAATTCCGACCATTGCCCCAGGAGTTTGTGAGGGCATGCTTATAGTAGTGACTTCATTTGCCGGATGGTTTTGGTGCAGTCATTGGGGGCATGTTTGTAGTTTTGGATGTCGTTTTGCTTTTCAGAGTTTCTGGCCAGCTCCCATAGGTGGTCTCTTGTCTTTAGCATCCTGAGGAGGTCACCTGTGAGCCAAGGGTTACTCAGTGATTTGACTTTGCATTTCTTAATAGGAGCATACGTGTCACAGGCCACAGTGAAGATGTTTATGAAGTGGTCAAGGGCAGTGTTTACGTTGGTTGCATTGAAGATAGGGGACCAGTCTTGGTGGAGGAGGTGGGATTTGAGTCGAGGAAGGTGACCACTGGGTAGAACCCTGCTGGTGATTGTTTTTGGTGGTTGTTTGATGAATTTATTTGACCAGGTGCAGCTAATGGGAGTGATCGCTGAGAGGTGTCGGAGGACATTAGTGTTAGACATCCGCTGGGGTGACTGGTAAGGATCCAGTCCAAGAGTGTGCTGGTGCCGGTCCTGTAATTTTTCCTGGTTGGTGAGTCAACCATTTGTGTGAGGTTCGCCGCAGCAATGGTATCCTGTGTGCACCAGCATCAGCGCAGGCCAGTTGATGTTGAAGTCGCTAGAGGATGGATTCGTGTCTGGTGGGAGTGACTTTACAAAGTCAAGCACAGCTGTTAGACCAGTTCCCTGTTCTTTGGGAGGGATGTAGATGGTGGCAACAATGAAGGTTTTATTTTGGGCACTGAGGAGGATTCTCACTGGCAGTATCTGGTGGAGCTGTGGGAGGCTCTACGGCACTGTCCTTTGCTGTTTCTTGCCACAGCACCACTCGCAGCACCATGGCTGAGCATGGTGCTGTGTCCAACTCTGGGCAGCTTGCGGCGCTGATGAACACAGTGCCATGGGGATTTGGAGTGCAGTTGGAGCCATCGTCGGTGCCATCTTTGGTCTTGGCCTTTCATGGCACCATGGGTGGATTGCTTCATAGGGGTCTCTGACCTCGGCACTGAGGCGTGGTTGGAGCTGTCGCTGGTGCCGTGTCTGGCCTCGGTGCTGCTTGCAGTGCCGTGGGCGAACGGCACTCATGACAGGCCCGAATTCAATGCGCTGCTGTTGTCAGTGCCGTGTCTTTCCACACCGCCCGCGTGTGGTTGATGGCCTGCCAACTCTGGTGCAGTTACTCGGTCTGGTGCCCTTTTCAGTCAGGATGGTAGCGAGCGTCCATGCACTATTTGGCACAGAACCGGTCTCCACCTCCTCGGAGGAGGAATCGGATTCTGAGTCAGACAGGCAGTCTGACTCTTTGAAGTTGGCTGCTCATGTGGACATCTTGGTAGTGTCCTTGACAGGCTGGAACCAGCCCCTTCTGAGGATAGGACAGTTGCTCCTGGGACCAGGGTCAGGGGTGCTGACCAGCAGGCAGTGGTGCAGGCCACCATTGCTCTGCAGCCTGGTCTCGGTGGGTTTTCTGACCCCTCAGTAGTGGTACCCCCTCAGGTGGTGTGCCTGGATCGCCCAACTTTGGGTCGATCGGAGCACCCACAGGAGGGGAGGGTGCTGCTCCCTGGATAGCCCCCCTTGGGGTCTGACCAGGGCTGCCAGCTGCCTAGGCTGGCACTCTCTCGAGGAGGGGCACTTTCAGTTCCGAGGGGTTGAGGGTATGGGGTCCATGCGGCATTTTTTTCTGGAGCCCACCGGGCTCTGGGAGGAGTCGAGTGCGGATCTCCACCCTTCCCTTTCAGTTTCCTCGAGAGGGCCCATTCTTTGAGGTGGGGACTGTCCTTCTGGACTTTCACGGTCCCGGTCACCTCACAGGGGATTCTTCAGGGCACAGCCTAGGCAGTTCAGTTTGGTTGACCAGCTGTTGGCTGTGGAGTTTTCAGAGCTCCTTCTTTCCTTAGGGCTCCTGGTGCGCTCCCAGCCCAGGCGGAGGACAGCCAGTTCCTGTTGTCGGCTCTGCCCCTTCTCGTCTGCCACACTCTCCTGTGCTCCCAGGTATTCTTGGTCCTAGCGGTCCTCTCTCCTGGGAGCAGTTCAGAGCGGTGGCTGCTCAGTTTCCCTCTTATATTAGGGCTATGGACAGTCAGGTTTTTCAACCTCCCCCTGAGCCGCCAGCCTCTGAACCTTTGAGGTCCTCTAACTCTTCATCCCCCTCTTCTGGGGGAGAGGAGCCATCTGTCCACATCTACCCAGCTGCTGATCTCACAGAGTATCAGCGATTCCTCATGAGGATGTTGGAGGACCTGCACATCACCCACCCACTCAACACAATCCAGAGCACTCAACGTGTGCCTTTCTAGAGTGATTTCAGTGCGGACACCCTTGTGGTGCCCCCTGGCCTGCTCCCTTTCGGGAGGCGTCGTTGCGCTCCTGTCAGGTCCTTTTCGGGTCCCAGCCCCTAGGGATCTCTGCCAGCAGTATTGTGCCCCAGTCTCCAGGTTCCATGCCTCATACTCAGTCAGGATTGACACAGCTGGACACTTCTGATGGGCTTACGCCCCTCACCATGACCGACCCCAGATCAAGATTCTGTGGATTTTGACTTCTGGGGAGAAGGACATTCTACTCGGCATGGTTGCTGCTCTCTATTGCAGCACATCAGGCCCACTATGCTACCTATGACAGGTTCCTGTGGTCCAGGCTAGGTCAACTCCAGCCACTTTGCCTGACATGGAGGTAACCAGACAAGCCATAGCACTCTCTGCACATGGCCTGGAGCTAGCAAGGCACCAAGCAAGGGCATCGTGCGATGCCATTGGGGAGTAGCTTCAGGGTCGTGGGGACAGCAATTTGCACTAGGCGATGGCATGGCTGCATCTCTCCTGGTTGTCACCTTGGCCCGGTGGGTGATTAACTCCGCTCACCAGAGAACCTATCTTTTCTCCTGTAGAGTGAGACGGTGTCTGTTGGGGCTACTTCCTACTCCTTCTGAGGAGTCCCGTCTCACTTTCCTCACTCCCGGACCGCTCCAGACCCGTGAAGGTTCTCTCTCTCTCTCTTAGTGTGTCACCCACTGAGGAGCTAAGGGACTTAGTCCCTTGGGGTTAGGGCCCCTTTTCGAGGGCTCCAGCACTCACCAAAGGTGATGAATGGTGATGATTGACACAGATAAGATATGGAAATGACGACCTACCATAATTCTGATCTTTCTGTGTATCATCACCATTCATCACAATCCTCCCTCCATCCCCTGGGGTCTCAGTCTCTGGGTCCCCTCCTCTCTCTGTGCCCCTTGCTCGCCCCCTCCTTTCTGTTTAGTCAGGAGTGGGGTGACTTGGGGCACATGGGGATAATTTCTCTAGGGGCAGAGTGGTCAGGATGGGGGCGCTCCTTCTTCAGTGCCTCTGCTCTACCCCTGTGGGTGGGGTTGTAGTTGCCCTCCTTTCTTTCCTTCTCCCGCAGATTCTTTGATTTCCTTGTCCTTTGGACACAACCTCAATTTAATTTAAGAAGCTAGATTTCTTGCACCAAAATTTATTTGGGGATATCCCGTATCCTGTGTTTTCTTCCAGAATAGCCGATTCTGCTTTGTTGGAGTTATTGCCAATGATTCTGTGCCTTGAATTCTGGCAGTTAGCCTTTTGGTTACTCCTTCACAGTTCCTATACAATCTGGAGACAGGTCAAGGTTCCAGGGTGTGTTACCTCCCGCCGCCACATCCTTATTTCTAAAACTAACCCTCCCCTCCTCCTTTTCTACTTCCAGAGATTGGGGCCCCTACCAGTCCCCTTAGTTTTTCAAACTTGTTCTGTCCTCTCAGTTGTTTATTTCTCCTTTTAGTTTATATATCTTTTCCTTCGCCTGTCCCTTGGACTTCCTTTTCCCACCCTCCCAACCCTTTTCTCACTCTACGGCGACTCAGAACTGGCAGGAGGGTGGAGTCGACAACACCTAACAGCCAACCCACGAGCACCACGCAGTGCGTCAGCCTTGAGGGCGGCGCCGATGGTGCATCGACTCTGCCCATCCCAAAAAAAAAACAAAAAGCTCCCACGCGGTTGTGACCTCCAGTCAGAACCCAAAGGTGATGAATGGTGAAGATACACAGAAAGATCAGAAGGTAGGTACGTAGTTTCCATTTTTATTGGTTTGAAAATGCTGTGGATAGGCTGCTTGTGGCTCTCTTTCTGCTTTAAGTGGTTACTTGATTACATTTTAGAGTCCTATATGTATAATCTTTGGTGATATTTTTGAAAGTTTTTTATATTTCATTTTATGTGTGCATGTTTCCTTCCCTTTGTCTCTCTGTTTTTATTGGGAGTATCTCTGAAACATTTTGAGTTTTGAATTTTATGTTCAGTTATGTTTTTTTCAGTTTTGTTAAGTGGATTTCAGGTTTCTTCCGTTAGATATGGTCCTTGTTGTTTGAGCAGTATTTCATGATGTCTTGGTTTGTAATTTATGATTGATAACAAGCTTGCCTGTGCTGGGGAGGTGTACTTTTTGTAATGTGGTTGTTTGATTTTCTATGATCTTTTAATCTTGCTTGGTTGGAAGATTTGCATATTAGCTTTTCTGCCCCAACAAGTTGTAGTCTCATTTAATGCAGTCCTAGCAGTGGTATGTGCTATGTTAATGAAGTCCCATGTTATAGGGTCCTAACCAATAAGAGTGGAAACTGCCAGACTCATTGTATAATCATATTTATCTCCATTAGTGAGGATACATCTCTCATATCACATTCATGGCTTTGCCACTGTGTGGTATGATGTTATACTACATGCCAAAATAAATATAATTACATTCCACCTCGCTCCACATCCATGGTAGATTAGTTAATTCTCCTTCAAAAGAGAATAAGTAGAAAATTGTAACTGTTGTGTAAATACTAGTAGAAACAACAGTTCAAGCAACATGAAGTCTTGCTGTATTCTGACAAGTGCAGTTAGCCCCAGCCTTTAAACTGCCTTGGAGAACAGTGGGTTAACTTTTCTATGCAGGGCATAGAATGTTGATCTCGAGCTCGGTTGATGTCTCTGCCTGTTGTATTTTGAACTGCAACTGTCAGATTCTTTACTCTGCCTCACTGAACAGTCGCCCGAGATTTCTCCTGCAGCTCGGTTCGAAGTTATTAAGTGTCGGTTTTCAGTCCGCTTTTCACCGAAATTTAGTTTCCGCATAGTCGGTTCAAGTCTCTGTCTGTGGTACCATGAGTACTAGATAGGTTTTGTTCTGTTTTCTGTGTGGAACTTGTAAAAAGTGTGGATCGGTTCGGCTGAACTGATCGTTCAGGTAATTTTTGTGTCTTATTTTAGTGTGTGGTTACCGGTCCGTATTGGTTCTAAAAAAAACCGGTTTTAGTAGGTTTTTTTCCAAGACCCGTGACACGGTCAGGAACCGATAGGGGAGTCTTGCCTGGCGGTTGCCGAAAAAAGGGTGAGTTTGGTTAGGTTGGCCATGTCTGAGAAACCCAAGAAAAAAAACGGGTCCACTGGGTTTCAGCACTGCAGTGAGTGTGCGGAGGTCTTTGCTAAGGCCTATCCCCACTCCACCTGTGTTTATTGTCTGGGGTTTGACCACCTCGATTCAGACTGCCAAATTTGTAAAAATTTTCCCAAATCTACCCTTGAAAAGAGATTAGGTAGACTGAGGGAAAGAGAGGCCGAGAAGTCCGCTGACCCGGATGGCCAGCCTGGTTCGGTTCCGACTGAACCAGAAGGAGTGCTCTCTGACCAGGGCGATACTTCTTCGGGCAAAAGGAGATCCAATCCCGAGGAGTTGGTTCCGGCGAAAAAGAAACGCAAAGAAAAATCATCCAGTTTGGATCCAGAATCTCATATTCTGACCACTGAAGAAATAGTCAAAGTGATTCATATTGTGGAATCGCTTCACCCGGTTCCAACTGATTCAGCACCTTTTGGCAGGGGCTCGGTTCGGTCGGTTCCCCGGTTCACGATTATACCCTGGAAGAATTTTATGAACCGGAGTTTGAGGAGGAAGGAGAGTTGGAAGATGAATATGGTGATGGTGAAAGTCTGGATGTGCCTATTGATCGACATCTCCCAGACAGACCTTCAGGTGTTTCTCCTCCTAGGCTTTCTGAGTCCCTTGCCACTTTATGTTTTACAGAAGGTGGCTGAGACCCTCCAGCTTCCTATGGAGGAGGCGTAGGAGGATCAGGAGGAGCCTGACTATGTAGAGATGATGGACTTCCCAGAGTCCAGGAGACTGTCTATTCACTCCACAAATCTTTTGGGAAACAGACACAAAAAATTCTGAAGTCTCCCAATTCCATACCTCCTGTGGATAGAAGAATGGAAAAGAGGTATACACTTTCAGGCTCAGTTACGGAGTTCCTTTATCAGCAATGCAGCCATGTTGGGGTTGTACAGGCTGCTGCCTGCAATAAGGCAAACATTCCCTGGCATCAAACCCCCAGACAACGACTCCAGGAAGATTGATGCTATGGCAAAAAAGCAGTACATGGCATCTTCCTTGGGACTCAGGCAGGCGCATTATATGGCTCTATACAGCCAGATACCAGAAGTCCAGGTGGGCACTGTACTGGCACTGGCTAAACAGGTTTCCCCAGCTTGCCAAGGAGCTGGAGGAGGTGGCTGCAGATGGGATTGAGGCATCAAAAGTTCAGTTTCATGCTGCTGTTGTCTCCAATGATGTGTCATCAAGAGTCATGGCTACATCTGTAGCTCTTCGGAGAATGGCTTGACTCAGATGTACTAGCCTCTCACAGGATACCCAGGCTAAGGCCATGTATTTCCTGTAGTGGGTAATTCTCTGTCTGGGGAGCAGACAGAGAATTACATGAAGAAAATGGACAAGTACAGGACCACTTACATGAGTGCTCAGGCCATGGAAAGGCGGGCAACTCCTCAAAGGCAGCAGTCGAGGGGCAGGGGCAGGCCTTTTCAAAGGCCTTTACCAAGCATAGCCCTTCTTCCTTTCACAGAGGGGTTCTTCAGAGGAGAGGCAGAAGGGGGTGAGCAGGCCTGCATCCACCCCTCAGCCTAAAGCCCTGCCAAGCAGACACCCTGATGGGTCTGCCGGTCGACTCTCTCCTATCCCAGTAGGGGACAGGCTGGTTACTTTGTCCAGGACTAGATGTCTATTACATCAGACAAGTGGGTCCTGGAAGTAGTAAGCCAGGGACTGGTTCTCAGCTTCAAAAAATTTCCAAAGATGAGAGCCAGATCTTTTCCTCCTGCAAATCTTTTGGAAACCCTTGCCCTAGAGGCAGAGGTTTCTTCTCTCCTAGCTTTAAGAGCTATAGAGAGAGTACCTACCCTACACTGGGGCAAAGGACTGTACTCCAGGTACTTCCTGACCCCCAAAAAGACAGGAGAGTGGCGACCCATCCTGGACTTAAGATATCTGAACAAACATCTTATAAAGCCAAAGTTAAAGATGATAACTCTTTGAATGATTCTTTCCTTCTAAGGCCAGGGACTTGCTAGCCTCCCTGGACCTCAAATATGCCTACTTTCACATTCCCATCTGGTGCTCCCACAGAAAGTACCTCAGGTTCGAGTTGCCCTCAGGCCACTATCAGTTCAGAGCAATGCCCTTTGGCCTAACCTCAGCTCCAAGGGTTTTCACAAAGTGCCTGGCAGTAGTTGTTGCCTTCCTAAGAAGACAAAGATTTCCATTTTTTTCATATTTGGACGACTGGCTCATAGTGGGCCAGTCTCCAGACCCAGCAAGTCAGACCTGCAAGCGACCCAGCAAGTGCTCACTTCTTTAGGATTTCTCCTCAGCCTACCAAAGGCAGTTCTCAAACCAGTGCAGCTCCTCACCTTCATAGGGGCAGAGCTGGATACAGTAAAAGCAAGAGCCTTCCTTCCCCTGGAAAGGGCAAGAGCTCTCATGAAGCTGGCTTCTTCATTCAGCCTTCAGGTGTCTCGACCAGCAAGGCATTTCCTTCAGCTCTTAGGCCACATTGCAACTTCTACAGCAGTGGTCCAAGGTGCAAGATTCCAGATGAAGGACATTCAGTTCCACTTGAGAGCTTTTGGTCCCAAAGAAAGGATTCCCTTACCAAACGAATCCCAGTGACTTCAACTCTGATCCAAGCCCTGCAATGGTGGCAGGATCAGGACAATTTGAGGCAAGGGGTTTCATTTGCCACTAGTCTCATTCAGTGGTACTTACCACAGATGCTTCTGCAGGGCTAGGGGAGCCCATTTGGGGACCTCACCACCTAGGGACTGTGGTCTCTCAGGAATCTCTTCTACACATCAATCTCCTGGAACTCAGGGCAGTGTTTCTGGCACTGCAAGCTTTTTCCCAGTCAGAACAGAACAAGGTGGTTCAGGTCAGAACAGACAACACCACCACCATGTGGTACATCAACAAGCAAGGAGGTACTCGGTCTACGGCCTTGTGCACAGAAGCAATGAAGTTGTTTGTGGTCCCTGGCTTATTCCCTGCAAACCTCTCTGATAGCAGTTCACCTTCCAGGAAAGGACAATGCTCTAGCAGATGCACTGAGCAGAATATCTCAGGGCCATCACGAATGGGCCCTGGATCCTCTGGTATTGAAGGTGATTTTTTTCAAGATGGGGCACTCCAGAGATAGATCTTTTTGCAGCCCCAGACAATCACCAACTTCTTCTCTTTTGTTGCAGACCCCCAGTGTTGGGCTCAGTCCCCCTGGATGCTCTGATTCTGAACTGGGAAGGGAAATTTCTGTATGCTTTCCCCTTCCTCTCCTGTACAAAGTTCTAGTCAAGATAAGGTCACAACCTTGCAAAGTGATTCTGATTGCTCCAGACTGGGCCAGGCAGCCATTGTACCCCTTGTTGCTGTCCCTAGCAGTCCATCTTCCCCTGTCTCTTACCAGGAATTACAACCTGTTAACCTCCTCTCAGGGGAGGATTTGGTACCCCAATCTTCAGTCTCTCAATCTCAAGGCATGGCTCTTGAAGAGTTAGAGTTTGCAGATTTGAATCTGTCTCAGGGAGTTCTGGATATTCTCAAAGCTTCTCGAAAGCCTTCCACCAGTAAGACTTATAACTCCAAATGGAAGAGATTCAACATTTGGTTTTCCAAGAGGCATATCTCCCCAGATAGTGCTGAATTGCCTACAGTTCTGGATTATATGGTCCATCTTAATAGCCTGGGCCTCAGAACAGCTACTCTCAGGGTACACTTGTCTGCTGTTTCTGCTTTCCTGTCAGTTGGTAAGTCTTCTTTACTGTCATCCCACCCTGTATTCTGTAAGTTTTCAAGGATTGCTTCATACCAACCCCTTTAGGGATCATGCTCCTGCTTGGGATCTTAATGTTTGCATTGCTCAGCTTATGCAACCCCCTTTTGAACCTTTGTCCTCAGCAGAGCTTAAGTACTTGACTTGGAAAACTGTGTTTTTCATAGCCATTACTTCTGCTAGACGTATCAGTGAATTGCAAGCCCTGTCAGTGGAACCTGATTTCATGTCTTTTCACAGAGATAAAGTGGTCCTTAGAATTAACAGAAAGTTCTTGCCTAAAGTGGTTGGTACCTGGGGTGGTACCTGAGGACTGGAGGAGGGCCGATGTGATTCCCTTTCACAAAAGTGGGAGCAGGGCAGAAGCGGGAAACTACAGACCAGTTAGTTTAACCTCAGTGATAGGGAAAATGATGGAATCACTTCTGAAGGAAAGAATTGTCGAGTACCTAGAGGCCAGAGGGGCACAGGACCCAAGGCAGCATGGTTTCACAGCAGGAAGGTCATGCCAGATGAATCTAATAGATTGCTTTGACTCGTGACCAAAGTAGTAGATCAGGAGGGGCTGTGGACATGGCCTACATAGACTTTTAGCAAGGCATTTGACTTAGTCCCACACAAAAGATTAATATACAAGTTAGCCAGCCTGGGAGTGGGTCCCAAGATGATAGCCTGGGTAAGAATTGGCTGGAGAATAGGACACAGAGGGTAATAGTAAATGGAGTCCACTCTGAAGAAAGAGGGTTACTAGGTAGTTCATGAGTTCAGTATTAGGACCAGTCCTCTTCAGTGTCTTTGTGTTTACATTGCAGAGGACTAGAAGGAAAAGTATGTCTCTTGCAGATAACACAAAGATCTGCAACAGAGTTGATGTACAAGGTGGGGTGGAAAGGATGAGAAGGACTTGGCAAGGTTAGAGGAATGGTCAAATGTATGGCAGCTTAGATTTAATGCTAAGAAGCGCAGGTAATGCACCTGGGAAACAAAAGCCCAGGGAAGAGTACACAATGGAGGTGAGATACTAACAACAACAAAATGGAAAGGGACCTGGGGGTAGTCATATCAGATGACTTAAAGGTGGGCAAGCAATGTGAGAGGGCAGTAAGGAGGGTTGGGGGATACTGGGATGCAGAGGGAGAGGCATCACCAGTAGAAAACAGGAAGTTGTTATCCCTCTGTACAGACAGCTGGTGAGACCCCATCTGGAGTACTGTGTGCAGTTCTGGAGACCCAATCTCCGCAAAGACATAGACAAGATGAAAGCTGTCCAGAGGAGGGCAACTAAAATGGTGCAGGGTCTGCACCGGATGACATATGAAGAGAGACTAAAGGAGCTTAATATGTATAGCCTCGAGGAAAGGAGGGAGAGGGGGGACATGATAGAAACGTTCAAGTACCTCAAGGGAATCAACAAAGTCCCAGAGGGTAGCATCTTTCAAAAAGAGGTGTGCAAGAACAAGGGGCACAATTTGAAGATGGGGGCGTCTCAGAGGTAATGTAAGGAAGTGTTTTTCACAGAGAGGGTTGTGGATGCATGGAACGGCCTTCCAGAGGAGGTTGTGGAGTCAAAAACAGTGATTGAATTCAAGCATGCATGGGATAGCCATAAGGCAATTCTAGGGGGTTGGGGTAGAAAGAAGTAGGCTGCTGGTTAACTAGGATCTGCAGCTTATCCATTAGGTAGGGAAATGGGCAGACTGGGTGGGCCAAGCGGTCCTTATCTGCCGTCAAATTCTATGTTTCTATAGATTTCCACCTGAATCAGTCTGTGTCTCTCCCTGTTTACTTCACTGATCATTCTTCATCAGGGGAGAGGAGGCTACACAGTTTGGATGTTAAAAGAGCCCTTAGCTACTACATAGAGTGTACCAAGGGTCACAGGTTTGATTCCCTCCAGTTGTTCCTCACTTATGGAGAGGTAGGAAAGTGCAAACCTGCCTCCAAGAGAACTATTGCTAGGTGGATTGTGTCTTGTATACAATTCTGTTATGAGAAACTGGGAAAGATTCCACCCTCAGGCCTGAGGGCTCACTCTACAAGAGGTACAGCTGCTTCCCTGGCTGCTGCCAGGGATATCCCTCTCTTAGAAATCTGTCAAGCAGCCACCTGGAAAACAGTGCATACATTCACCAAGCATTACTCTCTGGATATCCAGGCTAGGAGTGATGCTCGGTTTGGCACAGCAGTACTTGAGAGCCTATTCCCAAACAAGGTTCTGTCCTTCTCCATGGAGGTACTGGTAGTGTGCATTTGTCAGAGAATACAGCAAGACTTCATGTTGTTTGAAGAAAAATTACTCACCTTAGTAATTATGTTTCTTCTAGTGGAGTCTTACTGTATTCTGACCTCCCCCGCCTCCCTCAGAACCTGGATTTTTGGGATGTGGGTGGGAGGCACGGTGTTGGCACCCCAGAGGTGTGCCCCTCACCCTCTGTTACTCATGGGGTGATATGTTGTTTCAATTTAATTGTTTTTTGTGTTTGGTTTCCTGACTTGAGTCCTCCCTTGGGAACCCAAAGATTATTTTTCTGCCAGTTGGCTTGTAAAATTTTTACAGTTTCCACACAGAACACCTAGTGAGTTTTTGCTCAGAAAGATCTGACAGTTGCAGTTCAAAATACAACAGGCAGAGACATAAACAGAGCTCGAGATCAACATTCTATGCCCTGCATAGAAAAGTAAACCCATTGTTCTCCGGAGCAGTTTAAAGACTGGGGCTAACTGCACTTGTCAGAATCTGACAAGACTCCACTAGAAGAAACATAATTACTAAGGTGAATAATTTTACTTGTCTCTCTTGTATTTGTTTATAGTACCTTCTTAGCTGTGTTTAGAGGTCTTCTGTTAAACCCTGTTAAATGCATTTTCCTTTCTGCCACAGACCCGATTGGGCATCAGCTAAGCAAGTGCTTGGGGATTCTTACTTCCTGAAGAAACTTTTGGAGTACGATAAAGACAATATAAAGCCTCAGGTTTTGCAAAAACTGCAGAAATATATAAACAACCCTGAGTTTGTGCCAGAAAAGGTGGAGAAAGTGTCAAGGGCATGCAAGTCTATGTGTATGTGGGTGCGAGCGATGGATTTGTACTCTCGAGTAGTTAAAGAAGTTGAACCAAAAAGACAAAAGCTTGTTGCTTAACAGGTATGAAACCATTTCCCAGCTTCCATATGCTTGATTTTTTTTTATTTTGTGTACCAGTCATTCCCAGATTTAAATACCTTAGAAAAAGTCCTTGTTGAATATACTGTTATTTTATAATTTAGGCCGCTACTTTGGTAACTAGTAAATTAATACTAATAATCATTATCAAATAGCACCTTACTGCAAATTCAAAGCACACTACATCGTAAAGTAAAAAGCAATTACATCAAAACACAGTAAAAATGGATAAAATAGACAATGATAGTGTTCATGCCACATTGTAGACCTAGCGATACAGAAACATCTTCAACTTGATTTTGAAAGTGCCGAAATCTACACAGGTGTTGACATCAAGGGAGTTGATTCTAGAGATGGTGACTGGGCATGCGGAGAAGACTTGGTGACCATTAGAAACAAGTCTAGATTTTTCTGGAGTCAGTCTCTTCCATAGAACCCACCTCTTCGGCCTTGAAGCTAGAAGCAGTAGGACTAGGTCTAGCTGCATGCTCCTAAAAGTCAGTGTCAAAGTTATAGTACAGTAAGTTGTTTCATGGCTGTTGTCATTGGTCCATACCCTTTTAAACTTTATTTTCTTAGTTTACAAGAAGTTCTTACAACTAATACACAATATCAAGGGACTAGCTTATGTAATGCTGCTTTTAAAAGGAAAGCCAACCAGTAAACTACTGCCCGATTAGCCTCATGTCAGTCTATGGGAAGGTGCTAGAAAGTATTATTAAAGATAAAATACGAAATGCCATCATGGATCTTGATCACCAAAAACATGACTTTATCAATATCAATATATATAGTGTACAGTAAAGGATTCTTCTATATAGAATATCATCCCTTTCAAAATGTGCTTATACCAGATTTCAAAGGTCATAGAACATGATTGTATCCTTCTGTGGTACAACAGTATTCTAAAAACTCTAGAGACTGCTCAAGTCAATTTAGTTCTGAAAGTGAAAGAACTGTCGCATGCACATTTCACATAATTCTATATGGTATAAAAAATACAGGATGAGCAACTCTATGCACAACCAGTGTGTTCTGCCACCTTGGGGTTATGATTCCTATGGACCTCCTAATACAGTATATTAGCCTAGTCGTCCAAGCAATGGCAACATTTTTCAAAGTTATAGCATGTCTCCTGGTTACTCACCCACTGAACATGATCTCTGTGAATGAAAATATGTGCCATATGAAGCTAAGCCATTCCCATAACAGTGCATAAAACTTTATAACTGTTATAAACATGTCTAACAAACGGGCCAAGAAGGTAAAATGTAGCTGAGTCTGTCAAACCTCCATATTAAAAGATACAGAGTAGCACAGCATACAGTTACAGTCTCAAAGTCCATGTAAAGTGCAAATTTACTAACATGGAAGCTCAGTAAATAATGCACCTCCTAATCTGCTATAGAAGCGCACTGGGGTGGGGAGATGGAGTGGAACCCCTCAGTTGGCACCATTTATATTAACTAACAAGTAAGTGTAAACATTATTTATAAGTAACAGATGAGAAATGTACCCTTTATTCGAGCATATAGCTCACTAAAAGTTGCCACCACCCCATCAAACCATTCCTGCCTCCCAAAATAGCCTTCCCCAAATTACAGATTATAGTAAGGTGAATCAACCAACGTCTGTCTTCTCCCTTGGTTCAGTTGACCCAGAGTCATTTTATGTTTGCTTGCGATGTGCAAGAAACATAATGCCATCATCCAGTTTTCGGTGTGGCACCGTCTTCTAATTCAGTTAGTGTGTTTGCAGGCGTGGCGCGGTTCTCCAATGAGCGCTGCAGCTGTCTATGACAGCAGTTGAAAATGCAGTGGCCATACAGTTGAAAGGAGAGCTACGCTTCGGTGAGCAGCGATAAGATATCACGTGCTCATCGCTCCCCCACACACACCGCATGCATACTGCGTGCTCATGCTTCCCCTCACGCACACACTGTATAGCCAAAGGTTGCCCAATCCCCATCAACTTCTGCCCCAAGAGACTACAGGGTGCCACGCTGGGAGCCCACCCCAGCATGGCAACAGATCATATGGCCAACGGGGGTGCCCAATCCCCTGTCGGCTCCACTGCCTCCCCCAAACAGCCTTCTAGCTGCCACTCTGGGAGCCCACCCCAGCATGGCACAAGTCCAGCATCGTCTAAGTTAAAAAAAAAAAAGAAACCTGAAAGAAAAAAACCTTCCCTTGCTGACTGTCCTGACCCAATCTCCCCCACCACGCCCACCTCTGTGCACCCTGCCTCCTCACACACCCTCCTCACCCCATACTACTCCGGAGCTCGGTGTGACGTCTTGATTGGACCAGGACTCGTCTACGCTCTTCAAAGCCGACCACGAACTGAGGAAATGCCAGTAAGCTGTATAATGTAATAAATAGGGTTTTTCAACTTTAGTGCATTTCTCAGGTATTTTGGAAATTTTCACCAAATTTCAACATCGGTGTATTTGGGACCCACCTCGTAATTCTGTCACTGTCATGTAGTGTCATCGGCCCCAAAGGTGATTCACGCAGTCACTGTGTGGAACCACCTTTGGGACTGATTTCTGAAATGACAGTGTCTGAATTCAGAGGTAGGCTAAAAACCCTATGTTGAAAATTTAATGAAAAATTCCCAAAAAATGACTGTTTCTGACATCGTTGCACTGTTCCTATGCACGCTCGTAAGTTCGCGAATTTTCAATATGTGC
The DNA here is from genome assembly GCA_016271365.2 of Neoceratodus forsteri. Classification (NCBI taxonomy): domain Eukaryota; kingdom Metazoa; phylum Chordata; order Ceratodontiformes; family Ceratodontidae; genus Neoceratodus; species Neoceratodus forsteri. The sequence continues at coordinate 185,498,205 of CM057455.1, forward strand.
ACTCCAGATTTTCAACATTGCCATTTTACCATTCCTCCTTATGAGCAGTACAGCTGTCATTTCTCATATCTGACCCAAAATGTGTTTCTGCATATGTAGCGCACAATGGTGCAGTTGGTGTGCGAAATCAATGTTCGGGACAGATTAAGAAAATCACAGTGACACTGTTCATGAGCAGAGGTGTTCAAATGGCTATGTTAAAAATTTGGTGAAAAAATTCCCCCGAATTACTGTTTTACGAGCATGCTTTGCGCTGTTCCTACGCACGCTCGTAAGTTCACGAATTTTCAATATTTTCACTCCAGATTTTCAATATTTCCATTTACCCCACCTCCTTATGAGCAGTACAGCTGTCATTTTCACATCTCGGCAAAGCGTGCTTCCGCCCATGTGGCGTACAATGGTGCAGTCAGTGTGTGTGAAATCAATGTTCAGGACAGATTAAGAAAATCACAATGACACTGTTCATGAGCAGAGGTGTTAAAATGGCTATGTTAAAAAATTTGGTACCACGCCCATAAAAATGACTGTGTTACGAGCTTACCATTGCGCGAAGTTTCCATGCACCCTCGTGAATCTCATGGATTTCTAATACTTTCAGTCCAAATTTAACCACTGGCATTTTTCCACATTTCTTTATGAACAGTACAGCTGTCATTTTCACACGATGGCTGAAATATGTTTCGCACTTCCAGCGCGAAATGCGTGGTCGCTGTGAAATGGCTGTTCGGGACAGATTAAGAAACTCACAGTGACACTGTTCATGAGCGGAGGTTACAAAATCCTGTGTTGACAATCTGATGTAAAAATCCCCAAACTAATTGCATTAAGGTGTGTTGCGCATTTTCTCACGCACACTCATGACTTCACCAGTTTTTAATATTTTCACTGCAGAATTTCAACATTGCCATTTTTGCCTCCCATGAACAGTACAGCTATCATTTTCACATCCTATTCGAAATGTGTTTCGCCTATGTGGTGCCAAATGGGCGTAATCGCTGTGCGAAATCAGCTTTGACTAACAAACTGATATTGCCACTGTTCATAGGTGGGGTCACAAAAAACCATGTTGAGAATTTGAGTGAAAATGCCAGCGAACACCTGAGGCGTTAGGGTCTGATCATAACGCCCAGCCTGTAGAGACTGAGAGGCATCAGGGATGTGACTTGGGATTCCGCCTGTAATGCTCATACCATTCCACACTCTGCAGCCAGTGAGAGGCATCGAGGTGTGCCTTGGACTCTTCGTCCCCAAAGTTCACCCCACTCTCCTGTACAGGACCCATCTCACCGTATTTCCTGATGGAATGGGGTGAGCATAAGGGCCAAAGACCCCAAGGCACACCGTGACACTTGTCAGTGTCTGCAGGGTAGGGTGTGGTGAAATGGCGTGGCCATTATGCCTGACGACCTACAGGCACACCCCAATACTTGTCAGTCTCTGCAGGGTGGTGGTGGGGTTGGCTTCAGTTCAATACTTCACCGCCATTCCTATTATGCAGCTCTCTAACTCCTACAATGCCAATGCCAGCATTCAGCATTGACAAATGCTTGTTAATCCAGTCCAGCAGTTTCCCCACTTCCTGAACATCACTGTACAAATACTGTTTACGTGCCTAAATTCTGTATTATTTACTGAAAATTGTTTTACCAGGTAAACATACAGAGATAAAGTTATAATCTCATTTACAGATCTGACCTGGGAGGGGGAGGAACAATTAATAGCAGCACAAAATACATATCTATAATATTGGTACATGGTTTATGATAATATATGGGCATGTATCAGCAAGAAGAACAATAAGAGTAGCTGGAATAGCATTATACTGAAAGAAATATTGTCATCTGCAGTCATGGTTGGACTGCCCTGGAATAAAATGGTTAAAAGAACCTATGCTAATCGTGGAATGCTAGGTTCAAGATTGGTTTACAAACCACTGTCCCTAGTGTACTTCTTGTTACCGTCAGATCTTCCTGGACATAAGTCTCCACCACTCATTCACACTATTGGGATCTGCGCCGGAGGCACTAGGACCCAGCGGGAGCAAACTTTTTTGCTGGAGGGCCAGTGCCAGAGATGGAGCCGCGAGGAGCGGCACCGTGAGCCCCAGCTCGTGCGGCAATGATTATCTCGGCATCGACCCTCCAACCGCCTCAGTTCCTTTTTTCCCACCGTTGAGTGCGCTTCAGTGACGATGTCGCTCGCCCGCCGGGAGTCAAACTTCAAACTAGCAGCATAGTTTTCAGTTTTGTTATTTTGTAGTAATATCTCGATAAGTATCACTTAAGTTTATTCTTATAAAAAAAAAAAAGAAGTCTCAGCCTACTTTGACTGAGTCGACCATGAGCAGGTCAGGTGACGGTAGGGAGACTTCGTATGAAAGCTGTTCAGTCAGTCGGGCTGGGTCCGGTCCGCCGCCTTCTTCGGAAGGGGTCTGACACAGTCAGTCAATGCCGAGGGGCAGGCGGTCCACGGAAGCATAAAAATAAACAGTCGCATTCTTGGCACCGTTTGGCCTCGAGCTCTTCTTGACCCACCGTCAAAGAAGGCATCACTAAAGTAGCCTCTGATATGTCGCGTAGGCGATTGAGTTCTCGGGCTAGTTGCGGTCTCCTCCTTGGAGTCGCCAGCTTCTGTTTCTGGTAGCCGACATCTTCGACATGAGTCCTACCCGCCCACAGGTAGGTCTTCAGATGAGCAGTTTCATCAGTGGGCCACTCTTATGGAGCAATGGGCTCGGAGGTTGGTTCAGCTTCCTGGCTCGGTCACTCCAGGGCGCCGGGCTTCTTAGGGAGACCAGGTAGGGCGGTTGAGCCTCCTGGTCAGCGGCACCGTCTTCGGTGCCGTCGACTCTGCACTTAGGTGTTTCCCCTCACATGGCTGCGGCGCGAGGGCCACACCGATGTTTTATCTCCTGCTCTTCTTCCTTCCTTACCTTCAAATCCTGTTTTGAGTCTTGGGTGTTTTCGGCGCCTCAGTGTCGACAGCACACTTCGGCGCCGTCTTTAGGCGCCGGTGCGTCTGTTGGCGCCATCCTCGGCGCTGTGTGCAGTGGCATCAGTCATCTCAGTGCGGTGCGGCTTCTTGGCGCCATCTTCGGTGCCGTGTGGCTCCTCGGCGCCATTTTCGGCTCCGTGTGGGTCCTCGGCACCGTTTTTGGTGCCGCGTGGCTCCTCGGCGCCGTTCTCGGTGCCGTGTGCTTCTTCGGCGCCGTATGCCTCCGCAGCGCCGGGGGCTCTCAGGGCGTCTTCCGCTTTTCAGGACTCCTCCTTTCACTCTTTTCCTTCATCCCTTTCCTCCGATTTTCACTCCTTTCCTGCCCATACAGTCCCTCCTGGACTGTCAGGAGATGACATTGAGCCTGACCCAGACCTTCGGCTGGGTGATGAAGTGGAGGAAGCAGGATCCATTACTGCTGCAGAGCCTGTGGTCGAGGACCTGTCCTTTAAGTCTCTGCTGAAAAATTTGATTTTCAGTCTTTCTCTCCAGACTACAGACATCGATCCTGGGAAACTGTTAAGACTCCAATACCTTCATGCTCCAGAGATCCCTACGTATTTGACTCCTCCGGTTCAGCCTTCCTTCGAGACGCTGTCTCAAATGATATGGAATAATCCTGCTCTCACCCCTTCGGTGGCTAAATCCATAGATAGGAAATATTCAGCCCCCAAGGATCGACCCATTTTGGCGTCTCAAGCCTTTGCGGATCCTATTGTAGTCCTGGCAGAGAATGATAAGGTCGTTCTTCCCCAAACTACTACAGCTCGACCTATTAACAAAGAATCTCATAAGATAGACACCTTAGGTAAGAGAGTCTTTGCTGCTTCCACCCTAAGTATGCGTATCGCCAGCTACCAAGGCTATTTCTCCCAATATGAGTATATCCTGTGGCACTCTATCAAACAGATGGTCGAAGCTCTACCGGAATCGGATACAAAGCCAGAGCTCCTTCAAACCATTACCAGAGGTATCGAATCTAATAACCAGCAGGTTAAAGCAGCTATGGATGGTTTAGACACTGCTTCCCGTCTGGCTGCTGGTATTTGTACCCACCGTCATTCCTGGCTGCGCCTGAGGCTTCATGAATGACACGCGGCAGCAGGTAATGGCGTTGCCCTGATGGTGCGTATCTTTCGGTACTCAGGTAGAACAAGCCCTAGAAGCTACGCAGAAGACTAGGTCAGCCATTAAGTTGGCTTGACCTCCTCCTGTCCCTCTCGAGGGGTGTCAATAAACACCAGTTTCATAACGGTCAGTCCTTTCGAGGCAGAGGCAGGAGAAGTTTCCATCAAAATCAACCTGCCCAACCTCAAAAGAAGGCATAGCAGAAAGCGCAAGGGCCCAAAGCGCCCAGCGCCACCTTATGAGTTGCTGGCCCAAGTCCCATCTCAACTGCCCGAGGTGGACTTTTCCTCTCCGGTGGGAGGTCATCTGATGCACTTCTACAACCAATGGAAGTCCATAACCTCAGACAAATGGGTCCTTCGGATAATTCACGAGGGGTATTCACTCAATCTTGTGGAGACCCCTCCGGATCGTCCTCCCAAATGACAGCCCAGGCTGTCAACCATTCAGTCAGACTTTCTCGCCGGCGGGATTCAGGGCCTTCTGAACAACAGGGCAGTAGAAGTAGTGCCACTGCATCAACGGAACATAGGGTTCTACTCCCATTACTTTCTGGTTCCAAAGAAGTCCGGGGGCATGTGCCCCATTTTGGATCTCAGAAAGCTAAACAAATTTCTCCCCAAGGAGAAATTCAAAATGATTTCTCTAGGAACCTTGTTACCTTTGCTTCATCAACACGACTGGCTAGCCTCCCTAGACATGCAGGATGCTTACCAGCACATTTCTATTCACCCAAGGCATCACAAATTCCTGAGGTTTGTGGCTCTGGGACAACATTATCAGTTCAGAGTTCTGCCCTTTGGGCTATCCTCGGCACTGCGGGTTTTTACAAAGTGTTGTGCAGTTCTCGCAGAGCACATTAGAAAGGTCGGTATACAAGTGTTCCCTTACCTGGACGACTGGCTTCTGGCAAGCCCTTCCAGGCAGGGAACCCTGGACACCGTAGAGATGGCTCTCCTTTCTCACGTCCATGGGAGTTCTGCTAATCCTCAAAAAATCGCAGTTGCAGCCCTCCCAGAGGCTCCTTTTTATAGGGACTCTTCTGGACACCTCCTGTGCGAAGGCTTTTCTTCCAGAGGACAGAAGGAACGATATCCTTCAGATGGCCCGTCACATCAGGGAAAACAACTCAGTCCCAGCTCTCTCGATGCAACAGATGCTAGGCCTCATGGCATCCTCGGTGTTCACTGTACCCCTAGCACGTCTGCACATGAGAACTACTCAGTGGATGCTCAGTACTCAGTGGTCCCCAACCACTCACCCGCAGTCCTTTCCCATCAAAGTGACAGAACCTCTAAAGAGGTCCCTCACCTGGTGGACTCAAGAGAGCAATCTCCTGGAAGGGTACCCCTTTGTTCCTCTGGATCATCAAATTTCCATTACCACAGACGCGTCCCTAATGGGGTGGGGAGCTCACTGTCAATCTCTCCATACTCAGGGTACGTGGACTCAAGTCGAGTCTCAGCTCCACATAAATGTCCTAGAGATAAGAGCCGTCCTTTATGCGGTCCGAGCATTGAAGGACATTCTCTGTCACAAGAACATTCTCCTTCAAACGGACAACAAAGCAGTGATGTATTACAGCAACAAGCAGGGCGGTGCTCACTCTTACCCCTTATGCAGGGAAGCGATGAGAGTGTGGGAATGGTGCTTGGAGCACAAGGCTCTAATTCAAGCGGTCTACCTACCGGGAATACAGAACAAACTGGCAGACCGTCTCAGCAGAACAGAGACAGACCCTCACGAATGGTCCCTCGACTCAACCGTAGTTCAGTCACTATTTGAAGAGTGGGGAACTCCAGACCTGGACCTTTTTGCATCCCCACTCAACACAAAACTGCCTCTCTTCTGCTCCAGAAATCCAGGGCCTGGCATTTTCTGTCAGGATGCGTTCAGGCTGCAGTGGACAAAACGCTTTCTTTACGCCTTTCCACCTCTTCCTCTAATTCAGAGGGTACTCCTCAAGTTCGAATCCCAAGGGGACAAAATGATCCTCATTGCTCCCTTCTGGCCTCGACAACTGTGGTTTCCACTACTCAACAATATGTTGGCAGTTCCTCCGAGACCACTTCCCCTTCAGACGAACCTCTTGACTCAGGGGCCTGTAGTCCATCCGAACCTGAGATCGCTTCACCTTCACGCTTGGCTCCTGAAGAGGTAGAAGTAAACCGGTTCAATGTGTCTCGAAGGGTTTCAGATGTTCTTCTGGCTGCACGGAAACCTGCCACTAGGAAAACCTATACAGCCAAATGGAAGCATTTCTTACTCTGGTGTGCAAAGTTCTCTTTGAACCCTTTTTCCTGCCCACCAGATAAAGTTCTGGAGTACCTCTTAGACCTCTCAAATTCAGGTCTACAGTACTCTACAGTCAAAGTTCACCTTAGTGCCATTTCAGCGTATCATGAGCCACTTTTTTCCTTATCTCTGGCTCAGTTACCTGTGGTTAAGAGGTTTCTTAAGGGAATTCTGCATACCAGACCTCCTGCAAGACGTCCAGTTGCAGCCTGGGGCATCAATCTTGTGCTAGACCTGCTCACTCGGAAACCTTTCGAACCTCTGGCTACCTGTGAGCTAAAATTTCTCACCTGGAAGACGGCCTTCCTAGTGGCCATTACCTCAGCCCATAGGGTCTCTGAGATACATGCCCTGGTCACAGACCCTCTGTATACTGTGTTCCATAAGGACAAAGTAGTCCTTAGGACTCATCCGAAATTTCTTCCTAAGGTTGTGTCAGAATTTCATCTAAACCAACCTTTGGTCCTTCCCTCTTACTTTGCGGACTTCCAAAATGAAGGAGAATGATACCTTCATTCCTTGGACGTTAAAAGAGCTTTGCATTTCTATCTAGATAGAACCAAGGACTTTCGCAAAGCTCAACAACTGTTTGTTTCCTTCAGCGAGACCCGGCTGGGTCAACCTGTCGCTATCAGATGTATCTCAGCATGGTTAGTGGCATGCCTTCGCCACTGCTATTCCATGGTGCAAGTTAAGTTGGAGGGCACGGTTTACGCTCACTCTACTAGAGCGGACGCGGCATCCTTGGCGGAAATTCGCAACGTGCCCATTGCAGATATTTGCAACACGGCCACCTGGAGCTCAGTGCATACTTTCGTTAAACATTATGCACCGGATGTCCATGCCAGACGACATTCTTCCTTTGGCAGAGCCATCCTTAATGGACTTCTGTCCTAGAAACGTGAGCTCTTGGTCTCTCCTGCCACCCTCTCGGGGGATTATTAGCTCGGTACTCTCCCAATAGTGTGAATGAGTGGTGGAGACTTATGTCCAGGAAGATATGAAAACTACGTACCTACCGTAATTCTTGATCTTCTTAGACGAGTCTCCACCACTAATTCACACGGCCACCCTCCGTCCCCAGAGCTCACCTCTATTGTTGGTCTTCACTCCCTCAAATCTTTAGGCTGTGAAGACTTCTTTGTTGACTCTTCTTATATGGGTTGTCCGGACTATCTTATGTCTGGTTTTGGTTAGGTTATCCTTCTAGGTTAGTTATACTGCACCTCCTTGGTAAAAAAGGTACTGAGGCGGTTGGAGGGTTGACGCCGAGATAGTCATTACCGCACGAGCTGGGGCTTGCGGTGCCGCTCCTCACGGCTCCATCTCTGGCGCCGGCCCTCCAGCCAAAAAGTTTGCTCCCCCTGGGTCCTAGTGCCTCTGGCTCAGATCCCAATAGTGTGAATGAGCGGTGGAGACTCATTCAAGAAGATCAAGAATTACTGATAGGTAACGTAACTTTCATATTCTTTACTCCGCTTACCTAAGTAAGACACCTCAGAGAGCTCTCCATCTTTCCTGAAGATACTTATTTTCTTATTTTTGACAGTTACAGTTAATTTCTTTTTGTTTTTTGAAGCACTGTCCTTGGTTTACAGGTAGATTAGTCTAGATTTAGTGTTGTTTCAGTAAGTTTAGTGGTTCCTTGTCAGTTCCTCGCAACCGGGAAGGAACCAGACTTTCATTGTATTTCTCTAGAAATATTTAGTTAAATTACACTTCTCTGGTGGGCTGTTTTCTTTAACATCTTTATCTTTGGTCTGACTGGGGTAATTCTCAGTTGTTGTTTTGGTCGCTGTACGGACTGCAAAAAAAAAAAAACAGAGAAGTCCCTACTTTAAATTGTGCAAGTGGCTAAAAACCCAGACACTGGTGTTTTATGTTATGCCACAGAAACCCAAGAAAAGAACCGGCCCTACGGGTTTCCAACATTGTATGGAGTGCGGTGAACCATTCACTAAAGCTGATCCTCACTTAATTTGTGTGTTCTGCCTAGGGTGTGACCACCTGAACACAGACTGTGAAATTTGTAAAAAGTTTTACCAATTGACGCTCGATAGACAATTAAACCGACTGAGAGAAAAAATTCCGACAAGGCTGCTGACCCAGCCTCGGATAAACTGGCCTCTACTCACAGTAAAGATAAACCTAAAGAACCAAAGGAACAGTCTCTGACAAGGGTGAGAGTTCCTCAGGGAAAAAACGCAGTACAGAACCAGCCTCTGAACCGGCTACTGCATCCAAAAGGAAAAAGAAGGAAAAGCACACAGCGCAGGAACCACAACTGGCAAACCCGTCAGTTCCTACTGCTCAAGAGATTGCTAATGCCATTAAAATAATAGTCACTTCAATCCAGTGCTCCAGTTCCGTGACTGAGTTCTCATCAGACATCGGTTCAAACTTTAGGTTCCTCATCGGCTCCCGGTTCTTTGAACAACTGCTGAGTTGTGTGATGAGAATGAGGAGGGAAGAGGAGAGGAAGATGAGGACTATGGGATCCCTCCGAACCACATATTTCTCCTGATCCTCAAAGCCCTTAGTCCCTTGATAAGGGACCTGAAGATTATACCTCCCATTTTACGTTCATGAAGCAAGTGGTACAAACTCTGGATCTCCCCACTAAAGAATCTACTGAGGAGAAGGAGGAGGAGCCTGATTACATGGAAATGATGGATGTAGCAGTAGTTAGGAGGCTGCTGTTACTCATCCACAAGTCCCTTAAGAGACAGGCCACAAAGATTTTGCAGACACCCACTTCTGTTCCCCCAGTGGACAAGAAGATGGAGAGAAAGTACTGGATTGCCAAGGGAGGAGCTGAATTCCTTTTTGGACATCCCAGCCATGAAGGAGTGGTGCAGACTGCTGCATGTGATAAGGCAGGCATACCTCTAACATCATATCCTCCTGAGAAGGATTCTAGAAAAATGGATTTTATGGCCAATAAATCTTATTTGGGGTCTTCTCTGGCCATTAGATAGGCTTCCTACATGGTCTATGTTTCCAGGTACCAGAAAAATCCCTGGAACACAGTCTTAGAGATTGCTAAGGCTGTTCCTGCTCCCATGGCATCTGACCTGGCAGAGGCTGCAAAAAGGGGTATAGAAGCTTCCAAATACTAATTTCGGATGGCAGTGGATGCCAATGACAGTACAGCTAGACTGATGGAGGCTTCAGTGTCCCTGTGGAGGTTTGCTTGGTTAAGGACCATTACTCTGTCCCAAGATACCCAGACAAAGGCCCTGGATTTCCCCTGTGAGCCCACATCTCTCTTTGGTGAGCAGACAGAGGCCTACATGAAAAAGCTGGATAAGTATAAAGTGGCTTAGAAGAGTGTGGCTGCTAATGAAGAAGCATCCACACCCCAGAAGCACCAAAGTAGAGGGGGTAGGGGTAGAACCCACTATATGCCCTTCTTCTTGACTCAGGCTTTCCCAACCTATCAGTCACAGAGAGTTTACTTCAGTGGCAGGGGTAGAAGGGTCAGCAGTCATGCTGGCCTGAGTCCCCAGCCAGGTGCACAGGCAAAACAGAACCCCTGAGGTGCCTGTCAGAGTCACCTTCCCACTCCCAGTAGGGGGCAGGCTGGCTCACTACCTCCAGGCATGGCACACCATCACCATAGAAAAGTGGGTCCTGGAGGTAGTGAATCAGGGCCTTGCACTCTGCTTCAAGGTCATGCAGGCTGACAGCAAGGTTTTTCAGGCCTGCCACCCCATCAGAAACAGTTCTACTGGAGGCGGAAGTAGCCAACCTCCTACAGGAGAAAGCAGTGGAGCCTGTCCCCTTGGCACAAAGGGGAAATGATCTGTACTCAAGTTGCTTCCTCACTCTAAAGAAAACTGGGGAGTGGCGACCCATACTGGATCTCAGACAGTTAAACAGACATTTGACAAAACCAAAGTTCAAGATGATCACTTTGACAACTGTTCTCCCAACACTCAGTCAGGGAGACTGGTTGGCATCACTGGACCTGAAAGATGCCTACTTTCACATTCCTATCAGGCAATCTCACAGAAAGAACCTCAGATTCAGATTGCCATCAGATCATTATCAGTTCAAGGCCCTGCCCTTCGGCCTAACTTCTGCTCTAAGAGCGTTCACAAAGTGCCTGGCAGTACCATGTATAAGCTGGGGGGTATTTCTCTGAGCTGGGAAAAAAGATTTTTTGTGTGACCCACGTATAAGTCAGATCTATGACTTTAAGTTGCATAGTTGTGGTAATGTAAAAAAAATTCTCACCCTTGCTGCAGACCCTTCCAACAGTAATATTGTCAGTCACTACAAGCTGAACTAGGAGCCGCGCTACAGATTCTGGCAGCTACTACATAGTTGTTCCGGGCTGGATCCCAAGCTGCCTTAGCCACCTACATGCAACAACCCACTTCAGCTTACTGCCTGAGATCTACAGACTGGCATCTTCTCCAACAGTGCACGTCGCGGAGTTATGGTCACGTTAAAAAAATTCTAACCCTCACTGCAGACATTCCTACAGAGAAGCAGAAACTTAGATTCCACGAGCAGAGATGACATATTAAATTGTAACCTGTTTAACAGAATTAATGAGTACCGGTACATTGATTGCTGTCTGACTGCTACCTATCAGCACCTAATTGGCTTTTTGGTTTCAGTTAATGACTTGTGGCTGAATTGTGCACTGTTGTAGACTACCGTTTAATCGCTGCTGTATGCTGTTCTGATTTTAAAGACTTGTGGCTGAACTGTGCACTGTTTGTAGACTACGGTAACAGTTTGTTGTTTTGCTGCTCTGTATTTTTGCAAATGGTTTTGCAAGTAGTTTTGTACGATCAGGACAGTAACTCGATATAAGTCAGAATCCTATACTGAAGTGTAAAATTTCAGTCAAAAACTGACTTATACGTGAGTATATACACAGTAGTTGTAGCACACCTAAGGAGGCAGAGGGTGACAGTGTTCCTTACCTAGATGACCCTAGCGGTAGCCCAGTCACCTCGGCAGGTCATGGATGTACTAACCACCACACAGGATACCTTGCAGTCCCTAGGGTTTCTGGTAAATCTGAAAATTCTGAGCTAAGACCAGTCCAGCTTCTGGAGTTTATAGGAGCAGAGTTGGACAAACTAAAGGAAAGGCATTCCTTCGTCAAGAAAGGGTGGACAGCCTAGTGCAGCTGGCCAGTTCCTTCCAACTGCACAGTCCCAGGCCAGCAAGGTGTTTCCTACAGCTTTTGGGTCACATGGCTGCATCAACAGCAATGGTATCAGGGTCCAGGTTCCAAATGAGAGACATGCAGTTCCACTTCAGATCCCATTGGTCTCAGAAAAAAGACTGCCTGTCAAAGATGGTGCAAGTCACATGAACTCTTCTTCAGGCAATCCAGTGGTGGCAGGAAAAGGACAAGTTTAGAGAAGGTATGCCCTTCCTACAACAGTCCCCATCAGTAGTGCTGACAACAGATGCTTCCCTCTTAAGGTGGGGCTCCCACCTGGGGGAGCACGCTGCACATGGTACATGGCTCCAGCAGGAGTCTCTACTTTGCATAAATCTGCTGGAAATCAGGGCGGTCTTACTGGGCATTCAATCCTTTGCCACAGTGCTGCAGGGCAAGGTGGTTCAGGTCAAAACAGACAATACAACCACCATGTACTACATAAACAAGCAAGGGGGCACAAGGTCATCCCCCTGTGCTCAGAGGCCATGAAAATGTGGAGCATAGATTATTCCCTCTGGATCTCCCTCTCAGCAGTCCATCCTCCAGGGAAGGACAATGTCCTCACAGATGCCCTTAGCAGGATCAACCAGAATCACCGCAAGTGGTCTCTAAGCAGGCAGGTCCTGCAAGCTGTGTTCAGAAGGTGGGGCACTCCAGAGGCTGACCTCTTCGCAGCTCCAGACAACCATCAGCTGCCACAGTTCTGTTGCAGACCTCCTGCAGTGGGCACAGTGTAACTGGATGCACTACTACTGGATTAGAAAAGGAAGTTCCTGTATGCCTCCCCCCCCCCCATTTCCTCTACTGCTCAGAGTGCTGAACAAACTCGACTCAGCCAGCAACAGTGATCCTCATTGCTCCAGACTGGGCCAGACAGCCCAGGTATTCACTGCTCCTGTCCCTATCAGTATCCAGACCAGTCTCCCTTCCCAGGAAGCACAACCTACTGACCTCATCACAGGGCAGGACTCTTTACCCCACCCTGCAGTCTCTCAGGCTCAAGGCCTAGCTCTTGAGGACCTAGAGTATGCTAACCTACATCTCCTGAAGGGGTTCTGGAGGTTCTCAGAGTTTCTAGAAAAACCCCTACTAGGAAGATTTACACTTCTAAGTGGAAGAGGTTTTCCATCTGGTGTCAACTAAAGGATATAGACTGTAGATAGGCTGGCTTGCTAGTCATTTTGGATTATTTGGCACCCTTCATTCCCTCAGCCTTAGATCATCCACCCTTAAGGTGCACCTGGCAGCTGTCTCTGCTTAGTTATCAGCGGGTAAGGGTTCATCCCTGGCTGTGAACCAGGTATTCAGGAAGTTTTTCAAAGGGCTGGTACACTTGCATCCCCCCACACAGTGAGCCAACTCCCACATGGGATCTCAATATATGCATTGCCCAGCTAATGCAACCACCTTCTAAGCCCAAGTCTTCAGCGGAGTTTAAATATGTGACCTGGAAAACAGTGTCCCTAGTAGCAGTCTGCTCAGCCAGGAGGATCAGTGAGCTCCAGGCCTTGTCCACAGAACCTAACTACATTTCAGTCCATAGGGACAAGGTAGTCCTCAGGACCAACAGGAAGTTTCTCCCCAAGGTGGTATCTGACTTCCACATCAATCAGTCCATCACTTTGCCTGTCTTTTTCACTGACCATTCCAGTTCAGGGGAACGTAGATTGCATAGCCTGGATGTTAAGAGGGGTATCGGCTATTACCTAGACCACACAAAGGACCATAGGCAGGGCAATACACAGCTCTTCCTGACCTAAGGGGATGTGGGAAAGGGAAAGCCAGCTGTAAAGGACTGTTGCACACTGGATTGTTACCTATTTTCAATTTTGTTACAGTAAGGTGGGCAAGGAGCTCTTGGTGAGCCTCAGGGCCCATTCTACCAGGGGTACAGCTGTCTGCTTAGCAGCCATTAGGTATATTCCCCTGTTGAAATCTGCAAAGCAACTATCTGGAAAACTGTCCACACATTTGCTAAGTATTATTTCAAACAACATGAAGTCTTGCTGTATTCTGACAGTAGCAGTGAGTCCCAACCTTCGAACTGCCCCAGAGATGAAAGAGTTAACTTTCCATGCCAGGCATGGAACGCTGAGCTCAGGTCGGTTGAGACTCTGTCTGTTGCTGTTTAAACTCAAACCAGCGTTTTATTTAACTCTAAAATTGATTAGCGTTTTGCTCATAAAATTTCTAAAACTTTGTGATGCATAGCACTTGTCTCACTGTGTTTAACAAACATAACACTTCTAGAAAACCTATATAAATACTTTCTGTACAGTTAGTATTGTTCTAAGAAAAACTGCTAATCAATTATTTAAAACCCTGAACCGTCAGATTCTTTACTCCGCCTCACTGAACAGTCGCTCCAAAGATTTCTCCTTCTGCTCGGTTCAATTTGTCGGTTAAAGTACCGCTTTTCTCGGTTTTCGACCGAATTTAAACCGTAACCTGTCAGTTCAGTCTCTGTCTGTGGTATTTGTGAGTACTAGATAGGTTATATATTATTTCTATTCTGTGTGGAACTTGTAAACGGTTCATCGGTTCGGTTTGAACCGATCAAGTTGTTAGAAAATCTTAAATTGTACTTTTAGAGTGTGGTTACTGGTTCTTATCGTTTCTAAAAAAAACGGATTTTATTACGGTTTTTTCCACGACCCGTGACACGGTCAGGAACCCATAAGAGGGTCTTGCCTGGCGGATTGCCATTAAAAGGGTAAGTTTGGTTAGGACTGGCACAATGTCTGAGAAACCCAAAAGAAAAACCGGGCCCACTGGATTTCAACACTGTAGTGTGTGTGGGGAAGTCTTTGCTAAGGCTGACCCCCACACCACCTGTATTTATTGTCTGGGGTTTGACCACTTCAATGCAGACTGCCAGATTTGTAAAAAGATTCCTGCAGCTACCCTAGAAAAGTGAGTTGGTAGGCTCAGGGAAAGAGAGTCCAAAAAGTCAGCTGAACCGGATGGCCAGCCCGGTTCGGTTCAAACCGAACCAGAAGGAGTACCCTCTGACCAGGGCGAGACTTCTTCAGGCAAAAGGAGATCCGATTCTGAGGAGTCGCTTCCGGCTAAGAGAACTAGAAAGGAAAATCAGCTGGTGTGGAGCCAAAACTTTCCTCTCCAACCGCTGAAGAAATAGCCAAAGCGATCAAAATTGTGCAGTCGCTTTCCCCGGTTCCGACCAAACCGGCACCATCAGGGAGGCGCTCGGTTCGGCCGGTTTCACCGGTTCAAGATTATAATTTAGAGGAGTATTATGAACTGGAGGAGGAGGAAGAGGAGTATGAGGAAAGTGAATGTGATTTGAAAGTCTGATGTGCCCATTGACCCGACATCTCCAGAGACAGACCTTCAGGAGGTCTCCTCCTAGGCTTTCTTGAGTCCCCTCCCATTTCATGTTTTATAAAAAGTGGCTGAAACCCTCCAGCTTCCTATGGAAGAAGCTGTGGATGACCAAGAGGAGCCTGACTTTGTGGAAATGATGGATATCCCAGAGTCTAGGAGACTGTCTGTTCCCTTGCACAAATCTTTTGGGAAACAGACATTTAAAATTTTAAAGACTCCTAATACTATACCTCCTGTGGATAAGAGAATGGACAAGAGGTATGCATTGTCAGGCTCAGATACAGAGTTCCTTACACAACAATGCAGCCATGTTGGGATAGTGCAGGCTGCAGCCTGTGACAAGGCAAATATTCCCTTGGCTTCACACCCCCCCCAGACAAGGACTCCAGGAGGACTGATGCCATGGCAAAGAAACAATACATGGCAGCATCCTTGGGACTCAGACAGGCCAATTATATGGCTTATACTGCTAGGTATCAGAAATCCAGATGGGACACTGTCATGGCTTTAGCAAAACAGGTCCCTGGCCAGCTTGCCAAGGAGCTGGAGCAGGTGGCTGCTGATGGTATTGAGGCATCCAAGGTGCAATTCCATGCGGCAGTGGACTCAAATGATGTGTCATCAAGAGTCATGGCTACATCTGTGGCACTTCGCAGAATGGCTTGGCTCAGATGTACTAGCCTGTCACAGGATACCCTGACTAAGGCCATGGATTTTCCTGTTGTGGGTAATTCTTTGTTTGGGGAGCAAACAGAGAATTACATGAAGAAAATGGACGAGTATAGGACCACCTATAGGAGTGCCCAGGCCAAGGAAAGGCAGGCCACTCCTCAAAGACAGCATCCCAGGGGCAGGGGCAGGCCTTTTCAAATGCCTTTCTACCAGGCCCAGGCCTCCGCTTCTGCCTATGCTCAGAGGGGGTTCTTTAGAGGGAGAGGCAGAAGGGGTACAAGCAGACCTGCTTCCACCCCTCAGCCAAAACCCCCTGCCAAACAGGCACCCTAATGGGTTTGCCAGGGCCGATTCTCCACCACCTGTAGGGGGGCAGGCTGGCTTACTTTGTCCAGGACTGGAAGTCTCTAACATCAGACAAGTGGGTCCTGGAAGTAGTAAGCCAGGGACAGGTTCTCAGCTTCAAAAAATTTCCAAAGCTGAGAACCAGATCCTTCCCACCTGCAAATCCCTCAGAGGCACTTGCCCTAGAGGCAGATGTCTCTTCCCTCCTGGCTCTCAGAGCTGTGGAAAGGGTTCCACCCCTACACCAGGGCAAAGGGTTGTACTCCAGGTACATCCTTACCCCAAAAAAGACAGAAGAATGGCGGCCCATCCTGGATCTCAGATACTTAAACAAGCACCTTTTAAAACCAAAATTAAAAATGGTGACTCTGGGAATTATTCTACCCTCTCTAAGGCCAGGGGACTGGCTAGTCTCCCCTGGACCTCAAGGATCCCTACTTCCATATTCTCATCAGAAGCTCCCATCGAAAGTACCTCAGGTTCGAGCTGCCCTCAGGCCATTATCAGTTCAGAGCAATGCCCTTGGTCTGACCTCTGCTCCAAGGGTATTCACAAAATGCCTGGCAGTAGTAGTTGCTTCTCTAAGAAGGCAAAGGATTGCCATCTTCCCTTACCTGGACGACTGGCTTATAGTAGGCCAGTCCCCAGACCAAGTCAAGCTACACTTACAGATAACTCAGCAACTTCTCACCTCTTTGGGTTTCCTTCTGAATCTTTCAAAGTCAGTTCTAGAGCCTGTCCAGCTCCTCACCTTCATAGGTGCAGAGCTAGACACAGGAAAGGCCAGAGCTTTCCTTCCCCTGGACAGGGCAAGGACCCTTATCTCTCTGGCCTCCTCATTCACCCTGCAGGTGTCTCGACCAGCAAGGCATTTTCTACAGCTCCTGGGGCACATGGCTGCTTCCACAGCAGTGGTGCAGGGAACCAGATTTCAGATGAGGGACATTCAGTTCCATTTGAGAGCCTTTTGGTCTCAAAAGAAGGACCCTCTGACCAAATTGATCCCAGTAACTCGAACCCTGATCCAGGCCCTACAGTGGTGGCAGGATCAGAACAATCTGAGACAAGGAGTCCCCTTTGTCACTCAGTCTCACTCTTTAATCCTTACTACAGATGCCTCCCTCTTGGGGTGGGGGGCTCATTTGGGCGACCTGACCACCCAGGGGTTGTGGTCCCCTCAGGAATCTCTGCTCCACATCAGTCTGTTGGAACTCAGAGCAGTATTTCTAGCACTTCAAGCTTTTTCCAAATCTGTTCAGAACAAAGTTATCCAGGTCAGAACAGACAATACCACCACAATGTGGTACATCAGCAAGCAAGGAGGCACTCGGTCTACGGCCTTGTGCACAGAAGCAATGAAGTTGTGGTCTCTGGCTTATTCCCTGAACACCTCCCTCACAGCAGTTCACCTTCCAGGCAAGGACAATGTCCTGGCAGATGCTCTCAGCAGGATATCCCAGGGCCATCACGAATGGTCACTGGATCCCCTGGTCTTGGAGGTGATATTTTCCAGATGGGGCACCCCACAGATAGATCTTTTTGCAGCCCCAGACAATCACCAACTTCCCCTTTTTTGCTGCAGGCCCCCAGTGTTGGGCTCAGTCCCCCTGGATGCCTTAGTTCTCAATTGGGAAGGGAGGTTCCTATATGCTTCCCCCCCCCTTCCCTCTCCTGTTCAAAGTACTAGTCAAAATCAGATCTCAACCCTGCAAGATGATCCTGATTGCTCCAGACTGGGCCAGACAGCCTTGGTATCCACTCCTACTGCCCTTAGCAGTCCATCTTCCCCTGTGTCTTCCCAGGAATCACAACCCATTAACCTGTGCTCAGGGGAGGGTTTGGTACCCGAATCTCAAATCTCTCAATCTCAAGGCCTGGCTCTTGAAGAGTTAGAGTTTGCTGATTTACACCTCTCCCAAGGCGTAATGGATATTCTGAAGGCTTCTAGGAAACCTTCCACCAGGGCTACTTATAATTCCAAGTGGAAAAGATTTTCCATATGGTGCTCTGGAAAGCATATTTCCCCAGAGTCTGCTGATCTGCCCACAGTCCTCAATTATATGGTCCATTTAAATGGCTTGGGGCTTAGACCAGCTACACTGAAGGTGCATCTGGCAGCTGTTTCTGCTTTTATTTCATCAGGTAAGCCCTCTTCTCTTTCAGCTCACCCTGTATTCTCCAAGTTTTTCAAGGGATTGCTTCACACCAACCCTCCTTTCTGGGACCCTGCCCCTGCTTGGGACCTTAATGTTTGCATTGCTCAGCTTATGCAACCCCCTTTTGAGCCTTTGTCTTCAGCAGAGCTTAAATACTTGACTTGGAAAACTGTGTTTCTGGTAGCCATCACTTCTGCCAGACGCATAAGTGAGTTACAAGCTTTGTCAGTGGAGCCTGATTTTATCTCCTTTCATAGAGATAAGGTGGTCCTCAGGACTAACAGGAAGTTTTTGCCTAAGGTGGTTTCAGATTTCCACCTTAATCAATCTATGTCTCTTACTGTGTACTTCACTGACCATTCCTCCTCTGGTGAGAGGAGGCTCCACAGTTTAGATGTGAAAAGAGCCCTTAGTTACTACATAGAATGTACCAAGGGTCACAGGTTTGACTCCCTCCAACTGTTCCTCACTTATGGTGAGGTTGGTAAAGGGAAACCTGCCACTAAAAGATCCATTGCCAGGTGGATTGTCTCTTGTATCCAATTTTGGTATGAAAAACTGGGTAAGGTTCCACCCTCAGGCCTGAGGGCTCACTCTACCAGAGGTACAGCTGCTTCCCTGGCTGCTGCCAGGGATATCCCTATTCTAGAGATCTGTCAAGCAGCTACCTGGAAAACAGTTCACACTTTTACCAAGCATTACCCCCTGGATATCCAGGCTAGGAGTGATGCTCGGTTTGGCACAGCTGTGCTTCAGAGCCTATTTCCTAAGTAGGTTCTGTCCCTCCTCCATGGAGGTACTGCTTGGTAGTCTGCTATTGTCAGAATACAGCAAGACTTCATGTTGTTTGAAGAAAAAATTACTCACCTTAGTAATGTTGTTTCTTCTAATGGAGTCTTGCTGTATTCTGACCTCCCCCCTGCCTGCCCCTCTCAGAACCTCTGTTTTGGGATGTGGGTGGACAGTGGCAGTGTTGGCACTCAGTAGATGCCCACCTTGTTGTTTTTCACCCCCTTTTCCTGGGTGAATTGGTGTTGTGTTTTTCATTTTTTGGGTCTCCTGACTTGAGTCTTGCTGTTTTGGGACCAAAAAATGTGTTTTCAAACACCATGAAGTCTTGCTATATTATGACTTAAGGCAGTTAGCCACAGCACTTGAACTGCCCCGGAGAGGAAACAGTTAACTCCAGGGAGGCTGGAGTTCTAAAGCGCGAGAGCGCTATGCCAAAGCTCTATCTGGCAAGTTTCAAATGAAACTGTCAGATTCTTTACCGCTTCACAGAACAGTCGCCTCGAGATCAGCTCCTTCAGCTTGGTTCATTTCTCGTTCAGTTGAGTATTTTCGGTTCATTTGAACCGCAAAAGTATTTATTTTACCGCATTTCGGTTCAAAGCTCTATCTGGTAAACCGTAAGTACAGGATTTAAAGTCTGTGTGGAAATTAATTATCGGTTCGGTTTCGAACCGATCGGTTCACTAAAATAAGCATTTCTATTCATATTTTGGGCTTTTTAGAGTGCGGTTCCGGTTCTTATCGGTTCTAAAAAACCTATACTTTGGGTTTTTTTCAAATACCCGTGACACGGTTAGGAACCGATAAGGGTGTCTTGCCTGGCACTGCCATCAGAAGGGCAAGTTTTTGGATAGGCTGGCATTATGTCTGAGAAACCCAAAAGAAAAACCGGGCCCACTGGGTTTCAACACTGTGATGTCTGTGGGGAAGCCTTTGCCAGGGCTGACCCACACACCACTTGTGTTTATTGTCTGGGGGCTGACCACCTCCTGTCAGACTGCCAGGTGTGTAAAAATTTCCCTGCAGCCACCCTGGAGAAGAGATTGGGCCGGCTCAGGGAACGAGAGGCCAAAAAGTCCGCTGACCCGGATGGCCAGCCCGGTCCAGCACCCACTGGACCAGAGGGAGTGCCCTCTGACCAGGGCGAGACTTCCTCGGGCAAAAGGAAGGCTGGTTCAGAGGAACCAGTCCCAGTAAAAAAGACAAAGAAATCAGCAGGTCTGGAGTCCAAAATTGTCTCTCCAACTGCTGCAGAGATAGCTAAAGCCATACAGATTGTCCAGTCACTGTCTCAGGGACCTGTCGAACCACCAACAGCTAGCAAAGGTTGGTTCGTTCAGTTCCAGTGGTTCAAGAGTATGATGTTGAGGAATTTTATGAACCACAGGAGGGGGAGGAGGAATTTGATCATTATATATGTGGCTGGGAGGGTCTGGACGTGCCCATTGAACCGGACATTTCTCCAGACAGACCTTTAGAATCTCCCCCTATGCTGTCTGAGTCCCCTTCTCATTTTATGTTTTATAAAAAGTTGCAGAAACCCTCCAGCTTCCTTTAGAAGAGGCTGTGGATGAGCAAGAGGAGCCTGATTATGTAGAAATGATGGATATACCAGAGTCTAGGAGGTTGTCTGTTCCTTTGCATAAGTCATTTAGGAAGCAAACAACACAGATTTTAAAAAATCCTCATTCTGTCCCTCCTGTAGATAAAAAAATGGACAGAAGGTATACTTTGTCAGGCCCTGATACAGACTTCCTCACTGAGCAGTGTAGTCATGTAGGTGTGGTACAAGCTGCAGCCTGTGACAAGCTAATATTCCCTGGCCTCACATCCTCCTGATAAGGATTCCAGGAAGATTGATGCCATAGCGAAAAACAATATATGGCAGCACTTTGGGACTCAGGCAGGCAAATTATATGGCTTATGTGGCTAGATATCAGAAATCTAGATGGGACACAGTATTGCAGTTAGCCAAGCAGGCCCATGGCCAGCTGGCTAGTGAGTTGGAACAGGTGGCTGCTGATGGCATTGAAGCCTCTAAAGTTCAATTTCATACTGCTGTTGATGTTAATGATGTTTCCTCTAGGGTCATGGCCACTTCTGTAGCTTTCCGTATGTTGGCATGGCTCAGATGCACTAATCTGTCCCAAGATACTCAGTCAAAGGCTATGGATTTTCCTGTAGTGGGAAATTCTCTGTTTGGGGAACAAACAGAAAATTATATGAAAAAGATGGATGAGTACAGAACTACCTACAAAAGTGCCCAGGCCAAGGAGAGGCATGCTACTCCACAGAGGCACGCTCCCAGAGGTAGGGAGGCCTTTCCACAGGCCTTTTTACCAATCTCAAGCCTCCTCTGCGTTTGCACAGAGGGGTTTCTTCAGAGGCAGAGGTAGACGGGGCACAAGTAAACCGTCCCCCTCCCCTCAGCCTAAGGCTGCTGCCAAGCAGGCACCCTGATGGGGTGCCCAGGGCCGATTCTCCTGTACCGGTGGGGGGCAGGTTGGCTTATTTCAGCCAGAACTGGCTGTCCCTAACTTCGGACAGATGGGTTCTGGAGGTAGTAAGCCAGGGTCTGGTTCTCAGCTTCAAACAGTTTCCAAAGATAGAGAGCCAGACATTTTCCCTACAAATCCTTCAGAAGCCCTTGCTTTGGAAGCAGAGGTTTCTTCTCTCTAGACTGCAAAGCAGTGGAAGGGTCCTCCTTGCCACCAGGGCAAGGGCTGTACTCAAGATACTTTCTTACCCCAAAAAGACAGGAAAGGGCGGCCCATTCTAGATTTAAGGTACCTGAACAAGCATCTTTTGAAACCAAAGTTCAAAATGTTAACTCTGGCAATGATTTTGCCTTCCCTGAGGCCAGGGACTGGCTAGCTTCCCTGGACCTCAAGGATGCCTATTTTCATGTCCTGATCAGGCCTTCTCACCGAAAGTACCTCAGGTTCGAACTGCCCTCAGGCCACTACCAGTTCAGAGCATTGCCCTTCGGCCTTACCTCTGCTCCAAGGGTATTCACAAAATGTCTAGCTGTGGTAGTGGCTCATTTAAGAAGGCAAGGGGTTGCTGTGTTTCCTTACCTGGACGACTGGCTCATAGTGGGTCAGTCTCCAGATCAGGTAAAATCCCACATGCAAGTCACCCAGCAGCTTCTCACTTCCCTGGGATTCCTGCTGAATTTACCAAAGTCAGTTCTGGAACCAGTTCAGGTACTAACTTTCATAGATGCTGAATTGAACACAAAGTTAGCCAGGGCATTTCTCCCCTCGGAAAGGGTAGACAGACTCATTGCCCTGGCATCCTCCTTTACCCTGTGGGTCTCTCGACCAGCAAGGCATTTTCTGCAACTCCTAGGGCACATGGCTGCTTCCACAGCTGTTGTGCAAGGAGCAAGATTCCAGATGAGGGACATTCAGTTCCATTTGAGGGCCTATTGGTCTCAAAGGAGGACCCCTTACCAAATTAGTCCAGTGATTCAAACTTTGATCCTGGCTCTCCAGTGGTGGCAGGATCAAAGCAATCTAACACAAGGGGTTCCCTTCATTCCCGTTTCCCACTCCCTCACCCTCACCACGGATGCCTCCCTGCTAGGGTGGGGGGCTCACTCGGGCGACCTTTCCACTCAGGGAGTGTGGTCCCCTCAGGAATCTCTGCTCCACATCAATCTCTTGGAACTCAGAGCTGTCTTTTTAGCTCTTCAGGTTTTTTCAGCTTCTGTCCAGAACAAAGTAGTTCAAGTCAGGACAGACAACACCACAACAATGTGGTACATCAACAAGCAAGGGGGCACTCGGTCATCAGCCTTGTGCACCGAAGCAATGAAGTTGTGGTCTCTGGCTTAGTCCCTGAACACCTCCCTGATAGCAGTTCACCTTCCAGGGAAGGACAATGTCCTGGCGGATGCCCTCAGCAGGATTTCTCAGGGCCATCATGAATGGGCTCTGAATCCTCAGGTGCTGGGATCAGTCTTTGCCAGATGGGGCACCCCTCAGATAGATCTTTTCGCAGCCCCAGACAACCACCAACTTCCTCTATTTTGTTGCAGGCCTCCAGTGCTGGGCTCAGTCCCTCTGGACGCCTTTCTTTTGGATTGGAAGGGGAAGTTCCTAAATGCCTTTCCCCCCTTCCCTCTCCTCTTCAGGGTATTAGTAAAAATCAGATCTCAGCCCTGCAAAGTGATTCTGATTGCTCCAGATTAAGCCAGACAGCCCTGGTACCTCTGCTTCTGTCCCTGACAGTCCACCTGCCCTGAGCTTGCCCAGAGTCACGACTTGTTGGCCTGTGCACAGGGGAGAGTGTGATATCCGGACCTCACATCCCTCCATCTCAAGGCTTGGCTCTTGAGAAGTTAGAATTGCTGATTTACACCTTTCCCAAGGTGTCCTGGATATTTAAAGGCTTCAAGGAAGCCTTCCACTAGGGCCACTTACAATTCTAAGTGGAAGAGGTTTTCCATCTGGTGTTCTGAGAAACAAATTGTCCCAGAATCTGCTGATTTGCCCATTTTACTGGACTATTTGGTCCATATAAATTCCTTAGGCCTTAGGCCAGCTACCTTAAAGGTTCATCTGGCAGCTGTCTCTGTTTTTGTATCAGCAGGGAAGCCTGCTTCTCTTTCCGCTCATCCTGTGTTTTCCAAGTTTTTTAAGGGGTTACTTCACACTAACCCTCCTTTTCAGGAACCAGCTCCTGCCTGGGACCTGAGTGTTTGCATTGCTCAGTTAATGCAACCCCCCTTTGAGCCTCTGTCTTCAGCAGATCTCAAGTTTCTAACTTGGAAAACTGTTTTTCTAGTGGCTATCACTTCTGCCAGACGCATAAGTGAATTACAAACCCTGTCAGTGGAAAAAGATTTTATATCTTTTCACAGAGATAAGGTAGTCCTCAGGACTAACAGAAAGTTTTTGCCTAAAGTGGTTTCAGATTTCCATCTGAACCAATCCATCTCTCTTCAGTATTTTTCACTGAGCATTCTTCCTCGGGTGAGGAGACTGCACAGTTTAGACGTCAAAAGAGCTTTAGCTACTATTTGAGCAGCACCAAGGGTCACAGGTTCGAATCCTCCAACTCTTCCTTACCTATGGCGAGGTTGGCAAAGGAAACCTGCCACTAAGAGGACAATTGCAAGGTGGATTGTCTCTTGTATCCAATTTTGTTACCAAAACTAGGTAGAGAACCCCCTCAGGACTGAGGGCTCACTCCACCAGGGTACAGCTGCATCTCTAGCGGCTGCTGGGCATATTCCCATTCTGGAAATCTGTCAAGCTGCTACTTGGAAAACAGTTCACACTTTTACCAAGCATTATTCCCTGGATGTCCAGTCCAGGAGAGATGTTCGTTTGGCACAGCTGTGCTTCAGAGCCTATTTCCTAAGTAGGTTCTGACCCTCCTCCATGGAGGTACTGCTGTGTAATCTGCCTTAAGTCATAATATAGCAAGACTTCATGGTGTTTGAAGAAAAAATTACTCACCTTAGTAATTGGTTTTCTTCTCATGGATTCTTGCTATATTATGACCACCCCCAACCTGCCCTCTGAGAACTTCTACTTGGGTAGGGGTTGGCAAATTAGTGCAAGCACTGTGTCATGCCATTTTAGTTCTTCCTTTCCCCTTTTATTTAGGATTAGGAACTAGGTATTTCTGTTTTTAAGTAATATATGGCCCTTCCGGGACTTGAGTCTTTGGGAAGGGGTCTAATAGTGCTTGTTAGGGTGAAACTAATAATATTATCATTGTTATTATTATTATTGCTCTTGTTGTTGTTGTGTTTGCTGCTGTTATTCCTACTAGTAGGTAGCCACTTGGCTAGTGTAGAGCTTTCACACAGACTTGCTGCTTAGTATTAGCTTACGTAAAGATCTGACAGTTTCATTTGAACTTGCCAGATAGAGCTTTGGCATAGAGCTCTCGCGCTTTAGAACTCCAGTCTCCCTGGAGTTAACTGTTTCCTCTCCGGGGCAGGTCAAGTGCTGTGGCTAACTGCCTTAAGTCATAATATAGCAAGACTCCATGAGAAGAAAAGCAATTACTAAGGTGAGTAATTTTTTCTTTATGTTTAGTAGCCAGTTGGCTAGTGTAGGTTTACAGCTTCCACACAGGACCTTAGTGAGTTTGCTCATAAAGATCTGACGGTTTGAGTTTAAACAGGAACAGACAGAGTCTCAACCGAGCTCTAGCTCAGCGTTCCATGCCTGGCATGGAAAGTTAACTCTTTCATCTACGGGGCAGTTCGAAGGTTGGGACTCACTGCTACTGTCAGAATACAGCAAGACTCCATTAGAAGAAACAACATTATTAAGGTGAGTAATTTTTTCTTCTTGGATACCCAGGCAAGAAGTGATGCCAGGTTTGGCACTGCAGTACTGCAGAGCCCGTTTCCTAAATCGGTTCTGTGCCCTCCACCAGAGGTGCTGCTTGGGTAGTCTGCATATGTCAGAATACAGTAAGATTTCTTGGGTTTGAAGAAAAATTACTTACCATAATAATCTTGTTTCTTCAATTGAATCTTACTGAATTCTGAGCTCCCTCTACCCCCCGGCACCTATGAGGCACTGCACTCCAGCTATCCACATTGTCTTTAAATCTTCTTGAGTTGGTTGTTTTCTGGGCATCTGTGACTTGAGTCTTAGTGATGCCCACACCATTAAAAAGGGATGGTTTATTTTTGGAGTGTTAGTTGTTTTATTAGGATAGTTTAGATAGATTTTTTCCATTAAATATACTTTATTAATTTTCATAGGTACAGACATCTTGCATACAGGAGACCATACCATATTGCATATACAGTATATTTGTTAAACAAGGCATCCGATCTCCATACAATAATACATGATCACATTTAATGTCTGTGACCCCACCCCCACCCATACCCTCCTGCCTTCTCCCTCCATCCCAATCCCTGGCTGCCACAGATACTGTCTTGATAGTCCTAAATACATGCCAATGGAAAACCTGTTAAAAGTATAGGTTAGATCATAGGGGGCATGAGAGTTAGCCATTGCTCCATCGGGTTGAATTAATAACAAGTTATAAAAAGGGTCCCAAAGCTTTTATATCTCCCCTTATTTGGTTAACCCTGCAATAACCCGTTCTGCCAATGCTAAACATAATTTCTTTGTACCATTAGGTATAAGTTGGTATTAAGGTATCTACCCAATGTGTAAGTAATACTTTTTGGCACAAACAGATATCAACTCCATATATGCTCTTTGGGTTTTGTCATGGAGCATCGTATAATCTCCTACAATACATATTTACGGGTAAATTTGTCTGAAAGGGCTAGCAGCGGTCCAGGCAGGACCTAATACTGTTCCATAACGGAAGAGACTTTATCACACGCACCATGACATATGCAACAAGTCTCCCTGAGCGAGAGCATTTAGTACAAAGATTAGACTGCAGAAAACCCATCTTAGACAATTTAACTGGGGTATAATACATGTTATGCACAATTTCGAATTGCATGTATCTATACCTGTCCCACTTAACATATCTATATAGGTGTTTCCATATTCTTAACTAACATCTGGGGGTCAGAAGATGGAAGAGTTGATCCACCAATAAAATATCTGTCCTTCCAGTCCTGCAATCGTGGTTTGTAGAAATTTGTAAGTGTATGAGATTAAATGAGTTGACGGAACCGACTTGAGATATGGGGTTAATACAATTAAGAGGGGAGTAGTCCACCTCCCAGTACCAAAATACGGTGTTAACATATGACTAATCTGCAGATACTGTATTTAAAAACATGACTAGTGGACCAATGGTATTTACTAATGGCTTCCTGGAATCGCATCATTCTCTGATTAGTAATCAATTCCTCTACTCTTTCAATCCCCATATTGGGCCAAAAAACATTAGTCTTTATTGGTTTACCAGAGATCAACAAGTTAGGATTATTGAAAAGAGGTTGTGTTACATCCTTATACCCATTAGTCTTAAGTAACATGTTAAGTTGGTACTGTGTAGCCAAAAGAGCATCAAGCGGGGATCCCTTCAATTTGTTTGGAAGATTTTTCTTATTCAGGAAGGGAAGGATTTCCGGATCCATATCATATTGCACACACAGGGATTTCTCGATTCCAAGTCAGAGAGGAAAGTACATCGAATCAGACCTGTGCTCTGATGGAAGCATCCAATGCCTAAGTCTAGTTAGGTGTATGGCAAGATAATATAAATATAGATTGGGGGCCTGAAGACCACCATCATTTTTAGCCCGTGTAAGTTTACTATATACTCTACTTAATTTTTTCCCAGCCCACAAAAAAGCATTAATAATTTTGTGTACCTGCATAAACCAAGATTTAGGTAAGTTCCAATTATACATTTGTAATGGGTATAATAAACGGGTAACACATTCATTTTATTATACTCATTCGATCTCAAAGCGATAAAGGTAATAAGGACCAACGCTTAATATCCTCTCGTATATGATTTAAGGTAGCGTCAAGATTAAGCTTTTTCATTATTCTAGGAGAGTGGAGAAAGATTCCCAAATATTTAAACTTATCTGGTTTCCACTGTAAACCCAATCTAGATATTTCTGCTTTCTGAAAGTACTGATTAAGAGGAAGTACTTCCGATTTATCTAGGTTCAGTTTGTAATTGGAAATCAAACTAAACTGTGATATTAATTCAAGTGCTGCTGGGAGGGATTGTGAGGGAGATGAAACATGTAATAAATATCATCCGCATATATGGAAAGTTTATATTCTGATGTACCTATTGTGATCCCTGACATTAAGGGTGAAGAATTAAGTTTCCTAATAAGGGGTTCAAGAAACAAATTAAATAGATATGGCGAGAGGAGACAACCTTGACGAGTACCTTGACTCAAATTAAAAACTGTGGGGAGTATTCCATTACAGTGAACTCTTGCGGAGGGAGAAGAGTACAGTATTTTGACCCAAGTGAGAAATTCCGGTGGGATACCATATCTGGGAAGTAGGGAAAACAGATATTCCCAGGAAACTCTGTCAAAAGCCTTTTCTGCATCCAAGGAAACTAAAGCTGCCGGCGTATACGAATCCTTGGAAACAGAAAACAAGTACGCCAACTTCCTGAGATGGTCTGATGAAAATTGTCACTTAACAAATCCTGCTTGTTCTGCACTAATTAGGGAGTCCCAAACCCGACCCAACCTCATAGCCAAAATCTTGGCCAAGATTTTCAGGTCCACATTAATAAGTGAAATAGGCTTGTAATTATGTACGAGCGAAGGATCCTTTCCCAGTTTGGGTAGTGCTATAATAATGGCTTGAGTTAAAGATTTGTCTGAAATGCCGTACTCATAAAAATAATGAAAGGTGTTTAAAAGAATGGGTGCTAGTGTATCTTTTAGAGCCTTATAAAAATTAGATGTAAACCCATCTGGACCGGGGGATTTGTCCGGTGTAAGCGAGTCAATAGCCTCTAGTACCTCTTTTACTTCTATTGGGGCTTTAAGTACAGAGGATTGTGCCTCTGTAAGTGTAAGCAGTTTAACATCTTTGATGTATGAGTCCAACATTTGTTGGGCAAAAGAAAAATTAGTAGGAGTATACAACCTCTCATAATAAAGTTTAAAGTTTTCACAAATGTCTTGGCGTGAGGTCAGAAATGTACCAGTAGATGATTGAAGGGAGGTCACTATTCTATCAGTAACCTGAGCTCTTATTCTAAGTACCAGTAGTTTTCCTGCTGTCTCCCCCTGATCAAAATAAGGTATTTTCGATTTGAGCATAAGAACTTCGGCCTTTTCGGCCAGCAGGTGATTGTACTGGGCTCGAAGGGATTCAGCTTTTTCCCAATCCACATCAGGGGACAGCGCTGAAAGATTTAATTCCGCCAATGTAGTCTGATCAGTTAAGGAGGAAAGGGCTTGATCTCTCCGCTTTTTGTGTTTAACAGCCAAATGTATTAGCTCTCCCCTTAAAGCGCATTTGAGTGCACACTATAAGATATCACTTCTGGGCATTGATAAAGAGTTATCTGCTATGAAATTGGAGATGAAGGATTGTAAATGCCGTATTTGATCTTCTGATTTTATAATCTGGTTATTAATCCTCCAGAGCTTATCTCGCTGAATGTTAGGAACAAGCTCTATAGATAGTTGAACCATCTGATGGTCCGATATAGTTTTTGAGGAGTAGAAAACTGATGCAGCACCAGGAAGACAATCACTGCTGACCAGAAAGTAGTCAATACGAGAAAATGTATTGTGAATAGGTGAATGAAATGAGTATTCTTTCCTGGTGGGGTACATGATTCGCCAGGGGTCTGCTAGCTCTACTAGGTGCAATAATTCCATCTGGGCTTTTTGACCTGGAGACAGCGATGTTTTAGGGGGCCTGTTCTATCCTGGCTATTTGACAACACCTGATTCCAGTCTCCTTCTACAGTTATTGGAGTCATGGACAGTGGAGCTAGCATAGCCATAAGATCTGTAAAGAATTTAGGGTCGTCAGAGTTTGGACCGTACATAGAGCCAAGGATAACCTCAGTAAGACCTATTACTGCCCGTAAAATCATGTAACGGCCTTCTGAGTCTAAGATCTCTTGTAGTAACTGAAACGGGATTCTATGGACAATTAAGTTTGCAGTACCCCTTTTACGTGAATTAAAGCCAGACCCAAAAACTTGCCCCACCCAAAGCCTGTGAAAGTAATGCACTTGAGTGGATAAAAGGTGTGTTTCTTGCGAAAAAACTACATCCGCTTGTATATTACGGAGATGTATCAATATTTGCATACGTTTCTCTGGGGTTTGTGCCCCCTTAACGTTCTATGTACAAAAATGATATCCTGACATTTTTAATTATTTGTTACCTTATTCAAACAACATGAAGTCTTGCTGTATTCTGACTATTGCAGTGATATCCAACCTTTGAACTGCCCCGGAGAGGAAGGAGTTAACTTTCCATGCAAGGCATGGAACGCTGAGCTTGAGCTCGGTTGAGACTCTGTCTGTTGTTGTTTGAACCCAAACCACCAGATTCTTCTCCACCTCACTGAACAGTTGCTCCGGAGATTTCTCCTTCGCTCGGTTCATTTTAGTCGGTTAAAGTGTCGTTTTTTCCCTCGGTTCAACCAAATTTCTTCTATCTAACCTGTCAGTTCAGTCTCTGTCTGAGGTACCGTGAGTACTAGATAGGTTTATTATTATTAGTTTCCGTGTGGAACTTGTAAACATCGGGTCGGTTCAGTTTGAACCGATCAGGTTTGTAAGAAAAGTTTGTTCTGCTTTTTAGAGTGTGGTAACCGGTCCTTATTGGTTCTAAAAACGGATTTCATTACGTTTTTTTCCATGACCCGTAACATGGTCAGGAACTGATAGGGGTGTCTTGCCTGGCGGATTGCCGAAAAAAGGGTAAGTTTGATTAGGACTGGCCATGTCTGAGAAACCCAAGAGAAAAACCAGGCCCACTGGGTTTCAACACTGTAGTGTGTGTGGGGAAGCCTTTGCTAAGCCTGACCCCCACACCACCTGTGTTTATTGTCTGGGGTTTGACCACCTCGATTCAGACTGCCAGATTTGCAAAAGGTTTCCCACAGCTACCCTGGAAAGAGTAGGTAGGCTGAAGGAAAGAGAGGCCAAAGTCCGCTGACCCAGATGCCAGCCGGTTCGGTTCCAACCGAACCAGAAGAAGTGTCCTCTGACCAGGGCTAAACTTCTTGAGAAAGAGAAACTGACTTGAGGAGTCGGTTCCGTTAAAAGAAAAGAAGGGATAAGTCAGCCGGTTCGGATCCACAAGTTCTTTCTCCGATCGCTGATGAAATAGCCAAAGCGATAAGGATTGTTCAATCGCTAACTTCGGTTCCGACCAAACCGGCACCATCGGTTAGGGGCTCGGTTTGGTCAGTTCACCCGGTTCCGGATTATAATTTAGAGGATTTTTATGAACCAGAGTAGGAGGAGGGAGAGTATGAGGATAGTGATGGTGATTATGAAAATCTGGATGTGCCAATTGACCCAGACATCTCCCCAGACAGACCTTCAGGTGTTTCTCCTTCTAGGCTTTCTGAGTCCCCTTCCCACTTTATGTTTTACAAAAAAGTGGCTGAAACTCTCCAGCTTCCTATGGAGGAAGCAGTAGAGGATCAGGAGGAGTCTGATTATGTTGAGATGATGGACATCCCAGAGTCCAGGAGACTGTCTATTCCCCTCCATAAGTCTTTTGGGAAACAGACATTTAAAATTGTAAAGACTCCTAATTCCATACCTCCTGTGGACAGAAGAATGGACAAGAGGTATACTCTTTCAGGCTCAGATACGGAGTTCCTTTCTCAGCAATGCAGTCATGTTGGGGTAGTGCAGGCTGCTGCCTGTGATAAGGCAAATATACCCTTGGCTTCACACCCCCCAGATAAGGACTCCAGGAGGATTGATGCCATGGCAAACAAACAGTACATGGCAGCATCTTTGGGACTCAGGCAGGCTAATTATATGGCCTACACAGCTAGATACCAGAAGTCTAGATGGGACACTGTGATGGCTCTAGCTAAACAGGCCCCTGACCAGCTTGCCAAGGAGCTGGAGCAGGTAGCTGCAGATGGTATTGAGGCATCCAAGGTGCAATTTCATGCTGCAGTGGACTCCAATGATGTTTCATCTAGAGTCATGGCTACATCTGTGGCCCTTCGTAGGATGGCTTGGCTCAGATGTTACTAGCCTGTCACAGGATACCCAGACTAAGGCCATGGATTTTCCTGTTATTGGTAATTCTCTGTTTGGGGAGCAGACAGAGAACTACATGAAGAAAATGGATGAGTACAGAACCACCTATAGGAGTGCTCAGGCCAAGGAAGGCAAGCCACTCCCCAGAGGCAGCATTCCAGGGGCAAGGGCAGGCCTTTTCATAGTCCTTTCTACCAAGCCCAGGCCTCCTCTTCCGCCTTTGCTCAGAGGGGGTTCTTCAGAGGGAGAGGCAGACGGGGTATAGGCAGGCCTGCTACCACCCCTCAGCCTAAAGCCCCTGTCAAACAGGCATTCTGATGGGTTTGCCCGGGCTGATTCTCCACTACCCGTAGGGGGCAGGCTGGCTTACTTTGTCCAGGACTGGAAGTCTTTAACATCAGACAAATGGGTCCTGGAAGTAGCAAGCCAGGGACTGGTTCTCAGCTTCAAACAATTTCCAAAGATGAGAACCAGATCCTTTCCACCTGCAAATCCTTCAGAGGCCCTTGCCCTAGAGGCAGAGGTCTCTTCCTCTTGGCTCTCAGAGCCATAGAAAGGGTTCCACCCCTACACAGGGAAAAGGATTGTACTCCAGGTACTTCCTAACCCCCAAAAGACAGAGGAGAATGGCGCCCATCCTGGATCTCAAATATTTAAACAAGCACCTTTAAAGCCAAAGTTCAAAATGGTGACTCTGGGAATAATTCTACCCTCTCTAAGGCCAGGGGACTGGCTAGTCTCCCTGGACCTCAAGGATGCCTATTTCCACATTCTCATCAGATGCTCCCACAGAAAGTACCTCAGGTTCGAGTTGCCTTCAGGCCACTATCAATTCAGAGCAATGCCCTTTGGCCTAACATCAGCTCCAAGGGTGTTCACAAAATGCTTGGCAGTAGTGGTGGCTTTCCTAAGGAGAAAAAGATCTCCATCTTTCCATACCTGGACGACTGGCTCATAGTGGGTCAGTCTCCAGACCAAGTCAAGTCACACCTACAGATAACTCAGCAACTGCTCACTTCTCTAGGATTCCTCCTAAATCTTTCCAAGTCAGTTCTAGAGCCAGTGCAGCTCCTCACCTTCATAGGGGCAGAGCTGGATACAATAGGGGCAAGAGCCTTCCTTCCCCTGGACAGGGCAAGGACCCTTGTGACACTGGCCTCCTCATTCGCCCTGCAGGTGTCTCGACCAGCAAGGCATTTTCTGCAGCTCCTGGGCCACATGGCTGCCTCTACGGCAGTGGTCCAAGGAGCAAGATTACAGATGAGGGACATTCAGTTCCACTTAAGAGCCTTCTGGTCCCAGAGAAAGGATCCTCTGACCAAGCTAATCCCAGTGACTCGAACCCTGATCCAGGCTTTGCAATGGTGGCATGATCAGGACAACCTAAGACAAGGAGTTCCCTTTGTCACTCAATCTCATTCTCTAATCCTTACCACAGGTGCCTCCCTCTTGGGCTGGGGAGCCCACTTGGGGGATCTGACAACCCAAGGGTTGTGGTCACCTCAAGAATCTCTGCTTCACATCAGTCTCTTAGAACTCAGAGCAGTGTTTCTAGCACTTCAATTTTTTTCCAAGTCTGTTCAGAACAAACTAGTTCAGATCAGGACAGACAATACCACCGCAATGTGGTACATCAACAAGCAAGGGGGCACTCTGTATACGGCCTTGTGCATAGAAGCTATGCAGTTGTGGTCTCTGGCCTATTCCCTGAATACCTCTCTGATAGCAGTTCACCTCCCAGGGAAGGACAATGTCCTGGCAGATGCTCTCAGCAGGATATCTCAGGGCCATCACGACTGGTCCCTGGATCCCCTAATTTTGAAGGTGATCTTCTCCAGATGGGGCACTCCACAGATAGATCTTTTTGCAGCCCCAGACAATCACCAACTTCCTCTTTTTTGCTGCAGACCCCCCAGTGTTGGGCTCAGTCCCCCTGGATGTTGTAGTTCTTAATTGGGAAGGGAAATTCCTGTATACTTTTCCCCCCTTCCCTCTCCTGTTCAATGTACTAGTCAAAATCAGGTCTCAACCCTGCAAAGTGATTCTGATTGCTCCAGACTGGGCCAGACAACCTGGTACCTGCTCTCTCTGTCCTTAGCAGTCCACCTTCCCCTGTCTCTTCCCAGGAATTACAACCTGTTAACATGTTCTCAGGGGAGGGTTTGGTATCCGAATCTCAAATCTCTCAATCTCAAGGCCTGGCTCTTGAGGAGTTAGAGTTTGCTGATTTGCATCTCTCTCAAGGCGTAATGGATATTCTAAAGGCTTCTCGGAAGCCTTCCACCAGAAAGACTTACAACTCCAAATGGAAAAGGTTTACTATTTGGTGCTCTGGTAAGCATATTTCTCCAGAGTCTGCTGGGTTGCCTACAGTCCTGGACTCTATGGCTCATCTCAATAGCTTGGGACTTAGACCAGCTACACTTAGAGTGCATCTGGCAGCTGTCTCTGCCTTCTTGTCAGCAGGCAAGCCCTCTTCCCTTTCAGCTCATCCTGTATTCTGTAAATTCTTCAAGGGATTGCTGCATACCAATCCCCCCTTCAGGGACCCTGCCCCTGCTTGGGACCTTAATGTTTGCATTGCTCAGCTTATGCAACCCCCTTTTGAGCCTTTGTCCTCAGCAGAGCTTAAGTACTTGACTTGGAAAACTGTGATCATATCTGTGTCAATCTTCACCATTCATCACAGATGGGCACTGGCGGAGATAAGGACCCAGGAGCTTTTTTTTAAGGGGTAGGCGGAGCCGACACAGCATCGGGTGCCGCCTCGAGGCCGACATACCGCGTGGTGCTTGAGGGTTGGTCACAAGGCTGTGTCGACTCCACCTGCCTACCAGTTCTTCATCTCCCGCCATCGAGGTCGCCTCGTGGGAAGCTTCTTTGCAGTTTTAGGCCTTCAGCCTGTTTAAAAATCGATGTTCAGTCCGTTGGTCGTCTACCGGTTCTGGGTTCTGCCTCCACTCGACGTCGCCGGTAAGATCTTTCCTTTTATTTTAAATTCTGCAACGTCGAGTCTGTTTGTGGTGTTTTTTTCTTCGTAGGTCATGTCTCGGTCAGAGGGCAAAAGTCTTCAAGGCGGTCCCCCCATGCGTCGGTGCCCGTGTGGCCGAAGTATTCGTCACCGACCAGCACGACCGGTGTCTTGGCCCGCTTCATGACATGGACTTGTCGCGACGCCTGCTTCTCCATGGACGCCGGGTCCTCGAACAGCGTGTTGAAAGTGGGCGTGCCGCTTTCGGGGTAGGGTTCGCACTGAACGGGCCAACCGCGCTCTCGCCCTTCCTCCGGTACCTCCCGGTTCTATACGGACCGAGGAGGAGGGAGCCTCGGCTATTTGTAGCCTGGCCATTGCCAAGGCTCCTCCTGGGTGCAGAAGGCCCGTCCGCTTCCTCCGGGAGTAGGCGGAGGCGCCCGTCATGGCGATCGCCCCTTGGGTGAAGAGCTCCCCAGTGTCACTCACGGCTCGGAAGCCCGGTCGGCGCATCCTCTCATTGAAGCTCGTGACGGCCTTCAGCGCCATTCAGCAGCGCCCGTGGGCCCTGTCAGCACCGTCGTTCAGCGCCAACTCATCGCTGGCGCCGTGGGCCCTCTGCTTGGCGTCCCATTTCGCCAGTGCCATGGGACAAGATCCAGCATCCTCCTTTCGCTGTGTCGCCTGGCGCCATCCTCGGCGCCGAGGTTGAGCACGGCGCCGTGCCTTCGCGGCTCGGCACCGTAGGGCCTTCGGCTCCAGCTGTCAGTGCCGTCCTCAGCGCCGTCCACGCTCTCGGTGCCGCTCGGTGCCATGTTTGGCGCCGAGTCTGCCCTTGGGGCCATCGTCGGCGCTGCTTCGGTCCTCAGTGCCACTCACGGCGCCGTGGGGCCCGGCGGTGTCATTCTCGGTGCCAAGGTTGCTGCTGGGGCTGCTGTCAGCGCTGTCCCTGTCCCTGGTGCTGCCCCCGGTACTGGTGGACTGGACGGCGCTGCATCCACCCCTGGCTCTGGACCTTTGGCTCGAGCTGCCCTGGTGCCTCCTGCAGGTCCCGCCCACGGGGTTGCGGAGGGCACGGGTGCCGTCTCAGCCACAGCTCTGGCTGCCGGGCCCTCTGGCAAAGTTGGTTCTGCTCGCCCTCCTACTGTTTGGCTCAGAGCCTCGGACTTTACCTCTTTGGAGTCGGAGTCGAGCTCGGAGTCAGACGGGCAGTCACACCCTTCGGGGTTGTCTGCGGAGGAGAGCACTCCTGTGGTCTCGTCTACGAGTCGAAGCCAGCCCCCTACTGAGGAGACTCAGGTGGCCCCCAAGGCTAGGGTCAGTGGTGCTGACCAGTAGGCAGTGGTGCGGGCCACCATTGCTCTGCAACCTGGCCTTGAGGG
Source organism: Neoceratodus forsteri (assembly GCA_016271365.2). Taxonomy (NCBI): domain Eukaryota; kingdom Metazoa; phylum Chordata; order Ceratodontiformes; family Ceratodontidae; genus Neoceratodus; species Neoceratodus forsteri. The sequence continues at coordinate 185,534,130 of CM057455.1, forward strand.
TTTCATCGACCCCTCGGTAGTGGTACCCCCTCCAGTGGTGTGTCTTGATCGCCCAACTTTGGGGCCCATCGAGAAACCTACAGGAGGGGAGGGTACTGTTCCCTGGGTCTCCCTTTGGGGCTGCCCAGAGATGCCAGCTACCTAGGCTGGCCCTCTCGAGGAGGAGGACTCTTGGACTCTGAGGGGTCGAGGGGTGTGGGGTCGGCGCGTCGGCCTTTCTCTGGGGTCCACTCAGGCCCTGGACGGAGCCGAAGTGTGGATTTACACCCTTCCCCCTTGGATTCCTTGAGGGAGTCCCATTCTTTTGAGGCAGGGGACCATCCTTCTGGATTTTTGCGACCCCGGTCACCTCACTGGGGGGATTCTTCTGGGCGCAGCCAAGGCAGTACCAACGTGGTTGTACAGCTGTCGGCTGTGGAGTCTTCCGGGGCACCCTCCTCGGTGCTTTTGGTCCGCTCCCTAGCCCTGGCGGAGGTCAGCCAACTTCTTTTCTCAGCTCTGCCCCTATCCCTCTGCCACATACTCCTGCGCTCCCAGGCATTCTTGGTCCTAGCGGCCCTCTCACCTAGGAGCAGTTCAGAGCAGTGGCTGCCCGGTTCCCCGCCTATGTTAGGGCTATGGACAGCCAGGTTTTTCAACCTCCCCCCGTGCAGCCACCCTCGGAACATATGGTGACCTTCAGCTCCTCATCCCCCTCTTCTGGGGGACAGGAACCTTCTGTCCACATCTCTCCGGCTGCTGATCTCTCAGAGTATCAGCGCTTCCTCGTGATGATGTTGGAGGACTTGCACTTTTCTCTCTCTTCTGTTAGCAATCCTAAGCATGCGGCGCACGCCTTTCTAGGCGATTATGGCGAGGCCACCCTTGTGGTGCCGCCCTGGCCTGCTCCCTTTCAGGAGGCGTCCTTGCGTTTCTGGCAGAGGCCCTTCTCCGGAGTTCCTGCCCCTAGGGACCTCAGCCAGAGGTATTGCGCTCCCCCGGAGTCTCCAGGTTCTATGCCTCATCCACAGACTGGCTTGATGCATCTGGACACTCCTGATGGGCTTCGTGCCCTCCACCGTGACCGGCCCCCAGATCAAGACTCCTCGGATTTTGATTTTTGGGGGAGGAGGACCTTCTACTCGGCACGGTTGCTCCTTTCTATTTCCGCTCACCAGGCCCACTATGCAGCCTACAACAGGTTCTTGTGGTCCAGGCTAGGTGAGGTCCTAGCTTCTTTGCCTGACTCGGAGCAGACCAGACAAGCCATCGCGCTCTCTGCACGTGGCCTGGAGCTAGCAAAGCACCAAGCGAGGGCATCTTACGATGCCAACGAGGTAGCTACCAGGGTCGTAAGGACAGCGATCTGCACTAGGAGATCGGTGTGGCTACATCTTTCCCAGTTGTCACCCTTGGCCTGGCATAGGGTGATTTGCTCCACCCACCAAGAAACCTACCTTTTCTCCCGTAGAGTGAGACTGTGCTTGTCGGGGCAGCTTCTTTCCCCCTCCGGGGGGACCCTGTCTCTCTCTCCCCACTCTCGGGCCTCCCCAGGCCCGGAAGGTTCCCTCCCTTAGTGTGTCACCCACTGGGGCTAAGGGACTCTGTCCCTAGGGTGTAAGAAACAACTCTCTCGGGGCTTGGTACTCACTCATTCTGAGACTTAATGGTGAAGATTGACACAAATAAGATATGAAAATTACGTACTCACCGTAATTCTGATCTTTCTGTATCTTCACCATTCATCACAACCACCCACCATCCCCTGGGGCCTCAGTCTCTGGGTCCCCCGTGGCTCCCCTCTCCTCTTGGGGAGGGTAAAGTAGGGAAACACAGGGGGGTATTCTCCTGCAAGGGGTACAGCTCGAGCGGCACTCCTTCTCTACTTCATGTCTCCATCCCGATGGGGTGGGAGTTGGTGGTTGCCCTCCTTCTGGTTTCCATCCGACTGTCTAAAAAAAAAAAAAATTCCCTTTTTTTCACCAAACATCTTTCTTGAGAGAGTACTAAATCCCTGTACCCTGTCCTTCTTCCAGAATAGCCGACTCTGCTTCTGGGGTATTTGCCAGTTATTCTGTGCCTTGAATTCTGGCAGAGAGCTTTGCTACTCCTTGCAGTTCCTATACAATCTGGTGACGGACAAGGGTCTCGGATACTCTGATACCTCTCCTCTCTCTAAATTTTCTCCCCTCCCTACCCTCCTTCTTCCGCTTCCAGAGATTGGGGCCCCTACCCAATCCCCTTAGTCTCATCTCTTCTTTGCTGTCCTCTCAGTCGTTATTTCTCCTTTTAGTTCAGTTATCCTTTCCTTTTTCTGTCCCTTGGACTCTCTTGTCCCACCCTCCATCCCTTCCTCTTACCTCTCCGGTGACTCAGAACTGGTAGGCAGGCAGATCGACACAACCTAACGGCCAACCCTCGAGCACCCATGCAGTACGTCGCCTCGAGGGCGGCACCAATGGTGTATCGGGTCTGCCTACCCCTTTTTAAAAAGTCTGCTGGGTCCTGACCGCCAGGTAACCCATCTGTGATGAATGGTGAAGATACACAGAAAGATCAGAATTACGGTAGGTACGTAATTTTCATTTCTTGGTAGCCATTACTTCTGCCAGACGCATAAGTGAGTTACAGGCCCTGTCAGTGGAGCCTGATTTTATCTCTTTCCATAGAGATAAGGTGGTCCTCAGGACTAAAAGGAAGCTTTTGCCTAAGGTGGTTTCAGAGTTCCACCTTAATCAGTCTATGTCTCTTCCTGTTTTCTTCACTGACCATTCCTCCTCTGGGGAGAGGAGGCTACACAGCCTGGATGTGAAAAGAGCCCTTCGCTGCTACATAGAGCAGACGAAGGGTCACAGGTCTGACTCCCTCCAATTGTTCCTCACTTATGGTGAGGTTGGTAAGGGAAAACCTGCCACTAAGAGATCTGTTGCCAGGTGGATTGTCTCTTGCATACAATTCTGCTATGAAAAATTAGGTAGAATCCCACCCTCAGGCCTGAGGGCTCACTCTACTAGAGGTAAAGCTGCTTCCCTGGCTGCTGCCAGGGATATTCCTATCTTAGAGATTTGTCAAGCAGCCGCCTGGAAATCCGTACATACTTTCACCAAGCATTACTCTCTGGATATCCAGGCTAGGAGTGATGCTCGGTTTGGCACAGCAGTGCTTCAGAGCTTGTTCCCAAAGTAGGTTCTGTCCCTCCTCCATGGAGGTACTGCTTGGTAGTCTGCAATAGTCAGAATACAGCAAGACTTCATGTTGTTTGAAGAAAAAATTACTCACCTTAGTAATGTTGTTTCTTCTAATGGAGTCTTGCTGTATTCTGACCTCCCTCCCCGCCTCCCCTCTCTGAACCTGGGTTTTGGGATGTGGGTGGGCAGGAACAGTGTTGGCACCCTGGAGGTGCCCCCTTTTTCTCACCCTCTTATTTTTGGGTGTGTGTTGTGTTTTGTTTTTTGGGTTTCCTGACTTGAGTCTTTGCCTTGGAACCAAAACATCTTTTTATTAAATTTAGTTGCCAGTTGGCTAGTGTGAGTTTACAGTTTCCACACAGGACGCCCAGTGAGTATAGCTCATAAAGATCTGGCGGTTTGGGTTCAAACAACAACAGACAGAGTCTCAACCGAGCTCGAGCTCAGTGTTCCATGCCTTGCATGGAAAGTTAACTCTTTCCTCTCTGGGGCAGTTCAAAGGTTGGATATCACTGCAATAGTCAGAATACAGCAAGACTCCATTAGAAGAAACAACATTACTAAGGTGAGTAATTTTTTCTTATGTCCCACTTTGTGACAACCAGTGACACCATTGGAGTGATATTAATACTAGACTGACAGTATCTGTGGCATGCCCTCCCATCCCAAGGATTTTTCCCATTCCCACCTCCGTCCTCTTGAAATAGACCCCCACAACATACCCTTATGAGCATCGCAACCCCCAACCACCAAATTGGTTACCTTGAATTTGAAATACCCCATTGAATGCATATGCTCAATCCCCCTTTGCCAAGACGCGATGTTCCACCCGATTAAGCGTATCCCGACTCGTCCCCCCCAAAGGCGTAACATCCAATATTTTAGTTAAAGAGTAATCTTCCCACCCTATACCACCTTCACAATAGATACCCCTCTATAAAGTCCCATGTTCTTGTTAGCTTTTAAGTTCAAAATTATATCTATCTTTCAAACAGTAAGCTTAATCTGTATATTTATCTATTCGTTAGGTAAATTTACCCATCTTCCCGAACCCCCCCTTAATAAATTCAGGTAACTAATCCCTCATATTTAAAGCTAAACCCTCAGCAAATTGAAGTCAAACTGCAACGCAGCCCATGGAAAATCTTTTGGTTCTACAGCGAAACATAATACAGGCCATTACATCTCTGATTTATATGCTGGAGGATAACATAGAGATCCACCTAAAGACCCCAGGGAGGTAGTGGATAAATTGCTAAGCTTTCCCTCCTTCAAGATTCAAATATTACCCCCATTGAAATATAAAAGGTGACCCAAATAGCAGTGCCACGCAGGACTTGAGCAGGTCAGCCATGATGCTCGCCCACTGTTTGGGCTGGACCCTGTTGTTCATTCCCCGATCCATTTAGATCTGCACCAAATATAAAAAGAATGGGAGAGAGAAAGAGAAAAAAAAGGGAAAAGGGAGGAGGGAAGGAATAGGGCCTCCAGCTACTGAGGCATCCTTAATAAGGGATCCAAAAGGAGGTGTGCATATTATAATCGGACAACAAAATGATAAAAAAAAAGAGAGGAAAAAATTATCTTCTCCTCAGGCATATGCCGTGATGTGAAGTGGCCAGACTGTTGAACCATCCTTTGGATACTCAACGATGAGTAAACAAGTTGGGATACATAGTGGGTAGTTCTTCAGCTGCCTGGTCTGCATCTCCAAAACTTCTCCAAGTATCCTGATGTTGCAGCATCAATTTGGCTGAGTAAATCATTCGGAATCAAATTCCAGCCACTATCAGCTTTTTAATGCAACTATGATAAGCTGCCTGCTTCTGTCTGACACTATCTGGCAGATCTTGAGAGAATCTAAGCTTGGCATCTTCCTATTTAATCTCTTGAAGTTCTTTAACTTTCCTAAGATGTGCTTCGGTCACTGTAGCTCAAGAGCGAATAATAAAAGGCTAAAGCTTAGCCCCTGGAGGAGGTCGAGGTTTCAAGCAGCGATGGGCCCGTTCTACCTGATACACTGTAAATTGCGGTGGGGGACCTGCTATTTTGGCCAAAAGCTTCTGTGTAAACTGAATTATAGCTGTTCCTTCAGCTTCTTCAGGCAGCCCAAACACCACAATATTATTCCTCCTATTCCTCCCCTCTAGATCTTCTAGTTTACTCTCAACCTTAGCCAGCCTCTGTCTTAATGATACTACGTCTGGCTCTAATCTTATCTGCCAGTTTTCTAACGAAGATGTGAGAGCAGAAACATCCGATATTTTCTTATTCATTTCCCTCAATTCCGCTTGAATATTCTTCAGGTCTAGGGCAAATTCTTTAAACGAGTCCTTAATGCTAGCCATTTCTGCCAAGAATGTGTCTTCCGACAGGGGAACAAGAGTTGCTAGCTGATGCCGCTACCTTGTTAGGGGTTGTGGTCTGTGTCTTGGTTCTTTTCGCTGATTTGTCTGGTGTCTGCAGCGGCATCCAGACCCGGAGAGCCTGCCGCATTTAGGCATCCATTCTCACTTCTTAAATATTGAAAGCTGCTCTAGTAGTTTCTGTCGAGTCCTCTCAGTTTCAGACCACTATTAATAAGGTTTTGAGTAGTCAATCTTAAATCAAACCTTACAATTTTTATAATTTTGGAGAGTTTGGGGGGAACCGAGTCAGTGAACGTCCGCTCAGGCTGAAGACATCACATGATCTCTGAGTTTTGTTTATTGTATACATGCTATATCACAGTGTACCCTTTAAATTTCCTGTAGGGTTCTGGCTCTTTGAACGATATTATTAATGCCTTTGACATTGATAGAACAGATTTTAAGTGATGCCATGTGTAAAGTTGTAAGGTGTTATCCCTCCAAACCCTCTCATCTTCCCAGCCCCCCAAGTCACCCCCTCCCTCTACTAGAGCCCCACGATGTATATTGTACACGAAAAACATAGAACCATATTGCTCCAACAGTGACCCATAACTCGAATTAAGGGGGTGTTAACAGTAACCCTGATAACCCCCTTGTGGCAGCTGTCCGGGAAACCCTTCTGCTGCTGGGGAAGCCCAAACTATGAACGAGAACTTCTGAAGAAGGTGTTGTACTACCAACTAGTGTTTAGCTTATGTGAGGAGAAAAGCTGCTTCAGTGCCTAAGGTTGAAAGATTCAGCCTCCACCAGAGATATCAGACCTTCTCCCTTGAAGGAACACTCTGGTATTCCTGGGTGCCTAAGCAGACAGCCCCAGGTGCAAGCACTGTGAAATGGGCGGCCCAATTGCATATATAGAAGGAAATAAAAAGGAGCAATAAAAGGAAATTTATTTCCCAAAAATATATAAACTATGTCCCAAAGATCCCCTTGGATTGGTCTTGAGCCCCTGAACCTAGAAATTCTTGTGGGCTGTCAAAGGAAGTTCAACCAGAAACTTCTCCAGGAGAGGGATGTGCCCCCCCCACCTTGTGGTTTCTTATTAGCCCAATAGAAAGCAAATGTGAACCCTCCAAATAAAAGTAAATCCAGACATAATTGGGAATTAAACTTTGTGAGTCTCCCCAATAAGGAGTTTGTTGGGGGAGAGGGGCTGAACAGCCAAAGTGGAGATCCACATTGTGGGTAGAAAGAAAAAAAGGTACCTTGTTGTCCTCAGGTTGCTGCTTTTAGCTGGATCCATCTAGCTAGATCTGCATGCAGGGGAAACAGAGAGTCTGGGTGTTTTATTGCCATGTGCCTGCCTCCTAGAATGATGGACCACGACAATTTCTCTATCTCCTTTTCTGCTTGATCCTCCTTATTGTCAGGGACAGGGACACCCATTGACTGTAGGGAGGGGGTCACTGGCAATAGTGATTCAAAATTTTTAACTCCCTCTTTATCCTGAACCCAGAGCTTTGCAAGGTATCATAGGTAAGCTTTAAAACTCTTTTCCTGAAGTGACAAGTAGGGATGTGAGAAAATTAATTTCTGCCGGCCGAATTTTGGTGAAAGTGCAAATTCCGCTTCCGTGAAAGTTCGGAAATCAGTTTTGTAACTTTTGCAGAAATTCCACCTTAAAACTGTGGAAAAAATATAAAAAACCATGGGATAATTCCCAATCTCCGCAAAGACATAGACAGGATGGAAGCTGTCCAGAGGAGGGCAACTAAAATGGTGCAGGGCCTGCACCGGAAGACATATGAAGAGAGACTTAAGGAGCTTAATATGTATAGCCTCGAGGAAAGGAGGGAGAGGGGGGACATGATAGAAACTTTCAAGTACCTCAAGGAATCAACAAAGTCCAAGAGGGTAGCATCTTTCAAAAAGAGGTGTGCAAGAACAAGAGGCACAATTTGAAGATAGAGGGGCGGCTCAGAGGTAATTTAGAGTATTTTTTCACAGAGAGGTTGTGGATGCATGAAGCGGCCTTCGGGAGGAGGTTGTGGAGTCAAAATCAGTGGTGGAATTCAAGCATGCATGGGATAGTCATAAGGCAGTTCTGGGGGGTGGGGGTAGGAAGAAGTAGGCTGCTGGTTAACTAGGATCTGCAGCTTACCCAGTAGGTAGGGAAATGGGCAGACTGGGTGGGCCAAGCGAGTCCTTATCTGCCGTCAAATTCTATGTTTCTATGTTTCTATGTTTCACTGCCAGTGGTCATTTCTGAGGCTTTTTTTAACTGCAGTTTAACTCATTAATCCACCCCTCAGTGATCAGGGGTCCCAGTAAATACCTCCAATCCCTTCCATGGACCTTCATGGTTTCTAGTGGCCCCCAACCCACTGATAATGGCTCCCAAAACACTGTATTTCCTTGATGTCTAGCAGACCCCCTCCCTATCCTGGATTCCTTAGTCCACAAATAAACAGCCAGCAGTCCACCAACTCATCCCCCTCTGTTCCCAGTATTCCCTGGAGTCTAGTGGACCTCCCCATCCCAGATACCGTGTAAAAAAAATAATCTCAATTTCCTGGTGTCTATTAGACCCCCACAAACACCACCCTGACAGTTCATCTGCCACCACCTACTGAATTGTCAATGAATAACCGCATGGTTATACAAGCAGGCGTTCATTCACTGACAGTTCATTAAACTGTGGGAAGAATAATTTCTGCAGTTTTAATGCATAGTTCACAAAAAAAGTCTGCAGAACTCGGCAAAAATTAGTGGAAAATCCTACTTTTGCCAGTAGCGAAAGTTCTGCAATTTCAGCAAAATTTCAGAAATTTCATGGAAGTTCCACGAAAGCAGAATTTGCAACTTTTGCTCACTCCTACTGACAAGTAGTATTTTCTTTCTCTTGGTCAGCATGAGGGGTGGGTAATCCTGGTTGACATATACCCTATGCACATCCAAATTAAGGTATTTTTTCCCCATGCTAGTCACAGGATTTTTTCTTTAGTAGGATATCACAGGAACTTGATCAAGATAGATCTGGGGGGAGCACTCTGCTTAAGTTTGGGGGCTACTGCCCGGTGGGCCCTTTCAATTTCAAGGGCAAAATCTTTATTGAGGGCTAACTCTTTGCAGAGCCAACAATCCAGGTAGTCCTCCATGTTATCCTGTTCCTCTCCTTCTCATATGCCAAATACCCTAATGTTCTTCCAGTGGTCCCTGGCCTTGGCATCTTCAGCCTGGAGGGTCAACTCTATCTCTCTCTCTCTCTCTCTCTCTCTTCTCTCTCTTGTGCAAGTATGCCAAAGACTGTCTGAATTCAATGTGTTCATTCTGCACTACTTCCAGTTGGGATTCCAAATTAGTAGTGCAACCCTCCAATTTTTCAAAGTCCTTTTGCAGTCCAGTTATTAATCAATTCTGTGGAGGATTTTTAGCATGCGATGACCATCTGCTTTTGTAAAGTTAGAGGTAGTATCCAATCTAGAATCATCCTTTTCATTGGCAGATGCAGTAAGCACCGAGGACCTGGACGGAAAGTGGGGCTAGTAGGCCACTGATTAATTGGAGCGTTTGGTCTCTGCTGCATACTGGAATAAGTTGCCTTGTTAGTTTTACCCATACTCTTAGTAGCTGGGACAAGAAAATACAGTTCAGTGTTGTGAGAGACCACTGATGGTGACTGATGAAATGAAAACTGCACCCGGTATCACAAAGCTCCTCTTCAGGCAGCCATCTCGGTGCGTGGTGTTACTGGACATCCCCTTCTCTTATTATATGAGGGAGATTCATACATTGGAATTTTTTAAATGGGAGCCAAAGACATTTTTATTCAGACAGGCATTTCCAACTAGTCAGATTTTGCTGACCTAAATGTTACTCAATCAGAAATGTATTTTATTATATGTGATGTGTTTTAACTGTTTTAGATAACTCTGCTCGCTTGTAAAGTGTCTTGAGTCAAAATTATAAATATATATATTAAATTAAAAAATGAATGAAACACTGGTATGACTTAAAATTAATGTATCTTCATGGTAAATATGTGTTTATTCACTGAAAAGCATGTCCCTCATCACTCACTAAATAATCACCATTCAAATTGTTATTTATTATTTGAACTTTACTGTTCAAATTGTAAATAAGCATTTGCACTCATTAATAGTTTGAACTTTACTGTTTTGTGGTTCCCCTGTACTGATCTGAGTTACACTTCAATATTTCTCTTCAGTTTTCTTTGCCATGCAAGTCACCTACTGAGGAGAGCAAGGGATGAAATTGTAGTTCTTTCAAGAGGCATTTTACAAGGACATTTCTGCAAAGTGCCAGAATGAGGACAAAAAATTCACCAGATGCAGTTACTGCCTCTGTATGAACCAAGATGATTTTCAAAAGTTCATGGTTATTGAAGACCATCCAGAATACTTTGGCAAAATTTGAACCACACACAGTCTGTATTTTTCTACTTGCCAGATTACTACCTTAATCCAGTAATAAGCCTGTCAAGACTTGTCTCCGCTATTGTGCTACTCTGTCCATGGCAGGATGCCATTCTTGTGGCAGGGGACCTCCTAGAGAGGGTTGTTCTGACAGCAGGGTGGGTGATGTAGACAATGAGCAGTCAACCCAGCTTTCAGGGTAGGCATTCTGCCCCACACAGTGGATATTTTCGTCCTTGGCTGGGCACAGAAGATGGTGATTCTGGCACAATGGTGTGAATTCTGGCCCCTAGTGTGGTAATTGTGGAACATAAGGTGGGAGTCTAATACCCAAGGTATACACTGAGAGACAGAAGGTGGGGCATTATGGCCCTGGGGTGGGAATTCTTGCCCAAGGGAGACACTGAGGCACATCGGGTGGGCATACCTTCCCCATGGTGGGCATTACAGCCTTAGGGTATGCACAGAGAGTAGGCATTCATGCCTCAGGATGGATGTTCTAACCCAGAATGATCATTCAGGCACAAGGAGTTGACATTTCTGCTCTTAGGGTTGGGACTCTGGGCCAATGGTGGGCATTTTGTCCTTAGAGTTTTCACCTAATAATGCAGGTATTCTTGTTCTAGGGTGGGTATTGTGGTCAACTAGGAAGGAAACAATGTTCTGGGGGCTGAGAGGGTGACTCAGGTGGAAGGAGGATGAGCTGGAGGAGGGCAGGTTTGGGGCTTGATGGTGGTCCAGGTGCAATGAGGCTGGTCGGCTGGGGAGAAAAGTCTGGTCTGGGGTCTGGAAAAGTGGTTCACTCTCAGCTAAGAAGATCGGCTAGCAGTAAAAGGCCAGTCCAGGTACTGGTAGGATGGTTCTGCTGATGGGAAGCTGGCCAGCTGGGCAGAGAAGGCTGGTCTGGGGCATGCAAAGATGGTCTAGGTGCAGGAAGACTGGTTAGATGGAGGAGGAGGAAGAGTTTGTCAAGGGACTGGGTGATTCAGCTGCTGAGTGAAATGTTAGCTAGGGGTAGGAGGCTGGTTCAGGATCTGGAATTGTGGTCCTGCTGCCAAGAAGGTTGGTCAGCTAACAAGGAAGGCTGGTATGGAGCATGACAGTTCAGGCAAGAACATGGTGTACACACAAGGAAAAATACTGGAGGCAGAAATCTGTTTCAAAATGCTTACTTAATGTCACGTCTCAAAGTTTCAGCAAATGCAGTAGTATACACTTCTTCAGAGCTTTGTCCCTTCTAAAGAACTATATACTGCTGCATTTGGTGAAACTTTGAGGCTTGATTTTAAGTAAAGCATTTTGGAATAGACTTCTGCCCCCAGTATTTTTTTCTTGTGTGCACACCATGTTCTTGCCTGAACTGTCTGTCATGTGAAGTCAGCCATCTCTTTTGTGGAGTGCACTAGCTGGGTTTGCCTGCTTGTGGCAATACCATTTGGGATTTGTGGTCTGGGGCCTGGAAGGATGGTCCAAGTGCAGCAAGGCTGGTCGGTTGTTGAGAAAAGACTAGTCCAGTGGTTGGAAAAGTGGTCTAGCTGCTGGGAAGAAAGTCAGCAAGTTAGGGGGCTGAAAGAGTGGAGCTGTTACTGCTGCTGGGAAGCTGGTCTAGGTTTAGAAAGGCGGTCCAGGTAATGAGAGGCTGGTTGTTTGGAAACCTAGAGGCTGATCCAAGGGTGGAAGAGTGGTCAGCTGGGACAGATGCTGGTCCTGGGGTGAAAGGGTGATCTAGCTTCTGGAAGGGTGGTGGTTGGAGATCATAGGCTGGACTAGGGGCTGGAATGATGGTCCAGGTGCTGGGATGGGGACTTGCTAGGGGTTGGATGATGGTTTGGAACCTAGAAAGGTGCCTCAACTGCTGTGAGGCAGATTTTAAGAGTGGGAGGCTGATTCAGTTGCTGGAAGGGTGATTCCACTGCTAAGATGCTGTTTGATTGGGGAGGGAGGCTGCTCCAGGGTCTGGAAAGGTGGTCCAGTGGCAGGTAGGCTGGTCAGTTGAACAGCCGGGGCCAGTCTGGGGATTGTAAGAGTGGTACAATTGCTTGGAGGAAGGTCAGCTAGGGGTGGAAGGCTGCATATAGTATTTGTTTTATTGAAATGTTTTATATTTGATTTGTACTCTACTGCATGTGCTGCAATGATTGGGACTGATGAATAAAGATCTGTAAATATAGTGTGATAATGCTTTTCTTGTTTTCTGTTCCAGTGCAATGTACAAATGTACTGTATACTCTATTGTACTACATGTAAAAATGTATTAAATTATAAAATGGTTCAATAAAAACTCTCCCCCACTCACACACACATACACTGTATACAAAGCCCCATCATAAAACACAAGAGCCACATTTCATAAAGTACTTCAGGGAGGAAAAGGGGTACATCAAAGGCTATGGTTTCCCACATATTTCTACCACTAGCATTTTTTCCTCTCTCTCTCTCTCTCTCTCTCTCTCTCTTTCTCTCTCTCTCTCTCTCTCTCTCTCTCTCTCCTCTCTCTCTCTCTCTCTCGTGCCTGGATGTTGTGAAATGACACTGCCTGTTAAAAGTTTACAGTATCTTTACAAACCAGCACTCTTGTACTGTGTTTTAGAAACAATCTCCAACTAGAAAACACATTTCCAAGCTCACATTCAGCACTTTGAAAGTATAACAGCAAACTACATGTACACATAACACGTGTTCAAATTGGGTGGTGACCACATTTCATTAAGTGCTCCCAGGAGGAAGAGAGACATAGCTAATGTCATGGAGTCAGAGAGAATTCCACCACTATCGATTTTCTCTCTTTCCTTAGTGCCTGTATATTGTGAAATGCATTGTCTGGCCAAATGGTATTTGATAAGACAAGCACTCATGTACTTTATAGAAAAAAAAAACACCATAAAACATATTAGTGTGGCCGCATTTCATTAAAGTGATCCTGGGAGGAAGGGTACACATCCAAGCCCATGGTTTCCTGGAGAATTCAACCACTGGTGAGTTTTTCTATTCTGAGTGCCTGGACATTGTGTAAGCAAGCAATAATACCTTACAGGGTGGGCAGTATTGGGGAATACCGGACCGCCCAGGGGCATAATGAGGCCTGACACCGCAGGCAGAGGGCCTTATAGCCCCTGGAAGGTATGTTATTGCCCAATACTACCGACCCTGGAGGGTATTATTGTGCTTAGAAAATGGGCAACTATATTATAGATATTTAAAAAAAATTGATTTCATTTTAACTGTTTAAAAATCTTACATGTTTTATTCATTTTTGTGAAAAAATAGTTCCTCCGCCTGCACTACAAGGCTCTTGTTTTTTTTTTGTCCCACTTGGAGCATCTGAATGTTTGGAGTTGGTTGTCATGGTTATCCCCTCCCCCACCAAACACACACACACACACACACACACACACACACACACCTTGTAACTGGCAAAACTTTTTGCTGTTCAATTTAGTTAGTAATAAACTGGGGTACCCAATAGGATCCTATTTTAATACTTCAGTGATGGGTTCGGAGGAACGGTGGTAGCAATTTTGGGAGCTGAGCAGAATAGTCTTTCCCTCCTGCATTTTTTTTTTTGTTCTTGCACCACACTCTGACGAGTAGCCTTCTCTCTGTTTGGGGTACATAATAGGGATCCTGTTTGGAAACTTAAGTGATCAGGCCAAGGAGCAGTGGCAGCTGTTTCAACCTGAGCGGGATACTCTTTCATTCCCTGCATTTGCTTTTTTCTTGCCCGCACTCTGATGAACAGCTTCTATCTGTTGCACATCATGACCACAAAGCAGGAAGTTTCAGTTCACTCCTGAAGGAGGTGGTGGAGACCGGGGTGAATAGTTTCATTTTAGCTACTAAAAATAATGACTGAGTGCTGTTTAGGGAAAGGGCAGGGGACTACCCATGAGACGAAACCATGGAGAACCTTTCCCTGGCAAACACTCGCCAAGTCATTGAACCACAGAACTCGCATGACACCGGTCATTTATGTGCCAGAGACAGACTGGGAGCATACAGACTGAAGTGGTAACAGAGTACTGATTTTTTTTTTAAATAAAGAAGAAACAGAACAGGATACTGGTTGACATTTAGCGGGATGTGGTATCTCCCACAGATGGAGACGCATTGCATGTTTGTGATGGGCGACAGGGGAAGGGAGCAGGGCACAGTGTGCTGACATCAGGATTTCTTCTCATCACAGCAGACGGCAGTATTTATTTTCATTTGTGACAGCAGTTCTGAGATTTTTTTTTACTTACAACCACAAACGGATTGTGAAAATGGGATGGAGGGGGGATTATCATGGTCTGCCATTACTGTGATTGTGTGTGGGGGTTGGGGTGGCTTTTGCTTGCTGAGAGTTGCACTATTGAGTATCAAGGCAGTACCAGGCATGGGACAAGGGGATACTAAAAAGAAAAAGGGGGAAAATCTGTAAATTTGTAGTTAATTTGCCTTTGATTGGGGCAGGCAGGTGTCACTGAAGTAAGGAGCACTGGGTGACCAGTATCTCTTGCTAAGTGAGAGAAAAAATGGCAGCAATTTCATTTTCAAATTACATGGTTTCAGCCAATTAAGAAGCAGGGTGGGAAGTAGGATATTTCAGTGGGTGAAGGGGCACTGTAGGCTGTTACTTTTTATTTCCTGGGCATCTATTGAAAGTTAATGTACCCCCCTGGCAAGGGTACTAGCCAATCAGATGGCAGGAAATAAAAAGCACATTTTCTAATGACACTGTCTGACCAAACTGTATTTGATAAAACCAGCACTCATGTAATTTGTAAAGTCCCATCATAAAACATCACAATATGGACACATTTCATTTAGTGCTCCCTGAAGGAAGAGGACACATCACAGGCCATGGTTTCCCAGAGAATTGCACCACTAGCATTTTTTTCTCTCCTGTGTGCCTAAATTGAAGCAGTATAGTGCAGTGGTTTAAGGCTCTGAGCTGCAAATCTGAAGACCTGGGTTTGAATCCCACAGCAACCACTTGCATACTGTGTGGCCCATAGCAAGTCACTTAACTTCCCTGTGCTCCCAGGTCACACCTGTAAACAAGCTTTCAGCTTAGTGTGCCACTGCTGGTTAAACAATTGATAAAAAAGTAAAAAAAAATGTTATGAAATTACACTGTCTGGCAAAAGTGTATTTGGTAAAACAAGGACTAATCTGTTTTATAGAGCTGTAAGGAGCTCAAAGTAGAAATGCCATTCTCTGTGGGGAAAATAGCAGTAGGGTAAGCTGGAATTTCCAACTTCCCAAAAACAGATTGTCACCTGTTCACTGTGACAACATCATAATGAAGTACTATAGTACAATCTTCGTATCTTGGTACATTGAGACAAAAGAAGGTCAAAGGCCCATCATGATTGTCTCCTACCATCAGATGGGTTATTTTCTGGTCATAAAGTAGAGAATAAATTTGTCAAGTTCACACTTAAAACTACCCCTTGTCTGAAGATTTACTAAGAATCCTGGTAATGAGTTTCACATATGGGCTGATCATGCAGTGAAAAAAGTCAGCCTTTTTATTTGTATTTGCCCTTTGAGTCATGAGTTGCCTATTATAAGACCTTAAATGAATGGTTCTTGCATTAAATTTAATTCATAGTTCCTTCATGAGGTCGTCATTCTTTAGTGTATTATAGAGAACCAGAAGATCCCCTCTGTCACTTTCCTGCAGGCTGAACAGGCCCAATTTTTCTAATCTATTACCATAGTCCATGGTACAACAACCTTGTAACATTTTCATTATTCTTTTCTGTGGTCTATCAAGTATATTTGCATCCCTTTTTAAATACATGCACCATAATGGAGAACCAAAATCAAGGTGAGGAATTACAAATGGTTTGTACATCTGCATAATACACTGAGAGTCCCCTCATCACAAAGGAACGCCTAATTGCATGAATCAAGTAGTTAGTCTTCCTGGCTACCAGAGCACAATGATCAGAATGGTAAATAATGTTATTTACAGTAACTCCTACATCTCTTTCCTCATTAACTGATTTTAATGGAATTCCATTCATGAAATATTTGTATCCCAGATTGTTCCTTCCAAAATGCAACACTATACACTTTTCAGGACTAAAGGACATTCTGTATTTGTTTGCCAGTTTTATATAATAATTAGGTCATTACACAAGATTGTATGCTTTTATAAGCTATCCAAAGCTATTCGCTTCTCCCCCTACTTTTGTGTCATCCAAAATTTAGCCAGATGACAATTAACATCTGATCCCATATCTCTAATAAATAGTCCAAACAGTACAGGTCCCAATGAAGAGCCCTGAGGCACTCCACTGCTCACATCACCCTCCCTAAATAACTTGCTATTCACTATACCTTTTTGTGTTTTATTACAAAGCCAACTGTTTGTGCATCTAACAATGTAGGAGTTAATTACCATTCTGTAAAACTTGTTAACCATGCAGTACCATATCAAAGGCCTTTTCCAAATCCAACATGACACCATCATATAGTGTTCCTCCATCTATACTTTTACTGACGTGTTCATGAAATGATATTAGGTTTGTGTTACATGAAAGGCCTTTTTTGTACCCATGCTGTGAGATATCCTGTAATTTCAATGTACAGTAGTTATTTCTTCATCAATTAATAGTTTAAGTAGTCTTTCGATAATTCTGCAATATATAGGTGTTAAACTAACTGGTCTGTAGTTTCTCACTAGGTTTCTATTACACTTCTTAAGGATTGGGATCACCACTGCTTTATGTCAGTCCAGTGGAACATTTCCAGTTTTTAGTGAGTCATTACCCAGTATAGAAAGGGTGAGTACCAGATGATTAACCATGTTTTTTAAGAACAAGGGGTGAATTTAATCAGGTCCTGAAGAAGTGTTTCCTTTTATATTTTTTTAACAGATTTAATACCTGATTTGGTGAAATGTCCATGGGAGGAAGACTAGTATTAGCTGTTACCTTTTGCAGACTTTAATGACAGGCCCACAGATATGTTAAATAAGTGAATAGGGATGAGTGCAAACAGTCAGGACAACTTGCTTAGAGGCCAGGTCAAGTCAAGTTTAAGCTCTGATTTCAGCAGTTGCAGAAAGAAAATGCTGAGTGTCAAATGGCAAATTTGGCAATACTGTAAAGTGACATAATATTTTCTGCATAAAATCCTTTATTTGTAAGTTTGAGTCAGACCCAAAGTAGACCCAAAGTACTATGTGGATAGTCACTGATGATAGATGGGTTCCAGTTTTGCTTAGTTGAAATATCTGATGCTTAAGTACAAAACTGATATGAATTAGAGAGAAAATATCTAATTACACAAGTACAGTATCACATAACGAAAAGGATGAATGTGGGAGCTATTAATATTAACAGTACTGTAGTAAGTGTCCACTGATCCTCTCTTCTAGGAAAGGTAAATCCCAGGAATGAAAACCATAAAACGCTCTGTACAGCACAGATGTTTGGACAATGGCCGAAGCCAGACTGCAGATGCATCTAAACTACTTTATTGTGGCATTCCTCAACACACTGTGGGTGTTCACTACATCCACCCAGTGTGAATGGGAGCTGACTTTCAACAGAGTAAGTACATGCACATCGTGATGTGCTGTAACATATTGTTCAGTATTGTATTCACTGCACATAATGAGGACAAATGTTTTAAAACTAATTCCAATTCCTGTAAACAATAAACATGGTCAGTTAAGTTTGTAATTTTTATATTTTTTCCTCTATGCCTGAGTCAATCATTAAATCATTAAATATTTCTCAGCCTAGTGACCCACTTTGATACCTTTTATTTTTCTTGTTATTTCATCTGTATCATTTTTACTGATCTTTCCATGGGCAATAGATCTAAACATATGTCCACTGGGCCGTGCTCACTCTAAGCTCTAGTTCTAATTCTTATATTTTTACAACAAAGGACTAATGTAAACAATACCCATACCACATTTATTATAGTTTTAAAACGTGTCCTCACTAATTATAAAAGATTCATGTATAAAGGAGAGAAAATGTTCCAGGTGGTATGGTAAAGAATGCAGACTGGCTAAAAAGAAAACAAACAAATTTGTAAGACTGGCAAGGCATACTCCCTCTATGGAAAATAAAAGGATTCTGAATACAGTGAGAAAGGAATATAAAGAACAAAAAGGAGAAGTTCAGGCAACAACTATGAAAAGATTTTGAAAAAAAAACAATTTGGGAGAAAGATAATAAGAAATTCAGGAACACTGTTTCAAAAATGTATGGACAATTATAATAATGAAATAGAAACCCATATTGAACCCCATGAATTGACAGAGTACTTTCAAATTTTTTTTTATTTGATGAAAAAATAAATACAGTGATTTGGTAGGAGATGGTTTGTTTTGTAAAAAGAAATTAGTAGGGAAGAAACAAGTTCAGCCATTTCACTTTTACTTCATCATAAAGCACCTGGCTCTGGTTGGGTTCCTATTGATGTAATTATGAATAGTGCGGATCCCTGGATTCCTTGTTTACACATGCTATTTAAGTCCATAGTTAAAACACAATAGATACAGAACCAAACCCCTGGAGAAACATATTAGTCCCATTACAAAAAAGGGGGAAGAAAAAGAATCCTAGTTGTTATCAACCAATTAGCCTATTAGATAATACCCAGAAACTCTTTACTAAAATCCTGTATGAAAGAATCATTTCATGGGCACTTAAAAAGAATATAATAGACCACCCTCAGGCAGGGCTTATGCCTGGTCATTCAATGATAGACCAGTGTTTTACCTTGACTCAATTGATACATAAATATATTAAAGTGAAAAAACAAAAACTGTTTTGAGCATTTATAGATCTGAGGGCTGCTTTTGATAGAGCAGACAGATTAAAATTATTGGAAACCCTATGAAGCTATAATATTGACAAAGCTAACTTAAATATAATAAGTACCCTCTATACAAATAATAAAACTACTATAAGGTTTAATAATGAAGGAGATAAAACAAGTAAATTTGTAACAAACTGTGGGGTCTGACAGGGTTGTGTCCTGTCACCTATCTTGTTTAACCTTTTCTTTAATAAAGTATTGACCAAATTATATGATGCAGATCTACGCATGCCAAGGATGGACTCCAGATGCTGTCCATTCCTGTCCTATGCAGATGATGTAGTACTGCTGTCTATGAGTTTTCTGGCTATACACAGAACTTTAGCTAAATTTCAAAAAAGAGTGTTCAGAATTATGTTTAGGTAAAAATTATGACAAAACTAAATTCATGGTATGTGAACATTTAAAAAAAGGAATAGGATTGGCAGTTATAAACTGAAATATGATAAGCATTTAATAAAAACAGTAAACACTGTCTGTTACCTGGGGATTATATTTACTCATAATTAAAATTATCAAGAAATTTTGGAAGATTGTTTCAAAAGGTATGGACAATTATCAAACTGAAATAGAAACCCATATTGAATGACATGAATGGGTAAAATACTTCAAAAATGTTTTATCTGATGAAGAAATAAATACAGAGGATTTGGTAGGAGATAGTTGGTTAGCCTTTGAAAAAAGAAATACTTTGGAAAGAAATAAGTTCAGCCATTTCACTTCCACATCATCATAAAGCTCCTGGTCCCGATCGGGTCCCATTCACCCCTGCCAGAAGTTTAAATATGCCTTGTTCCTGCCTCCACTTTAGCACTGCCTAATCATTGATTACAGTACTTCAGATCAAATATAAAAATGAATGCAGTCTTTCATCAGCACCAAACAAAAACACTATTAACCTAAAGGACCCCATTGCTTCCTTTTATTTTCTGCAACAGTATTCTGAACTGAGACCCTACTGAAAGAAATGTGGTTCTCATTGTTTCTAGGTCTTCTGGTTGGCATTAAGCCTTATTCCCTAGCCCCCTGCATGGGTACTTATCCTTTGAATGGGAGTTCTCCCCACCTGTGCATATGACCACCCCCACCTTTATTTTCATTTTACCAGCACTGGACCACCCTATGCAATCACCTTGGTGAACTGGGACTCTGCTTCTGTTGTTTAACAGGTGTGCAGTACCTAGCACAACTTGTCTTCTCTAGCTTTCTTCACTTACCTATCAGACCAGGGGGCCTTTTCATGCAACCCTGGGAGCTCTTGGTACTCAGTTTAGATACTCCATGCCTTGTTCACTACCTTACAGAAAATGTGTACATGCATGGTCCTAAAAACTGATACTGAAATCTCTTAAAAGGATTTTAACTCTGCTGCTACTGTGTTGAGGCAGTGTCAAATTGAATCTAGGTCTTCCATCACCAATCTCTGCTCTTTGAGACCTAGCAAACCTTGAAGGTCTAAGTATCCTTCATATAAATGTGTACAGTCTCTTGAAAAAACTGGATGCCATACAGACATGGATTACACATACAAAGCCTGATGTTGTGGTGGTCTCGTAGACTTGGCTTACAACTTCTACTCTGTACTTTGAGGTGAACATTCCGGATACAATATCTTTTGAATAGATAGACTGGCCAGGGGAGGTGGGGTTGCCATTTACATTCTGGACAAATTTTCCATATCTATTATTGACTCAACATCTGTCCCAAAAGAATTTGAAAGTCCAACTCTCCTCCTCTTCATTCCTGTTCATCATGGAATATTATAGGCCTTCCTCTGTGGGCCTACAACTGCTGAGTCATCTAACCAGCTTCTCGAATGCGATACATTCCAAAGTCGTAATTCGGAGTGACCTCAATCTGGACTGGCTTTTGGACTGCTCCAGACTTCTACAAAACCTATGTGACACCTTTGGGCTTGTTCAACTCATTACAGGGTGACTCATCTGAATAAAAAGAATCATAACAAAAGTTTCCTGTTAGACATCATACTAGTAAACAAACCACATCCATTTCCTACTCTGGTGTCTTCTTCACCAAGCATCAAAGCTAAACTGATAAGCAGAGGTGAGCCACAAGGCTCTATTTTGGGACAATTACTTTTCGAACTATACATTTACCACATTGACTCTGGAATCGTGTCATTCAACGTCCACCTTTTTGCCGATGATACAGTTGTCTACACTGCCAGGCCATTCCTTGAAAGTCTTTGTATGGACTTACATTCATTGTTCTGCAATTTAGAAACATACATAGAAACATAGATTTTGACAGCAGATAAGGACTGTTTCGCCCACCTAGTCTGCCCATTTCCTTATCTATGGGATAAGCTGCAGATCTTAGTTAACAAATGGCCTATTTCTTCATACTCCCCCACAAGAATTGTCTTATGTCTGTCCCATGCATTCCTGAATTCTCTCGCAGTTTTATACCTGACAACCTACTCAGGAAGGCTGCTCTATGTGTCCAGCACCCTCTCTGTGAAAAAATACTTCCTCACATTGTCCCTGAGCTGTCCCCCTCTATCTTCAAATTGTGTCTCCTTGTTCTTGCACATCTCTTTTTTCTGAAAAATGCTACCTCCTTGGACTTTGTTGATTCCACTGAGGTACTTAAAAGTTTCTATCATGTCCCTCCTCTCCCACCTTTTCTCAAGGGTATACATATTAAGTTCCTTTAGTCTCTCCTCATATGGCTTCTCTTGCAGACCCTGCACCTTTTTAACTGCCCTCCTCTGGACTGCTTCCCTCCTATCTATGTCCTTGTGCAGATGGGGTCTCCAGAACTGGATGCAGTACTCCAGATGGGGTCTCACCAACTGTCTGTACACAGGGATAAAAATGTCATGTTTTCCGCTGGTGATGCCTCTCCCTATATATTTCAGTATCCCCCTAACCCCCCTACTGCCTTCTCACATTGCTTGTTAACCATAAGGTCATCTGATATGATTACCTCCAGGTCCCTTTCCATTTTTGTTGTTACTACCCCCCCATTGTGTAATCTTCTCCTGGGTTTTTGTTTCACAGGTGCATTATTTTGCACTTCTTTGCCGTGAATCCAAGCTGCCATACGTCTGACCATTCTTCCAACCATGACAAGTCTCTTCTTATCCTTTCCACCCCCGATGTGTATCCACCCTGTTGCATATCTTTGTGTCATCTTCAAAGAGGCATACTTTCCTTCTGCATTGTCACTTATAATGACATTAAAAAGGACTAGACCCAGTGCTGAACCCTGTGGTACCCCACTGGTAACCCCTCTATCTTCAGAGTGGACTCCATTTACAATTACCCTTTGGGTCCTGTTGTCCAGACAATGTTTTACCCAGGCTACCACCCTGGGATCCACTCCCAGGCTGGTTAATTTGATTATTAATCTTTTATGTGGAACTGTGTCAAATGCCTTGCTAAAGTCTAGGTAGGCCATGTCCACAGCCCCTCCCTGGTCTACTGCTTTGGTCACCCATTCAAAGAAATCAATTAGATTCGTCTGACATGACATTCCTGCTGTGAACCCACTCCGCCTTGGGTCCTGTCCCCACTGGCCTCTAGGTACTCAACAGTTCTTTCCTTCAGAAGTGATTCCATCACTTTCCCTATCACAGATGTCAAACTGATAGGTCTATAGTTTCTGCCTCTGTCTTGCTCCCACTTTTGTGAAGGGGAATCACATCTGCCTTCCTCTAGTCCTCAGGTACCACACCATACTCCCATGATTTGTTAAAAAGGGTAGTCAGTTGTGTCACTAGTTCTCCCCTTAATTCTTTTAGAATTCTCAGGTGGATTCTGTCAGGCCCCATTGCTTTGTTCACCTTCAGTTTTAAGAGTTCTTTCAGAACCCTTTCTTCTGTGAAAGGACTAGGTTCAACACCCCTATCCAGAGTGCTTCTGTTAACTGGATTGGCAACTTCTCCCTCCTCCTCGTTTATGAAAACTGAGCAGAAGTATTCGTTCAGTATCCCTGCTTTTTCACTAGTCCCTCTCTGTCCACCCACGGTTGATTCTTTTCAGCCTCACTATCCCTCCCTTTGTCTTTCTACACTCCCTGATGTACCTATAAAATGTTTTATCCTCTTTCTTAACCGAGATGGCTATCTTTTCCTCAGTTTGGGCCTTTGCTATTCTGACATTCCTCCCTGCTTTCTTCTGTCTTAACTGGTACAATTCTCTGTCCTGCTTCTCCTGTGTTTCCTAATACTTCCTAAATGCTATATTTTTCTCCCTAACCTTCCCCACCTCCTCTTTTGAGTACCATAGTGGCTTTTTCTTTCATTTTGATTTGTTTATTTGCTTCACACAAAGGTTTGTTGCCTCTGTGATGGCAGTTTTGATGTTTCCACATTGTTGCTCCACACCTCCTTCTAGCTTGTTTGCGAGTGCTTTTCTAAGGCACTCTCCAATCTTGCCAAAGTCAGCCCTCCTGAAGTCTAGTACCCTCACTTTTGTATGGCTTTACTCTATACCTGAGTTTATAGTGACCCGCACAGTTTGGTGGTCACTTGTTCCCAGATGGCTACCCACTTCTAGATCTGAGATCCTCTCACTGCCCCCTTTTGAGAGTATAAGGCCTAAGATAGCTCCCTCATGAGTGAGTTCCAAAACTAGCTGTCTGAGGCATGCCACCTGAAGGGCATCAAGAATGGCCCTGCTCTTGGATGTGACTGCAGCAAAGGTGATCCAGTTAACATCTGGCATATTCAGGTCCCCATCAACAGTACCCCTTTCTCTGCCATCCTAAGGATGCCTTCTATCATATCCTTGTCCATTTCTACCCCCTGACATGGAGGTCTGTATATAACCCCTGTGCAGATTGTGGTGCCATTTCCAGTCTCTAAGGTGACCCACAGTGCTGCCTCTCCTCCCTGTTTACTCTTTTGTTCCGAAATTCGTCAAGCATATCTGGGTGCTTAATAAACTGGATTTTAAAGGAAAAAGCTCCTTGTCCGAGTTCTAATGGGTGTTCGTGTGCTTTAGCTTTTGAGATAATACTTGTTTATGTGGCTAAATGCACCGCTAATTCCGAGTGCACGATTTGTTTGTTGGAGTCTGTATATAACCCCTGTGCAGATTGTGGTGCCATTTCCAGTCTCTAAGGTGACCCACAGTGCTGCCTCTCCTCCCTGTTTACTCTTTTGTTCAATTGCTTTTATCCCTTCCCTTACATAGAGAGCTACTCCTCCCCTTCTTCTCCTCTCCCTGTCTCTCCTGTAGGTTGTGTACCCTGGTATGTTAACATCCCAGTCATGGTTCTTTGTGTACTATGTTTCTGTGACTGCTACAATATCCAGGCATCCATCTTCCATCAAGGCCACCAGTTCAGGGAGCTTGTTGCCCAGACTATGGGCTGGTACTCATTACCCTCTATTTCTTGATGGTCTTACCCCTTTTTGCCCCATCCCTGTCCTTAATGCCTTTGTCATTTTCTCTATTTACCCCTGCCCTTCTCCCTATTGACATCTCTAGCTTGGTGTTTACCTCACTTATTACCCTGAATTTTTTGAAGGAGGGTAGGATTTCCTGCTCCTTTCCAGTTTCTTCACCCTTGGCTAGTTTAAATGCTTGCCAATGAAGTATTTAAACCTATCACCTAGGATCCTGTTTCCCCTCCTGGACTGATGCAGACCATCACACCAGTATAGGACTGCATCACTCCAGGTGGACCCCCAGTCCTCAATGAAGCCAAATCCCTGAGCTCAGCACCAGTTCTTCAACCACTGATTGAATCCCATGGTTTGGAGCACCCTAGCCTCACCCATGCCATAGACAGGCAGCAGCTCCAAGAAAGTTAACATGTGTGCTACTTTTCTAAGTCCCCTCCTCAACTCCACAAACTCTTCCTGCACTGCTCTGATCCCTTTCTGAGCCAGGTCATTTGTCCCTAGGTGGACAATGACATCCAGCTGCCTCCCTCGTGCAGCTGCTCTGGCAGTCCTGAGGATTCGCTCCCCATCCCTCCAAGCCATGGCACCAGGTGCAGGCACCTTACTTCCCTCTCCCCTTCCTCACCCAGTTCTACCCCCCTAACAATGGAGTCCCCCACCAGAAGTTGTTTCCTTCCCCTATGGGGTCCCATGCCACCCTTCTGTGGGTCTCCTTTGTGGAGGTTCCCAGCATCTTTCTTGCTCTCCACTGTGGATGCCACCATAGAGGAACCACACTTTGACAGAATAGCATATGATTTATAGAGAGGTACAACTGGAGGGATGCACCTCTGGTCTACCATCCTCACCCTCAGCCCACTGTGGTCCAACCACTCCCCTTTCTTGGCAACCTCTGAGGCAACGGCAGTGGCCCTGGTGGTTCCTGAGTGGGAGAGGAGGCCCTAAATCCTGACTAACTCAGTCTGGAGATGAGCAACCTACTTCCTCAGCCGAGAGAGGTGCCTGCAGATGGGACAACACCACATCCTCCAGAATGTCTCCCAGAAGACTGCTTTTCCACAGCCACTGCACTGCACCACTGTCATCATGTCTTATTTCTGGCCTTTTAGCTGTTGTTTGGAATACTTACTCTTTCCTCTGTTTATTTTTTTCTCCCTACTTACTTACTGCCTCTGTGACCTTTAAGCTCCTGATCTTCCTGTTCTGAGACAAGAAGTTCCTATATTTCTCAGTAGTCTCCTTGCTTGCTCAGAGTCAGACCTCCAGCAGCTGGGGTGCAGAGAGCTACTCTTTTCCTTCTAGGATGGTGAGTCTTTTGTGGTTCTGTGATCACTCATGTCCTGCTCCCAAACAGAAAGTTCCTGTTGTCAGTCAAATCCTGTGCCTATAAAAGTAGAACTGGCTTAGGATGGGGGTGTGAAGGGGAGGGAAGGAGGGCAATATAGTCCAAGTAGAGAAGTATAGTTATAACATCAGCTCCTTCCTCTTGGTGTTCTCTGCCTGTTTTCTGGCAAAGCTATCTAGGACAGTTTTTAAATCTGGCTTTAACCTGGCTTCCTTCTAGCTAAGCCACTCCCCTACTTTATAGCTATTTCTACACTTAGTTAATTGCACAGATAACAATTCCTTTCAGCCTCCTGAGACAAACACCTAGATAACTGCACAGATAACAATTCACTTCAGCCAACCCAGACAAACACAATAACTTTTTTTTTGTTTTTACCCTAAGTTGAAGGTCCCAGTAGTAGAGTTCTAGTTCTTTAGTTCCTGTAGAGAAGTGTAGTTATAACAGCAGCTTCTTCCTCTTGGTGTTCTTTGCCTGTTCTCCTTGTAATCTTTTTAACCATGAGCTGCTTCTAAATGTCCAAAAAAAGCCACACTCCTCTCTCCACTTGCTATGGCCCAAATTCCCCCAAGTTTGGAGCTATTCCACCTGGCACCACATTGCTTGGTGAGCCACTCGATTATGTTGCAAAATTCAAGTACCTAGTGATGTGGATTGACAACAGACTCTCCTTCCTTGAGCATGTGAAGGAACTCTCAAAGAAGCTAAATCAGAGGATCGGCCTCTTCTATAGAATTAAACATCTGCCTACCCAAGAATCTAGAAAGAGGCTGGTACCAAAACCATGTTCCTAGCTCTCTTGGACTATGTTGACTTCCACTATGGCCAAGTCCCAGGATCCACTCTAGCAAAGCTCGACACCCTGTACCACAGAGCACTATGCTTCATCATTGGCACAGCTTACACTACTCATCATTGTGCACTTTATTCCATGGTGGGCTGGTCATCACTTACATTCAGGAGACAAAAGAACATTATTTATTTATTTATTTATTTATTTGAACAACAGTTTGAAAACCTTTGAGCCAGAGGCTCATGTACAAAGGTACCTTGTCACAAAAAGACAGAACACAGCACAACAGTATGTTACAACAATAATGAATGCAACAATGGGGTAATACAACAAGTTGGTTTAAACAGGATGATACATACAATAAAACTGTTAGGCAGTCTAACTTCAATTGTCATAAGCAGCCAAACAGGTGGCTTTGTCATAACGTTTGAGCAAGGCTAAAACTAGTAACAATTACAGCTTTGAGTATTAAGTAGGTGATTCCGTAGGGAGGTTTTGAAACAGGATATCGTTGGGGCATCAGAGATAGAAGGGGGCAGTATGTTGAACCAGAATGGGGCTATGTAGCAGTAGGCTCTTTGACCGTATGAGGTTCTGGCCCTGGGAATAGATAGGGTGGTTTTGCCAGAGCTACGAGTATGAACTTGAGATTTTGCATGGTGGATGGTGACTGTCAGGGGATAGCCCAAGGAGAGTGTTTTTTGCTATGATACAGGTTTGATATCTAAGGCGTTCATCCAGGTCAAGCAGCATAGCTTTTGCATATAGCTGACAAATGTGCGTTAACCTAGGGGCCCCAAAAATTAGCCTACTGGCCTTGTTTAGTGTAATGTAAATTTTATTGAGAGCGGTCTGATCAGCAGCACCATACACTGGCAGCCCATAATCCACTAGTGACAGGATGGATGAGGTGACCACGAGTCAGAGGGCCTCAGGGGGGAGACAGTTTTTATACTGGTGTAAGATGCTTAGTCAGATATTTGCAGCTGTGGCAAGAGCTGATATGTGGCCATGGAAGGAGAAAGTGGGGTCAAAATGGATCCTAAGGTACTTATAGGAGTAGACTTGCTCGAGAGGGAACTTGGAGCTAGAGTGTGTGTGAAGTTTGAAGTTGCTGGACTTGTTTTGTGGGTGGGCGAAGATCATGGTTTTTGGTTTTTTGAGATTTATCACCAGTCTATGTTCCTTGAACCAACACATGGCTTCGTTAAAGAATCTTTGCAGGGAGTCCTGGAGAGCAATAGGGTTATGATCAGTGGCAAAGATGATGGTGTCATCTGCAAACAGTAATATATTTCCAGTACAGGAACCTGGTAGGGTGTTAAGGTATAGGAAGAAGAGTAAGGGTCCAAGAATGGAGCCCTGGGGAACCCCAGAGCGGATGGGACAGATGTCGGAGTGAGTCCCGCTAATTTTAACATGCTGTGAGTAGGCTGACAGTTAGATGGCACACCAAGAGACAGGCCCAGTGGCAAAACCAGAGTGACTGAGGGCATCCAGAAGGAGGGTCTGGGAGATGGTGCTGAATGATTTTGATAGGTCTACGAACACAGCACCAGCCAGAGAGCCCGAGTCTAGGGAGGAGTGGAGAAAATTTGAGAACTCCAGGAGGGCAGTACTGGTACTATGGCCAGCATGGAAACTGTGCTGTTCAGGGCAGAGAGTGTTGTAGTTGGAAAGGTAGTCAGTAATTTAAGATGCCACCTCTTTTTCCAGAGCTTTGGAGAGAAGGAGAGAGAATGGAGATAGGCCAGTAGTTTCCAGCTAAGGACCTGTCTCCACCTTTAAGAATGGGTGTAACTGTGACGATTTTCCAGACTGATGGAAATTGCCCCAGGCAGAGAGATTTATTGAGGAGGCTGGTGATCAGGGTAAGGACCAGATCTAAAACCTGTCGAAGGATACATGGATCCAGGGTGTCACTGCCCGTACTATTGCTCCTAAGGGCATTGACTAGGTGAGGTCTGAGTTCTTGGGCAGAGACTTGGCGAAGGTGAAAGTACGGGTGTGCAAAGACTGGGGCAGGCAGTGGGGGGGGGTTGAAAAAATCTTTAGGGAGGATAGGGCTAAGATCCGTGAAGGAGATATTGAGGCAGTTAGCTATATGGGTACATAATACTCTGCACCTATAGAGCTTTTATCAAAAAACTACTTCTCTATATTTCTGACTGCCTGCCCCTTTGCACCTTAGGAAACTATGCCATGAGAAGCTACTCTTACATTCCACTATCTGTACCTAAGGTCAAATCCCATTTTGGCAGAGCCTCCTTCAGCTTGGTACTGCCCCAGTTGTGTAAAAAAATAAATAAAATTGGTTAACCAATTAATCCTGTTGAGTTCAAATCACTTTACTCGAATCCTTCTCAATGCAATATTATAAATCTTAACCTCAAGTCTGGTAGGTAGAAAAAAGTAACTTACTAACAAGAATAATGATAGGATAAAGGTTTTATACATAAAAACACTTTTCTTTTTTGACATTGGAAAAGATTTCCATCTCTCATCTTTCATTTTTACCAAACTAGATCCCTAATATTCTAATTGGTGCTGTAGATACCTGGATACCTGAAATATTTTCCCTTTGTGTCTGGGCCCCATGTTTAAATAGACTTAAACTTTTCTGTTGATTTACATTTGATCCTGACATTGCTGAGAAATTTGCTACACTTTCCAGTGCCCTTTTTCCTGAAGTGAGGTCTGCCACCATAATTGTTATATCGTCCGCATATGCCAGTGCTGCCAGAAATTCTATATGGCTCTATATGGCTCTTCCCTTGTATGTGTTTTATGCTTCCTTCCATATTTAGCCTCCTCAGTAGCTGATCTATGGCAAATACAAAAAACAGGGGGCTCAACAGGCACCCCTGCCTAATGCCCCTATTTATTTTAATATGTTTACCCACCCTTCCATTCACAACTGGGCAGGATGAAACATTTTTTGCATATTATCTGTATCCATTCTATATAGGTTTCCAGAATACTATATTTCTTCAGGACTGAAAAAAGATATACATTAGGTACAGTGTTAAATGCCTTGGATTGGTCTAAAGCAAATAAGATACCAGAAGTCTCCGGACAATCCAAGACTTTGCTTATCACTTTTAAGTTGTCTAGTATTGTCTTCGGAGGGATGGCACACACCTGCACTGAAGAGGTAACTTCTTGTACTACCTTTACTAATCTATTACAGAGTATTTTACACAAAATTTTACAGTCAACATTAATGAGGCTTATAGACCTCCAGTTATGTAGTGACTTTCTAGCTCCTTTTATAAGTAAAAATATTAAGAAGCTATCTGCAAGTGAGGTTGAAAAAGGTAATACTCCTGCTAGGATCTCAATAAAGACACATAGTAGGTGTTCAGATAGAATGTCTTTCATTTTCTTATAGAGTTCACCAGAAAGCCTGTCCAGGCCTGGGGCAACTCCATTTTTCAGATTAGAAATAGCAGCATGTAATTCTGCTTTTGTTTTAGGTGAAACTAAAAGCTAAAAGCTCCCCTTTCCAAAATTCCTGGTGCCTGTAAGTGTTGAAAGAAGTCTTTTTAAAGAAACTGTGCTTGGTAAAGTTTGACCAAAACTATTTTGTACATAGGTGGCAGCCAACTGGTCCAACTCTTGTGCCTTATCTATGACATCACTAGACTCTGATTTTAACTCAGATATGTATTTGGATTCAATCCTTTGGTGGCAACTATCATAAGGATTTACATTCTGGGTTTTACCTTGTGTACCATATTTCTGCTCCGCAAAGAGGGACTGGATTCTGTCATATTGGAATTTAGACATTTCACATTTAATTTCTTGTATGTAATCAGACAATTCCAACCCTGATTCAATCGCCTGAGTCATCAAAATCTGAAGACTGTTTTTCTTAGCTGTAGACAGTTCAGATATTTTTTTTAATCTGTGTTTTTAGCTATCTGACTACATATAACTTTTATATCTCTCTTGGTGTCTTGCTATCAAAAGAGAGAGTTATACAATTCAAATTCTGAAATCCTTTCTTCTAATTCAGCTTGGATCCCTGCCCAAATTTCCATGTCGTCTAAGACAGTAACATTTACTTTCCATATGGAATTTGACTGTGGTTTACTTCTTGGTGTACCAAAGGTTACTTTTATTAGTTTATGGTCATTAGTTTACACTGGTATTGCCTTAGAAAAGTATACCGACAACCATTGGGACAGAAAGAAAAAATACATTTGCGTGGAAAGCCTCCCTTTAAAAAAAGGATGCTGTGGAGGGATACCTCTTTCAGACCTAGAGTCTTTAAGGTGTGCTTGCTTCAATAATCTATTCAACAAATTTGTGCCGTTATATAACTTCTGTGTATATCCTGTTTTATCTGCCAAAGACAGGATACAATTGAAATCCCCACCCAGGATAACAGTCTTTGATGTAAAAAGATACGGTTGTATTTTTTTTACATAGCTCAGTACTCTGATATTTGGTTTGAAAATTATATATATTTATCAGTCTAAAGTCTTGATTAAGGTATCTAGCATCCAGGATAAATGCCCTACCTGGCACTAAATCTATTAATCTTGTAACTTTAAACCCTGTAACTTTGATCAGGATGCCTAAGTCAGAACAGGGCTCTTCTTCCAGGGACCAAAACGATGGGCCACTGAACCATTCTCTTGCAGAGTGCTGTTGTTCCCAGAAGGTGTGTAGTCTCGTATCTTGCAAAAAATATATGTCCATATTCAAATTTCTTAGAACAGAGGATTAGCAGTGTTAGAACGGGAGATCCTATCCTTTTGTGGGTTATTCCTGGGGGGTGGCCCTTGGCCTGCCATATGCTATTTTTCCTGTGGATTATTCAGGGGAGCAGAGGCAGGGAAACCTTCTTTTGCAATGGATTCCATTTCATACCCTCAATTTCTGTCAGGGGTGGAAAGTCCACATTGCTATGCTGTGAGTACAACTTTTGGGAATTAGTGAGTTCTAGGGAGGAAGGGATCTCAAGAGGGTCTTCCTGCATAGCATCTCTACTAGATGACACCCATGGCTGATATGTGGTGTCTCACCCAGCCAGCCTGTCTTAAATTCACTTCCACTGTTAAACCTGACATCAAAATATTATCATAATTTGGTCTTTGTACATTCTGCTGAACAATTTGTGAAGTGACGTGCATATCCCTGATTATGTTCTTTTGAACCACAATTTCTTGCTGAGAGTTTTGTGAAGTTTTAACTTGTAACTTACTGCTCCCTGCAGAAGAGTTCACCTGCATTCTGCTTTCAGTAACCCTCGTATTCCCCTCTACATCAGCACTATCAATATCCTCCATAATTTTTAGTTTTTTACTTCCCTCGTCTGAAGTTCCATGTGCTGGTATCCTCTGAGTTGAAACCTGGTTTTCTCCATTCAGTACTGCCACTCCTTCTGAGCCATTATCTTCATTACAACTTCTGCTATGTCTAGCCCTCTTTTGAGCATTTTCTCACTGGTGCACTTATAATTTACCATTCCTGACCCTACTACATTGCTTGCATTTTGTAACTCGATGTTCGGTGGCCTAGCAACTGAAAGACATCATTCTTCTTCATTGAGCAGCTCCTGAAGATACACTCTGCTGTCAGGAAATTCCATTTCTTGAGGAGTTGTCTCTTTCGATAATACTCCATGGACCGAGCATGATGCACTAGATCCCGTCGGTGCCGCAATGGTTGTTCCTTGTTCATTATTCTCAGCCCCCAAGGCAATCTGGGTAGGAAGGGAAGTGGGCTTCTCCACTACGGGATGCCATCCTGTCAGGACTGCTGGTGAACAACAACAGGAAGTGCGATAGTGCCCCCTACCACAAAAGTAGGATACATTATTTTATTAAAACTTAAAGAAAAGGTATCAACAGAAATAGTATTACATCATATAAACCATATAAGGAAACAAACAAAAACCAAGCATTTAAGCAAGTATAACATCACACAAAAGCTCATATAGTGGGGGAAAAAACATTTCAACCAGATCATCCCCCACCTCACTTGGAAAAACAAGAAAAACCAAAAATCCATATAAAACATAAAAACTGAAAGGGAAAAAAAATGACTCAGTACAGCAAAATAAGAAAAGAATAACCCCATATTATATATACAAAAACGTACTCTCAAGAAGGAGTATCTGCAGAAATCTGCATCTTAAAAATTGGATGCCTATCTTTTCCAAATTCCCTTTATCAGAGCAGCAAATTCTGTTGATTGTAAATGAAAGATATCATTGTAAATCAAATGAAACAATTGCAATGCAGTAATCTATTGCTGTTGAAACAAAAAGTGGCATCCGACCTGCCAAATCTAATACAAAAGGAAAGCTGACATAACATTAAGCATACAAGTACTATACTCAGCCCATATATGAGGGAAAATGCCATAATATAACTGTATGGGTAATAGAGACTGAAAAGGGTACAGCTTCCAACGATCCTGCCAGACACTCCAGAATT
The DNA here is from genome assembly GCA_016271365.2 of Neoceratodus forsteri. NCBI lineage: Eukaryota > Metazoa > Chordata > Ceratodontiformes > Ceratodontidae > Neoceratodus > Neoceratodus forsteri. The sequence goes on from CM057455.1 coordinate 185,566,880, forward strand.
CAAGAATAAAGGGGCAATCAAAATACAGGTGTTCCATTGTCTCTACCTGTGCTGTACAACAGTGTCTCAGACAATATCTATCTGTCAAGGCTTTGTTCTTATGGTTCCTTCCAGTATTGATCCATCCATGAGCACCTAGCCACACTAGATCACACATATTTTTGGGGATTCTTCATTCCAAAAGCCTCTCTAATATAAACTGATGATCAGTATCCTGAAAATTAGAGACCAGCCATTCAGTAAAATATTTATACAAAATTTGAGAATACAAAGCTCACCTGGACAATAACAAAACCTCCCTAACCTGTACAGTATGTCCCATTTTTTACTGCATCATAAACAGCCCCCCAGTGAGGAGAAATGGTATAACACCTCTTGTTTTTATACAGGAAAGCAGATGCTTTCCATTCTCTCAAGATGTCCTGTAAAGCAAAGGCCACCCCAGGGCCCCAGGGCTTATATACATTCTGAACAACAGGTTTCAAATTTACTCTAAGAAATACAGAAAAAAAGAAAACAACTTAATGAATCATGCCTACACCCCCTTTGCTTCGATCCAGATAAAGAATATTCCTATAATGGGGATCAATCTGTTACCCTAACAGCAAGAAAAAATACAGGATAGCAATGCCATCTCAAATTTTTTTGGTAAGGGGAAAATGTGGCTGACAAACAGAAAAATGGGAACACAGAAAGATTTGATCATATATATCCATTTCAGTTTTCCCATACACCATTTATGCCACCTACTAAATTTATCTCTCCCTCTATTTAAACACAATTCTCAGCTATAGGCTGCTAAATCACCAGAAACAAAATAAATACCCAAATTTTTCTGGCAGGACTGTGAAACTGGTATATCTCCAATTAAAGTGTCATGAACAGGACTACTGGAAAGACTTAAAAAAAATTCTTTGAGGTATTAACCTTGGAACAAACAATACATAAAATTAAATTAATGCTTTACAAACCAGTTCTCAAGTACTAATGGAAGGGGTGCTGACACACAAGTCCTCAGCATAACTTATAATCTTCAGCTCCCCTATGCCTGGGCAACCAATAGCATACAACAGCGGAGATCTATGCAATACTCTAAGAATCAGATCTAATGCCAAAACATATAACATGGGGCTCTAAGGGCAGCCTTGCCAAACCCCACACCTGGTAGTGCAAGCCTTCCCAACCCAACCATTCACAAAAGGATGCACATAAGCCATAGCATAACAAATGTGCATCCAATTTATAAACACAGTCAGAATACCAAACACAGACAAAGTAAGCCAGATAAAAATTCTGAGAGATATTATCGAAGACTTTTTCCTGGTCAAAGTTCAACATGTGACCTTTAGCAAGATGGAAAAAATTCTGGCCAAATAATCCCCTAAACATTATAAGGGCATCTTGAATAAAACTCTCTGGCACAGAACAGAATTGTGAAAGGTGAATTAAACAGTCCAGAACCGAGAGCAGCGCATTACACAATAATTTGCCAAAGAGTTTAAAATCAGTATTTAACAAGGTGATAGGCCTCCAATTTTTAAGCAAGACCTGCCCCCCATTCTTAGATAAAGAAAATCATCAACCCTGCATACATAGAGTCAGATATACCATCATCATCCAAAAAAGCATTGAAAACATTAACCATGACATCTGGAGCTATATCCCATAAAATCTTATATAATTCGACCGGTAGGCTGTCTGGGCCTGGGGCCATTTTCTCCCTTAAACTTTTAATGACTATAGCCAGTTCTTCTTAGAGAAGTTGCCTGCCATAATGTCAGACTGAGTGGGATTCAGACATGGAAGATTGGCTGCATTAAGGAGAGTGAGCATGTCACTTGAAGCAGAAAAAGGGGATCCAAATTGAGAAGAATAAATTCTCCAAAACTACAAGAATTTCCTCCTTGGTAGACACTAAAAAATGTTCTCATTCTGAATACTCATAATTTCTTTAGCAGTCAATCTCTGTTTGCAGTCATCAAAGGGATTAATCTGCTCTTTCCTGCCCTGTGTGCCTAAATACTGTTCCATTTCTAAGGACTTTTGTCTATCATATTGGAACTGCAATAATTCCTGTTTTATCTGAACAATTTCTGCATCATAGGACTGCCATCCTTTCACAGCTAATGATGTCAATTTATATAATGAATTTTGTAATTGTACATAGTGGTGATGCCTGCCAAATGACATGAATACTGTTTGAGAAAATCCACTAAGCACATTTTAGTCTGGTCCCACCATTGTATGTGAGAGTCATATAAAAACCACACTGACTCCCTATCCTAAAAATGTCCATAAGGGACTGAAGGACATCTGGGTCTTCCAACAACCTAGAATTTAGTCTCCAGACCCTTAACTGGGTAGTCTGGCCACCTGTGGAGAAACCAGCACTCCTATCAGACAATGGTCAGAAGTTTCAATGGGGAGTGTATCTAATTTCACTATGGGCAATAAAAGAGACAGAAATCAATAATCTGGTCAAGAATTCAAATGACCCTTAAAAAAATGTTGGTTGTGGATTAGAAGAAAACACATCGCTGAGACCAGCTTGTTCAATTAGAGTCTGTAATTCAGTACTATCACAATAAGTTTTAGTCCCTGGTCTACCTCACTGTAAGTTTATGTTAAAGTCACTCCCCAACAGAACTAATCAACTGGTAAACCAGTAAGGATATATTTTTTGGAATAAAGCCGCTCGAAGAGCTTTCTGTTGAGGGACATAAATATTGACCTGTCTGCAATAAACCCTTTGAATTATAAGACCCAGGAGCATAGCTCTATCAGGCTCAATTTCCAGCAATTTTTGAAGAGTATAATTATGGAAAGTAAAACAGATCCCTAAACCTGAACACAGATTTGTGCCAAAAGAGCAAAAAGATTCCCCTTTGTACCACTGCTGTGATGCCATGTGTGTATCCTGGTTAGTATACAGTCTAGTATCCTATACAAAAAAAATGTCAAAGGGTAAAGAGTGCAGTACTGCATACGTAGCCTTCTTTTTATACTCTGGTCATATACTATTGACATTCAGACTAGCGAGATGTAAAGTTAATGCTGTCAGAAAAAAAAAGAAAAAACTTACGTTTTTTTTCTTATTAGCCCTGGTAGATCTCTTCTTGAGGGTAAGGGGTGGGGTTCCACACCAACCTGACCTCCTTTATCAACCAGAGACTCACTTTGGGTTAACTGGACAGAAACGTCAGAGTCTTCATCCTCCATTATATCACCCCAACTCTGCAGAGGTTCATATGGTTTGGACACAACCATAACAGCAGGTGTAGATGTTTTCACTTTCCGTTTAGGTAAAATCCATTTTGGGGGAACAGGATTAAAGTCAGCAGTAACATCCATCAAAATGGCAGATACCAGGCCAGGGTCTCGGTCAACAACCATGGCAGGAGTGGGGAAGGGCATTACCCTTTCAAGACAGGGAGGCTGTTTCATGCCAACATTTTATGACAAGGCCTCTGGCTGCCATGTTTTCCTTTTCTATCTGGATACTGCACTTCTCCTCTCCCCATACCTCTCCTTTCTTACTCTCCCCCTTTTCATCTCACCCCTGACTAGCACTGTTTCCTCAAATGTACTTTATGATTTACTGTGCTTGCTTGTAACCTTGATTGTGTAGCACTGTTCCCACATATATAGTATTTGATCTGCTATGCTCTCATGAGACCCTGATTGTTGTCTGTACCTCCCTGTTTTATTGTAACCCTTTCCTTTGGCATGGAACCTTTGTAAATGAGCTGCCTTGCACTCAAATTAATTTGTAATCTGAGATTTAATAAATAAAATAAAAATAACATCCGACGGAAGATGTTGATTTGGGTTAGAATCCTTTGTGACATCTATAAAGGGAGTAGGAGAAGGCCTGGATACACTGCCTGTTCATGAGAAGTGGGGGTCTGGAGGGGGGAGGATTGTCCCCTGTGGGGACCTTGAACTGTGAAAAACAAGCTGGGGCAGCCCACAGACAAGAAGAAAAAACTCGGTCTTCGGATCCACAGAGATTACATGTGGAAGGGACAGTTCAAGTAGTAGCTGAATGGCCCAAAACCCTCACACAACAAACACTTAAGCTGATCACAATCAGAGTTCAAATGCATCATGGCTCCACATCTATAGCAGGACCAGGGTTGGCCGGGGTAGAATAAAATCTCCCTATCCCTGATCAAATAGAAACAGTTGGGCAGGTGTTGTATGCCATCATCAGTGAGTTTAAGCTGAACTGCAAACTTACATCCCCCCAGTCCAAAAACCATTATCATCAATAATGGCAGTAGGTATGCCATTCACAGTGCACCTCTGCTCCAACCAGTAAAGAATATCCAAAACATTGACCCCCTCATTTCAAAATAGAACAGTTATTTGTTTAGCTGTAGGTCTGGTGATTGAAATAACCACAAATGGCTTCCAGATAGGTAAATGTTTCACTGTAGAGTAGGTTGCACATAATTTGTCCAATAGGTGGCCAACTAAAAACTAACATTGAAACTGTAGTCACTAGATGCATGAATAAAAGCTCTAATTGCTCCTGTCTGTGTTCGTCCTCTCCCCCTTTGCCCTTGGTCTCCATGGTTTGATGGGACCTTGAGGGAGATGTGGCAACAAGGACAAAGATTAGAGAGTATTTGGCAGAGATCTGCCCTTGATGCCGACCACCTTAGATTGATGGAACATTATCAACTTTATCATTCCGCAATCTCCCGTAAGAAGGCAGAGTACCTGTCTGGGGAGATTGTGGCTGCACAGAACCAACCAGCTCAGTTTTTTTGAACTGTGGACAGACTGTGCAACCCAGCCTGTCTGCAGGTTTGGAAAGCATTTTCACAAGTGGAGTGTGATGAGTTTGTTCACTTCTTTGCAGCTAAGGTGGCCGACATCAGGGCAGTACTCCAGCCTGCACCCTCTATGGGAGAAACTGCGAATCAGTGTCTGGCCACAGCCTCTAGTCTCTCCTGGAATTCCTTTGACCAGCCTGAGTTCATTGATGTCATGAGGATTGTCCAGAGTATGCACTCTACATGCTGTAGTTTGGACCCGGGCCCAACCTCCCTGATAAAGGGTTGTCATGATATTATCAGCCCAGTCCTGGCATGGATAGTCTGATGCTCCTTGGATATGGGTGAGTTTCCTAGCTCCCTGAAGGAGGCAGTGGTGACGGCCCTCCTGAAGAAAGTTTCCTTGGACCCTGACTGCCATACTAATTACAGGCCAATCTCTATCCTACCCTTTGCAGGGAAGGTTATTGAGAAAGTAGTGGCCGTACAGCTGGAGAACCATTTAACCATCCATGACATCTATGAACCACTCTAGTCTGGTTTTCGAAAGAGGCATAGTACCGAGACAGCACTGGTTCGGGTGGTCAATGATCTCCTGATGGCTAGAGATCAGAAGAGTGCACCATCTTGGTTCCTCTTCATCTCTCTTAAGCTTTTAACTCTGTGGACCATGGGGTACTTCTCGAGCACCTGGAGTTCATCTGTGACCTGTCAGGTATAGTGCTCAGTTGGTTTATATCTTTTCTCACAGGCAGAACTCAAAGGGTGGCGTCAGAGATTAATTCTTCCCACCCAGTCTCTGTCTTTTGGGGTTCCCCAGGACTCGGTGTTGTCCCCCATGTTGTTCACAGTGTATATGTTGCCCCTCAGAGACATTGTAAGAAGGTATGGGCTGAGGTTTCATTGCCATGCAGATGATACTCAGCTCTACCTATCTTTTGCACCTGACCAGGATAGAGCTCTCTTGGTATTTAATAGCTGCTTCACTGAAATTCAGCACTGGATGAATTCAAGCTGGCTGAAGTTGAATTCAGAGAAGACAGAGGTAATGGTTGTGGACCCGGGTTGAAGGGTACAGGGTACAGGAGCTGGTTTACCCTCAGGTTTATTTCTGGAAGGTGTCCAGCTCCCTACCTCTGAACAGGTGCAGAATCTGGGGGTGATTTTTGACAATGAGTTGACACTGCGTTTGCAGGTGTCAGCACTTGTCAAATTATCCTTTAATTTTCTTAGGAACATCGCCAGGATTAAGCACCTTGTTGCGCCTAGAGATCTGCCTATATTGATCCACGCTTTTGTGACCTCATGTCTTGATTACTACAACTCCCTTTATCTAGGGCTTCCTGGGGTTGATATCCACCACCTGCAGCTGGTGCATAATGCTGCGGACCGGTTATTGAAGGGTACGTCTCATGCCTGTCATATTTCTATGGTACCGCGCAATCTGCACTGGCTGCCAATACAGTGGTGGATCACCTTTAAAGTTGGTCTTTTGACTTACAAAGCCCTACCCGTACAGGGCCTGGACTATTTGAAAGAGCTTCTGGTCCCCTACTGCCCTAAGTGATCTCTCTGCTTGGCGGATAAGGGGTTGCTAGAGATTCTGAGGGTTTCTTTAAAATCCTCAAGAGCTCGTGCTTTTATGAATGCTGCCCTTACCCTCTGGAATTCTCTACCCCATCTGCTTCGTCAGTGTGCGTCCATGGAGGAATTTAAAAAGGCCTTAAAGACCTGTTTATGGTCTAATATCTATTTGTATTGATTATTGGGTTGTTATGAGCTCAGATTGATGTTTACTTGTTTTTAATTATTGTAAGGCACCTTGAGTTTGAGAAAGGCGTGATATAAAGTTTTATTATTATTATTACCTCTGCTGGTGTAAAGTGGTGGGAGTCCAAAATCAAATGTTTCCCAACATAGTTATGGTCGGGTGGGATATCAGGTTCCCCCTTTATAGTATGTGTGGACCACAAACTGTTGTCTGGCCACCTCCTCGAGTTTCTGAGAAAGGCTGACTTAACTAGCAGGCTTATTAAGAGCCATATGCCATCCAGTTTCCCTGACTCAATAGTAGCATCAGTAGACTGTGAAAGAGTAGATTCTGTACCTGCATTTGCCTGAGGAAGTGGTGCATTAGTAGAATGCTGGGGCTCCTCCATTGCATAGTTTCCAGGTAAATTGTGCCCATTTGACACCAACCCCTGCACTAGCAAATGAGTTAGCGTCTGATGCAGTATCATTAAGGGGATGTGCCGCACCCCCTTGATCGTACTATCCCTGAAGCAACTGAAACTTGCTGGCTATCCATCTGTTTGAAATTCACAGCACATACTGCAGTAGAGAACTTGGGCTCAATCACAGGCAAAGACATTCCGGGTAATGGGATGTCCGGATCAGGAATCCAAATATTGTCCTGCAATATCCACCCAGCTCATTGCAAAGCTGTTTCAGGTTTCCAAGTACATTTATCCACAGAGAAAGAAAGCAGAAGAGGATCCTAAAGTGGAGGGGGAGAAACAGGAGCCTGAAGGGCCAGCGGGGGCCTGGTCCAGTCCAGGTTCATCAAAGAAACCTGTCTTAATGATAGAAACAGTGAGGCTTAGCCCAGAGTGCTTTCTTTTCTTATCTTCCTCGAGATGAGATTGCCTGGAGTTAAAATTAGTCACTGCCTCTACAAGCATATGCAGTAAGTGCATTTCTTCCTGTTGCAGTTCTTCCTGTAACACTCTATCCTCAGATAAAGTCACAACCATATTTTCTGAATCAGAAGCTGTAAGAAGCACAGGCTCAATGCTGCAGGCAAAGAAACCACAACATTACCGTGTGTTCACCAATGGAGTGAGGTGCAGTGAAGAGATTGCAAGTCTCTAACAATTGTAACAAGCAATCAGTAAACCTACTGCACTCCCAGTTGAAAATAGGACAAACACTGCTTGCCAAGTTCAAAGTCCAAAACTTTAATTTGGTAGAAAATTCTTTACAGGTTTTCCTTAAGGTTCAAACATGAAGTAACTCTCCAAACCAGTTAACCCAGCGCTTAGACCAAGGCATGGTGTTCCACATGGGTGGGGCTTGAGTTAATCATCCCTCCCTTATATAGCCAACTTTATCCCAGTAGGGTTCCCCCTACTGGATCAATCATTTAATCACATTTACAGAAATAAGTGGCTCTGGAGGGATTAGAACCTCTGACTATAACTTAGTTCAATTAAAAAAATAAATGCACATCAAAAATTATTAACACATACTCAGCAAAAGAGAGCAGAAAGAACATAACTAAATCTGATTTAGTTCATTCGGACAAGAGGTTTTGGTACACAATACAGTCCTTACTAATATTAAGGATAGGCTATCAAAAAAATGTTTCTCTAAGCATTATAATTACATTGTATAGGGTTAGAAAAACTGCCAGTCCTATTATTTTCAGGAGTAAAAATTATTCATCACAAGGGGAAACAAATGCATCTTGAGACATTATACACTCAAAAAAATCTTTAAACATAAGACAAGAAATCATAATATTGTTACTTCCATAACTGTTTCTTGTTTTTTATCTATTCAACATTTTTGATATATACAAAATATCTCTTTTAATTTAACTTTGAAATCTCAAAGTTGGTTGCTGAAAAGTTCATTATCTCAAATGTTGTCAATCAGCTGTAAAGGAAGGGGGGGGGGAGAAAATACATATATTCTCTAATATAAGGCTTGTTCCATAGAAATAAATTCCAAACTCAGGTTTAATTAGTTAGATTTTTAGATTTTTACAGTATTCAGCTCCTATTTCCAATTGTTTTCTAAGAAATGGTTTCAAGTCCCAGTCAGTGGGTGAAACTTTGCATTGTGTCCCATGAAATGGTTGAAATTTGTGGATTACTCCACTTAGCGAAGTTTTGTCACTTTGTCCACCACTACTCATAAGAAACCAACATCAGATTTCAGACAGGATCACCAGGGTAAAACTGCATCAAAAAAGCAGCACAAATATAAGGTGGCTTAAAGACAAACTTTGCAAAGAGATACAGTGCAAGGATGTGATGTCACTACTATAGAGGGCATGTGTTAGACCTCAGTTGGAGTACTCAGTCAGTTTTGAAAGCTGTATCATAGCAAGGCTATAGGTAAATTATAAAGAGTATAAAAAAATAGTACCTAGAATGATAAATGAAAATTCATGGAATGCAGTGATAGATGTAATAGTCCAAACATGCTTAGTGTACAGCAAAGGTGGATAAGAGGGACTTTGTTTATGTTGTATGGATTCTTATAGGATCCAGAATTCTGAAAGGATCTGTGACTGAGCACTAGACAAAATGTGAACGCAATCTGGGTCGTAATAAACAAATACAAGGGGAAATGTTCACAGGGAATAAAAAGAAATTCTCGCAGAGGGTGATACACTTGGTGTGTGGAACTCATTTCCAAAATATGTAGTAAACTCATATAAAAATGGAGAGACATTTAAGAAATGATTAAACGTATTTACATGATGCTGTACTGCTACCTAGATGAGGTTCCAACAGGCAAGAAGCCTTCTTCCATCCTACCCTTCTCATGTTCATATTTCATATTTCTCTTTAAAAAGGGGAATCTGCTGGTACTCTTGGTAGTGTAGTGGGCAGGAAATTCATAAAAATAAATGTTTGCACTGCACACTTTCCTATCCCTCATTATGGCACAAAAAGGAGGTGTAGTGGTTGCAGAGTCCCTTCTGACAATAGATTACAATGCTAGATTAACCTGAAACAAAAGTAGTGTGCAACTCAGAAGGTGGATTTGAAACTCAATAGTCAACAGTAAGTTACAGTTTGCGACTTTACTTAAAATATCAGTGCGCAACATATGACCCCTATCTGCTAACTCCAGTGAACTATATGAACTAAGATAAATGATTTACTTTTAAGGAAACTTTTTCTTGAAGCATCCTACAAAAATCTCTGAGCTGAATGAAATTTTGACATGGTTTACTCTGCACAGTATCCTGCAAAGTTATAACCATTTGACTTTCTTTCTTACAGGGAGATTCTGGAGACCCATTGATCTGCAATGATACTGCAGAGGGAATCGTGTCATTTAGCAGGCGAGTTGCAGTTCCACCTCATGTTGAGACTCGAATTTCTTATTACATTGACTGGATTGAAAAAAAGATGAGACAGTATGCCTGAAACTTGGATTGACATCACAAGATCCATCATTCAGCTTTTGCAATTTACTAGATGTTCTTTTAAAGTTGTGCAAGAAAAACAAACATGTGTTTTAATATATTTACTAGATCATCTCTACAAGAATGATGGAGTTGTTGATAATATACTTTAGAATGAGGACAGTGTTCAGTATGTGCATGAGAAAGAGATAGAGAGAGAGAGAGAGAGAGAGAGAGAGAGGAGAGGAGAGAGTTAGAAAGAGAACAAAAAAGAGTCTTTGACCTGTGATTCATGATATAATTTGTGAATATTTGTTGGGTGGACCATGCACTGTGTGTAAGGCTTCTATACCCTATGTTGGATTTGCACCTCATCCTAAACCATTGTTTGAGGCAGTGTACATTGTATAACAGCACATAACTGTAAACCAGGAGACCACTGACATCAACCCACAGCACAGGAAAAAAATCAGTTGACTTCCCAAAGCTTCAGGTCCTGACACTGAAACATTAACTACTAACTTTTCTGACAAAAAATATTGTGAACACAAAAAAGGATCTATGACTATTTTCTAGGAGACATTTAAGTTAAAATGGGCCTTCACAAACATAGTAAGCATAGTAAGTACCATATCATATCGGTGTGATACGATGCCACATCTGAAGCCAAACAAAAGGCATTTCCTATTGTCAAAATGAGGTCTATAAATGTGAATCAAATTGTATTGCCATGACTTGGTAAAAGATATGTATTATTCATAGAAGACAGGAAGAGAGATTTTAAATGATTGTAAGTGCATCCTTCTCCGCGTTCCATAATGGCAACTAAACAACAGCGATGGTAACTATGGATGTAGTCCTTGCTGTCTAATTGTGTATGTTGCCACGGTATGTTTCTTTATGGCTGTCCTGAATTAAAATACTTGGAAATCCTATAGTACCTGCCACAGTTTTTGGCAAGCTTATTAATTAAACTATTGGGATAAATGGGAAGCCATAACATTACTTGATGCTGTGAGCAATGTTTATTATGCTATATGAGATGTAATCTCATGCTGGTAAGGCAAAAGGACAACAAAATGAAGCTGAGCACTTATGATAGCCCCAGCGTGGAATAACATCTCTTATACCATAGGAGAAATAACTTACAAACACTTATTAGCTTTTTATGAACAACTGAGGTGGCCTAAGTGATTTGTAATGTTTTCCATTCTATTCTTTTTTAACTTAAAACAAGTGTAATGTAGAAGAATATTACCACTGAAGGAGAGAACTCTATGTTAATATTCCCTGCTGAGGTGATGACTGTTTACAGTATGTGCAGTTCTGACTGCTAATTGACAGAACTCACTTTATTAATTAATAATGTTTGTCATGAACCTAGCATTCTTTGTCAACATGTCTATGTGATCCACATAGAGCTGTTTTATACCCCATCACCTCCCATGAATCATGACTATCTGTAACATACAGTGAGAACAGGCTATGGTGTGACTGCAAGGATCGAACCATGACTATCTGTAACATACAGTGAGAACAGGATATGGTGTGAAAGCAAGGATCGAACCATGACTATCTGTAACATACAGTTAGAACAGGCTATGGTGTGACTGCAAGGATCGAACCATGACTATCTGTAACATACAGTGAGAATGGGATATGGTATGACCGTAAAGATCACAGTCATTATTAATGCCATGGAACCTAAATAATGTTTTAATTCCAAAAACAGAAAATCACTTAGCAGTCATGGTAGTCAGTTTCTGTTGACCAGTACAGGAGGATTAGGACATGCTTCCTGTTTTCAGCCTTATCCTGGGGAAGGGGGATGAAGGTGAAAATTTACTGATATTGAACCAGGTGAAGCAGTTGATGATTTTTAGTGAATCAGGAAATATACCCGAGACAACTGGAAAATTCCCCTACCTTTTACAAGTGCCATGTGATCTTTAACATCCAAATGAGCAACCACCAGACAGGCAGACAGAACCTTAGTTTAACATCTCATCCAAAAAAGTGACGTGTACTTTCAGACAGCACAGTCTCCCACAAACACCACACTGGAACATCAGTTTGGTTACTTTCAATCATGAGAAGAGTTCCTCATACAGAGATACTGCACCAACATTCTTTACAGCACCTGAGGTTCATTAAAGGGCTCCCTTCCTGCTGGTGATCAGGCCCAACTGTACTGATGTCTTCAGATCAGATGGGATCAGTCTCCATGGTGGAAAGGAGGCACATAGTTTTAAGTCCTATTGGTGCAGAATACTTGCTGATGATATAACTGCACTTCTCCTTCTCATGAAAGATATGAGGACAGTAACTGTGTAATACGTAAATGTTAAAACAAAACCAAGCTGGAACATGCTGCTGAAGAAAGTGTAATAATGAACTTGTAGACTAAACATGACAACCAAAGACCAATTCATACAGAGTGGATCTCAAACCACCACAAATTCTAAGGATAGACAAGGAGGCATTATTAAATAATGATAATTGAAAATATAAAAATACTGAATATGGCCATTAAACCAGTTACATTTCATACACAATCAGCAGACACAAACTGATGAAGAAAGGTATGAAGGGGTAAATAAATCTGAAAGGCAAGGAAACAAGAACAACTATTACAAAAAATTATTCAAGTGGACAGTATACTTAAGTCTACATGGAGGCATAATATTAAACTTAAGAACCACAAATATTTCCTTTTGCAGAAGTTTAATACGGAAAGTTCTTTTGACACTTCCTTTAATAACATTTTCCATCTTGGTATTCTTTCACTTTCCTCTTTAGTCACAGTTATTACATTTTCATACTGTTTATACTGCTAGTAGTATTTGAATGGCAACATTTTGAATAGAAAAATAATTATAGATTGTTGCCTTCCAATTAATATATCTGCTTGAGGAGGATGTCATAACATCAAACATTGTGGGAAATATGACATGGCAGGCAATGTCTGTTTGGAGTACTAGTAAGATATGCACTGTGTCCATGAATTCTTTGCAAAGATTTATTGCACCTATTAAATAGTTTTCAAGGAGGATGCAGGGCTGTATTTTCACATTTTTGTGACATAATTCTGAGTCAAGCTTCTTGGCACAATTACCACCAGATGTGCATAAAAATAATGCATGCCTTACAATTCTAACGCATGCATATTTGTTGCTGTAACATAAGTAAAGTATCATAAATGTGCCAGAATGTTTGAAAATCAACTGCAAACATCCTGGTTGATTTAGAGGGGGTGCCGGTATGCCAGTAAAACTTCCACAAGTGCTGTGTCAACACTTTCGAAAATTCAGGCCCAAGTTTTCAGGTGTTCTGTGAGAAGAGAAGGTACTATACTGAGAGCTACTCTGCATGTAGTAGACTTCATGTAGCATGACAGATTTTGTATTGGTCTTTCTCTCTCTCTCTTTCTGTTCCAAAAGATTGCAACAGATAATACAACATTCAAAGTAAATTCACTTTTTCAATAATATAATGTTGTTTCTAGTTCAGTATCTTGGTTGGTGACTTTGCAACTCATCATTTACTGTACTTTCCTTGTTATCAGCTGCAATGCAATGGAAAACACTGCACTTGCCTGCTAATTGCATCTTTAATTCAAATAAAGACAGAGCAAGATGTAACAGGTGTGGTGTGATCTTTGTTTTCATCACTCATATAGTTTTCCATCCACTTGAATGTATTTTTCATATAACCAGAGATTGCTCATACACTTTTTTATTTTATTTGAAGTTCGTTTGCATTAATCTATAAATACAATATTTAACAAACAATTCAATACAGGAACAAGTATTCTAGATATCCTGAGGCAAAAGGCAAATTCAAAATTAAGAAACATAAGTCAACTATATTATAATGTTTCTGATACATAAAAAAATTATGGTGTTTATATTTATATTTAGTTTATTTAAATAATGAATAGTTTATTTATACTACGGAAACTTTTTTTTAGTTTTGGTTGTGATTTTATGTTTGAACATCTACCATAAAATGTATGGGTGGATATTCTTTAATCAAACATGCTGTAGTATTCAATCATTCCATTTAAAGATGATCAGTTCATGCAAAATGTCTCATATTTGGAAAATAGTCATCATTACATTCTACCACTGGATGACAAATTAACTAAACTGGAAAAGTGTTATTGCAGAAGATTGATTAAGTTCATACTGAAACTGGCTTCTGCTATAATGAGTGTACTGTATTACTCTAAGGTAATATCAAATTGAATACAGTACCCATTTCATTATTTTGCAATCAAAAAGGATTATGACTTATGCATATAACTATAAGAAGCTTAATAAAACACTTCCCAAAGTTAACAGCTTGGGTTGTTTCAAATTCCCTGTTTCGTTTTCATTTAAGTAACACTTGGTTGGGACCACGTATTTTAGATATTGCCATATATATATATATATATATATATATATATATATATATATATATATGGCAAAAAAACTCAGTTTAATGTATCAGTTAGGGTTGTTCTTCAGTGACAAAAGTGAGGAAATTTGATGTTAGGGTTGAAACCCCCATTGCACCCCTCCAGCCCACCCCCAACTGGCATTGGGGTGCACATTGGGGTCATCAGCCCTAACTCTCACCCCATCACATGTGGAAAGAAGCTGAGGAATAGGAGAATGGGGTGAGAGTTATGACTGATGACCCCAACGCGCACCCCGATGCTGGTTGGGTGGGTGGGCTGGAGGGGTGCAAGGGGGGTTTCAACCCTATTATCGAATTTCTTCACTTTTGTCACTGTGGAACAACCCTAACTGATTCATTAAGCAAAGTTTTTTGCCTCTAATTTCCCTTATTTTTGAGAATGATAATGAGAAATAGTGAATGTAATGCAGTGGCTGGATGTCTTGTCACATAGTAACACGGTGCCCGCAAACACAAATGGTAATGCGCATGGTGATGCAAAGCGAAACAGAAAGAGAAACAGTACTGTACACACAAATGGTAAAAACAATGAAAACACAAGCGCAAATGAAAACACAAAGGGTAACACACATGGTGGCATAGATGGGAACGGTAAGTGAAACGGGTACGGAACCGCAAGTGGAAGCGGTAAGGATAACAGTAGTGTAAGCACACAAGCTGGTTTTCCCCAAAAGCTGCATAGAGAGAGACAGTGAGTACAAAGAATGTATGCATAATAATGGGTCTCGGATCAGAAAATGAGGAGCTGGAATACTAAATTGCTTATATCTCAGGAACAGTATGGCGCTGAAAAAATTTAAACGTCAGATGTTTCATGACTTTCCTGGCTAGTTTCATGCTAAGCCCCCTTTAGGGGGGGCTAAGCATTTTTCTGACAAAAAGTCTGTATCTTGCTACGTTTCCGAGATACGGGCCCTGAAAGGCGTGGCGAACGCCATAATGTTATCCCATGGGAAAAAAAAGAAGTTCGGAGTGCCATAACTTTGCCGCCCTGTAATATTTTTTCACCAAACCATGAAAAGGCACATCTGTGGGATGTTGGCTTTCTTCCCTCCAAATTTCAGTGTAAAAGACCAAACCGTTATTTTGCAGCAGGGTGGCAAAGAATTCCTGTCATGCAGCGGACGCTGCAATGTTAGTCTAAGAGGAAAAAGTGTCTACTTCAGAGTACCGTAACTTTGCATCCATGCAATATTTTGTCACCAAACCACCAAAAGGCACATATGTGACATGTTGGCTGCCATCCCTCCAAATTTCAGCCCAGAGGACCAAACCATTCTTTTGCAGCAGGGTGGCAAAGAATTGCTGTCATTTTACCATAGCTTGGAAAAGTAGTGTCTTGATTTACGAAAGCTTTCACAAAAATTTGCATACACTTTCGTGGGTGCTACACTACTTTTTTCATAAATTGGAAAAACATATTTCTACAGTGTTTAACCTCAAAATAAAGACATGCCTAGCATCCTCAGCATCCAACTAGGTAAACACAAAAATAATTGTGTTGCTAGAGGGTCCCAAATTTAAATGCCGAGCATTTTTTTGATAACCAACTGAAAACAAAATGGCAGATTTGCTACACTACTTGGGCCATTTGTGACACTAAAAAATGCATTTGCGACACTGTCGAACTATTTAACTTTTCCCATTGACTTATAATGGGAAATTGTTTTTTGAATAACTTTTTAACCGTTTAATATTTTTTCACGAAATCTTCAAAAAGCACATCAGGGACCCTGGCCACACATTCCTTGAAGTTTTCGGACTGGTCGTGCAAACCGTGTGACCCGTAGGGATGAGCAGAGAATTCAAAAAGTGTAAACGGCCGCAGATCAACCTTAATAACTCCACAGCCTTATATCCGAACAGTACAAAAGTTGGCAGATCCCAAGATGTGTGGTTCTTGATCATATATTCTGAAATTTCAGGCAAATCCATTGAACAGTTGCAAAGTTATTAAGGTGCAAAAGTTTAGGTTTAACATGTAAATGGCTCCTCAACCCTAACTATGATAGCACTATATGCTAATATATATATATATATATATATATATATAAAACCATGTACTCTTCTTACAAAATAAAAATAATTCAAAGACAGACCAAGTAAGTTCTAAAATAATTTTACTAAAATAGTTAAAAATAAGTGAAACACAAAATACAGAACTTATATCAAAAGACATACAAACTTTTAAAAGAAACAAGGTTTAAACAGTGCAATTCTACTTCAGTATTTAGTCTCTAAATACTTGCTTATGCTCACTGATCTTGCTTGGTCAGAGTCTAGGAAAACAAATGTGTCTCTGTGAAGCAAAACAGGCTAAATTAAAAGCTGGCTTTTACTCCACCTCTTTGCAGGAGGTCACCTAGCTCCTCCCTATCAGGATATATAAAAATATATATTCTACAAAAAATAAACATTCTGCAACTTCAGCATAATCCATGTCCTTCAAATGATATTTTCTTTGATATTATAATAAGCTTCCCCTTCCAGGACATGAAAGCAGCTTTATGATTTCACACTTCTACGTAATAACCTGGGGTTTTCTATTCAATGTCATAAACCTTTTTAATGATTTCCATCTTAACAAAATTAACTCAAACCATTCTGTAATTAACTCAGAGAAACAGGATCCTTGATTAAAGTATTCCACGTAACACATTGTCTCTAAAAACTGAATGTGTGTAATACACATGCTGTCAGCATTTCTCTTAGCTTGCATCTGTCAGCTGAAAACTGGGGGAGGGGTTGAGATCACTCCTAAAACATTAGAATTTTTCAGCAGAGATAGTCATTAATACATTTTATATAAAAAAAATATTGTACAGCACTCAGAACTGGCTGTCTATGTCTCACTCCTCTCCACCTAGATTGAATTTGGAAGGATCTATCCCTTACATGGGATGAGCTTCCAAATCATTTCTCCTCATAGACCCAGACTGTCCATCTGAGTTTTGATTCTTAGTAGTAGCAGTAAAATCTTTATTTTTATACAGGACAAGCTGGTATAAAACATCATTAGGAAAAATTCTATGTTATAAATGCTCCTGTTTTCAGTATGACATAAAATACTAAGACAATAACAGGTATAACAAATATCTTATAGCATCACTTACATCAACATTATATTCATTCTTTGCTCCAGCCCCTATGTACAATTTTAGATCATACCCTTGTAAAACAAGACTCCATCTTAGTAGTCTGCCATTGTTTTCGCCATCTGTGTCAGCCAAACCAGGGGGTTCATACATGTGATATCTCTCTCTTTACACAGGAGACTCCTATTTTTTTTTTGACTGAACTCCCTCCCTCCCTCCTGGGAAACAAAATCTCCTGCTTAAGTAAAATTCTGTTCAAAATATCCATCTTTTTTGGGCAGATAATGACACATAAAAATTAAATCAGTGATGCACAATGTATCTGATAACTTTATATAACTAGTTGTTTATTCTTTTAGTGCTTATTCTTGACAAAATGAAATGCATTATATTTTGTAATGACTTTTTCTTATGTTTTTGACGCCATTTAAGGACAAACGATGATGTTGCGGCATCTCCTACTAGCAGGCCAATCTCCTTCCTAATTTGACCCAAATCTCCCTCTTAAGCAAGGTGGCAGTCCAATCTCCATCCTAATTTGACCCAAATCTCCCTCTTAAGCAAGTTGGACATATCACATGTATGGGGTTGTGGTCAGTCTGCACCACAAAATGCTGCCCATTCAAGTATGGCTCTAATTTCTTTTCGGCCCACACTATGGCAAGACACTCCTTTTTCACC
The DNA here is from genome assembly GCA_016271365.2 of Neoceratodus forsteri. Lineage (NCBI taxonomy): Eukaryota > Metazoa > Chordata > Ceratodontiformes > Ceratodontidae > Neoceratodus > Neoceratodus forsteri. Next base: position 185,585,044 of record CM057455.1, read on the forward strand.
ATGGAGTATGCTTGCTTCCTGGGAAGCAGCTTTCTGCTCAGGTACACAACTGGGTGATCTGTCCCTTGGCTAGACGTCTGGCTCAGTACTGCCCCAATACCCACATCTGAGGCATCCGTCTGAACTATAAAGATTTTGCTATAGTCATAACTTATCAAAACAGGAGCACTGCACAGTGCCCCCTTCAGTCTGGTAAAGGCTTCCTCACAGGCTGGGCCCCAGGTAATTTTCTTTGGCATTTTTGTCTTTGTCAGGTCAGATAGGGGAGCAGCCAAGGCACTGTAATTGGGTACAAATTTTCTATAGTAAACAGCTGTCCCAAGAAAACTTCCGACCTGCTTCTGGGTTTCTGATCTGGGCCACACCTGGATCACATCTATCTTTATTTGGTTAGGACAGAGCTGTCCCCGGCCTACTACATGCCCAAGGTAGGCCACTTCCCCCATGGCCACCTGACACTTCTCGGCTTTGACAGTGAGCCCGGCCCTCTGTATCCTGTCCAGCACTTCCCTAAGGTGGGATAGGTGTTCCTCCCAGCTGGTACTAAAGATGGTAATGTCATCCAGGTACATCACGGTGTACTCCTCAGCACCATTTCACACCTGGTTCACCAACCTTTGGAAAGAGGCTAGGGCGTTCTTCATTTCGAAAGGCATTACTTTAAACTCAAATAAGCCTAAATAACTGATGAAGGCCGACCTCTCGCTAGCTCTGTCTGTCAGTTCTACCTGCCAGTATCCCTTCATCAGGTCAATAGTTGTAAGGTAGGTCACCCCTCCCAGTTTGTCCTGGAGTTCATCCGTCTGGGGCATCTGGTGGGTGTCGGACTTCGTGACTGCATTCAGTCCGTGATAGTCCACACAGAAACAAGTCGAACCATCTGGCTTGGGCACAAGGACTATGGGTGAGGCCCAGGGGCTGTGGGAACTCTGGATTACCCTTAAATCTAGCATCTCCTCCACTTCCCTCCTAATGTCCTTTTGGACAGCCTCTGACACCCTATATGCTGTCCTCCATATGGGCGTCTGTGTCCCTGTCTCCACTTCGTGTGTTGCTAAGGGGGTTAGTCCAGACTTGGCGCTCAGCAAGGGAGCAAAGTCTGCTAAAACCTCCCTTATTTTCTGGACTTGGTCCGGTACCAGCTGGGGTGACAATTTTACTGCCTCCACAGAGGACTCCTACTTACTTTCCTCCAGCAAATCCAGAAGGGGGTCTCCTTCATCTGTCCCCTCCCCACGACTACACACTGCAAACACCATGTCAGCCCTATTTGCATATGGCTTCATCATGTTGACATGGTACAACCTTTCAGTCTGTCTTCTGTCAAGTAACTCCACAATGTAGTTCACATCATTTACCTTCCTAACCACTTTGTACAGTCCTGCCCACTCAGCTTACAGCTTGTCTTTCCAGACGGGAATAAGGACCATGACTTCCTGACCCACTATGTATGAGTGAGCTCTGGCTCTGCAGTCATACCACACCTTTTTTTTTGTTGGGCAACTGCCAGGTTGCTCTGGGCTGTCCCATAAGCTCCTTCAGCCTTTCCTAAACCTAAGGACATAATCCATGATGGGAGTTTCCTGGCTAGCATGCTTGCCTTCCCAGTCCTCCCGATCAAGTCTGGGGCCCACGCATCGCGTCCATATAAGAGTTCAAAGGAGGAAAATCCTGTTGAGGCACCTCCCTGTATGCAAACAACAGGTGTGGAAGGTATTTCTCCCAGTCCCTCCCATGCTGTTCAGCAAATGCTCGGAACATTGACTTTAGGGTACCATTGAATCATTCCACAAGCCCATTGACTTGTGGGTGATACGGTGTCGTGCATCTCTGCACCACCCCACACTTCTCCCATAAACATGTCATCAGGTCTGACATGAAGGAACCCCCTCGATTGGTGATTACCTCCTGTGGAAACCCAACATGGGAGAAAATTCCAAGTAAGGCATCTGCCACTTTGTCTGTCCAGAGAGAGATAGGGTGACTGCCTCTGGGTACCGGTGGCATAATCCACCACAGTCAGGATGAATCTCTTCCCTGAGGTGTGCTGGGGTATTTAAGTGTCCCACAATATCCACTCCCATGATCAGGGAGTGGCTCCTCTACTATGGGCAAGGGGATCAGGCGGCTTGGGTTTTCTTGCCCACTTTCCTATTTCTTGGCACCGGTGGCAAGACCTGCAATACTCTTTCACCTGCTGGGTGAAGTTAGGTCAGTAGAAGTTCTGAGCTAACCACTGCATAGTTCATGCAATTCCCAGATCACCAGATGAGGGAATATCATGTGCAATTTTGAGCAACTGCTCACAATACCCCTGGGAATGACAAGCTGCCTGCCTAGTATCTCTCCCTCTGTCTGTACTGCCTGTGTATACATAAGTTCATTTTCCCAATAAACCTTATGTCTGCCATCACCTCCCTGTGTGCCCTCCTAGTCTGCCCAAGCCCTCAGCTTCTCTAAACTAGGGTCACCCCTCTGAGCAGCTGCAAACCCCTCGCACAGTCCCAAGGCATAGGACAGGTCCCCTTTCATCACTAAACTAGGGTCCCTAGCACTAGCATCAGGGCCCTCAGGATCACTGTCAATCCCAACCCTCTGACAATTGTTCACCCCTTCCTCGGAGTAACCTTCCATAGCTGTGTGGTCACTCACTACCGGGGAAATTCCTACCCCCTTTTTATCAGTCTCCCCATTTGGAGACACAGGCTGTGGAACCAGCCTCTCCACGGTTTCCACACTGGTTTCTGTGGGGTTCAGGGAACTGATATTTTCCCTTGCTGCTTGGCTACGGGTAACTACACATACCATCCCCTGTTGGAGATTGTTACCCAGGATCACATCCACTGCTAATGTGTTGGCTACAGCCACCTGTTGCACAGTTCCCCCTATTCCACCCCAGTTCAGGAGAACACTATCGAGTGGCAATGTTTTCTCTTCACCAGTAAACCCTTGTGCAGTTATGTATTTGTTTGGGATAAGCTGACCAGACTGTACTAGATCCCCTTTTACCAATGTCAGGGATGCCCTGTGTCCCTTAACCCCTGCGTCTGTATGCCATTTACCATGACTGGGTGCATGTGTTCCCTCATGTTCACTGGCATGCTTCCAGGGACACACAAACAACCCACTTCCTTTCTGGTACTACTTTGTGTATTATTGTTTGCCCTTCTTGGACACTGTCTGGCAATGTGCCCAGTTTCTTTGCATAACCAACAAACATTTCTTACTTCAGATAAATATTTTCTTGGAAACTTGGGGCTGACTGGTTTCAGTGGAGGCAGTGAGGGTTTTAGCTGCCCTAAAGGTGCGCTTTTCCCTTTCTGCACTGCCATGCCCTCCCCATTCACTCTTAGAGCAGGTCTGCTCTTGGCATAGCAGTCCGAGAGTTCAACAGCCTCTTGCACTGTTTTTGGATCTCTATCCTCTAGCCAGGTTTTTAGCTCTGCTGGACATTCCCAATAAAACTGTTCTAATAAAATCACATTTTTAATTTTATCAACAGAGTTTGTATCAATCCCTTCCCACCCACATTTTAAAAACTGACGTTGTTTCATGGCTAGCTCCTCATGGCTTATATCAGGGCTTCTCCTGAGCTTACGGAATTTAGCTCTGTATGATTCATCAGTTAATTCAAACTTTTTTAACAGTGCAGCTTTTAGCTTTCTGTAATCATTGCTGTCTTCATTGTCCATTTGACCCAATGCATCCTGAGCTTTCCCGGTAAGTAGCAGGGATAGCTGGAAGCTCCAGAACTCTCTAGGAATGTTAGCCTGAATACAAACTTTTTCAAAAGAATTAAAAAAAATGTCCATATCTTCCCCCTCCTTAAATTCGGTAATTAATTTGGAGTTCAGTTTGTAACCCAGTCCTGCAGTCCCAGTTAAACCCAAGCCACTTACCTGCTCTGGTGCTGCTTGTCAGAGCCATATCTTCTTCAGTTGGTGTTGCTTCTGGCATTCCTGCTCCTCACGGTCTGTGTCTTGGCGTTCTCATTCTCTCTTCTCTTCAGCAGCTCGCTGGTTGCTCACACGCCCTCATGATCTGCCTCCTCTGTTGTCATTCTGCCTCTTGATCCGCCTCTCTCTTTGTTCTCGCCTGCTTCCATTTCCATCCTGCGCAACTCAGTTTGCAGTTTGAGTACCTCTGGATTCAGGATACTGGTGACCATCCCCTGCTGCTGTGGCCCTTCACTGACAGTGGTCCTGCTGTCACTTTCAGTCATGGTCGGTGACTCGCTGCTCTGGGTATCTGCCACCATCAGGGTTTCTATGAGGTTCTGCTTTTTGGCTGTCACCTTGAATGGGACTCTCCTATCCCCACACAACTGCTTCAAGTAATCTACAGTGTGCCTGCTGTAGTCGGTAGCCATCTTCTTGTTCCCTGACTACGGCTACTCTGACTGCACTTCAGAGAAATAAAATAAAATGGGTAGGTACTTGACTGTAAGCCAAGTGATATATAGTTCTGTTTCCTTTTTAAAATAAAACTCTGCCTTTTTTCTTTCTTTGGAAGAGAGCTTTCGGTCTCAGCTAACACAGAACAATAAAGCTTGTGATACCAAAATAATGCCACTGCTGCCAAACAATCTGTCACAAACCCACTCGGCAGGTCAGGCCCTCTACTCCCAAAGTGCCAACCTCTGAGCGAAGTCTTGCAACAATGTAACAGACAAGGTAACCCTCTTGTCTGTTTTTGTAAGTTTGGATCAACCTTTGGTCTCAGTTCTGGAGGGATTCAAACTGTTAACCTCTTGCTAACATACCCAATGCAGGGGCTCAGATATATCTGTCTTCAGGGGGGCCAGATATCTTTGCCTATGGGCACCTAACCAGGTGTACAGAGATGAACCCTTTAAAACTTTAATAAAGACCTCAGATTTAAAAGACTTCTCTTTCCAGTTTAATACCACCATTCTAGCTTATGTCTCTTGTCTGCTATAACCATGTACTCTTCTTACAAAATAAAAAGAAGTCAAAGACAGACCAGGTAAGTTCTAAAAATAATTTTACTAAAATAGTTAAAAATATGTGAAACACAAAATACAGAACTCATATCAAAAGACATACAAATCTTTTAAAAGAAACAAGGTTTAAACAGTGCAAATTTCTACTTCAGTACTTAGTCTCTAAATACTTGCTTAAGTGCTCACCGATCTTGCTTGGTCAGAGTCTAGGAAAACAAAATGTGTCTGTGAAGTAAAACAGGCTAAATTAAAAGCTGGCTTTTACTCCATCTCTTTGCAGGAGGTCACCTAGCTCCTCCCTGTCAGGATATATGAAAATATATATTCTACAAAAAAGAAACATTCTGCAACTTCAGCATAATCCATGTCCTTCAAATGACATTTTCTTTGATATCATAATAAGCTTCTCCTTCCAGGATGTGAAAGCAGCTTTATGATTTCGCACATCTATGTAATAACATGGGTTTTTCTCTTCAACGTCATAAACCTTTTTTATGATTTCCATCTTAACAAAATTAACTCAAACCAGTCTGTAATTAACTCAGAGAAACAGGATCCTTGATTAAAGCTGCACTGTCAGTGTTTACCCACCATTTTTCACACAGTCGTTTAGTTTGAATAAAGTTTAAGTAGCAGAACTAGCTGCCTACATAGTACCTGTATCAGTTCTTTCTTTGAATTCAGTCATATTTTCTTCATTTGGCCCATTTATGTGGTTTCTTTTGGTCTGCTGATAAGTCTCCCGTTCTGTGGTTCCAGCCATCACGCAGTGGCGTCACACTCAAATGCTTTTGCTGTATATCAGCATGTCGATGGATGCTTTTCTCAACTGTGCTCATGCATTCCATCTCAGTTACTGTTCCGGTGCTCAATCCATCTCTGACTACCTAAGGTTCCTGCTGAAACAGTCTGTCAGGTGAGTTCCGAGTACACGAGCCATCACTGTTTTTATTGATAGACTTTTTTTTTTTCTTTCTTCACCTTTTTTTCAGGCACACTTTGGCAGAGGGAAAAAGTATAATTTCTCTTCCGGGATGTGTCATCTTACCTGTACTACTTGTACTGCATTCTGATGTTTCCTAAGACAGTTTATGTTGTGACCAGCAAGCAAAGTTTTTGATTGGATTTTGAGTGCGTGTGGTGCAAACATATGCATTTGCTCCAAAATTAGCAGCTCACCAAGTTATTGCAATATGCCACAGTATGTCTACAGAGAGATATAGTGACTACCAGATTGCTGACTTGTCTGAAATTGACACTTTATAAAATCAACAGTGTTGGTTGTGCATTCAATACATCTTACACTGTGCTGTTACCATACCAATTGCTGTCATTAGATTGTATGTGTAGAAATGATGCGCTATTGTTTTGTGTTATTCTCGCATCAGTAAGCGTGTAGGAATTTTTTTGTACCCCTCTCCCTCTCCTGTACAGTGCATGCATGTTCTGCAACTCCAGTAGCAGTGTGGCAATGTAATTGCTTCTTGCATTGCAGCAATCGATGCAAAGTGCTCCAAGTGATGCTCTCATGCACCAGGAGAGACAGTTTAGCAGTCTCACCCACAGCACAGGTACACTGTGCCAGATGTTACACTATGCCAGATGTTAACTGGAGCGCAGTTGCAGCTGCCACTTCGAAGAGTGCAGTTATTCTAGATGCCCTACAGGGGGCATGCCTTAGACAACTAGTACTGGAGCCCACTCGAGAGGGAGCAATATTAGACTTGATACTCTCAAATGGAGATGGAGAGAGGATCACAGATGTAGAAGTGGGTAGCCATCTGGGAACTAGCGACCATCAAACAGTATGGTTCACAATAAACACAGCAATAGAGTCAAGCCATACAAAGACAAAAGTACTGGACTTTAGGAGGGCTGACTTTGCAAAATGGGTGAGTGCCTAAGGAATGCACTAGCAAATGGGTAGGAAGGAGGGGTGGAAGAACAATGGGGAATAATAAAACTGCCATCACAGAGGTAACGAGCCTTTGTGTGAAGCAAATAAACAAAACAAGATGATGTAAGAAACCACTATGGTTCTCAAAAGAAGTGACAGTGAAGGTTCAAGAGAAAAGAAAGCATTCAGGAAGTACAAGGAATCGCGGCAGGGGCAGGACAGATAACTGTATCAGTTAAAGCAAAAGGAGACTGGGAAGGCAGTCAGAACAGCAAAGGCCCAAACTGAGAAAAAGATAGCCAACTCAGTTAAGAAGGGAATAAAACCTTTATAGGTACATCAGGAGCAAAGGAAGACCAAGGGAGGGATAGTGAGGCTTAATAAAGGGAGGGGGGGTGGGCAGAGGGAGAATGTGAAAGGCAGAGATACTAAACAAATATTTTGCTCAGTATTTACAAAGGAAGAGGGGGAGGTACATAAAACAAACAGTAGTAACACTCTGGATACAGAAGTTGATACCAGCCCATTTACAGAAGAAAGGGTTCTGAAAGAACTCTTAAAACTGAAGGTGGACAAAGCAATGGGGCCTGATGGGATTCATCCCAGAATTCTAAAAGAACTAAGGGTAGAACTAGTGACACCACTGACTACCCTCTTTAACAAATCATGGGAGGATGGGGTGGTACCCGAGGACTGGAGGAGGGCAGATGTGATTCCCCTTCACAAAGTGGGAGCAAGGCAGAAGCAGGAAACTATAGACCTGTTAGTTTAACCTCAGTGATAGGGAAAATGATGGAATCACTTCTAAAGGAAAGAATTGTCGGTATCTAGAGGCCAGAAGGGCACAGGGACCCTAGGCAGCATGGATTCACAGCGGAAGGTCATGCCAGACAATCTGATAGATTTCTTTGACTGGGTGACCAAAGTAGGTAGATCAGGGAGGGGCTGTGGACATGGCCTACCTAGACTTTAGCAAGGCATTTGACACAGTCCCACACAAAAGATTAATATATAAGTTAGCCAGCCTGGGAGTGGGTCCCAAGATGACAGCCTGGGTAAAGAATTGGCTGGAGAATAGGACACAGAGAGTATAGTAAATGGAGTCCACTCAGAAGAAAGGAGGGTTACTAGCGGGTACCACAGGGTTCAGATAGGACTAGTCCTCTTCAATGTCTTTATAAGCGACATTGCAGAAGGACTGAAGGAAAGATGTCTCTTTGCAGATGACACTAAGATCTGCAACAGAGTTGATGCACAGGGTGGGTGGAAAGGATGAGAAGGGACTTGGCAAGGTTAGAGGAATGGTCAAATGTATGGCAGCTTAGATTCAATGCTAAGAAGTGCATAATGCACCTGGGAAACAAAACCCAGGGAAGAGTACACAATGGGGGTGAGATACTAGCAACAACAAAATGGAAAGGGACCTGGGTAGTCATATCAGATGACCTAAAGGTGGGCAAGCAATGTGAGAAGGCAGCAAGGAGGGTTGGGGATACTGGGATGCATAGGCAGAGGCATCACCAGTAGAAAACAGGAAGTTATTATCCTCTGTACAGACAGCTGGTGAGACCCCATCTGGAGTACTGTGTGCAGTTCTGGAGATCCAATCTCCAGAAGACATAGACAGGATGGAAGCTGTCCAGAGGAGGGCAACTAAATGGTGCAGGGTCTGCACCGGAGGACATATGAAGAGAGACTTAAGGAGCTTAATATGTATAGCCTCAAGGAAAGGAGGGAGAGGGGGACATGATAGAAACTTTCAAGTACCTCAAGGGAATCAACAAAGTCCAAGAGGGTAGCATCTTTCAAAAAAAGAGGTGTGCAAGAACAAGAGGGCACAATTTGAAGATAGAGGGGCGGCTCAGAGGTAATTTAAGGAAGTATTTTTTCACAGAGAGGGTTGTGGATGCATGGAATGGCCTTCCGGAGGAGGTTGTGGAGTCAAAATCAGTGGTGGAATTCAAGCATGCATGGGATAGTCATAAGGCAATTCTGGGGGTTGGGGGTAGGAAGAAGTAGGCTGCTGGTTAACTAGGATCTGCAGCTTATCCAGTAGGTAGGGAAATGGGCAGACTGGGTGGGCCAAGCGGTCCTTATCTGCCGTCACATTCTATGTTTCTATGTTTCTGCATGCCTGCTACCCTACTCCAGTCTCACTATATCAGATTATGGCAATTGCCAATGTACACTAATGATTGTTTTCAAATCCATTGTGGCTATCCAATATTTAGTCATATAAGTTATCTCTTCACACAGCACTCTATCTTGTTTTTAATGAAACTAATAATGTTCAGGGCACCATCTCTTTTTTTGCCTGTGCTCCAGTTTGCAAGTTATTGCTGTGCTCCCACATTTTCCATTTGTAACAAAGCCATTCTGCTTCTTTTATCACAGTTATCCCAATTCAAAATATTCCACTGTAGCTGGATGTGTCTTACATATGTGTGCATGGATATACATGCAGGCAGTACATCGTTGATAGCAGGACTTTTTTTATGAAAGGAGGTATTACTTTCTTGTTTGCAAACTAAATCATGCTGCAACTTAGGGTGAAACTGACATTTCTTTTCTTACTCTCCTACCATTGGACACTAGAAAATTTCCATCAATAAAATGGTCATGATGTCATGTGTTCCCATACAAATTTGACAGCAAATGTACCTCCCCTCACACACATGCGCACACACACACACACACACACCAGCAACGTTCCAATTCATTGCACTCACAACCTGCAAACTGAACTTACCAGCATTGTATGAATATTTAATATTGTGAATGAAAAAAATCATCTGGGCAGTTGTAATCCAATTTTATGGCCAGAACATGATTCAGGGATACAACTACGTGTGGTTAATTAGTTGGGTACCCCTTCAGTCCCACAAATATTCAGTGAGTGGCACACGGAGTATGAAGGACATACATGGTAAAGCAGGTGCACCACATTGCACCTACATTACAATGCCATGCAGTGCTGGATGGAGGTATGGGAGAAAGGATATCCAGTAATGTGGGTATGTTTACAGCTGAAGGCAGTGCACAGTGGCAAGCAGTACTTTTATGAACAGACTTATCACTCACCAGTTTGCAAACTAAATCATGCTCCAAGGGCAAAATTTACATTTGCTTTTTTACTGTCCTATCTGCTGAACTCTCAACTCTGAATTGCTAGCGTTTATATCATTAAAATCAGAAGAAGTGCTGCTATTGTACCTTTGTACACTAGTGAACTTCCATTCATAAAATGCTCATAGTTAATGCTATTCCTATCTAATCCAGAAACCAAATGGTCCCCCTGCTGCCATACACTTAGGCACATGCACACACACACGCCAGCAACATTCCAATTAGCAGCACCCACCATCTGTAAACAGACCTCAGCAGTATTGTGAAAATATTTAATATTGTAGAAGAAAATAATGGTAGGATTGCTGGATTTTAAATTTATTTCCAGAACATCATTCCGGGATACAATTGCAGATGGTTAATTAGTCGGGTACCCCCTCAGTGCCCCTCAGTTCAACAGATATTCAGAGAAAGGATATCCGGATAGTGATCCAAAATGTGTATGGCTAAAATATCCGGACCAAGTCTCCCAGTGGCAGAGATGAATCTTGTTAAAATAAGCTTTTCACTGTGCCTGAGGGGAATTGTCATCCAGACAGACATTGTAGTCTAACTCAAAACATAACACACCACTATGAATGAGTGATACCTTACATGGCATAAGAGTATACTCAGGGTGCATGGTCCCCCTGTTGCAGGTTGACATTAGTGCCTAGTGCACTTTGTAGGATCCATGAAGAGAGATTGTTTGAAAATCACTGCTTAAAAGTCTCACGAATGAGAGCTGCAACAACTGATTGCATTGCACAGAGATATAACAAGGGGATGATGGGAAGACACATCAGCGAACACCAGTGGTGTGATACCTCTGTGAAAATTATGTTAATTGTTAGAGAGCAGAGAGAGTCCTGTTAGCCTACAATACAATGTCTCCCTGAACGCGGATTCCACAATTACATCGCAGACACAAACATGCTTTTTCTGGACATTTGGGAGACAATGTTAGCAATCCTTTTTTAATGTGTATACCTCTGTCAGTCTTCAGTCCGGTATTCTTGCCATACCACATTTGAATCACTTTACAGCACTCCTTTCTCTGTTTCTGCCTGGACCACTTACATAAAAAAAATATATGATTGGGGTCCAGGTAACTTTACAGCCCCTTCGATACATACTTTGCTTGACTTTTTGTTGTAGATTGTAGCATTGTGTGGCCACCAGGCTGTTTCTAAAATTGTAATGCTTTCTCCACGATTGTCATTTCTTTCACAAAGTTTCCTCAAACTGTACAGGAGAAAAACATGGATTTTTGGGAGCATTTTCCTTGTTTTAGATATTAGCATCACACTTTCTGAAGTAATGTTTTACCTCAATGGAACCTTATGAATGGTCTTCATTGAGGTCAATAACACTCGCTCTGCAATATTTATTCTACATGCAGGAGCAGCATCCATGGATAACTTTTGGTTGTTCTGGTAATGTACTGTAACCCCATCATTTCATGTGCACTTTACTTGTGCCATGGGTGTTTCATTTTTTTCACTGTTGTTACTTGTTAACCTCGTGCACCATTAAAAATGACAAATGCAGCCAGTCCTATAATGTATGTAAATGTATACTGCATATACAGCCCATGATGCCTTGCTTTGCTTAAAAACATCTGGGGCACATGCTTTTTCTTACGCTGCACCCACCCTGTGGAATTCTCTACCTCATCGGTTAAGAGAATGCTCGACCATCGCAAATTTAAATTGGAATTTAAAACTTATCTGTTTTGTCAAGCTTTTTCTGCATATTTTTACATTTTTATTATCATTCTTGTTTACATTGTATATTATTGTACAGCAGCTTGACAACCTGAAAGGTGCTCAACAAATACATTTTTACTTACTATGTGTGATTTTGTATTTCTTTGACATTTGGCTTCCTGGCCAATGCCCTTTGGGGTAACCTTGCCTCAATGCATGGTATGTGTATGTATGTATGTATGTGTATATATATATATATATATATATATATATATATATCAAGCTTAGTGTTATCAGAGGACAGGTGAATACTCCATCCATGTACTTCACAATGTCTCTGATCCTGATATAGAAAAGGACAGGACATATCCCCACCCCCACCCCAGCGGTACCCCATTTGTCAACTTTCTCTCTGTGGAATGACAGTAATTGTATAACCACTCTCTACACATTCCCATCTTCCACAGTGCCAAAGGCCTTTCTACTATCAAGTTATGCCTCATATACTGCCCACTCTCTCCCATTTACACCTCCTTCATGACCCCATCAATGGACTCCATGAGGTTATTCTGCCACAACCTCCCTTCGCTGAAACCATTTGGCCTTGTCTCCTGCAGACAGTTGTCAACCAATTTTTCAATTTTGTTTCCTTTTATTGCATTTCCATGCTCTTCTCCATAACTAAAGTCAGGCTAAGCTGCTCATTAGTTTCCTGCTTCATCTAATTTCCCACTTTTTTATCAACAGACTACATCAGCTGGTATCCGGCCCTTGGGTTCTACTATGGAATTCTGTGACCGGCTGAACAGTGTTGCCATGCCAGATGTTGTACCACCACATCAACAGGTTCCTTTTAGTTCCCTAGTGTGTACTCCACCTGTTCACATGTCCTTGGTGACTTGTCTTCCTCCGTGTTCCCTGTGGACCCTATCATGCCCTAACTACTGTTTCTGTTCCTCATCTGCTCATTTCTGCTTGTCTGCAAAGAATAAGCAGAAGTATGCTTTATGGTTGTTATCCTTCACTAAACTACCAGCATCCTATTCCAGCCTCGGTATACAACTTATTGGCTTCCTTTTTTCTGTGAAGTAGTTTTTAAATGTTTTGTTCCCTCTAGCTATAGAATTCACAATGCATTACTTTGTTTATGCTTTTGCTTTCTTTGCTGCTCTCCCTGCATCCCTAGTCTTCTATTGTCTTGACCCTTTCCCCTTCTGCCCTTATTCCTTACCCTCCATCTTCGTTCTGTGACCCATTGTTCATGCACTTTGCCTGTTCTGTACAATGCTGTCTGTGCCACTGGCTTCACCGCCTTCCTGTACTTAAGTTTCTATGCGCTCCCATCCTTTTTCCTTTGAATACACATTGAGAGCCCTCAATCTATCTTTGTATTGTTTGTGGTGCTGTCTGTTCACCATCTTTTTTTACCTCTCCTCTCGAATGCCTCTGCCTTGTCTATGTCCTTCATGCGATGCAGTCTACATAACCACACAGAGCACTACAGATGAGGTCAAACCAACTATCTGTACAGTCGCATTACCACCTATTGTTTTTCAAGTGTGCTACCTCTTCTTATTTTACTGAGCATCCAACTATCTTTCCTCACTACCTTCTCATATTGTTTGGCATCAATTAGATCATTTGTTATGACCTCCTATAGTTTCCTTTTCATTTTGGGATGTTGCCAATACCTCCCCCTATCCAGTAGTTCTCTGTTATGCTTCTTTAAATTCCCTAAGTACATGATTTTGCACTTCTTTACATCCTCATCACTCTCCAGCAACCACTGGTTCCACAACCTCAACCTCCAAGGATGCCTAGTGAAAGGAGTGGTTATATTATGGTGTGCTCAGGGATATTGGTGGAGGTGGGTATGAAGCGTATCCCCCAGATGGCTAATTCCTATGCTGGTTTGTGTTACCATGAAGTCCAAATGCTGCAACCCATGGCTGTGATCAAGGAGTATTGGCTGGTCCTCCAAAATGGAGCTTCATGGAAAGGGGCATAGGAACCCTGAAGTGGTGGAAAAGTACTCCAAAAAGGGTGGATCTATTGTCTGTTGAGTGACCTTTGGGACACCATGTAAGGGGGAAAGTGTGGTCAACTGCATTCAGGACACACTTCATGCATGGATATAAAGCAGATCTAGAGGATTGCTCTGGCAACAGTAAGGAGGGAGAAATGGAAATCATTGTCCACATGTTGACCAATGTCCTGGCAGGTGGTAAGGTATTGCTAGCCAGACTGCAGGTGGGTGTAAGGTTGATGGGGACCAGGCTGAAGCCTGACACAGTCTCTGTATCATTCTCTGAGGTACTACCTGACCTTGGCAAGGGTTGCGGCTAGGTCACTCACCATGCAGAATTTCAGCTCCAGATTGAAAAACTGGTGTTGAAATTCTGTATTTGGCTTACTGTGTGACCTGTGACTGACTGACCTATAAGGAAGATAGCCTGCATTCATCTGAGAAGGGCACCTCTGTACTTAATGAGATGTGTGAATGCTTCAGCAGCAAGAATTTAACCTTTCAAAGGATGTAGAGAGGAGGCATGATGAACAACAGGCTGAATCCCCCCTTGATCACATGCACGATAATGAGTTGCCACCAGGGACTAGTGAAGCAGGTAGTGAGGGGCTATCATAACAATAATGTATTAAGGGTGTAGGCTGTGGTGTCAAGATCAAATATGGAAGAAAACAGGGCAGGGGAGAAGAGGCAAGAGTGCAAGAACAAGAGTAAAGTTAGGTTAGGCTTCAGAGAGTGGAAATACATTGTTACATGTCCCCTCACCCTTGTAACTGAATATCCAAATCTGGAGGCCTTGTTAGCAGTGCTTAATTTGTGCTGGTGCTAGCTGGGGCTCAGCCCCGGCACCTCTTTTCATTCCAGGGATGAGCCCCGGCATCTCTTCTAAGTTCTCTGACTGAGCCGACCACACTGTGACACTGGCAGCTGCCCTTTAAATGCATTTGTCTAGTACTCAGTGTATTTTGCTGCCAGCAGTGCAGATCCACCTCCTTGACTTGTGCTCGCCTCGCTACTTTGTTCGGGGCCGGGGTGAGTTCAGGATGCTGGCGGCAGCACGCTGCAGCAACTTCAGTGCCTTCAGTTCAGTTCCATCTGCATGTGCACGAGTCCGACTGCTCGTGCATGCTTCATTCAGACAAGCATCACCTGATCAACTGTTCTGTGGTCAGGTGGTGCATCTGTCTCTGCGTACAGGCAGCATAACGTAATGTAGTGGGAGGAGTCAGATGTAGTACAGTTGCCGCCTTGCCGGGTCGTTGGTGTTGTTGCAGCAGGGCCAAGCTGTGGCTACGTTTAACAGTTTTATACGCCCGCTCCTCACATTCATTCTTTGCACAAAAAATGTTCTTGGGCAACGGGCGAACGAAGTTACTTGAGATTGGGGAATAGTTAGGTTGGTTGCTGCTAAAAGGAAAGTTGGGCATCATGGGTGGGGTGGGCAAGGCTGGGAGCGGGACGAGTGGGCCGACCGAGGGTCGGGAAACTGCAGCCGTGGCGGTGGTGGGAAAGTAGCTGGGCTTCTGGCTGGAGCCTGAGGGAGGAGAGGAGGAGGTTCAAGGAACTTGGAAGCCAATTTGATTCGGGGTGCTAAAATGGAGTGGTGAAGAAGGCAGCTTAGTAAGCTGAAGCAATTTAGGAAGAACAATCAGAAGGGCAGGCAGCATTAAGGCAACTTAGGGATTCAAGGAGAAGTGCACAGTGCATTTGCAGGGCAGAACAAAAGGAAGCAGCCTCTGCTTCAGGCAAAAGACTTGAAACTTCACTTACTACCTAATAAACAGAAATAAATAAGTAGTAGACCACAAGAAAACAGTAAAGTGAAGAAGCAGACAGACTGCATTAAAGCTGATAGGTTTTGGAGCCTGAGCTGGCTCAAGACAAGCTGAGAGCTAATCATCTTAGTTGTGTATTTATTGAACTTGGTAAATTCAGCCAGCAGTCTGTCTGGATTTGACTATTATTTTTACTTAAAGGTTTTCCTAGTTCTCCACAACCTGAAGTAAAAATAACTCCCTTCCTGCCTCCTTGGGAAAAACATTTTTTGTCACCTGGACAGAGTCAGGATATTAGAGACTCTCACCACCTTATTAAGCAACAATTTCAAGCAAGCCAGAGACTAGAGGCAGAGCAAAATTTAAGGCAGAGGAGTAATGTGCGGACTGTGAGCTTGGTTTAATTCTCACAAGTTCCACTTACATATAGCACATTACTGTGCGTGACAGTAACTGTCTTTGTCTCTTTCAAGGGGCTGGGGCTTGAATAAAAAAGGCTAATACAGGCAGAGGAGCACGTGTGCGGACTGCGAGCTTGGTTTAATTCTCACAAGTTCCACTTACATATAGCACATTACTGTGCATGACAGTAACTTGTCTTGTCTCTTTCAAGGGCTGGGGCTTGAATAAAAAGAAGGCTAATACAGGCAGAGGAGCACGTATGTGGACTGCGAGCTTGGTTTAATTCTCACAAGTTCCACTTACATATAGCACATTACTGTGCGTGACAGTAACTGTCTTTGTCTCTTTCAAGGGGCTGGGGCTTGAATAAAAAAAAGGCTAATACAGGCAGAGGAGCACGTGTGCAGACTGCGAGCTTGGTTTAATTCTCACAAGTTCCACTTACATATAGCACATTACTGTGCGTGACAGTAACTGTCTTTGTCTCTTTCAAGGGGCTGGGGCTTGAATAAAAAGGCTAATACAGGCAGAGGAGCACGTGTACGGACTGCGAGCTTGGTTTAATTCTCACAAGTTCCACTTACATATAGCACATTACTGTGCATGACAGTAACTGTCTTTGTCTCTTTCAAGGGGCTGGGGCTTGAATAAAAAAAAGCTAAGTGAGATAGGCAGAGGAGCAGGTTAGATCTCTATTCATTTTGGAGACAGGCAGACAACTGACACATAAATCCAAAAAAAATGTCTTATGGTCAAAAGAAAATATGGTCGTATTTTTTTAAGCCAGGAGGTAGTATGAATGAGGGTGAGCCAGTGACTAAGAGGAAGAAAAAGGAGAGTGATAAAAACTACAGAAATGAATCTGAAGATGTATCAGGTGCCACTGTTACATGTGTCAGCAGTGCCAAAAGAAAAGCAAGTTCATGATTTTGAAGGGAATAGTGTTGTCAAAACAGTTGTGCCAATAGTGACTCTGAATCACAGAGCTCTGGTAGTGAAGATGAATTACCTGAACAAGTTGTGGCTCACAGCAAACATTTACTTCCTGCCGATGGACGGTGAACAAAACATTTTTTTCAGAGCAAATACTGGTGGTTAGTCATCAACAGATCAAATCTCGGTTGCAGTGTGTGTCAGCAAGTCAGCAACTTGGGTCCTGAAAATCTGTTGGAATGAAGCTGGCTAAAGAATGGATAAAAACCTGTGTTACTTCACACGGTACCAATAAAGCAAAGCAACAGAAATCACTGCTGAAAAAGATAGGAGAACATGCACAAACTAAGTCACATGTCATGGCTTCTCGCATTCTGGAGCAGTCAAAAAGACACAATGCTGCAATTAGCTGCAAATGCACAGTCTGCCCAAATTGCAACTATGGCCAGAATCTTCAGAACTGCTTATAAGAAGTGAAGCGTAACCGCCCGTCATATGGTTTTGAAGTAGAAATAGACTGTCAGCAGTTGAATGGACTAGACATGGGAGGATTTTTCATTCCAATGTGGCATGTTCTAACATTCAACATCACATTTCGTCTGAGATGAAGAAAAGTTGTTTGCCCAAATCACAGCGATTGCTCCTAA